>JBANSL010000016.1:19610985-21019985 GCA_037127255.1 Persicaria tinctoria | reverse complement strand
ACACCTTTACCACCCTATACAAAACAAAGAAGACAAAATTTTATCAAGTCTACCTTTTATATTCTTTGCAAAGACCTTAGAAAATAGGTTACATCTTCATTCGTTTCAATTTCAGGGTGACTTCAAACCTCTCGAAATTACAGACTAAAGTGTCAAGATCTCTTCTTACATTCTTATGTACGTACACGTTGTAAATCTTCTAAAACGATTACAGAACTGGGCCTCCCTCAGTACGTTACGTCTTATGATTTTTTTTTTACTGACAAGAAGAGGTAGTGTCTATGTGCCTTCCATTGACGTTGTTATCATGATGCACAAATAATTTATATTAATGAAAGCAAATGGGGTATAAGCCTTTTCCTTAATGAATGATTAAGTAACAACATCTACTCTCCCCTTTTTGTCCTAATTGTCAAAGTCACTTATAGGAAATATAACCCCATTATAAACCACTGATTCACAAGAATAAAATGAAAATTTTAAAAAGATGAGACAAGCAAAAGAATGATAAGATTAACACCTTAGAGTCAGCAACATCTTCAAAGATCCTGATACCTGAACAATAAACAATAGAGAGGTAGAGAGTTAGCATAATAATGTTAACAAATTACACATGGAAATATAAATAAGCAATATAACAATTGAACATTAACATACCCCCAAGTATGTGAACACATTTCCACTTTTGACCCTCAACTACATCACCGTCAGCTTCCATGTAAATGTTTGGTCTATCAATGTTGTGAGCTGAATTTGCCATATTTTACAGTAACTTTTATATCGTTTTCTGCATACTTTGCATACATTTGGGTTAGCTAGTACAAAATCTATGTAGTTTATGTTTATTTGCCAAATTATGGAATCTACACCAGTTTCTGTTTAAATTCGCAGAATTCGAGACGTTTTACAGCAACTCTAAGGAAGGTCAGAAAAGCTCGGAAAACCACTACAGAAGTCCAAGGTCAAAGAAACAGCGGAACCAGTCAAATCAAGACGAGAGCCCAGGCTACTCGATCTCGAGTAGACCTTACTCGATCTAGACGAGCATGTCCGAGCACAGGCCTTGTCGACTAGGAGCAATGTCGAGTGCCAGACCAACCCAGATCCGGAGCCCTACTCGATCTCGAGGACCACTAGTCGAGATCGACGACACCTCAGCGCCACGCCCGGGGTTGACGAGAAGAAGAGCTGGTCGACAAGCCGAGGACGAAGCCGAGGACGACCAGGCGGCACTCGCTGCCAGCGACTCGACTCGCTGCAGCGGACCGCTCGCTGCCGCGGAAAAACTCGTTGCCAGCGGGATGCACCAAGCCGACGGAGAAGCCAACTCGCTCCAGCGGAAGGGGGCTCTCGCACCTGCGGATCGACGACCCCGCTGCAGCGGAAGAGGCAACTCGCGGAAGCGGAAAGGAAGAACCCAACTCGATGTCGATGAGCCTTGTCGAGGTCGACGACGCCCAGGAGCCTTGTCCGAGCCTTGTCGAGCAGAGTCAGCCGAGTAGTCCAGTCGACGACGAATCCTAGTCGACGTCGACGAGCCCTTGTCGAAGTCGAGTAGAACAACTTCTGGAATCGCGTCGACGTGAGCAGTCCGAGTAGAGTTGGGATTCCTTGGAAGCCGAGAAGACCAAAATCTATCCGATTTTATCTACATCTATCATGGAAGAGAGTTTTATCCACTTGAGACAATTTAGATATATTTAGATTTAATTTCTTTATTGCTTTTATTTATCCTTAAGCATTTTAGATATAGATATAGATATTCTATCCTTGATTAGCAAGGGTTAGAAGGCTATAAATAAAGCCCTAGGGGCTGGTTTTTCATTCATAAAATTTCAGAGGTAGAGAAGTAGTTCCACAGAGACAGTTTAGGGGTTCTAAGGTTTTTAGGGTTTTGGCTTTCTGCGAAAGTTGATTGCCGGGATTGTAAAGGCTTTTGAATATAGTTTAATGCAAGTTTCTTTTCATCAATCAATGTCTGCGATTGCAATGAGGCGTGAGTAGTCCACCCACTTCTGGGGCTGGGGTGAGCCCGACGGTGGCCATGTGAGATGATGCAGTAAAGGTCAGATCTTTCTATGCAATTCGTCTTCTATCCCTATGAGCATGATTCTTTTGCGAGAGTTGAAGGTGATCCTTGTTTGTATTATTGAAGCGAAAGTGATCTTAATGCAACTTGGATTAATTATGTGAAAAGGGTTAGTAACAATTAGGGTTTATGCGAAAGCCTTTATATGCCTATTTGTTAACAATGAAAGTTGTTTGATGGAAAGCATGATCTTTTACGCCTTTATGTGTTACTTTGCATGGTTACCGTTGTGGTGTTGATACCCTAGCCTTGGAAGTCTTTTATTATATTGATTTATTTCTGTCAAAAATCTGAGTTCTGTGTTCGAATTTGCAATTTAAAGTTTCTGTCTTTCTTGTCGATACAGAGGAGAGCCTTGTCGATCTCGAGTAGGACCTTAGTCGACATCGAGTAGAGTCTTGTCTAGGTCGAGTTGAGATTTCTTCTGTTGTCGTCGATTTTTAGTTTCTGTTTTCGATTTTTGACTTACTGTTGTCGATTTCGACTAGGCTTGTCGAGATCGAGTAAAGTTGCTGCCTTGCTTTGTTCTTTACTTTCGTTTGCTTTTGTTCTTTACTTTCTTTCGTTATTTTCTGTCTTTGTTTTTGTTTCTGTTTTGCTTTGTCTTTTCTGTTTCTGTCTTTTCTGCTGCTTGTCTGTGAGAATCAGTTGCTACCTAAGAACTGCTGACTTGCTTCCTCGTGGATTCGATCCTGACAACCTTCTACTACAACCGGAGGAAGTCTTGTATATATTTGCTGAGACAGGGAAGTCAGTCTGAACTTTATTCTATATTTATTTCATACTTGACCCTCCTCCTGCAACAACAATCAACATCAGGCAAGCCTGATTATTTCCGTAAGATGAGGTTCTTTAAAAACAAAAGTTAAAAAGCATGAGATGTTGAGCAAGAAAAAAAACAAACAAACAAATAATATCAAGACCAGAGTCTCGTTGCCATTTCCAGTCCTAGGATGATCATAGCATGTAAAAGAATAATGAAAGCTTGGATTTTAAGAACCTAACACCGCTATCATGTAATAGAACCAGTAGGTTTTTAGGCTTAGAAGGAACTTATGCTACATGCAAAACATCCCAAACGGTTGTCTAAATTATTTCATGGTAGTCAACTACTATGAAATACTTTAGCAGAGACTAAATTAGATCATCTATAGCCAAAATATTTTAAGATATTCCAACAGCTAGCATTAATGGCTGCAGCAGCCTAGATTGATGCATACGAAGAGCATTGATCTTTGTCAGAACCCGAACCGGATCAACCTGGAAAGATTTACATACGCTCATCCTAGGCCTCCTTCAAATTCGTTAGCAAACCTATATCCTCGGACCATAGATTTGAAGGAAGTTGTTCATACTAATCCTCCGGCAAATGATCCATCGGGTGAGTTTTCGTTTCGTCTTTGTGAGAGCACTCCCATCAAAATTATAGCATTTAATGTATTGACTGAAAAACTTGCTGTAAAGTTGCAGGTACTCCGTCCATCAGAGAGGTTTCAATGCGACACATGGGAACCGAAATGAAGCCAATTCCGAGCCAAGAACCCTCAAGAACAGGCACTCATGTAGGAGCAACTACTCCAATCTACAGCCCAACTTCATCGCTTCCGTCTCCTCCACAGAAAGAAGACGCTGCAGCTTCTCTCAAAGAGACTGACAGCAAATCACAAAGTATAGCATTTGTATAGCATTGCACCACGCCACCACCTACTTGCTTGAGTCTTTGGTAGTCGAATCCTTAGCATAATTGTATCCGAATACCATTAAAGGATTATCTCAGTACAATTGTATCCCAATAACCCTAAACCCCTTTCCTTTTCACAATTTTTTTTCCAAAATCCCCTAAAATTTTCACAAAATTTGTCCAAAAATCCCTAAATCTCCAAACCCTAAATTGATAGCCAAAATCGAAACAGAGAACTTACCAATAGAGCAGTCGCAGTCTTCTAGGTCGGAATTTACAGGCCTCGGACTCCTCCATCTTGGCATATGTGGCTCTACCGACGAAATCGATCTTCAACTCCTATGCTCTCTCTCATGAATAATCTCCTTCATCCGTTCTTCCAGAGAAGCGATGGAGGTCCCTGTGTGGGAACCGATTGTTGTGATGCACAACAAAACCGCAAAACCACGCCCAATTTAGCACCCAAACAGCAATTCAAACAATAGAACCCAAACGAAAACCGCATCCCAAAGTTGGTAGACAATTTATGTACAAATGTGATGTACTGGCGAGGAAAGGAAGATGATCAAAGAAAGAGGAGGGGAGAAGAGAAGAGCATACCTGTACTGGCGAGAGCGAACGGAGGGGAGCAGTTCTTGCAGAAAGAACGTGGGGAAGAGAAGTTGAAAGTTTTTGTTTTTAATTTTGATCAAAGAGGACACGTGGCTCATTCTTTTACAAAGAGCCTGCTTCTAAAATAATAAGTATAAGGGGTGGATTAGTTGATATTATTTTAGGTTTTATTTTAATTATTCCTAAATAGATAAAGATCAGGCTCTCTAAAATAATAAGTATAAGGGGTGGATTAGTTGATATTATTTTAGGTTTTATTTTAATTATTCCTAAATAGATAAAGATGAGTTGGCTTAGGGTTTCTCCTTTGAATAGGAGGTCAATCTCATCCTATTTAAGTTGTCTTTTGTCTTTGAGAAAAAATACGTTAAATTAAATAGAAGAGCGTTGGGCTAAGCGTTCTCTTCTTTGTTCAACCCTAAGTACGCTCTACTTTCTTACATTCTTCGTTTCACGTTCTTCCTCAATTCAATCAAATTCATTCTCGATTCAGTACTCGCGTTTATTCAAATTCAATTACGCATCAATTGCTACTATATTCATTACGTGCTCCCAATTCAAACTTTGCAATTCATTTACTTTTTTTAAATACTTAGTGAGTGCTTCCAAAGGTGAACCGCAGTGTTCAATTGATGACTGAAGTGCGGCCGCAAATGTTGATCAGCCATGCTTTTTCATACCTTGTTAATTAAGTAGCACTTCCGAGATGCCGAGACCGATTTCAATTAATTGGAGTCGTCGGTTTTGGCGTTTCTTTTAGTAATTGACCTGCCTAATCAATTACTATATATCGATGTCTGCACCGGAAACTTGTTGGAGAAGAGAGGAAGTACCGTCAGGTGCGAGGAGGAGATGAGAGGAGGAGATGAGAGATGGGAGCAGTTGTACCCTTGCAGGGAGAACGTGGGGGAGAGGGTTGAAATTTTTTGTTTTTAATTTTACTCAAAGAAAGACACGTGACTCATTCTTTTACAGAGAGGTTGCTTCTAAAATTATAAGTATAAGGGGTGAATTTGCATTAATCAATATAATAAATTGCCTAAAAAATATAAAACGACACTTATTTTGAATCAGATGGAGTATCGTTTGTGCACGTATTTTAAGGAGGTAAAAACTTTATAAAATATTATTTTTTAATTAATTTTTTAAAATAATTGCATACTTATTAGTGACATTTATTGTGAAACAGAAGGAGTAATTTCTTCTACGGAGTTCTTCCTTGATTTACAGAAGTGCCTCCCTTTAATTTTTTTTAGGAATAAGTAAGAATTCGAAATACAGAGGGCGCAATGAATAGCAGATGAATAGATCGTCATGGTACAACAATCCACAAACAATGAATCAATCAACCAAATCAAAATCAAGAAGACAATCCTAAAAAACTATGAACCAAGAAGAAGACTGGTTGAGCGAGGATGGAAGAATCGACGAGAGAATGTGGATAGTGAGTGCATAGGAAAGATGAAGCTGACACTATATCTTACCACCAGAGAGACAAAAAGCATAAATCCTCGATGTCTTACCGCTAGAGAGATGGAAAGCAGAAATCCTCGATAGGCAATGGACAATTCTTGGGAATTGTGGATTAGAAGTACCTCTGTTTAATATTTTTAAAATATCAAAATTTTAAATTCTTTAAAATAATTAACATATATCTATAACTTCTATAATCTATAACTAACTATTAAAAGATAATCATTTATAATTATAGGTTTTTCAACAAATCAAATTAAAATAGATTTTTTTAATCGTTTCAAATCAATTGGTTCAATTTAAAACATTTAATTAGTATATAATTTATTCCTTAATATATTATACATTTTCTAATAAATTGATTCAAACCAAAACATTGAATCAAACTCACCGTATTTTATTATATTTGGTAGTAATTTGTTATATTATTATGATTTTATTTATAAAAAAAAATCAGTGTCATGGTGTGGGAATCGCATTAGTTTTATATTATACTCCTTTCATTTGACAAAATATGGAGAAGATATAAAAATAATAGGGAAAAAATATAACAAATAATGGGTCAGTAGGTAATTAAATTACTGTCATCTTTTTTTTATTATATAAAGTAAGAATTCGAGATCAGACATACCTGAACGTGTATAGGCCGATTGTTCTGAACACTGATCTGGCAAAACCCGACTCGAACCCAAAAACCCGACTCGGTTGACCCGAAACCGATTGTTCTGAACACCGATCCAACCCATCCATCCCAAGAGGATGAGGCGGAATCCAAGGCCAGGTGTGTAAGTCGATCAACCGCCATGTTGGCCTCCCTAAAGATGTGAGTAACGGGGGTCATCTCAAAGGATCTGAGAAGAAGAAGATCGTCTGAAATCAGAATCTCAATCTCCCAAGGGGGCTTCCAAGTCTCATTTATCGCATTCACGACCGAATGATAATTACCTTCCACCGTGAGTCTACGAATCCCCCTCCTCCTAGGTTCCAACCGTCCGAGCTGCAGGCCAACCACCTCTGCCTGAAGAGTCGATGACGTCCCACATCTTCTGGCATCACGTACAAATAGGGCTGCTATATGAACTGAACAGCTCGAGCTCGGCTCGGGATCGGCTTGAAAAAGCTCGACTCAAGCTCGCTCACTTATTTAAACAAGCCGAGCTTGAACAAAATTTTAAGCTCGGTTAAAAGCTCGGCTCATTCGAATAAAGCTCGAATTCTATGAAATTTCTAAAATTTCCTTTAAGTTAACATGTTATAACCAAGTAAAACTACTTAAAGCTCGAAAAAAGCTCGGCTCGAGCTCGTTCATTTCCTAAACAAGCCGAGCTTGAACAAAATAAAAAGCTCGTTTAAAAATTAGGCTCGGCTCGGCTCGAACTCGTTTAACAAACAAACAAGCTTGAGCATGCTAAGCTCGGCTCGTTCGGCTCGAATAACACCCCTACGTACAAACGATCAACCTTCCTACATTATCTCTAATCACGAACCCTTTAGAAGTATTACCAAAGGATAATTTAGCACCATCGAAATTGAGTTTGGAAACACCTTTCTGAGGTTTTCGCAATCTGATGATTTTTATTTGGCGCGGGCTGCTCTTTGGGTTCATAATTGGATTTTCGTTTTTGTCACTATTTCATCTTGTCTCGTTTTTTTTCCAGTTTTTTCCATGGATTTTTTATACTGCTATCAATTCGTCTATTGCTCTTAAGTTTTGGTTTTAAAAAATGATCTTATTCGTCTTAGTCCAAATACACCGCCAGGTGAAAACCGGCCAACTTCACTTTTTGTTCTGGGTTTATACTATTTTTGTTTGTATTTATGATTGAATTGTATCAATCTATCGCCTTGAAATCACATTTTATACCAATTTATTGCATTGAAATTACTTTTTATATCAATATGTTGAATTGAATTTACTTTAGCTTTTAGCTTCTTAAAAAAATGCTAAAAAATAAAACGACCTGTATTGTAAGACAAAGGTAGTACTCCCTTTGTTGCAAAATAAAATTCGTTTAACTTTTCTGCACGTATTTTAAGAAGGTAAAAACTATATAAAATATTATATTTTTAATAAATTTGTTTTTGTAAGTTTATACTTATGAATACCAAGTATGAAATTATTAAAAAAAAGTGATTAAAAAAATAATATTTTATACTCCCTCCGATCCAAAAAGGATGTCGTTTGACTTTTTAACACGTATTTTTAAAGAGCTAAAAACTATATAAAATATCAACTTTTTTTAAATTATTTTTTTACAACTTAATATTTGTTGGTAATAAGTATTAGATTATAAAAAAATAATAATAAAAAAGTTAATACATTATATAGTTTTTAGCTTCTTAAAATACGTGTTAAAAAGTCAAACGACATTCTTTTTGGATCGGAGGTAGTAATATTTTTATCTTCTTAAAAAGCGTGTAGAAAAAGATAAACGACACTTAATTTAAGAACGAAAGGGAGTACCATTTTGTCTTGAAAGGTGGGTTTTTATACGGAGAACCTATTTGGTAATTTGACCTAATTATATAACTGCACCAGAAGGATTTTTATGTTTTTTTGTGTGTGATAATCGCGAAGCAAATCATCTGCCCCAGTTTGGTGCCCCAACACCCTATCCTATTTAATTATTTTACCTTCAAATTAAAATTAATTTTTTTTAAAAAAATATATTTAGCTTCTACATATTTATTATAACATATTTGAAAAAAAAATCTTAAAAAATCGAAATGTAATTTTTTTTTAAAAAATCTATAGTAAAATCACATCTTTTTAAAAACTTTAAAAAATCTTTATATCTCTTTTGAATTATTATAATTTTTATAGGTTGATTTTTTAAGATTTTTTTTTCAAATATGTTATAATAAACATGTAGAAGCTAAATATATTTTAATTTTTTTTTAATTTTAATTTAAAAGTAAAATAATTACGTGAAATATGATGTTGGGGCACCAAAGTGGGGTAGAGGATTTGCTCCACGATTATCACACTCACAAAAAAAACATAAAAATCCTTCTGGTGCAGTTCTAATTTAGTGCCTCGTACTGTGCCCGTAGCCGGACTATGGGGGTAGTGCAAGGGAGGGCTAATGCTCGGCTAGAATGGGGCTACAAGAATGTGATTATGGGAACAAATTCAGAACTTGTAGAGACTCTTCCACGATGTCACCCGCTGGCTAGCCTAATTAATAGATGTCAAGGCTTAATAAAAAGAAATTGGAATATTCATATTCGACATGTGTTCCGCGAAGCTAACAGTGTCGCTGACCACCTTACTAGGTTAGCTTATTCTTATAACACTAGTCTAACTGTATTGTTTGACTCGCTTGAGAGCGGTTTATCTTTTCTGCATGATGATGATGTTAGGGATTGAACTATCCCCATATGATGACTACTTGACCCTTTTTTTGCTTATGAATAAAAGTACAGTTAGATGTGCGGAGAGCCTCGTCTGGCCGCCCCTCCTTTTGACCAAAAAATGTTTAGTGCCTCGTACTCTCTACCATTTTTACAAGGAGCTACTCACGAGTAACAATGGATCATTTTACACCTCTCACCTTGCCACTTTGTCGGAGAGGCTTGAATCAGAGAGTATAAGGGTGCCTCGTCCTCGTTCAGTCACCCTTTCTGGGATATAAGAGTTGATATTTGGACTCCAAACTTAATCATAGTGATGATAATAGAGATTGAGTTGGTCTTTCTCAAATGAACATTGTACAAAATTGGGGTGAGAACGACAAGGATTTTGATAAATGGAGATGGGATGAAAAGGATACTCTCCGCCCCATTTCATCCCCAGTCCCTACTTAGGAGGTTGAGATCACCTAGTCCGCACTCTATGATCCATAATATAGTCCGTATCGCTTGATTGAATGTGCCGAATTATTTAATTATTTTTCTTAATATATATGGTAGTTTTATAATTAATTTCAACTAATAAATAAAGACGGACTATAAAATGGATTATAAAAGCAGACAAGATGATATTCGCCGCTACTTAGGCCATGTTGCACCCGAAAACAACACAAAAGCATTTCTTAATTAAACTTTTTTTTTTTATCAATCTCATTTGAGTTCCAACCTTCAAAATTTTCAATCAATTTCTTTTACTTCTTATTATCCAAAATGTAATATCTATAATCCAGATGTATGTATATGTATTATGTGTATGTTTGTAATGACTAGAAGCTCAAGGATTAGGACTAGGTCACAGGTGGCTCAAGGCATGGACCAAGGGTGGCTCGGTGAGCTAGCCAATGGCACTTGGTGAGCTTGGTTGGCGTCCTTCTACAGCTGATGTGTTGGATTGATATAAAGATAAACTTGGTTCATCTTATATGTCGGCCCAATCCAGTTGAAGCCCAGCCCACTTCTTAGCCCAAAACTCTGAAGAGCTTCCAACGGCACCTTTGCCTAAAGACGCTCCCTATAAGAGGTCTCTTTCTCCGAAACCCTACTTGCAAGCTCATTCACTGTTCTTCCATCTGAAAAAGAGAAAGAGAGAGCGAAGAGGTGAAACCCTAGGTTCCCAAGCGCCGCCGACGGAGATCTCACACTGAAGAGGAAGAAGACGAGCTTTCGGCCTGGTTTCTCAACCGCCACAGCGTCGTCTTCATCTGCTCTCATCCGGCTTCGATGTTCTTTGGAGTGAAGGGAGTATCTGTTCCTCTTCTGTATTCTCTTCTTGTCTGTCCGTATTTCTGAGTTGCTTGACCTAGATCTGTTTCCTTGAGCTCGTCACTACTTGTATCCATGATCTGTAACTCGTTCATACTTAGTGGATTCTAGGGTTTGAGTCTCTCCCTCTTGAGGCTCCGCAGAGTAGGGAAACCAAACTGCGTCATCAATCTGTGTGTTATTTCGCTTCCGCTTTGCATGTTTACTTTCCGATCTAGCTTCTGTGTTAGCATCTAGGATCAAATCGCTTTCTACAAAGTGGTATCAGAGCTTGATTGTCCCTTTTCTTCCTTTCTCTCGTCTTTGTAGACGAGGGAAATAGATCTGGGGGTGTGGACATTGGGCAGACTGCATAGAGTGTCCACCGACCAGGCGTTGTTCCTCTCCCGTCCGACGTACCACACCTGTCTTCAAAACTAGTCTTTTATTCTTTACAAAAACAATATTTTCTGTGCTTTACTTTGTTGAATAGCTCTTGCTCTAAGTAACCTTTGCTGTTATTCTTTGCTTTTGAGCTATCTAACTTTGTTTGGCTTTGTGTGTAGGTACCATGGCTGACTCCTATGTCAAAATCCGACCATATGATGGTAAAATTGACTTTGCCATGTGGCAAGTCAAGATGAAAGCGATCCTCATCAAGGAAAAGTGCTGGAGAGCAGTTGCTTCTCTTGAACTAGCACTTCCTGCTGCAAATGCACCAGAGGGAGGTCCTCCAGTCCAACCAGTTCCACCAGCTCCTATTCCACCTGAAATATCTGAGCAAGCTCATGCTGAGATCATGCTCAGGCTCACTGATGATGCAGCAAGACAGGTAGTGAATGTAAATGATCTCAGGGCTCTGTGGTTAGCCCTGGAGGATCTTTTTCTTGTCAAATCTCTGCCTAGTCGCATTTCTCTTCTCTGCAGGTTGTTTACATTTAAAATGGATATCAACATCACTTTAAATGACAACTTAGACAAATTTCTGAAAATGACCCAAGAATTAGAGAGATGTGATGATAGTATTAATGATTCTCATCAAGCTATCTTGTTGCTTAATTCTCTGCCTTTACAGTTTGATCACTTTAAGGATGTTATTCAATTCTCTAGGGAGCCTCTCACTAAGGAAATAATAGTTGAGACTATCACTGAGAAAGATGAGATGCTAAAAGTTTTCAAATCTAAATTTGGTGCTAAATCTGATAACACGGAAAAATCTGAAGTCTTGTTTGCTAATTCCAACCAGTCTAATGGCAATAGAAACAAGAACAGGAAGAAGAAAAATGCTAAAGAAGATGAGAATTCTAATGCTAAACAATCCGAGTCTACAACCAAGGTTCCTAAAGATTCTAAATGCAACTACTGTGGTCACCTAGGTCACTGGATTAAAGATTGCAGGAAAAAGAAAAGAGCTTATGAAAATAAACTCAAAAATGATATTTCTGTTTCATTGCTTGAGTCTGACAGTGGTGCATATCCCAATGAACTCTTCATGTGTACACCATAGGAAGGTGATTCAGGCAACTGGATCCTTGACTCTGGTTGCACCATACATGTCACCCCTATCAAAGCCAGCTTTGATAACCTTGATCAGAGTAGGTGTGGGATGGTCAAACTTGGTGACCATCACACACTTGTCATCAAGGGGGTTGGAGATGTTTCTCTAAAGATGTTTGATGGGAATGTTATCACTCTGAAAGATGTCAAATGGGTTCTTGATTTGAGGAGGAGTCTAATGTTTGAATCTGTGTTTGATTGCATGAATTATGATATACATACCAGTGGTGGCATTAAAACTGTTTCTTCCAATAATAAGTGCATTGCCAAGACTATTAGGGAAAAGGGTTTATATCATGTCATTACCCCTGAAAATGAGTGCAATCTTATTGATACTTCTCATCTAACCAAACTCTGGCATCTCAGGTTAGGGCATATTGGAAACAAAGGCCTATATTATTTGCATAAACATGGTTTAGTATCTGATAAACTCTCTGATCTGCCTTTCTGTGAGAACTGTGTATTTGGCAAAGCTACCAAACAGGTGTTTCCTAATTCTGTGTACAAGGCCACCAAGCCTATTGAATATGTACACTCAGACCTATGGGGTCCTGCACAGGTAGACACTATTGGTGGTAAGAAATATTTTATTTCCTTCATTGATCACTTCTCCAGAAAGGTATGGCTTACTCTCCTTAAATCTAAGGATGAGGCCTTCCAGACTTTCAAAGCTTGGAAATCAAAGGTAGAGCTTCAACCTGGTTATAAACTTGTTTGCTTTAAGACTGACAATGGCCTTGAGTTTTGCAATACTGCCTTCAATGATTTCGGCAGGGAGAATGGGATCAAAAGGCAACTCACAGTGCCTGGCACCCGATAGCAGAATGGCACTGCTGAGAGGATGAACAGGACACTGTTAGAGAAGGCCAGATGCCTTCTCTTCACTGCAGGAATGAAGCATAGCCTATGGGGAGAGGTTGTTGTCACTGCCTCCTATCTGATCAACAGGAACCCCTCCACAAGAATTGTGGATTGGTAAGGTACCCAATCTGTCATACCTTAAACCCTTTGGTTGTACTGCTTATGCTCAAGTTTCTCAAGGTAAGCTACAGCCCAGAGCCCTAAAGGGTGTGATGTTGGGTTACCCTGAAGGTGTGAAGGGCTATAAAATTCTTCTCATTCAACCTGGTAGATATAAAGTTATTGTTGCTAGAAATGTTACATTTAATGAAACTGACTTTCACTTTAAGAATATCCTCACCCCTAGAAATGAGAATGCAGGCAACACTGATGAGCCCTCCAAGTTCTTTGTTCCTGATGACCAACTCAGGGATTCTGTTCCAACATTCTTCTCTGCTCAAAGAAGAACTTCTCCTGCCACACCAATTCAGCAACCTCAAAAATTAGGAGGAGGAAATGATGAAGAGCAACAACCTGAAGGAAATGAAGAAGACATAACTCAGGGAGTACCTCTAAACCCTCAATCTTCTTCTGATTCTCCTAGTTCTTCTTCTTCTGGGCCTTCTATGTCTGAGCATGCTTCTTCTTCTTCCTCTACTTCTGTGATTCTTCTGTGCCTTTCAATGATAACTCTGCTGCTAATGATTATCAACTTGTTAGGGATAGGAGTCCTAGAACTAGGATTCCTAATAGAAGATACACTGATGACATTAATATTGTTGAGTTTGCATTTGTTGCATCTGAAATCATTAAAAGTAATCCCCCTGAAACCTTTGAATCTGCTATGAGATCCTCTGATTCTGTAAAATGGTACAAGGCTATGCTTGAAGAACTTGAATCTATGAAAATAAACAACACCTGGGTTCTTGTTCCTAAACCTGCTCATGCTAAAGTCATTGACTGTAAATGGGTCTTTAAGATTAAAGAAGGGGTTAAAACTAATGAGCCACCTAAATTCAAAGCCATACTTGTAGATAAGGGATTTAGTCAAAGAGAAGGGCTGGATTATAATGACATATTTCCTCCAGTGGTGAAATATAAAACTCTGAGATTACTTCTTGCTATTGCTACTGTCTTTGATTGGGAACTTGAACAAATGGATGTTAAAATAGCCTTTCTGCATGGAGATCTTGATGAGACTATTTTCATGAAACAACCTAAGGGGTTCACTGATAAGAAGAAACCTGACTATGTCTGCCTTCTTAAAAAATCAATTTATGGTCTTAAACAGTCTCCTAGACAATGGAACATAAAATTTGATTCTTGTATGAGATCTTTGGGCTTTATCAGAAGTGATTATGATTCTTGCTTATATATCATAGGTGTTACCACCAAGTTTCCTCTGTTTATTCTTCTGTATGTGGATGATATTCTTCTTGTCTGTGCTTCTATGAGAGTCATCTCTGATACTAAAAGGAACTTAATGAAACACTTTGATATGAAGGATCTTGGCAATGCCAAGAGAATTCTGGGAATTAAAATCATAAGGAATAGAGCTAAGAAAACTCTTATGTTATCCCAGGTTGACTACATTGAAAAAGTTCTTGAGAAATTCTGCATGCTTGACTCTAAGTCTTCACATATACCCTTAGGAGGGCACCTTGCTTTGAGCAAAGGTCAATGCCCTAAGACTGATCATGAGAAAAAGGAAATGGCTGATGTTCCCTATGATGTGGTTGTTGGTTCTATTATGTATGCAATGCTTTGCACCAGACCTGACTTAGCTTTTGCTATAAGTGTTCTAAGTAGATACATGTCTAATCCTGGATCACCTCATTGGAATGCTATGAAGTATTTACTGAAATATTTGAATGGCTCTAAACACTTAGGCTTGATTTATTCCAGTTACTATCCTGCAAGTGATCTTCAAGGATTTATAGACTCTGACTATGCAAGCAACAAGGACACAAGGAAGTCCACCAAACTGCATACTATTTCACCTGGGCTGGCAATTGCATATCCTGTAAGTCTCAACAACAATCTGTGGTGGCCTTGTCTTCCACAAAAGCAGAGTATATTGCAGCTACAGAAGCTGCTAAGGAAGCCATTTGGCTGAAAGGCATACTTGGTGAGATTTTCAGAAGAAAGTTTGTACCTGTGATCAATATGGATAGCCAAAGTGCTCTGTATTTGTGCAAAGACCCAATGTACCATGAGAAGACCAAACACATCGATGGTAGGTTTCACTTCATCAGACATAGGGTTGAGGACAAGACATTGAGCCTCATGAAGATCAAGGGAGAGCTGAATCCAGTTGACTTTGGCACGAAGATTATTCCTTCTGGCAAATTCTACTTTTGCAGGAACTTTCTTCATATTTTTAATGTGAACTAACTTGCAGGTACATGAGCCGAGGACGGACGGATCGAAGACATGAACCCAGATCCCTATTTAAATGAACGAGTTGTAATACATAGTGGCTGGATTAGGAGGGCAAATTGTAATGTCTATAATCCAGATGTATGTATATGTATTATGTGTATGCTTGTAATGACTAGAAGCTCAAGGATTAGGACTAGGTCACAGGTGGCTCAAGGCATGGACCAAGGGTGGCTCGGTGAGCTAGCCAATGGCACTTGGTGAGCTTGGTTGGCGTCCTTCTACAGCTGATGTGTTGGATTGATATAAAGATGAACTTGGTTCATCTTATATGTCAGCCCAATCCAGTTGAAGCCCAGCCCACTTCTTAGCCCAAAACTCTGAAGAGCTTCCTATGGCACCTTGCTGGGTTTGTCTCAAACGCAGCGTTTTGCCTAAAGATGCTCCCTATAAGAGGCCACTTTCTCCGAAACCCTACTTGTGAGCTCATTCACTGTTGTTCCATCTGAAAAAGAGAAAGAGAGAGCGAAGAGGTGAAACCCTAGGTTCCCAAGCGTCGCCGACGGAGATTTCACACTGAAGAGGAAGAAGACGAGCTTCCGGCCTGGTTTCTCAACCGCCACAGTGTCGTCTTCATTTGCTCTCATCCGGCTTCGATGTTCTTCGGAGTGAAGGGAGTATTTGTTCCTCTTCTGTATTCTCTCCTTGTCTATCCGTGTTTCTGAGTTGCTTGACCTAGATCTGTTTCCTTGAGCTCGTCATTACTTGTATCCATGATCTGTAATTCGTTCATACTTAGTGGATTCTAGGGTTTGAGTCTCTTCCTCTTGAGGCTCCGCAAAGTAGGGAAACCAAACTGCGTCATTAATCTGCGTGTTATTTCGCTTTCGCTTTGCATGTTTACTTTCCGATCTCGCTTCTGTGTTAGCATCTAGGATCAAATCGCTTTCTACACAAAATTAAGTGAGTAATGACCACTTACTTTAAGTGTAGTAAGGATGACGTGTTTTCTTGTGCCTCGTATTATTTGGGCCATGTGTGGATGAAGAACATCCAAATGTACGTTGTTGGGTGTTGATGTGCTTAAAGACTACATAGTCCCGGTGAGGATTCTCTAATCCGCATTTATAGTTTTTTCTATAGTTCACTTTTTTTATTATTTGAAAACAATTATAAAACTACCATATTTATTAAGAAAACTAATTAAATAATTCGACACGTTCAATCAAGCGATACGGACTATATCCTGGACCGTAATTATAGACTAGGTGATCTCAACCTACCTAGTCCACATGTCCTCCGTGAACATATGGTTAAATTTATTAGGCTCCAATCTCATAAAAAGGGCTACTCACATTAACCTAAATATACTTTCGGATGAAACGTATTTTTTTTATACCAGGTAAAAATTTTGGGGTGGTCAACCTCGGTTGAACCGCTGCCCAATGGCGTCGTTACGGACTAAATCATCAATCTCAGCTGGGCACTGCTCAACGAAGAAAGAAGAGGTCGAACCAGCGTGCGCCAATCTGTCAATGAACTAGTTGCCTTCCCGTAAAGTGTGGGAGAACTCGATGTCGTCGAAGGAATTGCAGAGGCCGAGAACATCGGTAATCACCATCTCAATAGGCCACGGGCAAGTACCGATCCCACGCAGGGCGTTGACAACGGTCAGACAATCACCTTCCACCACGAGGCGTGGGAAACCCATTCTAACAGCAGAAAGAAGGCCGACATGAAGACCAAGACACTCAGCTTATATTGAAGAAGCGCTCCCAAGTCCATGCACACCGCAGGACACCACTCTACCACGACAATCGCAGATAACAAAGCCAACAACAGCTTGCCTAGACGCGACCTGGGGCTCCATCAAAATTTAGCTTCATGAACCCCTCGGGCGGTTTCTTCCATTTAACTTTTTTCTGGCGTCTCGATCTGTTTTGAGGTTTGTGATGTATGGTTGTAGCCTCATCGTTCTCTAGATCATATTCTAGAGCTTTTTTCCAAGATAGCCTATATTGTGTAATTATTTTTATCCATTGTTTCATATTTCTGACATCATAATTTTCGAAAACAATTTTGTTTCTCATAGACCAAATCCCCCATAAGGAGAACGCTAGTATCGATTTATGAGTAGCTGATAGCTGAGAGAAGATTTCAATACTTATCATCTTGTAGGTCTTGTTAGTTTTGTCAGTGTTTCGTATTATTCTTTTTTCGTATTATTCTTTCAGTATGCTTGTCCATTTTTTCAATTAGTGTTAGAGATGTCGGGCATGCCATGAATAAGTGGGTTGCGTCTTCTTCGCAATTGTTGTAGAGGGGACAACCCTGAGGGACATCAATTCCTTTGTTCCTAAGTCTGATTTGCGTTGGGGTTCCATTAAGGATATTTTTCCAAAGAAAGGTTTTAATTTTCGGCGGGCAATCAATCTTCCATATCCACTCTAATGGGTCGCCGCTAGCACTTCTTGCTTTTGTGATATGGTCCAAAGCGCTAGCCGTGGAAAACCAACAGTTTTTGCTAGCTTTCTAATATAATCTATCTTCAATCTCTGTTCTAGGGATATGAATTTTTTAGGATCTCGTCAACAACATTCCTCGAGAGGTTTTTTTTCAATCTTTCTTCATTCCAAGTTTTGTCTGGTTTTATAAACTGGTCAATGGTTTCAAATTCTTCTATTTGGTCTTGCAGTCTAATTTCTCGAAGGCAATTCCTTCCAAAATCTAATCGTTTTCCCGTTTCCAATTTGCCATATCAGTCCTTGGCATAATTCGTCCTTTAATTCCATCAATTTGGTCTATTGCCATGGAGTGTTTTTCTTCTTTTTGTAATCCTAAATGTTGTCATCTTTAAGATATTTTTCTTTAACAACTTTCACCCATCCATTCTGAGGCTCAACTAGAATTTTCCATAATAATTTCATTTGAAATGCCTTGTTCATATCTTTTGTTTTGTTTATGCCAAATTCGACTCCATAACCAATTAAAGACTTGTACGTTGAGTCCTTATTCCAGAAAAAGCATCTGTTAATTTGGTCAAGCTCTGAATGTATACTTGCAGGAAATATGAAATTTTGCATCAAATAATTCAGTTGACGGCTAAATTCGCTTGGACAATGCTGACAATCTTCTGTTCCATTTTCAATATTTTCTCTATATAAAAATGTTAAATAAAATTTCGAGAGAGATAGATAAGTTTAAAAACTCTTAACATTATTTAATTTACAATTCCAATACAAAATTTACTTTAGATATAAAGTATTTATTAAATTATTAGTATATCATAAATGTACAAAAATGTATAAAGTGAAAACGCTATTGTAAGGCAATATAATTTATAATAATGGTAAATCAAGACAGATAAGCTGAACCTTGATTTTAAACCTAACAATTTAGCCAGACACGTAATCTAAAACCTTTCATTAACCCCTTTTATTTTTTTACAATTGAGGCACCCCACCTGCCACCTGGGCGGTTGTTTAGGTACTGTACTGTACTGTAATGAATTGTGTTGAGGTATGGGGGGATGGGCAAGAATGAATTGTTTTGTGGTAAGTGCTGCTGTAATTTGGAAAATGGTGAAAAAACAAAGGAAAGAGTGCAAAGTGGGCTGTGGCCTGTGCCCTGTGGCGGAGTTGGAAAATGAGAGAGAGAGAGAGAGAGAGAGAGAGAGAGAGGTGAGACAGTGAGTGAGAGACATCAGACAAGGTCCATTTTTATGGGAAATTGTCAACCCCCCCCCCCCCCCCCTGCGAGTTGCGATTTGATGCTTGGTTCGCAGTGGCGGTTTATTCCATCTTTTGGAGTATCATTTTTATTAAAACTTTTTAAATTCTACCAATTTTTTTTTTTTAATTTGGGTAGTTAGGAGGGACATTAAGATGATCTAAATCGTTTAACTTCCCACTTCTTCTTCTTACATTTTTTTATGATAAAGAAATTATTCGGCTAGATCATTCGAGGTGAGTCATATGCTTACTTACGACACTATGATAGATGAAGTCAATCAGACTTTGTGTGATTTTATCTCTCATTCTATTATTGTTGCATTGTACATGAGTTAATGAAATGCTAAAAAAAAATTGTTAATAGAGATCATAGATATGATCATCTCAAATTTCCAAGGATACGTCCAAGTTTTTTTCATGTAACTAATGACGGCGAGGTTGTATTCTTCACACTAGTACAAATCTACTAATTAAAAGCGGTTTTTTATAGGGAAGGACAGCGCTTATTGAGGTGATGTTAACTAAAGCGCTGTGAGCATTTGTAAGAACGGAAATAAAAAAGCGCTGTTAAAAGGACACG
The DNA here is from genome assembly GCA_037127255.1 of Persicaria tinctoria. NCBI lineage: Eukaryota > Viridiplantae > Streptophyta > Magnoliopsida > Caryophyllales > Polygonaceae > Persicaria > Persicaria tinctoria. The sequence goes on along the minus strand of JBANSL010000016.1, from coordinate 21,000,390 downwards.
GATAGCGGTTATTCGTAATAAACGCTGTCTTGCCTCTTTTTTTATTTTTATTTTTAAATTTTACAAAAGACAGTGCTTTTTAAAAAGAAGCGCTGTAAAAAGACACGGACAGCGGTTTTTATTAACAACCTCTGTCTTTTGTTTTCTTTTTTAAAAAATAATTAAAATCACAGCAGCTTCCTCTCGTTGGGCTTGTTCACCCGCCCTCTTCTCCTCGGCTTGCTTGTCAATCTGAGCCACCATGTTCATCTTCTCTACATACTCTGTCTTCTTCCTCTCGAGCTCTTCCTGCTCGGTACAAAGCCATCAATTTGATTAGATCCTTCAACTTTCCTCATAATATAAGACATGAAACTTATATAATCACCTCAATTTCCTTGAGCTTAGCTTCCATAGATGCTTTCTTGTTGTTTTCCCATGCATCTAACTATCTAAGGATGACAGTTTCTTCTGCTCCCTGTTGCATTTACATGATCAACTCTATCAACATCCTATTTCACGACGATCTTAATTCCTTGGACGAAAAAGGATCGGAGAAAGGCTTACTTGTTCAATGCCTTTGTCTTCTCGCTTTCTTCCCATGCCTTGATGAAAGACAATCTCTTCTATTGCTCCACATGGGCAAGTGCAATGTCTAAACACATTTTTACCTTGTATCAAAATCTCTCTCCTTTTTTTTGGGGGGGTCATTTAAACGGGGTATTTTTAAATTTTAAGTATCAGAAATCAGAATGCAAAAACTCACCCAGGTGCCAGGTCCCTTGAGGTCCTCTAAGGATCAGATTCTGGAGTCTCTGTCAAAAGGGATTGAGAATGAAACTGATGAACTTGCTCATTATATGAAGTATAAACTCAATCAATGTTCAAAATAGATCATTTAATTTCTCTGTAGCCATTTAGAGAAACATGACTATGCCATATCAATACTACAATCAATCGTCAATTGCACAAATGAAAACGCTTCGAACGGATTAAAATTGCACAAATTAAATTGGATAAATACTACAATCAATCGTCAATTTCAGATAATCAATGCAAGTCTAAATGAAAATAGAGAGTTAAATTAATCGTAGACATACCTCTTCAATACAATGCAACGAGAATAAGGTCGTTGCTCGTGATGCGGCACGGAAAAAGATGCTACCTATTATCCAAACACAAAATTTTACAGTAATCAATAAAACGCCAACAGAACTAAGGAAATAAAAGCAACTGACATAAACTTTTCTAGCTAATGCATTTAGAAAAGCTACCATTACAGCAGATTCAATTTGAGTATTTTATATATGGACAAATCTGAAAAGGTACATTCTCCAAAATTAGTTGACTCACCTGAATAATTAGGGAAGCTTAAGGAACCAAAGAAAGAATAAAATATATGCAAATTTATAGTATCAAAAGGTATGCAACATATCAATATTCAAGTGAAGATGGAAGATTGAACAGAAAGCCATATCCATCTCCTACTAATTTTAGCATATTGACCGTAACTAAAAGAAAGAAAGAAAGTACAGATTATGAAGAGCTAGCCAAGCTATCTCAACACGTTTCCATCCCAAAGTCCCAAACGGTTTATTCATTAAATCATCAAGCTCTTACTCCCAAACAAAGCAGTACCCACCAGACTCAACTAACTCTGAATGATTAAACGAAAAGGAAGGGAAGTTGTTCAAATGTTTTACTCATTAAATCTATAGTTTTCTCTGCAGCATTTACTCAGACTCTTAACCAACTCCTCAAAAAAGTCAAAGGTGACATCTTTCTCACCGACTTATTCGGTTAACAGTTTTGATCAGTCCCTCGATTTGAATCAAGATGTCTCATTGAATCTAAACACTTGCCCTTTTAATTTTAAAAAAAAATTAAAAAAAAAATCTACATATGTGTCACCATCCGTACCAGAGCAATGGATGATACTCTGACAGTCTGACATCCCCACACCAGGAGCCAGGAACATGTTGATGGTGATGTAGTTCCCGTTCAGATCTTCTTAATTTTATTGTAAATTTCTATAGGCTTGCTGCATGGTAAAGGAGTGATATTTAAAATATGGTGGGAAAAAAGTAATCAAACTTCATGTAATTTTTTTATGAGATAACACAGCCAATAAAAATCAAAGTCATAATGACATAGCTTGAGATCTACAAATTATTGAAAGAGATGAATCACGTGCATGATCCATTGCTATTTAAGTTAGGGATCAGACATAGTCACATGTGAAGAAAATATATAATGATGCATTGATTTATCACGTAATCCCGAATCACAGTGGAAGAATTAAGTGATGATAGAAAAGAAAGAGTAATAAAAAGAAAAAACATTACAAAGCAACAAGTGAGCAGCAACATTACCTTATTTCTTTCAATCCCTATTTAGCCCTAAAAATTGCCTCTTGAATGCCTCCCCTTGCAGAAAAGGCCATAATATTATCATGTCCATCCACTAGACGTACCCTATACCTCAATCGATCTGGTAATTCAAGACAAGTTTGATAGCAGAAGTCACAAGAAAAAATCAATCCATTTATCATACATTTCTCTCCCAATTTATCTATCATAATGCAATAATTTAGCTCTAGCATTTTGTATTAATATTGAGACTTGCTGAACTAGAAAGAAACTTGAATTGCTACTGCTGGTAGCGACGACTGATCAAATCAATCTCCCTTATAGAGTTGTCTCTGAAAGTGAAAATCACAAATGAGCACTAAACAACAAACTAGGAAGTGTGAACGAGCTAATTAATCACATGATAACAGTCCTATGCATCTCAAGTTAGCTTGATTATTGCAACTAGGAAATATCCACTTCTTAAAAAAAAAATCAGATTTGAAATCTACTGTTATTCAGATTGTAATTCCAATTGCTAGGGAAAAAAATCAGATTGCAACTTCGTGTACTAAGAATTACCAACTCTACTATCATTGGGAACCTATTTTTTCTAGCCAATTGCACTGATATTAGAAAGAAAAGGAATTGTTCAACTTGGGTCATTTGACATACCTTTAGAAAGCTCTGCAACTTTGGGGGTGTGGGAAGCTCATCCGTTGGAGAAGGTATTGACTGCCCAACCAAGCTCAATGTTTACAGAAACAATCAGGCTACACAACCCTTTTTCCAGATCAAAACACTAAATAAAAAACTACACAAATAATCGGACAGCGTGTTGCTGAAACAAAGTTGATTTCCAGAGAGATCAAACAGAAACATCCTATATTTGCAGATCGGTAAGAGAAGACGCAATTTTCATATAACAAAGCAATTTTACAGAGAAAAAGAGATGAAGATAAGAACTCAATCAAGAACTCTAAATACCCAATTTTCATATAACAAAGCAATTTTCCAGAGAGAAGCCTTTTCCGGACAAAGAAGGAGGGCACTTGTTTGGTTACAAAGAAGGCATGACTGGAGCCGTCCTGAGACCACTCCTTAAAGGACAGAAGTGAGTCAGGACCGATTTGGAGACGCTGAAACGCTGTTGTTAGTTTAGTCCTCTGCCTTCAATTACAGCATTTTTGATAAATGCATCAACATTCGAATTCAAAATATTATTGAAGAACTGCTTAACAGATGGAAGTTCAAAAAGCCCTAAAAATCCAAATCCCTTGTGGATTAGTGATAGCAAATCAGACGAGAAGAAGACAAGAACTCAATCAAAATCGCACAAACAAAACGAGAGGAAATCGCACCTACTGCTCTACGAGGACTGTTGGTGGCTGAAGCGGCGCCGACAAGGACTGATTGTGGTTGGTAGGTGCTCGTCGACGGTGAGGGCGATCGGAAGTAGGGCTGGTCGACGACGAAGGCGGTCGGAAGTAGTGCTGGACTGCTGGCCGACGACGTAGTTGCAAGGAGATGAGCGGAAGTTAGGGCTTTTGGAAATCAGGGAGACGATCGGAAAGGGATTTGGAGTTTGTAGATCTATTAGTGGTTAGGGCTTTTAGAAATCAGGCAACTATTTTTTTCCTAAAAAAAAAAAAAAGTTATTTACATGTTTTTCACTTGGACAACGCTTTTTAATAAAAACGCTAGGAGATGTTTACTTTAACATCGCTTTTTAATAAAAACGCTAAGAGAAGCTTTTTTTAACATCGCTTATTTTATAAAACCGCTATGCTTTTAAAAATATATTTTTTTAAAAAAAACTTAAATGTAATCTCAGCGCCGGTTTATAAAAAGCGTTATCCTTCCCATAAATTAATAGCGTTATGAAATAAGCGCTTTTAAATTTTCGCTATTAATCTATGATGTCAATAATTATTTTATTGCATCCTATATATATTTATAATTTTTCCTAACTCGTTTCTAGTGATGAAATCAATTATACTTTCTCCCATTTGGAGCGTGAAACTGTCAAAGTAAAGTTTGACAAACGCTTCCCTAAGTTGTCCTTGCTCGAAAATAATTTTGTTTATGAGGAGCCAAATACTCCACCATACAATAAAAACTCTAGGGCTCGACGGTCGTTGCTCTCTCTCCGTCGTAGGGATGTGGGAGCTAGAGTTTCTCGTTGACAAGTTGCGACTTACGTTTACCGAACTTGGTGGGACTTGCTGTGGATAGAACAGGGCAAGCTAACAAGGCACCTCGATCATTTTCTTACTCACTTGGTACCTTTCGATTATTTTTCACTCGTTTTTATTTTCAATTCACTACGGGGTTGAATAGTAGTAATATTTTTATAATATCTAGATGACTCTGAGGTTTAGACTATTCCAGATGGTGTCCTTTGGTTTTTGTTTTTTCGGATAGTAAGGCTTTGCAAAAGTTGTTCTGATGCCCAAAATCAATATTTTTAGTTTTTCATAAAAAAAAATGTACCTTTATTTTTTCAATATTGCACAAAATCAACATTTACTTTTAAATTGCACATAATTATCTATATTTTTAAAATTTTCAACACAAAACACCCAATTTTTTTTTTAAAAACCGCATAACATATCAATTATTTGACAAATTTTGCACATAACCAACCATTTTTTGTGAATAAAATGGTTAAGCTATAAAATGCTAAAAATATATATTAAATTAATACTTGTTATAAAAGCATCCTTTGTATGTTTTATGGGGGATGTATATGAGGCTTAATTTAAAAAAATCATAGATAATATAAATGTTGGCTCAATTAGATGAGAAATCCTCCTAAAAAATTATTATAATTAATTCATATTCTTTCGACAAGTTGTATTGGTGATTGAATCATTTAATTGGATGCACCGTCAAGCGTGCAAGTTCACATCATGTTCATATTTGGTCGATCAAATAAATTTGAAACCCAGCTGCGATATCCTCACAAATTAAAAACTTTATTGTAGTCAATTTAAATAAAATAATTAAAACACAATGATCATGTTGCTAAAAAGTAATTTGAATATATAAGAATTAGAATATTCTATCCGATAAATTAATTCAAGGTAAATTAATCTTAATTATTCTATAAGATGATAGGTTTTGTAATGACTTAAAGATATAAATGATGTTGAAGATTTATGACTTAACCATTTTGTTCACAAAAAAAATTGGGTGGTTATGTGCAAATTTTCACAAATATATGATATGTTATGTGGTTTTAAAAATATTGGGTATTTTGTATTGAATTTTTGAAAATAATGGGTGATTTTATTTAATTTTAAAAATGAGTGTGCTTTTGTGTTGTTTTTTTGGCAAAAATATAGGTGATTATATGCAATTTAAAAGTAAATGTTGATTTTATGCAATATTGAAAAAATAAAGGTTCGTTTTTGTTTATGAAAAAGATGGAAACATTGATTTTGGGCATCAAACGAATTTTCACAAAACCTTATGGACACCATTCAGAAAAATAAAAATTGTGGGACACCATCCAGAATAGCCAAAATTTCAGGAGTACCAACTGAAATTTCCCTTATTTTTCACTTGCTTTTTTTATTATTAAGAAAGAATTCGTGACGGGAGAACCCTACATTATTTTTTACTTGTTTTTGTCTTCAATTCACTACGGGACTACGGGTTGTAATATCTAGATGATAATGCGTGATTGTTTTTTCCTACAAAGAAAATTAAATATTATAACTATTTCTTCGATGAAAATTATACTGTACTACTACCTCCGTTCGACAAAACTTGACGTTTTAATATCCACGCACGCTTTTTTAGGAGATAAAAACTATATAAAATATCTAGTTTTTTTAATAATTTTTTTTAACAATTTCGTAGTTATTATTAATAAGTACAAACTTGTTAAAAAATGAATATTTTATATAGTTTTTAGAAGATAGTAAAATGTTTATTGACAACATAAGTATAATTAACAGTTTTTCAATTATATATGTCCCAACATCATAGGTTAAAAATCTCAACGGAAATTTCACCTAGTAACCCTGAGGTTTCGCGTAATTCATGTGGTAAACAAAGGTTTCAGATATTTCGCCTGGTAACCCTGGGGTTTCGAATTTTTTTGCCCCACGCCCACAAGTTTAACTTTGTCGAATAATCGTGCTTTTAAAGTTATGGGGGGTAAATTATGTAATACTAACCAAAGTTGTGGGGGCTTTTCACAAATACTCACTTTTCTCCCTTCTATCTGAGCGAGAGGAGAGCAGATGGAGAAGAAGAGTATCGCAGACGAGGAGACGAAGTGCAACTAGTGACTCTCGATGGGTGGCGGGTGGCGGCGACGGGTTAGAGAGGGGTGGCTGCAACGTGGGCGGCGGCTGACATCGGTGGAGAAGTCGGTTTCGGGCGGCAGCTGCTATTAAAGGTTAGTTTTCAGATTTCGAAAATTTTGAATAGCAAAACCGAAATTTCCCATGTACTATCATCGATTTAGTCGTTATTGAGTGGGATTAGTTATCTAGGGTGTGATATTGATCTCAAATCATGGTTTAAAGCTTCGAATTTCGAATTGTGAATTTTAGGGTTAGGGGTCCGAAAATTTTGGGGTTTTTATGGTTGTTGTTTGTTTAAGCTTCGAATTATGAATTTTATGCTTTGAATTTCGAATTATCTATCAGTTTATGGTAATGAGTGTGTGAAATGTTTGTTTAACGTTTTTTGGTTTTGGTTTATCCGAAATGTATGAAATTATTGGTATTGGTTTTGGTTTATCTAAAATGTTTGATACTTTGATTGATCCTTCAATGTATGGTAACGAGTGTGTCATTGCTAGACGTGTTTCTCACTACATATAGAGTCTTGAAAACAATTTGTTTTTGATTGTTATGAGAAGATATATGTTACTGCAGCATGAGTTATTCAGAGATACAGAAAAAGTGGAAAGAAGAGCTTGATCAAGAGATTGCACATCAAAGAGGTAACGGTTTAACAAGATATAGTTTCTCTCTCTGTTTTGGTGGTATATGAGATGGAAGGGGACTTTGTTCAGTATGTTTGCAGACTTATGCATTGTATTCAATTAAGATTAGATAATACTCACAAATAAATTCAGGGAGGCTCGAAAAATGATATGCTAAAGCCAAGATAGGTAAAACGTGTACTAAAGAACCATATCTTAATTGCTTTTGGGTTGCATGATGTTGAACTTGCATTTATGAAGAGAAAAAGCGCCAAGGAGGTGTTGTAGGGAGCACATCATCACCGAATGATAAAGCCTCGCATCGGCAGAAAAAGCGATCAAGACTTGCATCTGCGGGCAGGTGAAATCACCGTTTTGCCATTCTTTTTGGCCTTTTTTTCCGAAAGGGAGGTTCGCCATTTGCTTTACATTTTCATAACATGATTCCCTTCTGATGGCTATTCAACTCTTATGTGCTTCATAAAGGACTGAATAGGCACCGTTGCCCCCCCCCCCCCCTCCTTTTTTTCCCTACATGCTGTTAAATGAGTTAAAACGGTCATACAGAATGCAACTTTCCAACCACATGTACTTTCCCTAGGAATGGGTGTGTTGTTTGTAATGTCAGTAATGTTTAGCGTGTAATTGTGTTTTTCCCATATAGATAATAGAGCTTGCCGTGGCCCTCACTTTGGATCAGGACTATATAGTTGAGGAAAAGTAAGGCTACACAACATAAAGAAGCAACAACTGGCTGAGGAACAAAATTATTACTGATTGAAATCTAATATTGTTACTATATATTTTAATTTCTTCTCAGATTGGGCACTACTATGTAATTAGCCAAAGTAATGTTATCTCTTCCCTTATCTAATATTGTTACCAATCTATCTGTTACTAGTGCTTTTCTATTGTCTGGCATGGGTGCTGATGAGGACATAATCTTTCTCTATTATTCCCAAACACAAGCTACAAGAAGGGAAGATCATTTTTTTTGTTCTCTTATAAGTAGCCTAGTTATTAGCTCACTTGTTAGAGCGATGTGTTTGTACACATTAACATGAGTTCGACTCCTACATAGGCTAATATTTTATATTAAAAACCTGATTTACGACCCTACTCTATATAATACTAATTTCTTTGAAGTATTAATGATGCCTTTACAAACCCATTGTTATTAATTTATAGATGATTGGTTTCTACTCGGTTTTAAATAAGATATTACCCTATGCGGGAGTCGAACCCATGTTGATAGGAGGAAATCGAGACTTGCAATAATAAAATAGAAATAAATCACAGCAAACCAGATTCCGTCCTTTGCAAATAATTACAAGACCTCCTCCTGATGCAGCAGTGGGAAGTCAGGATCGATCCACGAGGAAGCGTGTCAGCGGATCCTAGGCAGCAGAGAAATCTCACGGTCAGAAGTCGACAACAGGGTCCTCGATCTCGACTAGGGTAGTCGACAGAAGATCGGACAGCCGAACACAACACAACAGCTAGCACAGGGGCTCGTCGATATCGATGAGAATCTACTCGATATCGAGTAGAGTCCTCGTCGACTTCGCTTCGTCTCGTCGAGTACCTGCACAGTTAAGCTACAACGATGCTAGATCGAAGATCAGTAACTCGAGGTCGACCGGGCTTGGTCGAGATCGAGTAGACAGAGAATTAAAACGAAATAAAGAAATAAAGTAAAGGCAAATGCTTTGGGACTTTCGAAATAAACTGTATGTAAAAGGCTTCCAAGATTGGGGTTTGCAACAACGATAACCAAGCATGCATAAAGTAGAACCAAACAAATTATCATGTAAATCGCATCAAAGGACTAAGCTTTCGCTTTTTCCAACAATTAGACAACTCTCTCAAGAAACCCTAATTGTCTCTACCGATTTTATGTTTATAATCCAAGTTGTTAACATGGATCTCCATTAGACGGGTAATAAACACATCAACAAGTAGGAAAATGCTCAAAACATGATAAAGGTCGGATCTTTACCTCAAACACACATGGCTATCGCTGGGCTCGCCCCAACCCTAGAAGTGGGTGGACTACTCACGACTCATCGCAAACTCAGACATTGATTGAAAAGAAATAACAACTTGCATTAACTAAATTCAAAGCCTTTACAATCCTGGCAATCAACTCTCGTAAACTGCCAAAACCCTAAAACCTCTGAACTTCCTAAACCGTCTCTGTGAAACTACTACTCTAACTGAAATTGAATTCCTAAAACTGAGCCCTATGGGCTTTATTTATAGCCTTCTATTCCTTGCTAATCAAGGATAGAATATCTATATCTATATCTAAAACTATATCTAAAAGCATAATGATAAATAATAGCGATAAAGAAATTAAATCTAAATATATCTAAATGTCTTAAGTGGATAAAACTCTCTTCTTCATGATAGATGTGGATAATTCGGATAGACTAGGCTATCCACAGCTCCAAGGACTCCAACTCCGAGTAGGATTCGTGAAGCAACGTCACACAGCTTCTGGATTCGTCGTCGATGTCGACTAGGGCCTCGTCGACATCGAGTAGGAGTGTTGTCGACTGGCTCCTCGGGTTCGTTGTCTCGGTTAGCTGGTGCTCGATGTGGCTCGGACTTGGCTCACGAGTCTCGTCGACCTCGGCAAGGGCTCGTCGACATCGAGTTGGGTCTTCCTTTCCGCTTCCGCGAGTTACCCCTTCCGCTGGAGCGAGTAGGCTTCTCGGTCGGCTTGGTGCATCCCGCTGGCAGCAAGATTTTCCGCGGCAGCGAGCGGTCTGCTGCAGCGAGTCGAATCGCTGGCAGCGAGTATCGTCTGGTCATCCTTGTCCTCGGCTTGTCGACTCCGGGTGTGGCACCCGCTGGCAGCGGGGATTTCCGCGGCAGCGAGAGGCTCGCTGCAGCGAGTCGAGTCGCTGGCAGCGAGTGCTTCCTTGTCGGCCTTGGCTTGTCAACCAGCTCTTCTTCTCGTCAACTCCGGGCATGGCGCTGAGGTGTCGTCGATCTCGACTAGGACTTGTCGAGATCGAGTAGGGCTCCGGAGCTGGGTTGGTCTGGCTCCTAGTCGACAAGGCCTGTGCTCGGACATGCTCGTCTAGATCGAGTAAGGCCTACTCGAGATCAAGTAGCCTGGGCTCTCAGCTTGATTCGACTGGTTCCGCTGCTTATTTGACCTTGGACTCCTGTAGTGGTTTTCCGAGCTTTTCTGACCTTCCTTAGGGTTGCTGTAAAATGTCTCGAATTCTGGGAATTTAAACAGAAACTGGTGTAGATTCCATAATTTGGCAAATAAACATAAACTACATAGATTCTGTACTATCTAACCCAAATGCATGCAAAGTATGCAGAAAACGATATTAAAGTTACTGTAAAATATGGCAAATTCAGCTCACAACAAACACCCCATACTTAAGCTTGCTTGTCCTCAAGCAATACCTTTATCTGTCATTCAGAGGAAGAAATCAAAACTCTCAACATATCAGATTCATTCTTATATAACCCAGCAGTTAATTACCATCCTCGAAAAGGTACTATTGTCACAAATCCATGCATGTGCAATCAAAGCAACATCTACTCACAAAAGGAGGGTTAAGCAAAAACATTCATTAGTGACAAAGCATTGATAATCAAGAGGACTTCAATTTAAGCTCAAATAAGGAGTAGATTTGGTAAAAAGGTTAAAAGGTGGGCAATTTCTGGCAATGTGGTGCTAATGATCCGGGGAAACGGAGTATTTCCAAACTTGACTTTCCACATTCCTTTTCATGAGTTTCATCACCTTTCATAATGCTTTTATCAACAATAATGCTTTTACATCTCTGAACTTAGCACTGCCTTCTCGCGAGTCGCAAACATGGGTGTCATGAATGGCCCCGGATACTTAGTGCTTTGGACTCCTCACAATGTATCCCATCTCTCCAAACTATTATCTTAGAGAGCAGGGTCAATCTACCTTTATCTCCTGAGGTGATTGGATTTTCTTTCACTCATTAAATTTTCCATATATTCAAAACACTTTCCTTCCAAACTCCAATAATGATAATAACACACCACAACCATATAACATCTCCATAATGTAACATCATTCTCAACATAATCCCCGGATATGGTAAAGAATGGCAATATTTAGATCATGTGGAGCAATGTTTGTAATAAGGCATAATATGGCTTTTGTGATGCATAAGCATAGGTATGGCTAGGATTTCAAACAATGAGAGCATTATATGGAAATATAAAGTCCTCCATCATCTTATCATGCAACATGTCAAAAGCAACTTCAAATTTTACCTCCTTTTATGGTTTTCACAAAATAATGCATTTCATTATGACTTCCCTTTACTAGGCAATTTCATGCTATATCTCTAATGAATCCAATTTTGCATCGTTGAGTTCAATATAAGCTTCCATGACATTATTCAAAAAAATTCAATGGGGGTCATTTTTCAAACTTTTGGAAAACATGCATATAAGCAAATAAATCAATAATGCATTCCAAAATAGCCATGTAGCAATTCAAAGAAATAATTTCTAAATATGCACACATAATGTCAAATAAAGTAAATATGCATAATGTAAGCCCTTCCCCCACCCCATACTTAAAATTTACAGTGTCCTCACTGTATAAAATCAAATAGAAACAAGAGTAAAGGAAGGAACTCACAGGATAAAACATCGAGGAAGGCCGATCAGTGCATGTCGAGTAGATGTTCTTTGTCGACATCGAGTACAGTACCCGATATCGAGTAGACTCTCAGCGTCTGGTGGAATCTGAAGTCGAGGAGCGTCTGCCTGGTCCATGTCGAGTACGTCTACTCGAGGTCGAGTTGTGTCTGAGCTGCTCCTCCTTGTCGCCGTCGACTTGGCCTTCGTCGATTTTGACTGTTTTTCAGGGACTTCTTATTCCACCTTTCGCGATCCTTTTATGCTTGCCGATCTAAAAGTGTTAGATTGCACACAAAAACAAGACTATCCACATAAAACATTCTAAAAGACATAAAATCCTAAAACAAAAACCAAAAACAAAACAAAAAGTTCAAAAGTCCCAAAATCATAAAGTTTTATATACATGCTCTAGATTTTAGAGTCGCTAGGCCGACTTTTCCATTTTGCGCTCAAGGACCATTATGGTGGGGTCCGCTCATGCTTAGCCCTTCTCCTGGATCATCTAGGTCCTGATGGTAGTGTGCAAGCTCAGCTGATAGGTTGTTGCTTGCATCCTCTCCTCTCTCTTCCTTCCTCTTCCTTCCAGCTCTCAGTTTTCGCAGATTCTCTTGCCACGGCGTCTTATCTCCCCTTAAATCATTGATAATTTTCTTTATGGACTGAGGAGGAGTAGGATTCATACCTGAACTTGCCTTTTCGGACCCAAAACAGGAATCTTTGGGCTTGGGGCTAGTCGACATCGATGAAGGCTTGTCGACTTCGAGTACAGGGACCCCATACTTAGGCTCCTGGCAAGTTTCTGGCTCTGCAGTGGTTGTCGAGGTAGACAAAGGTTTGTCGAGATCGAGTAGGTCTCTTGTCGATGTCGAGTAGCGCTTGTCGACCTCGGGTACAGCGTCAGCACCTTCCTCCGTTGTTTGCTTGGTCCCGTGGTTGCTGATGCTTTTCACCTCCAGCCATGCAATTTCCTCTTTCGCAGGGCCAAAAGAGAAATCCAAAACCTCATCGCCTATGGTGAAGGTGAGCGATCCATTCTTGACGCTTATTTTGGCATCTGCAGTAGCTAAGAATGGTCTACCAAGAATAATAGGGCTAGTAGGATCTTCAGCACAGTCTATGATAAGGAAATCAGCTGGAACAAAGAATTTACCAACCTGGACAGGGACGTTCTCAACTATACCTGTAGTGATGACTACTGTATTGTTTGTCATGTATAGCTTGGCATCCACAGGTTCTATGCATCCTATCTTTACTTTCCGCCAGATTGATAAAGGCATGATGCTCACACTTGCTCCTAAATCGCATAGAGAATCATATTTATATTGACCAAAACCCACAGTAACAGAAAACTTACCAGGGTCAGGTTTCTTTTCAGGGAAGTGGAGTACTTTGCATTCGCCTGCGATCTCTGAGATGGATCGCTTCTTGCTTAGGATTTCCTTGAGAAATTTGACATATCCAGGCATCTCTTGCAGGGCTTCTGTAAAAGGAATAGAAACATTCAGTTCTTGCAGCATATTAACAAATCTGGTAAACCTACCTGTAGTGGGATCCTTCTGTGCTTTTGAAGGGAAAGGCAGTGGCTTTTTCAGAGCCTGATTAGCCGTCAGAGGTGCTGCAGAGTCGTCGACGTCGGCTAGACGCTGCTCGTCGATCTCGAAAATGGGCTCGTCGACATCGAGTACAGTGGTTGACCTGGAGTTGCTGGTCTGCGCAGCGGAGTCCGAGCTCAGCTTCTGGTCTTTGTCGAGTAGAGGCTCGTCGATGTCGAGTACACCTTCCTCGAGATCGAGTTTGTTGTGGTCTATGTCGAGTTGCTGCTCTGCCTTGCTTTGCTGTTTTCCGACCTCTGGCTCATGTAATTGATGTCCACTCCTGAGTTTGATAGCTGCGACGTGTCCGGTTTTCCCCTTAGGATTTGGTTCAGTTTGCCCAGGGAGTTGTCCGGACGGTCGTGGGATCTGTGCAGCGATTTGACCCATCTGCGTCTCTATTCCCCTTTTCCAGATGTCCAATTCCCCAAACTTTGTAGTGATATTCTGGAATTGGTTGTTGATGGTGCCCTGATTCCGACGCATCTCCTCAAGGATCAGCTGCAGATCATCCTTCTTTTGATCCCTTTCTGGATGTCCTGGAGCTCTGTAGGGTGGGGGATTCCTAGGAGGACCTTGGTTCCACTGTGGTTGGTAGGATCGTTGGTCTCCCATGTTGCGATTTGGACCCCCAGCGTAGGCTGCCTGCTCATGTGTTTCTGCCATCCTGACTTGCTCGGTGTGTGGGCACTCAGTAGTGGTGTGCCTCTGTGATCCGCATTCAATGCAAGGCTGGTTGACAGATAGATATTTGACTTGCTTGAGGAGCTTGCGATTCTGGTCTCTGTAGAACTGCTCCCTAACATCTGGGTCAATCTCCTTTGCTGGCTCATATAGTGGCATTGATGGTGCTAGCCTGGCGTAAGAGTTCTCCTCATAGTTTGTAGGAGCCCCATATTTGTTGTCGTAGTTAGTGAGCTTTTCTAGCACACCCCATGCGTCGCTTGGTGGCATCGTCAGATACTCATAGCGAGTATAATGGTTGATCCTATCCTTAGTGATTTGATCCAGAGAGTTGAAGAAGATCTCCTGAATGACGTAGGGTGGCTGTCCATGAGTAGGGCAAGATCGCAGTAGTTCTTTGTAGCGTTCCCATGCCCTTGCCAATGGTTCCCCTTGCTTCTGTTTGAAGGCGGTGATTTTCTGACGGAGAAGTGCTGTTTTGGCGGGTGGGAAGTATTTGTTCAAGAACTCTTGCTCTACTTGGGCCCAGGTGGTGAGAGATCTCGGCTTCAGCCCTTCAAGCCACTTCAGGGCAGGTCCAGCGAGCGACCAGCGAAAAGATTTCATCTTGACATATTCCAGAGTTGTACCTTCAGCAAGAGTACGACACATATCATGAAAGTTAGTAATATGTTCAAGAGGGCACTCATTAAATTTGCCATAAAAAGCATTATTTTTAAGCTCTATCAAAAATTGAGTGCGAATTTCAAAAGAGTTATCGGGGATTAGAATCGCCGATTCAGGCACGACGAGAGCTGGATGCATATAATCCTCTGCAGTAGTTGGATATTGGGCAAGCTCAGCTTCTGCTTGCTCCCTTGCTGCTTTCTCAGTGGCGATAGCAGTATCTTTAGCGGCTAGTTCCCTTGTAAGTCTTTCGATCAGTTGCTCTTGTGTTTCAGCGGCCGCCATGATCCTTTTGAGTTTAGAGTGGATGTGTAGGTAACGCTCTGGTTCGTCTAAGGCGTCAAACTCAGGTGGTAGACCAGAACGGCGCATACACCTGTATAATAACTCAAAGCAGATGTGAGATTTAACTACCTAAGGCGCGAATGATAGCTTCCCCGGCAACGGCGCCAATTTGTTGATAGGAGGAAATCGAGACTTGCAATAATAAAATAGAAATAAATCACAGCAAACCAGATTCCGTCCTTTGCAAATAATTACAAGACCTCCTCCTGATGCAGCAGTGGAAAGTCAGGATCGATCCACGAGGAAGCGTGTCAGCGGATCCTAGGCAGCAGAGAAATCTCACGGTCAGAAGTCGACAACAGGGTCCTCGATCTCGACTAGGGTAGTCGACAGAAGATCGGACAGCCGAACACAACACAACAGCTAGCACAGGGGCTCGTCGATATCGATGAGAATCTACTCGATATCGAGTAGAGTCCTCGTCGACTTCGCTTCGTCTCGTCGAGTACCTGCACAGTTAAGCTACAACGATGCTAGATCGAAGATCAGTAACTCGAGGTCGACCGGGCTTGGTCGAGATCGAGTAGACAGAGAATTAAAACGAAATAAAGAAATAATGTAAAGGCAAATGCTTTGGGACTTTCGAAATAAACTGTATGTAAAAGGCTTCCAAGATTGGGGTTTGCAACAACGATAACCAAGCATGCATAAAGTAGAACCAAACAAATTATCATGTAAATCGCATCAAAGGACTAAGCTTTCGCTTTTTCCAACAATTAGACAACTCTCTCAAGAAACCCTAATTGTCTCTACCGATTTTATGTTTATAATCCAAGTTGTTAACATGGATCTCCATTAGACGGGTAATAAACACATCAACAAGTAGGAAAATGATCAAAACATGATTAAGGTCGGATCTTTACCTCAAACACGCATGACTATCACTGGGCTCGCCCCAACCCTAGAAGTGGGTGGACTACTCACGACTCATCGCAAACTCAGACATTGATTGAAAAGAAATAACAACTTGCATTAACTAAATTCAAAGCCTTTACAATCCTGGCAATCAACTCTTGTAAACTGCCAAAACCCTAAAACCTCTGAACTCCCTAAACCGTCTCTGTGGAACTACTACTCTAACTGAAATTGAATTCCTAAAACTGAGCCCCATGGGCTTTATTTATAGTCTTCTATTCCTTGCTAATCAAGGATAGAATATCTATATCTATATCTAAAACTATATCTAAAATCCTAATGACAAATAATAGCGATAAAGAAATTAAATCTAAATATATCTAAATGTCTTAAGTGGATAAAACTCTCTTCTTCATGATAGATGTGGATAATTCGGATAGACTAGGCTATCCACAGCTCCAAGGACTCTAACTCCGAGTAAGATTCGTGAAGCAACGTCACACAGCTTCTGGATTCGTCGTCGATGTCGACTAGGGCCTCGTCGACATCGAGTAGGAGTGTTGTCGACTGGCTCCTCGGGTTCGTCGTCTCGGTTAGCTGGTGCTCGATATGGCTCGGACTTGGCTCACGGGTCTCGTCGACCTCGGCAAGGGCTCGTCGACATCGAGTTGGGTCTTCCCTTCCGCTTCCGCGAGTTGCCCCTTCCGCTGGAGCGAGTAGGCTTCTCCGTCGGCTTGGTGCATCCCGCTGGCAGCGAGATTTTTCGCGGCAGCGAGCGGTCCGCTGCAGCGAGTCGAATCGCTGGCAGCGAGTGTCGCCTGGTCATCCTTGTCCGCTGGCAGCGGGGATTTCCGCGGCAGCGAGAGGCTCGCTGCAGCGAGTGCTTCCTTATCGGCCTTGGCTTGTCAACCAGCTCTTCTTCTCGTCAACTCCGGGCGTGGCGTTGAGGTGTCGTCGATCTCGACTAGGACTTGTCGAGATCGAGTAGGGCTCCGAAGCTGGGTTGGTCTGGCTCCTAGTCGACAAGGCCTGTGCTCGGACATGCTCGTCTAGATCGAGTAAGGCCTACTCGAGATCAAGTAGCCTGGGCTCTCAGCTTGATTCGACTGGTTCCGCTACTTATTTGACCTTGGACTCCTGTAGTGGTTTTCCGAGCTTTTCTGACCTTCCTTAGGGTTGCTGTAAAATGTCTCGAATTCTGGGAATTTAAACAGAAACTGGTGTAGATTCCATAATTTGGCAAATAAACATAAACTACATAGATTCTGTACTATCTAACCCAAATGCATGCAAAGTATGCAGAAAACGATATTAAAATTACTGTAAAATATGGCAAATTCAGCTCACAACAACCCACATATTTGTGTGTAACACACATCGCTCTACTGATTGAGCTAATAGGCTACGTACTTCGAAAATACCGAAATTCAGATCAATTTCACTACATTTATATGGAGGAATCTGATCAGGAGATTTTTTAATGGAATCTTAATCAAAGGTCGCGTAAAATATATGTTTAACTAAATAAACAACAAAGAGAAAGTCAGCTACTAAACAACAAAGAGAAAGTATACTGACCTTTTCCAAGAGCTTTCTTAACAACAAACATTTATATGGAGGAATTTGATCAGGAGCTTTCATACAAAGAATCAATTTAGCTTCAGCAATTAGGCCTAAATTACTACAACATCAAATAGCTATAAAGAATTGGTGACTTGTTGGTTAATCACATGTTGTTACCAGTTTCAAAATTGGACATTGGTCTACAAAATTAACAAATCACGGAGAAAGAGAAGTTATAATTGATAAAACAAACTTAAATTGGTGGGATAGTCATATATATGGTCTACTATAGTTACTGCATGTAGATGATATATAAACAAACATTTTATTAAGATATAATGACATAGAAAGACTATAATATATGGTCGACTATAGTTACTGCCTGAAGCCAATTTCTGAAAAGGTTGGAAATCAAGTTGTAAAACAGATCGAGATCTCATGGAGATCGAAGGTAGAAGATGAAGCACAAAATGGAGCCCTTTCGGGTTTTCTCCCTTTCATTCAATTGTCTGAGAAAAATGTAATTGTTCAAGTAGTACAACACCAGACATTTATACTAACAACTTGAACAAAGTAAAACAACATATGAGCAAGCGTTTCACAAAACAACCTCTAACTAACTCTCTAACCGGCTCCCTTGTTCACTGAGCTAAGGCTTGAACCGTGAGCCTCACGCGGCTTGTTCTCCACCAATAATCTCCGAAAATTATGATATTTATAAATAGATCGAATTGTCATCATCGTATATTTCATACAGATGACTCCAAAAGTCCCAAGTAGAGATCCATTACAAGCCATAAACATTTTTGCTGATTTTTTTACACGCCCATTACCATAAACAAGATCAAAATTCAGTTGTCATAGAAGATCAAACAAACATTTTACCCACCATAAACAAAATCAAACAAACATTTCCTACAATCAACTGCAAAAAAAAAAAAAAAACCCAATTTTTTCGGACCCAAACCCAAAAATTCATAATTCGAAATTGGAAGCTTCAAACCATGATTCGAGTTGGATTTCACACCATAGATCACTAATCCACTCAATAAGAAGAAAATTGATATATATATATATATATATATATATATATATATATATATATATATATATATATATATATATATATATATATATATATATATATATATATATATGATCTTGAAATTTCGAAAAAAACCTGTTGAAATTCAAAATTTTCGAAAGACAAGTATACTTACTAATAACTCCACTCCCTTGATGAAAATCGGAATTAGTTTCAAAGGCTTTGACAGACTGTTTGTGTCAAAGGTCTTGAAGCAACAGCTGTGTTGATGAAACACAAAACCTGTACTTTATTATATTATGTCTGAATATTATTATATGCTATTATATGCTTCCAGATATTATTATATATTCACTAACGTTTCAGGAAGCTTTTTGAATTATATCTCCTTCCTTAAGCGCTCAAAGCTGAGAAGAATAAAATCGTGATCATGGCTTCAGAGTTTCCAAAGATAGAAGATCGTGAAGAATCCATCTTATGTCATGATCTGCTATAGCCGTTGGTGGAGATCCTTGGCGTCGATTTGTTCAATATAAAGGAAAGGAAGAAGGGAAGACAGAACACATTCATTGAACACGGGCTCTCATTCACACTCAAGCCTACAAGTGAAATTTGTCTTCTTCGTGTGCTCTCTACTAGTTCTTAAGAGTCTGTTATTTCATTTCAAAGCATTTGAGAGTTGCACAGTGAGCTTATAGGATATATTTCGAGTGAGTGTTATACTCGAGAGTTTTGCAACTCAGGAAGTGGACACTAGGCGATTGATTCACTAAGTGTAAGAGGACTGTACTAGATAACTAAGAGAGGTGGGGCTCTTCTAGATTGGTCTAGGACTCCAAGGGAACGTGAGTTGACTAGATTGCAATTGTATAGGAGAGAGGCTTCTTGGTGAGTATTAGGATCCTAAGTCTTGTGAATCAATAAAAGCCGGTTGAATCCTAGGGTTGTGGAAGAACCCTAGGCGGGGACGTAGGCCAAGTTCGTGCCGAACCTCGTAAACAATTCATAGCGTCTTTTACTTATTGTTTTACCTTATTTCCGCACTTGGTTCGAATTGTTTAACTATATTGTGATTCAGGTTCGCCAGAAGGAAGTATTACGACTAATCTCAAAGGGTTTTGCAAAAGCTTCAAAAGTCTTAAGATTATCTGCGAAAAATCGGCATACTCTATTCAACCCCCCTTCTAGAGTATTTCTATATTAACTTGTTTTACTTTATCGAACCTTCAATTGGTATCAGAGCTTTACTCACTGCTTTCGATCTAACAATCTTGTGAGTTTTTTATCATATCTGGTGAAGCAAGCGAATGATTTGCACAGGGAATGTCTACTAGTAGACCACCACTCTTTGTTGGAAACAATTTTGTCCACTGAAGATCATTGATGAAGATGTTCATTATAGATCAAGATCTGAAACTTTAGAACATTATAGAGAATGGTCCGAAGGTTCCAGAGAAAGACATACCAAATGGAACCAAAATTGCGAAGACTGAGGCTGAATACATCCAAGCGGATCTTGAACTCGTCTCCAAAAACTACAGGGCTATTAACTTACTTTATTGTGGTCTTATCACTGATGAGTTTAACCGTATTTCATCTTGTAGGTCAGCTAAAGAGATTTGGGACAAGCTGGTTGTCACCTACGAAGGAACTAGCCAGGTGAAGGACACCAAGATCAGTATCTTCCTTCGAAAGTATGAACTTTTCAAAATGAAGCCTGATGAGTCTATCAAAGCCATGTTCACATGGTTCACGGAAATCACCAACAACCTTGACTCTCTCGGCAAGAGCTTTAAGAACGTTGAGAAAGTAAGGAAGATATTGAGGTGCCTTCCAAAAGAAAAATGGGGTCCTAAAGTAACAGCCATAGAGGAAGCCCAAGATCTCACCACTCTGCCCCTTGATGACTTGCTTGGGAAGCTGATCACACATGAGATGATTCTCAATGAAGACGATGGAGAAATTCCAGCAAGCACCAAGAACTTGGCGCTCAAGTATAAGAAGGATGAGCCCAAAGATGTGTCTGATTCTGAAGATGAGGATGACGATGAGGATGATCCTTTTGCTCTTATCACAAGAGGCCTCTCTCGAATCCTCAAAATGAAGAAGCAATTCAACAACAAGGATGGATTAGAGTCTTCTAAATTTTGAGGAAGTTTCAATACAACAAATATGACAAGAAGACTAAACCTTTGTCTTGTTTTGAATGTGGTGAAACAGACCATCTTGTGAAAGATTGCCCTCACAAGACGAAGAGCTAGTCCAAGAAAGGTGATAGATGGAAAAAGAAAGCCATGGTGGCAACTTGGAGCGATTCTGACTCAGACTCCGATGATGAGAAGGCCATTGTCTGTCTTATGGCCTCAAGAGATGAATCCCACGATGAGAAGCTTGAGGTAACTGTAAGAGAACTTATGGCAAGTCCAAAAGAGGTATTATCGGAATTCCTTTCTAATATGATTGCAAATGAAGAGAAACTTACTGCCCAGACTAACACTCTTATTAAGAAAACTGTGAACCAGGAAAGAACTATTGAGGATCTGTCTATGAGGGTCAAAAGTCTTGAAGCTTCTTATTCAGGTCTTGACATTAAAGTCAAGACTCTTGACTCAGAGAAATCTGAACTCAAGCAAGATCTCTCCTCTCTAAGAAGTGAACATCATGACTTAGAGAACGAGAAGATCTCTCTGAATAATAAGATTCAAGACCAACAGACAACCCTCATAAGTTTTACCAAATCCAAAGGCACTCTTGATAGGATGTTGGGTGAGCAACAAAGTTCTCTAAATAAAAGTGGTATTGGTTCCAATCCAAGGTTTTTAAAGAAGCAGCATATTACCACTTTTGTAAAGGCAAAAGGAAGCAGAACCTCTCCTATATGTCACCACTATGCGGGAAAGGGACATGTAAAAGATACCTGCCCCTATAGAAGAAAGGATCCACATATCATTCGCAATACGTTTCCTGTTCATTTGAGAAAAGAACGGATAATGCAAGTTTGGGTCCCCAAAGGCACTATTTTACCAAATATGGTTTATCCCAATAATGGATCTAAATTTGCTTATTGGTCTAGCCACAAAGGTTGATGTTTGTTTTGAAGGAGATCACCAAGGTGAAGGAGCAAAAATGGATTATTGATAGTGGATGCTCAAGGCATATGAGTGGGAAGAGTTCTCTCTTTCATGATCTAAAGAAGCAATCCACTGGAACAATCACTCTTGGTCACAAAGGAAAGTGTGACATCGTTGGTATTGGTAGTGTTGGGAGTGATTCCAACCATAGTATTAAAAATGTTTATCTTGTAAATGGTTTGAAGTATAATTTGCTTAATGTTTCTCAATTATGTGATAGTGGCAATGATGTCAGATTTAACAAGAAAAGATGTCTAGTGTGCAGAGAAGATATATGTGAAGTTGTTCTGACTGCATATCGTTACAACAATATATATGCTGTAAATGCTGAGCAAGTGGCACAAGGAAGCTTAACCTGTCTAAAGGCTTTGACGGACGATCCAAAGCTCTGGCACAGGAGACTCGGTCATGTGAGTCCACATACACTACAGAAGCTTGTGTCCAAAGGGCTTGTAAGAGGGCTACCTGAGATGGACTTCAAAGGTATTGAGATGTGCAAGGCATGCACACGAGGTAAACAAACACGTAGCTCTTTCAAACCCAAAAAGGTTGTAAGTTCTTCTAGACCCCTTGAACTTTTACATATGGATTTATGTGGTCCTATGCGAGTCAAATCTCCCAATGGTAAAAAGTACATGCTTGTTGTTGTTGATGATTTTTCTAGATATACT
Source organism: Persicaria tinctoria (assembly GCA_037127255.1). Lineage (NCBI taxonomy): Eukaryota > Viridiplantae > Streptophyta > Magnoliopsida > Caryophyllales > Polygonaceae > Persicaria > Persicaria tinctoria. Next base: position 20,977,910 of record JBANSL010000016.1, on the reverse strand, counting down.
TGGGTTGCATTTTTAAGAGAAAAATCAGAGGCCTTATTTGAGTTTTCAAAACTTTGTAAGGAGTTGCAAACTTTAATAAACGAGCCCATAGTATCAATTCGAAGTGATCATGGTAGGGAGTTTGATCAACTTCAGTTTGATTTGTTTTGTGCTAAATATGGCATCTCCCATAATTTTTCTGCTCCTAGGACACCTCAACAAAATGGGGTTGTGGAACGAAAGAACCGCACTCTAGAGGACATGGCCAGGACTATGCTTTTAGAAAATGCATTACCTAAAACCTATTGGGTTGAAGCTGTTAACACAGCTAACTATATTTTGAATCGTTGTCTTATACGCTCCATCTTAAAGAAAACTCCTTATGAACTTTTCAAAGGCCGCAAACCACTTATATCTTACTTTAAACCCTTTGGTTGTACTTGTTTTGTTCATAACAATGGAAAAGATAACCTTGAGAAATTTGATGCGCGTAGTGATGAAGGTATATTTCTTGGCTACTCCACAAGTAGCAAAGCTTATAGAATCTTCAACAAAAGGACCCAGTTAGTTGAGGAAAGTATACATGTTATATTTGATGAATGCAATGACGGTTCTTTGAGTGAAAGTGATGCAGATTTAGATCTTAACATCCATACAGAGAATGAGGATGGTGATGATTCTGCTACCAAGAACACAGAGAACATGAACATGCAGGAACAGATTCTCAACATTGAAGAATTGGCCCAAGGTGTTGAAGATTCGTCCAAAGCCTTGGTGTCCAATCCAACAGTGTTGAAACGTCAGAAACTGCTGCAACTGAACCTAACAGATCCATGGAGTCAGATGTATCACAAATCAATCTTGCTGGTGTGACGAATCAAGGAGCTGAGACTAGCAAAAGAAAATTCAAATACTCATCCTCACACTCATTAAAGGATATCATTTCTGACCCTACATCTAGTGTTCAAACTCGTTCTAACCTTAAAGATCTTTGTGCTTTTCACGCGTTTGTCTCTCTTATAGAACCAAAGAAGGTAGATGATGCCCTTCAAGAGCCAGACTGGATCATTTCTATGCAAAGTGAGCTTAACGAATTTGAAAGGAACAAAGTCTGGACCTTGAAGCCTTGGCCAAAGCATCAATCAGTCATTGGCACACGTTGGGTATTTCGAAACAAGCTAGATGGGAATGGTAAGATCGTGAGGAACAAAGCAAGGCTTGTTGCTCAAGGCTACAATCAAGAGGAAGGTATTGACTGCGAAGAGACTTTTGCTCCCGTAGCCAGGCTTGAAGTCATTCGCATTTTATTAGCATTTGCATCTTTTATGAGCATAAAGTTATATCAAATGGATGTCAAGTGTGCTTTTCTTAATGGTTTCTTAGAGGAAGAAGTTTATGTGGCTCAACCCCCAGGTTTTGAAAGTTCGAAATTTCCTAATCATGTTTATAAACTAGACAAAGCGCTTTATGGTTTGAAACAAGCCCCAAGAGCTTGGTATAAGCGCTTGACAAAATATCTTTTAGAAAATGATTTTAAAAGGGGGTTGATCGACAAGACTCTTTTTATCAAGACAAAAGGAAAGGATATTTTGGTTATTCAAATATATGTTGATAATATATTGTTTGGTGCTACTAACACATTTTTGTGCAAGGAATTTTCTGACATCATGTGCAGTGAATTTGAGATGAGCTTGATGGGTGAACTCAACTTCTTTTTGGGATTACAAGTTCATCAATCCAAGAAAGGGATCTTTGTCAACCAAAGCAAGTACACTAAGGATCTCTTGAAGAAGTTCAAGATGGATCAATCCAAAGCAGCCAAGACACCCATTAGCTCAACCTTATCTCTAGATCAAGACAAGACTGGTAAGAGTGTCAATCAAAAGGAGTATCGAGGGATGATTGGATCTTTACTATATCTTACAGCTAGTAGACCTGACATCATGTTTAGTGTTTGCATGTGTGCTAGGTTTCAAGATGATCCTAAAGAATCTCACCTCGTGGCTGTGAAGAGGATCTTTCGATATCTCAATGGCACTAAGGAGCTTGGCTTGTGGTACCCAAAGCAAAAAGATTTTACATTAATCGGGTATTCTAATGCAGATTTTGCAGGCTATAAGGTGGATAGGAAGAGCACGTCAGAATGTTGCCAATTCTTAGGAGCATCCTTGATCAGTTGGCATTCAAAGAAACAAAACTCTGTTGCTATATCCACTGTTGAAGCCGAATACATAGCAGCTGGAGCATGTTGCTCCCAAATCCTTTGGATAGCTCAACAAATGAGAGATCTTGGCATCAACCTCAAAGGTATTCCCATTAAGTGTGACAATACAAGTGCCATATCAATCACAAAGAATCCTGTTCAGCATTCAAGGACCAAGCATATTGATGTAAGACACCATTTTATTAGAGATCATGTCGAAAAAGGTGATGTATCCATATCTTTTATTTCAACTGATTATCAATGGGCTGACATTTTTACTAAGCCTTTGACAAAGGACAGGTTCACCTTCATTAGACGTGAGATTAGAATGCTTAACAGGGATGAACTTTCATAGGGGGAGCTTTCCCTTTACGAAAGATAAATTCTACTCAGTGTCAAGACCTTTGAGAATTATGTCAAAGATTGTGAGCTGAATGGTAGAGCACATTTAACGGATCATATATTTGGTTAATATCTTATTAGATATTTAATCAAGTATAATTTTTATGATTTTTAACCTTACTTATGCAGTACACATTTTATTTTCCAAAAGATCTTATATTCGAGTATTTTTATTTTTGGAAAAGATAGTTTCAGACTTTCCCTCTTGAATTTAATTGTGACAAGATGGTTTGAAATTTGAATTGTTTTGGAAATCGGATTTTTTTTTTATTTGCAGTGTTATGATTACCCTTATTGGAACCATAAACCCGTCCCATCAACTTAATCATCTCACTCTATTTAAACCCCAAACCGTACCTGATTTTCTCACCACTTCAGATTTACCTAAACCCAATCTAATACTTCTTCTCCTACCTCTCGACTTTTTTCTGAAACCCTAGCCGAATCTCTCCATGGCACCTAAATCCAAGAAGACCTCCACACCCAAACGTCTTGGCGCCACCCCCAAGGGACGCCAGGCCATTGTTGCTTCCCCTCCACTCGAACCTACTCCTCACACCATTGTCCCAGCTACTATCCAGAGCACCGTCCCTGAGAGCACCATTGCTGAAATCAAGCGTTCTCTACAACGCCCGACTAAGAAGTCACTCAGTGTCAAACAAAAAGGGAAAAGGAAAGTCATTGTTGAGGAAGAGGAGGATGAAGAGGAAGAGGAGGATCTTGATGCGATTTTGGAACGAGATGCTGCTAAGGAGGCCGAGGAAGAGGCCAAGAAAAAGAAAAAGGTCGAGGAAGAGGCCGAGAAAGCAAGGATATTAGCCGAGGAGGAGGCTGAGAAAGCCAGAAAGGAGGTCGAGAAGGAGGTTCCCACTGAGGAGGAACCAGATGAAGAAGAGGAGGAGGAGGAGGACGAGACTGCAGGCGACGAAGAAGTTGAGGGAGACGACGCTGAAGGGTCAGCTGAGGACTCGGGGTCTGAGGATGAAGAGGAAGAGGAGCCAGAACTTGTTCCCTCTCCTTCTCCTCCTCCTCCTCCCCCGTCTCCGAAGAAACGCAAAGCCCCTGCAGCAAAGCCTCCATCTCCCAAGCGCACCAAGAAAGGCACTCTCAGAAGCCTTGAGGCGCCTGTCAAGAGGATTGCTCCCACAAAGGCTCGTAGGAAGAACGCCGATCCGCCTGCACTTATCCAGGTAAACCAATCCTTGCCCTCTTCTTGGTTTGAAAATGCTGAGATGGCTGGAAAGTGGGTTGATGAGTTTCGAACTCGTAAGATATGTTGTTCTGATTTTTTAGATCTTGAGTTTTTGGAAGCTTTGAATCTACCTTGCATCTCTCTCCTAAAACAAACCCCTGCCTGGACCCTTCTGAACCTTGAAGCTGTGTATCACCCCCAACTCACCCGCATGTTCTACATAAACCTAAAAGCCAAACACAATGCTGATGGTTGGTCTTTGGAATCTGTCGTCAAGGGAGTTAGAATCTCTTTCAACTCTATTGACTTCCCTGATTTCCTTGGCCTACCTAAACCTTGTCCACCCTCTCCTGAAAACCCCACAAGAGAACAATGCATTGCCCTTGCCAGATCCAAATATCTACTTCCCGAAGCATCCAACAGCACCTCAAAACAGCTTACCCACTCATCCCTTACCCTCGAGGCAAAAATCATCTTCAACATCATTGTGTGTTGCCTTTTACCTCGTTTAAACTCTAGCTCTCTCCTAACCGATAATGCTATGGTCCTTTTATACCGCATCTTGAATGACCTTGATCTTGATCTGGCCAATACCATTCTAGGATCCATGGCTCACACTCGAAAAGCCAGAAAAGGAACTCCCCTCCCCTTTGCCAACTTTTTGACCCACATCTTCAAAGCTTCTGAAATCGATTTCAAAAATGAAGAACAACAACGTCATATGGGTAAGTTCGACTCCAAGAGTTTTGAGAAGATTGGCATCACTCAGTCCCCCCAAGGGACTTGTAGTCTTGCCTCCCCCTCAAAGACTCTTCCCACTGCCTCTGCCATTGATGAGCGCGTGGACAACCTGGAGTTGGGCTTGGAGGAACTTCGCCTGGATATCAAGGAGCTGCACAAGGAGTTTATGACGGAGATGAGCGGGGTGTCCAAGCTACTGCACGGTCTGAGGTCGCTGCTCACGGATGATGCTCCGGACGCAGAATCTTGAACCCTACCCTACCCTACCCTACCCTGACCCGGAATCTGAAACACTGCTGGTTTTTGGATACTGTTTTAAAACTCTTGGTGATTGTTTTACCTCCTCCTTTTGTTGAAAGACAAAAAGGGGGAGATGATCTGTTGTGGTTTAGACTTTAAAACTTTAAAACTGTTGTGAACCAAAGGTCTTGGAAGACCTTGTTTTGTTTTTGGTTGGATGTTTTTCATGATAAAATTATGATCCAACACTTGTCTAACCCATGCAGGTACTTAGTCCGATTTTGCTTATGATATTATTACTTGACTAAGTTACAGGGATACACAGGTTTTGTCTTTCATCAAGGGGGAGATTGATAACTCCACTCCCTTGATGAAAATCGAAATTAGTTTCAAAGGCTTTGACAGACTGTTTGTGTCAAAGGCCTTGAAGCTACAGCTGTGTTGATGAAACACAAAACCTGTACTTTATTATATTATGTCTGAATATTATTATATGCTATTATATGCTTCCAGATATTATTATATATTCACTAACGTTTCATGAAGCTTTTTGAATTATATCTCTTTCCTTAAGCGCTCAAAGCTGAGAAGAATAAAATCGTGATCATGGCTTCAGAGTTTCCAAAGATAGAAGATCGTGAAGAATCCATCTTATGTCATGATCTTCTATTGCCGTTGGTGGAGATCCTTGGTGCCGATTTGTTCAATATAAAGGAAAGGAAGAAGGGAAGACAGAACACATTCATTGAACATGAGCTCTGATTCACACCCAAGCCTACAAGTGAAATCTGCCTTCTTCGTGTGCTCTCTACTAGTTCTTAAGAGTCTGTTATTTCATTTCAAAGCATTTGAGAGTTGCACAGTGAGCTTATAGGATATATTTCGAGTGAGTGTTATACTCGAGAGTTTTGCAACTCATGAAGTGGACACTAGGCGATTGATTCACTAAGTGTAAGAGGACTGTACTAGATAGCTGAGAGAGGTGGGGCTCTTCTAGATTGGTCTAGGACTCCAAGGAAACGTGAGTTGACTAGATTGCAATTGTATAGGAGAGAGGCTTCTCGGTGAGCTATTAGGATCCTAAGTCTTGTGAATCAATAAAAGCCGGTTGAATCCTAGGGTTGTGGAAGAACCCTAGGCGGGGACGTAGGCCAAGTTCGTGCCGAACCTCGTAAACAATTCATAGCGTCTTTTACTTATTGCTTTACCTTATTTCCGCACTTGGTTCGAATTGTTTAACTATATTGTGATTCATGTTTACCAGAAGGAAGTATTACGATTAATCTCAAAGGGTTTTGCAAAAGCTTCAAAAGTCTTGAGATTATCTGCGAAAAACCGGCATACTCTATTCAACCCTCCTTCTAGAGTATTTCTATATTAACTTGTTTTACTTTATCGAACCTTCACTCACCTTTAGGCCGGAACCAGCTAGAAGTGCCACCGCCTGCGCCGCCCCTCTCTCTGTCGCCGCCCCTTGGGAGTCACTAGTTGCCCGTCGGCCCGCCGCCTCTGCACTTCGTCTCCTTCTCTTTCTGTTCGTCTCTCGCTCAGGTAAGGTTGAAATTGGTAGTATTTGTGTAATACCTCCACAAACTTTGTTAATATTACACTACTTACACTCCACAAACTTTAAAACCACGATTTTTGGACAAAGTAAAACTTTTGGGCGCGAGACAAAAAAATGTCGAAACCCCAGGGTTACCAGACGAAATATCTGAAACCCTTATTTACCACGTGAATCACGTGAAACCCCAGGGTTACCTCGCGAAATGTCCAAAATCTCAATTAGGAAAGATTTCCTATCAAATAAATAATTGACTAGAAAAACAATATTAAGAAAAGCTAAAATAATTTAAATTTGGAGAATTTTTGTTCCGATTGAGATTGTTAACTAAATTACAATCAAGTGAATTTAAAAAGGGAAATTCATTAAGGTGACCACAAAGTTTTGCAAATTCTACGTAGTACACAAAGTTTTGATAAATTACATAAAACCACTCACTAGCTATTTAGTTTTTTGCTTAAACATCCGCTAAATTTGAAATTACAAAAAACCGCCCGTTAAATACAATTTGTTAAAAAATCGCCACCCATGAAAATAAACCGTTAAGGTTCTATTAAAAAAATGCAAATGACCAATGTATCATTATTTTGAGGTATTGAGCATCCCCGAAAATACATAATAGATTCAGATTTATTGAAAATTCACAAAATTGTTTTATTGATGTATGACTTGTAATGGTGTGGTATATAAACACATTTTTATTTATGTCTAATTGCAAATCTGAGATGTTTCAATAGTTATTGAAAGAAAAATTGGTTAAAAAATGGTGGTAAATGAGTTATTTTATTGAGATTTTGATACATGTTCTTATTTGGGTTGTGATTTATTAATAAATTGTATTTAAAGAATAGTTTTGTATAATTTTAAATCTAGCGTACAGTTAATATTTTTTTTTTTAAAAAAAAAGTCAATATTTAACGGTCTTGCTATTGGCACGGCGGAATTTCACAATCCGCACGGTGTCGACTCCGGAACTCGACAATAGTGAATCTGCCGACTCCGGATCCCTGAATCGGTAGAGCTGCCGACTTGATCCTAGATGTGATCTCTCACTTAGCCAATGGCTACCAACCAGTGCAGGGCTGCCAACTTCAGAACCGTGCAGATTGCGAAAAAAGGACCGTGCATATAACAACCCCGTATTTAATGAGTGGTTTTTCGTAATTTACCTTACCTTTTCTTTCTTTCTTTTTTCCTCCCTGTAAACAATCAGTAGGGTTTGATAATTGTGATTCTTGATTTCTTTCATTAACTTGGAATGAATATATAGATACAATGCTTGGGCTCTAAGGCCTATTAGATATGCACAGCGGATATGGAAAGATATACAAAAATACAAAAGGATAGAAATATATCCTGAATAATATTATATCCTAATACCCCCCCGCAAGCTCATGGAGGGTCAAGAACATGGAGCTTGGAGCGCAGGGAGAGGAAACGAGCCGTACCGACCGCTTTGGTGAAGATGTCAGCAATCTGATCCTGACCGCGGACATGACGAACAATCAGAGAGCCATCCTCAACTTGCTCGCGAACAAAGTAGTAATCAATCTTGATGTGTTTAGACCGCTGATGGAAAACTGGATTGGCAGACATGTAGGTTGCACTCAAATTGTCACACAAAACTATGGGAGGCCGAACAGCTGGAGCTCGCAATTCAGAAAGCAATTGTTGAATCCAAATGAGTTCTGTAGCGGCGAATGCAATGGCCCTGTATTCAGCTTCCGTACTGGATTTGGCGACAACATTTTGCTTCTTAGATGCCCAGCTGATAAGATTACCACCATAGTAGATGGCAAACCCATGCTGAGAGCGACAGTCATCACCATCAGATGCCCAACCGGCATCAGAGAAGGCCACAAGACGACTGTCAGTAAGGGGACAGAAGACAAGGCCAGAGGAAAGAGTACCTTTCAGGTAGCGAAGGATCCGCTTAACAGCTGACCAATGAACCTCAGTAGGGGAGTGCATGAACTGACAAACCCGGTTGACAGCATACGAAATTTCCGGCCGAGTGATGGTGGCATACTGAAGGGCACCAACAATGCTCCTGTAGAGGTGTGGATCCGAGTGAGGATCACCGTCACGAACTAACCGAGAGGCCGGCTCAGCAGGAGACGAAATGGGGCGAGCATCTTGCATTTTACTTCGCAAGAGAAGATCGCGAATATACTTCTGCTGAGAGAGGACGATCTGATTTGATTGGCGGGTTAGTTCAATGCCGAGAAAGTAGTGAAGATCACCTAAGTCGCGCAAAGAGAAAGTCTGATTGAGAAGCCCAATGAATGTATCAATCTCTGCAGACACAGATCCAGTGACAATGAGGTCATCAACATAGACCAAGACGAGGAGAGTGGATGACCCCTGACGCCGAATAAATAGCGAGGTATCTGACTGGCAAGGACGGAAGCGATGCTGGAGGAGAAATTGTCGAAGCTTTGTGAACCAGGCACGGGGCGCTTGCTTCAGGCCATAAAGAGCTTTGCGAAGCAGACAGACAGCATGAGGAGAAGACTGATCAACGAACCCTGGAGGTTGTGCCATATACACCTGTTCAGAAAGATCACCATTCAAAAAGGCGTTATTAATGTCAACTTGTCGGAGAGGCCAGGACTGATGGAGAGCCAAGGAGAGCACAATGCGAATGGTGGTTGGTTTGACAACTGGACTGAAGGTGTCAAAGTAATCAACCCCTTCTTCCTGATTGAAGCCCTTTGCAACAAGGCGAGCCTTATAACGCTCAATGGAACCATCAGCGCGACGCTTGATCCTGTAAACCCACTTACAACCAACAATGTTAGCATGCAGAGGGCGTTGTACAAGAGTCCAAGTCCCATTACGTATGAGGGCATCAAATTCAACTTGCATGGCATTCTGCCACTCAGGGGATTTGGAGGCTTGAAGGAAGGTTTTTGGTTCATCATACAAATCAGGAACAGAGGGAAGAGGGTGATTTGTGGTGATAAGAGCTTTGGGTTTCAATTTATTTGTTTGTGCTCGTGTGAGCATGGGATGTGTGCTATCAGTGGCAGGGCGAAAATAGGATGGAATGATGGGTTTCTCAGAAGAGATAGGAGAGGGAGACGTACCTTGAGATGGTGACACTTGAGCCGCAAGCTCCTCCTCTAAAGACCTTGAGACCGAGCCGAGAGTGGTCGACGTGGGCGCGCCTGGATCCAGCGCGGGCGCGCCAGGATCCAGCGCGGGCGCGCTAGTATCAAGCGCGGGCGCGCCAGTGTTGGGAGTGGTGGTGGGAGTGTCGGCTGGAGATTGTGGTAAGGGTAGGGGCGATGGTAGCCAAGGGGAGGAAGCTTGCTGTAATAGGCTTAGGGTGGGGAGACGCGAGTCGGAGGATGGTGAGGGGGAGTGAACGGCTGTATGAGATGGGTATGGGAAGGTGGCTTCATCAAACATGACATGACGAGCGACATAGACTCGATTTGTGGGAACATGAAGGCACAAGTACCCTTTGTGTTTGGAGCTGTAGCCAATGAAAATGCAAGGGGATGACCGAAACTCCAATTTGTTGGAGGTGTAAGGGCGCAGAAAAGGATAACAGAGGCACCCAAAAGTCTTAAGGAATTTGTAATCAGGGATTTTGCCATAAAGACTCTCAAAGGGAGACTTGTAATGCAACACAGGAGTGAGAGTCCTGTTGTGAAGGTAGACTGACGTGTGAAACGCATGCTCCCAGAAGCTCTGAGGGAGTTTAGCGTGAGAGAGCATGGCAAGACCCTTTTCAACAATGGTCCTGTGACGACGCTCAGTAGCCCCATTTTGGGATTGAGTGTGAGGACAGGAGACTCTGTGTAAAATACCTTGAGACTGAAGAAAGGAGGAGACATTTCGATATTCTCCTCCCCAATCTGATTGGAACTGTTTGATGTTGCTAGAGAACTGGGTCTCAACCATTTTATGAAATAACTGAACATGATGAAGGACCTGAGATTTATGAGTCAGAAAATATATCCAGACAAATTTGGTGTGATCATCCACAAAAATTAAAAAATATGAATTGCCATTAAAGGATGCAACAGGAGCAGGGCCCCAGACATCAGAGTACACTAATTCAAAAGGATGCTGACTGGACTCATGTGGACTATTGAGAGGGAGTCGATGACTCTTCCCAAGTTGACAGGACTCACAAACTCTTTTAAGATTATTCAAAGACACTGGTAATTGAAATCTAGATACTAGACGACGGAAAACAGACTCATGCGGATGACCAAGACGCTCATGCCATGTTTGAAGGCTTGTCTTTTCTCCAAGAAAGGCTTGATGGGGTGGCCGAGATGGATCAGGTGGTTGGAGATGGTAAAGCCCGTTCTCAACGATTCCTTTGAGGAGGGTGCGGCCCTGCATGTCCTTCACAAAGCAAGCAGATGGGTAAAATAACATGTAAACATTGTTGTCTTTGGTCAATTGAGAAACACTCAAGAGGCTTTTTGGTCAATTGAGAAACACTCAAGAGGCTTTTTCGAATTTGAGGAACAAATAGGATGTTATGTAAACGAATGGGTTTAGGATTGGCAGGCAAGGAAGAAGAGCCCAAATAAGTAATAGGAAGGGACATACCATTGCCCACCTGCAGACCTTCATTGCCAGTGTAATCAGAGTGAACAGAAAGATTACCAAAATCAGCTGTCACATGGTTGGTTGCACCAGAGTCAAAGTACCAGTTGGGATCAACTAGTATGGACAGAGGAGCACCAACGGTGAAGGCATGGCGCTGTGGCGAAGGCTGCTGAAACTGCTGCTGAAGCTGCTGCTAGTCGGAATGCTGGGGTGTGCCGCGGCCGCCGCCAGATCTGCCTCCACGACCGCCTCCTCTACCACCGCGACGACCGCTGGTGTTGTTCGTGGGAGGAAAGTCGTTGGTGTTGAGACGCTGCCAGCAGTTGATGGCCTCATGACCAGTCCTAGAGCAGATCTGACATTGAGGACGTGGTCGAGAGGGATCATGAGAGGGCTGTTCGGGACGCCCTGTGGATCGGGAGGAGCGACTGCCGCGACTTGCCACATTAGCCGAGAGGGCCGAGTCAGAGGCGGGAACAAGAGACGCTGCAATGTGCTCCTCCTCCCGAAGAAGAAGACCAAGTAATTCATCAGAGGAAATCGGATCCCTCTGCATGTTGTAGGATGTGAGAAAGGCCGAGTAAGATGCTCCAAGGCCGTTGAGAATGCATTCGATGAAGTCGGCATCAGAAACAATGTAGGCGCATTCCGCTAAAGCATCAGAAAAGGAACGCTTTTTCTCAACATACTCGAGAATGGTGAGCGAACCTTTCTGAAGATTTTGCATCTGTTGTTTGAGATACATCTGACGAGCACGAGTCTGAGCAAAGAACATACGCTCAAGGATTGTCCAGGCTTCATGGGTGGACTGCGCGCGAGCAACATGAGCGAGGAGCGGTGTTGTGAGGGTTGATCGGATCCAAAGAAGAACCAGACGGTCCTTCTTCTTCCAATCGGCATAGGCGGGGTTGGGTGGCGCGGGCGCGGGCGCGCCAGTAGCAGACGCGGGCACGCCAGTGTCGGGAGTGGTGGTGGGGGCATCAAGGGTGGCTGTGGGAGCGTTGGATTTGAGAAGAAAGGGTTCAAGGTCAAACGCCTCGAGGGCAGATTTGATTGTGTGTCGCCAGAGGGTATAATTGGAGCGATCAAGGCGAACATTGAGATTGGGAAATTGAAGAGCCGGGAGAGGGCCGGTTCCAGAGGCCGCTAGGAGGATGTTGCCTGAGTTCTTGGTGCCGTCGGTGGGGTTGGGTGTGGTGTTGGAAACAACGGCGCCGGAGGGTGGGGTTTGGTCGGCAGACATGGTCGGCGGCGGCGAAAGGGAAAAAGATTAGAAGGATCGGGTTAAGGCTGATACCATGTAAACAATCAGTAGGGTTTGATAATTGTGATTCTTAATTTCTTTCATTAACTTGGAATGAATATATAGATACAATGCTTGGGCTCTAAGGCCTATTGGATATGCACAGCGGATATGGAAAGATATACAAAAATACAAAAGGATAGAAATATATCCTGAAAAATATTATATCCTAATACTCCCATTAGGAAACTCGGCAACGGTCCACAAGCAGGGGAGAATATGAAGACACAGCGTGATCAAATGATGCATTGTCGATTGGAAATGGCGTGTCCATTAGAAGAGGAAAAATAGGGATTCGGTAAGAACAGATCGAAAGTGCATTTTTAGGGTTTATACGACTTGTTATTTTTGCCTTTTTGGTACTCACTCGCCGCTGCATCACAATTCAAGACCGGATCTTTCTTCATTTTGTGTCTCAACGAAGCACCGGACTCTGCAAATTTGACGCACTCGTGGCTCCGTAATTCGTTCGGAAATCTGATTTTCGCCTCCCATCCTCATCGCTTATGCTTTTGGTATGATAAAGATCCCATCTTTCGTTAACACATTTTCCCCCTTTCTCAATCTTATCCTCTCTTTATAGATTTTCTGGGACGTTTTTCTCATTGATTCATCATTTTCACTCCCCACACGACAATCCGAGGTTTCACTCTTAAGATTGATTATTCAAGTCTCTGCAAGCTGATTTGAATCTAATATTTTTTAAGATTTGATAGGGAAATAAATGACAGTTTGTGTTACAACCTCCAAATCATCACTACCTAGTGCGATTGATATCCATTGTTAAAGTGGCCAATAACTCGGATCGTGTCATTGGATTCACCTGTTGAATTTGCGAAATTTGTAGGTGGTGATCGGATACAGTGGATGATGGCGAACAAAACTACAGGTGACAGTAGGACTAGGAGCTCTATCTTCACAATCATAGTGTTTGGATTGTGCTGCTTCTTCTATTTATTGGGCGCGTGGCAAAGAAGTGGTTTTGGAAAGGGCGACAGCATTGCAATCGAGATCACCAAGAGCGGAGCTGATTGCGCAGTCCTGAAGAATCTCAACGTCGAGACACATCATGGTGGTGCAGTGTCCTCCGGTGATTTGGAGTCCAAAGTCAAGGGCTTTGAGGCTTGTGATCCTCAGTACGCCGACTACACGCCATGCCAAGATCAAAGGCGGGCGATGATGTTCTCTAGAGAAAACATGTTTTACAGGGAAAGGCATTGCCCTCCTGAGGGCGAAAACCTGCATTGCCTCATTCCAGCACCAAAGGGATATGTAACACCGTTTTCATGGCCAAGGAGTCGGGATTATGTACCATTTGCAAATGCGCCTTATAAGAGCTTGACGGTTGAGAAGGCTATACAGAATTGGATTCAGTACGAAGGAGACGTCTTTAGGTTCCCCGGTGGTGGAACACAGTTCCCTCAAGGCGCGGATAAGTACATTGATCAGCTCGCTTCTGTGATACCGATTCAGAATGGGTCAGTCAGAACGGCTTTGGACACGGGTTGTGGAGTATGTAAAACTTCTACACTTGGTTATGTTTTGCTTTACTGTCAGTTTGGTTATTGAGTTATCTCTTGAGTGTCTTTCGCAGGTTGCTAGTTGGGGCGCGTATCTGTGGAAGAGAAATGTGATAGCAATGTCATTTGCGCCTAGAGATTCACACGAAGCACAAGTTCAGTTTGCCCTTGAACGGGGCGTTCCTGCTGTCATTGGTGTCCTAGGAACCATAAAGCTACCATATCCATCACGATCCTTTGACATGGCGCATTGTTCTCGTTGCTTAATTCCCTGGGGATACAATGGTGAGCTTTGATTTACAGCAAGGAATCGCTGTATTTACTTTGCAAAACCGACTTGTGTGCCTTGTTTCTGCAGGTGGAACGTACATGATGGAAGTAGACCGTGTTCTTAGGCCAGGAGGTTACTGGGTGCTTTCGGGTCCTCCTATCAACTGGAAGAACAACTACATAGGATGGCAGCGCACGAAGGAGGACTTGCAGGCTGAGCAAGATAAGATTGAAGATATTGCGAAGCTTCTCTGCTGGGAGAAGAGGCGAGAGATTGGTGACATTGGCATTTGGCAGAAGAGTATGAGTGCAGATTCATGTCAGCGAAGGGGAGATGATCCTCGCATCACCTTCTGTAAACACGACAACTCTGATGACGTTTGGTATAGTCCTACACTTGTGACCCTTGCACTGTTATGGGAAATCTGTCGAAATTGCTTGTAATTCTACTATCCGGGTGTTACTGCTAGGTACAAGAAAATGGAGGCGTGCATCACTCCATTTCCGGACATCAGTGGCGCAGGTGGACAACCGAAGCCATACTCAGAAAGGCTCTATGATGTCCCCCCAAGGGTTGAAAGCGGTTTGATTCCAGAGGTGTCTGTTGATGCCTATTTGAAGGATAATAGCCTGTGGAAGAAGCATGTCAAGGCTTACAAAAGAATCAATAAGCTGATTGACACGGGAAGGTACCGCAATATCATGGACATGAACGCCGGGTTTGGAGGTTTCGCTGCAGCTCTTGACTCCCCAAAACTGTGGGTTATGAATGTCATGCCAACTATAGCTGAGAAGAACACACTGGGAGTCATATACGAAAGAGGGCTGATTGGCATCTACCATGACTGGTCTGTGATCGCTTCCTTAGCTTAAACATCCTACTGTAGATGATGCCCTCATAGAGTCAGATATAGCAGCTACTTGCAGTTTAACTACTACGCCCCTTGTTGCAGGTGTGAGGCATTCTCTACATACCCGAGAACGTATGACCTTATCCATGCCAATGGCGTTTTCAGCTTGTACAAGGACAAGTAAGCTTCTCTATTATAGGAATGCTTAAAGCATCTAGAGTTGTTGTCGTAGCAGAATGTTGATTTTTTTCCTTTTAGGGATCACATGTAACAAGTGCTGTCCTGTGGTTGAATGGTAGGTGTAATCCAAGAGACATTCTCTTGGAGATGGACAGAATACTGCGTCCTGAAGGGGCTGTCATATTCCGGGATGAGGTTCATGTTCTAGTAAAGGTTAAGAAGACAATCTCCGGGATGAGGTGGAAGTCAAGGATGGTAGATCATGAAGACGGTCCCCTTGTGGCCGAGAAGATACTTGTTGCAGTTAAGCAATATTGGGTGGCCGGTGGAAACAACAGTACATACCCACAGTAACGTCCGCGTCACACAAGGATTAAGCTGAACGAAGGAACGCTCAGCGCGCAAATTCCATGAACTAAGATATGCCCATACTGCACCACTGAATTTCTTAGTTCATAGGACACATGATAAGCTTCATTGCCAGTTTTCTCACCTGTCATCTTGTTATAGCTACTTACTGTCATACAGTAAGTTCACTGCCAATTTCTCATCTCGATCATCATATTGTAGCTGCATAAGATGGTTCTCGTATCGCATATTGTAATGCAGAATGGTCACTCCATTTCGGATTTGAATCATTTGAATGAAGTTCAGTCACTTTTCCCACTCACTGTCTCAAATATGAGAGCTTCACATTTTACAGGAAAGAGGATAAAACCATGAGCAGAGAGTGCAAAACAAGTTCTGCCATTGGTCTATCATATGACAGAACCATAAGGAACCATTCCATTCCAAACAATAGACATTTATAAATACAAATCACAAATTAAATGTCTGGAAAAGGTGTGTGCTTGTTTATATTCTAAGTTACAAAAAAAAAAAAAAAAAAATCCAAATTCCACTCTCACGTCTTAGAAGCTTTACAATAGACCGAGAAAAGGGGCATAAGAGTACAAGTGCATACCTCACAAAAACTACTGCAGTGGACGTAGCTTGCACAGAGAGAGGAGTGGAGACAAAGATGGCTGATGCGAGTGGCACATATGCTTTGGCTTCAGTTATTTTTTCCGCGTATTCTATCACTCCTCCTTGCACTCCTTGGTGGGTCGAGCTTCAAAGCCACCACCCTCTCTCTTCTCTAAGGAATAGGGCATATAGGTCCCAAGAATTCTATCCCACATGACAAAGAAAGGCTGCGAAAAGTTGTACTTGCTTCCGTAGAGTTGGTGGTGGACATCATGGTAAGCACTATTGTTCGTGAAGAAGACGTGGAACAGGTTCCAGGGCAGCATAAGGCCGCAGTGGTCATCCACGGTTTTTATGGTGGCAAAGGAGAAGAAGAAAATGGAGGTTCGGGGTGACATACCAGATGCAAGAAACGAAAGGGCTCCACCTATGGTATCAAGGATAAGCCCCTCGAGAGGATGGTTATAAAGCGCCCCAAAGGCATATGGAACAACAAGACGGTGGTGCTGGGAGTGGACATGTCGGTACAAGAATTTGTTCTGGTGCATGTACCTGTGCATGAAATACTGCCACGTATCCAGAACGATCATCGCTGTAAGAAATTGCCTTGCCAGTAGTAAAATAGAAAACTTCTGTTCAGCTTCATCCTCACTGGAATTACCCACCACCTGCGAACAAAAAATTATGGTCATCAACTTATTAAGGATTGAAAACTAAATTATGGGAATTCGAAATTTAACATGCTTAGAATAAGATATCCAACTTTCCAGCACTATAGAGACATAGCAAGATCTAAATGAACTGAAAACACTACAAAGTGCTCAGGAACAAATAGCAGTGGACAATGAACATACATCGCAGGCCAAAATAATCTTTCCTTTTTAATGACTAAACCTCATGAATCAATCTCAATTATAAATGTCCTCCATATCTACATACTAAAAAGAAACCCGAGAAAATAAGTTGGGGACAACAGTTTGCCCACCAACAAACATATACAGTACTTCATTACTTCATAATTCAGAACACCAGCATTTCTCCACAGCAAGAAGAATGAGAGCATGGAGGTTTACTACAGGCTCAAAGCATGTTCATTCTATACAGACACAAAATGACCCCTTGAATCTGGCGATCAGTTTACATTTTACAAGTTTCAGTACTTTTCAAGGTTGAAATATGCCAAACATAAATTGTTTAATACACTTGGTCCAAAACAAATTTGATACTAGAAACTTTTATGAAGGTATCACAAGTTTTTTTAAAAAGACTCTGCTATCAAAGACTGAACCTTTCTGTTAGTCTTATGTCAGTCTAAGCCCAGCCAATCTCTTAATCTTCTAACTAAATCATATCACAGTCACCAGCTGCATAAGTGTGAGGCGGATGAGGCCCATCCGCCATATTTACATACATACCAAACACTCAATTCTCCTCACAGAAAATAGACAAAGAAGAGGTCTTGAAATGGGTAATAGCACACAAAGCCATATGAGCTCGTTTCAAACTACTGAACTACACCCAAGATAAAAATAAAAATAAAAACATTATCTCAAATAGATGCCTTGGCAATTAGCACAACTAATAACCTGATAATTCATTACCCCAATTTCCCTGATAAAATTAGTAATTATAGTCCTGCAACTGAAGTCCCACTATTAGATGAAGATGATGATTCGAAACACTGGTCCATTTCCTAGAACTTGCATACCTCCAATCCCACCATCATCATTTGAATTACTGAAATCTACAAAACATCTCCCCTCCAAAGGGCTTAAAAATAATAAAACCAGAAAAACTATGTATAGTAAAAACACTTTGTAATTGTACTAATCCACAGAATAGACATAGGACCACCAACACTTATCATCAATCAGAGCATATGAAAGTACAAAGTGAACATAATTGAGCAACGAACCAAACCCTAATCAGATCAAGAGTCAGATCAATCGAATTTCAGAACAACGAACAATCAAGACCGAAACTTGGAGAACATACCATGTACAGGATGGTGGCAACAAAAGCTTGAACGGCTTGCTGGAGGAGAACCCCCTTAACCACAGTCCATTTGGAGACCAAATTCTTCTGGTCCTCATCCTTCCTCGAATGCAAACGGTAATTATCGCATGACCAAAACAACATATAAAGCCCGGAGTACGCCCAATACACAACTATCGGCAAAACCGTGCCCAGTAGCTGATCTGAGACCTCAACACCCACCATTTCAATAAGAACTAATTCAAATCCCTCAAAGACTGGAAATTTTAAGCCCTATAGACCAGAGACCCACAGCCTGATAAATAGAGCGAAAAATTAGGGAGTGAGGGGGCGAGAAAAGGTGAGATCTCCAATCGCGGTCAATGGATTGGGGAGAAGATGAAGAAAAACAAGGACTGATCGAATTGCGAGCGGAGAAAATGGAAAGTAGGTCACGCGTACGTCTGTGGGCAGGAACGTCGAATTTGAAGGGCATGCGAACGATTCAAAGGATCAATTAGGGTTCTTTAGTCCTAATTGCGAATAGAAAGCCAACAAATTGTGATCAATTTGACTAGTCGTCACTCGTCAGCGCAAGCGACATTGAGAGAGAAAAAGAGAGGTGAGGAGAAAGGAAAAGGGGGAGAAATTGTGATTCCAGGGAAAGAGAGAGCGAAGAGAAAGAGGGGGGTTTATGTGTGAGCTCGTCCATATTAGTTATCGTGGTCCTCGACGGACCAGATCCCTGAGGTCTGAAGATGTATTTTACCTCCTCCAAGGCTCCAATTGGGTTTAGAAAGAGGGGCTATTCCGCTCGAACCGGCGGGTCTGATCCATACTCGTGCAGTCGTGCCTATTACTATAAGCATGATCAATTATTGGCCGCAAGTGCACGGTGTTGACATCGGCTTTCAAAGTCGGTAAACGTTTTGCCTGTAAATCGTCTGTCAAAACTAGCTTCTCAAGTAGATAAAATATCTAATGAATCCGGAAGTTGATATCAGCAAGCTATTTTCAGACAAAAATGTCTACCGACTCTAAAAGATGTAGACATTATACACATATTTAAAAATTAATCTTGTGAATATCCAGAGCGAATTCACTATCACAAATACTTCTCTGTCTCCCTGTCCTTCTCACAAATCTTCTCACTTTATCATTTTTTTTTTTTCACATTTTAATTATTTTTCTTTTTCTTTTATTCCGGGGATGGGGGAGCCCAATTCAGGGGGCACTGTCCCATAAGGGACAGATGATCCAATCCGGTGAATACCAACTCGGTTAAAAAAAATAAAATATCTCAAAAAAATATTAACTTTTGATGATGAAATATCTCAAAAAATGAAATATCCCATCCGATGAATACCAACTCGGATAAAAGTGACCATAACTTTTGATGATGTTGTGCTCAAAGGGTAAAGAGCACCCAACACAAAGCGACCTTTCATTCCCTTGTTTCGTCGTGGCACCCTCCCCACAAGTACCCCCGGGTTCACGGGGGGAGCCAGAAAAGGCCTTTCGTTTTCCCCCCTTCGTCGGCCCTCGCCACCTCCCTTAACAAGCCCTCGAGCCTCCTTTGCGTTGCCTTCCTAGCTCTTTTGACATCCTTTAGGGAGTAGGGATAGGGATTTGTCACTCTCTCTATTAGGCTGCTATTTGATCGTTAACGAGTAGAAAGCAACTATAATCGTTTAACAGCGCTGGATCATGCTCTTTTCTTTCATGGTCAAAACGAGCATTATGATGGGTTGGAACCTATCAGAGTGAAAGCCTTTACATGCATCTTTCTTCGGGGAGAATTCTAATTAATAAGAGTTTGATCTGTTTAACCGACTATCATGATTTATGGTTATATTATCTATATGGTCCAAGAGCGAGAGAGATCCTAACTATCGTGATGGGTTGGAACCTATCAGGCGGAATGTTATGTTTCCAACTATCAAGATTTATGATTATATCATCTATATGGTCTTCTTAATTAACTCTGTTTTTACTTTATCAAATGTCACTTGGTGTCAAACTCTCATGCATATACATGAACACAAGAAAACCTTTATATATATATATATATATATATATATATATATATATATATATATATATATATATATATATATATATATACAATGTAAGAATTTAGATAGTGTTAGATCACCATACTAATTCATCACCTAATAACGTTTTTTTGAACGAGTTCTTGTAGCTCAGTAAGAAAACATCCGTTGAAAGTGCCCAAACCATTGAATTCATAGTCTAGACTTCCGCGAGATAACATTGAAAATTTGTTCCTCATAATATTTCGTGTGTCATTTATTTTTGTTGTTTGCAAAGATCCTTCGCATCATCATCACGTGTTTCCATTTTCATTACTTTTATTTGATTGTTTTTTCTTTAATTCATATGTTTCAGAATTTTATAACATACCGCTTTTTCGATTTCTATAACTATTAAGTTTGTTAAGAATAAATTACGCTAAAATATTGGAGTATTAATTTATAAAGTGGTAAAACCTAACAAATTATAAAAAGTGGCCCCTAGTTTGTGAGGATGACCCAGGGGCCAGGGCTGGCCAAAACATGTCAATGGGTCAAAACTGAAAACGGGGGGCGGCATCTGGAACAAAGAATAGTCTATTTCGGAGGAATCGGTGTGCTTCAATTAACACTACTCCGTATTCCCCTGTCTCGTTGTCATCTTACAAATATCAGTAGCCTGCAAAATACACCAAAACTTTGCCTTTGACTTTTCATTTTTAAACACATCAAAGAGATTCCAATATCTTTACAACCACAAAAGCCACCAGTGAAATTGGCACTTAAATCAGGTACGTTATAGAGTACTATTTATAAACGTGGATCAATTATTACCAAGAGAAAGAAATATAGCTTATGAGATTATCAGATAAATTATACAGTAATTAACTATATATTTTTTTAAAATCATTAATTAAAATGTTTAAATTTTAGTCAAATATTATTAAAATGGAATAAAATAATTAAATTTCAAATAGTATTTCCAAATGTAGACTCTTGAATTATGATCTTGAGCCATAGTTTTAAAACCCAAAAATTATAAAACATGATCTATTGTTTCCCATTTCTAAGTTATATTATACCTTATCCAATTATTTATGATCCAAATAATAGGATAACATGCATGCCATTGCCGCCCCCTAATATACATGATAAGAAATGGGTAAATGGCTCTTCCTTCATTTAGGAGATGAGATACAAACAATCTATGAGGATTTAAGGAATTAAATAAATGATAACTTTATAAGTTTAAAAGGGTCTCTTCTATACAAATGAGTGTTAATCCTCCTCTGGTGTATTAAACATACCAGTTGAAAGGATCCAGACTGTTATCCCTTCTTTTTCCGATTCAGCTTGACAACGAACACAGGACAGGAGGAGCTAGCCCGCATACTCTCTCGTTAAACCTTATCACATGGGATTCCTGTGGCCTTCAGATCTTGAGTCTCAACAGCAGCCTTTGTAAAGTTCAGCCGAGATTGTTTGCTGGCCTTTCTTGTACCTGAACATCGTCGTATTCAAAGAAAGGTCAGGAGGAATATGAGTAGATTTGAGAGCGTTTTGGTCATTCTTGAGTTTTGAGAAGAACAGTCTTGAGTTGTATTTGGGAATTAAAGTTTGATTTAAGGATATGAAATTGAGCCTTGGAATCTGAAATGTAATGGGTAATGACTCAGTTCAAATATCATGTCTGGAAACATTGTAACTGAATTCATTAAACAAGAACAAATTGAATTGAGATAGGAAGTGTCCATAAGAAATGCTAAAGAAGGGCAAGGGGAGGAAAAGAGCAATAGCTGGTGAGAACTTCAAAATCTTATGCTTTGGGGTACTGGTGATATTTAGGTTCTTCAAATTTTATGGAATTCGATATTGAAATGAAAGGATCGTTTTTTGTGAGCATACCGTTGCAGCTTTCCTTTGTCTCTTGCTTATTAGATGAAATTACAGAGGATTTCCACTCCTCATAAGCATGCTTCTCCATTTGCTTCCGTTTCTTGTAACACGAAGGCTGCAAGGTTTAGACATCTCCTTAGCTTATTCAATAGTCATTTATCAAAGTGAAAACACATGGAAGATACAAAGTATAATTGGATCACATTAAATTACATGTTAGTCTAGCTTATATGATCACATGGTGATATTGCAGCAATTTATTGGCATCAAAATGCTCAAGCCCCAAGAAAACTAAAGGAATGATTCAGTATATAACTAGCAAGTACAAGATTAGCATTTGCTTGCCTAGAGGGGCCAAGGTTAACTATCACCCGCTCCTGGGGTTTATAGGAAGTAGAAAACCTAAGTAGGCGATCTAGTAAGCTTATTGAACATTGAAAACATAAACTTATGATTGACAGTGAAATGCAAATTAAATTGTTTAGACAAGAGGCAGTTTATTCAGCTGTAGGATGAGCAAGAACCCGAGCATAGTTGAAAAAAAAACCCTACCCCTCACATGTCAACTTAGAGGCAATTAATTCAGCTGGAAAAAGTAGAACAAATTGCAACACAATCATCATTATCTAAAATTTCATACACCACCAGGCAACATAAAGTTTCCATCCTCTCCCTAGGGGGGGAAATATTCTTAATCTCATAACTGGGAATTAAGATGGATTGATCATTAATCTGAGAAGTGATATCAGCAATAAGGACCGCATCACACATTGCAACATGCAACTTTACTTAGCAAAAGAGCTGTTTGTTAAACTAGCATTCAAATGTAGCTGTGATTGTTGGTAATTAGTCATTACCTCTACTTCCTCATCAGATAGGTCACCCCCGTCTTCATATCTCCGTTTTTCAGGTAAGGTATCCAACAATTCTGCAATCAATTGCAAAATTATCAACACTCAACACTTAGGCAACCATAAGGTCAACCTTATGAGGATTGAAGAATCACGATGATTTTTTTTACCTCTGTGCCCTTTAATTTCCTTTGGATCTTTCTTCTCCTTAGTCACACCAAAGACGTCAAAACATATGTCCTTCATAGAGGTTGAGACCTATAGACATAAGCTAAAATCATTAAACACAAACAATAGCAAGCAGATCAGATATCAAGGTTGGCTGCTCCAACAATTATGCATGGGGAAACAGGTAGCTTACACTACTGAATTCTGATTCTGATGTGCCACATAACTCGATCAACTTCATCTTGTCAACCTTAAGCTGCAAGAAAGATTAAGGAAGATAGTGATTGCCTGACTGGAGTAACTCACAGCTAATTCCATATCTGGATGACTGGATGTAATGCATCATTACATTTTACAAGAAGAATGAACCATCAATTGCTACCTTGTTCTTTTTAGCACACAAGTAGAAAGCCACAGCAGTAAACACAGGACGAGTGAAGTCGGTGGAAGAGCGCCTTGTAGCTGGCAAAGAAGCAAGAAACCGTTCTTTGTATCTGAAATGCACCGAAAACAAGAATGAAATATGATCATTACATTAGTCATGCGCTGGTAATCTCTTCGAGAATGTACAAGATATTGCAGAATAGATTTCACTTGTGAATTCTATACTCACACTTACTACATCATGCCAATACATTTCCGGAAATGGCAATTTCTCAAACAGGTAACGTGCATAAGTTCAAATCAAACAAAGGCTAACAATCCACAGTTTTTCGCATAGTAAACTTACAGTGATAATCCTTTCCGAACAAGAGGAATGAGCCGAACGCATCCGAATTGAATCCCGAGTTCTCTAATATCAAGCTTATTCCTACAGTAACCACCAGATGCTTCTGGTCAATCTCTCATAACTTCCAGAAATAGAAAAGGAGATGAAATAAATAAAATGTTCAATAAGACAACAATCAGAATGAGACAACGCACTTGATATCGAGCATATTTTGCAAGGAATTGAAGGATCTGTTGTACGCCTTCTCCGGCATCCCGCTGACTTTGAAAGCGGTTTGCCGATCGAAAATGACACCAAATCTATAACACCAGAACGAAACGAAATGAAATTAAAATCGACATCAGAAGAACTATAAACGAAGCGAATAAACCTAAGATCTAAAAAATCAACTGTAGAAATAGATGAGACCAAATTGAATAGATCTGCACCTGTTGGAAGCAATTTCCAAGCAAATAACCGCCTTGCAAGTTTCTCCCTGCAAAGTAGATTAATAATAAGCAACGAATCTACGTCACGAAAACTCAATCAATATCAAATTTGGGGATGGATAAAGAGAGAAACGAACGACGCCGATAACAGAGGAATTGAATTTGAGATCGGATAGACGACGAAGCTCGGCGGCCTTGCGCACCACCGCCTTGTTGTCGGCGACGCCCAGCCTCCTCGCAATATCCGGCAAATCCATCTCCGAGATTCAACGATGGTGCGTTGGATGCAGAGATTAGAGATAGATCCACCGCGGCTGCAAAGTGGAGGAGAAATAGAGTGCGTGAAGCATTTTGGGGCGGAAATGTAGTGCAGAAGGCGGGAATGGGGGAAGTTAAATTTTTTCACAAACACCGCGGGAACCTCTCGCGCGCTCTCTACTTGTATTTTTTATTAAAAAAAGTTAAAGAAAAAAGAAAGGGTTTAATGAGAAAAAAGTAGGAGAATTTTGTGAAATATCCACGTATATATAATTAGGTAAATGCCCATATTGAAATACTAGTAATTAACTAAGGGCCTGTTTGGTAGGAGCGTTTTAAAGCTTTAGATGAAGCGTGAGATAGAGCTTTAGAAACAACGCTCTCGTCAACAGTGTTTGGCAGGGAACAGCGTTTTCATAAACGCTCTCCGTTTATCTCAGGCGAAAGCTTTGGAAGTGTTTCCTCAGCCGCTCCAATCTGGAAGCGTTTGATGAAATTGGATGAGCGTTCTCGACGGTGAAAAGAAGACGGAATCCTCTCCTCTCATCAACTCCTGTCTTCGCAGAAGTTGCGTCGACGATCTTCATTTTCGTCTTCGCAGAAGCTTTTGCAATCGATTCCACGAGAGTTCCACGACGCCAAACTTTGATCTCACGGTAAGCTTTGCAAGTTTTGCAATCGATCGATTTCTCAGCTTGCTTGTGAAAAAAACTGATATCCACTTCCTTTTGTTGACGGAGGCTCTTCACATGTTCCCTTTCACTTTCTCCACCAAGCAATTTTGCTTTCACGTTCTTCAGGTAATAGCGAAATTCCTCTTTCTCGCTCTTTGTTGCCCACTTGTCTTGATGCATTTTCGATTTGCATTAACCCTAAATTTCGATTTACATAAAACCCTAACTTTTGATTTTCATGGTCTGACTGATTTGAATTACTGAATTAAGATGATTGTTGTTGCATAAAAACAAACTAGAATGAAATTGGGTTTTCTATTTATGGGTTGAATGAAAACAGATCTTGGTTGTGAGTTACTGCCATGTTGTTTTAGTTGATTGACTAACATTAGAGGACTTTCATGTTTGAATAGGATACAGTCTTGATGTGAATTTTATCAAGTATCATAGGGCTGCTTTACTTGATGTTTTTGTCAATGCTATATGTTCTGTTCTGTTGGTAAACTAGTTTGTTTGCTGGGTAATTCGAGTACTTCTCCCTCTATTAAGGTGATTTACCAAATCATAAAACTGGTTACAAGCCACAAAACTGACTTCTTCAATGATACTGGAACTGCATATGATATTTAAAATTGGATCTAAGTTATTTGGTCAAGCCTCATATAGCATAAAGCTAACCCAAATTGCTATGACATCAAGAGGTGATTACAGACGATGGGGGTGTCCAGAATATATAGAAACACCTGCAAATTCTGTCTGAATGATGCTTATGAAATTGCCACCAAAATTGCAATCAATAGTAAAATTAATACACCATGTCTGATAGGGTTGAGAACAGTGGTCAAACGTCTGATTTCCAAAAATTTGTTGCGGTGTTAATTTGTCTTGTTGAGTCTCAATCTCTCCTTCTCCGAAAGAGTTGTAAGATTAAGACCTGTGTTTGTGTTGAAAGTTGTTTTTTTAAAGCGAGGTGCTGATTTTTTCTTTTCTTTCCTTGTTTTTTGATTGATCTAGGGTTGAAACTTAAGATTTGTAATAGCATTCTTAAAAAATTTCTACAGAAGTTAGCTAGAACCCTCGATCTGTCAATCTGTCATCTTATAGCCTAACTCAATCCAAACAAACATGTTTCGGGGCTATTCCTGCTGCTTCTGAGCATCAAACAGCAGAGCTTATATTCATGAACCTATTCCTTTTGTTTCCCGGATCAATTGGATCTTTAATCTTTTCACATGCAACCTTAATGCAATCCTTAAGAACTATGCCTCACCAGCATATGAATGATATATATGTCTGCCTTTTTTTTTAAAAAAAATATCAATGTTGTTTGAAGTAGAACAATTAAACTGTCTGCCTTTTGTTTTAAATCATATTCATAGATTTGGTATGTGGGCTCATCAAGTCTATGGTTTTGGATGATGAACTTAACATGCATGCTTTTTAAATATCAATTCACCTATTGGCAGCATCTTGTTTTCTTCACAGCTGGCATCAGAGTTTCATATGAGGTGCTCAATATCAGAATTTTTTTTTATGCTTTCTTGGATGCTAGAAATGAAGAGCACAATCTCTTTGGGTATGACTTGGAACTTAGATGGTACACATTTTTATTAAATATATATGGATACATGGATCAGTTTCTTTAGGTATGACATTTGTCTACTAGACGACCTAGACCTAAAATTCCATTATGTATAATTTCAGCAGACATAAGCTTCAAGCCTTCCAACTCATATCTTATTCAAATGTGCTTGGTTAATTTGTTCTTCCTTAATATGTTCCTAATACAGACTTGAAGCATGGTTATGACATGTCGCTTGCCGAAGATGATTTGTGAGGGAATGCTTGTGACAATTCCTTATTCTAGGACTATGCAAAGCAGACTCCCCAAGGACCGGAGCCGACAATCAGACCAAAGTTTGTAGTATTTCCATGTAAAACTTGTGTGTCACCTCTTGATGTTTTCGCCATTTTCCCCTATGCCATTTGTTTATTTCTGTTGGTGCTGAACTTGAGTCGTGGAGTTTTGTAATGGTTGGAAGTGTAGAGATTAGACGCCAGAAAGAATTTTGGACTGGTGTTTTTTAGTTTTTTTCCTTGTGCATTGTTGTTTCTTTAGCTGGGTGCAAATTTGAAGACCATGTTTTGTAATTTGTACTATGTATATATTACACATCAAATGTAATGCACTTTTCAATCATGAAATAGATCCATTTTGGCAATTTGACAATTTAATCTCCAAAAAGCTTGGATAATTAAAGTCATGCCAAACAAGATGTTCAATTTTAAGCTAGATTACAATCTTAAGCTAAATTAAATTTTTTATCTAGATTATAATCTTAAGATAAATTATAATCTTAAGCTAGATGAAAAAATGTACATGCCAAACATGCCCTAAGTGTCCATATATTTTATGTAATCCTCAAACTAACCTTGTTATAAGTTAATCCCTTCCCTTTCCCTTTGAACCCTAACATATTCTAGTGAAGAACGACGATTCTCTCTCGTATTCAATCCCATAAGGCTCCTTGTGATGTTTAAGTGTCCTTCTCTTGGCGCAGCTCTCAAACAGATCCCTTTAGATTGCATCATCCAAATATTTCTCCACAAAAAAAGTTTAATTAATATTGTAACCCAATGTCATACTTTTCCTTCATTCTCCACTTAATCCCGGTGGTAGAGTAGGAGAGAGCATATTAATTCGGCAATTAATTTACACTCTGAAAAACAATCGGTGATGGAGGAGGAAGAAGGGATAAACAAGAGCATTACTAAAAAGATGCGGTTTGAATTCGACTTCGACAAGTGCTTTGAAGATTGTTGGAGGAAATGCATATAGAAGGTAGTTTTAAGGAAGGTGCCTTTTGGACTTCCCACATCCCACGTGGAAAGTTCAAGGGTACCCTAAAGGGTTTTTAAGGAGTCTCTTCCACTACCTATATTGAGAGGTTGAGGAGGAGATGGGGCACCCACACGCGCGCCCGTTGCCGCCGTCCGTCCGGCTCGACTCCGAGATTGGAGTTGGAGTTAATTTTTTGCGGAAAAATTATTCTTTGAGGTTGAAGATATTACGGATTAGCTTGTTTGTGCTTATCCGCGAATATCTGTTTTTCACTGGAAAATTATCTTTTCTGAAATCTTTCTAAACTGTTTTGGATAAGCTCAAACCTTCTGTTGATAGACTCGAATCTCTCCTTTGCTTGCGGGCTAAGGAGGATTTCGGAGCCTATATAAGGAGGGTTAGGGTTCTGCTTTCAAATACACAGCGAACGCAATCGCCTCTCTCCCTCTCCTGTTTTCTCCTACCCTTTTCTCGTTCTGAGCGCCTGTTCCAGTTCCAACTTCTCTCCCTCGAGTGCACTTGTGAGAGAAGCCGGTGAAATCCTTAGGGGACGTTGCCTCGCATACGATCTGCACCACTGTCGGGGGCAAATACGTTTCTCATTCCGTGGTTCCCATACCACTTTTCACCGCAGCCTTCGCCCCTTCGCAGAAACACGGTTCAGCCTACATCCCTAACGCTCTTTTGAGTTGCTGATTTACAGGTTCTAGCAGGGTCATCATCCTACAGTGAGAAACGTATTTGAAAAGTAGGATCATGGCCGCCATCGAGATCTCCTACAAGAAGCCGCTGCTCGATCTCTCAAAGCTGGAGCCTTTGGATGGCTCGAACTACAAGCGTTGGTCCCAGAAGATGCTGATCTTCTTTGAGCAACTGGAGATTGACTATGTATTACTACAAGACCCGCCCGCCACCCCTGCGGCTGCTGCTGAGGGCGATGCGCCGCCCAACCCTCCTGCGCCTCCTGCGGAGCTCATGAAGTACCAACGCGACAACAAAACCGCAAGAGGCTACCTGCTGAACCACATGACGAACGCTTTGTTCGACCTGCTGCTGGTCCAAAAGTCTGCTAAGACTATCTGGGAAACACTAGACAAGAAGTACGGCACTAACGATGCTGGGAAGCGCAAGTACGTGACTGGTCAGTGGATCCAGTTCAAGATGGTGGACGACAAGCCTATCATGGAGCAGGTGCATGAGTACGAGAATTTGGTAGCGGATATATTGGCTGAAGGGATGAAGATGTGCGAAATTCTTCAGGCCAACGTCCTGATTGAGAAATTGCCTGAGTCCTGGGCACGCTGCCGCAATCACCTCAAACACAAAAAGAAAGATTTTACCTTGGAGGAACTCGTCAGCCATCTGAAGATTGAGGAAGTTAATCGACTGAAGGAGAAAGAGACCTCCAACACTGCTGCTGACACGGTAAAAGCTAACATTGTTGAATCTCCGCAAGTCAACAAGAAAGGCAATAAGCCGCCTTTCAACAAGAAGAACAAGAAGGGCCCTGGAGGACAAAACAACAAGCCTGCGAAGTTCAAGAAGAACAACAATTGAGAGAAGCAGAACAACACAGGCTGCTATGTGTGTGGTCGACAGGGCCACAAGGCGTTCCAGTGCCGTGAGAGGAAGGATTCTCAGTATGCTGTCCAAAAGAACAACGGAGGGCAGGAAAAAGGCATTGCAAACGTCGCTGAAGGTGTTGCTCCTGAAGTCATTGCTGCAGTGGTCACTGAAGCTAACATCATTGGGAGCATGAACGAATGGATTGTGGACACTGGGGCCACAAAGCACTTCTGCGCCAACATAGAGTTGTTTGATGAGTTCGAACCTGCAATCGGAGCTGAGCAAGTCTACATGGGGAACTCAAGCCAGTCAGAGGTGCTGGGCAAAGGGAAGGTCTCGCTGAAGCTCACCTCAGGTAACATCCTGAGCCTGCAGAATGTCTTTTATGTGCCTTCCCTGCGACGGAACCTGATCTCTGGAGAGCTCTTATCTCGAGCCGGGCTAAAGGAAGTCATGGAAAGTGACTCTATAGTCTTGTCCAAGAATGGAAAGTTTTTAGGGAAGGCTTAAAAGTTTGGTGAATTGTTTGTTTTGCAAACTATTGTTGATTCTGCTAATATAGCTTCTACTTCCGCTTATATCGTTGTTGATGTTGATCTTTGGCATGCTAGATTAGGTCATGTGAATGTTGAATCTGTGAACAAATTGCATAAAATGGGCCTAATCTCAAACTTGGGTAATAATGATCATAAAAAATGTGAAATTTGTGTGGAAGCTAAGTTCACCAAGAAGCCTTTCAAACTTGTAACAAAGAGGTCCACAGAATTGCTAGAATTAGTTCACACCGATCGAGCTGATTTTAGGAACTCTGAGAGCAGAGGTGGTAAAAGGTATTACATCACATTTGTAGATGATTATTCTAGATACACCAAGTTGTATTTGCTGAGATCTAAGGATGAGGCAGAGAAAATGTTCTTAATCTACAAAGCTGAGGTAGAAAATCCACTTGACAGAAAAATTAAAAGACTTAGATCCGATAGAGGTGGGGAATATGGGATAACGTTTTTGAAAGAATTCTGTGAGAATAATGGCATAATTCATGAACGTACAACACCCTATAGCCCTCAATCGAATGGAGTAGCAGAAAGAAAGAACAGAACTTTAAAAAACATGATGCTGTCTATGCTTGTGAGTTCTGGGTCACCCGACTCTTTGTGGGGTGAAGCTGTTCTTTCTGCAAACTACATTCTTAACAAGGTACCCCATAAGAAGTTAGACAAAACCCCTTATGAACTATGGAAATGACATCCACCTAACCTAGGGTTGATGAGAGTGTGGGGGTGTTTAGCTAAAGTTGGGATTCCTGCATTTAAGAGAGATAACCTTGGATCTAAGACTGTTGATGCCATGTTTGTTGGTTATGCTGAGAACAGTGCTGCCTATAGGTTTATGTGCTTGCATGACAGATCTATGTGTGAATATCGTGATGCTGGATTTTTTGAGCATATTTTTCCTTTAAAGAAATATCATGATAATATTCCTGCTGTTTCTGAACCTGCATCTTTGTCTTTACCTGCTTCTATCAATGTTGATGAACCTAGTGAAATTAGAAGAAGTAAAAGACGTAGAACTAAAACTAGCTATGGTCCTGATTTTGTGACTGCTTTCTTAACTGAACTCCGTGATTTTGATGAAATCAATGAAGCTCTAGTTTATGTTCACATGATAGAGGATGAACCTAGAACATATAAAGAAGCTATGAGTTCTGTTGATGCTAGTTTTTGGAAAGATGATGTGAACAGTGAAATTGAATCTATCACAAGTAATCACACTTGGGAACTAGTTGATTTGCTTAGAGGTTATAAGGCCATTGGTTGTAAATGGATCTTAAAGAGGAAACTTAGAACAGATGGTTCTATTGAAAGATTTAAGGCAAGACTAGTAATCAAAGGATTCACACAGAAACATGGAGTAGATTATTTTGACACCTATTCTCCTGTAACTAAGATTGCAACCATTAGAACATTATTTGCTTTAACATCTAATTACAAGCTCTTAGTACATCAAATGGATGTAAAGACTGCTTTTCTGAATGGTGATCTAGATGAGGAAATATACATGGAACAACCTCCGGGTTTTATGGTTCCAGGTAAGGAGAACATGGTTTGTAGGTTAAAGAAATCTCTCTATGGCCTAAAGTAAGCACCTAAACAATGGTATGAGAAATTCAATAACACTGTGTTGAGTTTTGGATTTGTGGTTAGTGGATATGATGCATGTGTTTATACCAAGATGTACAATTCTGGTTGTGTTGTCGTGTGCCTATATGTTGATGACATGTTGTTGTTTGGCACTAACATGCATGTGATAAATGAAACCAAAAAGTTTTTTTCCTCTCGCTTTGAAATGAAAGACTTAGGTGAAGCTGATGTTATTCTAGGTGTTAAAGTGACTGGAACTAAAAATGGCTTTACATTGTCTCAATCCCATTATGTAGAGAAGGTATTGAAAAAGTTTAACAACTATGATGTGACGCCAGTTAAGACCCCATATGATGCTACCATAGAGTTAGTGAAGAACTCAGGTATATGTGTTTCCCAAGAGGAATACGCTAAAGTTATTGGGAGTCTAATGTTTTTGATGAACTATACTTGGCCTGACATAGCTTATACAGTAAGTAGACTCAGTAGATACACACATAATCCTAGCAAAGAACACTGGATTGCACTTAGAAGGTTAATGAGATACCTTAGAGGCACTCTTGATTGGGGATTACATTTTGAGGGTTTTCCCTGCGTTCTAGAAGGATATTGTGATGCAAACTGGGTAAGTGGGACTTTTGAAATTTGCTCCACTAGTGGATATGTTTTTACATTGTGTGGTGCAACTGTCTCATGGAAATCTGCAAAGCAGAGTTGCATAGCCCGATCGACGATGGAGTCAGAGTTCATAGCTCTAGACCTAGCAGGGCAAGAGGCTGAGTGGATGAGAAGCCTATTGGCTGATATACCAATGTGGGGGCATCCATCTCCTGCGATTTCTCTACACTGTGACTCACAGGCTACCATTGGAGTGGCAAACAGCGGAGCGTATAATGGCAAGAAGAGGCATATACGCATCCGACATGAGGCTGTGAGGCAGTTGATAAGAAATGGGATACTCTCTTTAGAGTATATACGGCCAGAGAAGAACATTGCGGATCCATTGACCAAAGGACTTTGCAGAAGGCTAGTCCTTGACACGTCAAAAAGAATGGGGCTAAAGCCCGTGAGAGGAGGAATCTGTGGCGGAAACCATTAATTTGGTCGAACGCAAGCCATGGAAAGACTTCTATGAGATACACATCTCCCATTCCTATGACAAGTGTATAGTGAGGTTGAGCCAACACTCTTAATGATTCTATAGCACAGGCATTGGGTGGTCCTTTGATACGGACTTGATAGATCACCGAACAACGAATGAGAGGTTGAGCCTTAGAGCTCTTAAGAACTTCATAACCCATTGTGGGGGTATTCTATATTGAGACAGATATGTTGAAGTTACCTACGTGAGTGTGAGGGATTGGTAACCCTCCAAGGTGAGACTTAGGGCAGTTCTCACTAGAACACTCATGAGCACCCAAGGTGTGCCAAACTTGGATGTCTTATGTGATAAGACTTAGCGGAACGTTACAGGACCCGTGGAAAGTGTGTGTTGCTGGTTTACCCCGAAGTGGAGGAATTCAAGGCCTCTGGCCATTCGCTCTATCTAAAGGATTGCTAGTTTCACTATGTGCTGATTCAAGTCGTAAGACATCAGCATTTAAGCACTAACCTCGACACGCTCAGAACTTGTTTTCAAAACCTCAGTTTTAAACCCTTCTATCTGCATTTGTGGGGGATTGTTGGAGGTAACGCATATAGAAGGTAGTTTTAAGGAAGGTACCCTTTGGACTTCCCACATCCCACATGGAAAGTTCAAGGGTACCCTAAAGGGTTTTTAAGGAGTCTCTTCCGCTACTTACATTGAGAGGTTGAGGAGGAGATGGGGCACCCACACGCGCGCCCGCCGTCGCCGTCCGTCTGGCTCGGCTCCGAGATTAGAGTTGGAGTTAATTTTTTGCGGAAAAATTATTCTTTGAGGCCGAAGATATTACAGATTAGCTTGTTCGTGCTTATCCGCGAATATCTGTTTTTCACTGGAAAATTATCTTTTCCGAAATCTTTCTAAACCGTTTTGGATAAGCTCAAACCTTCTGTTGATAGACTCGAATCTCTCCTTTGCTTGCGGGCTAAGGAGGATTTCGGAGCCTATATAAGGAGGGGTTAGGGTTCTGCTTTCAAATACACAGCGAACACAATCGCCTCTCTCCCTCTCCTGTTTTCTCCTACCCTTTTCCCGTTCTGAGCGCCTGTTCCAGTTCCAACTTCTCTCCCTCGAGTGCACCTGTGAGAGAAGCCGGTGAAATCATTGGGGGGCGTTGCCTCGCATACGATCTGCACCACTGTCGGGGGCAAATACGTTTCTCATTCAGTGGAAGCCTTCGCCCCTTCACAGAAACACGGTTCGGCCTACATCCCTAACGCTTTTTTGAGTTGCTGATTTATAGGTTCCAGCAGGGTCATCATCCTACAAAGATTCCATCGACGACCCTCCAATATGGTTTGTGCTCTACTTTTTAAAATTTTGCTCATTTACTTGTTTGGATCTGTCAATCTCCGATCGGGGCTCTATCAATATGTTGTTGATTTTTGGCTTCTCCACTTTGTTTTCCATGTTGCAAAATTCTCCAAAAATCAACCTTATTAATTTTTCAATCTTTACTCATTTTTCGCTTGTTAATTTACAATTTCTTTGTTCATATGTAAATCATGGGGCTCGATCTTTCGACGGATCCCAAGAAGGAATAACATGCGGCGACTGAAGCCATAGCCCATAGGGCTTCAAGATCCCAGATCCGAATCGAGAACAAGGACCCACAACCATGAGAGAGAGCTCGGCAGTGACAGAGGCGGAGAAGCCATGGGGCTCATCTTTGTTGCTTCAATGTTAGATGCATTTCGCTTGTTTTGGTGTGGAATTGAAGTTCAATTCTGGTTTAAAAGATAGAAAGTGAGAATTTAGGTTTATAGATGAAGTTTGGAGATCTTCCCTTGGAGATCTCCCAATTTGAATCATTCAAACTGATTTCTGAAAACTAAGGGTTCAAAAAGTCATCATATATATATATATATATATATATATATATATATATATATATATATATATATATATATATATCCAGTGATGAATTGCTTGAAAAATCATACTTTGTTCATTTTCTTGTTATTTTTTTTTTTTTGATTGAGAAATAATTCGGGTGGGATGGCCCTACCCGGCAGCATCCTTACGGATGAGGTCAAGAAGACCCAAATTATTTTTAATATCGACCCCTCGGGCAGAATAGCTAAGGTGTGCAACCTTATCAGCCACTTTATTGCCCATTCGAGGAATGTGAAAGAAACTTGCTTCTTTCACCGTCGATAGTAGAAGTTGAGTATCCGAAAGGATTAGTTCGATTTCCCATGGACATGAAGATTTCCGGTTTAAATGGTCAATGATGATTTTACAGTTGCCTTCAATTTGAATACTTTCTATTTTTAGTTGCAGAACTTTTTGAACACCCAATTTTAGAGCTAAAGCCTCCGCTTTAAGGGGGTTTTGTTTGCCAAGCAGCTGGTGCTGAATGGACGTTGGTTGTCCTTCCCAATCCCTTATAATGACCCCAGCTGAACTGTCGCCATTAGCTAGAGAGGAACCATCAAAGTTTAGTTTGTACGTACCCCTAGGAGGTTTTCGCCAGCGAACGAAGCGTTGTTTGAACCTTTGTTTTGGCGTGTGTGGCCTACGGGTGCGAAACTCCTCTTCGAATTCAGTTTCCTGCACATAAGTTCTATTCCAATTATCTATATGATTATTGATCATTCGTATAGCAGTATCTCTCCGTGGGATTGCAATTTGCTGGAATATAAATTGGTTCCTAGTATACCATGTCGACCACCAGGAGAAGGCAAGGTTAGTCACGACAGAGGAGTTCAGGCTCTTCCCAAGAGCGGATAGAATAGGCCTGATATCCCGGGACTGGGCAATCAGGCAGGCAACCATTGATTGATCTTGGATCGGGAGCTGGTGTATTGATGTGATAAAGGGACATTCCAAAAACAAATGGACCTCGTCCTCTGTTGATGAATTACAAAGGGAACAGGTAGAGGGTACCGCTGAACCCCTAGAAGACAACCTAGCGGCTGTGGGGAGACCATTCTGAGCCATTTTCCAAAGAAAGTTTTTAACTTTCGGAGGGATATTGATCTTCCAAATCCAGTCATTACTATCCGGGGTTGCAGAGACCTGAGATGTTATCAATTTGTATGCACTGGCAGTAGTAAACCATCCTTCCCTATCTGGCCACCAGTACAGACGGTCTTGCAATTCTGATGCAGGTAGCGGGATATCTAAAATGTCTTGAACCAGATTGTTAGGAAGATTCTGTTGTAGTTTCTCCTTCCACCACTGGCCCCCCAAAATGTAGTCACTGACCGTTTCTTCCTGGTTGTAATGTAAAGGGCAGTCTTCCCTAGCCCAAAGAGGGGAGGTAGAGATCCAATTATCTGTCCAGAATTTTATCGATTGTCCATTTCCTACCGACCAAATTAGTCCGGATTTAAATTTGTCTATTAGTTTCGATAGCTTGGACCATCATTTTCTTGTTACTGATTCTAATTGATTAATTGCTTGAAAAGGAAAAATCATATGTTCAGTACGGAAAATAGATTTGAGAAAAGAATACGGTGATAATGCTCTGTAGTTGATGACAATATATTTCTTACAAGAGGTTGACGACATTGTTTTGTAGTTGGTGACAGTACGTTCGAGAAAATAATATTGTGATATATCAATTTTTTTATATATATCTGGATCGGGTATTGTGTGACCCATTTAAGGGACTGACCCTCTCACTCACAAACGAGTCCATGTTTCTAAGGTGATTCAAACTTCGAACCTCTAATATGGAATGTAGCATCACAACCAATACACCAACTTGTAATTGGTGAGATATATAACAAATTATTACCTAATGATCGAGTTATCGGACAATATATTTTTATTTTTTTGAAAAAGCAATAATTTGGGAGGTGTCAGCTACGACCGGTCTGCCAACCAATAGCGTCCTTGCGGACGCGAGTTAGAAACTTAGAATGTCTAGTCAACGGAGTTGAAGGGGTCGAACGATGAATCCTAGCACCACCATCAGCAACTGCGCGCGTTGATTAAGTTGAAAATGTGTTTGAAGGAGATTGATTGAAAAGCATGGGCAACCATCAGGGTATCAGCAACCAGCATGTCGATCTCCCATGGACAACTCCGTGCGTTCTGAAGAGCATTGATGAGGGTGATGTTGTCCCCTTCAACTTGAACATGCGAGAATAGCTCTATTGCACGTTGAACGCCTGCAAGGAGCGCCGCTGCCTCTGAAGCCAATGCAGACTCCACTCTACAGTGAAGAGCATCTGCATCCATCACTGTGCCCCTACAATCTCTAATAACATAGCAAGCAACCGCATCCGTTTTTGTCACCCAGGTCCCAGGATCCATCAAAATTTATTTTCATAACCCCTGTTGGTGGGGGTTCCCATCGAATGTTCCTTTTTCGTCTTAGTCGTGTCGTATTTATGTTCTTATGTTGTGTAGTCTTGACTTCTCTTTTTGGCTTCATGTTATCGGAAAATATATGAAGTTCCTACCTAGTTTTTTTTTAAAAAAAATGAAAATTACACCAGATGTAACGGACTATCACACTGCAATTTACTTATCTATAATATAGCTATATTGCCCCAGTCGGGTGGCTCACTGGTGGGGAGCAAGGGATGTCAGGAGGTCTCGGGTTCGATCCCTATCTCCGGCCCTTTCCTTGGATTAAAATTCAAAGTTTGCCTTGCCCCGTTCCAGTGGATTGAGTAGACCTGTCAAACGGGTCATTCGGGTCGGGTTCGGGTCGGGTCACTTCGGGTCTCGGGTAAAACGGGTCCCGGGTATTTTCGGGTTGACTAGAACCCGGGTTTGACCGGGTTTCGGGTCGATTTCGGATTTGTCAATTTTTTCCTTTTTAAATTAAAAAAATCATGATTTGATAATTTTGCAATAAATTTTAATTATATAAAAAAAAATTTAATTATATTTAATTAAAAATCAACCGGGTCATCCGGGTCACCGGGTCAATCGGGTAAAATTGGGTCAAAATTACCGGGTTAATCGGGTCACCGGGTCGAAACCCAGATGACCCGGAAAATTTCCGGTTTTTCGGGTTCGGGTCGAAAAAAAATTTCGGGTCAAAATTTCCGGGTTCGGGTCGAAAATTTTCCGGGCGGTCGGGTCGGGTCGACCGGGTCGGGTTGTGTTTTGACAGGTCTAATTGAGCCGGTCGGCGTAAGTCGATTTACCTGATACGTGGCTCTTGTCGGCTGGATCACGTGCCGGGGTTTGACAGTCATAATAAAAAAAAAAAAGAAAAAAAAAGCTATATAGGCTATAGAGAGTGTATGGTTTGTTTGACGATTCATTCCCATGGCAGACAACAATCAACCCAGATTCTTCCCTCCCACCTCCCACCTTCAGTCCCTTCACTATAACCCAAATTCCGGCAATGTCCACCTCCGCAGCAGCCACCACGACGACGGTGGTCCTAATTCTTCCTGCTCAGCCTCTTCCGCCGCAACGAACCGCTTCCGGCCGGATGGGCCCCGCCGCTGGAGTCCCCCAAGAAGCCGTCACCGAAGCGGAAATCCACCTAGGACAGGCACACCAAGGTGGAGGGGCGGGGGCGGCGGATCCGGATGCCTGCGCAGTGCGTCGCCAGGGTCTTCCAGCTGACGAAGGAGCTCGGCCTCAGCACCGACGGCGAGACCGTCGAGTGGCTCCTCCAGCAAGCCGACTAGCCGAGCCCTCCATCGTGGCCGCCACCGGCTCCGGCACCATCCCCGCCAACATCTCCTCCTTCAACCTCTCCCTCCGCAGCTCCCACTCTTTAGCCACCTTGCCGGCCGTCTCCTACCTCGCTTTTCCGGCCCACCCGCCGGCCGACGATCCTCGCACCGGGCTTGAACTGCCGCCCATCGGAAACGACCCCACCCGGCCTTCAATGCAAGAAGACACAACCGGGCCGGGCTTGACGGGCCCAGGCGGCCTGGTGGGAGACATGGCATTGAATTCGCATGGGTGGTTTCCCTGCTATGATCAAATAAAACTAGGCGGGTCGAATTTGGGCCAGGTCGATAACAATAGGTATAGGTAGATGGATAAATAGTTAGTAATCCCATATGATTTATTGTTGTGTGATTATTAGTCAAATCTATGCAATGTAATGTTACGTGTTTGGTAATATATATGGTCACAGACTCACAATGTAGGAACCCTCATGAGTTTGGGTTAGCGGTAAAGAAATGGAAATAGTAAAAAAAGAAAAAAAAAAGTGAAAATGGTGGTTGTGGCCATTTGGTGAAACCAGTAAAGTAGAGTGAGGGTAAAAGGTTCAGATGATAAGGGGTTTGAGATTTGAGGGCGGAGTGTGGTGTTCCACACTTGAGAGTTGAGACTTACCTTGCTAGCTTTGTTGTTGTTAGTTGTTACAGAAAGGCAAACTAGGGAGTACAACAGAAGGCATCAAAATCCCCAAAAACTGAAATGAATACTCAAATGGGTACACAGAGGTTGTGCAGAGCTGACACACCCTGGCTGGCTGCCTGGCTATCTGCAACTGCAAAGGGGGGAAAAGGATAGTTGCCCTTTCTGGTATATGCCCTGTCTTGTTGGTTGGCGTTTTCACCACACTTGTAAGTTGTAACTCATCCAGTCTAAAAATTGCAACTTGTGTTAATAAAAGGAAAAATTGTAAAAAAATAGCCCAATTACGGATTACCTAGAATGGTTTATCGTGCTCAATACTCTGAACTATAGAAAATGTAAAAAATAGCCTCAATTATTTACTTGGTTGAATAAAATAGTCTCAAGTATTTAATTTTCGTTTTTTTTTCCTACATACTTTTGAATTTTCCCATAAAGGCATGTTTGACACTACCTACAAAGTAGTCCGCAAGACCGCAACCGGTAGCGGACCCGTTTCCACAAGGAGTTACGAAGATAAGCGGTGTATCCAGTCAAAATTAATGGTGTTATTTAGCTTTGCTGTTTATTTATTGACTAACGAGATACTTCCATATCTTCCACTATTAAATTTAGTCGGTTGGTCTGGGAAGTGTTAGATCATACCGATCTGCCCGGTGAGGATCCTCTAGTCCGCCTTTTTATGGTCCCCTTTATAGTCCACTTTCTTTTATTAGTTGAAACCAATTATAAAACTACCCTATTTATTAAGAAGATTAATAAAATAATTCGGCACATCCAATCACGCGATACAGACTACATATTGAACCGTAAACGTGGACTAGAGGATCTCAATCACGATCTGCCACCCAAAAAAGAATAGCATCATGGTGCAAAGAATGTCATAATTGCGCCGCTTTTTCTACCACTTGTCTGACCTCGTGGAAGACGTATGTGTAGGACGACCACTCAAAATGTTGAAAGAGTTGTAGAATTTCTATTAGGATCATCTTGATCTCCCAGTGACATTTACACTTGTCAAAGATGGAGTTAATGACTGTAAGGCTAACTCCTTCGATATCTATGCGCTGCAAGCCGATGTCTCTTGTTGTCTTGTCTCTAGTCTGGAATAGAGCGCCAAAACTTTTGTCATCAAGGAGGATACATCATCACAAAGAAAACTACATAATGTCATGATCTAGCCATTTGCATCTTGGATGAAGCCATTGAAATTGTTTTTAAAGTGCCCTACCGTGGGCCTTTTTCACCTTATGTTTTTTCTCTATGTTGATCTATGTTGATCGTGTTAACGTGTGGTTGACGCATTCGTATTTTTTAAGTTCATTTTGGAGTTGTCGAGTTATTCTAGGAGTTGTTGTAGTTTTGGAGGATCTCATGTTCT
Organism: Persicaria tinctoria; assembly: GCA_037127255.1. Classification (NCBI taxonomy): domain Eukaryota; kingdom Viridiplantae; phylum Streptophyta; class Magnoliopsida; order Caryophyllales; family Polygonaceae; genus Persicaria; species Persicaria tinctoria. The sequence goes on along the minus strand of JBANSL010000016.1, from coordinate 20,937,547 downwards.
TCGATTGTCAAGGACAAAACTCGACAGGCATTTGGAATTACAAGAGCAAGTTATGAAGATTATGTCCTTTAATTTTAAGTATTTTAAGATATTTACACTTTTTTTTTTACCTTTTCAACTCAACCATTTTTATTTTATGCTAACTTCTATTAATATTTTATTTTATTTGATAGTAATTTGTTACTCCCTCGGTCAAATACTATATAAGATGTTTAAGCCTTTGGCACACTAATTAAGATAAATAGTGGAGTAATGATTTTTTTTTAGATCCTTTCCAGTTCAAGTGGGCTTAGCCCACTCTACATCTGAATTGAGTTACTGTAAGCCCCCATTTTAAGGGGTTGATCCTACCACTCACAAGCGTCTCCATATTTCCACGGGGATTCGAACATCGAACCTCGAGACATGAGATGTAGCCCCATAATCACTACACCAACTTGTGATTGGTGGAGTAACGATAAAGATGGCATTTAACAAGACAATTATTGGATGAATTTTTGTAAAATCAGTACAATTAACGAGACAATTACTCCTCTTGGCACAATAATTAATGATAAAGATGGCATTTAAAAATAAATAGAGGATCAATAAAAGGTACGGATATGGGGCTGTAATGATCTATTCATCTGACAATGCATTAAATATGACATTGAAAAGAAATTATGATAAATCAAATAGGTTAAAAAGTCTTACATTTGAAATCAAATTAATTTCCCTAAAACATCCTGTATATCTGACCGGAGGGAGTATATTATTACGATTTAATTTATAAAAAAAACATCATCACGACGTTGGCATTGTATTAGTATCATATACTCTATCCGTTAATTAAAACTTACATTTTACTATTTATACACGTCTTTTAAGATATTAAAAACTATACGGAGTATAAAATATTAACATTTTAAATAATTTCATACTTATTACAATTAAGTCTGAATTTATAAAAACAAATATAAAAATTATTAATATTTTATATAATTTTTATTATTCTAAAAATGTGTGCATAAATAGCATAAACGACAAGTTCAATTAACAAAAGAAAGAAATTATATGGTACTCCCTCCGATCCAAAATATATGTCGTTTGACTTTTCAACACGTATTTTAAGGAGCTAAAAACTATATAATATATTAACTTTTTTATTATTTTTTTTACGATTTAATACTTCTTACCAACAAATATATTAAATTGTAAAAAAATAATAATAAAAGTCAAACGACATGTACTTCGAATCGGAGGTAGTATATATTTCTCCATCTGGAATAATTTTTGGGCCATTGTATTATAAGACCCATCCCAATCATCACAAGCCCATTACACCTGCAATGTGCAAATATAGCGACTTGGGTCTTGGTATGGTATGGGCTGAAATGAAATGTAGGTTATTTAAAGAAAATAATTTCAGATATAAAATTTTGAATTCAATAGAGGTTGAATAACTCTATTCCCGGTTATGTTATAATATTATTATATTGTGATGGATAAACTCTAGTAAATCCTAGTTCCGTTGTATACACCTATATATTGGGTCCTTTGAAACTCTAATAAGACATCAGTTCTCCTCTCTTCTCTGCGCCTCTCTTCTCTATTATCTTCGGTTTATCACACATTATCAGCACGAATTTACTCTTACTAGGTAAGTCCGTCACTCACTCTCGAACTAAAGTTCATGAATTACAAGTTGGGAATTCTATCCACCGTAATTTGCTTTACCGTAATTCATTGTTCATGCTCCTGATCAATTAATGTTATAGTTCATTAATATTTTATCATGTCCTTGATTCATTCTCATACTGATTCATCCTATTGTTCACGCCGAGGCGGAGCCGTACGTTGACATCTCTTTCAAGTGGAGCTCCAACGCCAAGGGCCTCAAGTTCGGCGATCAATTCATAGTCAAATCCTTCACGATCCGCCGAGCAAATCCTCTCGATCCTCGACCAATCCCCTCCCGTTCCCCCCCTCCGACGATGCCTCAAAGAACGAAGAAGCCGGCAGGAACGTCTTAGCCCTTTCAATTTTCGCCCCAAGACTTGGTTTTTTACAATTCAAAAGGCCGAAGGCGAACGCTCGGGCGGCGGTGCACTCCAGTGCAACGGCGCCGGCGGAGAGCCCCCAGTAACGCTCGCCAAGATCACCGTCGCCGGAAGCGGAGGCCAGGACTTCTACGACGTCAGCCTCGTCGACGGCTACAACATCGGCGTCGGATTCAGGCCGTCAGTGGGGCGGGGAACTGCCAGTACCGGAGGTCATAGTCGCCACGGACACAGTTGCCTGCAGGAGCGCTTGCGCAATTTTCAGATCGACGGAAGTGGCACCGTGGCGGCGAGTCTCTGAAAGCACAACGAGGAGGAAGATCTGCGTTGAAGGTTTTTTATTAATTATGAAACTGGCCCGGAGTTTTCTAAAAATCGCAGATTGGCCCGTAGATTTTATATAATTACAAAAAGCGGTTAAAACTTTCAGGGCCGTATATTTTGCCCCTGTGAAGTACAAACACATCCCCGAAGATGATGTGTAACCCCCGAAGTGGTTGAATCAATCGAATTTGTAGTATCCCCTAAAGTAATCTCAATCCCTGTGATTGAATCAATCAAAGTTGTAAAATCCCCTGAAGCGGATAAGATAATCTCAAACTATTCCGGAATGTCTCACCGGAAAGGACTTGTGGATAATAGTCATAGGTCCCCGTTTCGAACCCCGGAATGACCGCTCTTTATTTACCAATTCAAGGATAAGGCGGCCGCTCTTTATTTACCAATTTAAGGATAAAGGTAATCTCAATCACTTCTCCTGAAGTGATTGAATCAATCAAAGTTGTAACCCCTGAAGCGGATAAAGTAATTTAATCTCAATCCCGAAAGCGATTGGATCAATCGGTCGTATCCCCTGAAGCGGATGTTATTTTATTATATCCCTGACGTGATAAACGATCGAATTTCATCCCTATAGTGATGAATTATTTATTTATTTATTTATTTTTCTTATTTTTATGTTTTTTTTTTATTTTTCATCTCCCGAAGTAGATGAATTATCTCCTGAAGTAGATAAAATTGTTAAATTCATATATCATCTCAAAAAATGGATGAACGAAATCATCTCCCGAAGTAGATGATGAACAAGCGCATCTCCCGAAGTAGATGAATGATAAATTGATCTCATCCCCGAAGCGATGAAACGATAAATCTCATCCCCGAAGCGATGAAACGATAAATCTCATCCCCGAAGCGATGAAACGATAAATCTCATCCCCGCAGAGATGATCAAGCCGATAAATTTCATCCCTTTAGTGATGAAATTTTATTTATTATTTATGTTTATTTATTTTATATGTATGTTATTTAATTTAATTTATTTAAATTATATTTGTATAATCTTCATCTCCCGAAGTAGATGAACGGACCATCTCCTGAAGTAGATGTGAAACGATTGAAAATCATCCCCGCGGTGATGAACTTTTTTTATTTTCAGTTTTATTATTCATTTTAATTTGTATTTTATTTTGTCTCCAGAAGTAGACAAACATTATCTCCCGAAGTAGATATAAATTGCTAAATTTACATATCATCCCAAAAGTGGTAGTTTATCTCCTGTAGTAGATAAAGTAAACACTATTTATGTATCACATCTCTTGAAGAAGATGAGATTCTTATTTATCTCCTGAAGAAGATAAAATATTTTAGCTTATAAATCATGATGAAATTTATCTCCTGTAGTAGATGGTTTCGATCTCTAACAGTCTCTGGAAGTAGACGACATTGTATTTATGGGGATGTTTAATTTCTTGTCACCAGAAGTTGACAATATGCTAATTTTATTTCATTTATTTATGGTTTTATAGTTTTATTACCTATATCAACTATTTTTTTTTATGATCATCTCTCGAAATAAATAAACTCATCCCTTGAAGAGGATGAACACATTATCCTTCAAAATCGTTCCTGCAGTAACGACAATCATCTCCTGAAGAGTTGTATATGAAAAGGAAATTCATAAAATGTCTCACTATCTCATCAATACATATTTGTCCCTGAAGTGACAATATTCATTCTTTGAGCTAAATTGATGATAAGTTTGTATAATCTCCGAAAGATGAATTAAAATCATACCCTGAAGTGTATGAGCTTTATTTTAAAGTTGCACATATAATCCATGAAGCGATGTGTAAGTAAAGATATATATAACCCTTGAAGTGGTTGTATACAAGTTGTCTTCGATCTCCCTGAAGTGAGTAATAATCAAACGTACCATTTCTTGAAGAATATGGTCAATGTTTATATGACAACTTACTATATTTTTTAATTGCAACTTATAATCTTTTGGAGTATATGATCGAAATATACATAATAGAGACTAATTGTCACTCGAAGTTGACAAATAAATCATTTTATGAATAAAATCATTTCTTGAAGAAAATGATAAATTGACAAGTTTTCTCATGGTTCCACCTGAAGGGGACAAATACAAATTTTTTTTTATTTATTCATTGCTTTATATTAAATAAAATTATTATGATTTTACTTATTGTAATTCAAAACTCAAAGTGTTTTCCGAAGAAACAACTTATCATGAGCGTCAAATACGAAGTTTTGTTTGGCAAATGAACATTTGGGGAGAAAGGTTTACCACAATCCTGTAGATTGTGAAATTTTTCAACACTAACCTAAGAGCCTGAAGACTCTACTGGTAGATTTTTTTATTAACTCATGAAGAGTAAAGAATATTTTATGAACTCTAAAAGAGTAAAGGATTTCACAAACTCCAAAAGAGTATATGTTCCTAATTTTATCATTTGTACTCCTGAAGAAGTACATGGAATGTGAGTTTTATCATATTTAGAACTATTTTTGTTTGGTTGATACAACCAATAAAAGTAACCACATAATACGACCCAGGTAAAAAGGCCACTTCCTGACTATCCTCTAAGCATTGCCTGAAGCATGCCCCTCCGGTAGAGGGTGTCAAAGAGGTTTTGGTTAAGCGCTTGGCCAAAGTTATTGTTGTGGCTTATAGCTAGGTCTGTTATACGGTTAATTCTAAATGTCTTGGAGAACATTATAAATGACTCATACCTGAAGTATGACATCAACGAAAGTTCTGACAATACCCATTCAATGGCATCTAAATTAAATAAATGGATCACCATATATGAAGTTCAATGGTTGAATATTATGGCTTTATAAGTGTCAAACAACTTTGAAAATCCGAAGTTTTCTCAAACAATCTTGAATGGAAAACCAAGATGAATACCATATAGCTCCAGAAGAGCATTGATCTTGTTACCCGAAGTAACAATGACACATATGTATGAATTGACATGGTATTGAACACCAATATCTCATATGACTAGCCAGAAGCAAGTCTTACAGAGTGAGAATGTATACATATTGTTTATTTGACACCCATTTATCCCATTGAAACTTATCACTAACCAGAAGTTAGTTAATGATAAAAATGTTTTTCTTTGTGGCATTCGGTCATTCATGTGAAACGATGATGGGCGGGATCATTGACATTCACATACACACCCACTAAAAGGGACAAGAAGACCCTAGGACCCGAAGATCCTCTATAAGGGTGACCGAACATATATGGTCTATCATCTTGGCAAATCAACAACATGACCATCTAAATTCAAAGTAAATGCAAAGTCTCTAATGTCTCTTGAGTGGATTCAATGAGACAACTACGGAACATTATCACATAGACCAGTGTAATTCCAATACCATAGATGCCTTAACACTTTGGTCATATGAAACATAAGGTAGAGAATGTTATAAAAAACATTGTTGAGCATACGGTAGCTCACGGCGACCCAGAAGAGTCGTTGGTCAAATGGGCCCATGCAAGTTTGCATTTCGAATTTGACACAATAACATCTCCCTAATTATCTCCAGAAAAGAGCATGTCATTCAAAGGTTTTGAATAAGCAGCATATGTTCCGAGATATACCTCCTCCAAATGAACTACAATGAGACCACAAAGAAGTTGGATGATACATGGGGTTTGAGTCCCTATTGATATCAAATACCTAGAGCTTTATAATGGTGATCAAATGCTCGGTATTTAGGGGGAGAGGAAATGAGACTAAATATTAAGAAAGAGATTGCACGGAAGCAACTTCTCTATCATTTCATATCCGCGGATAAATACAAGTGAACCAGAAGTTCAATAAATGAAATGATTATAAGGTTTAGCAAATATGCAATTGAAAGCATTTAATAAAGGCCAAGAAAGTGACAAAGTCACATATACTAGCTCATTTGGAAGTTCCAAAAGTAACTCCAACTCAATGAATATCAAAGTGGTTCTCAAGTACACGAGAAGTATTGGAGATCACTAGGCTCTTGGTATACGATTCCCCAGAAGTGGAAAGAGCCTATGAGAATATGATGATCATCAAATAAACAAATGGATGTCGACATCGAAATGATAGTAAAGAGCTAGAAAAAGGAAATTCATGCAAGAATGGGTTCTTTAAGCATGATGGCATTGGACCTGTAGTTCCAACACCGGAAAGTGTAACATCATTTGGTTTTAAGTGGGTGTTCATACAAAATGAAATATAAAGCCAAGTTGATTGCACAAATATTTATAAAAGGTTATATGGAGAATGTATTCACCGGTAGTGAATATAATTCTGGATCTAAATGTAAATGACGGACGTGTTACTTGCATATGCATATAAATGAAAGGATCAATTGAAAATTCCTGAAGCATTAATATCAAAGTCTCGTCACATGCAATTGATTAAAGATCCTTATAAGAGTACCAGAAGTACCTATAATTGTGAAAATGGTGACATTGCATTAGGTCCCGAAGTACCATACAATGTTGTACTCTTTTCCTTGATCTTGGTTTTTATCCCATTGGGTTTTTCCAAGTTAAGGTTTTTAACGAGGCAACTTATGCACCATTTAATACAACAGACCCCCCTGATCAACAATGAAAAGCACACTAGGTCAGTGTGCCCTGAAGTACCTTATGCTTGTGCACTCAAAGCAGCTCAACACCAATACATGAAAGTCAAGCGCATCAAGTCAATCATGAAGAAATTCCAAGTCAAAGACAATCTTGAGATTCGACCATAAGCTCATGAAGACAACGCCATCAAGAAGAATGAGAAGACTTCGAGAAGGATGTTGACTTCAGGGGGAGTATACACGCACCGCACTCTTTTTTCCTTCGATCAGGTTTTGTCCCACTGGGTTTTCCTGACAAGGTTTTTAACGAGGCAGATCACCAAAGCGTATCACATGTCATTTGTATTTTTCCTTGGTCCTAGTTTTGGTCCCATTGGGTTTTCTAGGCGAGGTTTTTAATATGACAGTCTTGTAATATTTAGAGATGTTTATCCAAGGGGGAGTGTTATAATATTATAATATTGTGATGGATAAACTCTAGGAAACCCTAGTTCCGTTGTATACACCTATATATTGGGTCCTTTGGAACCCTAATAAGACATCAGTTCTCCTCTCTTCTCTGCGCCTCTCTTCTCTATTATCTTCGGTTTATCACAGGTTCGAAGAAAAACCGACCACAAATATATCAAATTCAACGATAAATGTCGACAATGATCAACAATAATCGTCAAAGATATACAACACATTCTAACAACTAACAAGCAAATCCAAGCCTTAATTCAAATTTCAACCCTCTTCATCTTTAAAATTTAGTGGAAAAAAAAAGGAACACAAATCCGGCTTGACCCACCGGTAAGGAGCAAGGTTGTAAACCTTGAATTTTCATCAAGGAAAGAGGCGGAAGCAGAGATCGCCTCCTTATCCCCCCTTGCTCCTTACCACTAGGCCACCTCGACTGGGGCTTGTCTCTTAGTTTATACTCCCTCCGTCCAAAAATACATTGCCTTTTAGGCCTCGAAATTTTGTCGGAAATACATGGACTTTTAGATGTGTAGGTAGTAATTATTACCTCTAAAGTACATTTAACTCTAAAATTTACCCTATAATTTACCTTAATATGGATAATCAAAGGTTTTAACTTTTAACCTTTAATACTAATGATGAGGAAAATTAAGAGGTAAAATAAGTTCCTTAATTCGCGTGCACAAGCCTAAAATGCAATGTATTTTTGAACGGAGGGAGTAATTTATAAAGTTCCGTATTTTTTATTTATTTAAATGTATTACTAAATACGAATTAGTATTTGAAATCATTTTTCCTTAATTTATAAAAATGGGTTGGGACTTTGAGCTGATCAACTTTTGACAATTCTTATACATATAAATGAAAGTTATTTGATACACAAGACACGTCTAAATGTATCGAAAAATTGAGAAAAACCGGTACAATAACAAATGAGTTATAAAAACTGACCAAAAAACATTTAAAAAAACAAGGATAGGGAAGGATTGTCAACAAATGAACGATGATACGCATGCCTAACGAGTAACCGTTGTGAACACTTCATATTTGAACTCGATTAAGTCGATCACACATTCATCCACAACTCTTCCAAACTATCAATTATAATTGTCAACTGTTTTTTACTAAGTCGATATCATACAAGAGTAAAGTCGTGACCTTTAAATTATTATATATCGTATTTATCAACTAAGCTATTAAGGGTTTCACCTTCGACTATTTTGTTACATATTGCCGACGATGTATAAGGTCACCTCCACTCCGACCGACGACCATTCCTCCTTTTTTGCATAATTCTCTATTTTCTTCCTTTTTTGGGGATGAAAGATCACAGAAATAGACATTTCAAGATGCACCAAAAACTCTATTGTTTTTTTCCTCTCCTGATTTCTTCTTTAAATATTGCAGGAGGATAATAAACCACTTTTTTCTCATTTTTTTTAGAAATAAAAAAAGCCCTAAAAATTAAGCACCGGCCCTACTCGATCAAGTGGTGTGGGATTCCAATTCCCAAGCCCAACAGCTGAAATTACGTGCAATTGGTACTCACAGTCGACACAGTATGAGGAGTTCTGCCTTTGTATTTGCAGTTGCAGAGGTGAGAGGTCTACTTGATTCTATTCTATTCTATTTTATTTTTATTACAACAAACTTTTAGGTCATTTGATATAAGAAAGATGGATCCTTGCATAATGCAACATTTAAAATTGTTTATGATATTTCATAGTATCATATCATTAAATACTTACAAAACTAAATGAATGAATAAATATTAATTAATTAATTAAAAAATACTCCATGAAGGATATTGATTAGCTGTTGACAAATCACTATCTAAAAGAGGCTGATTTGATAGTATTCATATGGGATATGTTTATAATAGATATTAATATTACTTTCGTTAATTAAAATATGTCATTTTTATTATTTTTAAAATAATTTTAAAGACAAATAACATATGTACAAATATTTTTTTGGCAAACGTTGGAACAAAATAGGATACCTCTTTCATAAATTTTATTAATGAAACATATTTTTTTTTAATTATGAAAAAAATATAATCTCCAAAAAATGGAAATTTTCATAAATTAAATCCTCATACTCTACCAAACTAGCTGCAATATTAATCTAAACATTATAGTAAAATTAGGCAAAGCATGTTGAAAGAACGCGTTGCATGCGCTCTCGCTTCTCCGAAATTGCGAAAACCCCTAGCTCGCAGATAAGGATTAATTAAAGCAAACGAATTGCAAATAAAAAAAATCTAGAGATAGAATGTGATTATCAAATTATCACAAATAACCTAAATCATAGAGGAACATATAACAATAGGAAATTGAGCTCTTAACGGGTGATGTACAAATAATCATGGAAAATTTCACAAATATTTGTGTCACATGTGCTCTGACTTGACAACAAAGTGACAGATAAGGTTGCACGTCTTTGCCGCTTTGTTCGGAATAATGAGCTAGCAACTAATACAAAATCTAAGAACCTCATACACAAGGATACAATCGGTTATGTTATTCCAACCGAGTTCAGAATTCTTTCCTTATCAAAAAAAAAAACTAGCTAGCCCTCAATAGTCAATCCTGCAGGATAAACAAAGCCCTGAATCTGAGGTGCAACAGAGAAACAAATGTAAAAAGAGAGCACTCAAAACTCCAAAGGGTAACAACAAACAATTGAAGGGGTGAAGAAGATGGATCCACCATCCCATTCCAGTTGCAATGTTATGGGGGGCTACCCTTCTCTGGCCTTCCTCACCTTCCAACTAATAAACCCATGTGATCTCCTCTCTTAGTCTGCACCTTGCCTTTTGTCTTTGTCCTCTTTTCAAGCAATTTTCAATTTTTCCCTCCCTATTTTTTCCTTTGAGGTGGGTACCCAATAGGCCCACTCCTCCCAACCACACACTCTCTCTCCACCAATGGTGTTACTTGTTTGAGCTTTGTGGGACCCCCTTCACCCATAGGATCATCAAACATTCAAACCAAATAACACTTTAACATAATTTAAGTACTATATATATGTGTTAATTTTAAAGACCCCAAAAGAGTATATATTAATTTCCATTAAAAAAAATCAATAAAATTGCTTGTAAGTATATATTTGGCTTTTTTTGGGGAAGCAATGAAATTCCTTTTTGGTAGTGTTCCATGACTCCATTTTAGAGCGTCGTAGCAGACAAGAACTTAAAATCATTTTCTCTAAATCTCTATCGGTAGGGATACTGCAAATGAGATGAATAATCTATATCTATATAAACTCTTAATTTAGAAAAATTTATGCTGATGTGTCAACATTAGAGAGATTTTAGGGGTTTTGACCAATTATAATTTTCTTTTTTCAATTTAATCTTTTTTTTTAATTCTCTTTTTTTTATATTCTTTTTCTTTTAATTCTTTTTTTAATCTTACTAACTATTAGGCTTAATTCAAAACATTGAACTCAATCTAATATAACTATTGTGCTTAACTCAAATTCATTTACTAACTATCTATATCGATATACTATATTAATTTATGCCACATGTCCTCTTCATGTTCAAAGTTATTTGTGAAAAATATTATTTACATAATATCATTTTATTATGGTAACTATATTTTCTAATATTATTTTTTTTGAAAAATATTCTAATATTAATTACCCAATATTATTTGATGTTACATTTTTTAACCAATCTATGTATCTATATAAACTCTTAATTTAGAAGAATTTATGCTGATGTGTCAACATTAGAGAGATTTTAGGGGTTTTGACCAATTATAATTTTCTTTTTTCTATTTAATCTTTTTTTTTTAATTCTCTTTTTTTCTTCTTTTTCTTTTAATTCTTTTTTGTTTAATCTTACTAACTATTGAGCTTAATTCAAAACATTGAACTCAATCTAATATAACTATTGGGCTTAACTCAAATTCATTTACTAACTATCTATATCGATATACTATATTAATTTATGCCACATGTCCTCTTCATGTTCAAAGTTATTTGTGAAAATATTATTTACATAATATCATTTTATTATGGTAACTATATTTTCTAATATTATTTTTTTTGAAAAATATTCTAATATTAATTACCCAATATTATTTGATGTTACATTTTTTAACCAATGGGATTAATTCAAAAGTTTTATCTTTCACTGTTTATTATTTATTTTTCTCTTTATCTCTTTAACCCAAATGTATTTTTTTCTATTATTTTTAACACATTTACTAATCAATGGGTTTAATTAAAAATAATGAATTAAATCTAATGTCTATGATTTATCTAGATCTAAATATTATTTATTAAAAAATCGCGTCATGGCACGGGGATCATACTAGTTCTATTTGTAATAGTATTAGCTTTCTTAAAAGTATATATTTGGGTTTGGTTTCATATAAACTCCTCTTTTTACCAGAAATTAATCAACAAATTTTATTCTACAACATTTTAACAAATTTTTATCCTATAACATTTTGACAACTATAAAACTAGAGCCTCCCTTGGCTAGCTAGCTTGTTGCATTGCATGTAGCCACTAAACACATCACCTAACCTCCCACACTCACATGAAACAACTTAACTAATTATCTTGTGTACTTTTCTTTTGAGCAACTATCTTAGTGTACTTGATCATCATAAACATATACTAAGTTGGGCCATGATTGATACAAAAAGAATCCATGGACGACAGTGATTGGATTTTTAACTATATTGGGGCCAATATAATTGTTGGTGATGCATGTATTTTCTAATTATACATTTTCATATGGGCACTTTATTTGCACCCTCAATTAAAATGTTAGTGGCTAATGAAAGTGGGATTTTATAGAATATACTATAGTACTATGTTATGATTATTTAATTATTGGTAAACTAAACTTGTGGAAACTGGAAGCTTTAGCCTAAACCAATCACTTTTAATCGTGTTAAAGGTATATATTATGAGGTACACTTGTATATATACCTCTTTGTTTCTCTTAATAATCCTAACAAATTAGTTAATTTAACCTGCTATACGCCTCTATGCATATATGATCATATATCTAATCAGGTTGGAAAGGTTAGATAAGTGGCGGTTGTAGGACTTTCCGAAAGGTGGGGCAAAATTCTACTCTACAAAAGTTTTACTTCGTCAATTCATTAACAAAATAACATTTAATGATCCAAAATAGGTTCATTGTTGATACAAAATAGGTTCAATGATACAAAATAGTTACAGCTCAGCAGACATGTGTTTCTTCACGAGGCTATGGAAGCTCAATGTTATGGAACGGGTTCGTATGTTTGTATGGCTCGCAAGCAAAGGGGGAATCCTCTCGAACGAGGAGAGAGTCCGACGACATATAGGTAACTCCATCAATTGCCCGGTTTGCAGTAACTCTTGCGAATCCCCTATTCATATTTTTAGAGACTGTGGTAATGTGACAAGCTTCTGGCTGCTGGTTGAGGGCGCCGAGCGGGTGGAAGGTTTCTTCTCCCTCCCGTTCGATGCGTGGGTTCGAAGCAATATCTCCTCGTTTAAGGTGGGGTCGAGAGGGGCGCCTTGGAACGATTTCTTTACATTGGCGATCTGGAAAATCTGGACGAGAAGGAACGAGCTGGTGTTCAGAGGAGGAGGCGCCGCCAGGGTCACACCGGAGATCTGCAACAACATCATCAACAACTACATTACGACAAAGAAGAACTTGCTGGGGCTCAACAAGGAGAAAGTGAAAACCAGGATCGCTGTGAGTTGGAGCCTGCCGGAAGCGAATTTGGTCAAGTTGAATACCGACAGGGCGGTAAAGAATTCGGGTATGGCTGCCGCGAGGGGTGCCATCCGGAACGAGAAGGGAGATTGGATTGTGGGTTTTACCCATAATATAGGATGCTGCTCGGTGGTGGAGGTGGAGCTCTGGGGATCACCAATGGACTCGAGTTGGCGTGGGAGTGAGGCTTCAGGAAGGTGATATGTGAGGTCGACTCAAAAGTAGCTCTTGAGCTTGTTTTGAAGGGGGTCAAGCCGACTCATTCGTGTGCTAGTCTGGTGTCCGTTTGCCATGGCTTCCGTCGTAGGGACTAGGATATCCAGTTTCGTCTTATCTACCTGGAGGCGAATCGTCTCGCCGATAGTCTTGCAAACTTTGCTCTTTCCTTTCCTCTTGGTTTCTGTACTTTGGACAGTTTGCTTGTAAACGTTGCTTGTGTTTTGAGGGAGGATGCAATTGGGATGGCGACACCAAGATGGTGTAACTCCTAATGGCTCCATCCCTGGTTTTTCCTTATTGAAAGCTCCCTCCAAGGAGTTGGGGTCGACTCTGCCCTGTTTTCCGATAATAAAAAATGATACAAAATAGTACATAATTAATATAAATTTACTTCGATGATAGAAGAAGTAAATCCATCTTGTGAGTTCTCGATCATAGCTTGATAATGCTCCAAAATAGGTTCATTGCCGATACTTTTGAAGATCTCTCTCAACGTAGCACACAAGATTACGAGAGAGGTGAATATCCGATATCTTGTTACACAAATATGACTTGATAACATTCATTGCGGAAAACACTCTTTCAACAGATGCAGTCGCAACTCGTAAAACCAAAACCAACTCCAAAAGTCGATAAACCAAGGGGAAAACACTGAATATACTTCCTATATGAACCATCAATCAAAGGGCTAGGAATTGAATTATCGACATTTGCCTTCACATTAGCATTCTCAACATTTGCAATTGTATTGTGAGGAGTGGATGAACCAACACTTGGCACTTTGTTGATTCGAGCATAATATTTATCCATACTGGAATTCCTAGTCATAATTCATAAGCAATGAAAATGAAAAAAAGACCTAATTTTCACACCTCAAATCACTTCAAATCTCAAACCCTAAAATCTAACAAGTAACAAATTTCAATGATCCAAATCCCTAATCCTAATTCATTCATAAGCAATGAAATAAACAAATTATAATAATCAAAATCCCTAATTTTCACACTCCAAATCTCAAACCCTAAAACCTAAAAAAAAAATCAATTCACCAAATCAATTCAAATTTATACATTTCAATTCTAAACAAATCAATAACATCATTTCAATTCAATATATATTTCAGTAACATACAAATGAAAATCGAAGAAATCTTACCTATTTCGCAATTTTCGCCCAATTTCGCACTTTCAAGCAGCCCGCAGTCGCAACCCTCTGGCCTCTGCTGCTAGTTGAAGACGGTACTCAGGCGTCTCATCTCAGGCAGCCCTGGCAGTCAGAAGCCAGTGACTAAGCCCTTGCGGTCGAAAGCCGGTGACTCAGCCTTGGCGGTCGGAAGTTGTTGGCTGCTGCATTGACCTTCTGTGGAGTTTGCGTAATCAACCTTCGTCTTCACTCCTTCGCTTCGTTTGCTCGCCCTCTACCCAAAACCAAACATGTACCTTCACAACCTTCAATTTTACAAAATAAAATCCCTTCAAAACGGCGTCCCAGACCGCCCATGAGTTAGATGATGTGAAGATCAAAGATCTTGAGAATAATTAAGCATCAAGATGAAAGCTACACATGGAAGGTATTGAGATTGGGGGGGGGGGGGGGGGGGGGGGGTTTGAGACTTAAAACCCCACGTTGGAAAAACAAGGACAAAAGTAGTGGTTTATAAGGGTCGGATAAAGTCCTACACATTGACTTAAACTTTTGTACAAGAAGGTGAATCTCGATCCCTTCTAACCACAAAAACGATGATGTGATCCGACACATGCTCTTCCCACACGATCAACTGTCAGAATAATTTTACAGAAAGATGGTATATGGCATACCTAGCTAGTAAGATATTTCCCCCCTCATTTTTCTTATTTTCTAAGTGAGAGTGTGGAAAGCTCAAGCTTGAAAGTGTGGCTGAACAGGTATATTTTCTTTAGTGTATAGTTGGGGGTTGATAGGGTTCACGAGATCTAACATCTAGAGGTCGTATGCATGTGCATCCATGCGCTAGTAACAGAGCACATATGTCCTCGTGGATGAATAAGTATATTTCCTTTAGTGTATAGTTGTTAACTTAAAAGATGATTTTAACCTACTACTCTAAATCGATATTAACATTTTCTCTAGGATCAAGAGTCGGTCCGGGTCGTTTGATTTTTTTCGCTCTGATACCATACTGAAGTCCGTTGAGAAACGTGATCGAAGGTCGTATGCATGTGTTTCTATGCGCTAGTAACAGAGCACATAAGCCGAGTGTGGTTCATCCTAAAATCAATTGGTAATAGGAGAAGTAGCCCACTAGACTATATACTAAGACTTATTTATTCATATTATCAACGTGAGACTGTTTGAGTCTCTTCACATCATCTCAACAAACACTATCTTGGATTGACAAATAAATTTGAAAATATATATGGATCACTTATCTCGATCCTATGGTCAATTGAAACTTTTCATATCAAGATCTTCATGTGGTGATCAGTCATATAAAAATAGTGCAAAGGGGGGCACAGGGAAAAGAAAAGATAGGCAATGCTATGCTTTGCTTTGTGCAACTAACACAATCACCATCAAGGTGCTAAAGGAGAAGACTGAAATTGCACCTCATGACCGGCCCTTCATCGTTCATCTTCACCAATGCCTTATTATTGCATTCTTTATTTTTATCGGTGGTATCTTCGTCGTCGTTTTTGCTTTATCCTATATTTTTTTCATTTTCATAACGATTAGTTTATTAACCCTTTTTTCGGTCTCTTGACTCTAGCTGTCTGGTGCGTCAAATACCTTTTAATTTAATTTTAAAAAATAAAAATACCATCACTATAAAGGTGGATATCACACATGGAACAATGCAAATCGCACTTTCTTAAATAAACTTATATGCACATTTTCTTTCACATAACAACCGAGTTATGTTTGACAATTAGAGGTATGGAGAATGTTTAGATATAATGGTATCTCACATCGATTATAAAAAGAAATCAAATGCAACGTATAAGGTCAATGAACTATTCATATTGTCGAATTGGGCATGAGTAAGAATCAAGAGAGTTATAACCCTGATAATATACCTTTTAGCATATTTGATGGAGATGAACACTTAGAAAATTAGGCAGCACAAAGACAACAACAAAAAAACACCAGGTTGGAAGGAGGAAGATTTGAGAAGGGTATAGAAATTTTGTAAAACCAAGCAAGCAAACAAACAAAAGAAAAACAAATAGATTGGACTCCCACACATATGAAATTGAAATTGAAATTTAAAATTGAAATTGAAATTGAAATGTAAAAGGAAAATGAAGATGAAGGCCCTACAAACTCTATATTGAAAAGAACATAAGAGAGATATTGGGGATGAAATTTGGATGAGGAAAGAGGCCTCTCTATCCTCCTCCACGACGAGTGTTGGTGGGTTAGGTGGCAAACCCTGCCCCTCTTCTAGTCTCTATGACCCCATCCCTCTTCCAAAGATTCCTCTCCTTAGCATTTTCCCTAAATACACCCAACTTCTAATGTATCCACCCTTGCAATGTAATGTAACATTAAGGTCTTACGACTCGATATATATGCTGACGGTTTATATATATATATTAGCCCAAGTTGTTTTAGATAAATTTTCTTTACCTGGTTTCTGAAAAATAAAAGAATTTTTATTGATATGAGTATGACTTCAATCACTAGTAAAATATTTTTACACTTTCTTATAAATCTAATGTGGGATAAAACCTTTGGTGATATGACAATAGTTAACACTTAAAAATGAGAGTTAAATCAAATTCCAATCTATATTGTATCTATTAACCACATGAACCCCTTCTACCTCTATTAAAAATTGGAAATATTTTACATTGATTAAAATTGAAGGGAAAATAATTATAGGAAAAGTGAAGTCCTACATAATGTGTTGGATTATATATAACTATTTTTCTATCCTATGTCACGGTGTATAAGATGAGAGTCATAATTTAAAAATATTTTTAATTGTTTAATTAGATTTTCATATTTTTTTTTTTTATAGAAAATCATTTTTGATTTAGATTCTTATCCTACGAATGGGATAAAAATAAATCGACCTTATACATATGATTGGCTAGCTTTGGCCTAGCTAGACAAGTAAATCCTTGGTTGATTCATCATTTTCCCTATGTAGAAAGATTGACCAATCTTAGTTAAATTTCATTTAGGGATCACAAAGATATTTACATCTATGTGGAAAAGAAGGGTTTTAATTAAATAGTTGAAATATACCTTAAAGGCTAGCTATACTAGTATGTTACTAGCTATATTTGATAGATAATCCATTTATTAATTTTTGTTTTGCTCTTCAACTCAACCACTTCCCTTTTTATATGGAGCATAAATTAATATGAAATCCCCATCTTCCTCTTTCTTTCACAAATTGGATTCCATCTCCATCACAATTGTCTCTTCCCATTTATCAAACATTTTTTTGCAGAGGAGATTTACACCCATGGACAACTGTATATGCTTTGCAAGGTGTAGACTTCTGCATATATATAAAATATAATATATATTATTTAAAAAAAGGAGAGAAAAGATTGCAAAATCTTGAAAGTTAGCAAAATGGGAGTATTAAAATAATTCCCAATAAACTTAATTAAAATTTTTTTTTTTTTTAAAAAAAGAAGCCACTATAAGAATCAAAAAGAAAAATTATATAACTCAAATTTCTACTTGGGATAGAAAGAAAAACTGCAAAAGCCACCATCACCACCTCCACCACTCCCCTAAAGAGTGAAGCCTCTGCACCCTTGAAGGTCTGCATACACCCCTAAGGAGTCACCATAGAAAGACCACAGAAACAAAGCTAAGCACTCAACTTGTTCATGATCTTAACAAGGGTATGTTGGTGATCATGGCAATTGATTAAGAGTTCATCCACTACATGTATTGATCACTGAGATGATGGATTTCTTCCATGCCAATTTCATGCTACAAACTCCCAATGACACTGACAATCAACCTCCCTCCTCTCTCCCTTCACTCCTCCCTTCATGTTCTCCCCATGATTTCCATGGTAGTACTCTCTCCAGCTCTCTCTTTCTATGGATGTTATATATGAGTTCACTTTAATGGGTATAAGTTTTATGTTATAGGCTAATGTTTTTTGTGGGTTTGTTTCCATTTTTTGTGCAGTGATGAATGCACCAATGCTTGGGAAGAGATCAATGTCCTTTTCAGGGATAGATGTGTTCAATGAGGAAGCAAATGGAGGGTGTGGTGGTGAGGAGGACAACTTGTCAGATGATGGGTCACAAGGAGGAGGGGAGAAGAAGATAAGGAGGTTGAACACTGAGCAAGTGAAGACCCTTGAGAAGAACTTCCAGCTTGGGAACAAGCTTGAGCCTGACAGGAAAGTGCAGCTTGCTAAAGCACTTGGGCTTCAGCCAAGGCAGGTTGCCATCTGGTTCCAGAATAGGAGAGCTAGGTGGAAGACCAAGCAGCTTGAGAAAGAGTATGAGATCCTCAAGACCCAGTTTGAAGCCCTCAAGGCTGATAATGAATCCCTCCTTTCCCAGAACCAGAAGCTCCTTTCTGAGGTAAGCGATTCGATCCACCAGATTTCAACTAGGGTTTCACCTGATTCAGGGTAAGGGTGCGTACATCCTGACTGACCCCTCAAACAACTGAGTTGTTGTTGTTGTGGTCTTGTGGATCTCTTTTAACAAAGTATAAGAAATGGGTAATCCTTTTGAGTGCAGATATCAGCACTAAAAGGGGGAGAACCAACAGAATCAATCAACCTGAACAAGGAGACAGATCAAGGATCTTGCAGTAACAAGAGTGAGAACAGCTCAGATATCAAACTAGACATGTCAACAAGAACAACAGCCACAGGTGCAGGAGCAGCCATTGATAGTCCTCTTTCAGCTCACCCAGCAAGCAGCAGCAGCAGATCATTCTTCCCACCATCTGCAGCCAACAGGCCCAACAATGGGGTTGGCCCTCCCCTCACCCAATTCTTCCAAAACCCGCCGATCGCCCGCCCCGATCTCCACTGCCAGAGATTTGATCCTGGTGTCAAGGAAGAGAGCTATAACAACATGTTCTGTGGCATTGATGATCATTCTGGATTTTGGCCTTGGCTTGAGCAGCCCAATTTCAATTGAATCTTCCCTTTTTCCAAGATTTTATTCATGGGGAGTTGTTCATCTTCAAAAATCCTGCATCTTCAATTGATGCCCCAAATGTTCTTATGTTGGTCTTGTTATAATCAAGTACCTTCTTCAGAACAGTTAATATCAATGCCTCCTCATCTTTTTGCTATTTCTATATAAAAGTTCATCAAATTAAATTCCATGTTAAGTTCTAAACTTGTTCATCATTTTTCGAATTTTTTTTTTGTCTAAGTACATGAGAATCCTATTATCATTTTGAATTTTTGATCCCTGACTTAAGTGGTTCTCAACCGACTTAGTTAATTCTAAGCAAGCTAAATTGGACATGAAATTCTCAGATTCGGTGGTGAAAGCTGTCATTCCACAAAAGGGTCTGTAAATTGATCAAAAGAGAAGATAAAGGAGATGATTAGAGACTGAAAACACACATTCCAATGAGGGAAAAAGGAGATGGCAGAGGAAAACAAGGAGAGTTGGAGAAGTGTCATTTTCTTGAGAGTGACATTTTGGAGGCACTGTCTATCCTGACAGCTGACAGGGAATTGGCTTTGGAATTTTTCTCCTGTTGTGGCATAAAAAATAAATCACCCTTCTTAATTAAAATCATTTATCTCAAACACTGTTTTATTTATTACAGTATCGCGTAAATTAGCGTAATAAACTCGATCTTGTCCTAAAAGTAACAAGATGTCTAAGTTATTTTATGTGTTTAGCGGAATAATAGTTGGAACAGATGATTAAGATTTCAGACTATAAATTTTTCTTGGTTTTATTTTTTTAAAAAAAATCTTTTGAGATTGTGGTGTTTTAAGTGTGTATGTGTACGTCTATCATCCACATTGAAATCTTGTTAAAAAAAAAATCATCCACATTGAAATCAATCATATTCAAACTTTTGAATGGCCTCCCATCTTTCAACAATTCACACCCTCTTTTGGAGCTATATGTCTTGTTTTTCCTCTTCCTGTCAGGGTAAAAAAATACCATAATTCACATGAAAATCACGTTTCAGATTAAGTTGGATCATTCAAAAACTGAAAAAAGGTTATGATAAATGCACAAGCTAGCTTACAAACAATTAGGTGAAATCATGGAGAAAGATTAAGACTCTTTTGCTCAAACATGTGAGGTGATGTATATCTCTCTCTCTCTATATATATATACTTAATGGCAACTCCCAAATTAAATGCAGTTTATCATAGATCTGAGTTTTTTTTTACCCTTTATTTCCATTTTGAAAGTGATGCCTGAACTAAAAATTTGGATGATTAATGAGGATTAGTGTTTGTGATTTGTGATGCACTGAAATCAAAGGCAGCAATGAATGACATTCCAACAACCTGATTACGCCATCTATTTTTGCATTTTCTGTGCTTCCAAATTATTGAAACCTGAAGAAAATGACTTGTCAGTGGATTTGATCAGGTTCCTCTTCTTTTCTTTAATTATTTGTACATGCTCATGTACTGTTATTTTTTAATCAATCATGGTTACTATAGTAAGTTTTTAACCATATAATTACTGATCTTTGCAGTATTTGCATACCCTTTTTAGATCTTGTTTATGAAGCATTTGCAGAGAATATGTTGTTTTTAATAACCTTTTCTTAGGTTGTCTAAAAAATTGATGTTTTATGATCAGGTATTCAAGAGGTCGATGAATCGTTAGACGGACTATCTGCCAGCATACCACTCACATTAAAAAAAAACACAAATTTGTAAGGATAAAAGAAAAACTCAACACCCCATGAAAACCGCCAGCCAGCGAAGCGGTCGAGGAAAAACCCAAAATGAACCACCAATGCTGAGAATATGGAAGAGTGCGAGACACACATGACACCTCAACACAGAGAAGACAAAGAGCAGTAACCCACTACCGGAAAGGACGACATCCAAGAAAGTGCAGATCACCGACGTTTTCCCCACCTAAATAAGGGTTCTTCGAAGACCACAATATTATTAGTCATTTCGTAGTGATTAGCCAATCTTTTTTAAAATTAAATAAAAAAATGCATCAATTGGTAAATATATAATATTGGTTAGTCGCCCCATTGTGTGTATTTCTTAAAATTAATTAACTTTTATAATATGATTTAGAGAGAACTTTATGCATGGGATCATGTGATTAAGGTATAAACTAATTATCTCCTAGTACATGTTAATTGTTTAAACTTTGCCGGCCACAAAATGGCTGGAAATTTTGGAACCTTGATTGTTGGTTTCAGATGGCAATTACCATGAAAACATTTAATTTTATGGATCAGATAGTGGGGTGGTTAATAAATTGTATATATATAATATTTTGCAATAAGATCCACCCTGTTGATGGAGTGGCCACGTGATTAGTGGGTATATTTCACACTCCAATATTCTTAATTAAATACATTTTAAGTAATTATTGTTAAATTGAATAAGATTACAAGAACATTTCCTGGCAATATCAGGGAAACATCACATCTTCCTCCAAGCTTGTACTTTAACATACCAACACAACTAAAAAATTAATCATGGTTTAATTAATGACTTATCTATGGTTTCATCCACATTATAATTACTAGCCAAGTCAACTACTTAATTCCTTTTAGAGAATGAAAAATGATTGGAATGAACATATTCACTCAATTTACATCATTCAATTCGGGCATGTTATCCTCCTCACTTGGAGCCTGAAAAGAAAGAACTTTTATAATATGAATATAACTTGAATTACTTATTAACCACCTCTAATATTCTTATTATATCCGATGTGAGATAAAGTGTTACAAATTTAATTGCTGGAAAGAAAACACTATAAACTTTGATAGAAAAAAAATGGCAAGTAAGAAGTGAGATCTAGGTGAAAGATAAGATAGATTAAAAATATAGAATCGGAATCATAGAATATATATATAAACTGTATATAGTTGTGGCTTGCACTTGGGGTTATTGGATCAACAAGAAATGGTAGCGTGGTGGGCATGTGGCCTTGTGTCCAAAGGAAGAAGCAAATACACATCCAACAATATAGTACATGTCATACATCATACATGTGTTAAGAAGCTTGTTCAATAGATGGCGAATGCATATATACAACAATCATATATATGAATGGACCACGAGTCGACAAGCTTACCTTCCATGCATGTCAATGTGCCCATCACATTGCATAGCTCGTTGAGGTTTCAACCCAACCTATATATGGATCATGCCTGGGACCGAGTTTGTGTAAAAAGTTCACCATTGATGTATTAATACTTCGTTCATTTAGGAAATAAACGAGATTGAGTTGATTTTTTTTTTTCGAGCATTAAGCTCAAAACATACTAAATTAAAGAAAATTTCATAAAGTTCGAGCGAGTCAAGCTTCAGATCGAGTTTAAAAACTTGATCGTACTCGGCTTGTTTAGAAAATGAACGAGCTCGAGCTACTCGACGCATAGTCTCATATAACAACCCTAACTACAAGTCATATCTGATGACGCCCGAAAGATAACAGAGTCAAGAAAACCAGTAAAGAGGGCTAAAAGGTTTTGGGCTCGAAAGAACGCGACGACCAGGGGTCCGCGGACGAGAAGAACATGCACAAAAAGGACAGGTGGCGCACATGCCCACCATCCATGTGCACCTTCTCTCCAAGACACGTGGCAACCCGATATCAACAAGTGGCCAAAAATGTGGAACTTTCCCTTCAGCAGGAAGACGGGGAGGTATACTATAAAAAGGAGAATGAACTCTAAAGAAAAGGGGGCTTTTTGGAAACAACAGATAGAGAGACGTTAATTCCGAGGGAGAAAGAGAGAGGAAAGGCTACGTCAGGATTCTTCTTCTTGTTCTCTCGTCCCTTACTCGTCCGCGGATAACCAAAGATTCAAGAACGTGAGTGGGTGCGGGACAGGTAGTAGGACGACAGTCCAAGGAGTGAGAGAGAATATAGCTTTCTAGACTCGATCTCTACTATAGTGAATTGATGAACCTCCTATACCACTAGGCCATTTGATGAACCCGTAATACGATAAGGGATGTGAGCCTTCTCGAAACGCTCGGCGGCTCCGGTCGTGAGGTCCTCGCGGATAGTGAGGATCTCAGGTAACGGGTAAGACCGTCATTATTTCCTCCGGGTCGATACGACACAGGTTGAGTCCCTTTCCCCCATACGTCTTCACCAGGCGGTGATCACAGTGGGGGAAGGGCTTCAGGTAAGTCCGTACGACCAAACTTCCATAAGAGGAAGTACGTTGCATTTCCCCCCCATGGAAATGTGGGGTGGGGTATACTTTTTCATTTGTGGTTTCATCATTGGCGCCGTATGTGGGAACTCTCTCACCCTGAGGGGTTCCCGATTTTAAGAAAAAAGATATAAGTTAGAATACTGTCACTAACCAAGAACTTTTGTATGGACAAGTAAAAAATGAGTGAAAACATGGGAGGAGCCTCTCATGGGACGATGAGTCATGACCACGGAGGATTCCAGGAGTCCAGTATGCATGTGAATTCCCCAGGTCAGGACAGCGCGCCTGAAAATCCGGTTCTCTCGCCATACGTCCCTCAACAAATGGGTCAGGGCTACTTCATGCATGAGGAACATTACTTCCCGCCGCCAAATCCGGGACAAGGTTTCTTCTGCGGGCATGACGGATATCAGTCGTTCCAACAGGGGAACCCCTACAACGGTTTTCCTCAGAATCTATATGGTCATACTCACCAAGACTATCACCAGCCAAGATTCTCCGATGATTTTGGTACACACCATCGTGGCGAAGATAGACGTGCGCACAAACACCATAGGGGCGAGCATTCATCCGACATTTCCACATCAACCCGAACGGGCTCGCCCCGCGAGAATGAGAAGAGAATGGACTTCATTCCCTCGGTATTTACCACCGAGGTTTGCCTGGCTCCGGTACCGAAGCGATGTAGAGATACCAACCTGATGAAGTATGATGGCACCTCCGATCCGGATGATCATATGTGCCACTTTACAACAGCGATGGGAATCAACGAGTATAATGATGCGATGTTGTGTCGCACTTTCCCATCAACCCTGACCGGCATTGCCTTAACCTGGTTTACCAATTTACCTCAGAACTCGATCGCTAGCTTTGCTCAGCTTTGCCAGGTTTTCAAGTCCCATTTTGGAAGCTCGCGGTCTCGAAAGAAGACCATGCTGGACCTTAACTCAATCAGACAGGGACTGAATGAGACTCTTGGGCAGTTCTTTGCACGATTTACCTCTGTGGTGGTGCAAATTCCCAATTTCAATCATGAATCGGCGGTCATAATCCTGATGGGGAACATAGCGGAAGGTGGATTCAAGACACGACTCTTCAGGAAAAAACCGAAAGACTAAGACACGTTAAGGAATCTAGTATCAGCTCAGATTGAGGCAGAGGAAGCCGCGACCTCTAGCTCAAGAGCTAACGAGGGCCCGCGGGGTTTCCTAGGGAAGGTGGCAGGAAAGTTTCGGAAAGACAAAGGAGTGATAAAGCCGAGGAGGAACTACTCCGCGGACAACATGCACGTGTCCCGACAAGACGAGGTCCATTTCAACCGTGAAGGAAAGAATCCGGACGCGGGGTATCAGGAGTATGATCAAGGAGTATGCCATAAGAGAGAGCTAGTTTCTCCTCAAAGGAAGAATGAGCATCGTGACAATGCTCCGTATCATCAGTAAGCTCAAAATCGCTACGATAGAGGCCACGCGGACGACAGAGGAAGCCACCGACGGGCCTCAAGATTCGAACCCCCCCGGGGAAGGGATGAACAACAGGGTTTTCCCCTGGTGAACAGGAGCAGAGGGAGGGGACGTTGGTGGAGAGGTGGTCGAAGAGGGCAGGGCCAACCTGCACAAGTATCAGCCAATCAGGCCCTACGCCACGAAGTCCGCCCAGAAGGATCACGGGTCAATCGAATCCCAAAGCCAGAAGGTTTCATCGACACTCTAGCGGGAGGACCGTCGATCTCAGGAATAAGTCGGCAAGAGAGAAAGAATTATGAAAGAGAGGCAAGGCAGCCTCCGCCAACCGCTAGCCAAAAGATTGCTTTACAACCACATCCAGAGATAATCTTCACCTCAGCGGACGCAGATGAAGTCCGCATGCCACACGCGGATCCCCTGGTGATCCACGCTCAGATTGCCACTAAGACCGTGAAAAGAGTTTTCATAGACACCGGGTCATCAGTGAACATAATCTCATGGGAAGCTTTCTCCCAGTTAGGCGTATCCGCAACAGCTTTAAGGCCTTATCATGGTATGTTGATCACCTTTTCAGGGGATGAGGTACAAGTGGCGGGGACCATCGAACTCACGGTGGTTCTGGGCACCCCACCTCGTCAAAGAATGGAAAGCATCATCTTCACGATGGTATGGATTCCGACTACTTACAATGCCCTCCTGGGAGGGTGTCGCTTTACAAGTTTCAGATGGTTGTTTCGATCTATCACTTCAAAGCAAAATTCCCTTTCCCCCGGGGGGGGGGGGGGAACAGGTGAAGTGTGCGCGGCCAACAGCCGGAAAGCCGGAGTTGTTATGTGACTTCTCTGAAAAAGAAGAAGGAAGTCATGTGTCTCGAGGATACTGCTCAGAGTAAGGTCGAAGGCACAAAAGAAGACCCCCAAACGGAAAACGAAGCAACAAACATCACCAAAGGAGTCGCATCAGAAGCAGAGCTTGAAGTCCGGCCATCAGAAAGAGAGATTCCAACCGCGGATCTAAGAACCGTCCACCAGCCTTTTCAAAATTCCAAAGAGAGGATTTACATGGGACAAGCCCTTGGGGAAGGGGAGAGAGAACGGGTTATAGAAATTATCCGGCAATCCCAAGACGTGTTCGCATGGTCCCCGAAGGATCTTTTGGGTGTTCCCACATCCATAGCGATCCATACCCTCAGGATACGCCATGACGCATGGCCAGTGGCCCAAAAGAAGAGGAAGATGGCCCCGGAGAAATCCCGAGCAGCAAAGGAAGAAATAGAAAAGTTACTTGAGGCTGGGTTCATTAAGGAAGCGAAAGACTCAGATTGGCTATCGAACGTGGTTCTAGTCAGGAAAGCCAACGGAAAATGGAGAATGTGTGTCGATTTCTCGGAGTTAAACAAGGCCTGCCCCAAGGATAGTTATCCTTTGCCCTCGATAGACGAGTTGGTTGACATCACTGTAGGGAACGAAGCTTTAAGTTTCCTGGACGCATATTCCGGGTATAATCAGACCAGATTAGACCCAATGGACCAAAGGGCAACCACCTTCATCACCAATCAGGGAATTTTCTGTTACAAAGTCATACCTTTTGGTTTGAGGAATGCTGGGGCCACTTTCCAAAGAATTGTAGACAAGATATTCCGCGAACAGCTGGCCAGGAATGTATCAATCTATGTGGATGACATCGTAGTAAGGAGTAAGAAGGCGGAGAATCATGCGGCGGATCTATAGGAGACTTTCGATTCTTTGAGGCGTGGAGGGCTGAATCTGAACGCTGAGAAGTGTGTTTTTGGAGTCGACTCCAGAAAATTCCTGGGTTTCAAGGTAAGCCAAAGAGGGATAGACGTGAACCCTACAAAGATAACTGCTATACAGGAACTGCGCCCCCCACGTACCATAAAAGAGGTACAATCTTTGAACGGAGCGGTAAACTACCTGGGACGTTTCTGTTCTTACCTAGCAGATAAGTCCTTGCCATTCTTCGCGTTGTTGAAGAAGAAAGGACCAATCCAGTAGACACCTGAACTCCAGCAAGTTTTCGATGAGTTAAAAGTTTTTCTGCAGTACGTACCGACTCTATAGCAACCACAAAAATCTGAAAGCTTACAACTGTACCTGGCAGTGAAAGCGGTTACTATCAGCGCGGTTCTTACTCGAGAAGGGCGATACCCAGTTTAATATGTAAGCCGGGTATTACAGGACGCAGAAACAAGATATGAGCCGGTGGAAAAAGTAATCCTCAGTTTGATGTTCGCAGCTAGAAGACTTTGCCCATACTTTCAGGATCACCTAATTGAAGTTTTGACGGATTTACCACTTAGACAGATTCTTCACTCACCCGGTCTTTCAGGGCGAATGACGAAATTGTCCATTGAGCTCTCAGAATTTTAAATAGCCTACATCCCGCGCAAGGCGGCGTTAGCCCAGGTTCTGGCCGATTTCATCTGCGAAACCAGTTTTGAGGATGGAGGTTGTGACACACAAAACAGCTGGACAATGAGGGTCGATGGAGCTGTGAACGCAGACGGATGTGGGGCAGGAATAATGCTGACCTCCCCTAGGGGAGATCATTTATGCTTTGCTCACCATTTGGATTTTTAGGCCACCAACAACGAGGCGGAATATGAAGCCCTGATGGTTGGACTGGAGCTGGCCTTGGCCCGCGGGGCTCGGGCTGTCACTGTGTATACAGAATCCGAGATTATCGCGAAGCAAATAGAGAGGGAGTACGAGGCCAGGACATGACTGTTACCAGATTACCTACGAAAGGTAAACGCTCTGAGAAGAGCCTTTTTGCATTTCACAGTGGAATCCATTCCTAGAGAAAATAATGAACATGCCGATTTGTTGGCCCGAATCGGGGCCGCCATGCCGCCAGATGTGGAAGAGAAATTCGAGTTTGAAAGGAAGGATCGGCGAAGACTCCTGCAAGAGGTATACTTCGTCCAGACTGAGGGCCCTGAAGATTGGCGGACACCAATTGCTGAATATCTAGGAAAGGGAATACTTCCACTCGAGAGAATGGAAGCCAAAAAGTTAACAAACCGGGCGGCCAGATTCGTAATTCGCGAAGGAAAGTTGTATAAAAAGGATTTTAACTGCCCAGATTTATTATGTGTATCCAGCCGGGAAGGACACGCCATTGTGAAAGAGTTGCATGCGGGGGTCTGCGCTCACCACCAAGGATGGAGAGCCTTAACTTCAAAAGTTCTGAGGCTGGGGTACTACTGGCCCACGGTCAGAGTAGATCTACAGAACTTCGTGCGCAGTTGTGACGCTTGTCAAAGGCATGGAAATGTGAAGAATTTGCCTGCTGAACCGCTTCAAAGCATCTATGGGGCATGCCCTTTCGCTTTGTGGGGAATGGACATTCTGGGTCTTTTCCCCACGGCCCCTGGACAGTTGAAGTACGTCCTGGTCTTGGTGGACTATTTCACCAAATGGGTAGAAGCGGAGGCGATGGGTTTGATCACTGCGGAGAAAGTTAGAAAGTTCTTATGGAAGAACCTGGTGTGCCGATTCGGAGTACCCGAAGCCATCATCACGGACCATGGAACTCAGTTCGATTGTGAAAGCATTAGAGATTTTTGTGAGGGCCTCGGGATAAAGTTAAAGTTCTCATCAGTGGCTCACCCACAAACGAACGGACAAGCAGAAACCACTAACCGTCAAGTCTTAGAAGGAATCAAGAAGAAGCTAGGGAAAACCTCCAAAGGCCGGTGGACAGAGCTCCTCCCGCTAGTACTCTGGTCGTACCGAACCTCATCTAAAACTCCCACCAGGGAATCACCGTTTGCTTTGGTATTTGGGACAGATGCCGTCATCCCGGTTGAGCGACTGATCCCCTCTGCGCGGGTTTTGGCCTATGAATCCAAGGCCAATGACGAAGCTCTGGAAGTTTAATTGCATCTTCGAGAAGAGAGGAGGATGCTCGCGGAAATCAAGGCTCGAGAATACAAGAGAAAGACCCAAAGACATAGAGATCAACATCTCAGTGGGCGACGGTTCGAGAGGGAGACGTGGTCCTCCGCTTAGCTCTATCAGGCAGGAAGTTGGACGCTAAATGGGAAGGGCCATATGTAGTTTTCGAATGTGTCCATGTTGGAGCATACAAATTACAAACTCCCAAAGGTATTGTTCTTCGGAATAAATGGAACGCGGAGCACTTGAAGAAGTACTATGTGTAATATTCAGCTATTTCGAAGTTTATCAAGTCACCCCCGCTATCAGTAAATAAATCAAAGCGGTTAGTGGGTGTTTTCTACATTTTTGTAACAACTTTCATGGAGCTTGATCCGCGTTAGACATCCGGTGGACGCATTGAGCTCCCGGATTATACTTAAAGTCCTATGACGCTGGAGATCACTCCGCGTCAGACATCTGGTGGACGCATTGAGCTCCCGGATTATACTCAAAGTCCTATGACGCTGGAGCGTGATCCACGTCGAACATCCGGTGGATGCATTGAGCTCCCGGATTATACTTAAAGTCCCATGACGCTGGAGCTCGCTCCGCGTCGGACATCCGGTGGACGCATTGAGCTCCCGGATTATACTCAAAGTCCTATGACCCTAGAGCTTGGTCCACTTCGGACATCCGGTGGACGCATTGAGCTCCCGGATCACACTCAAAGTCCTATGACGCTGGAGCTTGCTCCGCGTCGGACATCCGGTGGACCCATGAGCTCCCGAATTATACTCAAAGTCCTATGACGCTGGAGTTTGCTCTGCGTCGGACATCCGGTGGATGCATTGAGCTCCCGGATTATACTTAAAGTCCTATGACGCTGGAGCTTGCTCCGCGTCGGACATCCGGTGGACGCATTGAGCTCCCGGATTATACTTAAAGTCCTATGACGCTGGAGCTTGCTCCGCGTCGGACTTCCGGTGGACGCATTGAGCTCCCGGATTATACTCAAAGTCCTATGACGCTAGAGCTTGCTCCGCGTCAGACATCCGGTGGACGCATTGAGCTC
Source organism: Persicaria tinctoria (assembly GCA_037127255.1). Lineage (NCBI taxonomy): Eukaryota > Viridiplantae > Streptophyta > Magnoliopsida > Caryophyllales > Polygonaceae > Persicaria > Persicaria tinctoria. Next base: position 20,907,434 of record JBANSL010000016.1, on the reverse strand, counting down.
CCGGATTATACTTAAAGTCCTATGACGCTGGAGCATGCTCCGCGTCGGACATTCGGTGGACGCATTGAGCTCCCGGATTATACTTAAAGTCCTATGACGCTGGAGCTTGCTCCGCGTCGGACATCCGGTGGACGCATTGAGCTCCCGGATTATACTTAACGTCCTGTGACGCTGGAGCTCGCTCCGCGTCGGACATCCGGTGGACGCATTGAGCTCCCGGATTATACTCAAAGTCCTATGACGCTAGAGCTTGCTCCGCGTCAGACATCCGGTGGATGCATTGAGCTCCCGGATTATACTTAAAGTCCTATGACGCTGGAGCTTGCTCCGCGTCGGACATTCGGTGGACGCATTGAGCTCCCGGATTATACTTAAAGTCCTATGACGCTGGAGCTTGCTCCGCGTCGGACATCCGGTGGACGCATTGAGCTCCCGGATTATACTTAACGTCCTGTGACGCTGGAGCTCGCTCCGCGTCGGACATCCGGTGGACGCATTGAGCTCCCGGATTATACTCAAAGTCCTATGACGCTGGAGCTTGCTCTGCGTCGGACATCTGATGGACGCATTGAGCTCCCGGATTATACTTAAAGTCCTATGACGCTGGAGCTTGCTCCGCGTCGGACATCCGGTGGACACATTGAGCTCCCGAATTATACTTAAAGTCCTATGACGCTGGAGCTTGCTCCGCGTCGGACATCCGGTGGACGCATTGAGCTCCCGGATTATACTCAAAGTCCTATGATGCTAGAGCTTGCTCCGCGTATGACATCCGGTGGACGCATTGAGCTCCCGAATTATACTTAAAGTCCTATGACGCTGGAGCTTGCTCCGCGTCGGAAATCCGGTAGACGCATTGAGCTCCCGGATTATACTTAACGTCCTATGACGCTGGAGCTTGCTCCGCGTCGGACATACGGTGGACGCATTGAGCTCCCGGATTATACTTAACGTCCTATGACGCTGGAGCTCGCTCTGCGTCGGACATCCGGTGGACACATTGAGCTCCCGGATTATACTTAAAGTCCTATGACGCTGGAGCTTGCTCCGCGTCGGACATCCGGTGGACGCATTGAGCTCCCAAACCATACTCAAAGTCCTATGACACTGGAGCTTGATCCGCGCCGGACATCCGGTGGAAGCATTAAGCTCCCGGACCGTACTTAAAGTCCTATGACGCTAGAGCTTGATCCGCTTCGGACATCCGGTTGACGCCTCGATCTCCTGAATCATGTGTTAAGACACTATGACACCAAAGTCTGATCTCTGCCAAACATTTGAAACAGATCACTGCCTCCCCGGAGGATGGGACACACTAGACAAAACCACCAACATCACCAAAAGTGGTATTGTTAGAACTCGAAAGGAATAACCCCGAAATACAGAAACAAAGCAGAAATTCTAAAAAGATTAAGCCAAGCAAAACCAGCAGGATAATCCTAAAAAGCCCAGAAGCAGCCTTTCGGGGGGAGAGAACCCAGAATAGCTCACGGGGTGTCCCTGGGGCGATCAGAAACCAGACGACTCCTGTCCGCACACAACCGCGTCCCATTAGGCAAAGGTCCTTCAGGATGAGGTTCCCGCCACTCGGCGTCAACCTCATCGCCATTCGCGGATAAAATATGGACCTCGAACCGCACGTTCCCCTTATGCAAAAAGGTGATGGCGGATCCTATATCGACGCCATGCGTACAGGCAAAATGATTCCACCCATGACCCAGGTAGGGCACGCGGTAATCACCTCGGTCTACCATCACAGGGAAGTCCCAGATAATTCTCGACGACAACAAAACGCGCCCGGGAAGATCTGGGCCATACTCAACATCGAAACGAGAAGGCAGCAGCTGTTCAAAAACGAATTAACTAGGTAAATAAGGATGAATTCGCCTGCGAAAAATTAACAAGAACTCTGAGCCACATTAAGGACCTACCAAACGGTGCATCTGCTCCGGGAAGTCCAGAGACCGGAAAAAGGCCCAATTTGTTCGACCGAAGGACGACATCTTTAGAAGGACCCAATTTGCAAAAAATATGAGGTTCGAGGATCCTGATTTTAAGGGGATTCTTGGGGGTCACGGGTCGCACAGAAGCCACCTCGAAAACATGTTTCGCAAATGAGGGGCCCAGGGGAGACCTGAGAACAGTCAGGGCACCACTGCCCCGGGCCAGGCACGGCGGACAGATGTATCGCAAAAACTCACCTCGGGCAGGCCAACGCCTGCCACCATGAAAAGACGTGAATAGAAAGGAAAAAAGAGAGCCCGTGATTCCCCTTAAACTTTGAAAATTGGAAAGAGCTGGAAAAGGAAGGGGTAAATCAAATCATTCTCTCAATGGGCGATAAGACCAAGAACAAAACTTTACTCCGCAAGTATAAAACACGCCGAGATGACCCAGGTGATAAAACGTCCTCTAGAAACAAAATGAATACAGGGATGCCACCAAAGGCTTTCTATAGGGTCATCATGAGAGAGGAACAACTTCAAACACTCCGGCTCCCACTCATATATGTCCTAATCGATGAGGATGCTCACACCCAAGCCAGGCTTTGGTCTCGCTCCAACCAGGAACACGAGGTAAAGGTGGAAAGGGATGGAGACGACCTTTTCTGGTTAACTCAGGGGTGGCACGACTTCACACAAGCAAACCGAGTCAATGTAGGATCGTCTCTGATCTTCACCTACATGGGAGACTCCATCTTTGAAGTCGACGTCGTCAGCCCAGATAGCGAGGGAAATGTAGAAACAGGACGTCTTTAAGTTTCTATCTCATGTACCGCGTTACCCTCTCTAGTTTAATGTATCGGGTTTAAAGGGATCGAACCTCTTAAAAGTTTTTCTGCATGTTACCTCTGATGAATAATAAAAGATTCCCCTTTAGATACGTTGAAAAACACGAAATGCGATTAGATAGTGAAAGAAAGTCATAATTCCGCCTCAAGTCACTCATAGAGCTACACTCCATTATCAAGTTACGAAATCTTAAAATCTTGGTCTTGAGAAAGCTCTTTGCGAACTACGCGAGGAAAATATAACCGAGTTAAAAGCTAGCATCACTATCATTTCCAAAAACTCGCAACACGGGCAAGTGAAGTGTTGCTCTTATGGAAAAAGTACCATAACACTTCTTATCCCAAAATTGAGAAAGACCAGAAAATCGGCCCATCTAAGTATCAGCGGCCCATGAGGACAGAAATGACCGTGAGCGCGACGAGACCCATTGGAATATGGAAGGGGGGAGCAATTTCACTTTTGGTGACCACGAACGGCCAGGGACCATCCTCCAAATGACCAAAGAAAGAGAAGTAGTTTGATACGAGGTTTCCGTGGTCGACCCGGACCCAGGCTACGAAGATTGCACTTCGTTCGCCTAAGAGAATCGAGTAAGAGATCAATCCCTTTCTTTTATGGGAGAACCCTCACGCCTCTCTCCTTCAACAACGAGCACAACTGTATCGAGGGTCATTTCGAACTTCAAACAAAGATTGCATCTTTTCATACCTTGCGTGTAGTGGTTTCTTTCCCCTAAGAGACACGAGATGCACACTATAACCAAATCTCTCCAAAATACGCAAACCCCGGTTTACTGAAAAAAGGGAACGTGGATAACAGAGGACCTCCACGTATGACAGGGGTCACTGACCCTAATACCACTTGGCTACAGACAGCTCCAGTGAATAAAACACCATAAAAAGAGGGGAAGAAAACGGCATAACCCGACCTCCTAAAACCTTTTCCTCGAAGGAACTCCAACATGGGTTCCGAAAACACTCCTCGTGCTTTCTACCGTTTCATCACTAAGGAAGAGCAATTACAGACACTACAACTACCCCGGATGTTCGAGCAACTAGGAGACGAAACACACAAGCTTGTTTATCTATAGTCTACCACTTGTCAAGATTTCGAGGTCGATGTTGAACGAGACGCGGACGGGGCCTACTGGTTCACCGACGGGTGGCCGGACTTTACCTTCTCTAACCGGGTAATCATGGGATGCTCGCTCCTCTTCATTTACGAAGGGGAGTCCCACTTTGAGGTATACGTGTCCTATCCAGACTCAACCCCTGACTATGAAAAGAAGCACGGCCCAACAGACATGGGCCCTCCCAAAATCAAGGCCCACCAGAAGCCCACGCTGGCCCACGGAAGCTCGAAGGCTCCAAAACGAAAGAGGTGAATCTTTGAGTCCCGATGTACCTTGTAACAATAAAAAGTTTTTTCAAGGAAATAAAGGAGTTGTCATTCTCCAAGTACTAGCATTAAGTCAGAAAAGCTGTTTTCCCTCACTGTCTATCTTCTTTCCCTAGAAACCTAGGGAAAGGATGATTCTAAAGAAACAAGGGGGGGGGGGGGGGGAAGATACAAAATTGGTGGAAACAATAAATGAAAAAATCTGACAAATAAAGGAACAATGGCCATCAGCTCCTCTATAAAAACTAAGACCAGGGAATCCCCGTTAGACATTTTTTTATCAGAAAATACCAAAAACTTCAAAACAAGATGGCAGCAGGTAATGGCCGCCCAAGAGATTTCCTCCGTTGGATCCAAAACGCTTCTTTCCTGCAAAGGACGGTAATGTTCCTCAAACTTCTCCATCAATTCTCAGTTTTTCATTCATACCTAAAAATTCCCTCCAACAACTACAGCCCCTACCGGCGTTTTTCGAGGCAGAGTATGGGCTACAAGGTGTTGAAAGAATAATCTTAACCAATGGGCCTGGGAGGAGGGGCATCCACGTTCTGGTAGAGAGGGACGAAGCGGGGGTGCTCTGGCTCACCCAAGGTTGGAGCATTTTTACAAGATCAAGAAGCGTCCGTGTGGGCGGGGTTGTACTTTTCAGCTATTTGGGCGGCTCGCGTTTCAAGGCCAGCTACGTCCCTTCGGGAGAAGACGACGCTTCTGAAGACGAAGGCAGCAAGGATACTTTTTAAATGGAGAATAGTCTTTTTTAAGACCGTGTTTGTCAAAAAGGAAGCCCAAATAAATGAGAAACGTTGAATGAAAATATAAGACGCCCTTTAGGCGAGGTTTCCGAATCTTTTGTCATCTAAGAAAAACAGGACTTGGTTCAAAAAGAGCTGTCATTAAAACGCGCCACGAACAGAGTTTTCTACGCGGACATCCCGTGGGCATAGAATAAAACACAATCCAAGATGAGGCGCCAAACGGAGTATCGAAGGCTGTCAAAACCAGAAGAAAAAAAAGGGGGGGAATGGAAGCTTACAAACCGTCACCACTAAAATCCACATGCTCGTCATCCACCAAATTCTAGTCCTCCCGATCCTCACTTGGGGAGAACGGCTGAAGGGGAACACCCGGGGTCTCCACGGACTTCTTCACGCTCTGGTGGATCTCGGCTTTCATCCCTATGTAAAAGCAATCTCTGTACCGGCCTTGGATGAACTCTTGCCTGACCTCTTCATTCAACCATTCGGGAACCGCGCTCTTCATAAATTCCAGGCCATTCGGGGTCTTCAGCCAGTCATCCACCAGCTTTGTGCGATTGTGTGGAACGTCCAACCAAGACAGACGATATCACCATCCGTTCGGGACTGATATCGCTCCAACTCAATTGTATGACGGTTGGCTTCCAGGACCGCTTTACTCTTCGCTTCGTTCGCCGCTAGCAGATGGTTTTCGAACTCTATCTTCTGGGCCTCAGAATTAGATTGCAGGGTGGTGAGAGCCTGCTGGGAAGACTCAAGCTAGGCCCGTAGCGTCTCCATATCCTCATCCAGCTTACTGCTTTTCGCCCTCTCAGCAGCTATAATTTCATCCTTTTCCTCCATCCGCGATCGAAGTGACTCGATCTCCTTTCGCGGCATCTCCGCCTCCAAGAGCCTTTCTTTCATCTGCTCCATCTTCTCTTCGAGATCGCGAGCATGTTGACCCAAGCGAAGATATCGACCCCAGCCGCTATGAGTAAAAACGTGACCCTAACAACAAAAAACACCACGGGGTTTAAAAACGCCCACCAAAAGATAGGTCAAGGGAATCAGATAGACAAGAGCCATAAGACGCGATTCACTTACCCAATTGCACCAGCGTTCTTGCTCAATCGTGAACTGCTCATCAGTCAGGTGGTCCAAGTATCGTAACTCCGCCTTTTTGAGCTCCGGGGGAAAGGCCAGCTGATTGAGAATGTTGGAGTAAAAACCAGGCATCCGGTACGCGGGCCGACCATTGGCGTCCACATGGAAAACCGGCGCATCCCAGCTTACACCTTCCCAAGCCGGATAGGAACGCAATTTCTTTTTCTTCGGAGGTGCTTTGGAAGTTCCAGCTTCACCAGGAGAAACAACTCGAGGCTCTGCGGGGGCCATTAGGGGAAGAGACTGGACATCCACGACTCGAGGAGAATCGATCAGGATGACGGGAGGCTCGGGCTCCACATGAGCGACCGGAGAGGAAGAAGCCACAACAACTGTTTTCTCTTTCACCGCCTTCTTACCTTTGGATTTTGGGGCCGAAGTCTTAGGGCGCTTTAGGGCTCTCATCACGTCAGTGGGGATTTTCCTTTTAGCAGAGGAGAGGGGAGCCAAAGACGTCTTCGCAGCATCCACCATTGCTTTCAGTTCCACGGTGTCTGAAAAAAAAAACCACGAAAAGAACAGAAACATCAATACTAGGTCGAGAAAATACCCCGAAGAAAGCAAGAATAAGGGCACCCCCAAATTAACTACAACCTATGCGCGGATGAGGGAGACTCAAGTCGGCCATCTCTAGCCGTAAAGGAGAAACCATGTCTTTCCATGAAGGTTTTGTCCCGATCGCGAACTTCTGCTCAATCTCCTTCAGACCAGAAACAGCTCTTCTCTTCATCCGAGTGTACAGACGCGGCTCTGTGTTAAAGTTCAATATTTGACGCGAAGGATCTCGGACCAAAAACCACTTATGCCGCCACTCCGGTTTGCTGGTATTACGTTCCACAATCGGAACACTGAGTTTAGCCTGATAGAGGCTCTTGTGAGTGCCTCCATGACCCAAGGTGAGCATATTGCTCAAGAGTCCCAGAGTGGGCTGGACCCCGATCTCTAGGCAACGCATCACAAACGAACTTAAGAAAAGCCAGCTATTCGGGGCTAACTGGACAAGACTCAAACCACAAGCCTTCAGATAACGCTTGAATAAATTAGGTAGAGGGAGCCGAAACCCCTGAACTAAGCTCTCTATATACACAACCAAACAACCTGGGTAGGCATCCAAGCTCCCTCCCCCCTCCGCCGGGAGGCACAACACAACTCCCTCCGGCCAGGGGAAGACACGGGCGATCACGTTCAGATCCTCCAAAGTCGTGAAAGTCCCTCCACCATGGTTCTGAGCATTCGGCGGAGCAATAGGAATCATCCGCTGAGGCAGAACGGTGGGGATCGGGCCCGTGGCAAAAGGCTGAAAGTCCCTCCTAAAGAGACAAGTTGCTAACGCTCCCTCGTTGTACAGAACCGGACGGAAGTCCCCCAGTACAGATGACGAACGACGTTTCGTTGGTAGAAAGACAGGGACGGAGGGTAAGTCAGTATGAGAGTCCCACTCCCTGTAAGAATGTTGAGATTCGGGCGACTCCAGTATCGAGTCCGATCCCGACGACGAAGCTCCACTACTCGACCGCGAAGATGCGGAATCAGTAGGGGAGGAGTTTTCGCCACGCACATGACCCGGAGAAGAGTAGAAGGATGGGTCTGCGAGATTTTTGGGTTGCCAAAAAGTGACGTCTTCAGGGACCTTTATGTCACCCATCAGAAGTTTTCCCCCAGAACGCCTGGCAGACGGAGGTCTGACCAAGGCTTGCACACTACCAGAACTACTTTGCGAGGTCGACATGACTTACCGGGTAAGAGGAAAGAAACGGAATAGGAAGAAGCCTAGGGACCGGCAGGGGCACCCAGAAGTTGCCCGCACGACAACCGCGGTCGAAAAGAAGAAGATAAAGAAAGAAAAACTAAAATCAAAACGAGAACTAAGACGCAGAAAGAAAAGAAAATAAAGGCGAGATTTACCTCGAGGATGTTCGGAAACAAGAGCTGTAAAAAACGGAGAACAATAAAAGTAAAAAAGGTCAGAACCCCTATTTATAGGCGCCTCAATCCACGACGTTTCACCTCCTGTCACGGGCCACGTGTCAAAGGCACGGCTCACATCAATCAGATAAATGGGCCGAAAAAGTACCGGCCAGAAAAGCCCAAGAAGGCCCAACAGTTTTCCCTTTCTCCACCTTTTCGCCCTAAAGAAACACTAAGAACGAGGGAGGATTTCGAACCGCGGAAAAACCTGTCCGGTTTCCCCACGGCTCGAGGAGTTGTGATGACGCTCGAAAGATAACAGAGTCACGGAAAGCAAGTAAAGAGGGCTAAAAGGTTTTGGGCTCGAAAGACGGCGACGACCAGGGGTCCGCGGACGAGAAGAACATGCACAAAAAGGACAGGTGGCGCACATGCCCACCATCCATGTGCACCTTCTCTCCAAGACACGTGGCAACCCGATATCAATAAGTGGCCAAAAAGGTGGAACTTTCCCTTCAGCAGGAAGACGGGGAGGTATACTATAAAAAGGAGAATGAACTCTAAAGAAAAGGAGGCTTTTTGGAAACAACAGATAGAGAGACGTTAATTCCGAGGGAGAAAGAGAGAGGAAAGGCTACGTCGGGATTCTTCTTCTTGTTCTCTCGTCCCTTACTCGTCCACGGATAACCAAAGATTCAAGAACGTGAGTGGGTGCGGGACAGGTAGTAGGACGACAGTCCAAGGAGTGAGAGAGCATATAGCTTTCTAGACTCGATCTCTACTATAGTGAATTGATGAACCTCCTATACCACTAGGCCATTTGATGAACCCGTAATACGATAAGGGATGTGAGCCTTCTCGAAAGGCTCGGCGGCTCCGGTCGTGAGGTCCTCGTGGATAGTGAGGATCTCATGTAACGGGTAAGACCGTCATTATTTTCTCCGGGTCGATACGGCACAGGTTGAGTCCCTTTCCCCCATACGTCTTCACCAGGCGGTGATCACAGTGGGGGAAGGGCTTCAGGTATACTTTTTCATTTGTGGTTTTGTCAATATCCATGGATATATATTACACTATTGCAAACACATTTATTTTTAGGGTCAGTTTAGTAACACGCAGCTAATGGGATAGCTGAATCTGATAGGGTAGTTGAAGCTGATAGATTAAGTGTGTTAAATATATTTTAAATTAGATTGTTTGTAAGCTAGTAAGATGTTTTAAAAGCTGATGAGATAGGAGAAAATGAATAGAGTTCTGAAACGCTCGGGGTGAGTAGTTGTTGAAAATTCAATTTCAAAAGCTAATTAAATTAAAATATTATATTTAATTTATTTAAAACTATAGAATATTAAAATCAAAAGCTCTGAAAAACTACCTGCATTGCCATACGGACCCTTAATTTTTTTTTTTATTTAATGTGAATGATTGGGCTTTCTCAGCCCAATCATGTGTTACAAGATGTTTATATGGGATTTCAATGGGTCTTACAGAAATGTCAGGCTCATTCTCTGTGCTACATTTCCCTTTTTTTAAGTCCAAACCGTCCATGCTCATTACGAAAGTGGATTTGTTCTTTTTTTTTTTTATAAAAAAAAAAAGTAGATTCGATCAACATATTTACAAATATTTGTTTTATATATTTTTTTCATCATTATACTAAACAAATCTTTAATAAAAACTTCCAGTTTGTTTGAACTTTCAAGAAAAAAAATGAAAGTATTTTTTTAATCTTATTTAACATTGTCACCTAGATTAAAATAAATGTCACCTAAATGGTTGAAATTTTAAAGACGTTTTATATTAATGATCCATTACAAATAAATTTAAAGTGTTGAGAGATGTGAATGAGATCAAAAGAGTCTCAAATCGAATGTAAAATATAACAAGCCTTAGTGTAAAATATAGTAGTATATTTGTTGATCTTATTAAAAAAACTATTTAAAAATTAAAATAACATATTTTGACCAACGAATGAAATATAAATTTCCATCAAATTAGTGGGAAAAAGTCTATTTGCATTTCGTGTTCAAATTTATTATTATTTTTTTTAAAAAAAAGAGTTGTTTCAGTTATTTTTTGAGAACTGAATTATCAGGAAATCTAATTCACGAGAATTGTGAAAAGGTATTTGGTTAACTTTTTATTTTAAATGATTAAATAGGGAAATTTGAAATTTTTAAATATAAAAGAGCAGAAGTTAAACTTACCTAGAGGGACTAGTTATGTAAGTGAATTTCCTCCAAATTGAAGGCATCTAACTTCCCAAAATTTTGAATTTCTAATTTTATACTCCAAAAATATTAATCAAACACATGTATTTTTTCTACTTTTTGGGATTTTTTACTTTCTGAGTTTTATTTTTCTAATTTTATATTCCAAAAATATTAATCAAACACATGTATTTTTTCTAATTTTTGGGATTTTTTACTTTCCGAGTTTTTTAAGTTTTTAAGTCATGTATTCCAAAGTCACAAGTCACACTCACACCTATATAACAAGTGACCCTTTTGCAGGGTAAGAAAACAAGGTCAAATATCATGTTCTCCTATCCTTTATTTTTCACACATAAGAGATTAAGAGGTTTATGTATGAATCTAGGCCGAATCTTACCCGGCCTAAAAACCTTTGTCCTTGTAAAGGCTATACGTTGATCTTTATTTATGTCCTGCACATCCGTCAATTGATCCTATGTAAGATTATACTACATTATATATAGACAACAATTTGGAGGATTCAAATATAAAATATACATGTTCCGCCCAAACTTACCTTTTTTCCTTTTTGTACAATTAAGTGGAAAAGGATTTCCCTTTAAGTTCTAATTTATGAGTCCTCACTCCTCCATGGCTCACTTTCTCCTTATCACCAGCTTCATTCTCATTGCTTTTCCTGGCCCCAACATGGCTCAGGTAATTACTATTACCATTTTTCAAATTTGGGAAAAGATTATGCCATCTAAGATTTACTTGTTAAACAATATACTTATTTACCTATTCTATGCCCTTGGGGCATAGGATAAGAAGATTGATTGGAAAAGATTTCTCTAAATTAAATTATTTTAGCTTTTTCGAATATGATTTTCTTAGGATCGATGCTATGTTTGGTAGGGAATCTTACCCATAGGATAGAAAAACCGTTAGAGAAATAGTTTCTGATCAATTCAGATTTTCAAAGTTATCGGTTTGTCTAATCTATGCTGATATATATTGAGTACGGAGTATAATTTATTAAGAAAGAATGGTTTGTCTATTGTATGCTCCAAGGCCCAAGGGTATAGGATAAATATACTTTATTGGAAAAAAAAAACTCTAAAAGAAAATGGGTGAACCATATAATCTAATTTAAAAATAACTAAACTGATGTATTCAGGAGAAATATTTTTAAATTTAACATCTTATCCTATGCCCTTAGGGGTAGAGTAGGATAGAAAAGCCTTAGAAAGAAAACCGTAAGTGAAAATTGATAAAAACCTCCACAATATGTTTCAAAATTGGCTAAATCTATAAATCTAGTGAATTTTTTACAAAATCGGGAATTTTAACCTATATGTAAGGGCATATATGTTAGAACAATTTTTCTATCATATGCCCAAGATTCTCGTTTTAGAAAAAACATAATTTTCTTAATTTAATTGCTTTAGCAAAATTTTAAATTAGATTGTTAAGGTACACCTAAGAATTTTTTCGGAATGGATTCTTAGAATTAGGAACGAATGCATATATCCTTTTAATCTTATTTGTTGTTTCATACACATAAACGAAAGAGTTTAGTACTGAATAGTCACTCATCTCATGTACATGGTTCGAAGTGGTTGAGCCATGGCGGTGATTTGTCCAACACAAGATCTCGCACGAGCGGTGAGCCCAAGATCAGGCGATCCCTCCTCCAAAACCTGAAGCTGAGGTGGAAGTTCGTGGTCGGAAACGACGTGACAGCCACGCCGGCGGTGAGTGACGGCGTGGTGTACTTTCCGGCGTGGGACGGGAACCTCTACGCAGTGCGCGCGCTGGACGGGGTCCTGATTTGGAAGGTCAACGTCAGCCAACTGACGGGGTTGAATCCGTAGTCGTTGGCCGTCTTCTCCAACATCACCATCTCGCGGTCCACGCCCGCGGTGGCAGGCCAGCTTTTGATCGTCGGAATCTATGGCCCGGCTGTGGTGGTCGCCGTCGATAGGGCCACCGGCTCGAGGGTGTGGATGACTACTCTGGATTCCCGCCCTCTTGCCCAGATTACTGTGTCCGGTACTGTTTACAACGGGTAACGTACTAATCTTGATCTTTTTTTTTTTTTTTCGAAACCGGCCTGTTAAATTTTGGGAATCTCGTTCGACTCGATACAGAATGTCTGTCATAGTAGAGGTCGACCGGAAAAAAAAAGGTGGATGGAGGTGATTAAAAAGACTTGTTCGCCTTAAACCTCCATGAAAGTATATGGTATGTGATATAATGCGGTGGAGAAGTGCTATCTGGGTTATAGTCAGACCGGAGAAAGGAGGTTGGAGGAATATCTTCTTTAACTTTCATTTTCCCATCGCGCAGTTGTTGTTCTGGATCCTTCTGTTTTGTTTCCTTGTTGATTTTCAATTGATTTTATCTATTTTATTATAGTACTTTATTACCTATTAGTCTCTAATTGGGTTACTCGAAAACATCATCTCGACTTAGTCGGGTAAAGATGCGTACATCTCGATTCCCAAACCTTGCTCGAAGTGGGATATCCTGAGTAGGTTGTTGTTGTTGTTTCAGACACTAAAAAATGAGAATAATTTGTCGTGAGGGGAGTTGCCTGAGTTGGTTAGAGGTTGTTGAGAGAGAGATTAGATAGGAGTTCGATGCCCCGTCGGTGGCTCCGACCTGGCCTCTTAAGGTCATACTATAGTGTCAATGTGTCATACGGTAAGCTATACAAGTATTATTGGGCTTGGCCCAACACTAATTCTCATATATGTTCTAGCCCAAGATGGCCTATGGCCCAATACCATGACATAATTCAAGGTTTGTTTTATTTTATATTACAAGGTTCAAATTCAATCTCTAAAACATAAATTTGAGCTAAACTCTAAACAGTGTGTAGAACTCACCTTTTTACATTTTTGATATTTGATTTTGCCTTGAACTAAGGCTTTTTATTTCCTATAAATGTTCAACTAATATTAATTATATTTTCAGGTTGGTAATTATAAAAAAAATATGGGTTTGATACTTATGTGATCAATACAGTTAGATTGCTTTCGTGACACCAAACTTGTTTGCAATGTAGCGCTTTCTATGTAGGGGTATCGTCGTCAGAAGAGGCGTTACCACCGGCCCAATGTTGCACCTTCAGGGGCAGCATGGTCAAGCTCAACCTCCAAACCGGATCCATCATCTGGCAAACCTACACTGTCCCCGACAATGGCAACCGTCTAGGTGGCTATGCGGGTGCAGCCATATGGGGCAGCAGCCCGGCCATTGACCCCGTCCGAGGTCTCGTCTACGTCGGAACAGGGAACCTTTACATAGCTCCCGCATCAGTTCTCGAATGTCAAGCAAGGCAGAACAATCAATCGTCTTCAAGTAAATATATATAGTTAAATTTCTTTAAATTTTGTAAAATAAGTTAAAATGACATGTTTTGATGATATATTTGATTTCAGGCAGTGCTTCGTCGAATAACACCAGTGACCAATGTGTGGGGCCGGACGTCCACTTTGATTCAATCCTAGCCCTTGATCTGAAATCTGGGAGCATTAGGTGGGCCCGAAGGTTTTCTGTGTATGATGTGTTCAGCTTCGCTTGTTTGGTGCCTAATAACACCGGTTGCCCACCCGGCCCTAACTCCGACGCCAATTTTGGGGAGGCGCCGATGTTGCTTACAATTCGAGATGGAGATGGTCGGAGTCGCGATATTGCAGTTGCCGTGCAGAAGAGTGGCTTCGCTTGGGCTTTGGACCGTTCTACTGGTGACATAGTCTGGTTTAATGTAATTCTATTTCAATTTATGAAAGTTTAGTGGGTCAATAACTGAGTGTCATTTATATTATTGTATATAACTCTTGGTTGTGTTTGCGAGTAGCAAGCGGGACCAGGAGGCGTAGAAGGAGGAGGAGTGTGGGGGGCTGCCACTGATGGCAAAACCATCTTCACCAACATCGTCAACAACGAAGGGAAACCCTTTAGACTCGCGCCCTTAAACCGAACCACCTATGGCGGTGGTTGGGTGGCATTGGATGCATCAACCGGGGTGATCAAATGGACCGCCGCGGTTCCTAACAATGAGACTGCCCACGGGCCGGTCACCCTTGTGAATGATGTGTTGTTTGCAGGCTCTGTGGCCTCCAATGGCCCTTTCTATGGAATGGATTCGGGGACCGGGGAGATAGTATGGTTCTACGACACTGGAGCCACCATCTATGGTGGTGCTTCTGTGAGCGATGGGTGTCTTTACATTGGGAGTGGGCTCTCCTCCGGGATTGCGAGGGTCCATCCTACGTGGACCCGTGGAATGGACTTTTTTGCTTTTTGTGCGAGTAAGCATTAGTTGTTTATTCGAAGCATTATCGATGTATGACAATTTACAATAAAAGGGTTTCTTTTATTGAAACCAACCTATTGAGAGAATGTGAAGAGACCAAAAGAGTCCCAATTGGTTTTGGGATGAAACCCCACTCAGCTTATGTGCTAGTCTATTAGACCCCAGTTCACGGGTTCCAAAAAACTTCAATACAACCCTATACGCGGTCATATATTAAGCAATACTTAGTCATACTTCATGTATACAAATTTTAAATATACTAAAAATTATATTAAATATTAAATTTTTAAATATAATTTTTTATTTTTTATTTTAAAAAACAAAGGTTTGGGTGTTGTATCCAGTGGTGAATCTAGAAAAAATATTAATACTAACCACATATAATGGGAAAGTTTTACGCCTGTGGTGGTCGGCCCTAAACGCTCTCTTCTATAAGACGTTTTTGTGTCGCCGCCCTCTTCTGGCCACAACTCTTCCTTTGCCCTGCGGCAACTTCGCTCACGCTTATGGGTGCCTGCAACCGCCTCCGAACACCTCGGTCCCCCGTCTCTCATTGTCATCGGCCTGCTGCTTCTTTGATAGTTTTTGAGGCTTCATGTTCCTTATTCTTCTGCCTTCACCGCTTTAGCCTCCCACCGGACCCTGCTTCCGATGCCAATCAATTTGGCCATCCATCACCTAGCGTCGTTTGCCTCCTCCCCTCACCTTGCTGTAGGGGTGTTATTCGAGTCGAATGAGTCGAGCCTGGCATGTTCAAGCTTGTTCATTTGTTAAACGAGCTCGAGCCGAGCCGAGCCGAGCCTAATTTTTAAACGAGCTTTATTTTTTGTTCAAGATCGTCTGGTTTTAGTCAATGAACGAGCTCGAGCCGAGCTTTTTTCGATCTTTAAGTAGTTTTACTTGATCATAACATATTAACTTAAAGAAAGTTTTAGAAATTCCATATTATTCGAGCCTAAATCGAACGAGCCGAGCTTTCAACCAAGCTTAAAATCATGTTCAGGCTCGGCTTGTTTAGATACGTGAACGAGCTCGAGTCGAGCTTTTTTCGAGCCGAGCTCGAGCTATTCAGCTCATAAAATGCTGGTTCTCCAAAGGTCCCTCTTCGGCTCCCTCCTTGGGTTCCGGTCTCCATAGGGTCACCCTCGACTCCTCCCTCCCACCGATCTTCTTCTCCTCAATGTTCTGCTACCTGGTGATGGTAGCCGCCCCTCCGTGGGCCACCGTCTCCACCAACTGTTATTATAACGCTTCTTTCTTTTTTGAAGAATTTTTTTAATTAAAATACAAAATGGGTTTGTTTTTTAGTCCGCTCATTCATTCACTTTCTTGTTCATTTTCGCTCTTTTTAGCTTCTTTGTCTCATTTTTTATCGCCTCTATTTGGACTTATTCTTTTGGTAACCTGTTCACGATCTAGTTATCGGTCCTTGAGGGTTGAGATGAGTGTTTATGGGTTTGAATGAGCATTGGTGTGGTTTGGGGTTGAGTTTGCGGGTTAGTGTTGACGATGCCCTAGAAAATAGTCCTATTAATCAACGAGGATATGACCTCATAAGTAGACCACCCAACGTAAGACGTCTGACGTGCTCTAGAGCACATCACAATCGTCACACTTGTCCTAAGTATAGCGGCCTGCGAACATCGTGATCGGAGTTCTAGTACTCATAAGCATTGACCTTGTAACGGGGCCCACATATACCTCATGGCTCCTTAGGGAAAAGACAAGCAGCTCACTGGCCTAGCACCTCTCCGCTAACAATGCCACGTGTAAATGCCCAACCTTCTGGCATGAGGGCTTGTGCTACACGTGTCTCTTGTCAGTCCACGAGGTCGCCAGCCAGCTGCTCGGTTAACCCCCTATAAATACCCCCCTTGAA
The DNA here is from genome assembly GCA_037127255.1 of Persicaria tinctoria. NCBI lineage: Eukaryota > Viridiplantae > Streptophyta > Magnoliopsida > Caryophyllales > Polygonaceae > Persicaria > Persicaria tinctoria. Next base: position 20,891,040 of record JBANSL010000016.1, on the reverse strand, counting down.
TCTCCAAACAGGGGATCCGATTCAAGAGAGAAAAAGAAGAGCTCTCCATATCTCCCTGACTTAAAACCCTCGGAGTCGAGTTCTTAAGGACTTTGGTCGAAGAAGAACGCATCTGGAGTAAGAACATCATCTTAAGCATTCCCTCTAAAGACGACAAACAGTAAACACCTCCTCACGAGTCAAGAGACTCACCCATCCCGATTGGGCTCGTAGGTAATAAAGGACATTTGTCGTCACCTTGAGGTAATAAGTATAGGTGAAATTCCATGATCGCATCATTGGCGTTGTCTGTGGGAACCTTTCACGACGAGAGGTTCCGCGTATCAATACGCTTTTTCATACTGCATTCTTTTTTGTTCTTTCAATTCTTATTTTTTTCTCTTCTTTTCTTTTTATAAGCCCTGTTTAAATATCAACAAGCACTATTTTTACTTTTGATACTAACACTTTCGCAGGAATCATGAATTTTACGCTATTCGGTGAAGAGTTCGGAAACCATCATCATGATGCCGAGGAAACCGACGCCCTCAACCTCAACAATTCCCCCAATAGAAGGACTCGCATGATTGAATTCACTATAGTCCGACTACCGTCTATATACAACGCCATCATGGGACGAGTTAGTCTGTTTAAATTCCAAGTCGCATGCTCTATCTATTATTTTAGCATTAAGTTCCCATGCGTTGATGGAAAGGTAGGTCAAGTCCAAGGAGAACAAGGAGAAAGCAGAGTCTGTTCCTTAGCCTCCTTAAAAAAGGGACATGGGCGAGTGTTCGCGATTGACAAACCCAGTCAGGGATCATTAAAGTTGGAAGCGCGCGGTTGGCGATAGTGACCAGGAAGTCACATCCTAGAAACAACAAGCTGAATTGGAAGTACGGCTTGAGAAAACGGTAGAAAAAATAGTGAAGAGAAGGTCGCTTTCTTTCCGTTCTTAAACAAAGCTGAGACCCGTTACCACGACCACATCTTGGCAGACTCGACCCTATACCGCCTTAAGGAGATACTGAAAGGGTCGCGAGATGTTTTTGCCTGGTCACCTCATGATTTGAAAGGTCTCCCCCGAGAAATCGCGGAGCATTCTCTGAGGCCCGGCCGTGACACAAAGCTTGTGTGTCAAAGAAAAAGAAAGATGGTTGCTGCAAAATCCGAAGCAGCCAAACAAGAGGTGGATAAACTTCTTCAAGGCGGTTTCATCCGCGAGATCAACAACTCGACCTGGTTGTCAAATATCGTGTTGGTAAGAAAGAGAAATGTCAAATGAAGAATGTGTGTGGACTTCAAAGATTTGAACAAAGCTTGCCCAAAAGACAATTACCCCCCCCCCCCCCCCCTTCTATTGACGAGCTGGTGGATACCACCATAAGGCACACAACTCTCAATTTCCTTGGCGCGTACTCAGGCTACAATTGGATCAAAATGAGCCCCCACGACGAAAAAAGTACCGCCTTCATCACCAACCAGGGCACCTTTTGTTATAAATTAATGCGCTTCGGACTCAAAAATGTCTGTGCTACTTTCCAGATAATGATCGAAAAAGTTTTCAGATCGCAACTCAGGAGAAACATTGCAGTCTATGTTGATGACATCGTGGTCAAAAATCTGGCAAAAGAGGGTCATTCCGGTGACCTCTAGGAAACCATCGACAGCTTGAGAAGGATTCGCGTTTGCCTCAACCCTGAGAAATGTGTTTTCAGAGTTGATTCCGAGAAATTTTTAGGATTCATGATAAGCCATTGAGGAATAGACGTGAACCCCTCGAAGTTCCAGGCAATACTCGACATGGCCCCCCTAGGACACTTAACAACATTCAAAAGTTGAATGGATCTGTCAACTACCTAAGCAGATTTTGCTCATGACTGGCAGATCATGAAGGAATATCTTGCAGCACTCCCCACTCTACATTATCCACGCGAGCATGAAACTCTTCAGCTATACCTCGCGGTTGGATCAACTACTATCAGCACTGTGCTATCAAGAGAGTCCAAATTCCCCATCTACTTTGCTAGTAGGGTTTTGCAACTTGCCGAGTCCAGGTACACCCCCATAGACAAAATGACTTTATCTGTTGCATGTCTTCGCGGCCCAAAGATTGAGGCCCTACTTCCAAGCTCACACCATTGAGGTACTCGTTTGAGTCCATAATCTGAGGTGTCCGTTGTAGTTACCCAGAGTTCTCTGTGTGTGTTGTCCCTTTGGCCGATCGTTTCGTTCGTCTTTTGGCTTGTGATTAACAGTTTAGGATGGCTTGTACGCATCTTGAGTTTTTTTTTAAATTTATGTCATTTGCTTTTGTAGTTTCTTTTTTTGTCATTTGCTTAAGTTGTTTGCTTCTGTTATTTGCTTCCAATTGTACGTGATGGTTAGTTCATCTACTGAATTATTTGGTCTCTCGGTTTATCTAGGCTTGCCTAGATAACCGAATTTTTATCTTGCATAAAAAAAATCTAGATAAAATATTAGGGAGGGCTAAATATTTTTTTGGAGAATTTTTCTTTCATGTATATATTAAAAATAATATTTTTCTTTAAAATTTTAGGAAAAATCTTGAATTTATGATTTAAATAGTCATTTTTAAAAAAAAAAAAATTAAGAAAAAAATAAAATTATAAAAAAAAAGGAGATTTTTTTTATATGCATATATTAAAAGAATGTTTTTTGTTTAAATATATTGAAAAAAACCTTATAAAAATAAAGTGGGGTATGAACTCATAACCTCGAGATAATAAATATATACCCCTCTTTACTAATAAAGCTAAGTTGTCTTAATGTGAGTCAAAAGAGTTAAGGGGTCGTTTGGTATTGATATCTAGATATCAAGATATCAGTATATCGATATCGATATCAATTTGAGTATATCGATATTGATATCAGTATATCAATTTCGGTTGATATCTTAATATCCTTGTTTGGTATTCTTCAGTATATTGGATATAGCCCAACTAAAAAACCCTAATTTCATATTGTACATTCCTTAATCCACAAACCCTAATTTCATATTGTAGAGGCAAAACAACAACAAACCCTATATCAACAAGCCAAAACAACAACAACAAACCCTATATCAACAAGCAAAAAATCGACATGTTTTTGTCCGAGATTTCGTTCCCAGTGCTTTGGTAATCCCAATTGAACTCGATTTAACACCTATAGATGGCAAACAACAACAAACCCTATATTAACAAGCCAAAAATCGCCCAAAAAAAAGGAGAGAAGAGAAGAATGAGAACGAGCGCAGAGAAGAACGAGAGAAGAAGAAGGACAGAAAAAGGAGAGGAGGACAGAAGAGAAGAACAAGAGAAGAGAGAGCGTAACTAAGAGAGCGAGCGCAGAGAGAGCGAGCGAACAGAACGAGGGAAGAGAGCGTGATATCATCTAATACCGTCCAAATCATTAGTATATCAATTTGGGAGTTCTCTAGTTAAAACTGATATCAAGTATATCACTCGATATCGATATACTCCCCGTACCAAACATCGATATTAAATATCAATAGCTCATATCTGATATACCGATATCAATACCAAACGACCCCTAAAAGCTCTGAATGAGGACTCGAGTTAGATCACCTTACCTACCACTTGTTTGTCTTCAACAAAGTCATATACTTTGTTGAAGTTTTGCGTCATAAGGAGCGAGTCTGTCACCAAAATCTCGATCTACTAGAAGAACCACCCTAATACAATAGTTAGTGATACTTAATCTGCTTGATAAAACATTTAATTTACCATACAAGTTTGTTAAAAAATTTAATGATATGTAATACTCTCTCCGATTGGAAATATAAGGTGTTTGTCTTTTATGCACGTAGTTTGATGAGCTAAAAACTATGTAAAATTTTTTTTTACATTATAATACTTATATAAGTATTATAATTTAAAAAATTTTAATTAAAAAAATTAATATTTTATATAATTTTTAGCTCCTTAAATTACGTGCTCAAAAGTCAAATGTCTTATATTAAAAAGTACGAGGGAGTATTAATTTTTATAACTCTTATTAATCATAAGATTCATTCATATATCTCCAGTATTATTGCAGGCGAGTAGTGAGTGACCGATGTGAAGGGTAACAACTAACAAGCTTGGTCAACTAATAAATCTTCTTCAATCATCCGATCCGTTTTCATTGGGAAAATGCAAGTTTGAATTTTGGGGCAAATCTTTTGGATGATGCTCGGCCAAGACACCGATCTTCAACTCTAATGACGAAACATGGTGATGGGTTGATCGTAGAACTGTCAAAATACAACCCGACCCGGTTGATTTAATCCAAATGTATGGAAAGTTTTTTACTCGAATCTGGAAATTTTTTTTTCGGCCCGAACCCGAACGTTCGAAAATTTTATGGGTAATCTGGATTTCGACCTGGTGACCCGATTGACCCGGTAATTTTGACCCGATTTACCCGGTGATCCGATTGACCCGGTTGATTTATAATTATATATGATTACATTTTTTTATGGAGATTCCAATTTATTATATTTTATAATTACAATCACTTGATCTTTCCTTTTCAAATCAACTTTTATATTTATTTGTATTATGTAATACTCCGTCCGATCGATAGTATTTTATTTTTCAACAGACTTTTTTAAGAAGAAAAAATTCTAAAAAATATTAAAATATTAAAACAATTCTATGCTTATTACTAATCGCATGAAATTATTTTACAAAAATAATTTGAAAATTTGATATTATTACATTTTATTAAAAATTACTAGAAATAATAAAAATCAAATATTTTAGATCAGATATAGTATATAATTACAAGCACTAAAATTTATGAACAACGTCTTTAATTTTATAATTTTAAATTTATCTCAAAATTATCAAATCATGATTTTTTTTAATTTTAAAAAGAAAAAATTGTCAACCCGAAATGACCCGAAACCCACTCAAATTCGAGTTTGAGTCAACTTAAAAATATCCGAAACTCATATTACTCAGGATCCGAACTGATCTGATCCGAATAACCCGTTTGATATGTCTAGTTGTACGTTGTGCAATAGCACGTACTGTAATTCACCACCGGATACCGGCTGACCAATTGCTAAATAAGTTGAATTTCGTTCATCTATTGATTTCCCAAATGGAGAATTTTCCCAATGATGATCCGACTTGATTTTTTATTTATTAAATTAAGTTATCGAATTGCGTATCAAACTTTTTTTTTTTGATGATAACGTATCAAACTTTTGTAGTTGATTAATTAGTCAAAGATAAAATTCCTATAATTTCCAACTTCACCTACCCTGAACGTCCCTTACCCCCCCCCGGTGAGAGGAGATAAATTATATTGACTCAACCGATAATAAGAGTCTGAGATCAATGTTTATTGTGCACAAAGAGAGCCTCGATCCTTGATCCCCTTACTTCAAATGTCACCCTAGTTAAGCTAAATCCATGCGGGCACAATTCCCAACTCCAATTTAATAAGCTGTGGTGTACAAATTTGGCAAACCAGGTGATGAACGTGTACTCAATTAAATTCATTTTCTCTTCCATCATTTACAAAAGTTATTTTCATTATGTCATTTGCTTCTATATGATGGTACATGATAGTTAATTTATCTACCGAATTGTTTGGTTTTTCGATTTCTCTAGGTTTTTGTAGAGAATCGAATTTCTTTCATAATTAAAAAAAAATCATTTTCTTGATGGAGTTCAAATCTTATTTTCATAATAAGATTCTCCGTTCTTGTTGTTTTAACTTGAAAATATTGTTAAAAAAAGATGTCATTATGAAAATAAGATTCTTCCTCTTTTTTTAAGTTGAAAATATTGTTAAGAAATGTTATTTTAGATATTTTTGTGTTAATTTTTCAAAATTGTCTTTGTAGTGAATAGATATTTTAGTTCTAATTTTCAATAAAGTAAAAAGATAAATTAATAATTAAGGGTTTAAGTGTATTTTTTTTTAAATATATAAAATTTTAATTTTTTTTTTACAGTAGGCAAGAAGTAGATCGACTATGCGATCTTGAAACCAGTCCAAAGGATGGTTTGATAAACCCTACGTAGAGGGTCGCCAGTAAAAAAAATTACAAATTTTAAAGTTAAGATAAAATATCCCTAAAATTTTATAATAGAGTGACATGCAAAAGTTGCAAGTATATGCGAAGTTTTAATCTTCATAACTGCATCAGGTGGAGGAGAGGCGGCAGTGGCTCCCGGGAGGAGGATCAAGGAGCCGGATTCGGTGGAGCTCCGCAAGCGGGAGCAGAACACCAAATCGGGATCCTCCCGAAGAAGCGCGCACTTGGGGAGGCGGGTGGAAACACGTGTTGTTGTCGTCGCCGGCAGCAAGAACCATGGTCTCAACGGCGACGACCGCCGGAGGCGGTGGGATTTGGTTGTTGCTTGGTAGATGTTGGGCTACTGGATTCATAAAACTTTTGTGCATGCAATAAATCGGACCTGAAAAATAACTGATTGAAAGTTATAAAAACAATTAGATCTGAAATTTTGGGAGAAAGATTTGTGTGTGAAGGGTTGTGTTTAGATTTTACAAAGGATGGGTGAAAGTTGAAAGAATGACCGAGGAAGAGAAATAAGAGGCCAAGATGGGCTTAAGTTTAGAGGAGTTTTCCACACTGCAGTATGAGAGAAGAGGCGCTTGGGAGGATGGGTTGGCAAAGCCGGTGGCCAGTCCATCGGAAGAAGCCGCCAGGGCGGCCCCGGTAGAGGAATAGAAGGGTTGGAGGCTAGGGTTAGTTGAGGTTGTTGAGACTTGAGAGGGTTTTTATGAGAGCGTTTGAGGGGCTCATAATTACACAGATGGAAACTGGCGGTGGAGGAGGTTGGAGAGAAGCAGGCGAGCGGTGACAGGCTCGGACTCCCATCAGACGAGGAGCGGCGGGGAGCAGGCTGCCAGAAAGACACCATTGACGCACCACAGCACGGCCAGGACCCAAGGGTTGGCCATTCTGGGATCCGCCTCAGGAGGTGTTAATTGGAAGCCGCCGCTAGGGGACCAACCGGGAGGGACGACAAAAGCGCCCGCCGAAAGAGCCTGCAAGAGGCGGCAGCGAACAGGAGTTGAAGGGTTGAGTGGGCGGCAGCTAGAGTTTTCTTGTGTGAGAGAGCGTTTCTTCTTCAAGTGTTTTTAAAATGTAATGTTTTTATTAAAGGAAACTAGTACAACTTCCGCGCCATGGCGCGCTTTTTTAAAACTCAAATCTTAATAATATAATTTGTTTTATAAAATATTAATAAAATTTAAGATAAAAATCATAAAAGTCTTTACCATAAATGTATCTGATAATTCTCCTAGATTTTTTTTAAAATCTCATATAAAGTATAATACATAAATATAGATATTTTAAATCACTCAGTAGTAGTAGTAGTAGTAATAATAATAATATATAGTAATAATAATAATAATAATATCATTGTAACTTTGTTTAAATTTGATGTGTCATAACATAACCAATAGTTATATTCAATTTTTTAAATTAAGTCCAATAGTTAGTAAATAAATTTGAGTTAAGCCCAATAGTTATATTAGATTTAATTAAATTTTTTAAATTAAGCTCAATAGTTTCTGAATAGAGTTTTGGTTGGGAAAATGAAAAAAATTTGAAAGGAAAAAAATAAAAAACGTGATTGGGCAGAAGGGAGAGAAGGGTGGAGAGCGCACCACGTAAGCAAAAGTCTTCTGATTTAAAGTATTATATATAGATATAGATAGTTTCTGAATAGAGTTTTTGTTGGGAAAATGAAAAAAAATTGAAAGGAAAAAAAATGTGATTGGGCGGAAGGGAGAGAAGGGTGGAGAGCGCGCCGCGTAAGCAAAAGTCTTCTGATTTAAAGTATTATATAGATATATAGATATAGATAGTTTCTTAATAGAGTTTTGGTTGGGAAAATGAAAAAATTTTGAAAGGAAAAAAATAAAAAACGTGATTGGGCGGAAGGGAGAGAAGGGTGGAGAGCGCACCAAGTAAGCAAAAGTCTTTTGATTTAAAATATTATATAGATATATATAGTTATATTAGATTTAATTTAATTTTTGAAATTAAGCCCAATAGTTTCTGAATAGAGTTTTGGTTGGGAAAATGAAAAAAATTTGAAAGGAAAAAAATAAAAAACGTGATTGGGCGGAAGGGAGAGAAGGGTGGAGAGCGCACCACGTAAGAAAAAGTCTTCTGATTTAAAGTATTATATAGATATAGATATATAGATAGTTTCTTAATTCTTAATAGAGTTTTGGTTGGGAAAATGAAAAAAAAATTGAAAGGGAGAAAATAAAAAACGTGATTGGGCGGAAGGGAGAGAAGGGTGGAGAGCGCGCCACGTAAGCAAAAGTCTTCTGATTTAAAGTATTATATAGATATATAGATATCAACCAAAATTTTTAAAATGGCATCTTTTGAATATGTTTGAAAAATATGTAACTATTAATAAAGTACTTTTAATAAAAAATACTTTTGAGTTTTGAACACATTTTTAAAAAATATCTAAATATTATATATATATATATATATATATATATATATATATATATATATATATATATATATATATATATATCAAATCATGTAGGAGTTAATGAATGAAAGAAAATGAGACATTAATTATTCATATAAGATATTATTAAATTGAAACAATGCTTGTAATTTATAAAATATTTTAATTTTGATTAAAAAGTAGTCTATAAAATATTTTCAAAGTTTATTATCCTTTTTAGGAATAAAATAGAAGAATTTGTTCATATAAACATCAAGTTTATAAAAAAGTATTTTTAAAAAATTAGTAAAATATATTTGTTGAAATTTATTTGAAATTCTAATTTAAATATAAAAATATAAAAATTATAATATTATATATATAGATAGATGTTTGACAAAACAATTATGGAAATAGAGACAACGGGTGACTTTTAAAAAAAATCATTTAAAGAGTGATGTTTTTTTTAATTTTATAAATATTTAAGAGCATTTTTATGGGTAGGAACACTGTTCAAGATGCTAGGAAATTTAACAATTAAAAATTGGAACAGTGGGTTAATCTATACTATAGGGATGCTCCGATTGTATCGATACTTGCTTGGGAAAAAGTAGGAAGAAATTAAAGCAAAATGCAGAAGGGTTGTCAACTTGCGCCAGCAACAATTGCTGAAGCAATGGGCCCACGTGTAGCAATGGTATTGGGCTGCAGGAGAGGGAAGCCACATGGAGGACAAGTGTCCTTTGATGGACGGTCAAGATTTTTGATAGGGAGAATGTGTTTTACACATTAAAATCAATATTTCGGTAATAAAATGTAAAAAAAAAATTACCACAATACTAGATTCATTTTTATCTACATGTAGACATCAATTTTGAATATGTTTAACTATATTTTTTTTAAAAAAATATTTCTGTTTGATTATAAATATGCAAAATATAATTCGAAAATTTGAATTATAATTATGGAATAATTTAAAATAATAAGTTATGCAAGATATAAAATAAATAATTATTAAAAAAAATATTTTGTAAACTTTGGAAGTTGATATTTTAATAATAATATAATCGAGAATGGAAATATTTGTTGAAGAGGGGTATATTTGTAAATTGACTTGGTATAAAAAGATGAGTTTTAGGATACTAGGGAAGCTATTGATAAAGTGGGAAAAATAAGAATGAGATGCTAGGATGATGTGGCGGAAAGAGAATGATAAAATATTAATATTTCTAGTATCTCTAGTATCCCTTGATAAACATGGCCTAACGAGTGACTGTCTCTAAATTTCTCTATATTATTGTTCAGAGTATTATATTATCGGATTTTCTATCTTTATGACAAGGGGATAAATTAGAAAATATTTTCCCTAGATACACTCGGTTTAACCATTTTTAAATTAGATTATTAGGTTCACTCATTTATTTTTAGGGTTTTTTTTTTCTAATAAAATATTCTTATCCTAAGCACTTAGGGCACACATTAGACAAACCGATTAAATATCATGCGAGTTAGGATCGTCTGCTCCCTAGTATGCAACCCTAGCCCTTAGGTGTAACACATAATTATTTAAGGTATTTTTAATAATAAAAAAAAATATTTATATTGTACATATCAAATAACATATATTTATATACTTTTTTAATATAAAATGATATTTTAAAAAATATTAAAATGAAAAGAATCGTTATGTTAGAATAATAATTACAATTTTATTGCAAATATTATTTTGTAAGAAGAAATATGCAAATATATATTATTGGACATGCACAATATAAATATAATTTTTTTTATATTTTTTTAAAAATAGTCTAAATAATTTTGGGTTACGTACAAGTAGCTGGAATATCGAGTTGTTGATGGTTGATACGACTGTCAATTTATATACATTCTCTCATGTTGCTATTCGTCATATTTCCAGGAATTCTAATGTTATGGTTGACATGATTGCACGTCTGGCCTACATTGTCCCTGCCGATGATAGCTTCACTGATGGTTCAGAACTTCGTATTCTTATTCGCTCGAACACGCTAGAAAAGAAGTCGAATCGTCGACGTGTTTACTAATCCTTATCTTCTTTCTAAAAAATTAAAAAAATGCAGGCTCTAAATAAAAAAAATGCAGGCTCTTCGACGGCTCTTCGACCCAAAATTAATGGAAAGATCTTTAAATAGATCTTTTTATAATAATGTGATGGATATAGTTAATTATAATACACAAATCGATCTTTTGACTTATTGACTTATTGTCTATGCCAGCTGTCACTAGACCAATAAGACTAACTGTATATAAGTATTGTAGATATGTGAATTTCTTCTTCTTCTGATTATATTTTTGTGTACAAGTACGTAGTTAAAGGTTTTCCCAAATTAAACTAAACAGTTAATACATAGATGAAAACATTAATAAGTTGTAATGCAATTCAGTGTTCCACTGTTCAGTTTCTCGTCGTGATCACCTTCGTTCTCATTGCTCTTCCTCAATCCACCAAGGCTCAGGTATTACTCCTTTTCCTTAACCATTTAAATTTGAGATTCCCTTTCATGTATATATTAATCAAAGATTCAAAATTTCAAAGCATCTCCCATCTCCAATCACTTCTTTGTAATTCCTAAATACTCTAGTTTTGATATTTCAATATAATTTTCCAAATCATTTTACAAAATAAATTGTTAAAAAAAATTAATTATATTTAATTTTGGTTAAATGGAAGTGGCTGAGCCATGGCGGAGATCTGTCGAACACAAGATCCCGCAGCTACAGCCAGCCAACAATCAGGCGGTCCCTCCTCCGAAACCTGAGGCTGAAGTGGAGCTTCTCCGTCGGGAACGACGTGACGGCAACGCCGGCGGTGAGCGACGGCGTGGTGTACTTTCCGGCATGGGACGGGAACCTCTACGCGGTGCGCGCGCTGGACGGGGGGTTGGTTTGGAAGCTTAACCTCAGCCAGCTGACGGGGCTGACTCCGGCACCGGGCGCCTTCACCAACCGGACTCTTTCGCGCACTACGCCGGCAGTTGTTGGACCGCTCTTGATTGTCGGGATCTACGGGCCGGGGGCGGTGGTGGCCATCAACAGGGTGACGGGGTCGAGGGTTTGGATGACTATTGTGGACCCCAACCCTCTCGCCCAAATCACCATGTCCGGAACCGTTTTTTCCGAGTAAGTACACAAAATTATGCATCATTAGATGAATGAATATATGTGGTTTGACTTCGTTAAACCTTAAAGGCTGGTTTACGTGAGAAAATAAAAAGGAAATGAATTAAATTTTATATAGAAAATATACGTGCTCATATATTTTGTGAGCCTAGAAAAGGAGATAAGGTAAATGATTAGAGCATACTAGAGGTATATATTAGTCCCTCGTGTACATCTTTCAGGAGTTTTTTTTTTATTAGGTAAGAATTCGAGTTCAGATATGCTTGAAACTTGAGAGGCCGACGAACCGGCAGACGGAAAAACCGTCAAGATGAAAGAAAAAACTCAAACAACCCGAAGACGTCGTCCGCCAGCAGAGGAGTCAATGGAGATCCAGGGCGAGCCACAAATGCCGAGAACACGGGAGGGTGCCATGACTTATATTTAAGACCGACCTTATATTTAGGTTCGATATAGGGTCGGTCTGAAATATAAGTCCTTTTAGATTTAAATTTTTGTTTGAAAAATATAAGTCTTTTAAGGTTTTCAGGTATTGGGATATATAACTATATAAGAATTGTTAATTTTTTTACTTTTTACTCAAATTTTATTAGTTGATAAGAGTCGTAGATAATTAATGAATGAGGGGTATAAATGAAATAAGTTTATGATTTCCTTATTTTGTGTGCAAATGTCTAACTTAGTATTTTTGAACGGAGGGTGTATATATTAAAAAATGGGTTTTCTAACTTATTTTTCAAGAGAGGTTATGAAAATTAATTAGGAAAAATTCTCCAAAATTCAATTACTTTAGCCTTTTTTTAGTACTCCCTCCGATCCAAAATACATGTCGTTTGACTTTTTAATACATATTTTAAGAAGTTAAAAATTAATAATATATTAAGTTTTTATTATTTTTTTTATAATTTAATACTTATTAACAAATATTAAGTTGTAAAAAAATTAATTTTAGTTTTTAGCTTATTAAAATACGTGCTAAAAAGTCAAACGACGTGTATTTTGGATTAGATGGAGTATTGATTTTCTAGGTCAATACTTTATTTGGTAATTTCTTAATCTATATGTATTTATGACATTAGAAAGACCGTTATTCGATATTTAGACAGTTTCGTTATTTAATTTGAAACCTACTTAACTCGATCGATAATTTAGTGAAAATGGAGGATTTGATTGACATTTTTTATATTCAATTTTCGAAATTAATGCGATTTAAGTTGAATAAAATAAATGGTCACATGGATATATATGCAGTGCCTTCTATATAGGGGTATCGTCGTCGGAAGAGGGACTGCCACAGGCCCAATGTTGCACCTTCAGGGGCAGCCTCGCCAAGCTTAGCATCGCAAACGGATCCATCCTTTGGAAAACCTATGTCCTTCCCGACAACGGCGGTCGTCTTGGTGGCTACTCTGGCGGCGCCGTTTGGGGCAGCAGCCCTTCCATCGACCCTATCCGAGGACATGTTTACATCGGGACGGGTAACCTCTACATGGCTCCGGCATCGGTTCTTGATTGCCAAGCAAGGCAGAACAATCAGTCATCTTCAGGTCGATCAGTTGCATGTCTAATTTCAGTGTATTGGTATAGAATAAAAAGATCGTATTATAAATTGTTGATATGATATTCAGGTGCTTCGCAACCGGACCAATGTGTTGGGAATGATGTCCACTTTGATTCGATCCTGGCCCTTGATCTCAGGTCTGGTACCATCAGGTGGGCCCGGAGATTCGATCCGTATGATGTGTTTTACTTCGGTTGTTTGATGCCTGGAAGCCCAAGTTGTCCACCTGGCCCTAATCTCGACGCTGATTTTGCGGAAGCCCCAATGATGCTTACGATTTGTTATGGATCTGGTCGGAGCCGCGACATTGTAGTTGCGGCCCAGAAGAGTGGCTTCGTTTGGGCTTTGGATCGTTCTACCGGCGACACTGTATGGTTCAATGTAAGTCTTTTAACTAACTAACCTAACCCAAACCAACATCGATTCAAAAGCCTAGTCTAATTTGCCAATGAGATTACATGAAGTTGATAGAGTTGAGAAGATTTTATAGTGGTTGGTTTACAAACATATATTTTGTGGGTTTATTTCTATTTTTTAAATATAAAATCAATTTATATATTACTCTCTTTTCTCAGCTTTTCATTTTTTTTGTTTCTTTCTTTATCTGTTTAATAACAATAACCATTCTTTCATACTGCTATAATAATTATCCCTCTTATTTTATTTTTTCATAAAAATATTAATTCTCTCTATGACATATTTTTACATATAAAATTTATTCCTGTTGCATTTAAATGACCTAATCGTATTCCAAACCCCCTAAAATCAAACACTAATTAGTTAAACCATCCATGGTTTTGGTTTCAATGTATACATTTGAATAAGATGTGTAAAAATACACATCATCTTTTACTAATTTGCTTCATTCATTAAATTTATATTTTTTTTACACAGCATTAAAAAAAATTACTTTTAAACAAAAAAGAAAACAAAATTATAAAATAATAAATCAATGAAATTGTTGTGTTTTTGTATAAATGTATACATGCACTACCATCCACAATGGTTGTGTGCAAATGTGTATTTTCTAGATATTTTTTAGCTTCATTGGTTGTTTTTGGTGTGTACAAATATATAAATTTGTTTTATGCATTTCTCTCACCAAAAAAAAAAATATATAAATTTGAGCACGTTTGAGCACAAACTTTTACAAAAAGCAAGATAATTTCATTGATTTGTTTTTTTTTTTATGATTTTATTTTTCTTTTTGTTTTAAATGAATTATATTTGAATAATGTGTAAAAAATTGCACATTTCACAAAAAAAAAAAGAAGCAAATTACTAAAAAGTGACATAGATTTTTACACATTTTGATCAAAACTATTATGGATAGTCTAAGGAGTGGATTTGCTCAAATTTACACAATCATATACTCAAATGTGTACATCAATATTGGAGTTAAAAGTGTCTAAAAAAAATATACATTTGTACACAACAAGCTCAATTATTTAATAATATGGGCATGGTGTACACGCAGCAAGCTGGACCGGGAGGCTTGGAAGGAGGGGCGGCGTGGGGTGCCGCCACGGACGGCAAAACCATCTTCACCAACATCGTCAACAGTGGACGAAATCCCTTCCGACTCGCACCGTCGAACCGCACCACCACCGGCGGGGGCTGGGTGGCGCTGGACGCAGTAACCGGGGTCATCAAATGGACCACCGCGGTCCCCAACAACGAGACCGCCCATGGCCCCGTCACCCTCGTCAACGACCTACTCTTCGCTGGCTCGGTGGCCCCTTCTGGCCCGTTCTATGCCATGGACGCGGCTACGGGAAAGATACTGTGGTCGTACGACACCGGAGCCACCCTCTACGGCGGGGCTTCGGCGAGCTATGGTTGCCTTTACGTTGGGAACGGGCTCTCTGCCGGGCTTGCCAGGTTTCATCCCACGTGGACCCGTGGAACTTCCGTTTATGCCTTTTGTTCCACATTTTAGGTTTTTATTTCAATCTGAAATTTTAAAATATATGCATTTCAACAATAAAATTTGGCTTCTAAATCTTTAAGATGTACGATAACAAGGGTTATATAACTTCACTAAATTTATGTGTTGAGCTTCTATAATACTTGAGTATGAGTATATGCAAACCGCCTCCAAATCTCCAATTATGAGTCCGAGTTGAAGTTTAATTGATAATACATGTAACACCCCCATCCCATCATAAGAATGTTGGGGTGGTTTATAAGTGATTTAAGCTCTACTTATGTCATAAGAGTTCTTCCTTTTTGTTAGAGATGTGAATGAGACCAAAAGTGTCCCACATCGGAAAGTTGAACATAACAAGCCCTAATATATGAGTCGGTGGGCTACTCCTTCTATTGCCAATTGGTTTTAGAATGAAACCTCACTCGGCTTGTGTGCTAGGCTACTAGCGCATGTGCGCCCGTGGATATGACCCCCAGCCATCGGTCCGAGTCGGACTTTGATATGGTACCAGAGCGGTTAGCCCAACGGCCCGTCTTCCGATCATGGTCTAGAATACCCAGTTGTCCAAGTCTCAACTAGACGGCCCTAATATATGAGTCGGTGGGCTACTCCTTCTATTGTCAATCGGTTTTAGAATGGAACCTGACGGAGGGGAAACCTATCGTTGATCCCGCCAAAGAAAACTCAAACCTAAAGCAAGTATAGCGATAAGCAAGAGGTCGATCCCACAGGGAAAATTATAACTCAAGTGTGATTTATGTGTCAATTGAAGTAACCAGTTTGGGGGGTTTTTGTGGGTGAAAGTTCCGCCTTTTATCAAAGCGGAGTAAGCAAGCAAAGTAAATGGATTTGATTTTAGACAATTAGGAGAATAATTCTACCTACAATTTTCCACTTTATTGGATTGAAGTGATCCTTGTAACTTCTTCTCGTCCTATTAAGTTCCCTATGAATGTCCTTGTCCCGACCTAATATAGTTACTAGTCCAACCAATCCTAGCAACCCTTATCAATCGAACAGTCCCTAAAGAAGGATTTAATCCAATTGATAGCTTTAAGTTCAGAGATTAGCCAAGGTATTTGCAGTCCCTAAAAAAGGATTTAACAACACATTCTACTTCCTACTCATTCAATTAGTTCAACCAGCCCTAAAGGAACAAGTTTGCCACTTAGGTTAAGGTTCACAACCAGGAATCTACAAAACCTTAGCGATTGAATTGATCTAACAAGTTGGCCAGACAAGATAGAACAAAACAATAAACAATCAAGCACAAAGAAGTTGAAACATTCAAATATAGGAAACAAGGAACGAGAATTAGAAACTCACAATCAATCCGAATAAAGCTTCAAATTGCAGGCAGAATAGATGAGTTTAGTTCCTCATGGAAGACATCGCTCAAAATCTCTCAATTGTCTGATGAATAGAATAGAATAGAAGTAGTGGAAAAATAACTAAAAGTCGGCCTTATAACACCCAAGTCGGCCATGAAACAAAATAAGAACATCTAGGGTTTTAATTAAATGAAACGCTGCGAATTAACGCTGACGACCAATGCTGCGGGCGCAGCATAGATGCTGCGCCTGCCGCACACTGTTTCTTCTCGTTCCCCGCTGCAGCGGGCTATGCTGCGCCCGTCGCAAGCTTGCGGCGCCCGCGACATACTGTTTTGCCGTAGCTTCTTGCCTTCAATTGCGGGTTTCTCCTCTTGTCTTGCATCTTTCCTTCCTTGTTTCTTCCCATGTTTCTTGTGTTCCTCTTCGAGATATTGCATCTCCCAAATGTGTTCCGATTCAATCTGCGAGATAAACACAAATTTGCGCAGAATCCGAACTCTTCTAAAATAATCACAAGATGCAATTTAGCAACAAAGTATGAAAGAAATGCAACCTAACTAAACTAAAAACGCCTATAATGCCTATCTAAAATATGCATTATCAAACTCCCCCACACTTAACCTTTGCTTGTCCTCAAGCAATGATAGAATGAACATGAATCAATGTATCCCACAGGAAATACCTTCAAGCTTCAACTTTATCAAAAAGCAACATCATAGCAAGTGCAAACATAAACCAACCAAACAAACGTCATAGCATGTATTCCAGTGATCAAAGCTTAGAAGTAGACATCATCCAACCTTGCCAGAAATATGTGTTTCACTCATGTGTTTAGGCTTTAAGGTACAACTCTCAACTCAATCCAAAATGCACTAAGCTCATAGACATTGACCACCATATCACCAATTCTTTACCGAAATGTCATTACTTGCGGGACACAATAAGTAAAATAAAATGCAACACTTTTTTTTCTTTTCTTTTCTTTTCTCTTTTTTTTTTCTTGGTGCTTTACTTACGCGAAGCGCAAACATGGGTGTCATGAATGGCCCCGGTTTATCAACACCTCAACCTACTAATTCGAAGTCCACTTGAACATCTTTTGACGCAAGTTGCAAACATGGGTGTCATGAATGAACCTGGTTACTCAATGATCAAGCTTTCTTTCCCAGTGGATAGTTTTCAACACCTTTTTGCGCGAATCATACCCATGGGTGTCATGCATAGATCCGGTTACTAAGTGCATCAACCATTGCCACCTTATTCACTAATTATGTACAAATTCAAACAAAAGACTCAATATATAACATAAACTCCGCAAGCAATCAAACATGTGCATCGGTCCTTAAAAATAGATACTGCAGTCAATGCCAAGAGGTAGCAACACTAGGAGAGTAATTCACACAATTGAGCAAAAGAATTCAAATAAGGCCAAACATTCTCACAGGGTCATGTTTTTAGGACTTCAATCATACTTTAGCTCAATCATACATGCTCAATTATATTTGCTAGCTCATGTTCCACAAAAGTCAAATACAAACAATAATCGAAACATCTAGAACTCCATGGGATTTTTATGAATCATGCTTGAAATTTAAAATAGAGGACAAACTGAGCAAGATGGGTATTTGAATAACACATATGTATGCAATGCATGCTTATTTTTGGGATTTTTGAATTGAATTTTTTTTTAATTACGAAAATAAACAAGAAATTAATAAAAAAAATGAAATAAATTAAACATGGTGCAGAAATTTAAATATGATCTCCTATATGCATCTATATACAAAGTTCTTCTCCCCCACACTTAAAGTTTTCATTGTCCTCAATGAAACAATAAAGACAACAAAAGTAAATCAAATATAATCAGAGTGAAGGAAAAAAAAAAGGAAAAAAAAACACAAAACTTACCTCGGGTTGCCTTCCGAGAAGCGCCTTTGTTTCAAGTCGTTGACTCGACGTAATAGCCCTTGATTGGCCTAGGTTCCTCCACCAGGGTCACCTACACCTGTCATTTCATTGACAAATGCGGGCACCCTTGGAAGGTGTAACTCTCTATCCAAACATTCATCCATTACCCGTAGCTTCTCTCCTTGAGCAATGCCTGGGGGTTGTCCTGGAATCACAAAAGGTTTCAATTTGTTAGGATGTTCAAATTTCCATAAACTATGTTCCTTAGGTGTCTCTAACAAATCACGAAAATTATTGTTGCGATCAATATTGTCAGCAATAGGTATATCTAAAGAATTTTCAGGAGAAAGCTTAGCATGATTAAAGAGAGAGAATTCTATCTTTCTTCCATCAAATTCCATAGTCAATAAACCCTCACAACAATCAATTTTCGTTTTCGCAGTTTTCAGGAATGGTCTTCCTAGTATAATGGGTGTTTCTGGGGCTCCCTGCTCCATATCTAAAACAAAGAAATCAACAGGGAAAAACAAATCATCTATCATAACCAAAACATCTTCAATAACGCCTCTTGGCCTGATTTGTGATCGATCAGCAAGTTACACTGTAACCCCAGTCTCAGTCAAAGCACCCAAACCCAAAGACATGTACATGTTATAGGAAATAACATTAATTGAGGCTCCTAGATCTAACATGGCTTGTTTGAATCTAGTATTCCCAATTGCACATGGAATTGTAAACATACCTGGGTCTCCACATTTTTCAGGCAATTTCCTTTGCAACATAGCAGAGACATTTTCATTCAAACTTACCTTTTCCTTCTTTTTTAATCGTTGCTTCTTCTTGATGGTGCACAATTCCTTCAAAAATTTAGCATATCTAGTAATGCTCTTAATCAATTTGAGTAAAGGAATATTTACCTCGCACTTGTTGAACGTCTAAAAAATCTCCTTATCGGTCTCATACCTTCTTGTATCCTTCAAAGCTTACGGAAATGGTGGAACCGGCTTTGGAGTTTCCATAGGTAAGGAAGAAGAAGAAGAAGGAGAAGAAGAAGGAGGAGGAGGAAGAGGGGAAGAAGGAGAAGAAGGGGAACAAGACGAAGAAAACGTACCTAGCACCGATAGGTCGATGGGGAAACTAGCGACGGGCGCCGCAAATTGCTGCGGGCGCAGCTCCATTGTTATGCCGCGGGCGCCGCAAGGGTGCTGCGGGCGCCGCACGCTGTGAGTTCCGTCTTCTTCTTCTAGCACTTCTATCTCCTCATCCATTATTTCTTCATTGTCCTTTTGAGGTGTGACAACCAGTTCCTTGCCACTCCTAAGCGTTATTGCACTGACATTCTCCTTAGGATTCTCAACCGTTTGCGATGGAAGCTTCCCTGAATCGTTTGCCTTTTTCGCACTTAAGACCTGAATGAGTTGACTCAGTTGATTCTCCAAATTTGTGATCCGATCTGATTGTTGTTTCTCAACCTTTAAGACCAACAGTGACAATTTCTGTATTGGATCCTCAATAGCCTCATTGGATTGTGGTTGGCCTCCCTGTCGAGGTTCAAATTGTTGGTGAGGCCTTGCCTGTTGCCCCCCTTGCTGATTGAAAGATTCTTGGTAGTTGCCATAACCATTACCCTGCTGATAGCCTCCATTGTAGTTATTATTGTTGAAGTACCCAGATTTACCAAAGTTGCCTTGTCTAAGCCTTTGTGGAGCAAAATTCCCAATTGCATTCAAATCAACACTAGGATCTTGCAAAGTTGAGTACATATCCATAGGGTGGGATGGATCGCTGTAGGATTCACATGCTTTCAACTGTTGAGATGCTCTGTCAACTACCAGCCTCTTGAGCATCTCTTTCATCTCTGCCATATCAGTCTGTAATGCAGCCACTGGGGCATCAATAGCAAGTACACCTCTAGCACGAGTGCTCTTGTTGAACTGCCTAGAGCCCTCAGAGAGCTCCTTAAACACTTCCCAAGCTGCAGCAGGCGTCTTATTCACCATGTTTCCCCCACAACAGGAATTCACCGTTTTGCGCTCTCCATCAGTAAGCCCATTGAACAAGAAGAGAACCAGATCCTTATGAGAGTACCCATGGCATGGACAGCTAGCGCAGAGTTTCTTGAAACGCTCAAAGTACTCATGAATAGACTCCATCGCGTACTGCTCAATGCTGCTGATTGACCTTTTCAAGGCATTTAGCTTTGTTGCAGGGAAGTACATCTCTAGGAAGACTCTCTTCATCTTAGCCCAAGTAGTAATAGATCCAGGCGGTAAATAGAAGAACCACTCATTCGCATCATCCTTCAAAGAGAAGGGAAAAGCTCTCAGTTTGATTTGCTCTGCAGTGACGTTCTCAGGTTTCATCCTAACTACCACAGTATGGAACTCAGACAGATGCTTGTAGGGGTCCTCCCCACTCAACCCATAGAACTTGGGTAGAAGATGAATTACCCCAGATTTAAGCTCAAAGTTGACTCCTTCCCCCAGCGCAAGAAATTGGATTGCTAAGGGTTGTTGTGCCAGATCAGGAGCAGTAAGCTCCTTTAGAGTACGATTTGCGTCGTTTGCCATCTTTGCAATGCTTTCTACAGAGAAGAATTAGTAGCACAGGTATGGACCCTATAAGATGGTCCACACCAAAATCAACACCAAAAACACACAAGAATTAATAAAAATTCCCCGGCAGCGGCGCCAAATTTGATGGAGGGGAAACCTATCGTTGATCCCGCCAAAGAAAACTCAAACCTAAAGCAAGTATAGCGATAAGCAAGAGGTCGATCCCACAGGGAAAATTATAACTCAAGTGTGATTTATGTGTCAATTGAAGTAACCAGTTTGGGGGGTTTTTGTGGGTGAAAGTTCCGCCTTTTATCAAAGCGGAGTAAGCAAGCAAAGTAAATGGATTTGATTTTAGACAATTAGGAGAATAATTCTACCTACAATTTTCCACTTTATTGGATTGAAGCGATCATTGTAACTTCTTCTCGTCCTATTAAGTTCCCTATGAATGTCCTTGTCCCGACCTAATATAGTTACTAGTCCAACCAATCCTAGCAACCCTTATCAATCGAACAGTCCCTAAAGAAGGATTTAACCCAATTGATAGCTTTAAGTTCAGAGATTAGCCAAGGTATTTGCAGTCCCTAAAAAGAGATTTAACAACACATTCTACTTCCTACTCATTCAATTAGTTCAACCAGCCCTAAAGGAACAAGTTTGCCACTTAGGTTAAGGTTCACAACCAGGAATCTACAAAACCTTAGCGATTGAATTGCTCTAACAAGTTGGCCAGACAAGATAGAACAAAACAATAAACAATCAAGCACAAAGAAGTTGAAACATTCAAATATAGGAAACAAGGAACGAGAATTAGAAACTCACAATCAATCCGAATAAAGCTTCAAATTGCAGGCAGAATAGATGAGTTTAGTTCCTCATGGAAGACATCGCTCAAAATCTCTCAATTGTCTGATGAATAGAATAGAATAGAAGTAGTGGAAAAATAACTAAAAGTCGGCCTTGTAACACCCAAGTCGGCCATGAAACAAAATAAGAACATCTAGGGTTTTAATTAAATGAAACGCTGCGAATTAACGCTGACGACCAATGCTGCGGGCGCAACATAGATGCTGCGCCCGCCGCACACTGTTTCTTCTCGTTCCCTGCTGCAGCGGGCTATGCTGCGCCCGCCGCAAGCTTGCGGCGCCCGCGGCATACTGTTTTGCCGTAGCTTCTTGCCTTCAATTGCGGGTTTCTCCTCTTGTCTTGCATCTTTCCTTCCTTGTTTCTTCCCATGTTTCTTGTGTTCCTCTTCGAGATATTGCATCTCCCAAATGTGTTCCGATTTAATCTGCGAGATAAACACAAATTTGCGCAGAATCCGAACTCTTCTAAAATAATCACAAGATGCAATTTAGCAACAAAGTATGAAAGAAATGCAACCTAACTAAACTAAAAACGCCTATAATGCCTATCTAAAATACGCATTATCAGAACCTCACTCGGCTTGTGTGCTAGGCTACTAGCGCACGTGCGCCTATGGACATGACCCCCAGTCATTGGTCCGAGTCGGACTTTGATACTTTTTGGCTCCAAGTGAGGAGAACGGACTTGAGAGGGCTAGAAGACATGGACTGACGCCTCTTAAGGTATCGGGTCTTACAATACATAGAAGAAAATTTTGTGCAAAGATAAAAATTAGGAAAGCAGCCGCTGATCGAGCCTCTTTCCTAGTGCGTCCAAGCTGACGAGAACACGAAGTTCTGGATGAGCCACCAAGCTATCATCGGCAGAGATGTCGTAGGCCAGACGTGCAATCCTGTCAGCCACCGCATTTGAACCCCTGAAAATATTACGAATAACAACATGAGACATAGAGTTTAAGTGAATAGTCGTGTCGGCCATCAACAGCTCAATGTTCCAAGGACACGGCCAGTCCTCCAAGGCTTTCGCCTTTGCAACACCCATGTGGATGCCCAAAGCATCGGCAAACACCGCATAACTGTTATCACAACGCCCCAATCCTAAAGAGAAAATATTCTTGTTGTGATCATGAATGGCAAACACGTAAGAGCCTGCCTTAGATTGACAATAGGAACCGGCAAAGTTTAGCTTATAATACCCAGAAGGCGGTTTTTCCCAAACCTGTGTTTCCCATGAGCTACTTATGCTCGAAATGGGCGTGGTATTTTGAGCCAGGAAAGTGTTTAGGTCCTCACCAAGCAAAGGCCAGATTACCGATTGTATGCCTACCTAGAGAAGTATATATGTTGTTTAGGATGGTATTAGGTTTAGAGTCAACAATGATGCCTATTATTAGGTTTATGAATCCTAAGCGCCGAAAACAGGTCGTTTGTCATGGGGCATTCCAGCAGTACATAGAATGTAGACTCCGTAGAGCATCCGCAGAAGTTGCAGCCGGATGGTACCGATACATGTGACCGTTGTAGTCTTTCAGAAGTGGGTAACCCATTGCGAGAGATTTTCCAAAAGAAATGTCTAATTTTATGCGGAACATTCAGTTTCCAAAGCCAATTACAATCGAAATTTGGGTCTCCGTTGTGAAGCAGGATGATTGTCGTGGCCGAGCTAGTTGAGAACTAGCCGTCCTTACTAGGCCCCCAGAAGAGTATGTCATGGAAATTGTTATCTGGTAATTTAATGCCAATAATGTTTTCAATGATGGCTGGGTTTAGTAAACCTTGTAAATCCGTATGAAGCGCTAGAACATCCCACTTATTGATGCGGGACCATCCAAGACACCTTCGGACACACCTACACTTGGGGATGGACCTATGATTCGAGCTCACGAGAATGAAGTCATCCTCAAGAGGAAGAAGAAGGCTCCACCATGGGAGAAAGTCCAAAGGTGCAAGCTTGATGGTCGTTCGTTTTTAGATTCGTTCAGCCGCTTGACAACTTTTCGACGTCTCAGTAAAATGAGTCATACGGATTCAATATTAATCGGATTGGATCGTGTCATACCTTGTCAGAACGAGGACGAAGAGATCTACAACTTTTCTATTGAAGGTTTTTCCAGATTCGACCTAGAGCTTGGCCGAAAATCAACATCTTTGAGGATGTTAAATGTTCAGACGAGAATTTATCCTATTTTTAGTATTTCTTTTAGGGTTATTTTAATTAATTCTTTAAGTTATTATTTTAATTAATTTAGGCCGAAATTTGGTCTTGTTAGGTTAAATAGTCGGCCTCCCTCATGTAGAACAATCAAACGTCTCTTTTATGAAAATTTCAGTTTGTGTGAAACACAATTCAGAGAAAGTCAATCGACTCGAAGCGTGGCTCGTCAATTGCAACTATTGGTATAGATCTAACTTGGTTTGCTTTGAGTTCGTCAACCTCGCGAGAGCTTGGTGATCCAGGTAATCACAAGTCCCCTCCTTGTGCCTCTGATAAGACGCATTTAGGTAGTGTTAACATATTGCATTTAGATAGATTTAGATATAATAAAGTGCATGAATTAGAGTAGTTTTTGTATTTTTGTTAATTACATAGAGAGTCGGAATCTACATATATTTGCATATACTTTCAGGCATTGGTGGAGTCAATTGATGACAAGGGAATGACCTAACATCGAGCAAGAGGCTTATAAACAAGAAGAATTGATTGGAGCTGTCCAAACTGGTGACACTGCACGAAAATAAGTCGTTCGAAGGCTATAGTTATCGGATCGGAGCGTACATATACTTGTTGGAAAGAAGATTCGAAGACCTACAACTTTCATGTTTACGACTTTTCTAAATTCAGCCTTGAAAATAGCGAAATCTGGACTTGAATATGGCTGTTGAATAGTACTCGGGTGGAGCAGGTCAAGAACTCGACTGAGTTGTTTTATGGCGTACCCGAGCTTTGTAGCATTTGCAAGAAGTGGGCCGGGACAGCTGTTACTTAATTCAATTATGTATGTTATATTTTGATTATGAAAGTAATTAGAGGGGAGAGGAAACGGTGAAGAAAGAAACCACGGGGTAGGCTTTGTTTTATTCTGGATTTGGGGGAACGAAGTCAGAGGTAGCAACCATGGTAGGACCTTTGTGATTTCTCAATCATGAACCACTAAACCTCTTTGCTCGGGAAAATTAATCGAAGCTTTAGGTTTTCTATTTCATTGTGAGATTTCTGTTCTTAATACTCCTCTTTGAATATAATCAATTCTTTGCGCTGATTGTTTAGGGTTTTCGTGAATTTTCGTTAGTCTGATCAACCGATGCCTTTTCATGATAATCTATAGCTAGATATAGGTAATTTCTGGTTGAATTATCTATATTCTTGAGTAGCAAAATATAAATCTCTGAAACTGGTTGATTTAGGGATTTGTATAAAGAATTAATTTGCAATTGATGCAATAACTGGTTGTGCGCGTCGATTGTCTTTGTTGATTTCCTTTAAGCTTCATCAATTATTGAATTGAATCTTGATAGTTTCAAGATTGTTTGATAATTAGGGTTTTCAGGGTCTGGTTGTCCTGTTAACTAGATTCGATAAGGAATTGGATTCAAAAGACCTAGTCTTTCCACAACAAAGTATTCAAGAGGAAGTTATCTTTTCGATATCAATGATCAATGAACAAACCTGATTGCTGAGATTGATTGACCTGAGCTATTCTCTCATATTCATCCATTTAATCTGTCTTACTTTATTATTTTTCTAACTTTTGCATTCGTAGTTCGTTCAAACCATCAAAATTCCCCCCTTTATTTCTTGTTCTTGTTGATGCACTCTGACTTGCATACGAATCATTGACTCTCTGTGGGATCGACCCGTACTTGCCGAACTACATTAGTTAGGTTAGTCGGATTTATTTGATAGGATTTAAGGCGACTGAAAATCCTTTGTCAAATTTGACGCCGTTGCCGGGGAGTCAAATTGTTATTTGTGTGTTTGACTTTTGTGTTAATTTAGCTACTAACTTTTGTTGTGAACCTATCTTATGGTTCACAACACATGTGCTACTAACCGTTTAAAATGTTGAGGTTATCGCAGTTCGAATGTGAGAACTTTCACTTATATCTCACTAGGTTGCAGAGGTGTGTGGACATCCGCAATGAGCGGGGTTTCCACGATAGTTTGCGAGATATGGTTGTCTGCGTTGTAGAGGGGATGACTGCTGAGACAAAGGCGAGTGCTATATACATGAGCGGAGGAAGTCTAGCACGGTTAGGTTTGGTGGGAATTTGGGATCTTATCTGCTACATGGGTCACCAGGCCGTGCAGGAAGTGTCCTTTGCACTTGAACCTCAACCAATAGATTACTTCGACGCATCTTTAGAGGATCTATCCATGGCCTCCTACGAGGAGAATGAGCAATTGTGTCAGCAAGTCTTTGAACTAGATGAACGAGTGCACCGAATGGTCCAAGTGGGGAATGATTTTCTAGCTTGTGAAGAGAGTGAACTACCGTCTAAACCGGTGGCTAACCCGATAGAGAGCCTCACCACAAACACCCTAGGGAGAGGCAAGAACCTGTTTTTCACACTCAAGGGAAGCTCAGAAAGTCACGAAGATGTAGGTGAGTGTGTGCTTCCTATTCCTTCCTCATTGAGTTCATCCGAGTCTACTCCGATACCTCCCCTACCCTTGAGCTATGAGCATGATAATGTTTTGGTAGAGGAGGATATGTTCGCAGACGATGACAGTTTCTTCAGCGATGAAGAGGAGAGTACACTACTTCCTGACTTGGAGTGTCATGAGTCGACGCATGAGATCCCATGTGATTTATTATCTCCTTCATTCGATGAGATTGTCTCGAGCTCGCCTATCAAGGAACCAAGCCCGGAGCTGATTTCTGTGGCTCCTAAGCAAAGAATTGATATCATCTACAATTGTGAGAAGTTCGGTGATTATGTTGACCCTTGGGTTCATTATTTCGACATACCACCAATGGAACTGAATTGGTGGTTCTACATACCCGTGGCGGAGAGTCACGCTCGGGCATATGAGGAGTTGAGGACGTACTTTGACTTCAACTTATTCATATGTAGTGCCCGCCTACCTAGATGTTGTGCACAAGAGTTTGATTTGCTGTTGAGGGCACTGACGATGTCCGAATAGGTCTTAAACAGACAACCAAAACGTCGAGTCTATGACGTTAACCAATGACACTTCTTGGGAGGTAACCCAAGGTTAGTATTTCATATTATCATTTTTCATAATTTTATTAGGTAGTTGTTATCAGGGGCGGAGGGAGGGGGGGGGGGGGGGAGGGCATGAGGTGGCTCGAGCCCCCCCTGGGTCGGGGGAAAACGCAAAAAAAAAAAAAATTGTATTTTTTTTGTAATTTTTGATAATTTAAGGGTTAAAAATAGTTAAAAAGAGTATTGAATCAATAAGTTTGCTTAGCTTAGTTGGTATGGGTTGAAGAACAGAATGATAAGGTCTTGAGTTCGAATCCTTATACCTTCATTTTGGGAATTTTTTCTCCTTTTAGCATTTTAAACTCAAAATAGCTATTTAAATCATACATTTAGTGTGTTTTATACTATAATTCTTATAACTAAATTGTATCTTATATATATCTTAAAAAAAAATCTCGAAAATTTAGTTGAGCCCCCCCCCTCGGATTTTTCCTGGCTCCGCCCCTGGTTGTTATTATTATTTTTTTTAGTTATTTTTCTAGTATTTTTGCATCTCCGGAATACTAACATGTAGGTTTCGGAAGCAAAAAAAAAAAAGACGTCCAAAACCATGGAAATTACAGTAGGAAACTCGGGTAAGAAACTCGGCCGAGTTCATGGGCCAAACCGAGTGGCAAACAGGTCTCTGAGATGGAACTCGGGTGGGTAAAAAGAACTCGGTCGAGTTTTTATAACCTCACCCGAGCTATATTGTGATTTCTTAAAAAAAAAAAAGAAGAAGAAGAAAGAAAGAAGTGGGTCTTCTTGCCCGTGCTTCTCCCGAGCGACAGCTAGCCCATCGCAGGCCACCACCAGCAGCGCCGGCACCGAGCAGCAGCCTACCCGGCTAGTCATGGAGCCCCAGCCTCCGATCCCGATCTGATTCCGGCCTTGCCCCCAGAAGCAGCGCCCCACGGCCCCGCCTCCTCTCCTGTTCCCAGCACCTCCGCCCAGCGCGCCGTCTCCCCGAGTTTAGTCCGACCAGCCCTCCGACGGCCGAGTCCCACTCCGGCAACCCACCACATCCGACATCATCCTTCCTCTCTCCTCTTCTCTATTACAACCGTCCAGTAAGTTTTTCATAAACCCTACAATTCTTAGTTTTGTGAAATTTATTGAATTTATGACATTGATGAATTGATTGGGTGAATTAGGAATTTGTGGATGAATTAGATTGAGTGAGGCTTTGTGATTTGGATTTGGGATTTTTTTGTGCCTAATTGTTAAATTGCAAATTTGGGAATTATGAGTCTTGAGCATTTGAATTGATCTTGCTTTTTGATATTAAACTTGATAAGAGTTTCTTGTTGAGTTTATCGATTATAGTTTTGATCAATTTATGCTTAATTGTTATCAATTTGCAAATTGTTGATGTTTGTGGCTTTGTTATGTGTTATTATTGTAAGTGGTTTGACACCATTGAGTATTATTGAAAGTTGTCCTTGCTTGGACAACAAAGATTTCTTGTTGGTGTTGCCTTGTCTTTGGTTGTAGATGGTAGGTTGTGGTGTCTCCTTGAGGTCGAGACGAGAAAGAACAATGGCTCATCACACTCATGTGCATGATCAAACTGTGCTTGAATTCATCACCTCCGCTTGATACGTAGATTAGTAGATGACTCCGTAAGTATTCTTCTCCTTCTATTTTATTTTTCACATTGAGGACAATGTGTAAATTAAGTGTGGGGGAGGGAACATTTACATGTTTGCATTTAGGTTGCATTGTATATATTTATTTCTTGTTTTTGCATTTCATGGTTATTATTTTTAATCTTGCATATTATAAAAAAAAAAACTGAAAAATCATATAAAAAGAAAATAAATCAGCATGCATGACATTCTAGATTTAGGATCTATCAGATAACCCCATTTTTACCACTTGTCTTATATTTATTTATTCTTGATCCGATTACAAGTCCCATGATATTCTTGAATTGTTGATCCTTGTCAAGTTTGTTTGATCTATTGGAGCATGAGATAATGGATTGATTGAGCATGTATAACTCTTAGGTTTTAGGTGACATTGCAATAAAAATAAAAATAAAAATTACCTTGTGAGTTTATTTTGGCCTTATTGGGACTATGCTTTATTGATGTCCTTTTGCTTCTTGTGTGTGATACTCTCCAATATGACTACCTCTGAGAATTGAAATTGATATATCTATTTCAAGGCCGTATATTTTGATTATGACTTGTGATCTTCATATGATTGAGGCAAATATTTTGTTAGCCATATCTTACTCTGTATCTACCATCCTCTGCTTGAAGCCAAATTTGAGCCTTTTAGTCCATTTTTGTTAGCTCCACAAAATGTCTTTTAGCCGATTTTAGCCTTACCCTATCCGGGAATTAGGGAGAAGATTGATGAAAATGTGTATTAGTGGAGTATTTTGAGCATTTGGAAGTTATGTATGGGTGGTGTATTCCTTTTTAGCTTCATATGGATGATTATTGTGCTTAATACTCGGGGCCTAAGGAGAATAAAATTCACTTAGCAATAAAAGTCGAGGAAAAATCATAAAAGGAAAAAATCAAGAAAAGAGAAGAAGAAAAATCATCGAAAAATCAAGAGAAAAGAATTAACAAAGAGTGAGTTGGTTAACAAGAGTTGTGCTTAAGTCTTCATTTGTGGATGGAGTTAAATTTTGAATTCTTTTGGTTGAAGAGATGTTTGGTTGTGAGTGTTTTTCCGGTTGTAGTTGAGATCTCTTTTTCCCGGATTTTTAGCACCACAAAGCCTAAATCTTTCCATACATTGATTTTCTTGCCGAGCTCCATTACAACCCTTACAAGACCTCATGATGATTATTGCTTGTAATGTCACTCACGGTGGAGATTGTGATGTGGATTTCAATTTTTATGGAGCTTAGTTGCATTAGATTGAGTTTGAGCGAAATTGACTTAGCCTAAACACAAGAGCGATGAGTGAAACACTATATACCCGGTGAGGTTGGATTGAAATGTGCCTAAGCCTTTGAGTTGCTCAAATACATGTGATGATGTTGATTATTGTCTTATGTCTCCTACTTGGTTTGGATTGTGTTTTGACGAGGTGAATGCATGAAGAGTGTGTTTGTGGGATGTTTGATTGGATTGGTTTTGCTTTCTTGAGGACAAGAAGGGTTCAAGTGTGGGGGAGTTTGATAAGACGCATTTAGGTAGTGTTAACATATTGCATTTAGATAGATTTAGATATAATAAAGTGCATGAATTAGAGTAGTTTTTGTATTTTTGTTAATTACATAGAGAGTCGGAATCTACATATGTTTGCATATACTTTCAGGCATTGGTGGAGTCAATTGATGACAAGGGAATGGCCTAACATCGAGCAAGAGATTTATAAATAAGAAGAATTGATTGGAGCTGTCCAAACTGGTGACGCTGCACGAAAATGAGTCGTTCAAAGGCTATAGTTATCGGATCGGAGCGTACTTATACTTGTTGGAAAGAAGATTCGAAGACCTACAACTTTCATGTTTACGAGAATTTATCCTATTTTTAGTATTTCTTTTAGGGTTATTTTAATTAATTCTTTAAGTTATTATTTTAATTAATTTAGGCCGAAATTCAGTCTTGTTAGGTTAAATAGTCGGCCTTCCTCATGTAGAACAATCAGACGTCTCTTTTATGAAAATTTCAGTTTGTGTGAAACACAATTGAGAGAAAGTCAATCGACTCGAAGCGTGGCTCGTCGATTGCAACTATTGGTATAGATCTAACTTGGTTTGCTTTGAGTTCGTCAACCTCGCGAGAGCTTGGTGATCCAGGTAATCACAATTCCCCTCCTTGTGCCTCCAAGTTGTCCGCTTGGTTGTGTAAGGTTGTAGAGGCGGGCTTTATAGTCGTTGGTATTTGGTTCCTACCCTCTAAGGAGGCCTGGGGTCTCATCTTTGCCTCGTTCTATTTTAGTTCGAATCACCCATCTATCGGTCTTTCTATTGTTTCTAATCGAGTCTAGAGTTGCTGCGTTTTTATTCCTTTTAATCGATATTGAGTCTTTGTTTGTTGTTCTTGAGTTGTTTGCTTCCGTTCTTGTCTTTGAGTCTTGATTGTCGAAGATCGGGCCATCCTAAGGCTAACCCCGTATCAAATTGGCATCAGAGCTTTGGTTTCCGACATCAAAGTTGTGTCTTTTGTTTCCCTAAACACAAAACCTGCCAAAAAAAAAATAGAGTCTTTCTTGTTCTTGGTATTTTACTTCTTGAATTTTTTTAATTTGATTGCATTAACCTTTGTTTGGGATTGTTGTGGTTGCTTTAGCCCTAAACACAAAGCCAGCCGGGACCATTATCAAGCCATTGCCGAATTCAGCCCTGAAGCAACATCATTTGTTGCAATCTTATGGTATCTTACGGTTGATTTCACCCACTGTTGCAGCCCACATAACTGTGCAATAGAGCCTTCGGCAGTTCGGCCTTCATTCCCACCAATCTCCTAACCCTAGTTTGTTGTTCTATCTTTTTATCTATCTTGTTTTATCTATTTTATTGCCTAAATTAAATTCTGAAATTTTTTTTGTGGTAGATATTATTGTTTTATCTATCATAAATTAAAAAAGGCATAAGATAGTCCCACTTCCCTAAGATAGCCAAACCTCCATTATATATATTTCATTAGGGCTATACAAATTTTATTTTCTCTCACCATAATTTAATTTTCAAGAGTCCTTTATTTCATTGTTAGTTTATTGCATTAGGTCAAAAAAAGAAAAAAAAAACAGTCCGAAATATTCAAAACAAAAAAAAAGAAGTCACATTCGGAACTTTGACCTAGGAGGATAAAATTCACTAGGGGCAAAAGTAAGTTTAAAAAAAAAAAAGAGAAGAATTGTTGTTCTAGTGCAAGAAACCTCAAAGGACTATATCAGTGAATTTGTTTTAGCCTAGTCGAAATTCCCTTGTTCTTAACCACATACCTCTCAAACCATAATTTTTTTTTAACCCCTACCTTGCAACTACAACATCCATACTAAGGGTTTAAATAAAAAAGAGGTAAAAATCCAAGTTTTTCTTTCTTTTCTTTCATTTTCTTTTCCTATTTTTGTGTGTCGTGCACTGCAGTGCCCATACCGACCTCATACCGACCGCCTCCAGCCTCGGTACAGCCTCGGTACAGTGTCTGTTGCGTTCGGTTTTGGTCGATTTCGAGCTTTTTAGGTCGATATTGAGTCGATACTTCTTCCTTTCGACTCGATACTTTTGTGATGTGTCTTGTCGGTTGCTTGTTTCTTTGTCCTTTCTCTTGATTACTCTCTTTTGATTATTAAGTCCTTGCTTGAGTGTAGATTTGCCCAAAGCGGATTGCCCCAACAAGCTTGTCATACCAATTAGAGAGAAGAGTGTGAGCGAAACACTTGTGAGATTATTTTATTTTGCTAATCTTGACATAGTTCCGTGTTTGTCTTTATTTGCAATGTCTAACAATCAGGTGAACAATGAGATGTTCAACAACACAATGAACACTCTTAACGCCACGTTGGCGGCGATGATGGATAAGCTGACGGCATTGGAGGCTAGGCCAACGGGTTATAATAACCATGGTGGTCAAGGTAGTCAAAGGCGTGACGAGACGCCTAATGATGAAAGGGGGCAAGGACGGGGAAGAGGAAGAGGCCGAGACTTCCAAGAGGAGTTCTACTATTCGGAGCGTGACGACGACTTCCAAGAAGAGGAGTATTGGGAGCAACGATCAAGGCGGAACAACAGAGGAGGTCGATACCACTATCGAGCACCTAGAGAGCCTACGCAAGATGGCATAGGTAAGGTAAAGGTAAAGATCCCTCAATTTGATGGTAACACCGATCCAGATGCATATATTGATTGGGAAACTAAAATGGATCAAATCTGGATTTGTTATAATTTCTCTAGTGCTAAAAAGGTGCAACTAGCTTCCTTAGAATTTCAAAGTTCTGCTTTAATTTGGTGGGATAGTCTGAATAAAGAAAGAAGAAGAGCCCTTGATGCGCCTATCGCTTCTTGGACTCAATTAAAAGCACTTATGAGAAGTAGGTTTGTTCCCCAACACTATGCTAGAGAGCTTACACAACGATTAGAAAATCTTAAGCAAGGTAGCAAAACTGTCGAGGAAACCTTTAATGCAATGCAAGAAACCATGGCTAGAGCTAATGTAGTTGAACATGATAAAGATACAAATGCTAGGTTTCTTAGAATATTGCACCCCGCCTTAGCTCGTGAAATTGATTACTTTCCTTATTCTACGCCTACTGAACTTTTACATTTAGCTATGACAGTGGAAAGGAATGTTAGATACATGAGCCAAGGTGGTAGAATGTCGAGTGGGCAACCCCAAAGGCGGCACCAAGGCCATGTGCAGCAGCCCCAAAAGAGGTTTGATGGCGGCTCAAGGGAGAGAGCAAGCCAACCCCAAGGGAGGAGTAAAGGCCGAATGCCTCAGGAGCCCATCGACAAAGGCAAAGCGCCTTGGAACGGACGTGATTCGTCTGAGGCATCTATTGGCCCTAAAGGGAGTAATCCTAACTCTTCTACTCTTAAACCTATGTACATTCCTTGCTTTATATGCCAAGGTAGAGGACATGTTATGAAGTATTGCCCAAATACGAAAACTCTCATGATTAATCACCTAGGCGATAATGAATCTGAAAATTCTAGTGGTGAAAATGATGAGCATGTTAATAATGATCAAGATCTTAGTATACTTGCCTCTAAAGATGATTGCATTGACTATGAGCATGATGATTCTTTGATTGATAGTAAAGTTTTAAGTATTCAACCTAGTCCTTGTGAGGATAATCAAAGAGAAGATTTGTGCTTCGCAAAAGGCAAAGTTTCTAATATGATCATTGATGATGAAACTTCTTCTACTATTGCTAGCTTTAAATTAATTGAAAATTCAGGCTTGAAAAACGATGAAAACATGCTAGTATTGGATGGGAACTTAGGGATTAATGACCAAGCTAAAGTGCATATTAAGTTGGAACATCATGACTTTGATATGGAATCTGAATTATGCACTCATAAAGTTTCTTTTCTTGATTTTGTAGAAAGCTCTAATGGTCTACAAGATGGCGAAGCCATGATCAAATCCATCCAGAAGTGGTCAACCCCTGCAACAATCGGCCTCGAGAGGAGTTTCCATTGGCATGAGGTATTCGATCCAAGAGCTCGTGTGGATGCGTTTGCGGAATCTTATGCGACTTTGGATTCGAGGTCGAATCCTTTTCAAGAAAGGGGGAATGATGCGGGACCATCCAAGATACCTTCGGACACACCTACACTTGGGGATGGACCTATGATTCGAGCTCACGAGAATGAAGTCATCCTCAAGAGGAAGAAGAAGGCTCCACCATGGGAGAAAGTCCAAAGGTGCAAGTTTGATGGTCGTTCGTTTTTAAATTAGTTCAGCCGTTTGACAGCTTTTTGACGTCTCAGTAAAATGAGTTGTACGGATTCAATATTAATCGGATTGGATCGTGCCATACCTTGTCAGAACGAGGACAAAGAGATCTACAACTTTGCTTTTGAAGGTTTTTCCAGATTCGACCTAGAGCTTGGCCGAAAATCAACATCTTTGAGGCTGTCAAATGTTTAGACGAGAATTTATCCTATTTTTAGTATTTCTTTTAGGGTTATTTTAATTAATTCTTTAAGTTATTATTTTAATTAATTTAGGCCGAAATTCAGTCTTGTTAGGTTAAATAGTCGGCCTCCCTCATGTAGAACAATCAGACGTCTCTTTTATGAAAATATCAGTTTGTGTGAAACACAATTGAGAGAAAGTCAATCGACTCGAAGCGTGGCTCGTCGATTGCAACTATTGGTATAGACCTAACTTGGTTTGCTTTGAGTTCGTCAACCTCGCGAGAGCTTGGTGATCCAGGTAATCACAAGTCCTCTCCTTGTGCCTCCAAGTTGTCCGCTTGGTTGTGTAAGGTTGTAGAGGCGGGTTGGTTGTGTAAGGTTGTAGAGGCGGGCTTTATAGTCGTTGGTATTTGGTTCCTACCCTCTAAGGAGGCCTGTGGTCTTTGCCTCGTTCTATTTTAGTTCGAATCACCCATCAATCGGTCTTTCTATTGTTTCTAATCGAGTCTAGAGTTGCTACGTTTTTATTCCTTTTAATCGATATTGAGTCTTTGTTTGTTGTTCTTGAGTCGTTTGCTTCCGTTCTTGTCTTTGAGTCTTGATTTTCGAAGATCGGGCTATCCTACGGCTAACCCCGTATCACTTATTATTGCTATTGATAAACCGGTTAACGGACCAATTGAAAGAATCTTCATCAATCGGTTGAATTGCCAGGTCATGTAAGAGGGTCTGGCGAGCCCAATTGTCCCTCAAGAAGTTAACTGAGTGACCATTTTCGATAGACCATCAAAGGCCATGTTTAAATAAATGCCTAATAGAGGTGAGCTTGGACCACTGCCATGAAGTGTTTCTTTTTTTTTTGTATAATTCATAAGCGTTGTATTTTTAAGATATTTTGCTGTAATTACTTTGACCCAGACGTTATCTGGTTGAGCGATGATTTTCCAAAACACCTTCATATGTAGAGTAAGAATATTCATAGTTTCAGCTTTGTATATGTCAAGTCCTCCTGCTAGAGTACCTGAGCATATCTTATCCCAACTGATCAACGGAGTTGAAACATGACCTTTGTTCCCAAAAGAATTGCCTGTAAACTCGGTCGAGTTCGTGCAGAATCGACGAAGGAAGCATAGAAGGCCTGCATAAGAATAATGGTTGGGCACTCAAATTTTCTTTAATGAGGACCTTTCGACCATTAGCAGACATCGAAATATAAAATCAAACTAACTCCCTGTCCCAACAAATAAAATACAAGAAACCCTCATATTGTAGTAGTAGGGTATATATTCAGGATCGTATCCACGAGAAAGCGTGTCAACGCTCGCCTTTCTCGTTCCAGAATCCTCTCAAATTTGATCAGCAGAGTCCTCGATCTTGAGTAAAGTACTCGATATCGACCACTCAGTCGAGTGAACCTGTGAAGCTAAACAACAGGCGACGAAAACAGAGCAAGTCGAGTAGAACAGAGTACTCGACGTCGACGAGACTACTCGATGTTGAGTACTATCAGTCGATGTCGAGTGTACTGCAGTGAACCAAAAACGTGAACTTTTCAAACAGAAATAAAGCAAAATCAACACGAAATTGTGGGAAATCTAAACTAAAAGACTTCCAGAATCGGGGTATCAAATGCCACAACGATAACCACATAAGAATCATGCTTAAGGTATAAAAGATCATGCTTTTAATCAAATAACTTTCGTTATTAATAAGTAGGAAAATAGAGGCTTTCGCATAAACCCTAATTGTTACTAACCATTTTCACATAATTAATCCAAGTTGTATTAAGATCACTTTCACTTCAATAATACAAATAAGGATCACCTTCGGCTGTCGCAAAAGAATCGTGCTCGTAGGGATAGAAGACGAAATCGCATTAAAAGATTGTACCTTTATCACATTACCTTACATGGCTACCGTCGAGCTCACACCGACCCTAGAAGTTGGGTGACTACTCGATCTTCATCATAGAAACAATCATTAATAATAAAAGGGAAATAACTTGCATTGAATAAAACTGAAGAAAGTACAAACCGAACAAAGCCAGATCACTTCCGCTCTCTTGCTCCACTCGACCTCTCTCTTTCTCTAAAACTCTCGAAAAAACTATGAAACACAATTTGCTTGTGGCTTGGATTGGATGATCCCTAAAATCGGTCCCTAAAGCCTTATTTATAGTATTCAATCCTCACTATCCAAGGAAAGAATATTCTATCTATATCTAAAACTTCTATCTAAAGATAAATGATAAATCTTTAAAGCAAAACAAATAAATCTCTAAGGTAAGTTTAACTAAAGTAGATAAATATATACCATCTTGATAGATCTTCTCTTGAAGTTGATAGAATTCACGTGCCTTCACTTGCAAGTAACCACATATGTTCGGACTCCGCTCGATTTCGACTCGGATTGGCCTAGAAAAGTACTCGACGTCGACCAAGTTACTCGACATCGAGTAGGACTGTCTTCTCCTCGTGATGTGCTCGAGCTCGGGTAGAATTGTGGCAGTCGATGGGTACTCGACATCGAGTAATCTTCTCGATGTCAACTAGTTCTTGCTCTCGAGTGGATTGCTGCTCATCGATCTCGTGTGATGAAGCTGAAGTCGACCACATAGTACTCGATATCGTCTAGTCTGGTCGATATCGACTAGTCTTGTCGAGTGCTTCCTTTCTCGTTTTCTGCTTGATGTGGCCTGGTTCAGCTGCTGCTTGATCTTAGAATTTCTGTATTGGACCTTGAGCTTCTCTTATGGTTTTCTCCTTTCTCCGAACTGTTGTGAAATGCTTCGATTTCTGCGAAATTAAACAGAAACTAGTGTAGACTCCATAATTTGGCAAATAGGCATAAACTACATAGATTCTGTTCTATTCTCACCCAAATGTATGAAATGCATGCAGAAAATCAATATAAAAGTAAGCGTAAAACATGGCAATTTAGGCTCACAACACTGACCAACGGTGTTATTGCTTGGTGGCGCTTGGCTCCGGGTTTAGTCTACGTTGTCACCAACTGTTCTTGAGTTAGACTCGTTTGATCGTTTGGGGTTTTTTTATTACCTTTTTTGTATTGCACCGTTTTTATTTTACGTTGTATGTTATGATGGTTCGTCGTCTGTC
This sequence comes from Persicaria tinctoria, assembly GCA_037127255.1. Classification (NCBI taxonomy): domain Eukaryota; kingdom Viridiplantae; phylum Streptophyta; class Magnoliopsida; order Caryophyllales; family Polygonaceae; genus Persicaria; species Persicaria tinctoria. Next base: position 20,853,389 of record JBANSL010000016.1, on the reverse strand, counting down.
GACTTTGTCGGCATCTCGAAGGTCAGCTATGTCTGGTCCTCGAATTATTTCCTAATAAAAAAATATATTTATAGGCGTAGCATGTCGGTTATAACTTATAGCATATACATCGACTTTCCACATGTGACTCTTGATGTACCGCTGGCTTGCGGTGCTGCTTCTGGGTAGTGCTTGGCTTTGTTCGTCGTCTACGTCCTCGTCTCATTTGGTTTAGTTTGTTTAGTTTCGCTTTGTAGAGCACTTTTGCCTGTATTTTGCACCATCTTTGTAGAGCGCTTTGTCTGTCGACTTGTCGGCATTCGAGGTCCAGATGTGTCTGACCTCGAATTTTTACCTAATAAAAAAAAACATCAACTTCCCTACAAATTACACATCGGAGACAAATTCTAGTAAATATTACAAGCACAAATCACTAGACCAAACACTCTTGATCATCGACCTCAATTTCTCCAATCATATATCCATCTCCTAACCTGCTTCATAGCCCAACTTAGAAGTCTAGAAGTTGCCGATTGCCTTTTTATCTACTATATACACTACTCTTCTATAAAACGCTCTTGGTGTCCGCCTATACACCGTCAAGTCGCTTGACGTAGGCTAGCTCCCAAGACACCGCCAAGATACTTGGCGCTTGACACTTTGATGGTTTGTTGAGAATTCGAGATTGATTTTTGTTATTTTATTTTGTTAATGTAGAAATTATGGGTTGTGATATTTATTTGAACATGTTTATGTGGTTTTATGTTTGAATCTAATAACGGTTAAAATGATCATGATGTTTATTTATTTGATTTGTACGATGATTTTTTTATTTAAAGATGTAATGACTTTGAAAATTCATATTTTATTACATTATAGGAGTTTTAGATATAGTCAATAGTTAAATATAATAAAATAATCAAAATCCGTTTTATCTGTCAATAATCCGCCAAACCGACTTAGCGCTTGATGGTACCCCACCATCAAGCATCTATCAAACGTCTTTTAGAACATTGATATTCTACGCATCAACCGTCTTTTAGAACATTAATATTTTCCCATAATAAAAATACTCCTACTACACTTGAGAGCGGTTATCCGGTTCAAATCAGGAACATTTGGGCTTTAACCATTTCCGTGTATACTGAAGCCCTCAAATCTCTCCCCTTTACTCGTCTCCCACACTACCGACTACACCAGTACCGCCTCTCTTCCTCGCCCTCATCACTCGATCTCATCTCCCTCGGCCTCTCTCTCTTCCTCTTTCTCTCGATCGACCGCCTCCTCTCTCCCCTCGCATTCTCTCTCGACTCGATTGCCCGTCTCTCTCTCTGCCCATCATCGTTTATCGAGGTAATCTACGATTGCCACCTCGCTTCTTGGTGTTCATTCGTCCACTGTCAGCCATCTCCTTTGGTAAGTACCTGACCATCTCTTCCTTGGGTCCTCTACTGCTACAATGGGTTTTCATTCAAAAAACCCTAGAATTGGCTAGATCTAGGTTTCGTATATTATTATTTTTTTTCAATGGTTTGTGCTGGTTTTCAGGGTGTGCGTTGAGTTATAGATTCTCCGGAGAAGTCATTCAGCCGCAGCAAAATCTCAAAGAATAGTTATCCCTTTCTCTCTTTTTCTGTTTCTATCTGTCGATTCCTTGTTCGCTCAATCGCTCATTTCATTATTGAGCTCTATGGGACCTCATTATGGAGCTCTTAATACTTTCATGAGGAAGGCGGAAGGCAAAGGCTATCGAATTGTCAATGGTCAAAATCTCGATCCGAGGAGGGCGGAGGCCGGCTATCGAGAATGCATGACGACAGACGATCTGAGGAGGCGCCGCTCGAAGGTATGTATCCTTGCCACTTTTCTCTCCAAGGCGCGATTCCCATTTCCAATTTCCCTCAGATCTGTTTCCCTAGTGTCGATTGGCAATCTGGAACTAGATTTCAATTTAGATTTGCTGCAAAACCCGAGAATTGGGTCTCGATTCAGACACACATGTCGTTAATCTTATTACAATCTGTCATCCTCATTCACCTTTAAAATTTATACCACAAGTAGAATCAATCAAGTTTGAACTGTTGATTCTATTATGACATTTAAAACAAGAGTCAGCAAGTAATGCAGCTCTCATCCGAATAGATTCAAGTGCATGAGGGAAGTTCTTCTTTTACAAGTATTGAACCTCCAGATTCAATACTTGTTTGAAAGATGGTGTATTCTTGCAAATACCAGTTTAATTCATTTGCAAAGTATATATCCTTGACATCTCGTATTCAGTAATCAATTGAATTTGCCCTTCTTCTAGGGCCAGTCATGCTCTTCTATTCTAATAAGATTGAATCTGAATCACGTATCATATAATTTGTGCAGAGTCCATGACTCTATGTACAAGATTTTCTCAGTGGCAGCACTTTCAAAAGGAAAATCCTTTTCAGCGGTTTCATCAGCCAATGATTCACAATAACCTGTGCTATCCTTTCTCTGTGAGGTTAGCTTACTATCGAAGAAATGCATAAATGTGACAGTTCGTACAATTTCAAAAATCTATTTTGCTTGTGCTTGTTCAGTTCATCCTTGAGATGATGAATTGCCTCTACACGCATATCATATCTCTGTTAAACTGTTAAACACCTTCTAAAAAATGCATCTCTAGCCTGCAAAATCAAATGAATCATACAAAACTTCCACTTCCACAGTTGTTCCCTCGTCTCCTTTTTCACTAATAACAATTGTTAAAGAAGAGAATATGATAGTGCCTTAGCATCAAATATCCTCTTTTTCATTTTCTTCTTACAATGTTGAGTTTACAAGCTTGGCGTGCTTATCTAATAGTATAACCTTCTCCACTTCTCTAGATTGCTCCCTTGTTGCAGTTTGTTTCTTTGATCCAAAGTGAGGAGTCTCCGAATTCACTGCCTTTTCTGTTGGCAAGAGCCTACCCATCATGAAATCTTGAGTCCATGGATTTGACAAGGTTCCACATGATTTTGGACCAAGATCATATAATCCACTCACACCACTCAAGCTGCAGTTGAAGAAGAAAGACTACTGGGTGATGGAGTATCAGTTACATCTATAATTAACACCCAAGGGCGAAGACATTGAGGGTTCTTTATACCTTGCTATGAACGGATAATAAGCGGTAGTTGAACAACTTATGGTTCCACAGAAACTGAGAGGTAAACTTGTGCATGTGATGTCAGAGCTTGAGCAACTTGCCGCATCGTGGGCCTTGACTCTGGTGCAGATTGTGTGCACATGGCAGCCAGCTTGATAGTGGCAACCATTTCCTCCTTTATTTGCCCTTCAGGTGGCGAGATCCCCTGATCTAAGACATCTTCAATGAGCCAGTCTTCACTATTCATCATTGATGAAGATCTGTATGATAGAGTCTCTCCAGGGTGCTTCCCCATCATCATCTCCAAGACCACAACTCCAAAGCTATAAACATCACACATCGTGGTCACTCTCATCGTCTGAGCAAGCTCTGGTCATGAGAAACAAATCAGCAGGAAAGGAAGTTATTCATCATATGATAAAAGTCGGATAAAATGACATGGTTTTAGGCTTAGTGTTACATACCTGGAGCCATGTAGCCATATGATCCAGCAACTGTGCTCCAGTTGCTAGTGTCTGAGTTGATCAGCCTTGCTGTGCCAAAGTCGGATAGCGTAGGCTCAAATTCATCATCCAACAAAATATTATTGATGGATATGTCACGGTGGACTATGGGCAGTGTGCAATCGTGGTGAAGATAAGCGAGTGCGTGTGCCAATCCCCTTGCAATGTTCAATCTTCTACCCCAGCTCAGCTCTTTGCTGCCTTTTGGGCTATATAGAGCTTGGCCTAGACTGCCTTTCGCAATGTAGTCGTAGACAAGGTACATACGGTCTCTAACCGAGCAAGATCCATACAATTTGATGATGTTCCGGTGCCTGATCTGTGTCAATGCACGAATCTCATTCTCGAAACTTTTTTGATTGATGGGATGGATGTCACTGGAATCTGAGACGTTGAGCTGCTTGACAGCTACAACCTTGCCTGATGCGAGAATCGCTTTGTACACTTTGCTGAATCCGCCTTTACCTATGCAGTAACTCTCATTGAAGTCTTCTGTTGCCTTCACTATCTCACTGAATGTGAAACTCCCATCTCCACCCCAAATCTCAGTTGTGTGTATCTTCTCGTCGAAATGTTGCTCTTTTCGAGAACAAACCAGGATCACACCGATACAAACCGCCACGAGCAGGACACAAGCAACACCAGCAATAGCCCCTATTACAACTTTCAATCTATTGCTGTTTGACTTCCTATCACAAGATGGAAGTCCCTGAGTGTCATTTCCACACAAGCCTGGATTCCCAGCATAGAGACCATGTTGGAAGCTGCGACCGGGGATCGGACCTTGCAAATCATTGTAGGACAAATCAACGGATCTTAGACTAACCATGCTTATGAGGTCATCTGGGATTTTTCCTGACAGTTTGTTGTGAGACAAATTCAAGTTCTCCAATACTATAAGTTGATCAAGAGTCACTGGGATTTGACCGGAGAGTGAATTGCTGCTGAGATCAAGCAAAATCTGGAGTTGACTCAACTTGCCAACCTCAAGCGGTATCCCACCTGATATGCCATTGTGGCTGAGATCCAAGCTCAGTAACTTAGAGCAGCTTCCAAGCTGCACTGGGATTTCACCTGTCAAATCATTTTCAGATAAATCAAGATACTGAAGCTCTTGCAAAGCACCAAAGCTTGTTGGAATCTGTCCAACCAAATGGTTGTTGCTCAAGTTGAGAGTGCTTAGAGAGTGCAGATTTCCCAGCTCAGTAGGTATCTGCCCTGAGAGCTGATTCGAGTCCAAGGCGAGCTTAACCAACTTGAGCGATTGGCCAAGCTCTGCCGGTATTTGACCTGAGATGTTGTTTTCATCAAGCTCCAGATTGGAAATATTTTGACATTGTCCCCACAAGGGAGAGATTTCTCCAACAAACCGGTTTTTGCTTAGTTTTACAAATGAAAGATTTCGATGAACACCGAATGCCTCAGTGATGTTACCGGTGAACTGGTTGCTGTCCAGCCTGACCCTTGATAACTCTGAACAATGCCTCAAGCAATCCGGAATCTGCCCATCAAAGTTGTTCCCCATGACTGTTAGCTCGGTTAACGCAAAACCACTGCACAGATGGGGTGGAAGCGGGCCTGAAAAGCTGTTATATGATAAGCTAACATTAGATAGGCGGGGACTAAACTTTCCCAGGTCCTCTGGGATTGTCCCAGAGAAGTTGTTATTCATCAGAGCTAGGGTTTCTAAGTTGGTAAGATTGGACAAGCTTTTGGGCAACTCTCCATAGAATTGATTGAAGTCAAGGCCCAAAATTTGCAAGTTTGTGAGATCACCAACTTCTGGCGGGAGTGATCCAGTAAGATTGTTGGTGAAAAGTTGGAGGACACCAAGGTTTGGGAGGCTCCACATGGTTGGTGGAATCGAACCGATTAAGTGATTGCTTGAAAAATCTAACTCCGCTAGTTCCTTCAGGTTCCCAATCCCAGAGGGGATTGAGCCGTTGAAGTTGTTTTGGAAAAGATAAAGAAACTGGAGCTTTGTCAGCTGGCCTATTTCTGCAGGGATGGTTCCTCCAAATTCATTGTTCTGAAGCTGCAAAGAGATCAGTTCAGTCCAATTGGTTAAAAAATCAGGCGAGATCTCCCCTGAGAGACGGTTTCCGGATAACCCTAGCTCAGATATCTTGGTGAGATTAGCAAGGGACATGGGCAGCTCCCCGGTGAGTGAATTTATGGCAAGAGCAAGGTAAGTAAGGTTAGTGCACTGGCCAAGCTCGGAAGGAATGGAAGAGTTCAGGTAGTTTGATCTAAGATCAAGATGTTGAAGCTTCTTGAGATGACCTACTGAAGAGGATATTGATCCTTGAAAGGAATTCTTATTAAGTCTAAGCAATTCTAGGTCGGAAAGGTTGGCATACAGAGCCTCTGGAATCGTACCGCTGAACATGTTCTCGGACAAATCAAGGTAATTTAATCTCACAGAATCAAGTATGAAAGGTGGGAACTCTGATCTTATACTATTAAGAGCTAGGCTGAGATGGGTCAGCGAAGCCATGGGAGCAAACCTTGACCAATCAGGACTTTCTAAGTAGTTACCTCCGAGATCCAAGTACTTCAGCTTCGAGAGGTTGCTAATTTGATAAGGTATGATACCAGATATGTTATCATTATTATATAAATCTAAGGACTCGAGCTCTTTCAACTCGCCAATCTCAGGAGGAATCATCCCTTCCAAGAGATTGTTGCTCAGGTTGAGCTTTGTGAGGGTGGAAAAAGCAGAGAAATTGAAGTGGGTGAGTGTGCCATTGAGACCTTTGCCGGAGAGATTGATCTCGGAGATTGCACCGGATGAGTTGCACCGGATGCCCGTCCACTTACACACCGCGCCGGCGTTGGAGGCTCTCCAAGAAGACAGATCGGAAGAAGGGGATATGCTGTTCTTCCATGCGACAAGTGCCTCCGCCTCTTCTGCTGAACCTGCACATGTGTTTTCGACAAACAAAACAAGGCAAAAAAAGAGGATTTTTGTGGTATATGTAGCCATGGGCTTTCCTGATTTCTTGTAGCTCGATATGATCTGCTTGATATAATTTTTGCATACGACCCTTTATATAATTTATACGCTCATAACCCCAATTTCCATTAATTTGGAATGATGTGAATGCATACATGATTTTAACGTGTATTGACCTTGACCAAAGACATTTCCGGTCTAAATACGTTTGAATTATTTTAGTTTACTAAATGCCATTTTTGAATGAATTACCCTTTGAAATCAACATAATTACAAAAATGCCCTTTTTTTAATTTTCTTTCTTGAATAGGGTAAATAAAGAGCGGTCATTCCGGGGTTCGAACCAGGGACTTATGGGTACTACCAACAAGTCATTTCCCGACAGCAACAAATGCCAACAATTCAGACAGTCGGTCTATTGACCATGGAGATGGAGCCTCTATGCCGCCTGCTGTTGTCTTTCTTATCGGTCTCCCTTTTAACGACGCCCTTCCTCTCCCGCTCTAGGTGTCCGTTGGCACTTGACAATAATAAGGAGAAAATGGTTAGGGTTCGTGTTCTTGACCAAACCTAGATTTGAAAATTGGAACTATGTGGTTCGAATTTGGTATGGAGAACAAAATATATGAGATTTAAATCCTAGAATCTATCAAAGCCCTAATCTAATTTTCAAAATTTGTGGGTTGTGATTGATGATTTTGTATGACCATAAAAGTTGGGGATATTAGATGGAGTGGAGCAGGAGCTGGTTCGTTGCTGCCATTATAGACGTCCCTTTTATTCTTTAATTTTAAACTCACTTTTTAGGTCGGTTCTAAGAAGAACTGAGCTAAGAAGATATAGTTTTTACTTTTTAGCCCAGTTGCTTAGGGAGCTGAGCTAAAAACCGATTATATTAAAAATAAAAAAACAGACTGCAACGATCAAACCAAATTATGGTTGTTGCAACCATGTTGTTTCGCCCATTATGTGTTTGATCATTGCGACCAAATGAGTATATGGTCGTTGCTAGTGGCGGAGTTAGAAAATTTTTGAAGGGGGCACAATTATACATGTATGATATAATTTTGGATTAAATTGACATAAAGAATTACATATAATACGATAATAAATGATGTTATTTTTTTTTATAAAATGTCACCAGTTTATGATAAAATGCTATCATTTTTTTGTTCGCACCTAAAAAAAATGAAATATAAATATATAAATGAAATTTCTGAAAAAATAAACTAAATAAGTATCGGAAACGCAATATAATAAACATTAAGTTAAGATTATGGTTGTTATATGAGCTAAGTAACTAGAGCTTGATGATATATTACATAGATGTCATATTGTATAGTGGGCCAAAATGCCCATATATATATGATTATCTAATGAATGAAACCTCAAGGAGGACTTTACATCAGTTCTATCATTTTACATGGTATCACAACCTTTTCTTCCTCACGGAATCCTAATTTGATCCTCCCGCCACATCTCTCCTCTTCCTACCGCCGTTGTCCTCCTTCACTCCTACCGATTCGCCGCCGTCTCCGTCGGATCCTCTCAATCCGCTGGCTGAAGCTCTGGTCGAAGCGGACGGAATACCTCAAGATCTGGTACAAGCCCTTCTCGCCTTTCTCTCTCTTCTCTCGGCACCATGGCCGCCTACTCGCCCCCTGCCCTCTTCGCTCACGAGTTCTCTCTGCTGAAAGGCTTCGTGCACAACATAAGCGGTGGCCGCGGCATCCGCGGCCGCAGCAGCCGCAGCTCTCGGCTACGCCCGCAACTTACGTGGACTGGTGGCCCTCGATGGTCCCCGTTGCCTGGCTTCAACCCTCATTGGATGCAATACGGTCTTCCTGCCCCTCGACATGCCGATCCTCATGCCTATCTGACATCGTCTGATCAAGGCTATGTTCCGCCTGATGGGCATCACGCCTTCTCCTCTATGTAATCGACATCTCCCGACTCTTCTTGGTACATGGACACTGGTGCCACCTCTCACATGACGAACTCCTCAGGTAACCTCTCTTCTATTTCCTGTAAAGGTCATGGACACTCTATTATCGCCGGCAATGGTGGTCGTCTTGCTACTTCGGGGATGGGCCACGCCAAATTACAGACCCCAACCCGCCCACTACACTTTAACAATGTCTTCATTGGCCCAAAGATTGTCAAAAACCTTATCTATGTCCGTCGGTTCACTACTGACAATAACGTTTCTCTTGCGTTTGATCCCTTTGGTTTCTCTTTGAATGATCTTACTACGGGGGTTACTCGCATAAGATGTAATAGCACCAGGGAGCTCTACCTTGTTACACCACCTCCTACGTCCAGTCAGTCGTGCCTAGTCGCCCGCTCGGCATCGTCGTCCAGCATGTGGCATGCACGTCTGGGCCATCCCAGTGCTGCCATTCTAGATGTCCTCCGTTCCCAGAGTCTTGTCAACTGTAATAAAGAGCTACGCTCTAGTTTATGCTTTTCCTGTCAGTTAGGCAAACATGCAAGACTGTCGTTCCAACGGTCTTTGAACTCCACCCGTGCACCTTTTGATATCATTCATAGTGACATTTGGACCTCTCCTGTGCCTAGTAAGGAGGGTCACAAGTACTACCTCTTGTTTCTTGATGATTAAAGTCATTTCTTATGGGTTTTCCCGCTGCATTTCAAGTCTCAAGTGTTTTCTATCTTTGTCAAATTTCATGCTTACATCAAAACACAATTTCAAACATCCATCAAATGCTTCCAATGTGACAACGGCTGTGAATTTGATAACAAAGACTTTCACACTTTCTTCGCCACAAATGGGATCTTCTATTGGTTGTCTTGCCCCTATACTTCCCAGTAGAATGGCAAGGCTGAACGAATCATTAGAACCATAAACAACATGATGCGCTCGCTCCTCTTTCACGCATCTATTCCCCTTACCTATTGGCCTCACGCCTTATCAACCACATGTTATCTCCTCAACATTCTCCCATCTACTACCCTACACCATCGCTCGCCCACTCAGGCACTATATTGCACATTGCCTATGTATGATCACCTTCGTACCTTCGGGTGCTTGTGCTTCCCAAACTAGTCCTCCACCGCCCCACACAAGCTCCACCCGCGCTCCATTCCATGTGTCTTCTTAGGCTATCCGTCTGATCATCGCGGTTACCTTTGCCTCGATGTTCGAAGCCATAAGCTTATTCTGTCACGTCATGCCACTTTTGATGAGTCTCGCTTTCCCTTTTCTTCTCCTCCTCTCCCATCTCCCACACCTCCTATGTCCCAATCAGAGTCAGAGTCTCCCTTCCCACACTTTCTCCTTTCCCAGAGCTCTATCGATGCTCTTGCCTCTCCCCCTACACCGCCCCCACCGCCACCTCCTCCTTCTACCACCAGACCACACACCTGTAGCATCTCCGGTGTATTCAGAGCTCGTCAGATCGTCTCTATGCACGCCTTTGATCACCCCGCCAACACCTCCTCTGAGCCCTCCCGAACACACCTCCCGTCACACCAATTGTCGCGACCGCAGCATCGTGCTGCGCCTGCGGCATACCCCCCTGCCGTGGCCGCAACCTTGTGTCGTGCCCGCCGCATAGACTCAACCCGCCCCCACCGTTTCCCATGTCCCTCCTGCCTCAAAACCCGACCTCGCTCTCCCCCATCCCCACCTCCCATAAAATATCCCTCCTCGACCCGAAGTGGCAGACGGCTATGCTCGATGAATACAGGGCCCTTACAAGGAATGGTATCTGGGTTCTAGTTCCCCGCCCTCCTGAGGTGAACGTCATTCGCTGCATGTGGCTCTTCCGCCACAAGTTCCGCTCTGATGGGTCGTTGGAACGCTACAAAGCTCGCCTTGTGGTTAATGGTCGATCTCAGCAGGCAGATATTTATTGTGATGAGACATTCAGCCCCGTGGTCAAGCCTGCCACTATCCGAGTGGCAGGCTGAATGTCAAGAATGTCTTTCTACATGGCCATCTAAATGATACAGTTTACATGTTTCAGCCGCCGGGGTTCGTTGATACTGATCGTCCCAAACACGTTTGTCTGCTGAAGCGCTCTTTGTATGGTCTGAAATAGACTCCGCGGGCATGGTTCCAATGCTTTGCATCTCATTTGCTACGCTTGGGCTTCGTTGGCAGCCGCTCGGATACGTCTCACTGTTTATCTATCGCAGAGGCACAGACATGGCCTTTCTGTTACTATATGTTGACGACATCATCCTCACCGCCTCTTCTGATGCTCTTCAGACGTCTATTATTTCCCAGTTGAGTGCCGAGTTCGCCATGTCAGATATGGGTCCGTTGTCTTACTTCTTGGGTGTCGTTGTGCAGCGTCATGCGTTTGGGTTGTTTCTCTCTCAGAGTAAGTATGCTGCCGAAATTGTTGCTCGGGCCAAGATGAGCAACTGCAAGCCAGTTGTCACCCCTGTGGATACCTCCAACAAGCTCAGTCCTCACTCTGTTCCTTTGTTTGATGATCCAACGTTGTACCGGAGTCTCGCCGGTGCGTTGCAGTATCTTACGTTTACTCAGGCAGACATTAGTTACGTCGTTCAACAGATCTGCCTGTTTATGCATGCGCCCAGGCAACCGCACTTTCAGGCCTTAAAGCGGATCATTAGGTACATCAGCGGTACCTCGAGCTGGGCACCACGATCACCCCTTCCTCTTGGCAAGTCCTCGTCGCTTACACTGATGCAGATTGGGGTGGTTGTCCTGACACACGTCGCTCCACGTCTGGCTACTGTGTCTTCCTCAACGACACTCTTGTGTCGTGGTCAGTGAAGCGTCAGTCTGTGGTGTCTCGCTCTAGCGCCGAGGCTGAGTATAGGGGTGGCGCCAACATTGTCTCCGAGTACTCATGGCTGCGCAATCTCCTCCTTGAGTTCCGCTGCCCTCTTCAGAAGGCCACCCTGGTCTACACCGACAACATCTCCACCGTCTATCTGGCCAGCAACTCAGTCCAGCATCAGCGCACGTAGCACATTGAGCTCGATCTACACTTCGTTCGGGACAAGGTTGCTCTCGGACATGTTCGTGTTCTTCATGTCCCGTCCTTCTATCAGTACGCTGATATCTTCACTAAGGGTTTACCTCGGCAATTGTTCCTCGATTTTTGGTCCAGTCTCACTGTACGGGACCCTCCACTTTCGACTGTGGGGGTTTGATAGATTACATAGATATCATATTGTATAGTGGGCCAAAAGGCTCAATCTCTTGTAACATATATATGATTGTCTAATGAATGAAACCCTCAAGGAGGACTTTACATCAGTTCTATCATTCTATACTTGACTCGAGTTTTGCTTAATAAAAGCTGCTCAAGCATCATTTACAAAATGATCGAGTTAGTTATGAGCACATTTTTATGCTCAATTCAAAGCTTGTCTCAGCTCGATTGAAACTCAAATAACACAAAATTTGTGAAATTTACAAATTTTTTTTTAAGTTACTATGTCATGACTCATGAGCAAGTAAAGTTGCATAATACTTGGAAGAAAAAAAAACTCAGCTCAAGCTCATTCATTTACTAAACAAGTCGAGTATGAGCTCAAGTTCAAATATAGGTTCGACTCGAGCTTGTCTTGTTTTTAAATGAGCTAAATATAACAAACAATACTAGACGTTTATAAAGTATAACTTATTACCTTCATAACATATAATAATGTATAATCAGATATAATATAACTTCTTATCTATTTGTTGAAATGATTAGTATAACCTTTCATTTCGAACCTCTCGAGATGAATTATACTATGTCAATATTAATTTAAGTAAAAATATAAAAGCATTATAGTGATCTATTGAAACAAAATTAAAGTAATTAATATACTTTTAATTTTTAAACCTTTCTAACGTTTTACTCAGATGTCGGATTAAGGTATATATATATATATATATATATATATATATATATATATATATATATATATATATATATATATATATATATATATATAGAGAGAGAGAGAGAGAGAGAGAGAGAGAGAGAGAGAGAGAGGTTCGGGTGTACCCAAGGCTTATTGTGTATCATGTGAACATATCTTGGCCATCGATTTAGGAGGATCGAAGGGCTGATATTATTCGACAATATTGATTAATTAAAAATAAAAAAAGGGAAAAAACCATAAAGAATCCACATCCCTGCGCGTGTTTACAAACTCTCAACCCTACTCGTACCCCACAATCGACAAATCTGCCCATCGAAGAAAGAGAAATCTGAGAGGGTGATTAGGCGAAATCCAAAATTCCCGACTAGGGTTTAGCGCCTCCGACCGAGTTCGACGCCGACGCTAGGGACTCCGGGAGTGGAAGTGGGCTGAGCACCACGACTCGGCATATGCCTCACCAGCACCGACCGGAAAAGCGCCGCCGATTTGAAGCTGTTGGAGGAGCGAGAGGATTGCGCACCACCACTGATCGGAGCGAGACGGTTGCGCACCACCCATCTGAACACCGGTGGTAGGGACTCCGGTAACTCGGTGCTTAGATCTACGACAATCAAAAGCGGATTCCGACACAAACCACCTTCTGAACAACCGACGCTAAAATCGCCGGTGATTTGAGGCTGGTGGAGGGACGAGAACCGATCTGGTCAAACATCTTCACCCGAAGCAAGCGATTTCATCAATGGGTAAGTGTGTTTTAGGGTCGAATTTCTAGTCTTGTTCTTGGCTGATCGAATTTGGGGTTTTGTTCTTGATTGTGGATAATTAGGGGCGAATTTTAGGTCTTTGTTTCATATCGAATTTGGGGTTTTCTATTCGATCAGCTCTAGTTCCAGAACTAGGTTCCCTGAGTTCATCAATGGATAAGCTAGTTCATCAATGGATCAAAATCTGGAATCTTGTAGGATAGAATTTGAGATTTTGTTTAGTATTCGATTGTATCGCTCAACTATTCGACGGTATTATGAGATTATTCGATTGTATCGATAGATTTATCATAGATAATAAGGGATGTGGGTTATTTGATTATTCGACGATATTATGAGATTATCTGATTGTTTGAGTTCATCAATGGGTAAGCTAGTTCATCAATGGGTCGAAATCTGGAATCTTGTAGGATAGAATTTGGGATTTTGTTTAGTATTCGATTGTATCACTCAATTATTCGACGGTATTATGAGATTATTCGGTTGTATCGATAGATTTATCATAGATAATAAGGGATTTTTATTGGTGTATCTACTTTCATCTTCTAGTGAAATGCGGGTTATTCGATTGTATCGCTCAATTATTCGACGGTATTATGAGATTATTCGATTGTATCGATAAATTTATCATACATAATAAGGGAACGTCAATTAGAATATGGAACGTGAATTTTTTTTAAAAAAATCTGGAACGTTAATTAGAATAACATCCTAACTAGTTTTTAGGAAAATTTGGATTACATAATCTTACCAAATCATATCTATCCATTAGAGTTTTTTTTAAATAAATAAATAAAACATAGCCCACTAACCAAGCAACTCAATTAATCCAACTGAATAGTGTGAACACGTCCTCCATATCATGAGTTCACCACTACACGCGTTGGGTTTTGGCAGGTGAGACAAACCAATCTCGTGGGTCCCACTGTTTTCATAATTAAAAAAATGGGAAAATGTGTAATTATCATAGCCATCCAATTCAATAGATCAAGTGCCAAGATGTGTTCACATGATACACAATAAGCCTTGAGTACATATGATCTATACTCTATAGGGAGTGGTTCCCTTGTGCACACCCCTTATAGTGTACTTTGTGCACAAATCTTAGCATTTGATTGAAAGAAATGGAAGGCCAGGATTAAATGAGTGTTTCATTTTTTTAAATAGAAAAACTGGTGGGACCCACCTAAAAAGGTCTGACGCGCATTTTTTTTTCCGGATCTGATTTCGCTATTTTGAAAACTTGCCTATTCCACTTAATAATGTTTCATATACTACCGAATAATGTTATATTTCGTTTTTCCATCCATTTCAAATCAAATTTTACCAATTATACTGAATAATCTGTCACATATTACCGAATAATGTTTGTTTTTTGTCAATCAGTTTTAGTTTTAACTCCGAGTTAATTTTTACGCATTCAGTTTTGAAATATTATTCGGTAGAATATTTATATTTTTTGGGAAATAGAAACAACATTAGGAATGATTATTCGGTCGTATACGAGAGGTTTTAATGTTGTTTGTAGAACCGAAGGCTCCATATACCGACGAATAATAATCCAAATTTCACCGAATAATTAACAACTCTTTAACACTAACAACCAAAATTCAACTCATTTTTCTGAATAATTAACGAATAATGTTGATACAGAGGTCTAAATTATATCACGCCCACCACCCCCTCCACCCCTAAACCACCCACCCCAGGACACCTCCGACCACCGGTCATAGCCCGAAAAGCCGATCCAGCACCGTCCAGATTTGAGCCATAAGAGAGGAGGAGCCGCCCCTAGCACCGCCGCATCTGATACACAAGCAACAAAACCTTAATATCGGTTGAAACCAGCAATTCAGAGGCAATTCCACTAAACAGGCCAAAATTTAGGAAAAAGAAATGAAGAAGAAGGAAATTTCAGTATCTTAGCATCAATTTCAAAAATCTGACAAGCAATTCAGAAACTTACATTTTTCTTCTTCGTACGCTCGTCCACGCCGCCGGAAGACTCCGCCGTTGTGGTGGCGCTGGAGGACAAATCCAACTTCCCCTTGGCGTTTAGATTCACCGGCTGAAAGTAGGGCTTCGCCGGACAGTATCCTCCTCCCCCTGGCGTTCAGATACGGCCGCTGCCAAGCCCGCACCCCCGTCTCCTCCTCCCCCATCTGCGCCGCCGCCATCTCCTTGGCGTTCAGATTCGGCCGCCGCCAAGCCCGCACTCCCGTCGATCTCCTGCTCACCCAACTGCGCCGCCGCCATGGCCCTGGCGTTCAGATTCGGCCACCTCTAAGCCCGCACCCCCGTCTCCTCCTCCCCCATCTGCGCCACCGCCATCTCCTTGGCGTTCAGATTCGGCCGCCGCCAAGCCCGCACTCCCGTCGATCTCCTGCTCACCCAACTGCGCCGCCGCCATGGCCCTGGCGTTCAGATTCGGCCACCTCTAAGCCCGCACCCCCGTCTCCTCCTCCCCCGTCTGCGCCGCCGCCATCGCCTCCGAAGGCTTCGTCTTTCGATGGACGGACTGAATCAATTGAATGCCCTAACCGCTCACCTCTCATCTTCAACCTCTTCTTCGCCTCTCCCCTCTTTGCCGTCACCTTTGTAGGGTTTTAAACAATTATTCTCACGCGCTTCACATCCTTCCGAGTGTGTGTGGGCTTGTTTTTCAGGTTTTTTTTTTAAATCAACTCAATGACGTGGCATCATCCCAACCATCAATTTTATATAGATCAACGATCCACAATTGTGCACAAAGTACACCCTAATGGGTGTGCACAATTTATCTACTATATATATATATAAACGAAACTATCGACAAGGAGAATATACCTAGATAATTTGTCAAATGAGAAAGGGACACATGATCCCCAAACCCCCTCAGCTCTGCCACTGGTCGTTGCGACCAAATAACAATATGGTCATCGTGACCAAGCCAGCACTAAACAACAATTACGCTAAACAGAATATCTGCTTTTGTAATCTTGTTTTCAGTTTCTAACTTATAATATGCGCATCATTAAAGCCAACAACAAGGTAAGGGGTTGGAAATTTCCGCAAACGATGACGGTCAACTTGCTTTTAATTTATCGATAAGAACCGATGACTAGACTATATACTTATATAGTGTGGGCTCCGATCAATCAACGTGAAGACTAATACGGAGTATAGTAATATAGCGTGGGGTTCCTATCAGTTCAACGCGAAAAACACGTTAATTAAAAATATGAAAATAAGTGTAATAACGAAAGGCATCTAGTTGAGAATACGGAGTGACAGTGCTTCAGCATAGATCGACGATCCAGGTATTATTACAGGTACCATTACTTAAAGAAACGATATCCGTCAAAATGAGACGTTACCTAAAGGCTAGGCGAGATCCGTCAAAATTAAGTTTAAAGGAATTAGGAAGAGGTCTATCCCAGTGACTATTCTGAACAAGCTTGACTTTGTGCGTAGGCGAGGAGCCAGATGTAGAGCCAGAGTACGTTATGAAAATTGAATTACAGTAGAAAATAAATTGAATGGTACGTGTTGATCAATTGATTTGCCAAATAAGTAGAATTTGCCTACTGCTGGGGATCTAACTAATTGATTTTGAATAAATTATTAAGTGAATTGCGTACGTATCAAAATTCTGTAGTTGCATCGGTTAGCCAAAGAAGAAATTCGGAAAATTTAGAAATTGATTTAATCGTATAATACCTTATATATAGAATGAAATTAAATCCAATTTGTGAACAACCTGAAATCCCTACACAAGTTTGCTTGATACAGCAATTATCAAGGCAAAATAAAAGCTCAAGGCAATACTACTTCATTCAATAAGCAAAATGAGGGAAGAAGCCAAGGACGGCTGTGCAGTAAAGCTGCATGTGCTAAAATATAAAGAAATAATCACGTTTGTTCTTAGTCCGTCTAGGCGCCGTCTAGGCGCTAGGCGGCCGCTATTTAGAACATTGGAATAAAGTTATTTTCAACAACCACGAGGTAGGTTCTCCCACCTCTATTGTATACCAAATATGTCAGAAAATTAAGGATATATCGGAATCAGGCCCAAGGTGGTGAAGGAAAGAACGAGAGGAATTCTAAGCGAGAGAGGTCTAGGTGGCTCAAGGCTCAAGCCATCTGATGCCATCTACAAAATCAATGTAAATGGTTCGGTTAGAGCCTCTAATGACAACCAAATTTGGGGTATTTTAAGGGACATGTAAGGGATATATTTCAACATAGAGTCGGCTCGAGATCCATCCTGCAAACGGAACAACAACTAGCTTTCTGTATGGGGGTCGAGCATGTCTTGGAGAACGGAATAGAGTGTTATAATTGAAGGTGCATGATAGCTTGAAAGCCGTTAAAGCAATTAATGAGGACACTAGTGCTGATTGGGAGATATGTAGATTGTAGAGTTATTGAAAACATCGTCGCTATGAAGTTAGAGTCAGTGTGACAGGAATCACATGATCGAATTCCGACACTGTTATAGAGAATCAAATGCAACATCAAATTAGATTGCTAGGTAGCCTAGGTATATAAGGGTATATGTAATATACAAGTCTCCCTTTGCATGGAGATTTGTATAACATCATCCTTAGGATGATCAAGGATAGGTGAACCTTACCTCGACAAGGCATCCTACTATTTGTCCGCTATAAAAAAATTTAAGAGAAAATTTGGTCAAAGTTCATTATTTCTATATTAATCAACTAAATAGTTAGACCTGAACAGACATGGGCTAACCCGGTCGGCCCGTCCAACCCGCCCTCTAAAATATGCGGGCTTGGGTAAGGTAATTGGCCCAAGCGGGCCGACAGGCCCGACACGGTTGGCCCATAGGGCCGGGCTTGGGCTAAGGGTTAAGCCCAAACGAGCTGGTAGACCCGGTCTGCCTATATATATTACTTATATTTATTTTTATATATTTGTATTAAAATACTACGGAGTATATATATTGATTATATAATATCTAAACTTTTACCTCTATTACTTTATAAATACTAATAGTATTTACATCGCATATAAATTAAGAAATACAATAGTACTAAATATATTGTTTTCAAAAAAATTTCATTGAAATGAACCTACATAAAGATTATAGTGTGTAATTTCACATTTGTGTAACTTGTATACCTTTGTTTTGTATAAAATTTCAATCTTTTGAGACACTTAGCACATTTGTGTAGTTGAAATCAAACGTAAAAATAATAAAATAAAATTAATATTTTACGAAATTATAATGGCTGGCCCGGTGGGCTACCCGGTCCGCCCATGTGGGCAGGCTTGTGCAAGAGAGTTGGCCCAAAAACCGGGCCTAACCCAAGCCCGACCCGCTAAAATAGGTCAAGATATTCTTATAGGTCCGACCCAAGCCCGTCCATGCTCAGGTCTATAAATAGTCCACTCCTTGAATTGGTAAATAAAGAGTGGTCATTCTGGGATTCGAACCGGGGACCTATGGGTACTACCCACAAGTCCTTTCCGGTGAGCCATTCCGGAATGGTTATAAATAGTCCACTCCATATATACTTTTATTACCGAACTTACGAGCACATAGACCTTTCCTCTTTTATTTTAGGGGTGATTTCTAGAATGGTCATATTTAAGGCTTTTATTAATAAATAACCAAAGGTTCCAAATTAGCAAAATGTCCACCTCCCTTCCCTTGGCCCCTGTTTCAGTAGTATTTTTTTTCACGTTGCTGAAACCAAAGTTGTTGAAATCAAAGTTACTTTTTTTTTCTTTTTTTTTTCGTGTCACCACTTCGACACCGAATTTGCTAAAATCGGAGTTGCTTTTCTTTTCTTTTCGCGTTACCACTTCGATAGCGGAGTTGCTGAAACCGGATATCGCTGAAATTGTTGTTGTAATAGCTGAAATTAGTTTTTTTTTCCGCGTCAGCACTTCGACACTGGAGTTGTTGAAACCAAAGTTGCTGAAATTAGCGTCTTTTTTTTCGCACATCAGCACTTCGACACCGGAGTTGCTGAAACCGTGTAATACAATTTTATAAGAATTAATTTCAGCATAACGAATTATTTCAGCATTTCCGATCAAACAAAAAAACAAGAAGCTAATGACAAAAGTTTCAGGAAGGCAAAAAAAATTGCCAATATCCAAAGCTCTCAACAAAGCAAACTCAATCAAAATAACAAACTAACCACAAATTCACTGATTGCTACTGAAAATGCTAATCATCAACCCATTCTTATTCTCAAAAATGGAAGAATTACACAAATATTCACCAACGACATAACAAACTCAAACCGAATAAAGGCAACGAACCAACTGAAGGTCCAGTAACACTTATCTGCACGAAATTGAAACCTAAAATCAATAATCAGATCCACCAAGCTAGATTCATCAATAATTTTTTTTCAGTTACTCAAGAAACTGAGAGGATGTCATTAGTACCTGTACAGAAGCTTGAGGAGAGCAACAATAGAGAGAGAGAGCCAACAAGAGCACCAAGATTTGACAAATGAAAGAACAATGCCAATCAACCACTAAGATTTGACAAGGGCATCAGATTTGCACCAAAGAGCAATATCAAATGGAAAGTCATACCTTCAATTCAGCAATCTTCAGCAACAAACCAACTGAACCCCATCGATGGGATTAGAAGAAAACAAAGACGATGTGAAGCGCTCCCAAATTATAGATCTAAAGGCATCGGCACACAATTTTGTCATTCGAATTCCTCGTCAGCACAAATCTTAATCGTCATCGGCTTTGCACCACCGCTTCTATGGCTTTCCCCTCGGCGGCCACATCAAGCTCCATCGCGATCGCTACCGGCGACGGGGTACTCGTCGACGAAGATGGACATAATTCCTTGATTCGGTCGCACAAAGATGGACGGATTTTCGTTTTGAGATACGAATTGGAAGAAAAACTGAGAGAGTGAGGGCCGAGGGGTACGGGATGGGAAAAGGAGATCTCGTTCAGTTGATCTCTATTTCTTTACAACCTTCCTCTGGTTCTTCTCGTATGGATTGATCGGATTGGATTTCCAACTTTCTCTCGAATTTTCTCTCGTCTATGTGGTTGGGGGCACTGTTTTGGAGGAGGTGAACAAAGCTCTAATTTAAAAGGGGTGACTCTCCCGATAAAGGTTAAAAAATAGGTCGGGTTTGCAAATTTTCTCTTTATTTTATTGACAGTAGTAGGATATATGTCGGCAAGTTGGAAGTCATCAACCAGATGTCAGCTATTCAAGTGCATGCCAGTATAAACCTTTTCCCTTTTATTGTATTTAGGGGTGTGCGGAAAAATCCGAAACGACTCGAAACCGAAAAGACACGACACGATAATGAGATGAACCACAAAAACACGGAATTAAACGGTTCGTATACGGTTCGGGCAAATTTCCTTGTCGAATACCCGACAAGAACCATTTAATTATTTTTTCAATAGATACGGTAATATATTTATTTATTAGTATAGTCATAGACATGAGCAAGGGTCAAGGGTCGACCCGGACCCGACAGGTTTTGACCCGGCGGGAACCCGAAGGGTCGACGACCCGACGGGTTAGGGTCGACAAGGGTCAGGTTCGAGGCGGGTCAAGGGTTAGGGTTAGGGTCATGCTGATTTTGACCCGCGGACCCGAAGGGTCGACCCGTAGGGTTAACCTACCGGGTCATCTTTTTTTTTTCAAAAAATCGAGGTGAAGAGGAAGAGGAATTCAACATTATAGAATGACGGAGCCATCTAGAGAGATCTCAATTTCCTACAATGTAGGCAATCGCTCGTCAAATATTCGTCAATCCTTACTTAACTCTAGCGGTGGAGCAACGTTTTAGCCAATGTGGTCAAATATTAAGCGAGAAGAGATCAAGACTCTTGTCCGAGACTCTAGGTCAAGTTTGCCTAAACGATTGGAAGAGGGCGGATATGCGAATTCAAAATAATGACCACTTAATCGAGTCAGACTCAGATGAAGAACTCGACGATGACACAATGGTCAGCGGCTCAGATGCAAAGCAAGGAGAAGAGTCCTAGCATGGGATAAGGTAAGTAGGAATCAGAGCGAATGTAAAGAACTACGTGAGTTTTGATTCCTCTTCCCCGAGAGATACGTAGACAACTAGAAAAACGGTCAATGCCCTTCTTCTTCTTTTTTTTTTTAAACTTAAAAAACTTTAAAAAAAATTAAACGGAAATTTCGCGAGGTACCCTTGAGGTATTGCAATTTTCGCAAGGTATACAACTCTTTTACATATTTCGTGTGGTGCCCCTGAAGTTTTGATTCATTTCGCCCCATACCCTTCCTCGTTAAATTTGACAGACTGGCCATACTCCGTTACTTTTCAATTAAAAAAAGAAAGAAAGAAAGAAAGAACAGACGAGAAAGAAAGAAGCGAAGGAGAAGAGATTCGAATCGCATATCCCAGATGGCCAGATCTTTCCAATTCTCCACTCCTTCTCCGTCTCCACCGGGACAGACGCCGTCCTTGCCAACACCGTCGCCGACTCCTACACCTCCATGAAAGTGGGCACCGCCCCAGCTATTGAAGAAGCCCTAATCAGCCCTCCTTTGGATTTATCAACCCCAAATCTCCCACCCAGTGCAATCTTAGATTCAATTCGATTTCCCCATCTTCTTGCTCCTCCGATGCCGATCGATTGAGGGCTTTGATTGAGGGTTTTTTAGAGTCATTGGAAGAGGTGGTGATGGAGACTTTCGCACCCGATTTGCTTCCGCTCGTGTTCGATCCCGACACCGATATGTACACAGGCTGCGATTTGAAGCACGGGAGAGCCGGCAGCTTCCCAAGCACATTGCCGGAGAGCATCTCGACATCGAAGTCTGCCGATTCAACATCTGGGATTCGACATCTGGGATTCAAGCGCCGATCCCGAAACCGCTCGTGTTCGATCCCGACATCGAAGTCTGCCGATTCAACATTTGGGATTCGAGCGCCTTCTCATTCCCTCTCTATTCGCTTCTTTCTTTCTCTTTTTGTATGTTCTTTCTTTCCTTGTTTTTTTAATTGAAAAGTAACGGAGTATGGCGAGTCTGTCAAATTTACCGAGGAAGGGTATGAGGCGAAAAGAATCAAAACTTTAGGGGCACCACGCGAAATATGTAAAAGAGTTGTATACCTCGTGAAAATTGCAATACTCTAGGAGTACCTCGCGAAATTTCCGAAAATTAAATGACATGTCATGACCCGATGGGTCAAAGGGTCGACCCTTGACCCGACGGGTCACCACAACCCGTTGACCCGTGGCTTGGAAGGGTCAGGGTTAGGGTCAAGGATATCCCGACCCTTGACCTGACGGGTCGAACCCGTCGACCCGGCGGGTCTGACCCGTGCTCATGTCTAAGTATAAATACAAACCCAAAAATATCAATGAAGATGGATAGGTCAGCTAGTATTGTGTACTAGACATGGTCATGTAGCCCATAGCTCAAGGTTCGAATCCCATACGCGACTTTTTTTTTTCATTTCAACTATATTATACTACTATACGTGGTCTTTTTTTAATTTGCCTCAGCAATTGTTGGTCAGCCCAAACAAACCACCCACCAATTGTCAGCCCAACCCAAACAAACAAATAAACTCTAAGATTAAAATAAACACACGAGATTGATCGTAGCTTCATCAGCACGCCGCGCCGTTGCTCTCGCCTCTCTTCTTTCTCCCACGCGGGGCTGTCGCCTCGCTCTCATGCTCTCACGCTCACGCACCTGCGACTCAAACACCGAGAGGCTTCAAACTGTGGGCACACGACTCAAGCCCCCATCCTCTCCTCTCCTCTCCTCTCCTCAGTCTCGATTGTTGATTCCTCTCGCGAGCTCGCTCGTCCTCTCGAGCCCTCTCCTCTCGCTCGACGCTCGCCCTCTCGAGCCCTCTTGTTTTCGTTTCAGATCCGGTGAATTCCTCCTCCTCTCCCTTCAAATCTTTGAATAGTGAAGCTCAGAAGCTTTAATTTTTATTGAGGAGGTTGGATCTAAGTTACACTTGCTTTGATTCACTTTGATGATTTTCAATCTGAAGTTTGAGGAAACATTTCGATTAGGGTTTTAGGGTTGTTAATTTTCATTCTCTCTCAGTGTGTTACTACAGAGTAAAGACAACCTATTGTATGAATTTTTTTTTAAATCTAGATGGTTCGTATATAATAATTCGGTATCCGACACGGAACCGATTGGGTTTAATGTGTCGGAACCCGGTTCGAAATGGTTCGTATACGCAGTGTTTTAAATAGCGGATATATCGGCCGATATATCGACGATATATATCGAGGATATTTAGAACACGATACGATATCGGGGTATCGACTGGTTATATCGGTCAACGCTATTTATCGGGTCAACGACCGATATATTGCTCAATATCGGGTTGATCGATATATCGATTTAGGGCACGACGTCGTTTTTGCTTTTTTTGTTTTTGGAAAAATTAAAAAAATGGTAGACAATTTGAGATTTCGAGAAATCGATAGTTCCAATCCAACTTCCAAACCCGAACAACCCTAGGGCTTGCGATTTGCGAAGAGGTGAACCACGCGAGGGCTTCTTCTCCGGCGGGACCTGCTGCTTCCCCTCGGCGGGGCCTACTGCTTCCCCTCGGCTTCCTCTGCAGTGTGCGAGTGCATCGAGTGCGCTTCTTCTTCGACTGTGCGAGTATCATCCTCTCTGGCCTCTCCTGATCTTCTCCAGCCTCCTTTGATCATCTCCGGCCTCCCCTAATCCTCCCTAGCCACCTCTGCAGACTGCAATTCGACACATTCAAGGTATGTCGGGCTGCTTTTTAGGTTGATTTCATTCTGATTTTAGAAGCAAATTGGAATATCAGTATGTATATTTGTGTTGTGGAATTGTGGTTGTGTACTTGAATTGTGGTCATTAGCCTATCCGATTTCATTAGATTAGTTGAATTGGGGACTGATTTGGAGCGAATGAATCTACTACGGTCACTGTTTTAGGACTGATTTGGGAGGATTTTGGCAAAAATTCGATTTCTGTTAAATTAGTTGAATTAAACTAGTTGAATACTTGAATTGAATGTACATGTTTGATGTTTCGCAAGCTATTTGAACTTGCTATGGAAGGAATTTCGGGAAATTGTGATTCTAGTTCTTCAAGAGCTTCCAATGCAATTGGTTCGATTCCAACGTCAACTCTATCTAGCAATTCTGAAACGTTATGGAAACCGATTTCAAGTGATGTTGGTTGGGAGTTTGGGTATTGTGAAAATCCTAATAAGAAAAATGTGATTACTTGCACTTTGTGTCACAAGCGAGTTAGTACTTATGGAATAATTCGATTGAAGGATCACATAGCCGATATAAATTAAGGATAATGTTGCCCCGTGCAAGAAAGCAAATGATGAAGCAAAAGCCAAGTGCAAAAAAGCTCTTTTGGAAGGGAAAGAGAAAAAAAAATGCGTTGAGTGTCCACGATATACGAGTAAGGGAAGAAGTGTGCTTGACATCACAAGAAGGGGAGGACAACGATGATGATGATGGTGATGGCAATGGCGGTGACATTAGAAGACCTATGGATAGGTTTGCATCTTCTATTCATGTTGGAGAAGATGTAGGCAAGCAAAGAAAACAACAAGTTATCAATAATGCATTTGCGAAGGAAAGAATACAAAGTGTGCATGAATACTCTGCACAATGGGCGTATGAGAATGCTATCCCTTTCCATGCTCATGATAATGATAGTTTTAGAAGATTTTATGAGGCGGTTGGACAATATGGTTCAGGTACAAACCTCCTAGTCAATATGAGTTAAGGGAACCATTGTTGAAAAAGGAAGTTGAAAAGACGAAGAAGGCACTTGAGAGTCAAGAAAATGAGTGGGTTACGACCGGTTGCTCAATTATGACGGATGCTTTGAGTGATGGGAAAATAAGAAGTATCATGAATTTATGTGTTAATTGTAGATTAGGCACAACTTTCCTTTCTTCTAAAGAAGCGTCCAATGACTCACATACCGGTGAATTCAAATTCAAATATATTGAAGAATGTATTCAAGAAGTTGGGCCGCAAAATGTTGTACAAGTTAAGTTGCGACAGACAATGCTTCCAACAACATGTCGACGACAAAGAAGTTGCAGGAAACAAGGCCTCACATTTTTTTTGGACTATTTGTGCCACTCATACCATCAATTTCATGCTTCAAGGAATAGGTAAGATTCCCAAGTTCAAAGTAGTGATTGAGAAATCTAAAGCATTCACTGTCTTCATTTATTCACATCACAAGACTTTGGCCTTGATGAGGAATTGTACGAAGCAAAAAGACTTGGTGAGGTCGGGAGTTACAAGTTTCGCTACTTCTTTCCTTACTTTACAAAATTTGAATAACAGGAAACATTTGTTGAGATTAATGTTTGCAAGTAAAGAATGAGAAGAATGCAAGTACTCTAAAACTCAAAAAGGAAAAGTGGCATTTCATACCATAATGAGCTTGTCCTTTTGGAATGGAGTTTCAATTTGCTTGTAAGTATTTAAACCCTTGGTGAAGGTGCTTCGCCTTGTTGATGGTGATAAAAGGCCTTCAATGGCCTTTTTATATGGAGAGCTACAACAAGCAAGGAAGGAGATCAAAGAGGTTTAGAGATCACTGATAGCAAAGGTTGTGGTCGGCTTGATGGTCCATTGCACTTGGCGGCATATTTCTTGAACCCTTACTACTTCAAAAATGAAGGCATATGTTTGAATGCGGAAGGTATGCAAGGTTATATTTCTTGCACCGAGCACTTTTTCCCAATCATGATATATCTCAAGGAAGTTTCATGAATGTTGAGCTACCAAAGTATGGAGGGAAAGAAGGTGCATTTGGGAGCAATTTGGCCAAATCGGGATGTGCTAAGAAAGACTTGGAGCAATTTGGCCAAATCGGGATGTGCTAAGAAAGACTTTGATCCGGGTATGTAACTTAAACTACATTCTTTGTCTTTCAACTCTTTCTATTAAAATATGTTTTACTTTGTTTATAGCTATATATAGATATCCAAAGCTATTTTTATTTTTATTGTAATTAAGTGCCACATTTACAAAAAAATGGCAATAAGGATTCTTTCTTTAACTACAAGTTCATCCGGTTGTGAGAGAAATTGGAGTACATTCCAAGGGATACACAAAGAAAAGGAATAGACTAATACCACAAGGATGAACAAGTTGGTGTATGTTCAATTCAATGTCAAGATTATCAACAAAAACCGAAGGAAGGACATAGGAAAAGATGTTCTACTTGCTAAAGAAGCTAGAGAAGCACAAGAATGACTTGTTGAAAGTAAGATTGTTGAAGATATGGAAAGGCAACAAGATCCAAGGTGGATGGTGCATTTCCATGCTTGAGTGAACTCCGGGAGGTAAGAGAGCTTTATAAAGATGATTTTGAATCGAAAGATGAAGGTAATGGAAATAACGACCTTGAGTCCGATGATGAAAGAGTTTATGACCAATGTCTATCTTAGAGTACTACTTGTCTACTTGTTTTTTTTGTATGTTGATGACTATCTTAAATTCCTAGTTAGTCTTTTTAATTAAATTATTATTTGTGTATTTTGAATCTTTGATTGTCAAACCTATTTAGACATTTTGCTTGTTAAGACTAAGACATTAGTGTTGCACCCTTGCGTAACTACATACGGGAGCTTTAGCCTTTATCGAGTTGTTTTTTTTTTAAGTTCATTTAGTAATTTTACAATTTAAATATTCATTTTTCATCTGTATTTTTAAATTTTGAAGTATAAATTTAATATTTATAGGAAAAAATTGTGAATCCGATAAATCAAATATATCCCGATATATTCTTTTTACCCCCAACCGATAATACCCAATACTTGATATTTCGACCATTGACAATATCTTTATTATACAGATGTTTGTATTTATTATAAATTATAATAAATTCATAAATTCATAATATAATAAATGCATTTATAAAGCTTAAGGTAATTTAACAATTCTAAACTTAATAACTTAATTCAATTATAAACAAGTTAAAAAAACTTCTAACGTAATTTAACAATTATAAACTTCTAAAGTAGCAACTTAATTTAACTGTATAAGATTAAGTTATTCTAATTTCAATTTAAATTCTGAAAACTTCTAAAGTCAATTCTGATAATTTAATTACAATAACTTAATTCATTATAAATATAACAAAATTATTCATTCATCTACAATAATGAGAAAATGAAATTCACCTACAACGGCTACAAGGCTACAAAACAAGAAGGAAAAATTAAATTAATAGTGAATGACAGCAATGAGTCCAAATAAATCAATTTCGGCATCGATCAGTCGAACAAAGCCACCGAGGTAAACGTAATGAACCACAACAATGAAGAAAGTGAATGAAGCAATGAAGAAAGGCAGTGAACAACAAGGCAACAATCAGTCTAAATAAATCAACACGCCTAAATCAGTCGAACAATAAGGCAAATTATTCAAACAATGCAGGAGTAAACGCAACAACCAAACAACAAACAGATTTAAAATCGGACAGCAATTGAACATGTTTTGCCTAAAATCAAAACCAATCAAACAGAGCCAAGGCAAATCGAATACATCAATCGAAACAACAAACTCATTGACAAAGATGGAATCATCAAACAAGACGCATGAAGTTGAATTTCAACAGGAAGGGAACTGAAACTTAGGCAGATTGGAAGTGGGAAGGAATCAATCGAAGACTTAGGCAGCCCGCGGCCATAACGATTTGGAAAAGGGGCGAAAATTCGAATGGACTAGGATGCGCGAAGAACCCAAGCTCGAGCAACTCAACGTCGGCCAGTGAAGAAGAGAAGCAGATATGGGATTACATCGCATTCAAGGCTACAAGATTTGTGAACTCAAGGCCAAACTGAAGAAGATTTGTGGAGGAGTTCGGCCATAGCAAATGAGACGAGGAAGGAGGCGCCATCGAGCGAGAGTGAGAGAGCAAGGAGAATGGGAACAGAGGGGGTGAGAGGCACAAAGAGGTGATATGAAGGATGAACAACGAGATGGAGGCGTAGAGAGAGAGATATGTGTGCTGGTTGAAATTAAAGTCTCAACCGCTGATAAGAAGAACACACGGATCACCATTTTCAACGTACCGTTAGAGCATCTTCCCTGTAAGCCATAAGAGCTAAGAGAAATAACCTACCAAAAGAGAATATTCTCTTTTGACCTATTATATGACTTTGTTGTTCCCACCGTAGGCTAATTTTGGTATGCTAAATTTCCTATAAATACTAATATAAGAACTTTCAACTATCAATTCCGTCACTCGATTATATCCTTAGTCCATTAAGCAACATAATATTTATTTTTTATTATAATTTTGATGAATCTATAATAAAAAAGATTAATGTCATTTTCTAAAAAAGTTATTTATGCAATGATAATTTAAATATGTCAAATATTATATTCATATTAAAAAACTCTTGAATATCTTTACAATACTACAACTTTTATTTTTAATTAAAAATCATAACTATATAGTATATATAGATTTATACTTGTATTATTTATAGATTTACATAAATATTAGGTACTTAAAAATAAATAAATAAATAAATAGCATTTGGCCTTCCAAAAGAGGAAGCCAAATTTAGCCTTTGTTTTGGAGTTAGGCCAAAAACAAAAAGGCAAAAATGAGTTTTGGCCTAGGGTGGGAGTAAAATTAGAGTAAAACCCATTTTTTGGCTTACCATGGAAGATGCTCTTAGATACGGGAAAATGGTTGGTACAGATCGATTCTAATCTATATCATTTTTATATTTAAAATAGTGTATATATATAGCAATATAAAATTTTAAATATATTATTATAATTCATTTAAAAAAAGATTAATTCGATTTATATTATAAATTATAAAATTATTATTATAGCTTATGGAGTAATAAATATTAATAAATAGAAACCTAACATTAGAGTAGAATACTTTTATATGTGTAGGAACTTGTATAAATTAGTTCAACCCAAAAATATGAGTTTGTGCAATATAGATCTTATTAGTATGGGTTTAGTTAATTGTGAAATTATATTAGTATAATTTTATATATGTAGGAACTTATATAAATTTATTCAAAGTAAAACTTATGAATATTGGTTTGTGTAGATCTTATAATGTAGGAACTTATACAAGTAAACCTAACATGTAGCCGTGTTAGTTTTATAATATAAATGGTATTTATAAGTTTATACAATATATATAGGTAACACTTATGAGAATATATATAAGTAACACTTATAAGTTTATATAACAGTTGATCTATAAGTTCATACCAATATATATAAGTAGAAATTTGATTAAATAAGTTCGTATAGAGTAGTTACGTTATGGTAATAATCATCATCAAAAAAATAAAAATGAAAATGAAAATCTCACTCCCAACGATCAATTTTATTTAATATATTTAAATATAAAATTTTAGTCACATGTTGTGACCATTGGGGTATGTAATTACGTTATGGTAATAAACTTGTCTGTTTTATTAATTTGAGTTTATATAATAAAAATACATATATAATATCAAAATTATTAATTTGAGTTTATAATCGTAAAAAAGATGGCAAAATACCTAAAATTACAAGTTTTTCTTAACAAGATTTACTTCTTAAAACAACGGGTTTTAATTAACCGAGTGAGTATTATACATTATAAGTTATACAATCCAAATGGACCTTCCTTTAATTCACACACAAATACATACTGTAAATATGTATGGAAACACATCATTATAATCGATTTTATATAGATATTTATATTTATCGTTCAAATTATCCAATTTCTAAAATTGATAATTTAATATTTAGATTTCGAATTAATATTTCAATTTCATATTTTCATAGTCTGCTTGTCAAAATTAATATCTCAATTTCATATTTAGATTTCCAATTATACCTCAATTTCATACTCTGCTTATCAAAATTCTCATCCCTATTATGGGTCTCTTTTTAATTTAACTGGGCCCCCTAAAATACTTCAGCTATTAAATTTTTTATCAAAGAAAACATAATAAAAATCAGGAAAATAAAAATTCTTTAAAATATACTACGTATAAGACAAGCAAGTTCAAAATCAAGTTACATATAGTAAGGAACTCATATTTTGTTTAAAATTCAAGTAATGTTCAAAAACAAGTTGCACAAAGGAACACATTTTGTTCAAAAGTCGATCAAGTAATATAAAAGGTCAATTACGTAAATAAAAACGCAAGTTTTGCAACCTAAACATAATAAGAAAACCAATGCAAAGAAGCCACACTTCAAGGACGGAATGAACCTTGTTTTTAGGCTCCACATAAACATATATATAGAGAGAGAGAAATTAGTACCTGGATCTATCTGCACTACTGTATGTAGGACACATACAGGTATTGATACAGGCCAAACCAACCAATAAACAGAAGCTAAGCAACTAAGTTAAGAAACAATGGGCCAACTACCTGCATCAATACAAGGTATAAAGTAAAAATTGCACAATTGGAATAGGAGATGAAAGAGTCAATTAGGCATGCTTACCCTTCAAATTTCAAAGCAGAAAACACAACTACCTGCAGATGCTTGTACCCGATTAAATGTAGTAAGGTTCAGCAAGTGTCAGATTTTTGTCTTGACTAATTCACTTAATATAGACATCAACCACTAAGCAGATACTTGTACCCGATTAAAAAAGTAAGTTTTGAAATCAATTATTTTTTATAAATAAAAGAATTATCATCGTTTATAAATATATTACTCACCAGCCAACTACAAAGGGAATCAGATATTTTGTGGAAGGTAAGAGTTACGAGAGGAGCCAAAAGAGAATCATCCCCGGTTCTGACCAGCCACTAGCAAGATCTTGATCTTTATCAGGATTTAGAGACAAAGTTCCTTTTAGAAAATACCTTGGCCAAAAGTTGAGGTAGGAAAATTGAAAACAAAAGGAGAGAGAGAAGAAATAAACCGGTAAGAAAGTGTACCAATGGTTATCGTAGATTCATAGACAAGGTAGGACCAACGGATCACCACAAGTTCCTTTGTGCTGCATGCAGCAGGGTAAGGAGGGGCTTCAGCCACCCCGAGTTCCCCAGGGATCTGCCACTGACCAGTTGCACTTGATCAAATCAATGTCGTCTCCTTGCATGCAGTTTAATTATATTAGTTCAGAAGATATATATAAAGCAATGCAAAGTTCTTAGATGTAACAAAAAATTATAGACAAAGTGAAATTTAAAGTTCAAACAAGCACATAGAAGTCGGGAAAGTCTTTAACAGTTGGTGTTCACCTCATCTGCTTGATAAATGGACAAAATCTGAAAACTATGATTTGTTCTTTCACACAAACCATACTGATGTTGAATGCTCCATTGGTCCCATATTCAACGTTCCATTGGGGAGTGCAGAGTTCGCCCAATGAACTTCATACACTCATTCACATTTTCAGATGAAACAAATCCCACATCAACATTGGCACAAGACTATAACAGGGACACAAAAACACCAAATTAATATTTTACTCTGCGGAAAAAAAATAGTAACATAAGATGAAGATGGAAGATTTAGCAAATGCACTGCAAGAAGAAAATTTTAACCTTGGTTCCCTTACAAATTGACTACAGGTTGAACTTGGAAAGATGTATGCTTGCCCAAACAAGAAGGTGGTCTTGGACTCAAAAATCTGAAAACATAAAACAATGCTTTTCTCAGCGGATTTCTTTGGGACATTTTGAGAAAGAAGGGTAGCATGAGGATAAAATGGATACATCATTAATACTTGCAACAGCAAAATATCTGGAGGTGGAATGTACACAAATTCGATGACTCCACTCATCAAGAGAGTCCTATCTATAAGAGATCTGATTTAACTTAAACAGGCTCTGAGCAAGCTGGAGAACAGCTACTGCGTAGTTGGGGTTCTGAGGGGAAATTCAAAGTTGGAAGCTCCTGAATACTTCAGAAACAGGTCCACCAAGAAGATATGGAGTAATATCTTGAGACTTTAGAGGTATATTTTTTTAAACTTTCTTATTTAAGTTATTTTTCTTGTAAATCCATCGTAATTTAAATCTTCTTATGAAAATTCTAGTGCAGAGAAATGAGCAGCTCTATATCTAGAAATGGACATATGAACTCTGCTAGTATGGCAAGGTGCAGGAGTGTTAGCCATTAGAGAACAAACCTAACAAGGGTGCTAAGACCGTACCATTTCTTTATGGCTAACACTCCTGCACCTTGTCATACTAGCAGACTTCATATCTCCATTTCTAGATATAGAGCTGCTCATTTCTATGCACTAGAATTTTCATAAGAAGATTTAAATTACGATGGATTTACAAGAAAAATAACTTAAATAAGAAAGTTTAGAAAAATATACCTCTAAAGTCTCAAGATATTACTCCATATCTTCTTGGTGGACCTGTTTCTGAAGTATTCAGGAGCTTCCAACTTTGAATTTCCCCTCAGAACCCCAACTATGCAGTAGCTGTTCTGAAGCTTGCTCAGAGCCTGTTTGAGTTAAAATCAGATCTCTTATAGATAGGACTCTTTTGATGAGTGGAGAGTCATCGAATTTGTGTACATTCCACCTTCAGATATTTTGTTGTTGCAAGTATTAATGATGTATCCATTTTATCCACATGCTACCCTTCTTTCTCAAAATGTCCCAAAGAAATCCGCTGAGAAATGCATTGTTTTATGTTTTCAGATTTTTGAGTCCAAGAACACCTTCTTGTTTGGGCAAGCATACATCTTTCCATCTAATTCTATTGGATTTCCATAAGAATTTTGCAGAGGCTGTTGATTTTCTGTATAACAAGTGTTGGTGATGATAGGATGGAGAACCGAAAAGCTTAAATCCCTTGTAGAACAACTCTGATCAATTCTATTCTAGGACAAAAGTCTTGGAATTCCAGTAGTTAAGGTTAGTCAAAAACTTGTCTATGAGAGGAGAGTATTGGATTATAGTCAAATTTCCTGATGAGATAGGAATACCCATGTATGTGAAAGGGAAGCTTCCCGGGCTAAAACCTGTTCTGGAGAAGTACTCCTTGTTAGCCTCTTGGATACCTACTGAGTAATCTACAATAGATCACACTTTGGATGAAATTTAAATGAGGGGTGTCTAGTTCTACATTTTAAGATCCTATATAGATAGTCAGAGCATAGAACAAAAATTAATGGGGAGATAGGATCACCTTGCCTTAGCCCTCTTTTGACATGAAAATAACCCTACAAGTGACCATTAATATTCAAAGAGATAAAAGATGTCCAGATGCATTGTAGAGTCCAATTGATGAAAATAGGAGGGAAGTTGAGATGGACAAGCATTTCTTCAATAAATTTCCAGGAGAGTGAATCATAAGCCTTTCTTACATCAATTTTTAGGAGACATCTTGGGCTTATCCTTTTTTCCTGAGTACCTTTTGATCTGCTCCTGTAATAACATAATTTTCTCACCCATCAACCTTACTTCTATGAACCCAGATTGTGCAGGAGAGACAAGAGTCATCAGTTCAGGTTTTCATCTTTCGGCTATTATCTTAGAGATGATTTTATGTGATGTTACAGCAAGATATAGGCTTGTAGTCTCCCACAGTGCTAGCATTTTCTATTTTTGCAATAAGTGAGATGCTAGTGTGATTTATCTGTTTCAACGGTTGGCCAGAATCAAAAAATTCTTTAACAGTTCTACAGATCTGATCTCCTGTGATCTGCCATGCCGCTTTGAAGAACTTGGAGGTGTATCCATCAGGGGCCTCCCCCGGAGATTTATCATCTCCATGGACCATAAAGCTGCCTTGATGTCTTCATTTATATTTGTCACTTCCTTAATGAGAAATTGATATCTGTCTTGGTGTAAGATTGCACCCCTTCTCTGATAATTCTCTGGTCAACAGAAGTTGTATCTATACTGGTTCCTAAGAGGCCTTTATAAAAGGATTCAAATTGCTGAGCCACCTTTTCTAGGGAGGAAGTTTTTGAGCCATCACTCTTTCTAATGCAGCTTATATTATTCCTCTTCATATTTTTCCTTATAAGCCCGTGAAAGTAAGCTGTACATCTATCTCCTTCAAAGTTATGTTTAGCCTTGGCTAGCTGAGAGTTGAATTTTAAGTTCAACTCATAACTTGCTAAGGCAAGACAGTTTCAAAGGAGACAGTGTAATGCCTATTTCCATGGACTTGTGAGAAAGAATATGAAAAGAAATCATATCAGTTCTATCCTCAAAGAAGATGGCACAGAAGCAACCTCTTTAGATGTTGTGGGACTTCACTTTGAATACTCTATAAGGATCTACTAGGCACCGAGAAAGACACTGATGTTGATGATGCAAGGATTATTAGAGATGGAGGAGCCATCCTTAAAGCTGAAAGACACCAGACATTGACTCAACCTTTTCCAGAAGATGAAATCAAATCTGCTCTGTGGTCCATTGAAGATGACAAGTCCCCGGGTCCAGATGGTTACACTTCGAAATTTTTCAAAGAAAGCTGGGGTACAAGGAGACAACTTTGTGGTGCTGTCCTTGAATTTTTTGAAACTGGCAAGTTCCTCAAACAAATCAACCACACCAGCATATCTCTGATTACTAAGACACAGAATGCCAATAAAGTGGGAGATTTTAAACCAATATCATGCTGCAATGTAACATACAAAGTCATCTCAAAGATCCTGGCTTCTAGACTCGATCCATAACTAAAAGATCTCACCTCCTCTGCACAAGTTGGATTTATAAAAGGAAGGCTCATGGGAGAAAATGTAATGCTACTCCAAGAACTCACCAGGGAGTATACAAGAAAGAGGATAAGTCCGAGGTGCCTTCTAAACCTTGATCTTAGAAAAGCATATGAGATACCCTCTCATGGAAATTCATCAAGGAAAATGCTCACTCGTCTAAACTTACCCTGCACTGTTTATTAATTGGCTTATTGAATGCATTTGCACTTCATATTTTTCTTGAAATATAAGTGGTAACCTAGCGGGCTTCTTCCTTAGAAAAAGAGATTTACGGAAAAGAGATCCAATCTCCCCATTGATTTTTGTTTTATGCACTTACTATCTCTCTAGGATTCTGAAATGCGGGACTAGGCTCCCACATTCTTTAAATTTAATCCTAAATGTGGGCTTCTACAGATTACACGAGGAGACAAGGTTTCCATGAAAATTATCTTACGACTACTTGGATCTTTTCAAAGCTGCCTCTGGTCTTGAAGTTAACTCTATGAAATCATCCTACTACTTAGCTAGAGTTCTTGAAGATGACAGAAACTACCTCCTCTCCACTCTTAAGGTTTTCCTATTTCCTCTGGAAAACTGACACTAGCTCAGTAATCCCCTCTTTTTGATAAGCTTCTGAACAACATAAGCTACGTCATCAGCTTGATGATAATGTATTCAAACTTGTCCATCACATGATAGGACCAGAATAAACATCAAGTTCTTACTACTACTCCATTGATCTTGCATTAAGATTTTGAATAACTGAAAGGGGATTAACTTTATTTCATTAAGATATTCATGCTACTACCGCTCCACTGATCTTGCATTAAGAAATGAGGGTTAACTTTCTCAGCCATGATGGCTGAAGACCTTACATGAATGAAAGAGGATTCAGCAATGGAAAGGGGAAAAAGCTTAGGAAAAACCTACAACATTGACTATTCTTCAAATAAACAAAACAAGTGAATAAAATTAAACAACACAGGTGAATGAACAGGAAGAAAAGAATAAAATATGAGTGAGTACAACAAACTGAGAAAGCATAATGTAAATGCATATTTCCTAAGATCTTGAATACCTTTTTCCCTTTTGAAACAACCAAAAGACTTGGCCCTATAGGAGGATGGAAAAAGTTAATAGTGCCTTCCTTTCAAATTCACAATAGGGTCGACTTGGAAAGAGTCAAAATCTGCATAATAAATTCAAAAAGTAATAGTGAGGAAATTCGAATCAAAGAGAAGAGTATGAAACTATCCAACAAATATCATCACCAAGCATGTTCTTAAAACAAGGATGTACTGTTCAAAATGATTGTGGAAGAAATCCAGTGGAATCTAATTTCTGTTCATTCTTCATCTTAATGCCGAATCTCATGGCAGAATTTATATTCAACTTTCAAGGACTGATGAGACCACCTATATCATGGCATTGATCAAGATCTGTGGAGTACAAAAAGCTAAGGACAGAAGGAAAAAAAGGATTAACTTTTTTTTGGTAAAAAAAAGGATTAATTGACCTTACAAGAGTTGAATACGACATTGCAAAACACTCAAAGATCTACCTGATGGCCCTTCTCTCCTAAGTCCTGTCACTGAGCACAAATCACAATAATAGTTGCTGAAAACCAACACCAAAGAAAAACCCGCAAATGCAGAGAAAAACTATAAATATTTACAGAAGCAAATTTGAAGAATATTAGAGACTCGTACTAGGATTAGAAGGATAAAGGAATTAGCCTTCATATGCTCATTAGGCTTGCATTCTCCCTATTCATGTGGGATGTCAAAAGGTGTCTATCGACCATCAATTTCCACATTAAACGATCCAAGATGTAAATTAATTAAAATTCCAACCAAATTCATTTGTTCATTATCTAAGGTCTGGAAATCAGTTATTTATCTGGAGGTTTAAACCCAAGAGTGCAGTACATTTTTTCAACTAACAACTACCAGATGAGGTTGCTTCACAGATATTTCTAGAAACGTAAAAGACAAATCAGCACCCAAATGCTATCTGAATGGATGCATATGTTTGGCTAGCTCGTAAACTCTAAAGCTCGTGGCAAATATTTAGACAGTACATCAAAAAATATCTTCCCAAAAGCCATTACTTGCCCTGAGATATAGGGGTTAATTACAGACAATATAAACTATGCCTTAACACACGAGTTTAACAAGGATTATCTCCATTTTGCAAGTATGAGTACTGTTAAGAAGCCCATGATATCCTAGTATCTTCTGAAAGAGTTGAATGGTGACAGTCAATATACCTGATTGGTGATTCAGCTCGCCAGCACAGTGGTAATGTATCATCTGATGCATCACCGGTAAGTTTCCCCTCCAACATATATTCAACCTATATTGAAGAATACTTGATGAGCATTGATTCTTAATAAGAAGACACCAAACTTTACAGGTGATACGAATCATAAGAAAATGATACATACAGAGAGAACAAGGTCAACATAGGCTCGCTTTGGGAAGTATGTGTATGAACTGTCACTATCAAATACTACTCGTCCCACGACATTACCTAACTCAGCTAAGCTAATTTTCTTGCCTCCATAACTTATTCTTGCAATCTCTGCCTCATAAGAGTTCCTGTGGGAGATAAGAAAGTAAAATGAAGCCTAGGCTGCAAAAGTGCTCTACAATCATGACTTCTGAAGGTCTCGTTATATAAACATATTTAGAGATAAATAGGTTATAATACAATACAAGATGAGAAACATACTGCATATGAACAAGAAAAAGCTAAATGCTTGGATGCTAAAGTTTGCTGACACATGGTGGATCAGAAGTAAAATTGTCAATTCAGATTTCACATGTCAAACTCATCCCAATTAATCACAGCATCTTGCATGTAAGCCTTAATTAAGCCACGCACATGAATGGTACAGTTGATCACCAAAAAGAGCATTGATAAAGAAAAGAAGCATTGTCATCATCCACGTTTGTAGCAAAGCAGATACTCTCAAATTCAAACTACAATATACAATCAAATTCACACAAAGAGCGATTAAATAAGGAAAACATAAGGAAATAAGGATGCGAACCCCGATCCATGATCTATTTGACGGCGCATCTGTCTTGCCTTCCGAGGACAAAAGCAAAACCAGCCTGAAAACAAAGATCAGATTAAAATGAAATAACCGACCACATAAAACACAAACAGAAGAAAGTCCGACTTAGATTACCCTCGGATTAGGATGAGAGAGAAACTGTTTCAATTCAAGAGAAGTAGATACCCGGCTTAGTCTTGATTACGAAGAGAAATTCTGAACAGCAACTCGGCCAAGGAACGAAGATGAATCGTGACCACTGAAAGGATCGGAGCCGCCATCTCGAACCACCGTCTCCCCTTCGCTCGATCACCTCTCAAATATCGCTCTCCCCGCCTCTCGATCTTTTTGGTGTTCAATTCCGTCGTTAGGGTTAGGGCTCCGGCGAAAGGATCGAGACCGACGATGCAGAGAATGAGCCGGAAGTACGGAGAAAGCGGAAGCCGGCGTAGGGTTAGGGTTTCGTAACTTCGTAAGAGAGGAGAACCCGGGACTTGTCTGCGATTTGGACGAGAATAGTCGAAAGAGGAACTGAAGCGAACGCCGAAAGAGGAGCCGATGATAATCTAAAGAACTTCTGAGAAGTTTTGCGGCGGATCGCGAGGAATGATCGGAAGGAAAAGGGCGATGGGTGCTATACTTGGACTTGCCGACTTGACTTGCCGCCGATCGACTTGATCAGCGTGCGTAGAAAGAAAGCTGGATTTGTAGTTGCAGGCGCAGAGAAGTGATACTTTGCTACAATCGATATCCTCTTACGCAAGCAAGCTTAAAAAATACGCTTTACTTGACAGCCGTCAAATCTCATCTTTCCCTTTTTTTTTACGGAGTATTTCATGGCGGTTCAATTCAAGGGAATAATATTTCCTAAAATAACAAGAGAAATTATAGTGAATATACCAATTGAGTCGGTCCATTGTAAAAATAATCCTCTTCTGACCCAATTTGTATAAATGTTAAAAAGGTCCATAAATTTGGAAAAGTAACCGGTTGAGGGAACTCCTTACCGCGGGTTCCAAATTGAAA
Organism: Persicaria tinctoria; assembly: GCA_037127255.1. Classification (NCBI taxonomy): domain Eukaryota; kingdom Viridiplantae; phylum Streptophyta; class Magnoliopsida; order Caryophyllales; family Polygonaceae; genus Persicaria; species Persicaria tinctoria. The sequence continues at coordinate 20,814,448 of JBANSL010000016.1, read as the reverse complement.
AGAGAAAACTGAGATGGGACATCACGGTCATCTCTCACAATTTGTGAAAGTATAAATTCAAAAGCCTTGGAGGGGGAAACCGACATTGACAGAGCTTGGAGAGATCAACTGCTGCGACGCCGAAACCGAGAGAGAGAGAGAGAGAGATGGGTTGCTGCGGCACCGGCACCGAGAAAGAGGGGGGAAACCACCATTGAAGGGAGAGACGACCCGACATTGGAGAGAGACAACACCCCTAGTGCCCAGTCCGCCATTGAAGAGAGGTAATCCCCCATTCTTTATCTCAAAGCTTTCTCCTTTAATGGAAGTTAGGGGGTTTCAATGCATGTAAATTCGATTTGGGGCCGGTTGAAAGAATTGGGTGAATGAGGTTGGAAATTTGGGAAGGGGAAACCCTAACTGTATGTGTGGTGGGCGGTGAATGGGGTTAGAAAAATCGGGATCCAATCCCGATTTTTCCTCCTCTTTTTTTTTACCCCTTTGCTTTGGGCCCAAGCCAAAGAAAACTTGGGCTTAAAGGGCCCGAAGCTTGGGCCCTAAGGACCCGAAGCTTGGGCCCGAAGGACCAATGATGAACGAGAGAGTTGTAGCTAAGGATGTCAGAAGCGGCGGCCGGTAACCACCATCGTCGGGCCACGACAGCCCGCTAACGGAGCACCGACGGCCCAACTAAGGAGGGCAAAGGCTAGGATCGACCGGACGAGGCCGACGAAAGCTCGACATCACCGACAGCCACCCAGGGACACCAAATGAAGGGATATCTTGGAGGTGCGATTGAGATTCGGTAGCCAGGGAGAAGGATACGGGGAAGGACGCCGACGAACGGAACCCCAGCAAACCCAACCCATCTCGGCAGCGCAAGTATGGAGACTAGGATGAGAGTGAGCGAAGCTCCGAGGCACCCAAATCGGGGACGAAACTGAAGTCGACAAGAAAAGGGCCCAACTCCGACGAGCTTCTGGCCGAACAACACAGACGAATCGACGACGGCCAAACGAAAGCAAGAAGATGCTTTGATGGCCAAAGATCGTCGAAACCCCCAATTGAGCAATCACTCTCAACTATGGCTTTCCGAATCTCAAGCTCTGTTGCCACTCTTATACCTGCATATACTGCAAACGCTTCTGCTATAATGACATAAATCATTCTAACATTACATTTATGTATCCGAATAACTTGATCATAATTATTCCTCAAATTGCACCCAATCTGAGGTTGGCAACCAAATTTGACTGAAGCATCTACATTAATTTTAACGACACTTATTGGGGGACAATTCCAATTTTTTTTTCTCAGGAGGCCTAATACGTTTTGGTAATTTGATTTTCACCGGTTCCTTATTCCAACATGAAATCTTATCAATAGCTTGAATTAAGATATTGCCAATACTCTTGATTTGATTCCCTCGTGTCCGAATTTTCTCTTGTCCCTCATTTCACTCCCTACTGTTAAAATAAAATAAAAAATGCAACTGAGCATTTGAAGTGACCTATGCTTTTTGTTTGGGGTTACTCTTTAACACTTTCAGAAACCCCAAACAAAGTATTGATAGACTGATAGTAACCAGAACAAAACATGATACAAAGATGACCCCCAAATCTCTCTTCTTTTTTCTTTTTTATTTTGCTTTTGCTTTCATTTTATTCTTTCTTTTTCCCTTTCTTGATCTTTCATCAATCATCATTAACAAAAATATTTTAATATATTTTCAGGGGAAAAGCTCCCTCATCTCTCTAGAAATCTAGAGAGAGATGGAGACCCAATCCCGACTTTGCCGGCCTCAACCCGACTTCGGCCGTCGTCATCTCGGCTCCGACCGTTTTCTAATACGGTTGTTCTGCCACTGCAAAGCACCGGTGTCTCGCCGGTTGTCAATCATATTTAATTGAAACTAATCCGCTTCGGTCTTCGTTCGAATCCCCAATTCGGTTTGGGGTTTTGTAGATCGGGGTCTTCTCCTTCAATTTCTGCAACTTGTCGTTTTGTGTTGTGTAACCCTTTCCTCCATTCTTCCCTAGATGTAGCCTGGTTCGAATGGTTTTACAATCGTCCCCTTCTTGGCTCCCCTTCGGTGGCTTTGATTGGTGGGTTCTGTACTTATCTCGGCCGCCGGCGTCTTCATCTGCTGAGTTCGTCCCTATCTGCAATTGGCCCTGGGCACATATACATAATAAAGTTGCTTGACTTAGAGTTCTAGAATGAGGAAAAAATGTTAGTTGCACAATATATTTTGGTTTCAAGACATAAAAAGCTACACTTACGATCTTAGACATTGTCATATTAGTTAAAAGACTAAAAAACAATTGTCTCTAAGCCATTTTTCATGTTTCATACATGAATGTGTACATTTAAACAAAATAAATGTTTCTATTACAATTGTCCTTAAGAATTGGGACTCTCTACCCATCGTTTCTATTACTATTGCTGAACCTTTCTATCGATTGCAATCAGACAACCAGTTGAAACCCTAGGTTAGATGGAGCTACTCCTCGACACTTCGTGACGTCGCCGGCGACGGCGTGGGTCGCTGCGGCCGGGCAAGGAGAAGGTAAACCCTCTCACTTCCGATCTATGCTGTTTGGACATCGATATTGATCGAAACGGGGGATGTCTTCAATTTCAGGATTTCGGTGTTGGGTTTCTGTGTGGGTTTTGTCTCGGTCTTCCTCCTTCATCCTCTTAGGCATGGTGTTATTTAATCACTTGTATTGTTTAGATCTTCGGTAATCTTGATCCTCTTCGTGGTTGATTTATGATTAGGAGAAAAGAAGGATCAAAGATGGAGGGCGAGAGAAGAGAAGGACGAGAAGTGTACCTGGATCTCGGTGGAACGAATGTTCAAGGGCAAAAATGAACAACGAAAGTGGCACCTGATACAAAACCTCCCGGAAGCTGCCCTCAAGGGCTTCCAATTTCCATGGATTTCAACTCTTTAAACCTCCAACTGCACCTCATTGCACCTGATATATTGCCAAACACCAGCGTACTAGCTTTTTTTTTCGGAACCTAATGAAAGCTTTTAAAACCCGTTGACAGATGTTGCCAAACACGTGCTTATTAGCTTGAGATTGTATGATCCTATGATCCTAGCTAGGATCCCGATCCGGATTTATGCATAGAATCCTTTTTTGGGTAGGATTTGCTGTGAGATCTTTAGAATTTTAATGGATCGATAGGATCTTACGATCTTATGCGATCCTATTTTTATTAATAATATGTATTTTTTAAACATTTATTTTGTTTAAATGTACACATTCATGTATGAAACATGAAAAATGGCTTAGAGACAATTGTTTTTTAGTCTTTTAACTAATATGACAATGTCTAAGATCGTAAGTGTAGCTTTTTATGTCTTGAAACCAAAATATATTGTGCAACTAATATTTTTTCCTCATTCTAGAACTCTAAGTCAAGCAACTTTATTATGTATATGTATATTTTTATTTTTAAATTTTTTAATTATATTTCGGGGATCTTACAATCCTCTAGTGTGATCTTACAATCCGATCCACAAACCTTGTTATGATTCGATCCTAGAATCCCGATCCTAATAACTTTGCCATTAGCCTCATTATTTTATAAATTTTATTTCTCTTAGTTTTCTTATGCTAAAAATGAATAATTAAATAACAAATCTAAGGTCTTTCCAATATATTTTAACAAAAACATTATTTTCTATATGCACATATAAAAAATTAATTTTTTTAAAAATAATTTTTGTTTTTCTTTAATTTTTTCTATTATTTAAATCACAAAGTTAAACTTTTTTCTAATATATTTAACCCCCCTAAATTTTTATTTTTTTTGATTTGGTAAAAATTCGAGGCCAGACAAACCTGGACCTCGATGGCCGACAAGTCAGCATACGGAAAACCGTCAAAAATAAAACAACAATACAAAAAAGGTGCAAAATATAGGCAAAGCGCTCTACAAAGCGAAGCAAAACACAATAATCCCGAACAAGACGAGGACGTAGACGAAGGACGAAGCCAAGCACTATCCTGGAGCAGCATCATAGGCCGGCGGCACATCAGGAGTCACCTGTGGGCAGTGAAGAGGAACCTCCAAGGAACCATTCTTCTGAAAAAAGGAGACGCCTCGATACACACTGCCACGACCCCAGCCTATCCCGACTCCGACTGCCAGAACCCCATCAGAAGGAAAAGAGAATCCAGCCACGCCAAACGAAGAGCCACCCAACACCTGAACTGAAGCGCACCAGAAACCCAATTTGGGATTTTCGCATACCCCGTAGGGAAATATTTTCAAATATTAATATTTTCCCATAATTATGTTATTTAATATTACTTTTTCCTGTTTTCGGGCTGCCCCCGGGCGCAAGGCAAAAGCCTTGTGCCCAAAGCACGAGCCCGAAAACAACAATTGATGCTTCCCAGGCAACACGAGAGGAACGACAGACGAAACCCCACAGAAGGTTGTCGGAAAGGCCAACAGCGAGCACAAGTATGGCCGGACAGCAAAAAACCTAGAATCGGCAAGGCAGCCCGACCCAGGGAAGACGAGCAGCAAAGCCGAAGGCTGATTGTTCACAGGAGGCCGGAATTTGCTGGCCGACCCATGGAATATGATGTCCCGGGAAAAACCAGGCCCAGGGAGGGAGAACAACAGCACCCGACCCTAAATCAGCAAGGATCGGAGGTCGATTGTACCCGGCCAAGCCGAGATGCACATCGGAGGCCGATTGTTCGAGTATTGGCTTAAATCGGTCAAGGAACGGAGGTCCTGGAACGCAGATCTGCTAACGCCTCCTCAATGGCTTGTAATATAATATTTGCAAACTTCTTCATCTGAAAGACACCGGCCAAGCCGATGGCGACGAGGCGGAGCAACCCAAGAAGAGTCGGGCAACCCAGCGGCTGAGCACTCTCCGAGGAGAGGAGTTGGGGCTCTCCGAAGAGAGATTTAGGCTCTCCAAAGAGAGAGATTTGATCGGAGATTAGTCGGCGATTGATCGGAGCGATTGTTCAACCATGTCGGAGAAGGAGAAAGGTTTCAGCGTTGTTTTTTGGAGGAGCTCTCAAAAGAGAGCTTTTTTTTCATTCTAGTCTTCGATCCCCCTAAAAAAATTATTGATCCGCCACAAGCAATAACAATGGTTAGATCCATTTTATTTTTTTTATAGAGTAAAAATTCAAGATTAGACATGCTTTCTTCTTGATAGGTCGACAAGTCGGCAGACGGATAACGGATAAGCCATCAAACATATAATAGAAAATAAAAAAAAGGTGCAGCCGATAAGGGTTCGTTTGGTTGGCAATGGAAAAACCCAGGAAGTACAAAAACCCATGAAGTAACTAAAATATATGTGTTTGGTTGAATTTTTTTCCGCGGAAAAACCCAGGAAGTTAAATTTCCAGGAAGTTAAATTCCTCAATTTCAAAGGAATTTAACTTACCTACTCTCCCCTAGATAAGTTGCAATTCTCCCATTTTCTATTTAAAAATTTTCAATTTCCCTATTTAATCATCTAAACTAAAAAGTTAGACTTCCTGGGAATTCAATTCTCATGAAATAACTTCCCGGGAATTTTAATTCCCACATTGAACCAAACGAGCCCTAAGTATTGTACAAAGGATGAAAATTAGATCCATTTGAAATTAGCCTCTCACTTTAAACTTTCCAAACCTTGTTCTCTCATTAGGGTGGACTAACAAATACCCGTGGTAAGTTAAAAGATTTATGTACACTCAAACTACTCAGTAAAACTCAGAGTTTACGTAACCAAATTAAATTGAATTGAATAAGACTTGTGAGCTGTTAACGTACATAAAATTTGAATTTGATTGCATAAGATGTTAATTGTATCAAATTGAAGTTAGATCGATCACCAAGCCAAATTCTACATATTTGGCAAACCAATTATTGACCGCAATTCACAATATTTTCTTTACGTAACTCAATTTTTATTTCTATAAAAGATGATAAATTATATGACATAACATGCGAGCAAATTTAGAAAGTTAATTAAAGAAAGAAGATTAAAGCTGGCAAGATCTGATCTAAACACGAAAAATCGGCCAATTACCCAACCCGTCTGAAACTGATTAACTCAAATATTCAAAAACTTAATACATTACCAAAAAACTGACCCAACACTTGAATAACCCAATAACTCAAACTCAAACCCGAACGAATCAAATCCAACTCAACCAAAAACCAATATGACCCGAAATTGTTATAAGCGAAATTGGCAATAGCTCCAACCTTTAATAGGCCTTCTATTGAAATTTTACAAATGATTTGAAATAACAATAACCCAAAACAACTAAAATCTAAAATAACCCCAATCGAGAGAACCTCAAAATCCAAAATGAGCATAAACCCCATTCAACTCAACCCAATCTGACCGAACCTGAATAATCAAATCATTTGACATTATCCAAAATCTGAATGACTTGTAACCTGAATGCCCAAACCTTATACCCAACTCACCCGATTACCACCTTAAATAAGATTTAATGAATAAAATTACAAATAATTAGCATACAGTGGATTTAATTGTGATTATATATTCGTGCATAAATACATACAAATTAATATGATTAAGTATGAATAATCATTTTATTAGACATCAATAATTTATTACGTTCACACTGTAGCTCGATCATATATATAGAATCTATCCTCGATCATCAATAAATTAAATACCGAGTGGTGAATTCGTTTTAATTAGTACAACTAAAAAAAAGGGCATATTTCCCTAAATTCAAATTTTCAAATATATGAGAATTCAGTATTAATTGTTCCATATGTCTCAGTTAATTCTCTTCCTGATCAGCTTCTTTCTCATTGATCTTCCTCAAACCTACAAGGCTCAGGTACTGATTAATGGAAATTTCATTAATTGATGATCTCTAAACTATAAGCAAGCAGTTTTAATTAACTTTTAATTGCTGTTGATCTACTCTGTGTTAATTAATTAATTAATTATTGAAGTGGCTGAGCCATGGCGGCGATCTGTCCAACACAAGATCCCGGATCTACGGCGAGACCACGATTAGGCGGTCCCTCATCCAAAACCTGAGGCTAAGGTGGGAGTTCTTCGTCGGGAATGACGTGACCGCCACGCCGGCGGTGAGCGACGGCGTGGTGTACTTTCCAGCATGGGACGGGAACCTCTACGCGGTGCGCGCGCTTGACGGGGGATTGGTTTGGAAGCTCAACCTCAGCCAGCTGAAGGGCGGCGGGCTGAATGGCACCAACCGGACTATTTCGCGAACAACACCGGCGGTGGCCGGGCGGCTTTTGATAGTCGGAATCTACGGGCCGGCTGTGGTGGTGGCCGTCGACAAGGTGACGGGGGTGAGGGTGTGGATGACTATGTTGGACCCACACCCTCTTGCCCAAATCACCATGTCCGGTACCGTTTTCTTGGAGTAAGCCCTCTAAATTAACTCGATTTTAGGTTATTACAAGGAAAACGAAAATCCCAATCTCCAAATTTTTTTTTTCTTTTATTTCCACAACTTCATCCGATCCATTCGAAGATTTAGAAAACATTATATTAACGCAAAAGCTTTCTTCAAAAAAATAAAAAAGAAGAGTCCGTGGCTCCGCCATTAACTTGTGGAAAGCTTTTGAAGAAAGCTTTTTTTTTTTTTTTAAGAAGAGTCCGTGTTTCAGCCGACTTCTCATTCGAAGATTTAGAAAACATTATCGTAAAAGCTTTTTTTTTTACAAAATCTTCTTATCGAGAATATGCCAAAGAAAAAATATTTCAAGAAATTTTTTGAGCATCCACCTGCCCGAAATTCTGGCTCTGCCACTGGGTCGATATATAACTAAAGGTAAATGCAGTGATCTCTACATAGGGGTATCGTCGTCAGAAAGTTTGGCGCCACCGGCCCAATGTTGCACCTTCAGGGGAAGCTTCGCCAAGCTTCACATCGAAACCGGATCCATCCTCTGGCAAACGTACACCATCCCTGATAACGGTGGTCGTGCTGGTGGCTACTCTGGCGGCGCTGTTTGGGGCAGCTGCCCCTCCATTGACCCTCTTCGAGGACTCGTTTATATAGGAACGGGAAACCTCTACACTGCTCCAGCATCGGTTTACGATTGCCAAGCTAGGTTGAATAACCAATCATCTTCAGGTGAACTCCCTCCGTTCAGTAATGCACGTTTTTTATGGGATAAAAATATATAAAATTCATATTTTATTTAGTGTTTTTTTTATCATTCTAAAGAAGCATGTATGAATAGTAAACGACGTGTTTTTTATCGAAGAAGGGAATAGTTTTGACATGAATTTATCATTTCTATTTTTAGGTGCTCCTCAGCACGAACAGTGCGTGGGGACAGACGTCCACTTCGATTCGATCTTGGCCGTTGATCTAAGATTAGGGAGCTTCAAGTGGGCCCGGAGGGTCAATGAGTATGATGTGTGGAACATTGGTTGTTTGGTGCCCGATAGCCCAACTTGCCCACTTGGTCCTAATCCGGACGCTGATTTTGGGGAGGCGCCGATGATGCTTACAATTCGGTGTGAAGATGGTCGAAGTCGCGACATCGTGGTTGCGGTCCAGAAGAGTGGCTTCGTTTGGGCTTTGGATCGTTCCACCGGTGACATTTTCTGGTTTAATGTAAGTCCATCTTTGTACATACTCGATCTCTACATTTTTTTGGCCTGTAACAACCATATCAATACAACTAGCAAAGTCTAACCCTATCCAACTCGACTCAGTCATTGGGCTCTAAATTTTATCATTACCTAACCCTATATTAAGCGATGTTTAAATTGACTTGGCTCTAACTCGATAAGATCTAAATAATTACCCAAATCGCGTGGTGTACACGCAGCAAGCTGGACCAGGAGGGGTGTGGGGTGCCGCCACAAACGGCAAAACCATATTCACAAACATCGTCAACGACGAAGGAAAACCCTTTAGACTGGCGCCCTCAAACCGCACTACCACCGGCGGTGGATGGGTGGCGCTCGACGCAGCAACCGGGACCATCAAGTGGACCACTGCGGCCCCAGACAACAACTCCGCACATGGCCCTGTCACTCTTGTAAATGATTTGCTCTTCGGTGGCTCCGTGGCCTCTTCTGGCCCGTTCTATGGCATGGACCTGGTGACAGGAGAGATAGTGTGGTCATATAACACTGGAGCCACCGTATACGGCGGGGCTTCGACCAGCTATGGTTGTCTTTATCTTGGGAATGGTATCTCTGTCGGGATTACATCGCTTCATCCTACGTGGGTACATGGAACTTCTGTTTTTTCCTTTTGCTCAACCCCTCTCGCCTAGTTCAAAGTAAGAGTTTATACATCCCGATCTCGGACCTGTTTCATTGTGAGATTTAATGGGGTTGTTGTTTGTTAATTTCAGTTTCAGTTATGGATCTATTAATGTGGAATTTATCATTTTCAAATAATTAGCACAATAAGAATCACTTTGTGTCATGTCTTACTAGTTTATTTGGTAATAGTAGAATGATAGAATTGATGTAAAATTCTCCTTGAGGGTTTCATTCATTGATCAATCATATATATAGGTTATAAGGTATATATATTGGGCCTTTGGGCCCACTATACAATATGAGACCTATGTAATCTATCAAACCCCCGCAGTCGAAAGTGGAAGGTCCCGTACTATGAGTCTGGACCGAAAATCGAGGAACAACTGCCGAGGTAAACCCTTGGTGAAGATATCAGTGTACTGATAGGAGGACGGGACATGAAGAACACGAACATGTCCAAGAGCAACCTTGTCCCGAACGAAGTGTAGATCGAGCTCAATGTGCTTCGTTCGTTGATGTTGGACTGGGTTGCTGGCTAGATAGATGGTGGAGACGTTGTCGGTGTAGACCAGGGTGGCCTTCTGAAGAGGGCAGCGGAGCTCAAGAAGGAGATTGCGCAGCCAAGAGCACTCGGAGACAACGTTGGCGACACCTTTGTACTCTGCCTCGGCGCTAGAGCGAGACACCACAGAATGTCGTTTCGCAGACCACGACACAAGGGTGTCGTTGAGGAAGATACAGTAGCCAGACGTGGAGCGATGTGTGTCAGGACAACCACCCCAATCCGCATCAGTGTAAGTGACGAGGTCAAGCCGAGAGGAAGGGTTGATTGTGGTGCCCAACTCAAGGGTGCCGCTGATGTACCGGATGATTTGCTTCAAGGCCTGACAGTGCGGTTCCCTAGGTGCATGCATGAACAGGCAGATCTGCTGAACGACGTAACTGATGTCTGGCCTAGTGAACGTAAGATACTGCAATGCACCGACGAGGCTCCGGTACAACGTCGGATCATCAAACAGAGGATCAGAGTGAGCACTGAGCTTGTTGGAAGTATCCACAAGGGTGACAACTGGCTTGCAGTTACTCATCTTGGCCCGAGCAACAATCTCGGCAGCATACTTACTCTGAGATAGAAACAACCCAGATGCATGACGCTGCACGGCGACTCCCAAGAAGTAAGACAACGGACCCAGATCTGACATGGCGAACTCGGCACTCAACTGGGAAATAATAAACGTCCGAAGAGCATCAGAAGAGGCGGTGAGGATGATGTCGTCGACATATAGTAACAAAAAGGCCATGTCTCTACCTCTGAGCGGCTGCCAACGAAGCCCAAGCGTTGCAGATGAGAAGCAAAGCGCTGGAACCACGCCTGCGGAGCCTATTTCAGACCTTACAGAGAGCGCTTCAAGAGACAAATGTGCTTGGGATGATCAAGATCAGCGAACCCCGGTGGCTAAAACATGTAAACTGTCTCATTCAGATGACCATGCAGAAAGGCGTTCTTGACATCCAGCTGATGAATAGCCCAATGTCGCGATAACGCTAAGCTCAACACCACTCGGATAGTGGCAGGCGTGACCACGGGGCTGAATGTCTCATCACAATCAATACCTGCCTGCTGAGATCGACCGTTAACCACCAGACGAGCTTTGTAGCGCTCCAACGACCCATCAGAGAGGAACTTGTGGCGGAAGATCCACATGCAGCGAATGACGTTCACCTTAGGAGGGCGAGGAACTAGAACCCATGTATCATTCCTTGTCAGGGCCCTATATTCGTCGAGCATAGCCGCCGGCCAATTCGGGTCGAGGAGGGTTGTTTTGTGGGAGGTAATTGGGATGGGGGAAAGGGAGGTCGGGTTTGAGGTAGGAGGGAGTTGGGATGTGGTTGGGGCGGGAGGAGGCATTGCGGCTCCGCGACATCTGGTGTGACGGGGGGGGGGGGGGGGGGGGGGTAAATCCGGAGTTTGAAGGAGAGGGTATCGCGGGGTGATGGGTGACGTTCATAGAGACGATTTGACGAGGTCTGAACCCTCCGGAGATGCTACGGGTGTGCGGTCTGGTGGTAGAAGGAGGGGGTGGTGGTGGGGGCGGTGTAGAGGGAGAGGCAGGAGCACCGGTAGAGCTCTGGGAAGGAGAAAGTGTGGGAAGGGAGACTCTGACTCAGGATGAGACATTGGAGGTGTCGAAGATGGGGAAGGAGGAGAAGAGAAGGGAAAGCGAGACTCCTCAAAAGTGACATGACGCGACACAATAAGCTTATAGCTCCGAACATCGAGGCAAAGGTAACCGCGATGATAAGACGGATTGATATGGGGTTAGCCGTAGGATGGCCCGATCTTCGACAATCAAACTAGAAATAACAAGAACGGAAGCAAGACTCGATGAACAAGAATAAAGACTCGAAATTGAAAGCAAGACACGACCGATAAGGACTGAATCGAACTAAAATAGAACGAGACAAAGACCCCAGGCCTCCTAAGAGGGTAGGAACAAAATACCAACGACTATAAAGCCCGCCTCTACAACCTTACATAATCAAGCGGGCAACTTGGAGGCACAAGGAGGGGACTTGTGATTACCTGGATCACCAAGTTCTCGCGAGGTCGACGAACTCAAAGCAAACCAAGCAAGATCTATAACCAATTTGCAATTGATGAGACACGCTATGAATCGATCGACTTTCTCACGCCTGTGTTTCACACAAAGACTGAATTCTCATAAAAATTGTACGTGCCTTCTACAATGATGAATCAACCGCTTAATATAATAACCATAGGGCTGATTTTTGATAAAAATAATAAATAAAATATAAATTAAAATAAAATCCTAAATTACCTAAAATAACTTAAGTAAATAAGATCTCTAAAAATAGCAATAAAGAAAGTTCCAAGACTTAGTAATTTCCGTCTAAAAACAGTGACAACTCCAAGATGTTGATTTTCGGCCAAGCTCTTGGTCGAATCTGGAAAAAACTTCAACAGCAAAGTTGTAGATCTCTTCGTCCTCGTTCCGACAAGGTATGACATTATCCAATCCGATTAATATTGAATCCGTACAACTCATTTTATTGAGACGTCGAAAAGCTATCAAACTACTGAACGAATCTTAAAAACGAACGACCATCAAGCTTGCACCTTTGGACCTTCTCCCACGGGTGAGCCTTCTTCTTCCTCCTGAGGATGACATCATTCGCACGAGCTTGAATCATAGGTCCATCCCCAATTATAGATGTGTCCGAAGGTGTCTTGGATGGTCCCGCATCATTCCTCCTTTCTTGAAAAGGATTCGACCTCGAATCCAATGTCGCATAAGATTCCGCAAATGCATCCACACGAGCTCCTGGATCGAATACCTAATGCCAAAGGAAACTCCTCTCGAGGCCGATTGTTGCAGGGGTTGACCACTTCTTGATGGATTCTATCTTGGCTTCGCCATCTTGTAGACCATTAGAGCTTTCTACAAAACAAAGAAAAGAAACTTGATTAGTGCACAATTCATATTTCATTTCATCTTCATAAGGTTCTAATTGAATATGCACTTGAGCTTCTTCATTCATCTCCAAGTTTCCATCCAAAGCTAGCAAGTTTTATTCTCTTTTCAAGGGTCGATTTTCAATTAATTCAAGGTTAGAAATATTAGAACAATTTTCACCATCAATGATCAGATTAGAAACATTGCCCTTTTTTAAGCATTTAATATGAAACAAATATTCTCTTTGATTATCATCAGAAGGCATAGGTTGAACATTTAAAACTGTAACGGCCCAGAATTATGATTTCCTGGTTACGTTTCAAGGGATGAAACCCCTTGTTCGGATCTTGCAATCCAGGTACGGGTCGAGGTTTCAAACTCCTTTTAAGATTAGTAGAAAGAGGGATTTCAAACCCTAAAAACTTCGAAGGGCCGTTGGGTACCCTTAACCTGTCCTAAGACTATGTCGTAGAATCCATTTCAAACGGAAGTAAAGCAGAAGCAAAGTAAAGATACAAGTATCACGGCAGAGCCGGGTCAAACCAAATTATAAGTGGGTAATTACCATTTTACTAAGTTAGGATATTAGCCAGATTCTTCGATTCGCAAAAAGGGAACCCTGTCATATAGACATCGAGCACTCAAAATCTGCAGAAAATACCTTTAAAAAAAGAACGGGGAAAAGAGTCAGATCGAGCCACTCATGCGGGACCGGCAGTCCTCGCTGAGGCCACATAGTATGTGTTATACCTAATAAAGATGCTCTAATGCAGCACGAAAGTCAAACACACTAGCATGCTCCTAGTTATAATAATGTGCAAAAATACTGTAAAGGGCCCAAGACAATGCCAAATGGCATATCCCTCTCCTACTCCGCCCCCTTTTTCATGAGCGGACCTGGCTAATACGGTACCCATTTCATCGCCGTGGTGCACGGACCACGGAATCATAGCATGATCAACATCATAACTCATCACATCATAACATCTCTTGCCCGATGATGCTGGGCTATCAAATCATACTCATATCGACTCGACTGACTCAGGGTACCCGATGAGGTTGGGCTACCCTATGACCCTAGAAAAGACTCTAGGACTATCACAGATAACGGCCGTTCTGTTTCAAACGCATAAAGTAAGCAGATGCTCATTCAATTAGTGCAACCTAATCAGGATACTACATGGCATGCTTTTATGCATATGCAACACCTAACATAAAATGCAACAACAGGCATGAATGTCCAACATGAGTAAGCCCCCTAAGGAACTTACCTGAAGATGCAGAACATCAGGATAATACAAGCAAAGGCCCAAATGCACTTCAAAGCAATCCAGAAGCAATACACACCTATCATCAAGCCATTTCCATAAGCTACCGGTCTATCATTCACACACACGTACTCCCAGTTCTCAACATACTCAAAACCAACCGATAGTAAAACCATTTTCCAAACCTTTCCGCTACGATCAACATCAACCAAAATCATTTACTTCCAATCAACCCCATTGATAAAAGCATACCACCCATATTTTCCAAACTTCCTTCTCAAAACCAACATCATCAAACCAAGACAAAGAATTCCGACATTAAACATTTAATTATTTAAACCATAAAGCCAATCTCTCAAAATTATACCAATAAAATAATTCCGGCATGTTTATTTTCAAAATCATTATATAAATAAATTTCGGCGTTTAATCACCAAGATAACTCTAATTTCACAACCCATATCTATAAAACAACATTACTAACTTACTTTATCATTTCTAAAACAAATATTATTTTTAAAACAATTTAAAACGTATAATACTTCCCAGGAATATAATTATCTACAAAAATCAATAATAATCTAATAACTAACAATAATCAAAATGTAAAACCCAACATATAATCATAACTTATAATATGTAACACAACAACAATACGAGGCCCAAATCTGAAAATGAACCAGGATGCAGCCCACAACCCGAATAAAGACCCAGATCCGGATCCAGCATGAAAGAAGGAGAGAAGGACCCGAATGCCAAATGATATAACCCTAAATATTCAACCCGGATCCGGCCCACTTCCCAACCCAACACAAAGAAAGAACAAAGGAAGAAAACACTCACCTTCAACCTCTGATTCAGGCGCAGCGACGAAGAAGCGAAGGAAAAGAGGCGGAGCTTGACCTGCCGGCGGCCTTTCCTCGCCAATTTCTGCCCGGAAGAGAGACAAGGTTTTCCGATCAGAACCCACCAGGGAGAGAGAACTGACGCGAGGAAAAGAGAGGGGAAAAGAGAGACGTACAACGTTCGACTAGAAGGTGAGTTCTCCGGCTCCGTTTGCGGCTTCTAACTACGAATCGACTGGGAGGGAGTGTGGATCGATCCTAGGAAGAGGTAAGACATGAGTTCGTGCTTGATTGAAGGAGATGTGACTCGAGACGAGAACAAACATAATAGACCTTCACGGAAAGCAAGGCGGCTCGCGGCTCCGACGAGCTTCTCCTGGGCTGCTCGCTTAGGGTCGACTCCGTACTCGGACGTCGGAGGGAGTATGGAGCTTTTGCAGGTGAGCTCGCATGAGGAGGGTAGAGCGAGGGTGGCTATTGAACAGCGAGAAGATGGGGAGATGGGCGCTGGTGGATCGGCAATCAGAATCGGCAGGGAGGGAGTAGGGTGGTGGCTCGGCAACTGGCGCTCGGAAGGCTCGAGTAATATCTCCAGTTTGGAGGCTGTACAGAGGTTCAAAAGGGGTGTTTGTGGGTTTCTTTGGTGGATTCAGAATATGAAAAGAGGAGGAGAGGTCATATAGAAAGTGAGGCAGAGGGAGCTGTTGGGGACCAATTTTGGATGGGTGAATTGTTGTGGGTTGTTCTGCTGCATAACATGAAGAAGAAGACAAGGAGAGTGTACTTCTGGCTGGCAACGAGGGAGAGGGAGAGAGAGATAAAGAAAGAAAAGAAACAAATTTAGGTGGCCCCAATCCATAAAACGCAAACAGAATATACCCGACAATTAAATTCGAACCCGCTAATCCCGACTCTATCGAAATTTAAATTGAACATGTAAATCATTACCGTAATTAAATTAATTTATCAAGACTCGAAATCGGAATCAACTTCCGTCAAAATCAAAATTCTAAAACGACGTCGGAAGGATTTTCAAATCGAAACTCGGTGCTCGAGGACGAGTATTCTCCAACTTCTATAAATAATATATATTTAATTAAAATCATAGTAAAATAATATATAAAATATATCCGGCCTTTACAAAAACGTTACTAACAACCAAAGAATCATCATGCTCATATTCAATGCAATCAATATCATCATAGGCAAGCAAATTAAGATCTTGATCATTTTCAACATGCTCTTCAATTTTATCAACAAACTGATTATTTACACTAGAAGGAACATGCTGCTGATTAGTACTAGTAGAAGGAATAGGATGAGTTTCTTCCCTGTTATGCGGTGGTACTTCATCTCTAGGTGGTACTCCTTGTCCGGGCACCGTGTTAGAGCCAACACAAGAACTAAACACGGGGTTAGAACAATCAATATTTTGTACAAGTAAGCCGTACCGAAGCTCTTGTACCTTCAATCTTTCATCTATCTTAGCCATGGTCTCCATCACGGCGTTAAAAGATTTCATCATCTCAGCATGAGTAATCGGGTTGTTGCCCTGGTTAGACATCATAAAGCAACAAACAAAGAACTAGGTAAAAGTTAGTGAAAATATAAACAACTCACAATGTGTTTTTCTCACACTCTTCTCTCTAATTGGTATGACAAGCTTGTTGAGGCAATCTGCTTTGGGCAAATCAACACTCAAGCAAGAACTTAACAATCAAAGAAAGTAATCAAGAGAAAGAACAAAGAATGACCAAATAAGGGACTCGACAAGGGCTATATTTGACTCGACAATAGCTGACACTCGACCAGCACTCGAGAGGCACTCGACCAGCACAAATGACACTCGACCAGAACTGGACACAAAAAGAACAAAAGAAAATAAAGAAAAGAATAGAAGAACTTGGATTTTTACCTCTTTGTGATTCAAACCCTTAGCAAAGACGTTGTAGTTGCAAGGTAGGGCTTAAAAAAATTATTTTTTATTTTTTGGTTTGGGAGGTATGTGTTTGAGAATTTCGACTAGGGCTATAGGATTTCACCAAAATTGGTCATTGAAAGTTCTTGCACTAGATCTCAACAATCCTTTTTTTTAAAGCTTACTTTTGCCCCTAGCTAGTGAATTTTATCCTCCTAGGTCAAAGCTTGAATGTATTTTTTTTAAAACAATTTCGGACTGTTTTTTTTTACTAATGCAAGAAACTATCTATGAAATAAAAAGGACTCTTGAAAATTTAAACTATGGTGAAAGAAACATAAAATTTATGTAGCCCTAATGAAATATATATAGGTGATGGACCATTACCTATATATATTTCATTAGGGCATTTCCTGTACACTATGAACCTTCTAAGGGCTTCTACTTTGAAGTTAATGCTGATTTCCTTGCTCCTGATTGTATTTGTATGTTGCTTTCTGTAAGTAAGCAGTCTTCTTTGTTTTGTTATGATTGTTACACTTATAATCTTCATTCAATCATATTTTTCAGTGCCTCTTTTACTTGTTGGTTATGGTTTTTTCGTTTTTCAGGGAAATCAAACCTGCTGAATTCCTCAGTGCTGGTTGTTGGCGCTGGAGGCTTAGGCTCATCAGCTCTCTTTTACCTTGCAGCTTGTGGTGTTGGTAAGATGTCAATTCCTTTACTGAAGTTTTTTTTCTTTGTTACGAATGCCACTGGAAATCGTTTTCATGTTCAACACAGTCTCTTATATTGCTCAAAAGAAGCAGTGGATTAAAATAAATTAGGATGGAATAGAGGTACTTTTTCCTAAAACCAAAATGTCTCATTCATTCATTTTCTTACTATTTCTTCAAGAAAGCATTCCATCGGGTGCTGGTCATATCTAATGAAGGTGCAGTTTATCTGAAACATAACTTATTGGATGAACTCTTTTTAAGTGTGGAGCTTCAACAATTGTAATTTACAGTGAAAACGTAAAGCATCCCAGAAAGAGATGAGACTAGCATAAACACCAACTTAAACAACGATTTGAGTGCAGGTGTTTCTAGAAGTACACATTTAAAACAAGAGGATGAAGGCTCGAGTGCACATTTAAAGGAAAAGGATTTGCTTCAAGAAAAGTGCTGATAGAGTTCATCCTGATCCTAGGGATTATGCCTTAATTTCTGTCCAATTTTGAAGTTAATGTGGAACTCCATTTTGAAGTTAATGAGCATACTGTCTGCTAATGCCAGTTGCTCGTAGCATTGCTCACGAGCTCAACTATGGCATTTTAGTTTTTAGTAATTCTGACTCCCCTAGCTGCTTTAGCATCTTCCTCACATATAATTCATGAAGTTGTGCAATCGCTATAATACAGATATGTCAAAAAAACACTGCTGCCAACTCTGGTTTGTGCAGTTACCAGTTGTTTGAACCTACATGAGCAAATTTGCTCATCTGATTTGAGTTGTTATTTTAGCTTCAGTTTTTTGTTCTCTTGATCTAGATGTTGTTGCTTCTCAGGCATTTGAGCATGTTCAGGCCGATGATGCATATTTGAGCCTGCTGTTGACACTAACATATTGTACATTCCTTCAATAAAAACGACTCAAAACTTTTTGCCGTTTATATTTATTCTTCCTAATAAACATGTTCCGAATGTTTCTGGTTTTTTCAGGAGAAGGCTGCTTTTATTTTCTGTGTGGAAGACATAGCTCTCTTCTGTCAGGATTGCAACCAAATGATTCACTTGGCCAATAGCCTTGCTAGAAACCATCAGAGGTATCTAGCTACAGGCATTATGGTGGCCCTCGATGCAAAATGCACAAAGGAAGCTGAGAAGAACTGCATTGATCCTTCCAATCAAAATGCACAACAAATTTCCATCAAACTGAATGTGAACCAACCTCCCTCCATCCCGTCCCCGGGATGGGCTGTTGATGATCTGCTGGCGTTCTCTGAGCTTGAATATGCCAATAAGGTCCTAAAAATTTTGCAGTTTAACTTTGTTTCTAGCTACGTCTCCTACTTGTTCAGTTCACAGCTTGTGACATTATTAATGCCGGAATTTTTTTTTAAAATTCCAAAAATTGTTCAAAAGAAAATACAGAAAGTTCCTACTTGTGGAGATCTCTTTCTTAATTAACGTTTCTTTCTTCTCCGTTTCCTACTGAAGGGAGCACTTGAGCTAGGTGAGATGGACTGGTGGTCGGATGTCAGCCTCTTTGGTGAGCAGATCCCACATGAGGATTTGGTCCCAGCTCAAGTCCCACAGCTTCGCATGTCACAACCATACAACACGGTTCAATCCACAACCAAGGTGAACAGCTTCCCCAGCAAGAAGCCAGGGTTTGAGATCCAGGAAGATGACGAAGAGTTCTTCATCGTCCTAGATCTTGGCTGAATTCTCATGAACATGCAACGTCTATTTTGGCATACTCTGTACCAGTATAATCCAGTCATTACACGCTTGTGCATACTGCATATCTACTTGAACACCTAATAGCTATTAGCATGATGTTGCAGTCATGAGTTCATTGATATAGTTCATCGGTAATATTGCATTGTGCAAGTTCATATGTGGTGTATCACTAAAACCTTCTCATTTTTGTTTGTAGTTGATGAAAAATCCTTCTACTCCTCAACACTTCTGGTTGCCTCTTCTTTATGACTCGGGGAGATGTGTCCCTTCAATCAGCTTTGTTTTTGTTTCTATTGCAGAATCGATTCAATACAAATTCTGTGTATGGTTGGCTGTTGCTTTTGCTAGTTACTATTGAGTGGTCTTTCAGTTTGTATGTGTGAGCATATCCCAAATAAACCTTCTTTTGATTGAGATGAAATATTGCATGAAATCTCTCGAAATTCAATAATTGTTATGGTTATAACTTATCGTGTTGTTGCTTTGCTTTTCGACCTTTCAGTTCTGTGAATTCTCTTGAAATATACATGTATTCTCAAGACATATACTATTTTTTCGTTTCTTTTAGTATCTTCTGTAATGCTTGTACCTACGTCCGTTTTGTTTTGTTTTTCAAAAAAATACTATGACTAGAATAAGACATTGGCATCTCATCATCTCACCAATGGAGAAACTCTTAAAATTTAACCAATCTCCCATTTGTGCAATTATTGTCTATTGATGAGCAAAAATAAGACTATGTTGTGCAATAATCTATTAAAAAGTATAAAATTATATTTACAAAAAATAAGATCATGTTGAGACACAATTTCACAAGTCTCGAATGTTGTGCAAAAATAAAGTATTGATGAGCAAAAATAAGAGCATGTTGTGCAATAATTTATTGAGAAAGTATGAAATTATATTGAGAGAAAATAAGATCATGTTGAGAACAATTTCACAAGTCTCGATTGTTGTGCAAAAATAACCTATTGTTGAGCAAAAATAAGATGACGTTGAGCAAATTTTCACCAATCCCGCCATGTTGTGCAATTTTACTCTATTAATGAGCAAAAATGAGACCATGTTGTGCAATAATCTATTGAGCAACTATAAAATAATATTGAGAAAAAATAAGATCATTTTGAGCACAATTTCACAACTTTGTCATCACTAAAATTGCGAGCACCACTGACACAACCCTTAATTTCTGAAAATATGCTGACACAACCCTTAATTATAGTTGCACGACTGCACGTTAAAGTTGCACGACTGCACCTTAAAGTTGCACGACTGAACCTCAAACATAATCAAGTTCAACAACATAAGCAGCTCTGTCAAGTAAAGTTGCAGTGAGCAAGATAGTTACAAATTTGCAATGAGATATTGAGATTAAGTCAGCATAATTTCAATAAGAGAGTTCAAGAGAAGGATACAACATTCAAAATAACGTTGTCAGCACAATTCTGTCATCGGTATTATATAAAAGTACTACTAGGAAAGATTATATCTTAGACATTTATGTTCCATATTAAACATTTATGTGCAAATATGACCCAAGTCTAGTTTTATTATTTTTAAACATTTTGTCGTGCAAATATAAGAGTACGTTGTGCAAATATAACCGTAAGTTGTGCAAATATGACCCAAATCTAGTTTTTTTTTTAAAAAACATTTTGTCATGCAAATATAAGAGTATGTTATGCAAATTTAACCATAAGTTGTGCAAATATATAACATTTTGTTGTGCAAAAATAAAAAATATAGTAGATTATGGATCAAATAATTAAATATAGATAGTTTTTTAAATTTCTCATATTCATAGGGTGATTTTTGTAATTTGACACAAAAGTCCTTCTTCTTCCTACGATTATACAATTATCAGCGAAGAGGAACACGTCGATCGGTGCCGAATCGCAATTGGAGTTCCTCGTTCAAGATCGGCGCCGGATCAGAGTCGAAGAGGAACAAAACGATCGGAATCGAAGAGGAACAGAATGAATCGGAGTCGAAAAGGTCGAAGAGATCGGAATCAGATCCGGCACCTCCCTCCCTTCCCGATTCCAGATCGGATCCGGCGCTCGGTCGCCGCCGCCGCCGCCTCCGGCTCTGCTCCGCATACGGCTCTGCCTCCTCCTCGCTCGACGGCCGGATCTGAGCAACAGCTCCCTCGGCGCCGCTCATAGATCGATTTCGAGATCTGAAGCTGGAGACATGAATTGATTTCGAGATCTCGGATCTAGAATCGAAGGTGGCATTGGATGCGACCGACATCGGATGGCGAAGCAACAGATGCTGCCATGGCTGCCAGACGATCCATTCCAGTTCTTCAGATCCGACGCCGAAGAAGCTTCGCCTCCAGATCCGGCGACGAGCGAGAGGGCGAGGACGAGAGAGCGAGAGGGCGAGCGAGCTCGAGGAAGCGGCCGGAGAGATTGAGGTTGCCGGAGAGTTCGAGAGAGCGAGAGATCTGAGCGAGCGAGAGAAAGAACGAGAGAAAGGAGAGAGACACAATTAATTAGGGTTATATAGTGGCCATTTTGCTAAATTGTCCAAATACGCGACCATTTTGCAAAAACGTCTAAATAAAGTGCCTATTTTGCAAAAATTTTCAATATGAAATATATCTACCACAAATTTCAACAAATTAAATAAGGCAATTAAATAGATAAAACAAAAGATGGAACAAGATAGACAAACTAGGGTTCTTGCCTAGCAAAGGCGTGGTGCCGTCAACTATGATTCTATGAAGAATCTAGTGCTGTAATGGCACTCGGCTCGGCTAAATGATATATATCAAATATGATTGGTGCCAAAGGTTGGTCGACTGCAACATGGGTCTCGGCTAGTTATGTGTTTTAGGCTAGCAACCACAACAATCACAAACAAGAATTAGTAATAATCAATTCAAAATTGCAAGAAGTAAAAACCAAGAACAAGAAAAAAAAAGACTCTATTTTTGTAGGTTTTGTGTTTAGGGAAACAAAAGACGCAACTTTGATGTCGGAAACCAAAGCTCTGATGCCAATTTGATACGGGGTTAGCCGTAAGATGGCCCGATCTTCGACAATCAAACTAGAAATAACAAGAACGGAAGCAAGACTCGATGAACAAGAATAAAGACTCGAAATTGAAAGCAAGACACGACCGATAAGAACTGAATCGAACTAAAATAGAACTAGGCAAAGACCCCAGGCCTCCTAAGAGGGTAGGAACTAAATACCAACGACTATAAAGCCTGCCTCTACAACCTTACACAACCAAGCGGACAACATAGAGGCACAAGGAGGGGACTTGTGATTACCTGGATCACCAAGCTCTCGCGAGGTAGACGAACTCAAAGCAAACCAAGCAGGATCTATAACCAATTTGCAATCGATGAGCTACGCTACGAATCGATCGACTTTCTCACGCCTGTGTTTCACACAAAGACTGAATTCTCATAAAAATTGTACGTGCCTTCTACAATGATGAATCAGCCGCTTAATATAATAACCCTAGGGCTGATTTTTGATAAAAATAATAAATAAAATATAAATTAAAATAAAACCCTAAATTACCTAAAATAACTTAAGTAAATAAGATCTCTAAAAATATCAATAAAGAAAGTTCCAAGACTTAGTAATTTCCGTCTAAAAACAGTGACATCTCTAAGATGTTGATTTTCTGCCAAGCTCTAGGTCGAATCTGAAAAAACCTTCAACGACGAAGTTGTAGATCTCCCCGTCCTCGGTCCGAGAAGGTATGGCACGATCTAATCTGATTAATATTGAATCCGAAAGACTCATTTTACTGAGACGTCGAAAAGCTGTCAAACTACTGAACGAATCTTAAAAACAAACGACCATCAAGCTTGCACCTTTGGACCTTCTCCCATGGGGAGCCTTCTTCTTCCTCTTGAGGATGACATCATTTGCACGAGCTTGAATCATAGGTCCATCCCCAATTATAGATGTGTCCGAAGGTGTCTTGGATGGTTCCGCATCACGGATAGCCCAGGAAGACACATGGAGTGGAGCGCGGATGAAGCTTGTGTGGGGCGGTGGAGGTATGGTTTGGGAAGCACAAGCACCCGAATGTACGAAGGTGATCATACCTAGGCAAGGTGCAATAGAGGGCCCAAGCGTGCATGCCACAGGCTAGACGACGATGCCGAGAGGGCATCCGGGGACGACTAACTGGACGTCGGAGGTGGTGTGACAGGGTAGATCTCCCCGGTGCT
Organism: Persicaria tinctoria; assembly: GCA_037127255.1. Lineage (NCBI taxonomy): Eukaryota > Viridiplantae > Streptophyta > Magnoliopsida > Caryophyllales > Polygonaceae > Persicaria > Persicaria tinctoria. Next base: position 20,791,029 of record JBANSL010000016.1, on the reverse strand, counting down.
GTTACATCTCATGCGAGTAACTCCCGTAGTAAGATCGTTCACAGAGAAACCAAAGGGATCAAACGCAAGAGAAACGTTATTTTCAGTAGTGAACCGACGGACATATATAAGGTTTTTGACAATCTTCGGAGCAATGAGGACATTGATTAGGTGTTGTGGGTGGGTTGGGGTCTGTAATTTCGTGTGGCCAATCCTCAAAGTGGCAAGACGACCACCATCTCTTATGTGATCCTAGTCGTCAATGAGCTCGAATCCTTTATCTTACAAAGCTATGTTGTCGGGGCCGAACATCAACCCTCGTTTCAGAAAACAACATGACGACACCGTGGTATTTCGGATCTTTCGGGGTGTATAACATTCCGATTGAAGCCAATGAGCACTTGTTGGAAAGCTATTTTAAGTGGCTACAACTTGCATGAAGGACACTTCTCCTAAATCAGCCTCGAAGATGCTCGAATTGGACATTCTTTCCAGAAGCTCCAACATAGACGTTTTCCCATGCTTTTATTTCTATCAAATAAATCCCACATCAATTATAGATGCTTGGGGGGCTATATTTTTATCCTATATATTGCTTGTAAAACTTTCATTTTAAATAAAGTTAAGTTGAGTTTAGTTAAAGTTTGAGCCACTATTAGCTTCCTATGATTCTGGGTTAAGGATCGAGTTCTTGGTGAGAGGCTAAGAGTGAACCCTTTGGTGAGAGGCCGAGGGTGACACCCTAGTGAGAGGCGAAGGTGTCAAAGGGTCGAGATCCTCGGAGTGCGACTCCGAGAGGATTGAGATCGAGTGTAGGGGATTCAAGGGTGAGAGACTTGCGAATCTTGCTCCACATATCCCTATTTTTTAGTTTCCATAAACCCAAAATTTAGCCCTACAAAAAAGAGTGTTCGAAAGCTCGAGTCTTGGTCGATCCCGGTCCTCGGATCTCATCAATTGCCGACGATAATAGAGTGTGCAGGGCCTTTAAAGGAAATAGATGAGAGGTTACCTGATGAGTTCGTCATGTGGGAGGTGGCACCAGTGTCAATGTACCAAGAAGAGTCGGGAGATGTCAGCTGCATAGTGGAGAAGACGTGATGCCCACCAGGCGGAACATAGCCTCGATTAGATGATGTCAGATAGGCTTGAGGACCGGTATGTCGAGGGGAAGGAAGACCGAATTGCTTCCAATGAGGGTTGAAGCCAGGCAACGGGGACCATCGAGGGGCACCAGTCCACATAGGCTTCGGGCCTGGCTAAGAACTGCGACTGCTGCAGGCGCTGCATATGTCGCGGCCGCCGCTTATGCTGTGCACGAAGCTTGTCGGCGGAGAGAACTCGGGAGCAAAGAGGGCAGGGGGCGAGTAGGCGGCCATGGTGCCGAGAGAAGAGAGAGAAAGGCGAGAAAGGCGTGAGAGATGGGCCGATGAGGCGGGCTGGTCGGCGGCAGGGAGGGGTGGGCCGGTGAGGCAAGGGGAGAGAGAGAGAGTTCGGCGGCGAGGGGACGACGTCGACGACGGTAAGAGGAGAGGTGGGGCGGAAGGATCAAATTAGGGTTCCGTGAGGAAGAAAAGGTTGTGATACCATGCAGAATGATAGAATTGATGTAAAGTCCTCATCGAAGGTTTTATTCATTGATCAATCATATATATAGGTTACAAGGTATTGGGCCTTTGAGCCCACTATACAACATGAGACATATGTAATCTATCAGTAATTGATATGTAGTAATTAACCATTATATCAAGAGTTTGATTCCTCGTCAAATCGTCAATCAGATTATTAAATGTTGCAGAAAAATATGTCATTAATACAGAGATTTTGATACTAAAAATGTCCTTTTAATAATTAGCGGGTTATTAGTTGTAACTTTTGAGAAAGTAAAAATGTAGTGTAATAAATGAGGATGTAATAGTATATTTACGGTATGTTTTAGCCAAACACCTTGACGTTCAGTTATGGATTGAACCAACGATAGAGAGTGAGATGATAGACTCGTTTGTCTAAGTGTCAATTAGACAACCTTAATCGCAATGTTGGGGGTGTTGAAATGCTCAGTATCAAAAGTTTGAATAATACAAGTATATAGTATATAGAATCATATGATATTTTCTAGGGGTGGGCACAAATCCCGCAAATCCCGTTCCGTCCCGCATCCCGTCCCGATCCCGGTGGGATTTAGGAAAAAATTTCAACCCCGTCCCGTAAAAATTACGCGGGACGGAGAGTTCGAATCCCGCAAATCCCGTCCCGTCCCGCATATATATAATTATATATATTTTATATATTTAATTAAAATTAATAAAAATATATTTATATTATACCTTAGCCTACTGTTTCTTTTCCTTCATTTGCAAAGCTATTGTTGTAATGCTAAGGGGAAACTTGCCTACTGTTTTTTTCTTATGTAATACCATGACTTAATTTGCAACTCATTTGCCACTTTCTACTTGTTAGTTTTGGATTGAATTTCAATTTTTTTTTACGAGGGACAAATCCCGTCCTGTTCCGATCCCGTCCCGTCCCGGGAGGAATAATACCCGGCGAGATTTGAAAAAAAAAATTCAATCCCGTCCCGTAAAATATACGCGGGACGGGACGCGGGATTACCCTAATCCCGTCCCGTCCCATGCCCACCCCTAATATTTTCCTATATTATCCTTTGATTTAAAGACTAAACCTCACAAAACATATGTATCGCAATTTTCAATTATGGGTAAACCCTTACCCCACTAACAAAAGTTTATATGAATATGAATAATGTCATGAGACCGATTAGTCACTCGTTGTTTTTTTCTATTCAGTCGCTTCCAGCCTCTAAAGCTATGGTTTTAATTAAAGAAATGAAATGACCTGATGGTCTTGATCTAAAAAAAAAAAAAAAAGTTATTCGACCATCGAATAATGAACGAATATGTGCTTCTCGGGAGTATATACACATCCAAAACCGCCTATACAATCGCATCACCACATCTCTTCATTCTCCATCAATCTGAATTTGATGTTACTTTCGGAGCTTCTTTTATGCCACTTTCTATAAATTGCCCTTTGTTTCTAATCATCAAAAGTTCAAAACTATTTAATCCCATCAATTATTATACATACTCCGTGTGAGTTATTGAAAATAAAAGGGTTGACAACTAACATATATAAGAATATCGGGACCAGTAATCTTTTGGATGCCATAAAATAAAACCATCACCTCCTTTAAGAATGGATTCCAAATCTTTCATTTCACCCATTTTTTAGGCTACGTACATTCAATTCACTCATATAAGTCCATCAACCCGATGATAGGCTCGTTTACAATTGGGTATAAATATCGATGCCTCTTGGACGAGGTTGTATAGGCACAATTTCAATCAAAGCAAGTGCATCAGAGAGCTCCTAAGAAGTCCTCCGAACGCTTCAATGAGGAGCAGTTCCAATATAATGCTCTCCACTGAAGCGTTTGGGGAACTCCTCGGGTCCTTTGGTTATTAATTGGGTCAAGTTAAACATACAAGGATATATGTCCGAAACATAGCCCGATGGATGTTAACCCGAAACACAAAATGACCCGAATACAGACAAACCCTCGACTCATTCGGGATTCAACTCAAATCAGACCCGTCCCGAATTTCCACCCTACCTGAATCCCAACCCGACTCGACTCCCAACTGACCCGACTCTCAACCCGACCCGACTCCCACAACATGGATGGATTTTTTTTAAATGAAGTTAATATGTTTAATGTTAGATAAATATTATATTAAATCATAAAAAATACTCATAAAAATTGTAAAATTTTAAAAATAAACTAAATATAATATAGATTAAGTAAATATATTATAAACTTTTTAGATTTAAAGGGTAAATATTAGAAATTTCTTATAATAGACATTTTATAGGATCGTTATAATCGCAAAAAAGGATTGGGATCGTTTTTCCATTTTTAGATCGTAGGATCGTTGGAAACTTGGAATCGTAGGATCAAATCGAGATTTTAACAACATTGGAGCTTACGAGTCAATGAGTAGATTATATATTGAATCATATTTAATTTTACTAAAATGCTTTTTGAAATACATAAATAACATGAATTACATATTCAATTTAATAAAATTGATTATCCGGAAGTCCCGAACGAACATGATGCAACAAATTCAACCCAAGCAATTAAAAGTTTGAAACAAACGTAGACCCGCTTCTACTTGAAACCTGAATGAGACCGACCCGAAACCCGAACGTAGACCCGCTTCTACTTGAAATCTGACTGAAACCCGACCAATATGAATTTCATTAATAACGAATCCGACCTGATCTGATCCGACCAAGCCCGACACAAAAATTTTGACCGAATTGACCTGACTCATCAGTGACCCGACCAGAATATGATCGACCCGAACCCGACCAAATGACCCGAATTGCCAACTATAGGTAGCCCTATCCAATTTAATATGTTTCCTTTTTTTTAAATTGAAAATGGAGTTTGGCATGAGAGGAGGGAGATTTAATATAATTATTAATTATTAATTATATCTTGGTGGAGTATATGAAAGGGGATAAGGTAAACTTATGGATGTGGGATAAAATTGAGAAATTTGTACAGGAAGAAGCAGAGTAGTGGAAAATGACGTGAAAGAAAGAGAAAATGAGATGTCGAAATATTACGAAGCGAGAGAGGGATTACCCCATGAGGGTTGATGCTCTTGTGAATATGAAAACTTCCTTTGAACGCACTGCAGTACTGCACAGCTCCAACCCGAACCTAGACATAAACATAGGCTTTGGGAACAATGTGGCTTTCAGTGGGCAATGGCATATGCCTTTTGAACAATATATGTATCATCACCTACGTTTATATCACAACCTATATCTCAACTTTTTGTATCGACAATTTGTTGAATGTTTGCTAAGATCTCCAGAATATATAATCAGTTAAAACCTTTACGGAATGACTTAAATTTTTTATGTGTTTAATCTGGATATTGGGACCCCAAGGTATATATGGCAACATAGATTGGAGATCAAAGTAAGTTCTTTTGGTACTTAAAATTTTGATGCCCAAAAAAATCATGATCCCACCTCCTTTAATTGGATTCCCAATCTTTCATCTCACCCATACTTGAGGCTACATTCAATTCACTCATAAGGCCTTCGATGAGCTCTCATATTATTTACGCGCTATAAATATCAGTTCCCGAGAAATATCAAAGCATACACACAACCTCATAGCGACCAAAAGTGTCAGAGAAATATCAAAGCTTTGCGCATTATCAATTTGCAAGAGATTCCGGCCATCAGAGAGTCCCTAAGAAGTCCTCCGAACGCTTCAATGAGGAGCAGCGTTAATGCTCTGCACTGAAGCGTTTGGGGGAACTCCTCGGGTCCTTTGGTTATTAATCTGATCAAGCGCCGGATGCTTAATTAGCTTACTATATATTCAACAATCTCGGTGTTGTTTAATTTCAAGTAATTAACATTTGAATTAGTTAATTGCACTTGTGATAATTGCTCTCAATCAGTGCTGATTCTAACTTCAAATGTTATGTTGGTTGCCTCTCTACAGGAATCTGTAAATGAAAGAGGCTTCAACCACTCAAACCAGTACAAAAGTGAACTGCAATTGCGGAGGATATAAATAAAAATTTAGCTGTTAATAAATACATTTTGCTAAGTATAATGTATATAATCCGTATATGTATTCAAAAAAAAAAAGAGGGTGTGGTTTAATTTGGTTGCTAATCCCCTCCATGTGTAGATTTTATGCTCGCCTTACTAGCACTTTGAGGTTTAGATGAACACTTAAGCTTGTATGACAAATAATTGTTGCCATATGAAATTGCCTAGTACAAATGGCTACATTAATTAATAATGAACAAGATATCATCTCCCAATTGATGACTATTTAGGCCTTTTTTTATATTGATAAACTGCCGTCTCCGATTCTCACAAAAAAAAAACAAGGGAGATAATTAAGGACTATTTCAGGAGGTGTTTCACCAATTCAAATACTACTTAGTTTGACCATTCTTCCGGAGAAAGGAGATGCCTCGATACTACTTAGTTGTATTTAGTTTCGTTTGTGTAGAGTTCTCGCTTGTATTTTGCACCATCTTTGTATTTTTCTATTTGCTTAGACGGTGCCGACTTGTCGACCATCGAAGTTCAGGTTTGTCTGAACTCGAATTTTTACCTAATAAAAAAAAACTACTTAGTTTGACCTATACCCTAAGAGCATAACATAAACAAACCATATTAGAAAAGATTCCTTATATTTAAATGTATGGACACTAAAAAAGCATTATTAAAAATCGCTAAAATTATTTAAATTTGAAAACTCTGTCTAAATAGAGAGAAATATTCCATATATTTGGACGCATATACCGTGGAGATAATGTGTATCGTACATTGTCTCCACCCATATAGATTCAATTATTGGTTTCTATATATCTTCCACACACACACACACTACGATCCCCGTGCCCTGGCGCCTGGCGCGTTTTTTTAAAACTAAAATATTATATATAAAAATATTATAAAATACTAATAAATGTTAAGAAAAAAATCATAAAAAAACTTTATAACAAATGTATCTTATAATTACCTCAGAAAATTATTTTTTAAAAATCTTATGTAAAGTATAATACATAAATATAGATATTTTAAATTACTTAGTAATAATAATATCAATATCATTATAACATTGTTCAAATGTGATGTGTCATAATCAATAGTTATATTCAATGTTTTGAATTAAGCCCAATATTTAGTAAATAAATTTGTGTTAAGTCCAATAGTTATATTAGATTGAATTCAATGTTTTGAATTAAGCCCAATGATTAGTGAAATTAAAGAAAAAAGAGAATTAAAAGAAAAAGAAGAAAAAAAGAGAATTCAAGAAAATAAAAAAAATGGAAAAAAATGATTGGTTAAGACTCCTAAAATGCCTCTAAGATTGACACATCATCCTAAACTCTTCTAAATTAAGAGTTTATATAGATATAGATAGTTAATTAGTAAATAAATTTGTGTTAAGCCCAGTAGTTATATTAGATTGAATTCAATGTTTTGAATTAAGCCCAATGATTAGTAAAATTAAAGAAAAAAGAGAATTAAAAGAAAAAGAAGAAAAAATGAGAATTAAAGAAAATAAAAAAAATGGAAAAAAATGATTGGTTAAGACTCCTAAAATGCCTCTAAGATTGACACATCATCCTAAACTCTTCTAAATTAAGAGTTTATATAGATATAGATATAGATGATTAGTAAAATTAAAGAAAAAAGAGAATTAAAAGAAAAAGAAGAAAAAAAGAGAATTATAGAAAATAAAAAAATGGAAAAAAAATGATTGGTTAAGATTCCTAAAATGCCTCTAAGATTGACACAGCATCCTAAACTCTTCTAAATTAAGAGTTTATATAGATATAGATAGTTAATTAGTAAATAAATTTGTGTTAAGCCCAGTAGTTATATTAGATTGAATTCAATGTTTTGAATTAAGCCCAATGATTAGTAAAATTAAAGAAAAAAGAGAATTAAAAGAAAAAGAAGAAAAAAGGAAAATTAAAGAAAATAAAAAAAATGGAAAAAAAAATGATTAGTTAAGACTCCTAAAATGTCTCTAAGATTGACACATCATCCTAAACTTTTCTAAATTAAGAGTTTATATAGATATATAGATTAAGAGTTTATATAGATGGGGTATATAGACCATATTCATTAATTGTATAGGTAAATAGACCCCCTCTATTATTTTTATTGTAATTTAAACCTTTTATATTTTGTCCTTATCACTACTTTTTACTCAACTACCGTACAAACTAAATATCACTCAATTAATTATGGAACCTTTTTTTTTTTTAAAAAAAAAGAGAAGATCTTAACAACCCCTTTCACTTGCAAAATATATATGTTAGCTTATTTGTTGAGATCTTTTAAATTATTTAATGGGTCAGATTTAAATTAACTCAGGCTTCGATAGATATATTTGGTTTAACTCTTTTAAATTCTATCTTATCTAACAAAATATATATGTTAGCTTATTTGTTGAGATCTTTTAGGGATTTGGTTGAATGAGCCTTCGGCTGCCAACGTTTCAAATCAGCAAAATCTTAGGCATATCTTAGACGTAGCTTCTGGAAGAAATTTCAAGCGCTCTAGCGGATCTTGTGCAACGTCTTTCAACAAACATTGAAGCTTAGTTCAAACGTCCGAATTCCTTCAACTCGGACGGGCTGGCCTTTATAAGGAGGTGAAGAGGATAGCAGTCGGTACATGCATTACCTCCAGCGTATAAAGTCTTCTGCAATCCTTTGTCTCCTGCATCAACGATCTCACATCTCTCTTTATATTGAACGTTTTTATATTTTTGAGTGTGTGAGGTTTCTATTGAGATTTATAGTACAATTCATTAGGGTTATACTAAGGGTTCTTTATCCAAACGTATAAGATACTTCGGTATCTGTAGGACTTTGTTTCACTGGTGTGTTTGGGTTGCTAGATAGGAAGTAAGTTTAGAAGAGGGAATGTCTTCTAAAGGTTGCATTTAGAATTCACAGGAAGAATTGAAATAAAGTTGTGTTGAATTCTAAGGGTTGGATAACCCTAGGCGGGGACGTAGGTCAAGTTGTGACGAACCTCGTTAACATATTGCGTGTCCTTTGCTTTTTGCTGTTTATCTTTATTATTATCCTTTTCCTTGCTTATTATTCGCTATTTTAGTCTTAACTCGTTTCTATGTTTCAGATAAGGTCTTATCTCGATCGGTTGGTAAGCCCTTATAATTTTTGATATTGCGAAAAGTTGTCATACTCTATTCATCCCCCTTCTAGAGTATTTGTTGAATATTTACCTGCATATTCCGCAATTCAACCAGGATATATCATTTATATCCTTCACCAGGATATATAGATGATCATCCTTGATATTGTAACGACTATTTACTGAACAAACGTAACAACATGAAAATGTAAGTGCATTCCTGCAAAAGGAAAGTACATTTGAAGTACAGTAAAAACCCCATCTAAAAACTACAGAGGTTAGACGCATTATAGTATCATCCTTTGACGACACTCATAGATCCTGATGCCGATGAATGTATTGAAAGAATTAATAAATTGAAGTATCCATCCCAAGGTTTTACACCTGCAGGAAACCTCAAATTTTATGTCTTTGGAGCTGATCGAGAAGCTTAGAATTTGTAAGGGGATGCATTTTTCATGGAATTGAAATGGCCAGAGCACACAAATTAAACAGAATTTGTAGAAACTATATGTCCTGCGCGCAGCTACGAACCTAGACCGAAACATAGACTTTGGGGAGAATAAATTGAAGAATTTATGCATTCGGATGGGCATATACACACATTCAAAACAGCATAGGCCATAAAGCACTATATCAGCATATATATATGATTCTCTGTCATGAAAGAATAAATAAGCTTTTGCTTTGATTAGAAGCTCATATTTACTTGCTATAAATATCAATGACTCTTGGACAAGGCCGTATGGACTACACAATCTCATGTCTGTGTGCATCAGAGCATCCCTAAGAAGTCCTCCGAACGCTTCAATGAGGAGCAGTTTCAATATAATGCTGTCCACTGAAGCGTTTGGGGGAACTCCTCGGGTCCTTTGGTTATCAATCGATTCAAGATGAGTACAGACCTCAGCAACCTCTATATATATATGTTAGTTTCAGGAACTCATGTTGTGTTGATTGCCTCTCTCTTATCTCTATCTAACATCATTGACATCATCTAGCTTCTTACCATCTATGGAGATTGACAGTGACAGATTCGGGCCTCCGACAACTAGCTAGCACATACATTTGACACTGGTTTTGTTTCTTTTTACCATGGGAAACGTCGTATGTTACCAAATAATGTTCTCTATGTTTCAAGAGCAAGATATCATCTTTAAGGCACTGTACGTACATTGGCTGGGATGCTCAATAGAATTCACCGAAACGTCTCTTGTGTAATCTAATCTTGTAAGTCTGTAAGAGTTGAGGTGACTCCAAGGCATTTTGAGATTTATAGAACTCTTGTTTGACAAACAATTATATTGCCTCCATATATATATATATATAAGGCATCATTTTTTGTACAAATGATTACTTGAGACAAAGAACAATTCCTTTAATTTATTGTGCAATGACTAATTATGGAATAGGACAATTGATAGAGATATTCAATCCGATTATTTTAGGAGTCGTAATGCTTTGCTAGAAGTCAACTACGATTAATGGGCTTAAACGGGTTAAACCCATGGCTATTATAAACGGGTCCTATGCGGTCACACACTTAGAGTTGACGGGCTTGATCAAAAGATAGATGATTTTAGTATTAGTGTATATTAGATATATATTAATAATAATGGGATAAGATTTATTTGTGAAATAAATAATTAATCAAGTAAGGTATAAATATAAGCTTATAAAGATGGGCTTATGATGACTTGACCTAATTAACACATTCCAAAAGAGACAAAAGGAGTTTTGCCGTACGTTTGGTCTGTGGAGGCTGAATTCCACCATCATCAATCAAGAGCAATTTGATTGTTCGCCTTTCAATCTTCGTCCTAGCAGTCGAAGACAAAGGAGATCTAGACCGGGCTCTTGTGGACCAAGTAGAGGAGCAACACGTGGGGCCCTAGTTCTCGTCCGAATCCTCACCGTTTAGATCCGGTTCACGCATCAAGAGGTATCTCCTATGAACAATGATTTGATCTATCGATTTTATGCATGAAGATCCTTGAATTAGATGATAGAAAATAGTTTCTAAAACTTCCGCTGCGCATCTAATTTCCATCAGTGGCATCAGAGCCTCTTGCATAAATTGATATGATCGATTGATTTTCTTGTTAGTTTTGATTCAATTTAGCAATATATTTGATATATGGAATAATTTATATAATTAGAATTATGATTTTAATTGATTGGATACATAAAATTAAGTGAAATTAGTTCACGATTACGTACTGTTTTTCACCGCAAAATCGTCCACTTCCACACTTACAATGACGTTCACTTTTTGAAAGTGTTTGAATCAATGGTTGATTACGTGTAAGTATGCAACAATTTGTGAAATTGGAAATATGGCATCAATTTTTGTTTTCGAAAAAGGTTATATGAGTGATACGATTTCTTATACTGTATAATTTATGGAATATTTGATTTCATAAAACTAGAATTTGATTTGAATTTAAGAAATTAGGAATTTCATAATTTTGATGCATAAAGTTGATAAATTTTATGTGAATGTGATTCATATATTAATTTGTCAAAAGTTTAAGTTTTATGAAAACTAACCATCTTAATCCTACGATTGTCAAAGTTTGTAATTGTTACAAAATTTGAGTGGGAGTGGATGGGGGCAGAATTAGGGTTATGGAAGATATTTATTATTTTAGTGTAAAATCTTAAATTACCTTAAGTAGATATGGTAGATATCTTATCCTTACTAAAAAAAAAAAATTTCTATCCAATTATACAAGGTAAAAGTTACCATAAAAATTTATTCTATATATATGATTGCTAATTTTGAATTAAATATCAAGAGTATTAAATTAGTTATTTTATTAGATAATTTAATTGATTTGATTTAAATAGTTTATTAATATGATTAATATTCTATTTCTTGTTTATATTAATTTGATTAATATTTTGATGTTATATTAATTGTGATTAATATTTTTAATATATGATATTATTGCATGAGGTGACTAGTATGGCCCATAAATACGATCTGCGTATCGTTATGTTTTTTTGTACACGATCTGCGTATCGTTTTGTATTTTTGTAATTTATTTTCAGTAATTAGATTATTAGAAAATATTGTAATTAATACAAGAAGACAAGAAGTTCAAGGATGGAGATCCATGAAGGGCGCGAGGGTGGAGACCCATGAAGATTAGATCTTTATTTTATGCATCGAAGGGGCCATACTAGGATCACAATTTAATTGCATTTTGAATGCCTTATTTTAAGTTTTATATTGTTTTTATTTATGATATTTTTTCACTTATAAATAAAGACAAATAAAAGACTTAAGTTCCTAAGGTAAATTGGGGCAATGCCTTTTCATATCATAACCCATTAAGTTCTGGATTTTTGGTTGGATGGGCTTCACAAAAGCGAGGGTGTCTTTCCATAATCTTGGGCTAATGAGGGTGAATCTATACAAGGGGTTCATAAGCTTTGATATGGTTGTACCCAACGAGAGACCAAAAGACAAAGTTTTGGATCTTGAGGCATAGGATGATTTTACATTGGATGTGGATCATCAACCAAGAATTATAAGGAGTTATAATTAGTAATTGTTACTTACCTTGAGCATACAAGACTCAAGGCAGTGCAAAAGTACGTTGGGTCTTGTGTGTAATGGGATCTTGGAATCATTTTATTCACCAGGAACAATAACAATTTGAATAAAATGCGCATTTATTTTTTTTAAAGGTGTTTAATCCTAAGTAATTTGCATTTCGAACATAAACTGATTTGTATGTCATTTCCTTTTATATAGGCATTATGTCTAATGATAACTTGGATTTCACCCCGCGCTCAATAGTTGAGAAAAACAAATTGAATGGAAAGAACTTTCTTGATTGGGAAAGGAATCTGAGAATTGTTCTCAGGTCTGAAGGGCGTGAGGACGTCCTAACAAACCCTATCCCTACTATTACCAATGCCTCATCGGATGAGGAGATAGTTAGAGAAATGGAGTTAAGGAGTGATTATTTACCTGTCACTTGTTTGATGCTAGCAAGCATGGAACCTGACCTTCAAAAGAGGTTTGAATACCAGGATGCCTACTCTATCATCACCAACCTGAAAATGTTGTTTCAGGCACAGGTAAGGATTGAACGATATGAAACTCACAAGGCTATACTGGATAGCAAGCTTGTGAAGGGAAAGCCAGTAGGTCCCCATGTGATCAACATGATCGGTCTTTTTAGCCGTATGGAGACATTGGGCACCCCATATGACCAAGAGTTGGCCACAGATATCGTCTTGCACTCCTTACATGATGGCTTTGCATCATTCAGGATGAACTACCATATGCATGGTATTAAGAAAAACCTGAACGAACTCCATGGTATGCTCAAAGCTGCTGAGCAGAATACTCCCACTAACAACAAGAAGGAAGTTCTTAACGTCAACAGAGGGAAAGGGTTCAAGAAGGTAGCCAAGAACAAGAACAATACCCAAGGGAAGGGCAATGAAGTTGCAAAACCTAAGGGTGGTGAGAAGCCAAGGGTGGCTACAGACCATGATTGTTTCCACTGTAAGGCTAAGGGACACTGGAAAAGAAATTGTCCCAAGTACCTGGAAGATAAGAAGAATGGGACTTTGAGTTCCAACACTTCAAGTATTTATGTTATTGAATTACTGCCAACCAATGTCCTCACATTAGATAATGGTCCTACTTGGGTATTGGATACCGCATGTGGTGCTCACATTATTTCAAATGTGCAGGGACAAAGAAATAGGAGACAAGTGAAGAAAGGAGAGATAAAGCTACGCGTTGGAAATGGAGCAAGCGTTGCTGCACTTGTCGTAGGAGATTTTAGTTTATCTCTTCCTTCTGGTTTAATCTTAGAACTAAATAATTGTTATTTTGTTCCTAGCATTACAAAAAGGGGAGATAAAGCTACGCGTTGGAAATGGAGCAAGCGTTGCTGCACTTGTCGTAGGAGATTTTAGTTTATCTCTTCCTTCTGTTTTAATCTTAGAACTAAATGATTGTTATTTTGTTCCTAGCATTACAAAGAACCTTGTTTCGGCGACCGTAATTTATTCTGAAGGTTTTAATTTTGGCACTACAGATGAAGGTATAATTATTCACAAGAATGATATCTTCTATGCTCGTGCTCAAGATATTAATGGAATATTTGTATTCGATCTTACAACAGAATCATATAACATAAATACAAAAAGGCAAAAATCAAGTAAGTTGAGTGAAGCCTACCTATGACACTGTCGTTTGGGTCACATCAGTTTAGATCGCATGAAGAAGCTCCATAAAGATGGACTTCTAAAAGACGTGGATTGTGAATCCATTGATACATGTGAGTCATGTTGATGGGCAAGATGACAAGGTCACCTTTCAAAGGAACAAATGAAAGGGCTAATGGGCTATTGGGCATTATACATACTGATGTATGTGGGCCAATGAGTACAGAAGCTAGAGGTGGTTATAAATACTTCATCACATTTACTGATGACATGAGTAGATATGGATATATTTACCTTATGTCACATAAATCGGAATCCTTTGAAAAGTTCAAGGAATTTCAAATTGAGGTAGAGACTCAAACTGGAAAGAAAATAAAAGCACTTCGATCAGATCGTGGTGGTGAGTACTTGAGCCATGAATTTGATCATCATTTGAAAAATTGTGGGATAGTAACACAATTGTCTACTCCAGGAACACCACAGCTTAACGGTGTATCTGAAAGGAGAAACAGGACCCTGTTAGACAAGGTCCGATCTATGATGAGTTTTGCTGACCTTCCGGTATCCTTCTGGGGATATGCCCTCACAACTGTCGTACTTACACTAAACAGGACTCCGTCTAGAGCTGTAGACAAAACTCCATATGAGATATGGACTGGAAAGGTTCCAAAATTGTCTTTTATGAAGATATGGGGATGTGAAGCTTATGTAAAACGTTTACAAACGGATAAGCTTGCCCCTAAATCAGATAAATGCTATTTTATAGGGTATCCAAAATGTAGTTTTGGATATTACTTCTATAATCCCGCTGAACAAAAGGTGTTTGTTGCAAGGGATAGTGTCTTTTTGGAAAGAGAGTTCATTTCCAATAAGTCAAGTGGGAGAAATATTCATCTTGAACCAGTTCATGATGAAGAGAAACAAACTCAACAACGAGATGACATAGATGATGTCGAGGACGAGTTGATGGTTTTGGAAGGCCAAAGGCCCCAAATCATCTAAGAACCGGAACAAGAGGATCCACAAATAGTTTTGGAAACTGTTCCAGCTCCAGTTGTTGAACCAGTTGAACCCACTCGTAGATCAGATAGGCCAAGGGTACAATCAAGACGTTATGATGATTTCATCTTGAATGTAAACCTTGATATACTTCTGCTAGAACATGATGAGCCTAATACCTATAAGCAAACAACGACGGGTCCAGACTCCAAGAAATGGCTTGAGGCCATGAGATCCGAAATGGATTCGATGTTTGAAAATCAAGTATGGGACTTGATAGATTTGCTAGATGGGGTAAAACCCATAGGGAACAAATGGGTTTTCAAACTTAAGACAGATAAGGATGGAAAGGTATCTGTATACAAGGCAAGATTAGTTGTCAAAGGCTTTAAACAGATTCATGGTATAGACTATGATGAGACATTTTCACCAGTTGTCATGATAAGATCCATTAGGATAATCTTTGCTATTGCCGCCTATTATGATTATGAGATTTGGCAAATGGATGTCAAAACCGCCTTCTTGAATGGATTCTTGGAAGAGGATGTGTACATGACACAACCCGAGGGTTTTGAAGATCCAAGTGATGCTAGGAAGGTATGCAAGCTTAAGAGGTCTATATATATGGACTTAAGCAAGCATCCAGGAGTTGGAACTTTTGGTTTGATGAAAAGATCAAAGAGTTTGATTTCGTCAGATGCGAAGAGGACCCTTGTGTATACAAGAAGTTTAGTGGGAGTAAAGTGGTCTTCCTAGTTTTGTATGTGGATGACATACTACTTATTGGAAATGACATTCCGATGCTAGAGTCCGTTAAGGAATGACTGAAGAAATGTTTCTCAATAAAAGACTTTGGGGAGGCAGTGTACATACTTGGAGTAAAGATCTATAAAGATAGATCTGAGAGATTGCTTAGATTGAATCAAGGAACTTATATATAGATAAGATTCTTAACATATTCAATATGCAAAATTCCAAGAAAGGGTTTTACCTATGTCATGGTGTGTACACGACCTGATGTTGCATTTGCTATGAGCAGGTGTAGCAAATACCAATTGATTCCATGAGAGGCACACTAGTGTGCAACTAAGAACATCCTGAAGTTCTTGAGAAGAACCAATGATTATTTCTTAAGGGTGATGACAAGTTGATCGTATATTTTATGAGGATGTTTCACCTTATTTGACATTAAGATGTGTAAGGTGCATACATATGACAATATTGCAAATCCATTGACGAAGCTTATGCTTAGCCCAAGCATGATGGTCACACTAGGGCTAAGGGTCTCAAACACATTGGAGAATGGCTCTGAGATTGCTTTCTATTACATTTTATGTTTAGAGTGTTAGACACTAAGTTTATGTTCGACTGGATGATTTTATGATATATGATATTTCATCTTTATTTATATATCGTGTTGAACGATAATAAATAAAATGTCCAAATAATTCGTAGTTCGCAAATGGGCTTATCTTAAGTGTTCTGGTAAATGAAACCCCATTAAGTGAAATGCAGTTATGAATTATCACAAGTCCGTAGTCTGAAATCATCAAATTGGACATAGGTGATTTTATTAAATGACTATATTGTAAGTTGACTGATAGCGCCAGGTTTCATGGGCTATAGGGACATGGAGATGTCTAGTCAATTACATATATATGTATGGATGATACATATAGGACAGACCCACCTTAAGACTCTACAAAAGGGATTGCGGAGTTTTAAGTTAAACCATGATTAGTAGATTCCTCGTACATGAGTGTGTTATGGTCCCTCTTGATGATTGGTATTTCTTTGACACGACTAAACGCTTTCCGTAACAGGGAGTTATAAAGGTCGTAGTTGGGATTGCCAAAAGTTGAGTGGGAGCCATAGTCGTACAAGACTGTAGATGTCCTCCTACTTCATGCATACTGTGATGCATTGAAAAGGAATGGTGTCTAGGCCACTTGAAGAGCAAGAACTGAAAATGCATGGCCATGCTCGGATGGATTATTTGTAATCATCCGTTTAATTGACAGTTCGAACTCGGAGTTCAAGGAATATATATTTGATAATAGATATGAATGTCACCATATCATCAAATATGACATTTAAGAGACACGGGTATCTGAAATTGCACACTTGTTTAAGGACAAGTGGGAGATTGAAGGAATTGTGTCCTTTAATTTATTGTGCAATGACTAATTATGGAATAGGACAATTGATAGAGATATTCAATCCGATTATTTTAGGAGTCGTAATGCTTTGCTAGAAGCCAACTACGATTAATGGGCTTAAACGGGTTAAACCCATGGCTATTATAAACGGGTCCTATGCGGTCACACACTTAGAGTTGACGGGCTTGATCAAAAGATAGATGATTTTAGTATTAGTGTATATTAGATATATATTAATAATAATGGGATAAGATTTATTTGTGAAATAAATAATTAATCAAGTAAGGTATAAATATAAGCTTATAAAGATGGGCTTATGATGACTTGACCTAATTAACACATTCCAAAAGAGACAAAAGGAGTTTTGTTGTACGTTTGGTCTGTGTAGGCTGAATTCCACCATCATCATTCAAGAGCAATTTAATTGTTCGCCTTTCAATCTTCGTCCTAGCAGTCGAAGGCAAATGAGATCTAGACCGGGCTCTTGTGGACCAAGTAGAGGAGCAACACGTGGGGGCTCTAGTTCTCTTCCGAATCCTCACCGTTTAGATCCGGTTCACGCATCAAGAGGTATCTCCTATGAACAATGGTTTGATCTATCGATTTTATGCATGAAGATCCTTGAATTAGATGATAGAAAATAGTTTCTAAAACTTTCGCTGCGCATCTAATTTCCATCAGAACAAAATGCTACAACTTCAGTATGTAAGTGCGTTTGATATTTGATCAGAATGCGAACATATGATTTCCATTTCTGGAATTACTATTTACATCCGTAGTTGGTAAAGTATCATGTCTCTGTATCATTCCAATTTTATCAGAACTCTATGAAGAGACAATCTCGTGTCTTGATAACACTCATTGTTCCAAAAGGTGAAATCGCTCACCCCGGGCGCCCCTTGCCCCCGGCCCGAAGGGGAATCATGGTGACTCAACTGACTACAAAAGCCAAGACCAGTGCTCACTGCGCACAAGGAGCCCCCCTCATTTGAGAGGTTGGGCTCCCACCCTGCCGCTGATGAGACTCGATCCTTGGTCTATTGTTCCAAATGTCACCCATGTGACCAGTTGAGCTAAACTCATGCGGGCATCTTGATAACACTCATATTATTGTGAATGGTAGTGTGTCTCTCCCTCAAATACGATCTTATGTTAAAACTCTAAGCTGAGATGCTATATCGACCATGGAGTACTATATGATCGATTCTATAATTCAGTGGCGCTCGCAGGCCGGCCGGTCCTCCTTCTGTCGCGACCGCCTTCTATTTAATTTTATTTTTTAAAGGAAATTGTTCAAAATACGAGTACCAAATAAATAAAGTCTGATAAATCGAGAGGTCAATGGATCGACAGACAGACAAACCGTCATAATACAACTAAAAAACACAGGTAAGCTAAACAAGGAGGAAAGACTCGCTCAACAATCACAATAAAATCTTGGAAATCAGGAAAGGCACGTGGACGACTGCGAATGCCGAGAACACGAGAGAGTGTAAGAACTTATGCGGTGTCTCGATGCCGAGGAAACGGAGAGGATAAACCCACCAAGGAAAAAAAATGTCTCATGGAGATGTGCAGATCAACAACATTCCTCTTACCCTAAACGAAACGAAGGATCCGCAACCGCCTTCTATTATGCAAATAAATAAATAAAACAAGGTTAAATTAAAAAAAGAAAAAGAAAAAAAAGTAGACACAGTGTATAGTTAACCCAATTGGTACAAGAGATCAAGAATTCAATTCTCACTATTCTATTTTTCTACTTCACTTTTTGTTATTTTTTTACACTAGAGAATCAAACCAAATTTTATGATTTAATTTTCTTTTATTTATTTTTTAAAATATTCTTCATGCTATACATATAAATAATTTTAATAGATTTTCCAATTTTTTTTCAATATATTTTTTAGCTTATTGTTAGCTATACTCCTTTTATTTCAAAATATAGGTCGTTTAACTTTTTAATATGTTTTTTAATTAGTTAAAAACTCTATAAAAATATTAGTTTTTTTAATAAATTGTTTTTAATATATTCATAATTATTAGTAATAAATATGAAATTATTTTAGAAAATAATTTAAAAAGTTGATGTTTTTATAGAGTTTTCAATAGGGTTGCTCATTAGTTCAAAACCGGGCTAAACCGAACTTAAAATCGAATTTTGAAAAATTGTGAATCGAAAACCAACCATAACACCTTAGGTTTGATTTGGTTCGGTTTCAAATCTAAATGAATCTATTTGAGAATTAATTATAAAATAAAATAAAATGTTTAATTTTTCTTTAAAAGAAATGTGTTATAGAAAATTTCTTAAAAATACACACAATATCTTATAATGAGATAACTTTTTTATGAGAATTGATTCAACCTAAACTGGTGTCGTATAATAATTTTATTTAATTTAGTAAAAGTTAGGTTTGAACCAAACCAAACCTAAACCGAACCTAAAACCGAATTTTTAGAAATTGTGAACCGAAAATCAAACCTAATCTCTTAGGTTCGGTTTAGATCCGGTTCAATTAGCACAATTCAATCCAAAAATTCGATTTGAATCGAATTTTGAACAATCCTAGTTTTCAACTTTTAAAAAAATATTAAAAAGACAAACGACCTATATTTTGAAACGAAATGACGTGTTTAAATCCCTCCCCTAACAATAATAACAAAAACTCTGAAAATGCAACACGTTTTGGGAGTCTAGAGGGTATTGCAGTATTTTGGGATCAAATTTCTTTTGGGACTTTTTGATGCCAAAAAAATCTTCCCACCTCCTTTAAGAATGGATTCCTAATCTTTCATATCACCCATTTTTTAGGCTACATTCAATTCAGTCATATAAGTCCATCAATTCAACCCAATGATAAGTTCATTTACGACTGGGTATAAATATCAATGCCTCTTCCGCAAGGTTGTATAAACACAATCTCAATCATGGCAAATTGCATCAAAGCGTCCTTAAGAAGTCCTCCGAACGCTTCAATGAGGAGCAACGCATATGCCCTTCACTGAAGCGTTTGGGGGAACTCCTCGGGTCCTTTGGTATCCATCAGAATAATAAGTTGGACTCATACTTTCAGAAGTGCTTATGATTATAATTTTATTAATCATAAACACTTCATCGGCATCTGTTTTTACATATTTCAAAGATTTATAATTTCATTAATTTGTGTTTACATATTTCAAAGATTTATAGCATTTATAGCTTTAGATGTTTAAATTTTGGATTTAATTAATTTCATGTATGCTTGCAATTTCTTTCTTTTTTCCTTTTTCTTTTTTTTTTTGTATTAACTAAGGGTGTGTTTGGTAATCGAAGCTGAATGAGTAGTTGAAGCTGAATGGTTAATTGTGTAAAATATATCTTAAATTAAATTGTTGATAAGCTAGTGATTTGTTTAGAATCGTAGCCGATAGAGTAGCTGATAAAACTAGCTGATAAAATGAATATATTTATATGTATGTATAAAAAGAAAAGCTCTTAAAAGCTTGGGGTGTAGCTGATGAAAATTCAATTTTAAAACGCTAATTAAAATATAATCTTAGCTTTATTTCATTTAAAACTATATAATATTAAAACAAAAAGCTCTGAAAAGCTATTGCCCAACACACATCCGTTCTTGAATACCTTCATTTAAAAGGGCTTCCGCTTCCTCGGTGAATATCTTTCTAGAAGATATAATTTCTTTTGCTTTTTATGTAAATGTAAAAAGTCTCACTATTTTTTTAGAGAAACGTCAATCGTAAAGTCTAAGACAACCATGCATGAATATGAGCAATGTCATCGCCCACTTGAAGTACGGTACATGTATTTACAATCTTGACTCAAAATTGTCAATAGAGTAAATCGAATGTAAGAATATGATTCGCTCCAAGGGATCCTTCTGGCCTGCACTATTCCGTAGAGGCTAGAAGAAGGAAGAAGACAGCTCTTATATAGATTTTCAAATGCATCAACCAGCTCTTTATCAACCTCCATTCGTCTTCATCCTCAGATGGAGTGAAGGGGAGCATCTGTTCATTTCTTTGTGTTTCTCCTTGATTGTTTCTTACTTGAGCTGCTAGATCTAAAATCATTTCTTGTTTATCCGTTCATCTGTATCCATGATCTGTATTCGGTTATACTTAGTGGATTATTGGGCTTGAGTCTCTCCCTCTTGAGGCTTCGCAGAGTAGGGAAACCGAATTGCGTCACCAAATCTCCTCTCCTCTCGCTTTCTCTATCTTGCATGTGTTGCTATTCGAGATTCATCTGTATGCTAGGGTTTTAGAATCAAATCTGTTTTTACAAAAAATAATAGCAACACTGACTAGGTCCTCAAAAATACAAAAAAAAAGAGAAAAAAAGAAGAAGCATATTGCACATACATACAACAAATACCTATAAAAGAAAACAGTACGTTTTCCACTCAACCAAATGCCTTCATGTTGTTGATGCAGTAAATGTACGTCGTCAATGACATCATGGTAGTATATAGTCATTGCCTTCCCATTGTTGCTGACAAATTGACTGCTGACTATTTTACTATTCTTGAAATTTCTACCCTAACAAATTGAATGCCGATATTTTTAATATTTTTGAAATTGTTCCATAGACAAATTGATTGCTAATATTTTAACTATTATTGGAAAAAAAATGATAAATTAGTTGTTGATATTTTTAATGTAAACAATATCGAACACCACTATTGTTGATACTTTTAAGTATCAACGTTACTTTTAATGTAAACAGTCCATCTAGCTAAATCATTTCACTTGAAGCATAAGACATTGCCATGTACTTTGATTCAGTGGATGATTTGCATACTGTTTTTTGTTTCTTGGTCTTCCAAGAGATCAAATTCTTGCCCAATATCATGCAATAAGTAGACAAAGACTTTGCTGAATAGGCACATGAGCCCCAATATGCATATGTGTATGCAGTTAGGTGGATGAAGACTTGACTCTTTAGAATAGAACAAGCCTGCATTCAGGGTGCCTTTTAGATATATGAGGAGGTGAATTGCAGCTTGATAATGAGGGAGTTTAGGAGAGCTAATGAATTGAGACAAGTGTTTCACAGCATAGGATAAATCTGGACGTGTCATGTTTATGAACAAAAGTCTTCCAACAAGTCTTCTGTAGACCTCTGGATCCTCCAAGGGAGTCCCTTCATCGGGTGAGAGCTTCAAGCCTCTGGGCAAGAGAAATCTGGCATCCTTGCTGTCAAGCATGTCAGTATCTTTGAGAAGATCCAAAACTTACTTTCTTTGATGGATTGTCATGCCAGTTGATGACCGAGATATCTCCATGCCTGGGAAGTATCTGACCTGCCCAAGATCTTTGATTGTGAATTTGTTGTGCAGTTGAACCTTAGTGTTGATGATCACTTCTTCATCATCACATGTTAACAACAAATCATATACATACACAAGTGCAGTCTCAATACCCTTGGGAACATTTTTAATGAATAAAAAATAATCTTGTTTGGTTTGAACATAGCCTAATGAAACAAGGAACTTAGTAAGCTCCACATTCCATTGTCTACATGCTTGTCTCAAACCATACAAAGATCTTTTTAAAAGGCATACTTGTCCTGGACTAGCCTTGTCATATCCATCAGGTGGTTTCATATAAATTTCTTCATCTAAGAAACCATGTAAAAAAGCATTGTTGATGTCTAATTGATGAATTGGCCAGTCCTTGACAGTAGCAAGAGCTAAAATACATCTAACAGAAGTGAACTTAGCAACAGGAGAGAAAGTATGTTTATAATCCTTATCTTTGATTTGGTTGTAGCCCTTGGCAACCAATCTTGTTTTGTATCTCTCTATAGTACCATCTGGCTTGTACTTGAGCTTGAACACCCATTTGGAACCAATTGGTGTTTTGTCTGGAGGGAGTGATGTCAAGACCCATGTCTTGTTCTTCTTCAAAGCCTCAAGCTCTTTATTCATGGCCTCAATCCATTTAGGTTCTCTTTTGGCTTGGTTGTAAGTGTGAGGTTCATGAACCTGTACCATGTTAACAATAGAACTAACAAATTCACTTGAAAAACTGTTAGTATCACCTAGCATAACAGATAAGAAGCTTTGAGAAATTGAACCACTTTTCTACAAGGATGGACAAAGAAAATCCTTTAGTCTAGCAGGAATTTGTTGAAGCCTTTCTGACCTTCTTGGTTGGATTTCCAAAGTAGTCCTGGAATGATCTTCAGAACCTGCAGCTCCATCAAACATAGAATCTTGAACTTCAACATGAGTGAAGGATTCACTTGAATCACGGTCACTGCTATGATTAGAAACATTAGGATGCACATAGGAGTTATCACTATCAACAAATTGATGATCACTGTTAGACAGAACTAAATCTGAAGAATCACTAGAACTTACCAAAGGAAATGACATAGGAGCAACATTTGGCATTTTATCATTCATAGTAGAATCTTTAAAGGGAAACTTATCCTCAAAAAATTGAACATGCCGGCTCACTATATATTTTTTAGTATCCAAACAAAATAATTTGTAAGCCTTTTGAGAAAAAAGATAGCCAAACTTATCCTTTTTAGCAAAAGAATTTAAGGCATAACATAAGCAACTAATTGTCCTTAACTCATCCATAGAAGGAGGAGAGCCAAACAAAACCTCAAAAGGAGACTTCCACTGTAACACAACAGATGGAAGTTTATTTATAATATGAGTAGCAGCAAGCACATAATCAGACCAAAATTTAACAAGTAAATTTGCATGAATTTGAATTGCTCTAGCAGTCTCAATCAAATACTTGCGTCGCCTTTCAACCTTACCATTTTTCTGGGGTGTATAAGGGGCACTTCTTTGATGAACAATGCCTTTGGAAGCAAACAGATTAAGACAATCTTTTTGAACAAATTCAGTACCATTGTCACTTCTGAAACATTTGATAGTGACATTGAACTAAGTCTGAACATAAGAAATAAAGTCTGACAAAATCTGAAACACTCGAGTCTTACTAGACATCATAAATGTTCAGGTGACTCTATGATAAGGCATGTTTCCAATAGGCATTATAGGTTAGTTTAGTTGCATTTCATTGTTATATAATCATGTTTTAGTGTTAATTAGATTAGCATTCATTTTGTGGGAAAGTTCGGAATCTACGCTATTTCGATGGTTTTATGTAGATTCGTAGATCCGAGGCAAAGAACACGAGGAACGGAGCTAATTAAGGCTAAGGCGAGACATGGGAGAGCTTAAGGAAGAAGTCCCGAAGAGAATGGAACAACCTAAGGAGCAACGGAGCACGAAATCGAGGTCTAAGAGTGAAAACAAGGGCGAGTCGCAAAAGCTGTCCGCCCGGCGAGCTGAACTTGTAACGCACTTTTCGGAGGCCTCGAATGTCCGATCAACGCATATGAGCATGCGTTGGAAAGCTGTTTCGAAGATCTACGTGATGGCTTTCTGCTGGATTTTCTCTGACAGCGAATGGATTTCCGCTGCAGCGGATCAAGTCATCGAATCAAGTCTGAGCAAGTGTTTGAGCATGAGTCGCTACCAGCGAATGGGATCTCGCTGCCAGCGAGTGGAGTCAGCGGCAGCATGTCCAAGAGCAGCATGACTCGCTGCCAGCGAACGGAAACTCGCTTCCCAGCGGATGGCCGGACTCGCTCCAGCGAGTTGGAGCTCTCGCGGCAGCGGAAATAGAGACTCGCGGCAGCGAAAAGGAAGGACCTGTGGAGGCTTGGAAAAGTTTCTAAGGCATGGGCATTCGCTGCCAACGAGTGTGGTAGCGAGTGTGGTAGCGAAAATCTAACAGGAGCTTGATTGAGGCCATTCGCTGCCAGCGGAAATTTTCGCTGCCAGCGGAATCCGACGCTGAGTTAAATTAGGAAAGTTCTATCTTCTATCTAGTTTGTTTAGGAAGTTTCTATCTAGTTTATCTATCTTTTACCTTATTTATGGAAGACATTAGGCTTATAAATAGGATGTTCTAGGGTTAGTTTAATTAATTCCAAGAAGAGAAATCACCATTGAAGAGAAGAAAGCTTAGGTAAGCCATGTTTGGCTAATATAATTTTGTAGTTTCCGCCTACACTTTCAAGACTTGGTTGGTGGTTTGTGAGTTTCTAATTTAAGTTATTTTTCCTCTATAATTCTTTGAACTTCTTTGTGTGTTATTGATTATGTTATTGATGTTATCTTGATTACCTACCTTGATAATATTGATTTCATGCTAGGATTTAATACTTTCGTATTTTTGTTATTTCCGTAGTAGCACGCATAAGAATGTGGATTCCGTGTTTGAAGCATGATTATGTAGGGAGTTGACATATATCTTAAACATTGATTTACCGTGTTTAATTGGTGTTATTTATATGCTCAAGTTCTTGGGACTATTTGCTATCTCTTTGTTAAATCTTGACCGTGTTAAGCTTGCATTGAGGTGTAAGGGATTAATTGGACTCATATGACTTTTAATCTACTTAAACCAAGACAAGAGGAATTCGTAGGAAAAGATAATAACTTGAAAAGGATTCGATGATCAATAAAACCAACCAAAGTCGAGAACTTGTAGGTGGAAACGCTTTTCTTCTATCCTTTATTTGCTTTTGTCAATATTATTTTCTTTTATTTTCATTCATAAAAGTCTTTTCTTTTATATTGATAAATACACAATATTTAGAAATACTTGATTCTCTAGGGTTTGACCCCTTACTTGCATACTATACTAGTTTGTTCGTTTGGGAATTATTTTTGGCGAGGTAAATCAACGACTTTTACCTCCGTCACTCTACTCTTGTCATCCATAACAGTAAGGAAATATGTAAAACCTTCAATACTTTGGGCCTTGTAAGGACCCCATACATCCAAATGCACCAAGTCAAAACAAGATTTAGAGATAGAATGACTAACGGGAAATGGGAGCTTATGCATCTTACTCAAAACACAAGTTTCACAGTTTGGCAAATGGTTAAAAGAAACACCAGGCATATGTAACATCTTGCCAACAGATGCATGTCCTAAACGACAATGGAGTTGTTGAACCAACTCAACATTCTTACAAACATTAGAAACAGACTTATTCAAACCACTAGAAACATGTAAACAAGAATCACTGATGTTGAAAGGCAGTTGCACAACAGCTAGATGATCATGTTGCAGCATGTATAATCTATTCATCTTGGCTCCATAACCTATGACCCGATTAGTGCCAAGGTCCTGGAAAAACCAATTATGTGCAGTAAATACAACAGCTAAATTAGAATCATCTACAACCTACCAACAGACAACAAGTTATGTTTAAAACTGGGAACCAACAACACATTTTTAAGAGTAATACCGCCATTCAAATATAAAGAACCAATCTCATGAACAACAGCAATGTTTCCATCAGGCATACCAGCATTGATAGGTCTACTAAGTAACCTCTTATCTTTCAACAAATACTCATAAGTAGTCATATGATCTGTAGCACCAGTATCAATAATCCAATCGGTATCTCTAGAAAATCTAGCAAGCAAAGTCATGTTGTAATGATAAGAGTTACCTGCCATGTTAGTCACTGCACAATTGACTTGACTATTGCCTTGCATAACCTTCAATAACTCCTGGCAAAGAGCATTCATCATAGATGGATCAAAACTCCCACTGCTACTAGGAGTTGTGCCACCACTGGAAGTGTTGAAGCACTGTCCCTTGTTGTCTCTATCCTCTAAAGGAGATTCCAAAACACCATCAGAAGACTCAAACACGTTGTTTGCCACCGCTTTACCATCTTTGGGACCTTTGTACCACTCAGGAAAACCATGTAACTTGAAGCAATTATCCATGATGTGTCCTTTTCCCCTACAATGATAGCAGATCTTGTCCTTGTCTTTATTCTCTTTCCTTCCATCTTTCTTGACATTCTGAAATCTATCTCCCTTCCTGGCTGCAGCTAAAGCCATGTTATCCAACTGAGAGTTACTAGACACTCATTTACCACCCTAAAGCTTCTATACCATATAGTAAGCCTTGTTGAGTGCTGGCAATGGATCAGTAGCCAAGATGTTGTTGCACACATAGTCATAACCATCCCTCAAACCCATCAAGAACTGCATTGGAAGCTTTCTTCCTTCAGTTTCAACTACCTTTCTTGGTATATGACAAGAACAATGTGCCATTGCACCACAATCACAGCTAGGATAACCTTCAACGCTTTGCAATTCGTCCCAGATTTTCTTCAATTTATTGAAATATTCAACTATATGGACTTGTCTCCCTTCGTCACTTGAATCAAATCTTTCTTTAATTGGAAATTCAGTGGAGCATTCGTTTGCCCATATCTCTCTGAAATCTCATACCAGAGCTCTTTGGCCGACTCTACGTACATAAAACTCTCAGAAATGGTGTTAACCATCGAATTCAAGACCCAACACCTCACCATGTAATCCGCACGAACCCACCTCTGAAGATCAGCAGATCCAATCGGAGGTTTCTCACAAGATCTGTCAATAGACCCTATTTTATTCTTAGCACCTAAAGCAAGACGGATTCCTCGACTCCATCCCAAGAAATTCGTTCCCGAAAATTGAAACGAAACTAATTGCGCACCTGGACTGTCCGAATTGGCCAAAGCGAGATGATCATTGTTGTTGATTTGAGCCCCTCCGCCTGCGAGACCAGTGACATTACCATCTTCTGCAGGCCCGTCCAAAAGCATGTTCAAAAAGCCCAACGGAACAGGGCCCCAAAATTTTTTAGGGCCCCATATAAAAATTTATTAGTACTTATATTATTTTTTGTCTAGAAAATCACATTGATTGGTTGTCTCAATGGTTAATGGCCAACCAAATTCATCTAATTACCCACAGATCGTGGGTTCGAATCTCATCCATCTTCAATTTTTGTTTTTTAATCTTTTTATCTTTTATATAGAAAACTATATTGGAATTTCTTATTAACTACTTTTAATTAATTTTTGACCTTCTTATTAACTAATTTTATTTGTTACTTTAATACATTCTCAAGTTACATTATTTTTGGGGCCTTCTTATCAACTATTTATAATTATTTTTGGGACCTTCTTATTAAGTATTTTTATTTGTTAACTTAACAACCTCATGTTATATTAACATAAACATAACAGTAAAAAAAAACTAAATAACTAATAGAAGGTAGTTCTACATTAAATTTATTTTGGTCTTCTTTTATTTTTCAAATATAAACTTATTCAATACTAATTTATACTCCTACATGTTTGTGATTTATTAGTAAATCTTAATAAATACTCCTCCTAGTAAAATATATAGTTATATTTGAATTTTTCATAGGGTTTAAAAAAAACTCGATAAAATATTAGCTTTTAAAATATTATTTATAATAATTTTATATTTTATATAGTTTTTATCTTAATTAAAAAATCATATAAAAATTAAATATTTTAATATGGAAGTAGTATTGAACAGGGCCCCAAAATACATTGGACGGCCCTGATCTTCTGCCATTTCAACCAGCGATTACAGATCACCAAGATCCAATTTCACGAAATTCGTCTCGCACCCAGCGAAACTTCGCACATAGCGAACGACGATCGTCGAGATCAAGAAAAACGATCACACAAAGCTCCTTTGCTTTGATATCATGTGAAGCTTTGTGGAGAATCAGAAAACCAAATTGTATTGATCAAGAGAGTTTTACAGAGAAGTAAGAGGTAGAAGAAGTTGTTAGCTTCAGTAGTTAGGAGTTCCGGGTATATAAAGACAACCACCCTTTATTCTCCTTTATTACAAAGATCATCCCTTAGTTTCTAAATAGTACACAATACTTGTCATAATATATCTCATTAGTAATGCTCTATTTAAACAATATCTGCCTAAGAAAAAAATTTCAATCCAAGTTCTCTTTATCGAGGAAAAAATCGATCAGCAGGATCCGGCCCGGCCTTAGGGTGGACCAGGTGGTCCGACTGCACATGGCCCCCAAATTTTCGAGGCCCCATAATATATGGGCCGGACCTTTTTTTTTTTGAATTTTTTTTAACCTAATTATCTATCACAATTAAAAAAAGACGGTTTATTGGGCAATTTTATAACACTCGAATTCTTTCATAATAATAATAAAAAAAAAGATGGTATTCTTCTATATATCAAAAGATCGAGAGAGAAAGAGTTCAAGTGGTTGATATATTATATGTAAAAATTAAGATTATTATAATTATAAAACAACTTTTTATATATATATTTTTATTAGCAGGGCCTAATATTTATTAAAAACAGGGCCCCGATAACCGTAGGACCGGACCTGAGCAGGATATATAGATTATCGTCTTTGATGTTGTAACCACTATTTACTGTCACTGAACATATGTAACAACATGAAAGTGTCAAGTGCATTTGAAGTAAAGTAAAGAAACTCCATAAAAAAAACTACGTTCAGAGGTTAGACGCATTAGTAATTGAAGTGTCATCCTTTGACGACACTCATCCTATATATGCAAATGAATATAGATCACCAATTGCCAGAGCGCGAATAAAACACACAAAACAGAATTTAGAGTGCCGATTTGGTTAAGAAGAGGCTAGCATGCACACTCGGAATGGCAAATTCAAAGATTTTAGAGAACATTACTCAACTTTTAGAGAACATTTTTTTTTATAATCAAAGTATGTATTGCACAGCTGCGAACCTAGACCGAAACATAGACTTTGAGGAGAATAAATGGAAGAATTTGTGCATTCGGATGGGCATATACACATATTCAAAACAGCATAGGCCATAAAGCATTATATCAACACATATGATTCTCTTTTTTCTTTTTCTTTTTTTTTTTTTTTTTTTGGTCTTAAGCATATATGATTCTCTGTCATATGGAAGAATAAATAAAGTTTTGCTTCGATTAGAAGCTCATATTTACTTGATATAAATATCAAAGACTCTTGGACAGGCTGTATATTGGACAACACAATCTAATGAGTATGTGCATCAGAGAGCTCCTAAGAAGTCCTCCGAACGCTTCAATGAGGAGAAATTCCAATATAATGCTCTCCACTGAAGCGTTTGGGGGAACTCCTCGGGTTCTTTGGTTATCAATCGATTCAAGATGAGTACAGACCTCTGCAACCTCTATATATATGTTAGTTTCAGGTACTCATTAATTAACTAGTAGTACTGTTTTACTCTGTTTGCTGATTGTCACTTGGAATGTTATGTTGTGTTGATTGCCTCTCTCTCCAGGAACGAGTGTGTCGTTAAGTACGTCTATGGTGATTGACAGTGACGATCTCAGGCCTCCGACAACTAGCACATACATTCAATTCGACACTAGTTTTGTTTCTTTTTACCGTGGGAAACGTCGTCTTCTACCAAGTAATATATGTTCTCTATGTTTGAAGAGCAAGATATTATCTTTAAGGTGTACGTTGGCTGGGATTCTCAATAGAATTCACCGAAACGTCTCTTTTGTAATCTAATCTTCACTACAGGAAAATAGTGTTAATCTCGACACTTTTTGTGACCATTTTCGACGCTTTAAAGCGTTGCAAATTTCAATCTCAACGCTTTTAAAAGGCGTCGAAAATTCTTGCATCACGAATGACAAGTGCCATTTTCGACGCAGAATTCTGTCGCAACCAATCTCGACGCCCTAGGGCGTCAAAAATGGCACGTCATTTTCGACGACATAGAGCGTCGAAAATGACATGCCAATTTCGACACCCTAAAGTGTCAAAATTGCCCTGTTATTTTTCAAAAAAAAACATATATTTCTTCATTCATCCTCTTTGATTACACATCAATTTAAATCCTTTAATTAACAAAAAATACATTAACACAAATCCTTACACCTGCTATGTTCAGTTCAAACTTGTATTATAAATCGCCCCAACAAGCATCTATTCGTTAAGCGCCTAATACAGTACAGTCAGATAGCATTAAAAAGAGAATGGAAACAAGTGTATAACCTTTCAGATAAAACATTACAACTTACAAGAAGTGGGGCAATCAAAAGAGAAGTTGTTATTCCTATGTTTAGATGACAGAACGAATTAAGTTAGCATGTTAATTTCCACAAGTAGCTGACTTACAATGCTCAACTGA
Source organism: Persicaria tinctoria (assembly GCA_037127255.1). NCBI lineage: Eukaryota > Viridiplantae > Streptophyta > Magnoliopsida > Caryophyllales > Polygonaceae > Persicaria > Persicaria tinctoria. Next base: position 20,759,918 of record JBANSL010000016.1, on the reverse strand, counting down.
AAAATTAGGGCAAACTGCTCTCAAATGAAGGAAAAAAATGACAAAATTAGTTGCAGCAAACAGATCAAATGTATCTCCAGCTAATACGGGAAGAAATTGAGTTTATACTTGGATTATAAATCACCACTACCCTCTATTGTCTATTTGTTACCTTAGCTGAATCAACTGGGATTTTTGTTTTGCTTTACGATTGAGAAAGGGTTGGTTCGAACTTTACCTACTTTGCTTGAACTTGTCTTATTTTGAATACGAGTTGTATACAACATAACTACACAAGTGCTGACCTTCCCAGCAGTTAACTCTTTCTCTGCCCGGGCATAAATCATATCCCAAAACGCTATATATCATGCTTGAAACACAGTGACACCTCCTGCAAGATAAAAATAGAAATGCTTAGAAATCAAGAGGAGGCTAAAACCCCTAATCTGAATAAAACGAAATTCAATTAAGGAAATAAGTGTAACTAAATCACAACTAAAACAGAAAATTAAGGTTCAAGTGTAGCTTCAGTTGGGAGTAAACAACGCATCATCTTATATTCCTAAATGAAAACATAAGTAACTTATCTAGATTATTAAAAGCTTCAATCTTAATCGTTCAACTAAATTGAACCAACAACCAATCCACAAAAGCAAAACACGACTAAGAGCTGCAATGGCAAAAGGCAAACCTAATCTAACAGCAACGTCAGAAGAAGGGAGTGAGGGGAGGAATTTCCAATCATCTACGCTCAGATTAACAACCAAACCTAATCTAACAGCAACATCAGAAGAAGGAAGAGGAGAAGGAAGTAAGGTCCAAATTGATTTGAACCAATAGCAACTTGAATCCCAAATGACCCCAGTAAGATAAGCTCTTTCATATTCATTTGAAGTCCAGAGATAAATAAAACTGAATCACAAAAGGGACAAGTGAAATTCAGTAGCTTACCTGGTGAAGTTGCTTCTCTAGTTGAGCAATATCTTTAGAGAGTATCCCATTCTCCTCTTCGGCAAGATCCGGCTTCAAGATAGAACAAAGCAGTGAGAATAACTTACAAAATCGGATATAGACACTTAGCAAACTAGAGAACAAAATAAAATTGACCAAATGAAGCAAATAGGATACATATCGTTATGACTAAATGGTCTTAAAGTGCATACAATAGCAACAACAAACTTAATCATAATAGGACAAGTATCGTTATGACTAAATGGTCTTAAAGGAAGATTCATTAAACTTTTCAGATTTGCATTCAACAAGCTTAAGCAAAGAGAGTGGAGCAAGGAGCAACAGAAGCACACATGCTTAAGCAAAGAGAGCGGAGCAAGGAGCAAAGATGATCTAAACATGCAGATATGCTTGTCAACAACTAAGTAGGATTCATACAATCATAAGTAATCATAACATTCAGATTTATATTCAAGATACAGATTAACTAGCAAACTTTAATAAGCTGAAATTGACTCTGATCAGCTGAAAAACAGGAATTTCCTGTGTTAACAGTCTTACAGATAATGACATTTTGTCTCAAGAAGAAAAATTAACTTATTGGTAATGTGAAGCACAATATCAGTTGAAATTTCAAATAATTAAAATGCAAAGATTGTCATTTGAATACTCTTGAACCATATAAGAAATACCTGTGAATTACACTTGGACAGTACATCCATATATTAATGCTGTCAAATAGGCAATGTAATGAATATGCTCCCTCTTGTACCTATTCCCTGGAAGTGGAGCACTGGAGCTAAACGGGAAAATAAATGGAAAGAAGATAAACAAAACCAGATATGAATCCATTCTTTCAAATGCTAAGGGAAGTACCTTTACTTGCATAGCAGCTCGCTGTTATTTGAAGTTTTTCTCTAAAAAATTTCTTCACTATCTGAAATTTTGAATCATTTACAGGAAAAGACTAACAAACAACACATGTTTCTGAAATACTCTTAAGATTACAGAAATAATAAACTTGTATGCAGTAGCTTGTTCATCCATAAGTAAATGTTATACATGCTCAACTTGAATGTTATACAATATACATGTTCAACAAGAATAAAGGATAAATCAATGAACCTAACACATATATGATATCTCTATTCATCCTTGTGTTTATTTTCTGCATCTCTAGTATGAATTATGTCAGTGATCCATTCTCACAATTGCCTCAGTCAACTCCTTACATTTGTTCATATCGTTTCCCTCTCACTAAGAACAGATGAAGCAATGAACCTCCCAAATAAAACAACTCATCACTGCTGTTAAAACCTGAATCTTAACTATGAGATTCTATGATCAGAAAGATTTCGAGTCATGGATCTGAACATGATCAATTATAAAGCCATGGATCAATAGCCCTTGGCGATGACTACCATCTCCTACTGTCACTGGCATAATTCCAGTCAAGCAATTGATCAGAGTAGTTTTTCCAGCTCCATTAGGTCCCAACAGACAAAACAACTGATCCTTTGGGAAGTTTATCCATACTCCCTGAAGCGAATATGTAAGCAACGATAAGCTAAGTTTCATGTTACTTTTCCATTGATTCAAGAAAGGCATTATACCTTGAGAGCACGATAGGGAGAAGTCCGTTTGCATTTACAGAAACCGAACTGCCTGGTCCCTTGATAGATCTTTGCTAGACCGTGTATTTGGACCTGCAATATTCAGTTAGTGAAATTCAATGTTCATGTTACTTATTTAAGGTATTATCAATTATGGTATGGGCCAACTTTTAATCATGAAGACAAACAAAGACCCCCAATGTTCTGTTAGTGAAATTCAATGTTTATGAGAGTAAAACCTCAAATAAAAAAATTCAATTCAATCAATTAGGTCTATAACCTGTGAGACATACATAAAGCATTGAAAGGATAAAATCAGCAATCAGAATGAGCATAAATAAAGCATTGAAAGGATAGATGAACATACCTATGAGACAAACAGAGAGGGAAGGGTTCTGAAGTAAACCAAGATGAACTGGTTTCTTGAGATGTTCTCTTCCAGGAAATCAGACTCTAGAATGCATCATTCAGAAAGAGAGGAAGCCACTTACAGATCTAGCCCAGCAAGCACCTGCAGAACACCTGAATGCTAACAAGTGAAATCCTCCATTAAAGAATAAAAAAAGTCAGAAAGCAATCATCCATCAAAGAATGGACAAACAAGCAAAAACTTAAACAAGGATGATATCCTAACTACCTGTCAATATTTTTCCGCTGTTAACGTCAAGTTTGTACAGCAGTAAGCTTGTCTGGTGCCTCCTATAGAAGTTGAAAGCAACCTTTTTAGCAGCTGCTATAAAGGCAGCTTCATGGGGATTCAACCTCATAAAATGTTTCCCTTATCATCCAAGCCCCACTCTGTTTCCTGCTACACAGTAAGAACATAGATCCAATTTCATAAAAAGGCAAAACTTCAAGATGAACTTTGAAGCCCCACTCTTGCTATTATCAATCATCCATGCTTTTTCTTAATGTTTTGTGCAAAGTGATTTAAGTTACATGAATATATAGTAGGATCAAAAGAAATTTCTGGGAAACAAAAAGAGAAATAAAACACTAAGGACCTTTACGAGCGAGCTCAGAGGAGGTGAACGAAGTAGAAATGATGAGAAGAGACAGGAACTGTCCCAACACTAGACTCACCACCACTGTCTTGTACTCGAATTTCCTTGAGCCAAACATAGTTGCTCTCACTTTCTTTCTATATCTTGCCCCCCTCCAAAATGACTCAAAACCACCATTGATGTGGATGTCCATGGAGTAGAAACAGCCAAGCTCTCACTTTCTGCAAGTCTGACTCTAAATCAATAATTTCTATTTATTTAATAGGGGATTACTCAAACAAAGTGTACAGAGAAATATTTAAATAGAACTAAACAAAATTTATTTGCCTAGTAAAGGTAAACAAGGAGAAATGGTCCACATTCTTAAGAGTTGACATCCAAATCATATCATTTGTGAATGCAGCGAGTCAATCTATTTGAGATAATGCAAAAATCTTACCTTTAGATCCACATAAGTCCGATGCTTTGCATTCTCAAAGGCACTCAGCTTAACATAACACACCACCTACGATTTCAACAAAGCACTTAGGACCAAAATATCTAATGCACAAAAATAGTCCTTGAAGAATGACTGATTAATGTACCTTCCCGTTTTCAAGTGTTTCCACTGCCTGAACCAGACCCTCCACTTCTGAGGGTGAAGGGCCTTAAACCCAACCCAAGTTGTACAAGAAAACCAATTCAAACCAAAATCCAGTTGTTATCTTATAAAATGAGGGCAAAAGAGAAGCGAAAAAACACTCGAATTGCCAGAAACATAAAGAAGGTATACCTGTATTGCAAGAATCGCATAGCAAAATAGCCAAGTTGCAGAGACTGTAAATTATAGACCGAGTCCCATAATTTACTCATTGATGCTCAAAATCGGCCTACATGGATCCATTTATTATTAAATTTCATTTGTAAATGAAATTTAATATATATGCAAATTCAAAGATTATAAACAAAAATTTAAAGTGTACTGATACAAATTTTGCAGATTTGTGAGTGAAAATGAACAATTAATCAAACATAGTAAGGTTAACATTAACTTATATATTAATGATATGCCAATTTAATTGTCCCTTTGAAATGATAATGAAAGTTTCAATTTCTTTGAAAAGATCAATAAGTCATCGAGAAAGCTCTCAAGTTTCTTTAAATCTTAACGATATATGTTTAACCAATTCATCACACGGATAAGATAAATGAAAAATCAGGAGCTGGGAAATTAGATAATGCAGAAAAACCTTTGAAATCTCTGAACCAATAATGCCTAGTCTTGTTGAGAGGGATAGGCCAACTGCATGAATAAAGTTAGATGACTGGTTACTGTCGAATACTTTGCCCATAAATAGGTTAAAAAAACAATTATGATATCAACTAAAAAAACTTGTGAATTCACAAAGCATTCAAGCAAGTTTCTAACCTTTAATAAATGTAGGACCGAGATTCAGCAAATCTTCATGCTCAATAAAAACACACAGCTTGGAATTACAAAAGCACTAGATTAATGAATGATCAATACTGGCACATAGCGCAAGATCTGAGATAAGGTTATAAATAGTAACACTAATGTATCTAGAAGGAGAGGGTGATTACCAAGAAGTGTAGGCGAGCTAGCTGAATAGGCATCTCCGTTGTCTTTCCTTCTCACTCTGACATCTCCAACTGACCCCGACTCTAGTACTTGATTGTGAATAGTTTTTGTTCTTTTGCTTCTATATCTCATTTCAAAACAAGAGAAATGGGTAATCTTGTCCTGCATTGCATGTGAGGAGTGGTCAGTGCTCAGATTCGTAACAAAGTATAATAATAGATGTTTATACTGAACATATATTGCCTAAAAGCACCTGAGATGTCATAAACTATATAAAAGTTATATAAAAACAGTGAAGAAAATTTATGCAGTCTCAAGGCACGGCTTGAGCAGAAAGAGCCTGATATTGGAAAGTAGCTACAAATGGTTCAAAGAACGACTAAAGATTACTGAAGAAGAGAGATCTAATTATACCCGCCTGCAAAGAGAAAAATGTTTGCAGCAGATGATTGTGACAACTTGTTAGGGACCAGACCTTGTTCTTTAACAAGTTGCTCCACGGTATCTAAAGTTGCACCTGCCTGCAATGCAAATAAGCAAAACCTGAAAACAGCTCTGTATAGTGTGCTATAACTTCTCTGACTATATTTGAATGAACCACTAGCAGAAACTCATATCATATGACTGAAACACTAGCATTGGTAATAAATGGATGTCAAAGACATCAAAGATTAACATTGGTATGTTTCGAGATACATAGGAACATAAATAGTTGTACTTCCAGATCTTATCAGTGTTAACTTGAAAATATAATTTATAATTGTTACTGGTTAAATATTATACTAACAGTACCATAGTATGTCATACCTGTGTTTCAACACACGGTGAGTCAAAATCATCCTGAAAAGTTGATCAAATTACCAAAGTCAGAATAAATAACATGGTTATGATTTTGGAATGCATTGCAGCTCAATGAAGGCATTCAAGACAAAATTGATTGGGATAAACTCATAGATTAACAATCAATAAGTTGTTGCATGGCTCTTCTTGATAATTAATATCTTCAAGAATGCAGATAGAAATATGGTTCACTGGTCTTAGGTTGTAACCATTTGTTTAATTAAGCTTCGCTATTTGGTTTAACAAAATCAATTTCAAGTACCAAGTTGTAACCATTAACATTCCTAGTCGCTGAGCTTGTCAAGGAAGCATCAATAGTCTCCGCTCTCAACAATGAGGGATTTTTTATATATCAGCTAATTGCTCTTCAAAGTCTGATTGCTCTCCAAATTTAGTAGCAACTAGCAATTACACATTCAATCTCAAACTTTCCTTTAATTGCTATCTCACTAGGAGCATCAAACATCTTTAAAGCAATTAAACACAATCCCAATATTCCATACCATTAGACATAATTCGAAAATTTTGTTACCGTCTACAGGAATATGAAATCCTTAAGCAATACACAATAAATGACACCACTTCCCAATATCTTAGAGGGGAGCAATTTCAAATCAGAAAGAATACCAGTAGCGAGGGCATTGAATTAGTCAACCACAAGGATGGATCCACACTCCAAATGTCCCGAGGACGAAGACCTGATATTGAAGGGGGAAAAAACATAATCTGTCAAAAAAAACCCTAGAAATGTGCTCTTTAAAAAATCAGATCCAGATTTCATTTTCAGCTAAACCAAAATTCCAAACATCTAGAGAGAAAAGAACGGGAATACCTTATTTGAACTTCCGACTTCGGTATCAACCTAAACTACGAAAACAAATCTCCAATATGTGGAGATTTCGACTGGCGGAGAAAGGAAAACGAAGAGCAAGGGAGATGGCGAAGCGAGATGGCCGGCGAAGTTGAAGCTCTGTTGAGTCGGCGGGAGAGACGGTTTAGAATGAATTCACCTCGACGAGGTTGAGCTCGCCGGAGAGACGAAACGCTCGAAGGAGGATTCAAGCGTCAAGAAGAGGCATTAGATTTCAATTTCTTGTACTATTCAAGTACTATTTACATTCGTAGTTGGTAAAGGATTGTGTCTCTGTATCGTTCCAATTTTATCAGAATTCTTCGAACAGACAAGGTCTCGTGTCTTGATAACACTCATATTGCTATGGATGGTAGTTTGCGTCTCCGGGATGCTTAGAATTTCTGCATGTAAATTGGTTAACCAAACAATAACCAAACAATAATTAGGACTAAATGAAAGATGTGTTGTATCATATTCATATCATCACTATAAGAACAAATTGGTTTCCTGATCCAAATGAAAGAATTAATTGAGGAATGCTCGTTTTGGTGGGTACATTAATGCATTTCAGCATCGACCATGGAGCACTATATATGATCGATTCTATAATTCAGTGGCACCGCAGGCCGGCCGCCCTTTTGTCGCGGCCACCTTCTGTTTAATTTAGTTCAAAATACCAAATAAATAGAGTCTGATAAATCGAGAGACTGACAAACCATCATAATACAGCTAAAAAACACAAGGAAGCTAAACAAGGAGAAAAGACTTGCTACTCAATCGTCAACCGGCGTGGAAATCAGGAAAGGCCATGGACGACTGCGAATACCGAGAATACGAAAGAGTGTAAAAATCCACGCGGTGTCTCGACATCGGGGAGACAGAGAGCAAAAACTCACCACGGAAAATGACATCTCCAGGAAGTTTAAAAACCCAAGAAGTAGGATATATTCCTGTGTTTGGTTGACAGAAAGACACATGTATTCAAATTTCCAGGATTTTCAATTCCTCCAAATTGTAGAAAGTTCACTTACCTAGGAGGACTAGCTAAGTTCAACTTCCACCATTTTTAATGTAATTCTCTTTATTTTCTTATTTATATATCTAAAAACCAATATTCAACCAAACAACTTTTTTCAATTCATGGGAAGTACATATATATCACGGGAATTTAATTCATGGGAAGTAAGTTCCCGGGAATTTGTTTAACAGATGGGGTATGTTATAGAAAATAAATTTCTTTAAAATACAGACAATATCTTATAATGAGTTATAACTTTTTTATGAGTATTGATTCAACATATCGAAACTGGTGTAATATAATGATTTTATTTAATTTAGTAAAAGTTATGTTTGAAACGAACCAAACTTAAATTAAATCGAACCGAACCTAAACCAAATTTTTAAAAATTGTTAACCTAAAATCGAACCTAATCTCTTAGGTTCGGTTAGTTGGCCCATTTCGGTCAAAAAATTAGATTTGAACCGAATTTTGAACAACTTTAAAAAAAAGTGTTAAAAAAACAAACGACCTATATTTTAATACGAATTGATGTTTTTAAATCCCTTCCCTAACAATAATAACAAAAACTCCGAAAATGCAACACGTTTTGGGAGGCCTAGAGGGTATTGCAGTATATTTTGGGGATCAAATTTCTTTTGGGACTTCTGGATGCCAAAAAAATCTTCCCATCTCCTTTAAGAACAGAAAGGATTCCAAATCTTTCATATCACCCACATTTGAGGCTACATTCAATTCATGCACTCATAAGGCCAAACGCCCCGACGATAAGCTCACTTACAATTTGGTATATAAATAGTAATGCCTCTTCAGCAAGGTTGTACACAATCTCAATCATCGCAAAGTGCATCAAAGCGCCCCTAAGAAGTCCTCCGAACGCTTCAATGAGGAGCAGAGCATATGCTCTTCACTGAAGCGTTTGGGGGAACTCCTCAGGTCCTTTGGTAATTGGTATCCATCAGATTATGTTGAACACGTCTTTCTGAAGTGTTTATGATTATAATTTCATTAATTTGATCTCTGCAATCTCTATCCACCGGTAATGTTTTCTGTGTTTGTTGATTGGCAAAGCAGCGACCTTTTTGGAGCTTTTGATTTTAATATTATATAGTTTTAAATGAAATAAATATAAAATTTTAGCTTAATTAGCTTTTGGATCGGAACCAGAGCTTACCAACAACTACTCACCAAAGCTTTTCAGAGCTTTTGGGTTTCTATTCACAAATTTCCACTAACTACCCTAACAACTAAGTTTACCAAACAACATAATAGCTTATTAACATATATTTAACACAAATAATTCATCAGTTTCAGCTATCTAATTAGTTTTCAACTACCTTTTTTTACCAAACATTGCCTTATTAATTTATAGAATGCATTAGGTACTGCTACGTAGCTTGATTACCCTAACAAGTAACAACTGATAGAATGCATTAGGGACTGCTACCTAGCTTGATTACCTAGCTTTATTGTAGATGCTCTATTAATATTGAAGTTCGGGATGCTTGCTGATACCAAAGACCTTTTAATTCTCCTTCACTCTTTTCTTTCTTTACCACTTGAGCTAGATAACAATCTTATTTCAAATGTCATTTAAAGATGTTATACTATCTTCAAATACTAAATATATGCAAAAAAAAAACTTACTGTATTTTTTTCCGAGTCGAGGATGCTCGAGCACCCTCTAGCTCCGCCACTGCTTGTAGTTGACTTTAGGCTAGGTTTGGCAAATCGACTATCTTTTCGAAACTTTTAATTTTGATATTATATATTTGTTAGGACCCGAAGGTCAGATAGGACGAAGCTTTGTCTTCCATGGAGATTTGAGGTAGATAGGAGGTGAGTTTGAGAGAGAAGAAAATACAGAGAGGTAGAACAAGAGAGAGGAGTAAAAGGATTTGATTATTCATTTCATAATCCTAATTACCACTAATAATGGGTATTTATACTACTTAGACTAATACCCATACATAACATTACCTTCCCCTTTTTAAGCTTTTTCCTCAAAGCTTAACCAAAATAAGAGCAATGTACACTGACTAGATCCTCAAAAATACAAAAAAAATAAAATAAAATGATACTACACATACATGACAGCAAGTACCTACAAAAGAAAATAGTATGTTTTCCACTCAACCAAATGCCTTCATGTTGATGTTGTAAATGTCGTCAATGACATCATGGTAGTATATAGACATTACCTTCCTGTTGTTGCTGACAAATTGACTGTTGACTTTTTTACTATTGTTGAAATTTCTCTCCTGACAAATTGAATGCTGACATTTTTAATATTTTTGATTTTTTTCCGCAAACAAATTGATTGCTAATATTTTAACTATTATTGAAAAAAATTGATAAATTGGTCGTTAATGTCAACAATACCGAACACCACTATTGTTAATATTTTACCATATCAATGTTACTAGACCCCATATTTGTTGATATTTTTAATGTCAACAATACCAGACATTAATATTGCTGACTTTTAATGTCAGCGATATTGAACATCACAATTGTACGTCGACTTTAAAATCCTAGCAAAAATATCATTAACTATGGACATTTTAACTATTATGACAATGTTGATGGTAGTGCCATTATAACTAAAGGTGACAATCAGACTGTTCGGATCGAGTTTAGTCATATATTGGGTATATTGCATTGTTCAATTCTGGGTAAACCCAACTTACCCAACTAACAAAAGTTTATATATATGAATATGAATAATTCCGTTTCAAAAAATGAAGTTGTAGAACCTAGACATAAACATAGACTTTGGGGAGGAAAGCAAACCTGTGAAGATCAAATAACTTATAACTTTGTTTTTTGATCGAGCATCGAACAATGAACGAATATGTGCTTCTCGGGGGGTTTATTCGCATATCCAAAACCGACTATAACATCGAATCACCACATCTCTCCATTCCCATCAATTTGAATCAACTTCGGAACTTCGTTTATGCCACTTTTCTATAAATTGCCCATTTGTTTCAAAACTATGTAATCCCATCAATTACACTCCTCCGTATGAGTTATTGAAAATAAAAGGGTTGACAACTAACATATATCGGATATTGGGACCAATAATCTTTTTATGCCCAGAAAATCTTCCCACCTCCTTTAAGAATGGATTCCAATTTTTAGGCTACATTCAATTCACTCATATAAGTCCATCAACCTGATGATAAGCTCATTTACAACTGGGTAGAAATAATATATAGATGATCATCTTTGATGTTGTAACAACTATTTACTTACATATATTATGCCAAATATGTAACAGCATGAAAATGTTGTTGTGCCGGGAAGCAAGGGGACGTCAGACACACCCCTTTAACACACACGAATTGGGATGGACAAGAACTGTAAACCAGAGAGCCAAACTCAAGCAACCCAAACCAACAATCAGACACAAACAGAAGATAAAATAACCAAGCACAAAGAACACCAGATTTACGTGAAAAACCCCAAAACGGGGAAAAAACCACGGGAGCCAGAAACTTCCACTATCAACAATAACAAGTGGGTACAATCTTCCCTAGACAAAGCTAGAGGCATACAACATCATCAAGCATCAACAAGCTTGGACAAATCTCCAATTTCATCACCCAATTGGTGGAAATCAACAACAACCCAAGAAAGAACACAAGCAAAGGGGATCTGAGATTGGAGGCTCAAAACGACGATCCAACCGTACAAAATGAAGCCTATGATGAGGTGAACAACATACCAGAAAATCGTCTCAATCGGAGGTCGTTTGGTCGTCGATCGGGGCACTTCAAATTGGGCTGAACAATGGCATACGGGATTCTCTCCAAAAACTCTCTCTTTTCTCCCTTTCTCACTCTTTGTTTTCTCTCTCTTACTTTCCCAAATGAAAAGGCATCCCCTTTTATAAAGGAGGTAGGGTAAAACTTCACATGGTAAAAACCATATGGTAAATAGTCCATTGGACTCTTCCCCATATAGGAGGGAAACCCAACATAGCTCCCCCTCAATCCTATATGGGGGGCTCGAGCAAGCCCGCCTTTGAGCGGCACTTGATGAGCTTCTCCTTGGACAAAGTCTTCGTCAGCATATCTGATCCGTTGTCATTTGTGTGGATCTTCATGAGCTCAAAATCTTCATCTTCTACTCTTTCTCGAAGCCAATGATACCTTCTTCGGATGTGCTTGGTTCGAGAATGGTAGGCGGCATTCTTGGCAAGGTGGATGGCACTCTGATTGTCACAATAGAGTGGGTAGCTAGCTTTCTCCACTCCCAACTCCTCTAGGAAGTCTCTCATCCATATCAGCTCCTTACCAGCTTCAACTGCAGCCATATACTCTGCTTCTGTCGTTGACAAAGCAACACACTTCTACAGTCTCGATTGCCATGAGACTGCTCCCCCTGCGAATGTAATCAGATATCCAGATGTGGATCGGCTCGTGTCAATATCACCTGACATGTCTGCATCTGTAAAACCATCAAGCATAGGTTTTCCAGGACCAAAGCACAAACACACTCTCGAAGTGCCTCTGAGATACTTGAGAATCCATTTCACTGCAGCCCAATGCTCCTTTCCAGGATTACTCATGAACCTGCTGATAACCCCAACTCCATAGGCGATGTCTGGCCAAGTGCAAACCATGGCATACATCAGACTACCAACGGCTGAAGCATAAGGCACCTTCTTCATCTCCTGTTTCTCTTTCTCACTTATAGGACACTGATCAGAACTCAGCTTCATGTTCACTGCAAGTGGAGAACTCACGGGTTTAGCCTTGTCCATGTTGAATCTTTGCAGCACCTTCTCAATGTATCTTTCTTGTGATATCCACAACTTCTGATTCTTTCTGTCACGGGTAATCTGCATACCCAAAATATTTCTTGCAGGGCCAAGGTCCTTCATAGCAAAGGACTTCTTCAACGCAGTTTTCAAACTAGCAATCTTGTTGGTATCCCGACCAACAATAAGCATATCATCCACATAAAGCAAGAGAATCAGAAAGTCACCTTCGGCGTAATTCTTCACAAACACGCAGTGGTCGGCATGTGTCTTGTGAAATTTGTGGTCGATCATAAAAGACTCGAACTTCTTGTACCATTGCCGAGGCGCTTGTTTCAAACCATACAAGCTCTTTCTGAGACGACAAACCATCTTCTCTTTTCCCTTGACTTCAAAACCTTCAGGTTGCTCCATGTAGATTTCTTCTTCCAAATCACCATGAAAGAAGGCGGTTTTCACATCAAGCTGCTCGACCTCTAGGTCCATGCTAGCAGCCATGCCTAGAACAACCCGGATGGATGACATCTTCACAACTGGAGAGAAAATTTCATCGAAATCTACACCCTTTTTCTGCTCAAAACCCTTCACCACAACTCTGGCTTTGAACCTGGGAGGTGTACCATCTTCTCCAGACTTCAAACGAAAAACCCATTTGTTCTTGAGAGCTTTCTTGCCCTTAGGCAATTTCACCAAGTCATAGGTGTGGTTCTCATGCAAGGAACTCATCTCATCCTGCATGGCATTGTGCCACTCCTTCTGATGCACATCTGACATAGCTTCCTCGTAGCATTCAGGCTCTCCTGAGTCAGTCAACAACACATAATCGTTGGTTGAGTATCGGGAGGAAGTCTGTCTCTCTCTGGTGGATCTTCTCAACTCAACTTCAGGTTGGATAGGGGGCTCCTCTTGTTGAGGTTGTGGAACTTCTGGTGGATCAACATCACCATCATCATGCTCATCTTCCTGCTGATTCTGAACTGAACTTCTCTGCACAACTTGAGGAAAAACGGGATCAAAGGTGACTGGAGCAGGAGAGGAAGACGACGGTCGCTGGAGCTTCCAGTCATCAATAGTCTTGTCTTCCATGAACACAACATCTCTGCTTCTGACCACTTTCTTGTCTGTAAGATCCCACAATCTGTACCCAAATTCATCCTCTGAGTACCCTAGGAAGATGCATGGCTTTGTCTTGCTATCAAGCTTGGATCTCTGATCTCTAGCAACATGAACATATGCTAGGCATCCAAAGACTCTCAGATGCTAGAAGGAAACATCTCTCCCAGTCCAAACCCTCTGTGGAACATCACCATCAAGAGGAACTGAAGGCGAGCGGTTGATGAGATACACAGCAGTCAACATTGCCTCCGCCCAATAGGACTTTGGCAGCTTTGCAGTCGACAACATACTTCTGACTCTTTCTGCTATGGTTCTGTTCATCCTCTCTGCAAGCCCATTCAGTTGTGGCGTCTTCGGAACTGTTTTCTCAAGCCTGATGCCCTGACTCTTGCAGTACTGCTCAAACGGACCCCTGTATTCTCCACCATTATCTGATCTGACACACTTTAACTTCAAACCAGTCTCTCGTTCAACTCTGGCTTGGAACTCCTTAAAAACTGTCAGAACCTGATCTTTGCTTTTCAACACAAAAGCCCACAATTTTCTAGAATAGTCATCAATAAAAGTGACAAAATATTGTGCACCACCAAGTGACTTGCAATCCATAGAGCACACATCAGTATGAACAAGATCTAATGCATGCTTTCTTCTAGATGGAGGTCGAGTATGAAAGGCTACTCGATGTTGCTTTCCAGCTAGGCAATCAAGACAAGGTTTGAGAGAAATACCTTGCATATCCGGGAGAATGTCTTTCTTGGCAAGCATTTGCAAACCCCTCTCGCTCATGTGTCCAAGCCGCTTGTGCCATAGCTCTCCGGCACCATCATCAATCACATTTGCTTCTTCTCTGCAAATCTTGGCTTGCATCACATACATGGTATTTTGCTTCTTTGCCCGGGCTACAATCAAGTTTCCCTTGGAGCACTTCCAAACACCGCCTTGTGCATTTTGAGCATACCCATCATCATCAAGTATCCCAGAAGATATCAAATTCAATCTGATATCAGGAACATGGCGAACATTTCTCAAAATCAAACTGCAACCAGTGGATGTCAACAAACAAACTGTGCCCATGCCAACAACATTGGACACGCCATCATTTCCCATCCTCACACGGCCAAAATCTCCACAAGTGTAAGACGAGAAGTACTCCTTATGTGGAGTAATGTGATATGAAGCAGCTGAATCAACAATCCAAGTGCACTCACCACTTGCAAGATTCAAGGAACCTTCATCAGCCGCCACAAACAACTCCACTATGTCATCACTGATTGTAAGAGCGGCAGTGTCTTTATCTTCTTGATTTCTCGAAGTCTCTGACTTCTCAGGTTCTTTGCCTTTGTCCCTCTTGAACTTTCGGCAATACTTTTGAATGTGACCCGGCTTCTCACAATAATAGCAAATGTACTTGCTTCTAGACTTCGATCTCCCTTTGGACTTGTCTCTGTTCTGCTGTTGTCGTTGCTTACTCCTTCCTCTTTTGCTACCAGAACCCTGCGTCACATTAGCTTCTGACTGTGAGGAGACACCCATCTCCTTCCTTCTAGTCTCTTCGTTCAAAAGACTAGCTTTCACACATTCCATAGTCAGCTTGCCTTCCGGAGCGGAATTACTAAGTGACACGACAAGTGTATCCCAACTATCCGGCAACGAGGAGAGTAGTAGTAGAGCCTGCAACTCATCATCTAACGACATCTTCGCAGAAGCCAACTGATTCACAATGCCCTGAAATGTGCTCAAATGCACAACAATGCTCTCACCATCTTTGTACTCCAATTTCACAAGCTTTCTCATCAATGACGCCTTTTTGAGGGCATTCTTCCTCTCATACATCCCTTCAAGCTTATACCATAACTCATAAGCATTCGTGTCATTGGCAATATGCTGGAGCACACTCACATCAACAAATTGTCTGATCGTAGCTACCGCTTTTCGATTCAGAATTTTCCATTCAACATCAATGACACCCGTTGGAATCTCTTTGTGCACAATCGGCTCATACAAATCTTTCACATACAAAAGATCTTCCATCTTTATCTTCCAATCTGAGTAGTTGCCTGAATTCAACACAATCATTCCCTGAAAACTGTTCTTTTCCTCCATCCTAAACCAAATGCTCTGATACCAGTCTGTTGTGCCGGGAAGCAAGGGGACGTCAGACACACCCCTTTAACACACACGAATCGAGATGGACAAGAACTGTAAACCAGAGAGCCAAACTCAAGCAACCCAAACCAACAATCAGACACAAACAGAAGATAAAATAACCAAGCACAAAGAACACCAGATTTACGTGGAAAACCCCAAAACGGGGAAAAAACCACGGGAGCCAGAAACTTCCACTATCAACAATAACAAGTGGGTACAATCTTCCCTAGACAAAGCTAGAGGCATACAACATCATCAAGCATCAACAAGCTTGGACAAATCTCCAATTTCATCACCCAATTGGTGGAAATCAACAACAAACCAAGAGAGGACACTAGCAAAGGGGATATGAGATTGGAGGCTCAAAACGACGATCCAACCGTACAAAATGAAGCCTATGATGAGGTAAACAACATACCAGAAAATCGTCCCAATCGGAGGTCGTTTGGTCGTCGATCGGGGCACTTCAAATTGGGCTGAATAGTTGCATACGAAAATTCTCCAAGCTCCCTCTTTTTCTCCCTTTCTCACTCTTTGTTTTCTCTCTCTTACTTTTCCAAATGAAAAGGCATCCCCTTTTATAAAGGAGGTAGGGTAAAACTTCACATGGTAAAAACCATATGGTAAATAGTCCATTGGACTCTTCCCCATATAGGAGGGAAACCCAACAAATGTCAAGTGCATTACTGAAAGTACATTTGAAGTATAATCCTTTGACGACAGACAATGAATTTAGTAATTTATATCGATCACTATCCGTGACTGACCAATGAACTCGATCCTGATGCAGATGAATATATTGAAATCACCTATAGGCTGTAGCATTTATTGTTAAAACGTGGGGGTCCACACGTCCGAGCGCATCATGCGCACCCAAGCCGAGCACACAAGACCAGCGAAGTTCCATCCTAAAACCAATTGCCAATAAGAGGATGGCTCACTGACTTATATGCAAGGCTCGGGTTCTCGTGTTTTTCGATATGGGACAAAGATCTCAAGACATCACAACACGCCCCCTCAAGTGCAACTGGCTGGCCTCGCAATATATGGCAGTTGCACTTGATGTCTTGAGCCTTAAGGCCGTCTAGCCCAGTAGTAGACCAGGGACCCCGAACCGCACTGCTCTGATATCATGTTAAATCCCGAGGGCCATAAGATGATCATTTCTAGTTGGACTAAATGTTAAAACATTTATATCACTATCTGTGACTGACCAATGAATTTAGTAATTAATATAGATCACTAACAGAATTTAGACTGTCGATTTGGTTAAGAAGATTGGGCTACCAAACTCAGATTGGCAAATTCGAAGATAGTACATTATAGGTTGGACTGTTTAATTTCTCCTCATTAAGAGAACATTTTTTTATAATCAAAATATGTAGGCAAATTGCATAAAATAACACGAACTTTAGGCATAGTTGCACTCAGTGACACAAACTTAAAAAAATACAAAAATAATCACTAACTTTGGGGTTTAGTTGCGGTCGGTGGCACGTACCCCTATCTCACTAATGTGGACTAGTGGGGTGCTTACATGGCATTTGTTAATTAAAAATGCATATAGCGAGATATGGGTTAGTGAGAATGTTTATATGATTTTTTAAAAAATTAAAAGACATAAACGATGTGCCCAAATTATGAAACCAGCTAGGTTCCAATTTTATTTTCTATTTCATGTAATTCCAAATTAAAGATAATTGTGACAGATATAACATTTGCAAATTAAAATTTGGTACTAGTTATTTTAATTTGCAAATGTTATATTTGTCACAATTATCTTTGATTTGGAATTACATGAAATAAAAAATAAAAATGGATCATAGCTAGTTTCATAATTTGGGCACATCTTTTATGCCTTATAAGCATTCCCACTAATTCATATCTCGCTAGCTATATGCCTTTTTAATTAAAAAAAATTCATGTAAGCACCCCCACTAGTCCACATTAGCGAGAAATGGGGTATGTGCCACTGACCGCAACTAAACCCCAAAGTTGGTGATTATTTTTGTATTTTTTTAAGTTTGTGCCACTAAGTGCAACCACCCCTAAAGTTCGTGCTATTTTATGCAATTTTTCCAAATATGTATTGCACAACTGCGAACCTAGACCGAAACATAGACTTTGGGGAGAATAAATTGAAGAATCTGTGCATTCGGATGGGCAAATTCAAACAGCATAGGCCATAAAGCATTATATCAGCTAGCATATATATAATATATATGATTCTCTATCATGAAAGAATAAATAAGCTTTGGATTCGATTAGAAGCTCATATATATTTACATGCTATAAATATCAAAGACTCTTGGACAAGGCTGTATATTGGACAACACAATCTCATGTGTATGTGCATCATAGCATCCCTAAGAAGTCCTCCGAACGCTTCAATGAGATTGAGGAGCAGTTCCAATATAATGCTTTGGACAAAGAAGTACTAATTGAAATTGAATTGAAGCAATCAAGATCCATGAATACTGGAAAACTCCATTACAGAGGAGAAGAGGAAGACAAAACTGAAATTCCCAAATCTGTAACAACCTTTCCCGCTCACACACCAAGCTACCTAAGTAGCTTACAGCTGACGACCGAAAAGACCAAAATACCCCTGGATATGTGACCTTATTACAATGTAAAAGTGCAAAGTTGTAGCTGCTCTTGAGATATCTCAACAAATAAATGATAGCATCCCAGTGAGGCTTGAGAGCATTATGCAAAAATTGGTTGAGTTGTTGCACTGTATAAGAAATGCCTGGTCTAGTTAGTGTAAGGTACAAGAGCCTCCCAACAAGTCTTCTGTAATCCTCAGGATTGGGAATAGGATCACCAATGATTGAGGAAAGCTTAATGCCATGTTGCATAGGAAAATCGGTGGATTTGCATCCCTCCATTTGAGCATCTTTAAGAATGTCAAGCACATATTTCCTCTGGTTAAGCAATATCCCTTTGGAAGATCTAGCAATCTCCATCCCAAGGAAATATCTAGCCACACCTAAATCTTTGATAGTGAATGATTTGTGAAGAGCAGCTTTGGTAGCCTTGATTTCAGTACTTGAGTTGCCTAAGAGCAGCATATCATCAACATAAACTAAGGCAATGGTAATGTTGTCTTGTGAAGATTTGACAAATAAGGAATAGTCATGGATAGATTGAACAAATCCAAGACTAATCATGAACTTAGTGAGTTCATGGTTCCACTGTCGACTGGCTTGTTTGAGTCCATACAGTGATCTTTGGAGCTTGCAAACATGACCTTTAGGCACTTGAAATCCAGGAGGGGGCAACATATACACTTCCTCTTCTAAGAACCCATGTAAAAAGGCATTGTTGACATCTAGTTGATGCAATACACAATCTCTGCTAGCAGCTAAAGCCAAAATAACTCTCACTGTAGACAATTTAGCAACTGGAGAAAATGTCTGCTTGTAATCCTTGTCTTGTATTTGGTTGAATACCTTTGCAACTAGCCTGGCCTTGAACCTCTCAACGGTACCATCAGCCCTATACTTAATCTTATAAACCCACTTGCACCCAATAGCCTTTTTATCAGCAGGGAGAGAAGTAACTAGCCATGTATGATTATCAGACAAGGCCTGAAGCTCTTTTGCCATTGCATCCTCCCACTCATCAATGCCTTTGGCTTGAGCATAGAAATTGGGCTAAAAAATAGAGCACATGTTGATGAAGGATCTAATGTAATTTGAGGATAAATAGGCTAAGTTACAGGAAGAGAACACTGCAAAGGATTCAGAAGATGAAGAATCTGTGACAACATGGCCTCTGGTGGGAATTTTGGAGTGCACATAATCATGAAACCTAGCAGGAATCTTGGTTTGTCTATGAAGGACCATGGGTTGTCTAGGATTGTCTGGACTGGGCACCACATCACTATGTATTTGAGGAGATGAGCTACTATCAACTGAATCCAGGACTGTATCATTGAAGGAAAGAGTGTTGCTGTGATGATGACCTAGAGTGAGTGTATGATTATGTATTGGAGATGGAAGAGCAGTAGGTAATAAAAACTCATTGTCATCTGACCAAGTAACAGCAGGAGGAAATGATGGGGAGGTCTGAGAGAGATGCTCAGAAGAACCTTGTTTGAAAGGAAAGATATTTTCTTCAAACTTCACATGCCTACTGATAATAATGGATCTTTTCTCTAAATCAAACAGCTTATAAGCCTTCATCCCAAGTGGATATCCCAAGAAGACACATCTCTTAGCCAGAACACCCAGCTTATCCCTGTAATCATTGGGTTGGATTGCATAACACAAGCAACCAACAACTCTAAGTAAGTCATAAGAAGGAACAACCTTGTATAAAACCTCAAAAGGAGACCTCCATCCTAGAATGGACGATGGCATCTTATTGATAATATGTGTGGCACTTAACACAAAATCACCCCAAAACCTGATTGGAAGACCTGCATGTAGCCTGATAGCCCTAGCAGTCTCCAACAAATGCCTATGTTTCTTTTCCACCCTTCCATTTTGTTCATGAACACCAGGGGCTGACCTTTGATGCAAAATACCCCTAGCTGTAAACAAATCAATACACCCTCTTTGGGTAAACTCAGTCCCATTATCTGTCCTAATGACCTTAACAGATACTTGGAACTGATTTTCAACCATGTTTAAGAAGCCGGTGATCAATCTTAGCACCTGTAGTTTATCTTGCATAAGGTAAGTCCAAGTGGACCTAGAATGATCATCCAGAATTGTCAAAAAATATTTTGCACCACAAACAGAAGGAACCTTGTATGGCCCCCAAATATCCATATAAATCAAATGGAAAGGAGCTTCAGCAATGATGTCACTCCTATCAAACTTCAACTTGTGCATCTTAGTCATATTACAAACATCACAATGTAACTGCTGAACATCTGGCTTACACCCCAAAACATGATGTAACTTGGAAAATGTCATGTGACCAAGTCTGGCATGCAAAAGTTGCAGCTTATTACAATCCAACTGAACATTATTCAAAGAGCTAAAACTTGAGATCTTCAATTTCTCAGCACCACTAGTCTTCAACACATACAAGCCCTTTGCTTCAATCCCAGTTGCAATCACATGACTAGTTGTAGGGTCCTGTAACCAACATGACATTGAATCAAAACTGAATCTGGATTGTTGATCATGAACTATTTTAGAAACTGATAACAGATTGTGCCTAAACTGAGGCACAAGAAGCACATTGTGTAACACCAAATTGTCACTCAATTTAACCTTCCCAGTCTGACAAACTCTAAGGTTAGTCCCATCAGGTAAGCCAAGCAAAATTGCAGAAGACAAGTCAACAACATCAGAAAATATAGTTCTATCAAAAGCAATATGATCAGTGGCACCAGAATCCACAATCCAAGCATCATTTTGAGCCTTATCAGATCCAATAAGAAATGAGACATTTAAGGTACCTGCAAAATGAACCATGGCTTGGTTTGCTGAACTGTCAATGCTTTCTGCAGGAGATTTCCCTTTCATCATCTTCAATATCTCCTGGAATACAACATTTACCATGGCCTGATCAGGTTTCACATCCATTCCCAAACTATCAAAAGGACTCTCACGTTGATTGCTCTCCATCTGTGCAGCAAACTTCTTAGGAGGGGGCTTGGGTTTGTCATCCTCCTTACCCCCTCTAAACCACTCAGGGTAACCAATTAACTTGAAGCAGTAATCCTTCGTGTGACCCCTTTCACCACAGTGGTCACAAAGCCTGTCAAACTTAGCTTTCTTGTAATCTGTCAT
Organism: Persicaria tinctoria; assembly: GCA_037127255.1. NCBI lineage: Eukaryota > Viridiplantae > Streptophyta > Magnoliopsida > Caryophyllales > Polygonaceae > Persicaria > Persicaria tinctoria. The sequence goes on along the minus strand of JBANSL010000016.1, from coordinate 20,738,296 downwards.
GTACTGATCATTCTGCTTAGAAGACTCTCCAACACGAAACTTGTTAACTGCATTAGCTTCCACTTCAAACTGACCAAATTTAGTCACAGCAAGCGCATAAGTATCAGCCTGAATTGAATTAGTAACACCTAGATCTTTCTATTTGTGTTGCCATTTGAAATGCTTTGTTGATCCCTGGCATTGGATCTTTGGACAAAACGTTGCTTTTGAGATGTTCATACACATCGTTTAGCCCCATAAGGAACTACATTACCTTAGCTTTCTCTTCCCTTTCTAACATTTTCTTTACCACACCACAACTGCAGTTGTTAAAGCCTCCACAAGAACAGTTTGGAATTGCATCAAGGAACTGTAATTCGTCCCAAATCTTCTTCAGTTTTCCAAAATACGCACCTACTGACATATTTTCTTGCCTAATATTTGCCAAATCTCTCCTGAGCTGATAAACTAAAGGATCATTCGATTCGTGAAATCTTTCCCTGACTTCAGTCCACAGTTCTCGAGCTGTTTCAGCATACATAAAGCTCTCAACGACCTCATGAACCATGGAATTGAGCATCCAGCACCTCACCATGGAATCCACTCTTGTCCAATTCTCAAACTCCTCACTCCCTTCAGGAGGTTTCACACAGCTACCAGTTATAAAACCTAATTTCGCTTTCGCGCCAAGCGCCATTCTTATACCACGACTCCAGCTTGTAAAATTCAGTCCATTTAAATGATTTGAAACTAAAACCATTCCCGGATGATCTGAATTTGAAAGGAAATAAGGATTGACATGAGCTCCAACCATACCTTGAGCGACGTCACCGAATTGCATTCCATTTGGGGGGAAATTCCATCCCCGAGGTGGAACTCCACTCTGAGGTGGTGTAACAGCGACAAATGTTCCGCGTCCAGCACCACTGTCTCCATGAGTTCCAGATCCCTGCCCATGCTAATTTCCATATCCTCGTCCTGCCATAGAATCAACCTCAACAACCAGATCTGCACTTTCTTACGAAAAAAGAAAAAAATCGGCCAACAACTTCAGCGTCAGAAAACGAATCAACAGAAGCGATTCAAGGATCAATCCTTGTGCTCTGATACCATTTGGACAAAGAAGTACTAATTGAAATTGAATTGAAGCAATCAAGATCCATGAAAACTGGAAAACTCCATTACAGAGAAGAAGAGGAAGACAAAACTGAAATTCCCAAATATGTAACAACCTTTCCCGCTCACACACCAAGCTACATAAGTAGCTTACAGCTGACGGCCGAAAAGACCAAAATACCCCTGGATATGTGACCTTATTACAATGTAAAATTGTTGTATAGTTTGCTAGACATCTATATGCATCTATACTCATAAATGCTCTCCACTGAAGCGTTTGGGGGAACTTCTCGGGTCCTTTGGTTATCAATCGATTCAAGATGAGTACAGACCTCAGCAACCTCTATGTTAGTAGTACTGTTTTTCGATCTTTGTTTGCTGATTGTCACTTGGAATGTTATGTTGTGTTGATTGCCTCTCTCTCCAGGAACAAGTGTGTCGTTAAGTACGTCTATGGTGATTGACAGTGTGAGTGACACATTCGGGCCTCCGACAACTAGCACATACATTTGACACTGGTTTTCTTTCTTTTTACCATGGGAAACGCCGTCGATCTGTCACCAAATAATGCACTCTTTATGTTTCATGCATCTTATAAGTGTAAGTGTTATGTAAGACTGTAAGTGTTGGTATGCCTCGCAAGCAAGCATTTTGAGATTTATAGAACTTTTGTTTGAAAAACAATGATATTTTTGCTGCCATATATAAGGCATCATTTTTTGTACAAATGATTACTTAAAACAATTAACAAAATGCTACAATTAAGAACTCCAGTGCGTTTGATATTTGATCAGAATGAGAACATTTGATTTCCATTTCTGGAATTTCTATTATTTTACATCGATCTGTAGTTGGTAAAGTATCGTGTCTCTGTATCGTTCCAATTTTATTAGAATTCTCCGAAGAGACAAAGTCTGGTGTCTTGATAGCACTCATATTGCTGTGGATGGTAGTTTGTCTCTCCCTCGAATTCTTATGATAAAACTCTAAGTTGAGATGCATGTAAATTGGAATTAGCACTAAATGAATTAGAGTTTTTTTTAAACCCTATGATGGAACTCCGCTAGTCTTGTGTGCTCGGTTTGGGTGCGCATGATGCGCTCGGACGTATGGACCTCCACGTTATATGGCCCACTTAATTGAGCATTGGTGGGTACATTTATTAATGGACCCATTCTACAGGTCGTCCAATGTATTTTGGGGGCCCTATTCAATACTATTTATGTATTAAAATATTTAATTTTTATATGGTTTTTTTAATTAAGATAAAAACTATATAAAATATAAAAATATATGAAATTATTATAAATAATATTTTATCGAGTTTTTGTTAAACCCTATGAAAAATTCAAATATAACTATTTTACTAGGAGGAGTATTTATTAAGATTTACTAATAAATCACAAACATGTAGGAGAGTAAATTAGTATTGAATAAATTTATATTTGAAAAATAAAAGAAGACCAAAATAAATTTAATGTAGAACTACCTTCTATTAGTTTTTTTTTTTTTTACTGTTAGAGTTGAGATTTGAAACCAGAATCCGTGGGTAATTGGTTGAATTTGGTTGGGCCACTAACCATTGAGACAACCCATCAATGTAATTATTTAGACAACAAATAATATAAGTACTAATAAATTTTTATATGGAACCCTAGAAAATTTAGAGCCCTGTTCCGTTGGGCTTTTTGAACATGCTATTGGACGGGCCTGCCATTCTATAATTCAGTGGCGATTGCAGGCTAGCTGCCGCCTCCTTCCAATTCCATCGCGGCCAGCTTTATTATGTAAACTAGTGCAAGTCCCGTCCCGTGCACGGAGAATACATTAATACAATATTATAAATGGTATAGATAAATTCTAATAAATAAATAATAGTAATAATATAAATATAAATAATTTTTCCCACCAAAAAATAATATAAATATAAATAAAATATCACCTATCAGATACTGCATATTTATCTGTTGAATATTTTTGGTAAATATGACTATAATATTTTTTATTTATATTTTTTTCAATTAACTTATATATATATATATATATATATATATATATATATATATATATATATATATATATATATATATATATATTTATATATATTGCGGCTTATATAACTTTCTATAAACTATGACAATATATTATTTTATTAATATTTCCCCCTAAGATCAACCACAACGCGCCACGTAGGACGCTATTCATCGGTTTTAGTATATGTAACTAGTGTAGGCCCCGTCCCGTGCACGGAGAATACATTAATACAATATTATAAGTAATTTAGATAGATTCCAATAAATAAATAAAATAATATAAATATAAATAATTTTTTCCACCAAAAAATAATATAGATATAAATAAAATTAGTTCGACACATTATAGTTAATCTAAATATCTTTTATTTATATTCTCTCAAAATATAAATATAAATCACATTTATAAGGTAAAAGATTTTTTCTTCTAATCTACCATTAATTGAATCTCATATAATTTAATAGATAACTGAATTTTAAAACTATTGTAATATTCCTTTTTATTAAATATATATTATATATTTATTTCGTTAGTTTTACTAAAAATATCTATGCACAAATGAAATGTGGCTACATAAATATAGATATAAATAAAATAAAAATTATTAAATAATTAATTTTAGCATAAATAATTCTTTCCACCAAAAAATAATCTAGATATAAATAAAATAGCACTTATCAAATAGAGGGAATTAAAGGAAGTAACCCTTGCCCCGGTTTGATTTGCACGTCTAACCCCCTATCCATTTCAATTTGCAAGGCTAACCCTCCCCTAAAAAAATTGCACCCCAGCCGGTAAACATTACCTGGAGTAACCGGTGGTGCCTCCCTTTCCTTTGCCTCTCTCTTGCCCCAAATCGATAGCAGAAAATCAGGGAGAGAGAGATGAGGGCCGATCGAGTCCACAAGGACGGGGAGGAAGGCGCGCAGGCTGGAGCTCGACGGTGCAGATGTGAGGGAGAGCCCGGCGCAGGCAGAGGCGCGGCGCAGGCAGAGGCGGAGGCTCCGGCGCAGGCAGAGGCGCGGAGCAGTCGATCCGAGCCTTGAACGGCTCTTTCCTCCATTGATTTGCAGCTGCTCGTTCAATTGCTACACAGGTACTCCCCGCCTCCCACTGCTCGCTCTGCTCTCGTATCTCCAACTCTCCCCGTCTCCCATTACAACTAAGAATTTGAGATCTCCCTGTCCCTTCTCACTTCGATTGTCAAACTGAGATCTCCTTATCTCCGCTCCCATTACAACTGAGGTCTGCCCCTCTTTCCCTTTCCCAATCCAATTATTTAAAATTTTTTAGGGTTCGAATTGCAACTGAGGTCTGTCAAACTGAATTGAAGACGGATGAAGAGGATGATAGTATAGCACTGATTGCAGTCTGTCATAGGGAATATTAATCTTGTAATATTGATATATATTCACTTTTTATTCGCTTATGTTCAAGGAAGCAAAGATAGGCATTTGTCAAATTCTATGTCCTTTCTTGCAGATGGATGAAGCCCTCGCAGTTGTGATTGAAGATTTGTTTCCACCACAAACATGATAAAGGTAAGTGAAACAGCAACTTAAATCTTTCCTTTTGTCCATTCCTTTACTCTACCATCAAGATTAGGTTCTTAATTCCCAATCACAAGTTGCTTGGATAGGTTATATAACTTATATGGTCAAAATAGCAGCCAAAGAAAAGAAAATAGATAGGGGTTTTCTGCTCTTTTTGGTTAAATAAAATGGGTCGTTTCTGATTGACCATGAAACAAATTCAAGTATAGTTCTATTCTTATCGATCATGCAACCATCCTTTCTACATTGTAAATTTGTTATTCTTATCTCACATAAAGGAAATCAGTTCAAATAAAGGATACATCATACATTTAATCCTCTGCTCAGCACCTTCTTTGGAAATCAGTTCATGTGAGATTCTAAAATAATTGCTTGTTTATAAACTGGAGCATTAGATAGGTGGTGACCACTTGGGAACGCAGGAATTGCCATATAGGTGGTGACACTATAAGAGGTTTTACTACTGCTTATTAGGTTGTGTTTTTGTTCTTTCGACTGGTTGTGTGTGAGAACCACATATTGACATTCATATAAGAGTAAATACCGCTTGCTTGTTTAACCTTACTTGCAAAGTGAACGGAAATAATTATCTGAAACTTGGTGAATCTTAGGAATCTTGCAGAGTAATAGGAAAACGAATGAGGGGTGTTATTCTAAACGAAACTTATTATAACTTGGAATGGATGTTACAAGTTCTTACTGAATAAGGGCCAAGGGGAGTAGTTTAGAAAACTCTAGAATTCCATAGGCTGCAACTCTAGAATTCCATCTGGGCTGCAATCATATAATGTATAACTAGTGTAGGTGAGTACCATGAATGAACGAAAAAGTACTGCCTATATAAATGATTAATGTGGAATACTCCTGGATAAGAAATATGAAGTGATTATACCATTGCTGCATTTTCTAATTTATCAGAGAGTGAGCTATTTCTCAAGACATAACAGTTTATTATATCTATCAGTTGATATGTCTTCTGTAGCAAGAACAACAGCCCTGTTTCACAAACCAAGTTTTGAATAGGTGGTCTATATCACAATCAGGCTGGGCATATCCGAAAGTAGAAACCAAAAGTATCAAGATTGAGGATTAATAATTCACGCTTTATTTTATGATTTGGCCAAAGATGTGAAGTATATCTATCTTCTGATGTCAGTGGGAAATGCTTATGATTTCTGAAAGCAAAGCTATGTTCCTTTGTTGACCGTGTTATGCTGAAGCAAAGCTATCTATCTTCCTAAGGATTAATATTCTTTCATTTCATCCGTTATAGGCATGGATATCATTGATTGGAGACAAGTTGGATGCTTCACTGACAAAGCTCGAGACCAAGCCTGCATCGTTGACTTATAATAGTGGGTGAAAATGTACTGAACCTTGAGATTTATTGATCTTACATGCAGATTGAAATATTGAATCCCTCAGGCCTTAACAGTCCAGGTAACTTTGCGTTATGACATGGTTTCATCCATGGAATTTTCTTGGCATTGCTATCTTCTGGTGCTTTCTTCTGGAGATGTAACATTGGTTACTTATGGTTCTTGAGCTCGTTTTTCATTGACATATTTGCAACCTCTTTTTCAAGCAAGAAATGGAACTCTCACTAATAGGGCTTCAGAATGCAGGCAAGACATCCCTGGTAAATGTTGTTGCTACTAGGGTTCCTCGACTAATAGACATCCCCGGTAAATGTGATCTCCAGAACATGCAAGATGATGAAACAATCCTGAATTTTGTGTTCATGTTCATGGAGGTCCTCAAGTTCATGTCATAGAATTTTTGTGAGATTCGTGTAGTTTTCCTTGTTTAAAAAATGCTCATATAGCCTATTAGCTCAATGGGAGAGCATTGTAGTCATACACAAAGATGTGGGTTCAATTCCCACATAGGCTTATTATTCATGAATCAATGCCGACTATCAAATTATGTTTAGAACAAGTCAATCTTGCTACATCACCAAATTATAGGCAGTTTTATATCAAAATAAATCAAAAGGGCAATTGCACATTGTAACAAACCCAATTGATGATCAATCAAAAATCACTCTTCTCTCTCCTTCATTTAAAAAAAGATATTGATGGTGAAAAACTTGCCTTAATGAAAGAAAATAACATGACAGGTTATACTATTTAACATGACAGGTAATGCGAATAATATGACATGTAATGCGAATCGATCATCTTATCCTTAATGAAAGAAAATAACATGACATGTAATGCTATTAACATGACAATTTATACCCTTTAACATGACAGGTGATGCGAATCGATCATCTTCTCCTTAATGAAAGAAAATAACATGACAGATAATGCTATTAACATGACAGTTATACCCTTTAACATGGCAGGTAATGCGAATCGATCCTCTTCTCCTTAATGAAAGAAACTAACATGACAGGTAATGCCTTTAACATGACAGGTTATACCCAATAACATGACAGGTTATTTGCTGATCTGCAATCTATAAGCTTATTCGGTAAAAGAGAGACATTGTTCGAGTTAAAGTAGGCAATGAGTAAGATGGAAAGCAAGTCTCATTTAAAGAGGGGTTTTAACCTGAAATTCATCTTCCTTGTGTGTTGAATTCATCATAAGATGTGTTTTTAACATGACAGGTAAAAGGTTTGACATGTCAAATAGGTCACTTGACATGACAGTAATGCAATCAATTAAAGATAAAACCAACTAAAAATCACCTAACAAAGTAAAGACAATGATTAGATTGTACTGGGTGACAAGTAAAACAATTCACATGTCATGTAAAACAATTCACGTGTCAAGTAAAACAATTCACGTGTCATGTAAAATAATTCTCGTGTCAAGCAAAATAATTCACGTGTCAAGTAAAACAATTCACGTGTCCAGCCGTTGAGACGGTGCACAGGAACTTGCACTTACATTAACTTGCACTTAGACACTAAATAGAATCCAGCATTCGGTGACATCAACAGCAACCATGTAGGAATTGATGTAAAACAGCCTCAGGTTTGTTGATGCTGCTCCTGTGGTATACTACTCTGTAAAGGAAGGCGAGAATCAGAGCTTGCAGGCTTGCAGCTTGCTAGTACAAAAGTAATGCCACAACAGATGATTCAGAATTCCTTCTGCTAGACTTTTTTTTTTGTGGGTAGACAATTGACATGCCTAATGTATTCTATTCCTTTTTGATGATTCAGAATTCCTCTTTAGAAAGCTTGTTTTACATGACACCTGAAAAGGTCACACATTTACTTACCTGTCATGTTAATAGCATTACCTGTCATGTTTTTATCCATAAGGAGAAGAAGATCGATTCGCATTACCTGTCATGTGAATGAGTATAACCTGTCAGGTTAGTAGCATTACCTGTCATGTTATTTTCACGTGGCAATTGTGTTTTGAACCGTGGTAAATTGTTGAACCGAAGTAAATATGTTACCTAATTATTATAGTAGCCTATGTGGGATTTGAACCCACATCTTGTGTATAAACACATCGCTCTACCATTTGAGCTAATAGGCTTAAATAAAATGATGGGATAATTTTCCACCTTGCAAAGGTAGAAAATCCACCGTTTTAGTTTTATCAAATTGGTTACCAAATACTAAGTAAACCTAGTTAACTCCATATGTAAAACAATTCAACCAAATATTCCACCTATCTTTCATATACTGCAAAGAGAATGTGTCAACTGGTTAGTTCATTACAGATCTTGTATACTGAACTATAGATGTTGCTAATATTTACACTATATTCATCAATAATCTAGCCCTTTCCTTCCACCGGTTATAGACATAAGCTGCATTACTGATGTAGCCAGAAGAAACTAGTGAAGGTTCAGACAACATGGATCCTATGTATCCACACAATTATATATTCCAGCTTTCTTTCTTATCTAAGTGCAAAACATTTTATCATAAGACTAAAGACATTAGTACAACCAACCACCTTAGTAAATCTTAAAACATCCAAAAGTATAATAGCAAGAACTATTTTCTTCCTAGAAATGTGATAAATAAAAGATCATGCCCTCTTTTATTTGTTAATCCAAGATAATTTTCTTAGAATTGCACATTAATTTAGATAAGAGAATTGCAATTGAAAAGCTAAGACATTCATGGAATACTCATACTCTTTCTTCATTAACATCTGCTCAAACGTATCAGCTCCAAGATAGTCAGAAATTTGCTTACGGCAATCCGATAACAACAGTTCATGGTATTTATCTCGGTGCTTACTCAGTACATCAAGCAAAGGATCAACAGGGTAGCCATACCTCCGCAGAGATACACCGAGCAAACTCACATAATCCTTGATCAACAACATATGGTTTGCAGTCTGCATCCTAGAGAACTGATCATCCAAAACTGAACACATCTTGCTCACCGCAGTCTCCCACAGGTTCTCCACCTCCCATTTAGATATCAATCCCCCACCAGTCCTCAAAACCCCATCCTCCACGATGAAGAACCCCACAATTTGAGCAAAAAACGTCTGGTGTGACTCAAGAAACGGTGTCATTGATGCGACTTGGAAATCGGATGTCAATTGCAATTTCCTGTTCTCGAAATAATATTGCTTGAACCGATCCCGAAGACCTAGAGATTGATGTATATGATACGCTCTATACAAAGGAGTCAAATCAAACCCTAGACTCGCACCTGCATTGCTCCGACCACGTTCAATTCCACCACTAGCACCAATCAGATCCAAGCTATCGTCCTCCTCCTCCAGGGCGTAAACGCAATCTCTGACGCTCGACCTTGACTGCTCCTCGGCCATTGAAGGCCTCTCGACTTCTTCTACCACCTTCCGCTCTTTCAGACATCTCGACTCCTTCTCCCTCCTTCTATTTCTCTCTCTCTCTCGCTGATTCCGTCACCATTGAAGGCTGCTCCATCCATCCTTGTCCTCCGGTCGGTCAACCTCTTGCCTCCGATCCCCTTCCTTCTCCGACACCCGAACCAGGGAAGAGCCAGGGAATGGCGGTGCGGCTTCCTCCTCCGTTTCCCCTTTCCCCTCTTTCCTTTTTTTTTTTTTCCTCTTTCCTGAATCCCTCGATTACCGGCTACCGCTTGCCTCCTCAATCCGGATATCCGCTTTTGTGCAAATTTTTTTCGGATTGGGTTATTCATGCAAACCTTCCGAATATGAAGGTCATTTTAGCAAATTTGCCTATCAAATACTACATATTTATCTATTAATATTTTTGGTAAGTATGGCTAGACGTGGCCACGGGTCACGGGTCGACCAGTGATCCGACGGGTCGTACGGGTCAACGGGTAGGGACAGGTTATGGGTTAGGGTTAGGGTCAGGGTCAGGGGGTTTCGGGTTTGACTCGCCGGGTCAACCCATCATCCCAAAATGATTTGGGTGAACTTAATATAGTTTGTATATACGTACATTGTATATGACAATTTTTTGAGAGATTTATTATTATTATTACTATTATTATTATTATAGTAATAAGGACTTTATTATGATGAAAAAAAATTTACATAAAGTTAGTTGGAAGCCTCGTAACAAATTGAGCTCCAACCCCTTTTTGAATAGTAAAACCAACTCTATGAAATATGAAATCACCATTATCAGACCCTACCCTATGACTTTCATAACCAATTGAACCCGCTTTAGAAAACCAATAGCATCACCCCCAGTTCTCCAAAAGTAGAGAACGCAAATGCCATGAAACAATACCCCTTAGCAGCACAAATATCCACGTACTTCTTCTCCTTTCTTTCAGTGGATTGAGAGACTACCTTGCCGGGTACAAAGGAATCATTGGCTCTCTAGTTGTGAACGGTGAAGCTCCAACCACATCCACACAAGTGTCTCTACCCTTGTTCCACCCATAAACCAACAAATCAGCTGGCCTCAACTCAACACCATCTTCATTGCTCATACCCGTATGCGCTTCCTTCTGATAATATTTACTCTTTAATTATTACTATTACTACTACTACTACGTTTAATTATATTTATATAGTTTTTTCCTTATATAATATTTAGTCTTTTATAAGATATTCTATCTATCCAATTATATAGATTAGGACTATCTAATTATACAATTATACAAATTATTTTTTATTATATTTCCTTTTTGACAGGAGAAAGATTTGCGAGATGCACTCACGCGTCGCCACGTAAGCAAATTCACTCACACACCGCCATGTAGGCATTAATGCATCGGTTTTAGTATATGTATATATAGATAGATAACAAATTTTAAATTTTTTTTAAAAAAAAAAAATAGTAGACATACACATACACTGTATATAGTTAACCTAATTGGTACAAGAGAGATCAAGAATTCAATTCTCACTATTCTATTTTTCTACTTCACTTTCTATTAATTAGTTTTTATATATACTGAAATGGATATATATTCAAACCAAATTCTATCATATAATTTTCATTTATTTATTTTTAAAAATATTATTCATGCTATATATATATATAGATATATAATTTTAATAATTTTTTATTGTTATCAACTTTTTTTCAATTTATTTTCTTAGCTTCTTGCTAGCTACTTCTTCAATTTCAAAATATAAGTCGTTTAACTTTTTAATACGTGTTCTAATAAGCTAAAAAATCTATAAAAATATTAGTTTTTTAATAAATTATTTTTAATATATTCATACTTACTAGTAATGAATATAAAATTATTTTAAAAGTTATTTTAAAAAAGTTGATATTTTATCGAGTTTTCAATAGGGTTGCTCAGCGGTTCAAAATTACCGGCCCGAACCGAACCTAAAACCGAATTTTTAGAAATTGCAAACAGAAAATCAAACCTAACAACCTACGTTCAGTTCGGTTTATTTAGGTTCGATTCAGGTCTCGAACCTAAATAAACCTAATTGACAATTAATTATAAAAAAATACACACAGTATCTTATAATGAAGTTATAACTTTTTTTATGATAATTGATTCTTCCTAAACTATTGTCGTATAATTATTTTATTTTATTTAGTAAAAGTTAGGTTTGAAACAAATCAGACCTAAATCAAACTGAACCTAAAACCGAATTTTAAGAAACTGTCAAGCAAAAATCGAACCTAATCGTTTAGGTTCGATTTAAGTCTGATTCAGTGGGCCCGATTTAGTCCAAAAAATCAATTTGAATTGAATTTTAAACAACTCTAGTTTTCAGCTTTTTAAAAAAAAACTTAACGACCTATATATTAAAGGGGTTTTTTGCTAAGTGGACATTTGGGGACCAAATTTTAAACTATAGGACACAGGGGTTACAATATTAGGTAAGTGTCCACATTTTCCAATTATACCCTGCCTTTATTTCTCCCCCTTCTCCCCAAATTAAAACAAGCAGCGAGAACTCTTTCTTCCACAGATGAATCGATTTCCTCCGTCGTCGAATCCAAGTGCAAGATGTGATGGCTTCTGAGCAGACGCCTTTACCTCCTCCGGATCGGCGTCGACGAAGAAGCCGCCATGGGAGAGGAGTCGAAGAGCTCGAGAGGAAGCACGTAGATCTCATATCTGGAGGCAGAGGGAGCGCGGAGATCTCGACTTTGCCCCTGCCTTCGATCATGACGCCGCCGATGGAGTTCTTCGGGAGGCCGATCATGACGTCGTCGCCGATTGATGAGGACAGGTTCTCCAGCGGCGCTCTTCGGGAGGAGGTGCGGCGGCGATGATAGTAGCGTTGGCGGAGGGCGGGAGGAAGATCGAAGCGAGTAGGTGAGTACTTCGGAGTAGGTGAGTGGGATTGATGAGGACAGGTTCCCATTACTGTTAGTTTTTGTGTGTAATTCGGAGTAGGTGAGTGGGATTTTTGAGAACCTGTTATGTGCAATTGCTTTTGAATGATGCCAGTAAATATTTTGAGGCAGGCTAATGAATTTGGCCTATAATTTGTAAAATGTTGTCATCACAATTAATTTTTTCGAAGGTATATAATCTTGAGTCGTTTACATCTATCTTTATGATGATAGACATTGTAACCAAAATAAAAACAAGGTTATAGACACTGTCACCACTATAAAAAAGGATCATAGACACTGTCACCACTATAAAAATAAAGTCATAGACATTGTAATCAAAAGGAAAACCATATAGACATTGACCAAAATAAAAATAGATTTATAGACATTGTCACCATTATGAAAAAATGTTCATATAAACTGTAATCAAAGGAAAATCCTTGGAAAAAGGAAACACAAACCCTTTAGGGGCTAATGAGAAGCCAAAATACATGTGGTGACATTTCTTCTCTAATTTCTAATTTCTAGCTTTTTAGATTTTTTTTAAAGTAGTGTCACCACAATAAAATAAAAATAAAAATAAAAATGTAACTACTATTGTAACCACTATAAAAAAAATAAAGTCATAGATACTATCACCACTATAAAAACATGGTTAGAGACTGTAATCAAAGGGAAATCGTATCATAAAGGAAGAACAAACCCTATAGGGACTAATAAGAAGCCAAAATAAATGTGATGACAGTTATCCTCTAATACATAAATGGGTAAGAGGGTCATAGATACTGTAATCAAAATAAAAACAGTGTCATAGCCACTGTCATCACTATAAAAACAAAGTCATAGACACTGTAATCAAAAGGAAAACCCTATAGACGCTGTAACAAAAATAAAAAAAAGCTTTATAGACACTGTCGCTACTATGAAAAAGGTTCATAGACACTGTAATCAAAGGAAAACCTTAGGAAAAGGGAAGCATAAACCTTAAAGGGGCTAATGAGAAGCCAAAAGAACATGTGATGTACAGTATGGTTTAGGGTTTAGGATTAAGTCTTTAGGGTTTAGTACCAAGGCCCTAAACCCTAAATCCTAAACCCTAAACCCTAAAATGTTAAGTACAGTACGTCGTTAAGAGATGATTGTTGTCACCAAATGGAAAACCCTAGGACAAGGTAAGCACAAACCCTAAAAGGGCTAATGAGAAGCCAAAAGACATTAGGTGGACAGTTCTCCTTCAATATATGAATGGGTAAGAGAGTCATACACACTGTCATCACTATAAAAATAAGGTCATAGACACTGTAATCAAAGGTCATAGACACTTTCACTCAAAATACATGTGGTTTCAGGGTCATAAACATTGTCACCACTATGAAAAAAGGGGCATAGGCAATGTCTCCACTATGAAAAAAAAAAATCATAGACACTGTAATCAAAGGAAACTCTATAGACATTGTAACCAAAATAAAAACAGGGCTATAGACACTGTCACCACTATGAAAAAATGGTCAAAGACACTGTAATCAAAGGAAAACCCTACGACACGGGAGGCACAAACCCTATAGGGGCTAATGAGAAGCCAAAATACATGTGGGGACAAAGACACTGTAATCAAAGGAAAATCTTACGACACGGGAGGCATAAACCCTATAGGGGCTAATGAGAAGCCAAAATACATGTGGGGGACAATTCTCCTCTAATATATGAACGGGTAAGAGAGTCATAGACGCTGTAACCAAAATAAAAATAGGATCATAGACACTGTCACCACTATAAAAACAAGGTCATATACACTGTAACCACTATAAAAACAGGGTCTAACAAAACTAGGACAATTTGCATCACTCAAACCAAATGTCTAGAATACCTTAGATGAATTCCAGTATAAAAATAACTCATTTTGGTGAATACACATCAAATTCATGAATTCCACTTGAATGAATTCCACTTGATGAAACACTAGCTATGTACACAAAATAGCAATAGATTCCACTAAATTAAAATCGGTTCATCAACTCAAATGAAATGAATTCTGATGAAATGAATTTTCACAAGCTTATGCATCAAAATAAGCAGTGAATCATTTACATGATTTACATAATTCACAAATGAAATGAATTTTCACAAGCTCATACAAAGGAGGACTTTTGCTTCGATCTCCAACCATGAGCCTTACTCTCACTCTGCGCGCACTGTGCATCTAGATCTGTCCACTGCCGGTGACGGGAGAAGGGCGGGCTGATGGCGACGGAGACAGGGCGGCGGTGAGGCGGAGGGATGAGATTTGTTGCCAACAAGGTTTATCGATGTCAACGCGGGCTGATGGCGACGGAGACAGGGCGGCGGTGAATAGATCTCCTTGAACTTCAATACAGATCTCCGAATCCCCAAACATGGTCTCGGTTGAGGACTCAACCTCGAATTCGAGTCGGATCCAGTCCATCTACTCCCTCCACTCCCCTTGCTCCAACTCCTCCACCCGGATTTGGTGAGAGGCATGCCGACGAGTCAATTGGAGAAAAGGATCGTCACACAGGGCCAACAGTACGACCTTATCTTCAGCGGCTGGATCGGCGGCATCGAGTTCATCCACGACTGCTCCTAGCCCAAACATCACAACGCAGAACAGATCTAGAAGAAGATGAAGAAAGAAGACCAGATCTGTGAAGCTTCCATCGGCAATGGAGGAAGGAGCAAGCCGGTGGATGGTAAAGGGAATTAGGGGAGAGCTTCGTGGTTCTCAGATCTAAAAAAAAAGAAGCGGATAGATAAGTAATAGGCAAGGGCAAACTTGATATTATGGAAAAATAATGGACATTTACTAGACATTTAGTATTTGGTCCCTTCCCTACCAATAATAACAAAAACTCCGAAAATACAACACCTTTTGGGAGGCCTTGAGGGTATTGCAGTATTTTGGGATCAAATTTCTTTTGGGACTTTTGGATGCCAAAAAAAATCTTCCCACCTCCTTCAAGAATGGATTCCAAATCTTTCGTATTACCCACATTTGAGGCTACATTCAATTCATGCACTCACAAGGCCAACGCCCCGACGATAAGCTCACTTACAATTTGGTATATAAATATCAATGCCTCTTCAGCAAGGTTGTACAAACACAATCTCAATCCTCGCAAAGTGCATCAAAGCGTCCCTAAGAAGTCCTCTGAACGCTTCAATAAGGAGCGGCAGATATGCTCTTCACTGAAGCGTTTGGGGGAACTCCTCGGGTCCTTTGATAATTGATATCCATCAAATAATGTTGAACACGTCTTTTTGAAGTGTTTATGATTATAATTTCATTAATTTGATCTCTGCAATCTCTATCCACCGGTAATGTTTTTCTGTGTTTTTTGATTGGCAAATCAGCTAGTTTTTCGGAGCTTTTAATTTTAATATTATATAGTTTTAAATGAAATAAATATAAGATTTTAGTTTAATTAGCTTTTGGATCGGAATCAGAGCTTATCAACAGCTATGCTCACCAAAGCTTTTCAGAGCTTTTGAGTTTCTATTTAGAAATTTCAAGTAGCTACCCTAATAACTAAGCTTACCAAACAACATACTAACTAAACTATGTGGGATTAAAAATGTCTACTTTATTAAAATATCACTTGGAATGTTATGTTGTGTTGATTGCCTCTCTCTCCAAGAACAAGTGTGTCGTTAAGTACGTCTATGGTGATTGACAGTGACACACTCGGGCCTCCGACATCAACTAGCACATTTGACACTGGTTTTGTTTCTTTTTACCGTGGGAAGCGTTGTCTGTTACCAAATAATGTTCTCTATTGGTGAAACGTCTCGTGTTATCTAATCTTATAAGACTGTAAGAGTTGATTTGCCTCGCATTTTGAGATTTATAGAACTCTTGTTTGACAAACAATTATATTGCCTCCATATATAAGGCATCATTTTTTGTACAAATGATTACTTAAAACAATGAACAAAATGCTACAACAACTCTAGTGTGTCTGATATTTGATCAGAATGAGAACATATGATTTCCATTTCTGGAAGTACTATTTACATCCGTAGTTGGTAAAGGATCGTGTCTTTGTATCGTTCCAATTTTATCATAATTCTCCGAACAGACAAAGTCTCGTGTCTTGATAACATTCATATTGAACGTTGTGGATGGTAGTTTGTCTCTCCCTTGAATTCTTATGCTAAAACTCTGAGCTGAGATGCTTAGAATTTCTGCATATATGTAAATTGGTTAACCAAACAATTAGCACTAAATGAAAGATGTGTTGTATCATATTCATATCATTGTAAGAACAAATTTGTTTCCTGATCCAAATGAAAGGATTAATTGGAGAATGCTCGTTTTGGTGGGTACATATTTATTCATTTCAGCATCGACCATCGAGAACGCAATCAAGATCCCCTACTTCACTCCCTACACCACGTACTTCTTACACCACAAAATTATTTTAGTTTAACATATATCTTTAAAAAAAAAGTTAAGAAATTATATTCACATTTTAAACAACTATATTTATATGTTTATAAACTTTTATCTTGAAAAATTATGATTTGAAAAATTGTAAAAATAGATTTTGTAAAATATTATCTTTTTAATTTTTAAAAAATTATAAAACATAATTTTTCAAGATAAAAGTTTATAAATATATAAATATAATTGTTTAAAATGTGAATATAATTTCTTAATTTTTTTTAAAGATATATTTTAAACTAAAATAATTTTATGGTGTAGGAAATGGTGTAGGGAGTGAAGTAGAGGATTTGTGTTGTCAAACACTATATGATCCATTCTATAATTCAGTGGCGGTCGCAGGCCAGCCGCCCCTACTTTCGTCGCATCCCCCTTGTGTTATCTAAATAAATTTAAAAAAAATATAAAAAATAAGGTTAAAAAAGCACTACGGGTATTAAAAAAAAGCAGCAGGCACAACGTAATAACATATATAGTTAACCCAATTGAGAACTGGTTTGAAAGTGAATTTTGATGGAACATCAAAACCGAATGAGGACGTACATCATCATAGACCGGAACGGAAATCTGATTGGTAGTCAACCCCACCCCACCCCCCCCCCCAAATGACATAAACTCTTGCCTTGCTTGAGGGTCTTAAAAATGATCAAGAATTAGGGATCGGGAAAATAGAAATTGAAGTGGACTAGAAAACCATCATTCGATATTTATAATTATAGGTAACTGTCCATGGAGGATAGAACTTTTAATGGGAGACATAAAAATGATAACCAAATCTTTCGAGGAAACAAAATTCTCGTTCGCGCCCCGTGAAGAAAAACGGAGTTGCTGGTAAGGTTGTACACTTTAGTCGTTATGTACACGGGTGCTCAATTGCAACCAACAAAGATCTCCTTGATCTCATATGTAAGGATGCAATCGGCTAGGCTTAACCCCGTCCGAATTATTACCTTATCAAAACAAAAACAAAAACAAAAACAAAAACAAAACAAAAAAATTGGGAAGTGGTTGGAGTCAAGGTGACCGGTGTGTATGAGGCAACTTCATGATTGGGAAAGCTTCTTAGAGATTCGTCTTCACTACCTACAGGGATTCTTAATGTATCGTTGTCAGTGGTGCTGTTTTTTAATGGTGTTTGGCTTCGTTCGTAGTCTACGTCCCAAACGTGTTATTAAATTTAGTTTTCCCGAGATTGTCCTTTGTAGGGTGGGTTTCCGCTTATTGCATGTACCTTTTCTATTTTCTGATGTACATTTTGACGGTCTTCCGTTTGCCGACTTTTCGACCATCGAGATTCAAGTATATCTCATCTTTAATCTATATCTATATCTATATAAACTCTTAATTTAGAAGAGTTTATGCTGAGGTGTCAACATTAGAGAGATTTTAGGGGTTTGGACTAATTATAATTTTCTTTTTTTCTCTTTAATCATCTTTTTTTAAGTCTTCTTTGTTCTCCTTTTAATTCTCTTTTTTTTTCTTTCATCTTACTAACTATTGGGCTTAATTCAAAACATTGAATTCAATCTAATATACTTATTGGGCTTAACTCAAATTCATTTACTAACTATCTATATCTATATACTATATTAATTTATGTCACATGTCCTCTCCATGTTCAAAGTTATTTGTAGAAATATTATTTACATAATATCATTTTATTATGGTAGCTATATTTTCTAATATTATTTTTTTGAAAAATATTCTAATATTAATTACCCAATATTATTTGATGCTACACTTTTTAATCAATGAGATTAATTCAAAACTTTTATCTTTCACTATTTATTATTTATTTTTCTCTTTATCTCTTTAACCCAAGTGTATTTTTTTCTATTATTTTTAACACATTTACTAATCAATGGGTTTAATTAAAAATATTGAATTAAATCTAATGTCTATGATTTATCTATATCTAAATATTATTTATAAATAAATCACGTCATGGTGCGGGGATCGTACTAGTTCTTACTTAATCAAAAAAAAAAGTTAACCCAATTGGTACAAGAAAGATCAAGAATTTAATTCTCACTATTCTATTTTTCTACCTCATTTTATATTTGCTTTTTTTAATACTAAAATTGATATATATTCAAACCAAATTCTATGATACAATTTTCATGTATTTATTTTTTAAAATATTCTCATGCTATATATATAAATAATTTTTATTACTATCAACTTTTTCTGAATATATTTTTTAGCTTCTTGCTTGCTACATTTTCCATTTCAAAATATAAGTCATTTAACTTTTTAATACATGTTCTAATAAGCTAAAAAATATTTAAAAAATTTAATATATTCATACTTATCAGTAATGAATATGAAATTATTTTAAAAAATTGATATTTTATAGAGTTTTCAGAGTTCAAAATCGGCCCGATCCGAACCTAAAATCGAATTTTTAGAAATTGTGAACTGAAAACCGTCAGTTAATTTATGTTCGATTCAGGTTTCGAACCTAAATGAACATAACTGACAATTAATTATAAAAAAATGTTTACTTTTAAAAAAAAATTATGTTATAAAATTTTTTTAAAAAATACACACTATTATAATGAGTTATGTTTTTTTTAGAATTGATTCAACCTAAAATAGTATCGTATAATTAATTTATTTAATTTACTAAATTTAGGTTTGAAATGAACCAAACCTAAACTGAACCGAATCTAAAATCGAATTTTTAAATTCAGGTTTGGTTTAGGTCCGGTTCAGTTGGCCCGATTCTGTCCAAAAATCGGTTTGAATCAATTTTTTTAAAAAAATGTTAACGACCTATATTTCAAAACGGAAGGAGGTATTTAAATCCCTTCCCTAACAATAATAACAAAAACTCCGAAAATGCAGCACCTTTTGGGAGGCCTAGAGGGTATTGCAGTATTTTGGGATCAAATTTCTTTTGGGACTTTTGGATGCCAAAAAATCTTCCCACCTCCTTCAAGAATGGATTCCAGATCTTTCATATTACCCACATTTGAGGCTACATTCAATTCATGCACTCACAAGGCCAACGCCCCGATGATAAGCTCACTTACACTTTGGTATATAAATATCAATGCCTCTTCAGCAAGGTTGTACAAACACAATCTCAATCATAGCAAAGTGCATCAAAGCGTCCCTAAGAAGTCCTCCGAACGCTTCAATGAGGAGCGGCAGATATGCTCTTCACTTAAGCGTTTGGGGGAACTCCTCGGGTCCTTTGGTAATTGGTATCCATCAGATCATGTTGAACATTGAACACGTCTTTCTGAAGTGTTTATGATTATAATTTCATTAATTTGATCTCTGCAATCTCTACCCATTGGTAATTTTTTCTGTGTTTGTTGATTGGCAAATAAGCTAGCTTTTTGGAGCTTTTGATTAATATTATATAGTTTCAAATGAAGTAAATATAATATTTTAGTTTAATTGGCATTTGGATCGGAATCAGAGCTTATCAACCGCTACTCACTAAAGTTTTTCAGAACTTTTGGTTTTCTATTCACAAAATTTCACTAGCTACCCTAACAACTAAGTTTAGCAAACAACATACTAGCTTATTAACATATATTTAACACAAATAATTCATCAGTTGCAGCTATCCAATTATTTTAAGACTTTCAGCTACCTTTTTTACCAAACACTGTCTTATTTATAGAATCCATTAGGGACTTGATTCTCTAACAAGATTAAAATCCAATGTTATGTGTTACTTGCCTAGTTTTTTTTTTTGTTGGCATGTAATATTATTTTATGTGTGTACATGTAGGTGTGAATGATGTGTATACATATATCATACAATATATGTTATGCCTATGTGATGCACTATTAGGTTTAGTCTTGACTGAGCTGTATTGAGTCTATTAGACTTGATCCTTTAACAAGATTAGATATCTAATAGTGGTGCTAATGCATAAGGTATATTATATATGTTGTATAATATATGTATAAAGTATGAAAGGTGGGAATTATGTGTTTGGGCCTGATAGCCCAAACTTCGGCCCATGATTTCGGAAGGCTGGACTGAGCTGGTGACCCGTTTTGCCTGAGCTCGGATTTGTCCTAAGTGAAGCGTTGCGTTTTGAAAGTTCGGGCTTGACCTAGCTATATAAGCTCTCATCTCCACCCGATCGCTCACTTCTTCAGCTTCACGCCTCTCTCTCCTCACAAACGTTCTGCTATGGTTTTCTAGGGTTTGGGTTTTCCAGCTATCGGCATGTGGTCTGAGAGCGCTCGGTGTTGACGGTGACGGTTGGTGTCTCTTTGGAGGTCATTTGAGCTTCGGCGTCCTTCTGGGTGGCCGCTCTCCTTTGCCTTCTGAGATCTAGGGTTTGAAGATCGAATCCGACTTCGATCTTCGGTTTTCCAACACATGGGGATTTATCTTCCTTTTTTTATACTTCTTATTCACATGCATGTTAGATCTAGAGTTGTCTGTGTACGTTACTTGTTTCATCGCTTGAACAAACTCTCTGTAGTGGCCAACTCTTGAGGCCCCGTTGTCGAACCAAGTAAAATCGTTGTGTTCATTGATCTTGCATGTTTTTCAGTTTTTTATCTTGCGTTTTCGTTATCGACCATCTTTGCTTCCGCTCAAAATCGATTTCTGTTTTTCAATTCTTTAGTTTTACACTAGTAAAAGGTTATTGAGGTCCTTGATTGAGAAACACTTTCATTCTCTGGTCCGCAAAATATCCGATTTTTCTTCCTCCCATTAAGGTGTACTTAACTAGATGACTTTTTAGCTTGTGTACGTACTTTCTTTCATTATTCCACGAGCCCCATGGGTGGCCACCAAGGAATTTATATTCTCCAATAATATCGCTTGGGTCCATTTAGAATCTGTCTCTTACCTAAGCCCCTCCATAACTGGCAATCCTTGTAGTGAGGTAGTGGTGGTGGTGAGTGATTGGCTACTTGCATTGTTGTCAAACGATTCATTGATAGTTGCAATGCGTTGATAGATACTCCCTCCGTCCAAAAATACATGGGCTTTTATTATTCATGCACGCTTTTTTAGGAGTTAAGAACTATATAAAATATTAACTTTTTATTAAAAAAATAAGTTTGTAATTATTAAAAAAGATTCATAAAAAAATTAATATTTTATATAGTTTTTACCTCCTTAAAAAAGCGTGCATAAATAGCAAAGTCCATGTATTTTTGGACGGATGTAGTATATGGCTTCTATTTGCGCATTGCAACTATCAATATCCACAATGTTTTCTACAAAAGTCTTTACTTTCTATTGTGCCAAATTTTGCAAGTTTTCATAGACCAAAGGCAGAGAGGACTGCCATCCATCTTTAGCAGACTAAAGATTGAATGCTGCAGTAAATGGCGACGATTGGAAATATGAACATAAACAAAATGATAGGTAGATGAATAAATCAGTCTTCGCTATATGTATAAAAAACGCCACAAATGAAGATGTAAAATTTCATGAATATGGGGAAGAAAACCTATCAATTGATCAATCCAACATCATATATGATCAAGTTCTTTGAAGATCTTTTCTAGTACTTCCAAATTTTAACAATTACTTACTGAAATGGAAAACATGTAATGTAACAGCTGAAAATACAGTTTTTCCCTATCCTATTGTCTTCATAATCAGGAAGAAAAAATGAACCTGGGAGCTTCTTCGAGAAAACTGGTTGTGTTCACACCTTTGAACCTAGCCAGGAATGTGAGTTTCAGAGCTTATAAGAATGAATAACACCCTCATTTCAGGTAGCTTGGCAAGTGGGAATGGGGTCATATAAAAAAAAATATGCCTTACTTTTTCAAACCTTTAACAAGATGTGTTGCAGGATCACACCCATGATGCCAATAGCTTTCAAGTTATAAGCTTTTTGACCCATCCTTCAAAGATTCGAAAGCCCGAAAAAAAAAACGTCTTCCCAGATTCCATATCAGTCATCTAACCTAGTGTTGAGATTTCTAAAGAGGCCTGGCTCTTTGAATGGAGGAAATCAGGACAAGACTTACTTCGATAAAGATGTCTGATGTCTCCTAGAGTTCCCTCTAACGCTTCAACAAGAAAGAGGCATCGACTTACCTACAAAGGCGCAAAGGATGGCAAGCCTTGCTGAAGCGTTTGGGGGAACTCTGTTTGGGGGAACTCCCGGCAATGCTTGATAATAGGGGTGGGCACGGGATTGGGCCGGGATGGGACTCGTCCCGCGAAATTTTTTCGGGACGGGATTGACATTTTTTTTTCGGGACGGGATGGTGTCTGGACGGGACGGGATCGGGACGGGACGGGCCTTGTCCCGCATATAAAAATAATAAAATATTATATAAATTTGCAAAGTGAAAAAATGCTTTCATAATTCATTATTTAGTATAATATGTTGAATACGGTATTATTCTCAACTATATTATTCAATAATAATAATAATATTAATATTATAATACTATTATTAATTCATACAATGATTGTATAATTAATTATAATGTTCAACATATTTGGCTACATTATCTTACTAGATCAGGACGGAAAGGAATTGAGAAGAGATTTACCAATATTGTCTAATTATCGATTGATAGTTAGGAAGAATACCGTATTTAATTAGCTATTTGCCTCTTGTAACTCTAAATGGGCGGGATATGTGTGTCGATCTGATGAGATCCTCTCCATTGACTCAGTCTGGAATTTCTGACTTTATGTCTGGTCGTGCTGGTGTTGATGCTGCTCGATGTAAGTGTGTCAAGTATCGAGATTTGTGTACGGCGGCTGGTTATGGTTTCCTACCCTTCTCATTCTCTTCATTGGGGGAGTTGGATACAGATGCGGTTGCATTGCTAAAGCGGATTCAGAAATTCTCGGTATCTCAGGATGCTTGGGCTCGTGCTGCACGTTATATTTTTACTAGACTTGGCTTTGTTATCGCTAAAGGAGTGGGTGCCCAGATAGTATCTCGGTTGCCCACTAATTTCTTGTAATCTATTTTTATTATAATAATAATAATAATAATAATAATAATAATAATAATAATAAAATAATAATAATCCCACGTTATAATTAAAAATAAAATAAAATAATATTACTTATTTTTATTGTTATTATTATAAAATAATTATACTTTACAAGAAAAAAAATATAATATGATATAATAATAATAATAATATAATAATAATAATAATTTTATTATAAATTAATATTATTATTAAATTATAATATAATATTATATAATAATATTATTATTATTATTATTATAAATTGAAAATTATTATTATAGTTATAAATAATATTTGCTCAAAATAATAATACTAATAATATATTATTATTATTCTATAATATTATAATAATATTATTATTATAATATTATAATAATATTATTATTATAATATTATTATTATTATAAAAATTATTATTATTAATATTATTATTATTATATGCGGGACGGGACGAGATTTGCGGGATCCCACCGGGATCGTCACGCGTTTCGTCCCGCATAATTTTTGCGGGACGGGATTCGCTATTTTGTCCTAAATCCCACCGGGATCGGGACGGGATCGGGATTTGCGGGATTTGTGCCCACCCCTACTTGATAACATCTATTGCAGGAAAGTCAGCTGGCTTTCACCGTTGCTTGAACCAAGTAACAAAGGGCGAATTCTTTGTTATCTTCTCTCAGTTATTACTTGTTGCAGATTGATCTCTTCGGCTGGCATGACATGTTGGTGATTCTCCATCTGCAGGAACAACATGAGGGCTATTTCCCATCCCTCGGATTTCAATCAAATTCAGGAGTTGTAAGTTCCCTTTTCGCAGCACTTCACTACATAAAGGTTGCAAATAGCCCCAAAAAAAAGGCAAATCCAGCAGAATGATGGAAATGCAAATCAAAGCGACTATTTTGAAGACCATTACCATCTTAGCATCTCCTGCGAGTAGCAAGGAGAAGGTGAGTGTATTCAGGCAGGAAGTGAGTCAACAAAGATTTGGGTAGAGACAGCCTTCAACGGAGGATGTTCAATAGTACCTACAGTGTTCAATTCAGGGCAACAAGCACAGACCAAACACTGGATTGAAATATGCTGTGCTATTACATTCTTGAAATACAAGGCATAGCAACTTGGAACCCAATCATATTAGACATCAATGCTAAAACATAGTCAATAATAATCCTAGTACTTGAAAACACCCAAGTAGTTTGAACCTGCAACACAGACCGACATTCTCACATTCAAACTTGCATTTAAGTAAGGTTCATGTCATTGTGACAATGGCGAACAGTCATTGTTCACAGAAACAACCATTCACATAACTACTATTACATCAAATGGTTTTTGAAACAATTTGGACCTTTTCTTTATGAGAAACTTATTGCCAGATGAGAGTGGATCCTTCGGGACTTACTCTTCCGAGGCATTCTTCATCAATACAAGTTAATCAGCAGTCCAGCTCTGCTCAACGATCTCACGAACCCTCCTATTGTACTCCCGTTTGTTCTCACTGAACATACGAGCAGCTTCTGAGTTGGCTGGAGAGTTTGGGTTGGGGTCGCACAGAAGCGACTGCAACAAAGGCAATGATTCATGTAAGAGAAGTGTTGACACAGTTTAACCAAAAAAATTGAAGTAGCAAAAGCGTGCAATTAATATTAAGAAAACAGGACTATTGAATCAAGGGAAAACTAATTAAAATACCCTCACCTTTGGGGGTATGGTAAAAATATATCCTAAACTTTCAAATGTAATAAAAATATCCCGACCTTTGAGGGTAGTGGTAATATATTACCACGAGTTTTCTCACCGGCCAAAAATGCTGACAAGACAACCTATGTGGAATTTTTTTTTGACATGGCAGCCTAATTGAAAGCGTTTTTACAAATTAGCACTAAAATTGAGTTTCATTGAACGGTTTCTTTAAGAAAAAAATAAAAAGTTAAACCGGGTTCATACCCAACGACTGATTTTCATTTTTAATGATGAAAAAATCAACCTTAAACCTAGTCAATCAACTACTACTCCTCGAATCTCGATCAATCTCCTTGAATCCATACCAGTTTAACAGGCGATCACGGAAGAAGATAAAGAGGGAGGAAAAGTCATTGGGTATGAACCCAGTCCAACTCTTTACTCCTTCCATTCACTTTTATTTGTCATTTTACTATTTAGGCACGTTTTTTAAGGTGATAAAAACTATATAAAATATTTATTTTTTAATAATTTTTTTTAATAATATCATACTTATTGCTAAAAAGTATGAGATTATTAAAAAAAAAAAAATTATATAGTTTTTCTCATCCTAAGAAAACGTGCATATATGAATAGTAAACGACAAATAAAAGTGAACGGATGGAGTATTTTTTTTACCTAAGGAAACCGTCCTAGAAAACCCTTGTCAAATTTTTTTACGTAGGTTGCCCTGTCAGCTTTTTTGACCCATGAGAAAACCCGTGGTAATATATTAACACTACTCTCAAAGGTCGGGATATTTTTATTACATTTGAAAGTTTAGGATATATTTTTACCATACCCCCGAAGGTGGGGGTATTTTAATTAGTTTTCCCTTGAATCAAACATGAAGAACCATGCTTTTACAATTACAGAAAGCTAGGTAGGGAAGGCCATTCAAAAATTCCAAATAACAAGCAAATGAAACTAAGCTCATCAAGTCAAAGCCGCAAAAAGAAGGTCAGCTACCAATAGCTATCAGAACTCAAAATTAACATGTATTCATGCATTACACAAATTTCCTTCTATACTTTGTCTTTGATGCCATAGGATACATAATAAAAATAATCCCAACTATCACTGATACAAACCCATACTATAGTTTTAATATCATTATTAGATTTTAGTTTCCCGGATTCCAACTTTCTAGTTTTTAGGTAGTTTACCCACTTGCCCCACTTCCTCCATGTTGTTTCCCTTTCCAGCATTTTAATAATTAAGTACTTTAGTATTAGGAGTTAGTTATTATGTTCTTTCTACTATAAAAAGAGAACCTGCAACTTGTAAGCGGGCTTGAATTATTGAATTGAATACATATTTGGAGATTCTCCACCAATTTCCTCTTGTGAGATTCTTTCTTGAGTGGTTTTCCAATCACCTTGCTCCTAGTGGTCTCTATCAATCACCTTCTACCAAAAATAATCCAACCTTTCAAAATACCTAGTTAATAGCCCAACTATAACCATAAATAGATTATATAACAAAAATAATCCAACTCAATTTCATTCATTAATTTTAATTCTAAAACAGCCCAAACTTTTAAAAATAAACAAAATACCCCATTCCCCAAACTCTCCCCTTCCCAAAACCATCACCTACTGAAATTTCATTTCCCCCTCCCCAACCCATGTGAGTTGATCTCATATTAATAGCTCATCAACTCTGTTACAAAAAGTGTGGCATCTAGGTCATATACATATCTTAAATTCAGCAAAAGAGAAACAAAATTAAAGACCGTGAAATTAAGACAACATCATTCTCAATTTCACTTCTTCCACTAATTTGATTCCAAATGACAGCATCACCAACATTAACCTAGATTTTGCACGACAAGAGTGAAGAATGCAATAGCAGATTTCGAATTCTAGATTAAGCACGAAAAGCAAAATTTCAAACCCAATTTCCATGGTCTGCCATGGCAGCATTGTCTCCCAATTCCTTCACCCTTTTCTTCCATGTTCAATTTCAACCCCAATAACCAGAAATCCATCCGCTATCTTCTTCTGAAGCCTTGTATCTCATGTCAATCCTACCAAGACGACAATAGGAATTGTATGTCGTAGATAGGGATTGAGGCTTCTTGGTCTGTTGGGAGTTGGGACCCATG
Organism: Persicaria tinctoria; assembly: GCA_037127255.1. Taxonomy (NCBI): domain Eukaryota; kingdom Viridiplantae; phylum Streptophyta; class Magnoliopsida; order Caryophyllales; family Polygonaceae; genus Persicaria; species Persicaria tinctoria. Next base: position 20,710,674 of record JBANSL010000016.1, on the reverse strand, counting down.
TTGGCACCAGGGTCAAAGTCGAATTAGAGGTTGGCAATGGTGATTGGGGCGAAGATGTAGGCGAAGGGAAAGAGGGGTTAGAGTTTGGTGCAGAGGGTAGAGAGAATTACTTAGGAATGAGTTTGTGGAGGGGGGAAGGTGAAGTAACTGAAGTTGCAGCAACTGATGGGTTTGGGAGAGGTAGGGTTAGGGGAAGAGTGTGTTTTGTCTATTTTAAAAAGTTTGGGTTGTTTTACAATTAAAATTATGGTCATAGCTAGGCTATTAACTAGCTATTTTTAAAGGTTGGATTATTTTTGGTAGAAGGGACTGATAATTGGGATGATTCTTGTTTATTTTTCCTAGATGAAAATAACAGTGAATACATGGAAATGAGCACCTAAACACATTAAGATCCACAAACAAAAAAATTAACAAACTTCAAGAGACAATTAAGTACCTGAATTGAGGTAAGTATAGCAGCTACATCGTATATAGGGCTCCACTGATTTTGAAGGATGTCCAAGCAAATGCTTCCATCAGCATAGACTAACAAACAGAAAAAAAAACGAGAAAGAACCCAGAGTCAGCAATAAGATTATAGGAGAAAGGATATATCAAAATTCCCCACAAATTACTGCTCAGTATACTTTATAAAGTTGAAAGAATGGTGACAGAGGCTCAGAACCATGACAGCAAAATAATGCACTTTCTTCAAAGTCCTCCAGAGCCCATAGTCTCATTCTTAAACAAAATGATCCACTAGAGAGCAGCTAACAAGATATTACCAATGCAAAAACAGTAGACATTAAAGACAGCCAATAACCTGTCTCTTCTCTATCTCTGTCTTTAGGGGATATTTTATGAAGACAGAGAGGTAGTAGAACAGGGTGAACAAGAATTCGTAACCTGCAGTTTTCTGGACCTGCTGCAATTACGGCAGTGTTCTAAAATGCACTAGGTGGGCTTTAGACAGCTAGGCAGGGGCTTGGGCCAAATTAGAATTGTGTTAATTATTTCCTTGGATGTCAACCCCCGGCACATGTCCATAATCCAATAGACTCATAATAATTCATAAACTCAAAAGCATGGTCCTTGACTCACTCTAAAAGCAAATAAACTCGAAATTATGCAAATAATAGTGTTCTAAAAGAAGCCTTTAATAGAACATTTTCACTTCGGAACTGGGGCATGGTGACAACTAAATCAACAAATCAAAGAATAATGAACAAATTTACAAATCAATTGCTAATTTACTAATTTATGGGCAGTGTTGGGCTTGGGTTTGAGAGAGAGAGATGGATACTTTAAAACCCCTTATTTCCTAGCCACCTAGCCCGCCTAGCTACTCACCTAAGCATAAAATTCTTAGGAGAGATGCCGCTTAAGCGTTAGGCACGATTTTTAGAACCCTGAATTAGAATGGTCATCACAAAACCGAATAATTGGTATTGATAACCCAAGTATTTTTGTACGGTTCAGATGTTATGGGGTTTCTAACCACCAGCATAAGGTTAAAAAGGTGTAGCTTTTGGTTGAGAACTTACTATTTGGATGGAACATCCGAGAAACAAAGCGGACTGTCGGTGGCTTATTTGGATAGTCCTCACTGAATTGAAGAGTCAGTTTAAAAGTACCTGATAAGACCAAAATCAGATAAACGGGTGCAAATGAAACAACTAATTCACAATCTCCTGATGTCAAGGAAACTATATGAAACAACAAAGGAAATGCAACTTTCAAAAGCAGTAATTAGGAATTCAAGTATAAATATCAGTGTACTAAAAAACACTAGGCGGGATCGAGCGTCTAGCCCGCCTAGACCCGCCAAGCACCCACCCAGGTCTTGGCGGTGAGGGAGGGGGGCATCGAATGTCTAGATTGACTTTTAGAACACTAATAAATATACCCAAAAAAAATCCATATGACAAATAGATTGTTTCCCTCTATTAAGACAAAAAAAAAATTGGCAATAAATACGAAAAAATAAAACAATTAACATTCTGAGAATGCAACAGAGAATATGTTATCATATTAGGTCACACTAGTAAAACCTCCTCCGTTAATTTCTTTATAATAGCACATTACCTCCATCCCAGGGAGTATCATCAGGCCTGCACAGTTCAAATAATGCATAAAATAAACAAGTCAATTGTCAGCGTGCATACTTTTATAAGTCAAACCTAAGGAAGCAAACAATTCATATCCTTCATTGTTTTCAACATACCCAAATATAACAGCATTCCAGAGCATTATGTTGTTGTCATGAGGAGCACCACTAATTCCAGCGGGAGGATCTTGTTGCAGCCTCTTGAAGTCCCGCATCAGCCTCTTTCTGGCAGGAGTCGACATTTTGACTTACTACAGTCCTTGGAACATACCAAAGCATGTTAGGAACAACAAAAAGAAGGGAGACAAGGCAACATAAATAATCAATGAATTCAATCATTCTTTAAAAGGTTAAACCTTAGCAAAATTCTTTTTCAAATTCCTAACCAAATCCAATGAAGCTTTCTTTTTCAGCCTAAAATCCATTGAAAACCTATCATGTGGATTAATATTTAGCAGAACTCGGTTAAAACCAACTCTGAAACCAAGGGGCTCAAACCCTCATTGTATTTACCTATTAAGACTCCATCAAATAGAAAAGCTGACAAAATAAGCTTGTAAAAAGAATCACAGATGATGCATAGTGGAGTTTGCTGGGAGCAGGAGCAGTACAAAAACCAATTTTCTCCAACCAAGTAAAATGAAAATCATCACAAGGAAATCAAGAATCAAGAATTCTCATTATACTGAAAGAAGGAAATGGTAAATTGCAAAAGACTAATTGATGAACTCGGCCTAATTTCCAATTCATGCAGAACAAAACCCTAGCTCTAATAGTTGCAGAAACCGAAGAAACAGATGAGTCGGAAAATAAAATTCAAGAGGACGGTAAAGAACCCTAATTTGAGAAATATGAGGAACACAAAAACATCAATCAAACAACACAAACGGCAGCAACAGAACAGAAGTGAATTAGATTACACGGAAAAAATTGAAACACAATCATAGAAATTCGCAGACCTGGCAGGAATTAGAAGGGCAAATAAGTCAGCAGATAGAATTTTATATGACGGCAAAATTAGGGTTACCAAAAAAAACCAAATCAGAGACGCATGGACAACACAAACACAGCGAGCAAAACTACATCCGCAACAAGAACATGAGAAAATAGAAGAAAAGAGATTATTGAAACACAAATCCATAGATCCGCAAACCTGACAGAAATAGAAGAGATGGAAAATCAAAAGAAAGATGAAGGACAAAGAAAAGGAAAATACCAAGCCCTCGGTCGGATGGTGCGGCAGAAAATTAAGCTTCGAGGATCGGAAAATCGCTTTAAGATGGAGAAACAAGATTTGCTAGAAGAGAACTTTCATGGCAATGGATCGATTGAGATTCAAAGCGAGAGATAGTAATGGTGGCTGGTGGAACAAACAAATACACACCTTTCAGTCAAATAAATTCGCATATACTACCAAAATGGCTTAAATGCATTTTTTATATAAATAAACTATAAATTATATACATTATATATATATATATATATATATATATATATATATATATATATATATATATATATATTATATATATATATATATATATATAAGATATATGTGTTTGTGTGTGTGTGTAACTAGTGTATATATATATATATAAGTATATATTAGTTAATTGATAGAAATATAGATCAAAAATATTATATAGTCATATTTACCAAGAAAAATATTAATAGATAAATGTCTAAAATGTTTTATTTTATTTATAACTGCGTTATTTTTTGGTAAAATGAATTATTTATATTGAAATTAATTATTTGATAGTTGTTATTTGATTATATCTATATTATTTGTTGATATAATGAATTATTTATATCTAGATTAATTTTTATTTTGTGTTTGAAATTTATTTATTTATTTTATATACAAAGATAATGTTGATAGTGTTTTATAATTCACGGTGAACATCCACTTCGACACCCTTGATTATAAAACTAATACATGGGAGAAATGAGAGGAAAAAAACAATGTTGCAAAACAATGCAAGATGGTGGATTAAATACATTGATATTGCTAAAAAAATGTGGGCGGTTTGGAAAGTTGTACATTTTCTTTTGTTAAAATTGCAAATGATTCACATAATAAGAATAATAAAAAATAGCCAGGAAATACGCCTGCATGACAAAAGATGGAAAAAAAAGTAAGTCCTTCAACATTTATAATGATTTAATTTGATTTAAAATATGAAAAATACATATTTCATTTAAAATATGATGTGATATGATGTACCATGATCAAAGGAGATAAATTTATAAATAACATTTTAAAATACTTATTTGTAAATCATAGTTCTCGTAGAATGATCTGGTTTCCCTTCAGAATCACATATCAAAACCCTTCAAACTATTTGATATGAATGAGTTCAACATCAAGCCAAACCCGAGGATTTTCCATAGAGAGAGCCCCTTCAGCCTTGCCTTCTTTTCCTGGGTTTCAAGTGCGCAATCAAGGGTTGGGGATGGGCTGGATCTAGACCTGTCAAAAGACTCAAAACACAACCCGATCCGGTGACCCGACCAAAACGACCCGAAAAATTTCCGACCCGAACCCGGAAATTTTGACCCGGATTTTTTTTTCGACCCGAACCCGAAAAACCAGAAATTTTCCGGGTAATCTGGGTTTCGACCCGATTGACCCGGTAATTTTGACCCGATTTACCCGATTGAACCGGTTGATTTATAATTATAATTAATTAATTTTTTATATATGATTAAAATTTATCACAAAATTATAAAATCATGATTTTTTTTAATTTAAAAAAGAAAAAATTGACAAACCCGAAATGACCCGAAACCCGGTCAAACCCGGGTTCGAGTCAACCCGGAAATACCCGGAACCCGTTTTACCCGGGACTCGTTTTACCCAAAATCCGAAGTGACCCGATCCGAATGACCCATTTGATAGGTCTAGCTGGATCGATCTAGTAGTTGCAGTCCCAGATTGCATGCTACTAGATCTAATCACGTCTTAGCTTTAACCATTCATTCTATAGATGTGTTTAGGTTTTAATCATGTGTCTTTCTGTTCATGAGAATGGGTAAATATATATACATGAGTTTATCTCCTTAAAGATAAAATAATATCTTGGAAGTAAAGCTAAAGATAAATAAGTAGATATATCTATATACAAAGATAGATCATATAATCTTCTATCCTAATATGCCCCCTCAAGATGGACGACCTCGGGAAATTTCAATCTTGATCAGTAGCTCATTGAAGCGCAAACGAAGTAGTGGCTTGGTGAGAATATCCGCTAGTTGATCATGCATGTGTAGACACATATACAAGACTCGAAGTGTACCAACTTGAACTTGTTCTCATACGAAATGTTACGCAAGCGCTAGATGCTTCATGCGAGAGTGAAACACTGAATTGGCACTGAGGTGTGTTGCCCCCATATCATCGCAGAAGATGACATGTTGTTGAGAAACAAAGCCAAGTTCACGAAGCAGAGAACGTTCCCACAAGAATTCAGTCGTAGTGTCGGCGAGGGCTTTGTACTCAGCCTCAGTGGATGACCTAGTTGTAACACCCCATTATAGAACCTAAGAGAACGTCACATCGCCAGTGATTACTCGGACTTTAATGTCTTTGTAACCACCTTAGACTTACAGGGAGATGCAACAATGTTTCCACAAACAAGATGATAACAAATAAATAATATGCAAAATAAATTGAAATAAAGAATTGAAAATAACAATAACTCTTTATTTTATTTTAAAATACTACCCACAAGAATAAACTTTATTTTACAAGAATTGATAATTTTGAATTACTTTTAAGAAATTATATATACCACATACTTTTAAGAAAAGATCTTAATTAAATTCATTTTAAAATTCACTTTTTCGAAAACATTTATAAAATACTTTTCGATGTTCAAAACGTTGTAGAAAAAAATCATTGGCTCTAATACCACCTTCTGTAACACCCCCTTTTATACTATTTTTTTAATAAGGTAAAGATTCGGGTGGTGATTAGCCAACATGAGAGTATCACGAAAGATGAGATTACGAATATCTATAAAGGTTTGGGGGTCAGACAGGCCTAACACCCCGAAGGCTGGCGAATCAGAAAACAACATACAAAAAAAAAAGGTGTAGACACATGCTCCAAGTATTTGTCAGGCGATCACCTACAACGGTGGAAATCGCTATCTTTCTACTCGGCCCCACCATTCTAAAATATCAAAATCTTCATCTTCATCACTGCGAAATTCAAAGTTAGTAGACAAATATTCGTCGAGCTTCGAGTGCGGGCTCGACGAGGACCTCGACCTCTTTGTGCCAAAAATATCTCTGGCAAGAGCCTTAGTTCGAGCGGTAATACTAGTGCGGGAGGAGCCGCTCGAGCTAGAAGGCGCAAGAGGAGGGATGTTGGGCGCTCTAGCGCCCGTAGAAAAATGAGTATATAATGCTTCAGATATTCCCCTAACTCTAGCAACTATAATTGAAACATTGCAATCAGGATCATCTTGGACATCGAGCGTAGGAAAATAGTTTTCTAAAAAAATTTGAAGCCCAGTTAATTTGTATCTAAGGTCAAAACAACAAGCTACGAGGAAAATATCAGGAATAACAATTTCTAATAAGACAACCATTTCTCCCACATGGTGAAAACAGCGTCGGATATGCATTGCACTTGAAGCCCGTCCTGAAAGGCTATGGCAATGTTCATAGAGACAAAACAGAAAACACTAGATGTAGGAATGTAAGCATGACTAAAAGTTTCGGTTGCATCATGGAAAACCTTGAAAACCTCAATTACATCTCGAGCAACCACCCACACATTCCCAAAAACGTTTGAACCTTCAATGTTTTGGGTGGCAAAAGCGAAAAGAAGTTCTCTATATTGATAAGAATCATAAATCATTTTGTATGTCGAGTTCCACCGAGTGCTAACATCTCGGGGGAAGTTATTCGGGCAGATGTTGTTAGATCGGCAAAACTAGTGCCATTGGTGGCGAAGCTGTTTGCTTCGCCAAAGTGCCCGTAAGACATATCGAATAGGTTCGATAATCGATTGTAAATAAGTTAAACCATCTTGAACACATAAGTTTAAAATATGAGGTGCGCAACGAATATGGAAAAATCTCCCCCTATCCCGGGCTGACAATATTGGGTTAACTCTGGATAGAGGCGGTGTTAATTAGCGGATGCGTTGTCAAAACCGATTGAAAAAACTCTTTGAGTAAATCTATACTCTTGTAAAACTCTTAAAAGGATCGAAGCTATGTTACGAGTTGTGTGGGCCTCGTCAAAAACTCGAAAGCACAAAACTCGTTTGTGTAAAATGAACCGCCCATCCACCCAATGACAAGTGACACCCATATATGAGTGGTGTTGCTAGTGGTCGGTCCAAATATCAGTACAAATCAAAACATGTAAATCGCTAAATTATTGAAAATATTCAATTAATTCAGCTTTACGGGTTTTATACCTTCTTTTTTTTTTTTTATCATTTTCCTCTTAACCGTGTTTCGACTCATAGATTGCCAAGCGGGCTAAACATTTTCCGTAATAAATTCGTTGAAACATAAACATTGTGCAAAGTTATAAGCTAGGCCTTCGACGACTATCATTTCAGCAAAGTTATCACTACAACTAGCGTAATCATAACTCCATAAGTCAGGGGATTGAGAGGAAGTAGTTGCGTACCCGGAAAGTTGAGTTTGACCTTTCGCCAAGCCGAGTTTCTTCGGATGCTTCGATTCGATATGGCGCCCGTAGTTCCCATATATGTTCCCCTTCTTGTGCTTGTAGACATGTGGGCAGAAGTTGCTCTTGACAGAGTAATAGTTTTCGCCCCATCACGGAGCAGACAAGCCCTTCTTGAACCAGTATTTCATCGTGGCGGCCTTACAAGCGACCGGTTGCTCGTAGGTGATTTGTATGCAAGGTATTACCTGCTTTCTTTTATAAAAAGTAAGGAATATGACGTCAGAACGAGGTAATAAATGTAGGTGATTTTCTAGAATCGCTTCAGGAAGCACTTTAAACATTTTGAATTACATGCTCTTTTCAAACAAAATATAGATTTAAAATATAAATAATCTCAGGCTATATTTTAAAACATTTTGTGACTTATTATACTAATCAATTCTGACAAACTAAATATATTAAATGTTAAAAATGAAAGGTTAAAGAAATAGATGTTTATAAAATAAATAATTAGTATTTTATAATAGCATAATCAAGTATTTATTAATATAAAATCGGCTCAAATAATATCTTATTATGCATAATTTTAAAATTAAATTATTTTTATAATTTTATCAACTAAGGTTTTATTTAATATATTTTAGGCTACTTAGTTATACAATGAATATACCTTTTCACTAAAAAATAATAATAAAAAACAGTTTAAATCAATAACTACTCACTCTGTTAATTAAAACATGTCGTTTTAGACATTTACACATTTTTTAAGAAAGCAAATAAAAGCAAACAAAAATACACTAGTGCTCATAATTATTAATTTATTTTTCCATTTTATTGAAAACTACAGCTAAGAGCATCTTTAATGGTGATATTGGGGTTGAGTATCATAACTATTTTTTATAATAAAATACTATAAAATGGAGGAGAACTAATAAAGTGGGTATCATATTATGATACACATCTCACAAAATTTTCTTGGGTTAATAAAAAATCTGACATTTATTTTTATTTTTCTTTAAAAAAATTATCTATGATACTTAGAGCATCTGCATCCCTCGAACTCATTAGAGTTTCTTAACTCCACTTTTTATCTTTCTCTCTCTTCACCATTCTTTAAACAACCAATTTTACATTTCCACCCACATCCCGTGAACCCATTAGAGTTTTTTTTTTACAGTAGGCAAGAAGTAGATCGACGAAGCGATCTTGAAGCCATCAAAAGATGGCTTGATAACCCTACGCAGAGGGCCGCCGTCAAAAGAAAAAAAACACTAACTTAAATCTAAGATTACAATCACTGATAAAACTATAATTTAAATATCTATAGAAAGCCCTCTGGTTGCGGTGTTGATTGCGGATCATAAAGTTGTTGCAAGGATGCCTTGAACTCGAAAACTTAGAACTGCGGATCAGAATGTTGTTGCATGGAGGCCTTGAACTCGAAAACTTAGAACTGAAGTTACACAACCATGGGTATTTTTGTGGTTTTTTAAGAGGGCTACACCTCATAGATTAGATGGTAGTGGTGATGGATCTAGACCCGATCTGAGATCCATCAAAAGGCTATTTTGGGTTTTTCGATTTTGTGGGTTTTTCAATTTTGAGGTTATAAAATCAAGTTTGGGTTGTTCAATTTTGTGGATCTAGGCTAAAATCAGATTTGGGGAAAGGGATTTGGGTTTGCATGTTTACAAATCCGATTGAATCAGAGTGTTTTATGAGTAGGAGAGGGCACCTGAGAGGCAGGAGGGAGAGACGGAGGTCGTTACAGTGGAAGTCGGCACCGACAACCCAACAACGGGGAGGAGACCAACAGCAGAGGAGAGGGTGCCTGAGGAGGAGGAGGAGCGGGTTGCCAAGGGGACGAGGGGGATCGCCATCTCGACGTGAAGAGATGAGGAGCCGCATGAGCACACCAAGGCCAGATATGTGAAGATTGGCTCGTTGAGGGTGAGGGTCGCCGGGGCGGAGCGGGGGAGCCAACCACACGGTGGCGGAGATCCGAGAGGGCGAGCCATCCCAAGACCCGTCGCTGGGGCTGTGGGATGAGGCCACCAGGGAGCCCATCAGGGTGGCCACCGGAAGCGCTCGCTGCGGAGAGATGAAACCAGAGTGGGCGGCTGGACTTTAGAAGGGTTGTTAGGGTTAGGTTTGAGGGTTTCGTCAGGTCAGAGTTTCTTAATTAACTCTCAATACTTGTGTGGTTTCCAATTTTTGTGGGTGTGGTTCCCAATTTCTTTCTTTTAATGAGTGTTTAAGGGTTCTTTAGCAAAGAACATGTCTTGTCATTCTTAGTTTCATTTTTTGTAATATCAAATAAAATAATATTAAATTTCTTAAATTTGGGTTAAAGAACCCCATTGCCCATGCTCTTAGAGTACCATAGATAAAGATGTTCTAATTAATCTCTAATCATTACCAGAGTAATTTTGAAAATTGAACATCAAACTACCTAAAATGACATGTTTTTCCTAACAAGATTTTACTACTAAAACGACATGTTTTTCTTAACGGATGAAATATTAATTTAATCTTTTATATCTTAAGAGATAAAATTTCATCTAATAATATCTTATATTTAAACGACGTCGTAAGGTCACTAGCAAATCCTGTTTCTCCGTCTTCAACTTATTTCCTCTCCGCCAAGCCAACTGACCCTACTATTGATTCCGACGATCGGAAGTTGAGGACGCGATGGCGATGCAAACAGGGATGGGCCTTTCCAAGATCATATTCATCTTCGGAACGGGTAACACTTATCTGATGCGATTTATACTTGTATTTGTTTAGCCCTCAAAGTGATGTTCGTTTGAGTCGTTAATCGATCTTCTTTCCTAGGTTACACTGCCACTATTTTGGCTAAGAACGGGAAATTATCCGATGTGATTGGCGAACTCCAGGTTCTGAACGCGCTCTCTTTCTTCGCTGAGTGTCAAAAGCTATCCAATTTTTGACCTAATTAAATTGGGCAAATTTGAGGGCAAAGATTAATTTTTCGCTGTTTTGGTTGGTTTTTGGATAGGCTTTCATCAAAGGCTTCGAGAGCTCCGGGGAGTCCACGAATGCTGATTCCGATCCAATTGCGGCTCAAGTATGTTTTAATTTCAACTTTGGGATGCTAATTGGGCATTGAATTTATTTACCTAGCATTCGATTTTAAATATGTGTGATTAATTGTTTTACTGGCTTGTAACTAGTTAGTTTTGTCTGTTAATATATTCCTATTAAATGCTACTGATGAAAGACCTTATGCTTTGTCTTCTGTTTGGAATATGAAATTGTCTGATTTTATACTTTTAGGATCTCATGGTTTTGAATCGACTTTGATTTTCCAAGTAGGAATTTGCTGCATGACTTGGTTTGGGATGTGGTTAACCACAAGCCTTTTGATTTATTTTATATTTTTTTTTTATCTGATTAAACCTTCTTGGAATGGTCTGAGGACCTTCCTCAAGTTTGAGGGAGGAGTTTCCTCATGCAATTGGTAGGATCTTCCCATTCCATTTTGCTTACCCCTAAGCAGGATACCCCTTTCTTTTAATCTTGAGTGTATCAGATTTGTATTCTCTCCTTTTGCATGGGTAGAAATTTATCTTCATATACTCGGCTTATTGATGTGGTTGTTTTTGAAGAAATTTCTATGGAACTTCTGTAGACGGTATCTATTTTAACTTGATTCATTTTGTACATATTTAGGTGCGTTGGTTAGCACAAGAAGTTCGCCATTTGGCTAATCATTCCAGTCAAATAACTGTGCTCAATGGTGGTTCTGGTCAAAGTGGTATATTTTGTCCAACTTTAATTTACATGATACAACAACTATTATGGAACTCTGATTGGTAATATTCATCGATTTCTGCCTAATTTAACCATTTTGCATTCTGACAGGAATATCATCTCTTATAATTCCAGTTGGAGCATTGGGTGCTGTAGGCTATGGTTATATGTGGTGGAAGGTAGTATTATTAGATTTAAAAAAATCACAGTTTGTTTCTTATTATCTTCTTCTTTTGTTTCTTAAATTCAGATCTATGAAATGAAATGGTTAAGTGGCGATAATATCCTTGTCTTTTTCTTGAATGTCCAGGGATTTTCTTTTACAGATCTTATGTATGTGACTAAGCGTAGTATGGAAAGTGCTGTATCAAATTTGACAAAACATCTGGAGGGTGTTTCGGATGCTCTTGCTGTAAGTAACAAATTATCCCATTCCTTTATCCATTAACTTTTCCATGAAGGGATTTGCTTGTGTGGCCTTCTATTCCATATTTATGGAATTGATTTTTTTCCCTCTTGAAAAATCTTCCACAAGCATAGAAAAATGCCAAAACTGTGCTACTCTCTGCAAATAATATATATATATATTCTCCTTGAGGCCTCATTAGAATGATTAGAAACTGCAAAAGAACGTCTACATATCAATGATGTTCCTCACACAAGTAGTTGGCCGTTTGATTTCTCTAAACCTTTCTTTATCTGATACAAGATGTATTGTTGTTGCACTACTTTTCCATGTTTCTGGCATATCTTCATGACCTCATTCACTTATGCAATATTCATTTGTAATCTCACATTTCATATTTTCTTGCAGAAAACAAAAAAGCATTTGACACAAAGAATTGAAAACTTGGATGGGAAAGTTGACGATGTGAAGGAAATGACTAAGCTGATTAAGGGTGATGTGCGTTCATCAAGCCCTGTCTCTTCACCCGTATTTTAATATTATTGTTTTTTTAAAAATAAATTACATATTGTTCAGTATGCATTAACACCCCAAGTTTTACCATTGGTTTGTGACCGGTTGTTTGGATCTCTAAAATGTGCCAATCACTTTTATCATTATAGGAACATTGCTTAAAATATAATTTGTATTTTCTGGGGAGTGATATTATATTTTGTCATCCACTATATCCTCAAGCACAGTATATTCACCTAGCAATAAACATGAGCGGTGGAGCTATCTAATCATCTAGCATAGTGGTTTTGTGGACATGTCATGCCTTCCGCATAGCTTTACAAGCTACTCTCTCATTATCTTTGCAATTATAAAATATGGCAAAAACAGATTGTCCTCATAGTATTTTGTTTGAGTTGTCTATATTTCTCAGTTTGCATGTTTAAATGGGAGAAATTATTTTGCTTTTGGCTGTATGATGAATTGGGTCTTGCATCATAGGTTACATATATACACCAAACTGAAACTTAATGCTGAACAGCACACTTGTGTGTACATGAATGAGCTGGATATGCATCTAAGCATATTAAATAAGCTAGTATGTCTACTGAAATATATTCTGAAACCTGAAACTAAAGACTATACACAGATATCTTTGAAGAGGGCCATAGTTTAAACAAAAATATTACTTCAGCTTGTTTGGCAATATAATTGGGTATATCATGGTGCTGCTTATATGTTTGTTCCATTAAAGACAGATTAATCTTTGAACAGGTTTCAACTGTCCGAGTTGACCTTTCAAGAATTGGTGTGGAGTTGTATGACCTGAAGAATACAGTTTACAGTCTGGTGAGTACAATGACCCCGACTGTATTACTTTATATATGCATTATTTTTTTAACTGGTGCTTTTTTCTGGTTTATCGTTTTCAAGAACCTTTATGAGCAATATGGTTTTTAAAAGAGTAAAGGATACATTTTCTCCTTCTCATTCCTTATTTTTCTTCGAAACCAATCACAGAAAAGTTTTCTTTTTGCTTGCCCTTTCCCTGCATGCCTGCACTCTAGAAAATTGTTATCAGATGTGGTTTCCATGAATCACATGAGCTTCTGATTTTACCTTTTGCTTGTTTCCTTTTTTTTGGCAGGATGACAGGATCGGTTCCCTGGAAGATAAGCAGGTAATTGCAGAGATGACATTATCCGATCTTTCTTCAGGAAATTACAGCTTTGATCAATTAATGGCTAATTAGCTGGTGCTGAGAGATTTATTTTATTATCATATGTTATAGTTATCTAACTATCGATTTAGCAGATAAATAATACACATTGCCACTTTCTCATCCTACTCATTTCAATTAAGCATGTGATGTAGGAGTATTATATAAAGACCAAGTGCAACATTAAAAGTTAAAAGTAGACTGTGTAGTGTGTACTATGATATCCTGTATTAAAATAATGCAACAAAGAAACAATTGAAGGGAACACAAACTTTAGGATGTTTAGCCAACATGACGCTTGATGATTGCATCAGAATTGGGTTGCATGGCAAATGTCAAATAAGTATCCTGAGGCTGTTGAAATAGTTGATCATATGCTTGTTGGCTGCAGATGTAGTCTGTTAGCATGCAGAGCTTTGTTTTAATATTATTGTTGTCCCTGCATGCTATCCTTTATGGGTATTGTTGCTATTTTTCTCTGCTGTCCAAAATCCAGCTATTGCTATTTTGTGCTAACATAGAGTTTCTGCAGAACCTTACTCTTGCTGGGGTTGACTACTTATGTCAACTTGTTGATGGAAATGGAAAAAGAGCGCCACAATATCAGCAGTTCTTGCAGGTATGGATTGTAAATGAAACTGTTGAGCTCATGACCAAATGGTGCATTGAAAAACTTTAGCATTTACCGTGATTCAGTACACTGTGCTTTGCCTTTAATTCATTATTTATACTATTTTTGCAACTCTGGCAAGTAGTGGGTGTTCCCCATCTCTAAAACAAACTAAAAGGAAAAGAAGGGTAAATAAAAGAAAGGGAACTAAGGGGAGACTTTTCTGATTTTAAGATTTTCTGCTTTTAAAGTGAATTCAAAGCATGAATGCATAGAGTCAAGTGTATGAAGGTATATATTTTCAGTTTCTGATAACTTTTGACACTATTTGCAGGACCAGTACAAGTCTCGAGGACTACTCCCATCCTCGGAAACTCCTCTTGTTCAGGTTAGATATCCTATGGCATTACATCCACGTGGGGCTTATTATTGCTTATATCATAAGAATAGTTGCTCTTGGCAAGTTCAAAGAATGGATTTTCTTGTTTCTCGTGACTCTTAGATTTAAAAGAAATAGTGGTGGAAAAGTTACTTGTGGCAAAAATCCACTCATTCCTCTTATTTTTAAAAAACTCATTATTTTTACTATAAAAAATTAGACAATTTTTTTTTTTATTCAATTTTCTCTGCTGTTACAGGGCCTGAAAGACATTGCAGACATATTGACAATAACCAATGGTAACAATAAAGATGGTCCTAATACTCCAGCTAACCAGCCTCGAAGTTTTTTAAGGTTTGACTGTTAATTTATCCATTATGCTTTCATTTTAGTGTAGAGTGTTTCTCTGCTGTTTCTCTTTGCAGTTTAGTTTCATTTGTCACTTAAAATGCTGAAATTCCAATCTTCTAGATTTAGATCATTTAGCAACCTTTTTTTTTTTTAATTCCTATTTTCAGCATTGGCTGACGGAATAACTTGAAAAATTGTTCTACAGGATCCAATCAATCAAGACTGCAGGTTGAGAAGGAAGCTGCTTGTTGGCACTTCTGTTTTGTCGACGGATTTGTTTTGTGAAAAAAAGGGTTATAGCACTGATGAATAAGGATTCTCTTACTGAATTTGACTGAAGGTGAAAAAACACTCGGAGTTGATGGTTTCTTGCATTCTCGTTATTCTACTGCTCGGTGTTCGTACACCAGAAGACATATTTACTGTTTAAAGTTTTCCTTTACACTTGAAGGCATATATGATTATACGGATCACTAAATGTTTTTTAATATGGCGATGTGTATCTTTAAACTGAGTTGGTTCTAGAATCGATTTGGCCAAAATATGCTGGTTTTGAAGATCTGATTGTTGCAGATTCAGTTCCTATTGAGTACTAACTGAGCTGTTTTTAGCATTTGATCTCATGAAGAAGAAAAAGAACTTGTATAACAAAAACAAAAGAATAAAAATTGAAATCATATCCTTAACTTAAGATTGCAACAAAAAATTAAATTACAACATTCTATAGGATTTTACAAATATATGGATGAAGGGTAAGATAACAGCAACCTCATCAGAACTACATCCTATAGATCAGTTTCCTTTGTTAGCGTCGGAAACACCCTAAAATGCCGAAAGGAAATTAAGATAGAAGAAAACCGAAGTTGGTAATGTCGATTCGAGCAACGCCCTTACGCTACGCAGGCGCTGGTGAGTGGGAATCAGCATTCCTTGTTCGATCTACACTTGGTCGGACCTGCAAAGCGAGCCAGGTCTCTGACTTTGGTCCCTGGCGCGGCTGGTATCATGTCCCCCTGGTACGGGTTGTTCTTCAAAGGCGACCCTGATTGTCTAAAGTAGGCTCCATTGATGAACAAATCGTTCTCTGATCTCCATGTCCATGTCTTCCACTCGCTCTCTGGTGCCTCCCTCTTGGTCACCTTCAGTAGCCAGACCGAACAACTCGGTTAGTAAACCCGAGTTAGCTACACACTGTGGCTTTTCTACCATTCAAAGACCATATATATACCTGTTTGTTGTCGGTTTTTGGAGGGGCAATGAACCGGTTTCCCTGGCTTATAATGGTGGGCTGTTGGCTACCTCCGATAGCATACATGAGCCAGTGGGTGTAGTCATTGTTCACCACATGGAAGAAACCGTATCGGCACCTTGGCATTCTCTGCACTAGCCCTTTCCCGAAGTTGTTGAACGCCACCGTTATCTGCATCTTCTTGTCCTCCGTGTAGTAGTCCTTCGCTCCGAACAAGAACACCTACAATAACAAATCGAAACTCGAGATCACCATCGAGATAAATGCATGAAATGTCGACGGACTATCGAATTTACTAACGTCATTGTGATTAGCCATGTGGTTGTTAGAAATAGTGATAGCAGTAGAGCCCTGGATGGCGTCGATGAGGCCGTCAGAGCACCGAGCGAGGGACACGTGGTCGATCCAGATACGACTTCCTCCGAAGATGGAGATACCGTCGCCATCACTACGGGTCCGGAGTCCATTGTGGTTAGCGGAGTCCCGGATCAAGCCACCGGAGCCGGGGACGATGTCGTGGATGTGGAGGCCGTGGATGATTATGTTATGAGCGTATTGGATGGTTATCTGCGCGCCATCGGCTATGTGTATGTTGGCTCCTCTCGCGTCGATCGTCTTGTTACTCGTCATCAGCAGCTCCTGGTTGAGCTTGATGTTCATGGCCTTGTCGAAGATGATCCATAGCGGCTCATCCTGGATGACCGCGTGGCGGAGGGTGCCAGGTTTCGGGTTCACCATGTCGTCGTCGGATGGGTCAGTCACGGTGTAGATGCGGCCGCCTTTGCCCCCTGTGGTGCCACGGGCGAAGCCGAGCACGCAGTCGGTTAGTTGCATCCGGTTCTTCTCCCAGTGGCCGCCGCCGGTGCATCTCCAGCACCTGTCGATTGGGTTTGTGGCCAAACATGGGCCTTTGTATTTTTCAGCCATCCCTCTCCTTGTGCTGTTGCTGCCCTCATTCTTCCTCGCCTTCATAGCTCTACAATATCATATATGCACTTATAAGAGTTGAAGCCACAATTTGATAATTAAGGGCATGTTCTGCTCGCTAGAGATTAATTTATCTTAAGATTAAATCTAGATGAAATTTTAGTCTTTGTGGATAGATTAAAAGAGTACATTATTGTTTGACATAACAAATTATATAGAGTTTTATAAAACTATTTTATCAAACACTACGAAAGCCTTGTCACAACTCTTTGAAAAGCTCCAATAAAATTGTGCCAAACAATCCCTAACTCATCCTATTTCGGCCTTTTAAAGCGCATGACAGACAATTTTATCCTTTATTGGACCTATTCGACGTGAAGTGAGTAATTCCTTTTAGGTATCGACTTATTATAGTCGATCTAAATAATGCTCCCATTAGACTTCTTATGTAATAAACGAGCTGCAATTTGATTGATTAAAGAAAATTGATATACTCACTGGTGAACATGATAGTTAAAATGGTTGGTAACGTTGTAAGGGTCAGGGTGATAAGCCTCCCTAACAGTATTCCTAGACGACTCGGCCCGGTTCTTCCAGTACTCGTCGACCTCAGCGATGTTGGCATCCGAACCAGGTGGGTTCGACACCGCAACAATCATGATTGACAACAACACAATCAAATCTCTCGCCATTGCAGCTGTCGCACCAATGTATCGTTTTATTTATATACAATTTTGCTGGTTTGTGTGCTTTTTTGTAGTTTCCCCCTTTTAATTAGGGTTTCAAATTAGGGTTTTTATTTTTGGGGAGGAATTAGGAAAATTGAGTATGAAATTGGCCAAGGTCTGGCGGAAATCCCACCGGGATCAACCTCAGCCAGCAAATGGAGGAATCGAACGATGCAGAAATCGAAGCTGCTAATCGATGGATCCTCCTAACAGGCGAATAATTAATCACTACTGGGAATGTGAGGGATGGGGGGATTCTTTCAGAGGTTAATATGAAGGAGATGGTGGAGGGAGGTTTCCTGAGGCGAAACGGGAAGGTCGGGGATTGTAGCCTTTTGAATTCCCCGCCATTGAAACTCAATATTTTTTTTTGATGGTTATTAGATCGTGATCTTTATTTTTTTCCTCCCTAAAATGAGCAAATCGGGATTTCACCGTTGATTGAAGATCTAATTATGATTTCGAATCAAAAGCCTAAAATCTATTTGTGATTTCAGCAAATTGCACGCAACTTTGGAGGAAGTTAGGAAAAAGAGCATAGATTTTTAAGGTTATGATCGAAAAAATACGATTAATTTATTGTGTGATAATTCGAAAATAATAGCTCAAAATCGCTTTTAGCAAATTTTTTGGTTCATGAAAACTCAAGTGACGTACTATTATCATGCATCTTTCTATATATAGAACATAAGTTAACAAGTTTAAATGGAAAATATTCACTTATCAAATAAAATATCGATCATAGAAAAACAATATTAATAAAACGCTAAAATAATTTAATTTATGAAAATATTTCCCAATTAAGTTTTTGTGAAAAAACTAGCCATAAATACTTAGACCCCGTTTGGTATGGGTACTGCAATCAGAATATGAATGAAAATCGAAATGGAAACAGAAAATGGTAATGATCTATTCTTGGAGATGGTTGTATGATATGTTGTTGGAATGAACCATTACTGAAATAATATTAATAACAATAATAGAAAATATATATATATATATATATTTAATAACAAAATAATGATAAAATTAATCATAGTAATAGAAATATAATATAATACAATAATAATATGGTTGAGAGGGAAGTTATGATCCGTGAAGTCTGGACCTATTGTCCTGCAATCTCTCGTTGGGTTGAATTTTGCTACTCCAATCCAGCTAGGTTGTACTATGGGTATCATACCCTATGGTCTTGTCGGGGGGTGCAACAAGGGGATCCTCTCGACCCTCTACTTTTTGCCTTAGTTTTGTATTCGTTGGTGCGCAAAATCTGGGACACGTTTCAGGTGTGTTTTCAGACTTGGTATTTGGATGATGTCACTATTGTTGGAGATACCTTGGTCATGGGGAAGGTTCTGCAGATGATTATTGAGGGTCCGATGGTCTGCACCTCAATGCTGATAAAGTTGAAGTCTTTTGGCCAAAAGAGGACTCGAGGAGTAGGCGGGCTAATGTTTTTCCACCTAACTTTGCTAGACCATTGCATGGGGTTAAGCTCATTGGTGAACCTGTCAATGTTAATATTGTGTTCAACAACGAGCTTATGATGAAGAGAGTAGACAAAACGATCGCGCTTATGGATGTTGTTGCTAAGATTGGTGACCTGCAATTGAGTTATTGTTGTTGCGTGCTTGTACTGGGGTCTCAAAACTTTATTTTGCTTTGTGTACATGCCCGCCTCGTGCCTTTGAGTCTACTCAACTTAAGTTTGATCTAGCTCTTCGACGTGCTCTGGAACGTATTATCACTGCTTCTGGGCCGGGTTTTGACAATTGGCAATGGAGGCTCGTCACGTTGTCCTTCAGGTTTGGAGACCTCAATGTTTATCCTGCAGGTGACAATCTCTTTTATGCTTTTCTGGCTTCACATTTGCCATCAACTGGCCCGCAGATTAAGCTTCTCTAGCATACTGATGTCACAACACCTGGGTATGCATTGGGTGACGTTGTGTGTGCCTTAAACACAAATGTAGAGAGTGATATTATGAATAATTCAACTGAGATTGCTGCCCCTAAACTCATGAAGAAACTGACAGACATATATTTCACATGAAATACGAAAGATGTAGAGAACGAATACCTTTTCCTTGTCACCGCGTAAGATGGCTTTGTGAAGTTCTCAGTGTGGAGACCATGCTACTGATTGGCTTAGGGTTGTCCCGATCTCTGGGTTGGGACCGTTGGGTGAAACTATGAATTGTAAGACATATCGTTGTGTGTTGTGCTATAGATTAGGAACCCCTTTTTTCCATTTCGGAGCCTTGCTCTGCTTGCTCCAGGGTATTTGAGGGTGACATTTTTAGGGATCATGTTGTGTCATGTGCAGGCATTGTGGGATTAAACATCGACATAAAGTTGTTCATGACGGTTTGGTAAATGTCTGATGTCGTTCTGGGATATCAGTTGGTACAGAGTTTGATATTAGTATGTGTGGGGGGAGATGTGAAACCCCTTCGCCCTACGGACATGCTTCCTTACGCGAGGGATGAAGGGCTAAATGTTTGTGTTGACCTAACATGGTCATTCCCTTTAACGCAATCTGGGATGACTGATTTTGTTCTAGGGCATGTGGTGACCGAGGCGGCTCATCATACTCGCGTTAAGTATCAAGCTAAGTGCATGCAAAGCCATTGGTTATGGTTTCTTACCCTTCTCTTTTTCCGCCGTAGGGAAACTTGAGTCACACGCCATAGCTCTTCTAAAGAGGATTAAGAAATTTTCTCAAGCTCAAGATATTGGGGTTTGGAATACGGCTCATATTTTTACTAGGGTGGAGTTTTCTATTGCTAAAGGAGTGGGCTAGGAGCCCAGATTATTTCTCGGCCCCCACTAATTCTTTGTAAACTCTTATAATAATAATATAGAAGAATGGATGAATTTTTTTAGTTAGAATGAAGATTCCTCAGTATTTTGATGCCAGTGAAATATGCTTCAAAATGGAAAATGGAAAATGGATGATTATCGAGAATCATTCCAATTCCTAGTTATGAGTGAGTTTTAGTGGAAGGTAATTTTGGAAATTCAGAAGATCATCAATTCATACGTCATACTCCCTCCAATTCTTAATATAAGACATTTGACTTTTGTACACGTACTTTAAGGAGAAAAACTATATAAAATATTGATTTTTTTAATTAATATTTTTTACGGAAATTTCGCTAGGTACCCTCGAGGTAAGACGTTTTTCACGAGGTGTACAAGCTAGACTTTCACATAATTATCAAGGTACCCCTCAAGTTTGGGGTAAATTTGTATCGCGTCCTTGAACTGTTATACTTAACAGAGTTGTGATATACTCCGTTTGTTTTTATTTTTTCTGAAAAAGAAAGAAAGGGAAATAGCCTCCATCACCTGCTTTATCTCAATCGGAAGGAGAGCAACCAAAATCCAAAAAGGGTAAAAAGCCCGAAAGGGCCTTGTGTAAATCCCGAAAGGGTTTGATAAAAATCCCGAAAGGGTTGACCAAAATCCCGAAAGGGCGTAGATAACAAGGTGTTGATTAATAATTTAAATAAATAATTTCTCCTTGGAATTTTAGTTTGGTTTCGGGAGTTTGCACACTTATTTTCGCATGATGTTTAGATCTTCCCTTTTTGGCTTGTATTTGTTCCATCTTTTGGCGTCGGGTCATTGCTTTGGCGTGGGTGCGTTTAGTTCCGAGTTGGGTTGCAGTATCGGACGTCCTGTATGATCAAGAGGATCGTGGTTGTGTTCGTGGTCTTCGAAGATCCCTCATCTAGGTGGGGGCAACGTCGGTGGTCCGCACTTCCCCGGGTTTTGCCTTTTCCGGTGGTGGGTTACTGGTCTCCGCCTTCTCGGCGTCGAGTCACCGTGTGAGTCTTAGCACTCTCCCGTGTTCTCGGCATTCGTGGCTCGCCTTGGATCTCCCTCGACTCCTCCGCTGACTGACGGCTTATATGAGTTCTTAGGGTTATTGCTTTCATCTGTGTTAATTTGTGTGTTTAGTTTGTTGTATATTGACGGTTAGTCCGTCTGCCGATTCGTCAGCCTATCGAGTTTTAGGGTTGTCTGAACTCGAATTTTTACCTAATAAAAAAAAGAAAGGAGAGCAACCAGAAACCTCCGGTGAAGGAGCAGGAAGCCAATAAATGGGGAACGCTAGTGACGGAAGCGCCGGCGACCAACCACCCACCTGAACAATTAGAAAGCCGCCCTCTGGTACGCCGGAAACCACCAACTGATGTACTTCCACCAGCCGCAACAACCCTACCCGGTGTACTCGCAGATGGAGAAGCCCTCGACGAATTATAACTCCTTTGATATCGTCGCTGACATATTCAACATCTGGAGTCACAAGGCTGAGACCGTCAGCTGCAACATCTGGCACAAACTATAACATCTCCATTTTGCTCGTTTACTTAATTTCATTTCAAACCCTAATTGGTCAACTGAACAAACAGGTTACTTAATCAGTATAGCAATTGAACACGATTTGATCCCAAAATCACAATAAATTGTGAATTTGTGATTGAACTTGTAGATTTTCATTTCAATTTTATTAAATTGTTACTTTGTAATTGTACCCCCATCAATTTCTAAAATTGGGGTTAATTATTATTTATGTTGGGACTTGAGAGTGAACACGAGTTCGTAGTGTTCGTCATAATCAGATGCAATTGGGGTTGGAGAAATTCACCCTCCACCATCACCGACCTTCGACCTTGAGGAAAACGGAGTTCTTTCTTTTCGATTTTTTTTATAGATAAAAAACAAACAGAGTAGCACAAATACATTAAATATAACTATACAAGGGTGCGAGATGAATTTACCCCAAACTTGAGGGGTACCATGCGAAAAATGTAAAAGTTTTGTACACCTCGTGAAAAACGCTTTACCTCATGGTACCCGGTGAAATTTCCGTTTTTTTTTACATTGTAATTCTTATCATTAATATGTATAATAATGTAAAAAAATAAATATTTTATATAGTTTTTAACTCCTTAAATTACGTGCACAAAAGTCAAATGCCTTTTATTAAAAATTGGAGGGAGTAATAGATATTGTTCGACATTTCGACAATATCTGCGTATACCATTGCTAAAGAGAGAAATTAGATACGGAGTAGTAGATTGCCTTGTTAGTAAGAGCAAGCCCAACAACTTCTCTAAAATAGAGAAAATGAGATATTTTAGAGAAAAAAAGTAATTTTTTTCTCCTCAACAGCTTCTCTAAACTCATCTCTAAAATAGAGAAATTGATGGAGAGATGGAAAAAATATCTAAATTTAGAGGTAGGGTTAGAATCTGTAAAATTTAATGCGTTCAACCATTTCAATGCCTACCTATTTGTTCATTGGTTGTTGTCTATTGATTTAATGAAGTTATTGAAATTTTATTTATTAAATTATGAATTTATGCATCTATTATAGTGTATAATAAATGTAGCAATTTGTATAATAGAGAATCTGTTGGAGTTGTGGTGCAATTTTTTTAGAGATTTTGTTATTTTGTGCTCTATTTTAGAGATTTTTTTAGAGAAAGTGTTGGGGATGCTCTAAAGAATGTATTTCAAGTATGATTTTATATACGCTTTGTCTAATAAATTTGTTAAGGGTATAAGTTAATAAATCGAATTGGAAAACTGTTTTCTTAAATAATATAGGTAAATCTCATAATTTATTTTAAAAATGGCCAAACTGAATAGAGTGCGGAAGACCATTTTGAGAATTCCTTAAGGGGACTCAGGATTGAGTAGAGTGCGGAAGACCTTGGTGATCGGGCTTACCTAAGGTGTCCAACGAGATCCCCGCCCACGCTTAATTGGTTGTCAAGTCTAGGCTACCGACCTTCATAATCAATTAGTTTGTTTCACCAATTTCCACCGGGGCATTTTATAGAATGTCCATATTTAAGATTTTTATTAGTAAATTGTCCACCAATGTTTCCAAATTGACAAAATGTCCACCTTTCTTCCCTTGCCCCTTTGCCCTTGTGCCCCCCACATGCACCCCCTGTGCCCCCCTCTTGTTTCATCAATTTTGGTTTCAGCAACGCCTGTTTCATCAGTTTTTTTTTTCGCGTCAGTGCTTCGCCACCGGAGTTGTTGAAACAGAAGTTGCTGAAATTGTTGTTGTAATTGCTGAAATTAGCTTCTTGTTTTTTTTTTCACATTAGCGCTTTAACACCGGAGTTGCTTTTTTTTTTTCACGTTATCACTTTGACACCGGAGTTGCTTTGTTTTTCCCCGTAAGCAAAAAATGCTGAAATGCTGAAATGTTGTAATGATGAAATATTGAAATGCTGAAATATATGCTTGTGTGTAAGATATAGTAGCTCATACAATTTTATAAGAACTAATTTCAGCATAACGGATTTTGCTAATAAAGAATTAATTTCAGCATTCTACATAAAGTTTTAGCAAGGCCAAGAAATTGCTAAAATTGCCAATATCCAAAGCTCTCAACAAAGAAAACGCAATCACAGTAGCAAACTAACCACGAATTCACTGTTTGCTGCCGAAAATGCTAATCATCAACACATTCCTCTAATTTGATCTCAGAGGCTAAAATGCAGGCCACTTTTGACTGAAATTGATTTAATTATAAATAGATCTTCTCCTTTTCCATGAACAAGACTGTATTTGTCCTTTGTGTTAGTGTACTACTAGTCAAAGATGCCACTAAACTGCAAAAGTATACATCAATTTCACAAGGTGAATCAATGTATTTAGGCACCAATCCACATTTAAGCATTAGAAGTCCAAATCACTTCAATCTGTTTCCGCATTTTCATGCTTATATAGAAATCGCAACTTATTTCCACAAAATCATGGAAAGACATAGAGAGAGAACAATACCAATGGTAGGAACATAGTACCATGGCAGGCGGAAGGCGACGCGGACGTCGGAGCTGCGTTTTGTGATGCTGACTAGGGAAATTGTTTGTTCACTGGTCGATCCTTATCTGGCTTTTGTGTGTTCATGGGATTAGCACTGGTTTCATGGAAACCCAAAAAACAACCCACTATGTCTAAGTCTTTAGCTGAGGCTGAGTACCGAAGCTTATCAAAGGCCTCTGGTGAGTTAGTTTGGCTTGATTCAATCTTACAAGGGCTTCATTGCAGTGTCCCTAAACCAATCCCTCTTCACTATGATAGTAAATCGGCAATTCACATTGCTGAGAACCCCATTTTTCATGAGAGAACTAAGCACCTATGCTTAGACTGTCAATATGTGAGAGAAAAATTACAAGAAGGCTTCATGACTCCCTCGTTTGTCCGTTCACAGAATCAACTGGCGGATATCTTCACAAAGCCACTTGGTGAGGAGCAGCATCGTTTTCTAGCTTCCAAGCTTGGCTTAATTGCTACAATTGATCCAACTTGAGGAGGGTATAATGAACCTAGATGATGTATGAGTGGCTTGAGGTAATGGGACAAGGGTAGTTTAGTCATTACATAAATGCAAGGGGGTCTTACCTTGCTGTATAAATAGAAGCCTTGGTGTACATTGTAACTCGGTTCATTGAATCAAGAAAATTCAATTTTAACAAATGCTCTCCAATCAGTTCCTTAACCGAAAACCTCCATTGATGGAGTAAGCTCGAAGCTCGTCCGAGCTATTTTTCGGTTTCTTTGCATGGTATCAGAGCGTGCGGCAGATCCGACGTTTCCTAATCAGATCTGATTGTTGTGATGCAGTCACCAATTGGAGCTTCGATTTCTGGAGATCTTGGAAATCAGGCGAACATGAATGATCCACTGCTCTCCAATTCCGATCATCTCGGCGCTTAGTTAGTCGCGAGTCCATTCAATGGCTTGAACTTTCTGAGTTGGAGTAAAGGCGTTCAAATGGGTCTCAGAGCCAAGTACAAAATTGGTTTTATTGATGGAAGCTCGCAATCACACAACGTCGTACCTGGAGATTTGCACTGATGGAAGAGATGCGATTATATGGTGCGATGTTGGATTCTGAATTCCATGGCACCGAACATTGCCGAGGGATTCATGTATGCGGAATCTTCAAGAGAGCTTTTGTTCGGCATCATCGAGAGGTACGCACAATCTAATGGCTCCATGTTATATCAATTGAAGAAGAAATTGTGTAACACGGTTCAAGGAAGCTTGTATGTGCCTGATTATTTTGGAAAAATCAAGAAATTATGGGATGAAATACTTTGTTTAGAAGGTATTCCCCAGTGCACTTGCGGTGCTTTTAGTAGACCCACTTGCGAGATGAGGAAGAAGATGGCTGAGATTGATAATTGCAACAAGTTGCTTCAATTCATCATGGGATTGAATGACAACTATGACAGTTCTAGGAACCAAATTCTTGCAACTGAGCCTTTGCCAACGGTTGATAGAGCGTATTGTCTAGTTCAATAGGTGGCTACATGATCTTATGGTGATAGGAAATCTCAGGTATAGGATGCTAGTGCACTATCTGTTAGCAAGCCTTCGAGTGATAGGAAATACTCCAAGAAGGAGAAGCTGGACAAGTCTGACTAGAAATGCACTCATTGTGGGATGACAGGGCATATAATGGATGGTTGTTTTAAGATCGTTGGATATCCAGAGTGGTTCAAGAATCCAAAAGGGAAAGGTGAACCAAGAATTGTTGCTACAACCTATGAAGTGTTTGAGTCTCCTTTGAGAGATAATGAAGGACATATGGATATGTCTCTTGTGAATGCAGTGTGCCAGGAAGTGTTGAAGGCAATGAAAGGGAAAGAAATCATGCCTTCAACCAGTTTTGTAGGTACTATCTTTGCCTTGAATTCTTCTAAACTTAATCTTGAGAATTCAAGTGTATGGATCATTGATTCAGGGGTGACTGACCGTATGACTTGAAATAGTCAGTTTCTTGTCAAAAGATGACTTCTTTCTAGACCTATTAGTGTGTATCTCCTTGATGTTATTAGACAAGTCAAGGAGATAGGGGATGTCAGATTTTCTTGTGGATTGTTCTTGCAAGAAGTGTTTTATATCCTAGATTTTAAGATCAATTTGCTCTCAGTGGGGAGGATAGTTGATGACACAGACCTTGATGTGCTTTTTAAGAGGTCCAAATGTGTGTTTCAGGACCCTAAATATGGGAAGGTGATCTTCAGTGCAACTCGGATATCCAAATAGCTCTTCAAGGCTCAGTTAGCTACAAAAAGGGACTCTTCTATTGGATTGCAACATACAACATGAGCTATGGTCAATAATTGTGTTGCTAGTAGCAATAAACCCCCATCTAGTTTTTTGTTTCATACTAGATTGGGCCATGTTTTTTTCTCTAAATTGCAGCATGTTCATGGTTGTTAGTTTTCAGATGATTCGAACAAGTTCTGTGAGCCTTGTGTATTGGCTAAACATCATTCTCTTCCATTTCGATTAAGCACCTCTATTGTTACTGCCAAGTTTAATTTGCTTCATGTTGATCACTGGGGGCCCTATAGAGTTCATAATATAAATGGTGCTCGGTATTTTGTCACTATTCTAGATGACTTTACTCGAGCTGTTTGGAATCATGATGGGAGGAAAACTTGTCGCTGATCCGTCAAAATAAATCTCAAACTTATAACTAGTATAACAATAAGCAAGAGGTCGATCCACATGGAAATTTGTTATTCAAGTGTGAATTAAATGCCAATTAAGTAACCAAAGGTGTTTTTTTATGAAGAATGTAAAAGATCCGACTTTTATCAAAGCGAATTGATGAAAGCAAAAGTAAGTGATGTTGTTTCAGACAATAGTGAGAAATAGTTCTACCTACAATTTTCCACTTTATTTGATTAAAACGATCCTTGTAACTTCTTCTCGTCATTTTAGGTTTCCTATGAATGCCCTTTTCCCAACCTAATATAGTTACTAGTCCAATTAGTCCTAGAAACCCTTATCAATTGAATAGTCCCTCAAAAAAGGATTTAACCCAATTGATAGCTTTAAGTTCAGATATTAACCAAGGTATTTGCAGTTTCTCAGAAAGGAATTTAACAACACATTCAACTTCCTACCTATCCAATTAGTTTAACCAGCCCTAAAGGGACAAGTTTGCTACTTGAGTTAAGATTCACAATCAGGAATCTACAAAACCCTAGTAATTGAATTAATCTAACAAGTTGGCCAGACAAGATAGAACAAAACAATCAATCAATAAGCACAAAGAAGTTGAAGCATTCAATAAAGGAATTAAGGACCGAGAATTAGAAACTCACAATCAATCCAAATAAAGCTTCAAATCGTAGGTAGAACAGATGAGTTTAGTTCCTCATGGAAAACATCGCTCTAATCTCTAATTGTCTGATGAATAGTAGAATAGAATAGGAGTGATAAAACTAGGGTAAAAACCGTCCCAAGTAATGTCAAAGTCGACCAAAAAGACCATAGATAAAATAGGGTTTTTGGATAGAAAATCGTCGCCGCTTCAAAACGCGTCGCTTGCTAGAACATGCGGCGGCCGCTGCCTGGCTGCTACTAGACGTCTCTAGCTGCGGGAATGCGGCGGCCGCTGCATCGGTCTTTTACGGAAAATCTATCTCAAATTTTCTCTTCTTGTCAACGTGAAAGTTGTAGCTATTTGAAAGAGCTTTCCAACGCATGGTCATAATAGTCAACTGGACAATCAAGGCCTCCAGAAAGTGCAAAACAAGTTCATCATGTATGGCGACAACTTCTGCAGACTTGTTCTTCGTTTAGGCTCGCTTCTTCTTCTCAGGACCTCTTTATATCTTCATGTAAGCTCCTTCGATCGACTAGACAATCACATCCAATGCGTTATCGATCCATATCTCCTACTCGGATTCACGGTTACCTGAAATAATCAATAAAATCGTGTAGATTCCGACTCCAACAACATAGAGAACAAATATGCAAATTATACTTAAACCATATATGATATGCATCTTAACTAAGCTAAATGCAACCAAATATGACCATCTAAATGCATGCTATCAACTCATCTTGTGTCAGATAAGTCACAGGTTGCTAGCATAGTCTCATATTGTGTCATCTGTTTCGTTTGATGACGGTTGACCCCGACCTCAGCCTCGACCTCGTGTTGATCCACTGGTCACCTCTCTATCTGCCCGACGTTGAGCCCGAGCACGCTCACGTTCCCAAGGTAGAGGGTTCGTCTGACAGGGGTGGCGAGTCCTCGGTCTCCCGGACGGTCTACGGTCCTCCGGGTCAGGGGGTTCAACGGTGTATGGGAGGGACGATCCCCGTCGTTGAATGCCGACTCGTCCATAGCTCCACTCTGGAACAAACTGATCATGCGCGACATGTCCACATCAGCTCTGCTGAGGGGAGTGTTATCTTGGACGTTGTCAACATGCGGCCTCTTCAAATCCAATTGCTTTCAAAAAATGTGAATCTGGGATGGTCTGATGGGTATCTGCGTGTCTCGACAAGCTTGCATCTCATGTGTGCATGGGAGACCGTAGACGTCCCTCCAGTATCTATCTCTGCACGGTTGCGAAGGTGGCTCGACTTCCATCTATATCGTATGACTGACTAAATGTTGCAAGATTTTCCTAGGTTTTATTAATGATTTCAACTTAATATTATCGATTCCTAAGAAAACAGAAATATACTTATTCGATTTCAATTTGCCTACACCTAGTAATGATTTTAACATACCTTAGGTTGAGGTTGTGTCTGAGTCTGTGGTTGTTGCTCAGGCTGTGGCGGGACATCTGTCATCCTCCTCCTCTGTATAGTCGGTTCGGGCTACATTATATATAACAATTATACATTAACACTATCTCATTCAGCTTAAAAAATAATGCAAATTGAA
The DNA here is from genome assembly GCA_037127255.1 of Persicaria tinctoria. Lineage (NCBI taxonomy): Eukaryota > Viridiplantae > Streptophyta > Magnoliopsida > Caryophyllales > Polygonaceae > Persicaria > Persicaria tinctoria. The sequence continues at coordinate 20,681,050 of JBANSL010000016.1, read as the reverse complement.
TTTTATATAGGTTCAATGTTACCTGTAACGGATGTCTCCGAAAAGGACCGACACCATCAGACGCATCTTTTTCACGATTGTCTTTCACCATCTCAACACTCGGGTACAAAGTGGGGGTAGAAAGAGGGACGGGAGAATCGACGGAACCAAAAGTCGGGCTCAGAAAGAAAGGAATCGGAGAAGAGTCGGAAAGTGTGTCGGAGAAATGGGGCCCGCACGCCTATTTATAATGGGTCCCCTCCGCGGTTACAACCCACCGCATGGGTATGCGGTGGGTTGTTACATAATCTTTTAAAATTGTAAAAACCCACCGCATAGGTATGTGGTGGGTTTCGGATATCTTCGAACCAATCGGATTTATGTATAACGGACTCCGGTATACCCTAACCCACCGCATATACATGCGGTGGGTTGCCATACGGTCAACGCACCCACCGCATGTATATTCGGTGGGTCAGGAGAAAATTTGATTACGCCACCGCATAGGTATATGGTGGCTTTGCGGTGTAAATAGTAAAAATTAGCGGTTAACTTATCATCATATATTTATCCGTGTATTTACCTCTATATCTTGTGCAATTGAGTCCGTACGATAATTTTTTTTGTTCATGGGACAATTTACTTTTGCCTTTGTTTAATATTGTATTTGAAGACTTAATTACAAATTAATAGTTTCTTGTCATTCTTGGCAATGCTAGCTGGAAGTGTGGAACTCGTATCCACCACAGAAAAGCTTGGTGGTAACCGGCCAAAGTGATTAACATCAAATGCCAATTCCATGGTCTCCAAATCACAACATGTATCAACGGTTTAGATTAAGTATACATAATATTTCATACTAGGAAGACAAAATATGATGATTTACCCGTGATATATATGGACAGTGAAGATCCCGGAAAGATCTCATTATTTGGAAGATATATACTATCTTTGTGGAATTTAGGTAAGAAATCATATAATTTTATTGGGAACTGGCGTATGGTATCGGGTTTGACTGGGATCGAGGCGGTGTGTATCGAGGTGACTCTGTGATCCGAAAACTTCCTAAGAAAGATCGTCTTCACTATCCACATGGACCCCTGATGTACCGCAGACCAACGGTGTCATCATTTGGTGCTTGGTGTTGAATTTTAGTCTATGTTATTCATAGCTTGTTAGGGTTAGCTTCGCTTATTTGGCTAAATCTGTTAGTTTGTCACTGATTGTATTGCACCTTCCTATTTTACGTTGTATGTTTGACAATTTGTCTTCTGTCGACTCTGTCGACCACTCGATGAGTCAGACTTGTCTGGCCCTTGATCGAATTCTTACCTTATAAAAACAATTTTTTATTGGTGTTTTTATTTTATGCTTTAAGAGTATATGATAAAAACTAAAATTGAAAAACATCGATTTTCTACAAAAAGAAAAAAGAAAAGAGATCGAGTGAACCTTAATAATCTAATTTAAATTTAAAATATAGATATAACATTTTAGTTAGGGAAATATTTTTCAAAATAGGAGTCTTATTATATAACCTTTAGGGATAGGTTAGAAAACCCGTAATTTTATAAACATTGAGATGTGAAGAGAAAAAAAGAGTTTAATAACGAAAAGTTTGAAAAATACAAGCCTATTATGTACGAATAAGATCACTTGTACCAAAATCACTGCCCCTTGAATGTTCCTCCTCCCCACCCAAAATTTAAAAAATAAAAATAAAATAATTAGAATTTGATAAAATTAAGAAAAATGGTAAAAGGATAGGGGGTTTCGGAACAATAGATCCACTTTGTATTGCATATTTACGTTTACAAAATGATAGATTACTCTTTCTATTATCAATTATTTTTAGGATGAAATTTAATCGGACTGACATATCTTGTGCACATCTCAATTTTAAAAATAGTACACTGTCAATAAGGTTGAACAATGCAGTGTACGCAAGTATACAAGTCAGTGAACTATTGATCATATTTTCAATTGATTTTATAATGAAACGTCATTGAACTCATATATAATAGATTTCGTTTCGGGTAAATTAGTGAGAGATGAAAAATACATGTATATGTGCGCTGCAGAGCTAAACTCGATCATCACACATAAACGAGTGATGAAATCTGCATTGAAATCTCTTGGGATAAATAATCGCCACAAATGTATATTGCGGTGCCTTTGATCGGTATCAACTTGTCTAATCATGGAAGTAGCTCAACAAGATTTTTTTTCAGAAAACAACAAGAAAGAAGAAAAAAAAATCTGTGGCTTAAGAGATGTGCATTTTCATACCTCACATGTGTCAAGTCACATCCCTTGAATTCCCATAACCGCGGATTTTCATATATACCTCACATATGTCACTCACAAAATTTATATGGCCCTCCACATTTCACTTCTTGCCCGACTTTTTTTTGTGTGGATACTTTCTCCCTCAAGGAAAAGTCTAAAACACATTCCCACCAAAAAAAAAAAAAAGAGTCTAAAACACATTATTTGAGGATCGATCTTTCACGATAAGACTAGATAATAAAAATGCTACTCTATCGGTTAAAAAAAAAATGTAGTTTTAGCGAGAAAATGTTATTAAGAAATAAACATCAAAATACATAAAATAATCTCTTTTTCTTAATAAGATTTTCTCGCTAAAACTACAATTTTTTCTCCCTAAATTTACTTTATTTGACTGTTGATCAATTGGTATCTATTTACTATTTAGGGTATAATATATACTAGTAACTTTTTGAAGTTTTTAGGTTCACATAATTTAAATTTCTATAAGCACATCTTTTTTTCCACAAAATTTATACTTTATTAATGGAGTGAGTATTTTTTTACACATCAGTTCGACCATCGAGTGAACAATCATAGATGTTTGAAGTTTGAACATATATACAAGATTTATACTTTATGGATCCTGGGGATGGTTTTTTCACTCATACTCGAACCATCATATATCTACCAATTTACAATATAATATAATATTTATTTATTTCTATAGATATTATTGATGACTAAAAAATATAAATATATTTTTTCTTTTCTAACCATATATCTCTAATGGTACATACATTACAATCCGACATTGAAATTCAGGTGAAATAACAATTTTAATATAATGCTGTTCAAGTCCGTTTGTTTATAATGTTCAAGATCGATGTATATTTTATTACTTATTTTAGATGTATGTTGTAAGACAAAATACGGAGTATTATTTAAGACTTGTCGTTTTAAAACATTTTTTTTTTATTATAGTCATGTGTTGTCTGTATGACAATTTACCTTTCAGATCAATCGAAAATGGATAGAATTAATTAAATGGGTGAAAATCACCCATATTTCGCTCATCTCACTGAAACCCAAAATCGACCCAAACCCGAATGATCCGGGAATTCGAGGGTTGAGATCGAATGACCCATTGGATCAAAATCGACCCAGTGAGTCAGCACCATGTAGATGCCACACAAGCACGTACCACATAGACCCCGCATAGAATCGTCATGTAATTGTATTCGTCAACTAGCTCATAAGTTAAAGAATGTGTATATTTTATAATTAGAGTATGTTTAGAACACTTATTTATATAAGTATGATTTTTTATGCTTAAAATATTTATATAATATAATAATAATAATTATTATTATTATTATATAAAAAAAATTTACAAGAAATTAGTGGCTAACCGAGATACTATCTGGGCACCCACTCCCTTAGTGATAACAAAGCTAAGTCTAGTAAAAATATAAGTGGCAACACGAGCCCCAACATCTTGAGATACCGAGAATTTATGAATCCGCTTCAGCAAAGCTACAACATCCGTATCTAACTCCCCCAACGAAGAGAAGGAGAATGGTAGGAAACCATAACCAGCCGTCGCACACAACTCACGATACTTGAAACACTTTCACCGAGCAGCATCAACAACAGCACGACCGAGCACAAAGCTAGACACTACAGACTGGGTTAAGGGGGAGGGTCCCGTTAGATCAACACACACATCCCGCCCCCTATCCCAGGAATAAAGGAGCAAATCCGCCGGACGAAGGGGCTTATCATGCCCATCAATCAAACCGATATCAACCTCCTTACTGGTAGAAATCCCAGCTCTATAGCAGATATCCAATAAGGTGTCGCGAACGAGGTTATGTCGATGTTTAATGCTCACAGTACCAGCACATGACACAACATGATCGTCATAAACATCACCATCAAAGACTCGAGAGCAAGCTGGGCAAGGCCTAGACACCGTACGTGAACAACGGAACACCCAATCGATAGCTAAGCACACTGCGATAGGTCTTTCCATTCATAACCTGCCCCAGCCCAGAAATAGGTACTGCACGCAGCCAATCAGAGGAGTGAGGACCCAGCTGAGACTTCCATAATGCCACCTGTCGCAGAGTCAAAGAGAAAACAGATTCCGATATAGCAGCAACCTTTGCAAAATATATATCTGCCAATTTCTTCATAAGTTTAGGGGCAACGATTTCACTAGGATCGCGTAGAATGTCAGAACCCGTGGTCTCATTAAAAGCACGCGAAGCGTCATCAAAAGCAGGGTCAGCATCAATGATACCAGAAGGATGCAGAAGCTTAGCCTGCAACTCAACAGACTGCAAACGATACGCCAAAAAAAGCATAATGTAGGACATCCCCAGCAGCATACACTCCGAGTCCACCAAACTGAAAAGGGAAGGTGGCCAGTCATCACTGCCAATCCCCAAACCCAGGTGCAGACGCAGTGACAATACGCTCTAAGCTAGAACGGAGTGGCACATCAAATGAAAGTTGGGCTGGCCCAAAGACACGCGGGGAACAAGTACGCAATGCAAAGTAAAGTTTAGAAATACCCGTACAAGCCCGAAGTAGAAGCAACTCGCACTGGGGATCATCCACCCAATACCCGATCTTTTTTTTTAGTCGGCCCCAATACCCGATCTCTTGTCATCCCTACTTATATTACTCAATTCAATAATTAAATAAGCAACTGGTTACGAATTCCACTATCTAGTAGCGGAATTCAGTGATCCACCTCCCATTCACATAATCACATGTATGTGCAGGAGATCATCCCAACCCAACCCTACTTGCATACCTCCTTTTTGTCACTTTACAAAAACATAACTTAAACTTGTTCCCCACCTCCCATAAATACATCACCAAGAAAACCCTCTTTCTCCACTTGACATAAACAAAAAGAAGTAAACAACCTAGTATCCGTCGGAACCGAATTATTCGGCGAGGCCTTAAAATGGGGTCTTGTGAGATTCCGGTGATGATAACCTCCAAGGAAGTGGTGGCGCCCTCAAACCACCACCACTACCACCACAACCAACCCCGGTTGCCTCTATCAAACCTAGACCACATCTACACCGGCAACCTCATGGTTAGCGTCTACTTTTGCTACACCAAGCCCAGCTCCGACCACCGGGCCATGGTGGGCGTGTTGAGGGAATCCTTGGCCCGCACCCTCTCCTCCTTCGCCGTCTTTGCCGGAGAAATCGTCCCCAATTCCTCCGGTGAGCCGGAATCGCTCTTGTCGGGACGTGGTGTCGACTTCTTCCGTGCCTCCACGGATTTGGAGCTCGGAGATCTCGACCTCTTCCATCCCGATGTCAGTGTTCAGGGCGTCCTTGTTCCGGATATTCAACGAGGTGTTCTTGCTGTTCAGGTAACACATATATACCTCTAAGTTAGATATGTAAAATAATTATTAAATTAGACTGTACATAATTATTAGATAACTGATATAAATTAACTAATGAAATTAAGATGAGAAAAGTTTGGAAAAATTGAGATAAGTAGTTGATGAAAATTCTTATTTAAAAGCTATTAAATTATAATATTTACTTTAAATGATTTAAAACTATATGATATCAAAATAAAAAGGTCTGAAAAATTGCAATTGCCAAGTGATCGATGATTATACCAAAGTGAAATACAGAAATTATAACATAACAATTTTCGTTCCGAATAGCAAATTAAGATTTATGGACAATTGTACACTCAATGTTTTAAAAAATGTTTGGCGATAAGAGTCAACGTATTAGACGGTATTTAGGCGGACTTCTACCGTTTTGGAGGGTTTTGACGGTCTTGACGACGGAGTTTTTTTATAACTTGTAAATGTACGGCGTTGTTTATGATATTCTTATATTTTTCATATTTTTATCCGTTCAGGTGACGGAGTTTAGATGCGGTGGGCTGGTAGTGGGGATAACGTTTGATCACAGGGTGGCCGACGCCTACTCCGGTAACATGTTCCTGCTTTCGTGGGCGGAGAACGCCGTCCACGGCAGATATATTACCTACACCCCCAACGTCGATCGCTCGCTGCTCCGCCCCAAGAACCAACCACAACCGCCGAGCCACAGCCACGACACCGCTTCTTCCGTCGAAGGTTGGTACGTAGCCAAGCCGCGCAATGAGCTGCCTTGTTTCCCCAACGGCTACCACCACCAGCCTGCGCTCGACGACCCCAACGAGCAGTTCACAAGCCGGACGTTTTACATCGAAGCGGAGAAGATCAGTGCCTTGCAAGACAAAGCATGCACCAACTCCAACAAGGGCTCCAAAGAGAGCTTCAGGTACTCTTTCAAAATTTATTACATAAATTTACCTGTAAACTTGTCAATAAACTCGAAAATCCCGATCCTCAAACTCAACTGATTCGAAACCCAAAATTTTATTAAAATTTTATAAAATCTGACCCGACCCAAACTTATTTAGACTTAAACCCAAAATAAAATTGATTCAAATGAGTCCTACAGTTACTCAATCCTCTCAGATCCGTTATTCTCACTCCTGAAAACAGAGCTCTGGAATCACTTACAAATCACTCACAACATCCCTGTGGTATCCGATATGGGACGGGTGTTATGCACAGAAACACAAAACACACCCAACCTGAACTATACCAAGACTCGAACCTAGAATAACCGAAATTCGAAGCCTATCACAACATAATCAACATAACTTAATTTAGTTAATTAGATCAAAAAAACCAAAACCAGAATCAACATGAACCAAATCCAGCACGATCTGAATAGTTGTTCAAAATAACCGAAATCCGAAACAACTTGATATTGACTGACCCAATTGAGCAACTATATTAAGATCAAACCAAGTATTTGACCTTTTCTTTGGCTAATCGAATCCAAATGTTGTGGACAGAACCAAATACGAGGCATTCACGGCATACCTATGGCAAGTGCTAGCGAAATCCGTCACCAAAGACGGCAACACCTTCAAGATGTCGATAGCCGTTGACGGGCGGACCCGGATGTACGACCCCGACACCCAAAACGCAGCGTTGATGCCCCACTACTTCGGAAACGTCGTGTCCTTCCCCTACACGGAGGCCGCCGCGGCCGATCTCAAGGGGATGCCACTAGCCAAGGCGGCCGACCTCGTCCACCGCTGCAAGGCGGAGACGACGACGCGGGAGCACTTCTCGGGGCTGGTGGAGTGGGTGGAGAAGAGGCGGCCGATGCAGCCCGGGGCGAGGGTGTACGCGGAGGCGACGGAGGAGGGGGCGGCGGTGATGGTGTCGTCGGGGCAGAGATTCCCCGTCTCAAAAATCGATTTCGGGTGGGGGAAGCCGGCGTTCGGGTCGTACTACTTCCCGTGGGATGGGGAGGCGGGGTACGTCATGCCGATGCCGAGCGCCGCCGGGAACGGGGATTGGGTGGTTTATATGCACCTCCGCAAGAAGCAGATGGATGTGGTGGAGAGAGATGCCGGCCACGTCTTTAGGCCTCTTGTCTCGTCGTCTTATTTCGACGCAACTTCCGTCAAAATAAGATGAGACGTATATATCTTATCAAGTCCTTTACATAAGTACATACATATATATGTATTGAGTGATTGTGTTGTGTAATTCTCCTACTGTTTAACATGTTAGGTTGTTTCATTGCAAAGTTGCAATCAATCCATTCATCATTGAGTGAATGAACTAATTCAAACTTCCTGGCCAGCCTTCAAGAATTTTTGTATTTTCACCGAGGGAAAGAAGTAATGATTATTTAACAGGCACGAAACTATTAGAAAATAAAACTTAGATGAGTTGGTGAGAGTAAGACTATTTTTTTTATTAAAAGGTCAGCCAAGTCGGCAGACGAGGAACCGTTTACAAACCAAACAAACAAATAATACATAACAGTGCAAACTAAGGAAACACACCCTACAAAAAAATGAAATCAAACAGCCCCAAACCAAACTAGATGTGGACGAAGACGACAGATGAAACCAAGCCTCACTCTGAAGCAGAACCGTAGGTCAGCGATACACCAGGACCCGATCGATCGTCCTGTGGGCAGTGAGGACGAAACTCCAGGGAAGCAGTCAACCCGAATAGCAGAGACGTCACGATACACACTACCTAGACCCCAACCTATCCCGACTTCGACAGCCAGAACCACATCTACGGAGAAGAGCGTCTAACCACGCCACCACAGAGCCGCACAACGCTTGAGTAAAGGGCACCCATAACCCTTTTGGGATTTAATCAACCCTAACAGTACGTTCAAATGAGCAGAGTTTGATTCCCTTGCGAGATAAATTTATAAAGTTTGTAAATAATCCCGACACTGTGATTTAAGGTAAAATATAGTTATTTTCCATATTATTTACTTTTTAATTTTCATTTTACGGATTGCCTCGAACCCAAGGCAAAACCTTTGATCCAAAGTACAAGTTTTCAGGTTGCCTTAGGCCCAAAACACAAACTTGGCCCAAAGCCAAAGAAAATGTACGCATCCAAGGGAAAGCACAAGCCCAGTGTAGATCCCCGGTAACATCAGGTGTAACCCTCAGTGTTACACTTAATTATTTGAGCTATAAATTTACATTAAATTTTTTTATAAAATTTATATTTATATTCTATACACTTATATTAACATATTTATAAAATTTTATTATGAAAAAATGTTAATAAAAAATTAAAAAATTGATTATTTTGGAAAATATTTTTTTATCTTACTAAAACATTTTTTTTTAAATAAAAATTTATAAACATGTTAATATAAGTGTATAGAGTATAAATATAATTTTTAAAACTTTTTAATGTTAATTTATAACTAAAATAATGAGGTGTAACACCGAGTGTAACACACAAAGTGTTACAGGGGATCCAAATTGCGACCCAGGTAATTCATTCCCAAGGTGGTAAAGGCTACGTCGGCAACCGCAAGAAGGAACCAATCAATGGTGAATCTGACCAGAAACAAGCCACGCAACCCGACGAAGAGGAGCGGTGGGGCGAAATCGAAAGAAGGGTTGCAGATTTGAGGGTTACCATGGCATGGCAAATACCAGGCCATGGGTGCAAATCGTTGTCCGACCGCCATCGAGAAGACGATCGGAGAAGGAGGGAAGCACCAAGGGCGGATGAGAATCCACCATTGATGCCAGTTGAGGAAGCGACTGAGCAAAGGGTACGAAATCAACCACCAAGCCACAATCGACGGGAGATGGGTGGCAGCGGGGTTGAGCAGATCCGAAAAGAAACCTCCTGGACCATCTAGCCAAGATGAGGAGGGAGTATTTGCACAAATCAGCCAAACAAAGCCTTTAATGGGGGGTAGGAGATATAGATCTACAAAACCCCCAAATTAATTTTTGGTTTGGATTGAAACCAGAAATAGAACCCGAAGCTAGGTTGAATCGAGCATGATTTACAGTCGGAAACACGCCGAAATGGAGGCACCGCAGGGATACTAGACGGTTAGAGCCGGGTTGATGGCGGCCGAAGCCGGAGGAGAACGGCCGAAGCCATGGTTGTGGTCTCCCTCTCTCTAGAATCCTAGAGAGAGGAGAGAGCGTTGAAAAAACTCTAATAATAAAAATATATATAATTCTTCTACAAAAATTATTTTTTCACTATTTTTAAAATTTTATAAGAATGTGGTAAGTATTACTCATATATGTAAGTGTCATTTTTTAAACTCTCTCTAGAATGCAGTAAGGATTCTCTTTGAGAGAGAAAAATGTCAATATCTTTAGATGAATGAGAGATATCAATGTCCCCCAAAACGAATAAAGGGTGACATTAAAACATAAGGTTCTCACTATTTTCTATTAGGTATTACTCATATATGTAAGTACCATTTTTTATATATCAGGAAGGAGATTTTTTTTCTCTGAACATACCTAGGGAAAATGAGAGATCGAAAAAGTCAATAGATGTATTAATCATCATGTACAACAGAATCAAATAACATATGTAAATGATAGAATTGAAAAGACAAAACAACTACATAGGGCAAACCATCAGACCAAGAAGAAAAGAGAAACAGGATGACAGACTACCCAACAACATAAGAGGACCTGAGGAAGAAGTTGTGGACAACTCAGATTATATAACCAACACTCTCCTCCCTGAAGCCATTAACAACACCATCAAAGTTCAGTTTTAGAGAAACATGTGTTGGCTTTCTCCATTTGACATTCTTCCTACTTTACAATTTGGGGTAATCCTTTGTCTAGCTACCATATTTTCGTCTTCCAGTTCTTCCATTGCAACCTTTTTCAAACTAAAGCTCAAGAGCATAAGCTGTCAGTGGCTGAGATGAGAATGTTGCGCTGGATGAGTGGACACACGAGACTGGACAAAATCAAAAACGAAGACATCATAAGCTAGGTTGGAGTTGCGAGTATAGTGGACAAGCTGCGAGAGGGTAGATTGCGTTGGTTTGGGCACGTGTGCAGGAGATCGTCTTGGGCCCCGGTTCACAGGTGTGAGAGTCTGGATCTCGGAGAAATCCGTAGAGGGAGAGGTAGATCACGGAAGAGCTGGTTGGAGGTTATTCGTAAGGATCTCAACCTTCTAAACCTATCGGAAGACAGAGATTACTGGAGGCGGTGCATTCTGGATATGGATGGATAGTGTTTTGGGATTTTATATTTTTTCCTTTTGCCCTTGCTTCTTTTTATCTTTCCCTTGCTTCATCTATGATTGTACTTCCATTTTATGTGTCGTGCTCTCTCAGAATTCTAGTTTCCTACTATTCAGGGTCTTTTGGAAACATTCTCTCGACTTGCTCGGGGAATGAGTGCGTACATCCTGACTCCCCAGACCCTGCTCCGGTGGGATATACTGGATAGTAGTTGTTGTTGTTGTATCTAGGGCCGTGTTTGGCAACGGGATGGCAATAGGTGGATGTGGATGGAATTTTGGGGATGGATGGGATGAAGATGAAATTTCGGGGTGGACCGGGTGGACTTTTGAATCCAGTTTCACCCCGTTCGTGTTTGGTTTTGGGTTGAAATTTATGGGATGGAAGTCACTGAAAAAGACATGCTTGCCCTCATTAATTGGCATGAAAGGACAAAATTGCCCCTAAAATATACCCCTCAACCTCTTATCTCCTCCTACAAAGACATTGAAGCCTCAGCTCTCCCCCTTCTCTGGGCTCCAACTGAATTTTGCTCCGATCGATTGAGGAGTTGAACAATTTTTTTGTTAAAATTGATCAATCAATCTCCGCGAGGCTCTTCTTCTGCTTGTGATTTGAGGGGAGGAGCATGTTGAAAACTCTTCCGTACACTTCTGCTTGTGATTCGAGGGTGGTTCGTTGGTGGCGGCCGGTGGACAGCGGCGGCGGGGAAGATCTGGAGTCGGTGGAGGAGCGGGAGGCGAAAGTGGTGCGAATTTTCAGAGGGAGCTGTGGAGTGGCGAAGCAAGAGGCGAAATCGGCCTCGGAGCAGGAGTCGGTGGCGGCGGCGACGATGACCGATTCGGAAGAGGAGGAGGTAGAAGAGGTCGCTGGTGTAGCGGCAGAGGCGCGGGAGCTAGAGCACCGAAATAGAAATGAAGTGTTTCCAGTAATCAAGAAAACCAAAAACAAAACAAAAAAATCTCACTGAAATAGTTTCCCGTCGAATCAAGATGAAGATTGAGAGGATGAGGAGACAACTGAATGATCTATGGCGTTGTTCTCCCGATTGCTGGACTTGAAAGGTTGAAGATTCGATAATCGCCTCAGTCGCTCCCCCAAATCGCTTCTCATCCTTAAACCTAGACGGCGCTTCAATAGGGTTTGCTGAATAAAGAAGATTTTATTTATTTTAGAGAGGGCGGGCCGGGCCCAAATAAATATGTAAACCCGCCGAATTATTTCAGAACCGCCTCCTTACATGTTTTATTTTAGTGGGTTCTACTAAACCGCCTCCTTAGGTGTTTTCTTATTTTAGAACCGCTCCTAAAAGACCGTTAAACCGCCGCAATATACCAATGATTTGAAAACCGCTGCCTCAACTGTCCCCATAAGCAAAACCACTACTGAATCGACGATACCTCCTTAAACTGCTGCCATGAACCGCCTCTATAACAAAACCGCCACTACAAACCGCAGCCTCAGCTCTTAATTGTAGTATATCAATAGTTATTCCCACTTTACCGGCTTAAACACACGGCTCAATCCCTTACACCATATGCAACCCTAACTGGATTCTTAAACACACGGCAACACAAAATCCCAAAGAACTTGACAAATTGGTAATATCAATTCTCCATACAATTAGATTGTCAAAAGATGCAATTCCCTTAACCCTAATCTCAAAGAAATCAACATTTAACCAATAGTCATTATCTTGCATAGACAATTGATGCTTTCACGGAATCAATTACCTATTGCTTGCTACCATGGATTAACTATTCGGAAGAAATCATTAATCACTATCATATATGCAAATTCTGTCAAGATGATCAATCAAGAGAGAGCATTTGCAAACAAGAATTATAAGAACAAAGATAATGAAGTGACGAATGAATAACCATATGAATTAGGGATGGCAACGGGGCGGGGAGTACCCTCCCCGTCCCCGTCCCCGTTTGCAAAATATCTCCCCGTCCCCGTCCCCGTTCGGGGATCAAAAATACAGCCCGTCCCCATCCCCGTCGGGTCCCCGTCCCCATCGGGGAATCCCCGTCCCCGCTTAATTTTCCCCGTTTGCATTCCCCGCGGGTTTCCCCGTCGGGTTACCCGTTTAAAACTCATGGTTCCCCCCATTTAATAGATAACTATAAGATATTTTTAAAGTTATGTAAAAAATATAACATAAATATTACATATAATTGGGGATTTCATACTCCCTATCGGGGATCCCCGCGGGAGTCCCCAACGGGGACTGGGCGGGGCGGGGATCGGGGTGGGGACTACTATCCCCGTCCCCGCGCGGGGAATCAATTTGCCCCCCATCCCCGTCCCCATCCCCATTTAAAATCCACATCCCCATCCCCGTCGCGGGGATTCCCCGCGGGGAACGGGGAGTCTCCGCCCCATTGTCATCCCTATATGAAATCAAACCTCACAATTCAACCAACCATGTCTTCGAATCACAGGTAAAACTATGAGTTTAGCAACTCATTGTCTAATGAAACAATCAATAGAAAAGTATCTATATATGTAAATCGTCCCCTTCCTCGTAGATTCCGAACTCGAATGCACAAATAGATAATAATGCGAATTAACCATAAAACATGCAAGAAACCTATCTAAATGGATCTAAAACTACCTATAATGTCTATCTAAAATATGCATTATCAAAGACTCAACGTCTTTAGAGGCGTCAACCCATGCCACCTAGCCCTCTCAGGTTCGTTGTCCTCACTTGGAGCCTGAAAATGAAGAGCTCTTGTGACATGGGTAGGAATTGAAACACTTATAAATCACTCTCAGCATCCTTATGATATCCGATGTGGGATGGGAGTGTTACAATGGTTATCGATATCCGATGTGGGATGGGGGTGTTACAATGGTTATCGCTCTTTATGTGAAAAATAAGCTTGGATTTGTTGATGGTGAGCTCGTTCATCCTGCTTCGGATTCTCCGTTACTTCGTCAGTGGATACGCTGCAATGATATGGTGATTTCATGGCTTCTGAAAACAATGACCAAGGATATTGTAGATAGCTTAATGATTTCTTACGATGCTCATCAGATCTAGTTAGAGCTTAATGCTCGGTTCTCGCAATCAAGTGGTGCTCAATGTTTTGCAACCGAGCAACAAATCTGTTCGATTTCGTAGGGTGCAAGTCACTCAGTCCTCTGTTGTTGGCATCAGTTTGATTAAGCATAACAAGGGCCTTTGCCTTGCTCCCTCTAAGAGAACAACACCACTTCAAATTGGTATAAATCTTGACACTGCAGCTATGCACCATTTCACCCCGGACTTGGCTAATTGCAACATCAACTCTCTCCCTTATGGTGGCACTGATGCTGTTTCTCTCAGAGATGGGTCGGTTATCCCAATACACAACTATAGTGCTACCTCTCTCCTTACTCCCCTTCATACTTTCAAGTTGTCTCAACTTCTTCATATTCCTTCGCTTAACAAAAAAATTAGTATCCGTCAATCGTTTTTGTGCTGAAAATGGAGTTTATTTTGAGTTTCACCACCATTGTTTTGTTGTGAAGAACTCACATACCATGGCTTCTCTACAGGTCGGCCCCGTTAGAGATGGCAGGTATGTCATGCCTAACGATACCCTAAAAATAAGTCTAATTAAACGTTATAATTAATATAACACAAAGGAGATTATATAATCCTAAGAGAAAAACAAATAAAGGTTTTCCGCTATATAAATTAAGCCTCGAATTAACAAAGGGTATTAATCGACTTCGATAGTTTTAAAGGCTAAAGCAAATAATCGTAAACTTGTGTGTTTTGAGATCTGGCCAAACCGTTATATATTTCATATCGCTTGGGATATTCATGAGGTCACAGGTTCAAATCACGGAAGCAGCGGTCTCTTGTGTCATGAACGCGTGCAAGGGGGGTCTAACCAACGATCTCTTGCACACACGAGTGCTTCCGAAAAAAGTGGCGATGCTATAATTTTTTTGAGAAAAAGTTCTTGCAAGAGGTAAAAATTGAAGAAAGGGCGCTGCTAGGAAGATTCGAACTCCACCCAACATGAAACACGCGCAGGGGCTCTTGGCAAATTACTAAGTGATCTACTGCAACTAAGTAATACTCTTTTAATTTTTTTAATATATATAAACTATACAAGGCCGTGCACTTACACTTTTCGCATAGCCCATGGGTCGGCCATAAGCATCACCATCTTGGCAATTCCTATTCACGTGTCACCGATGCTTTCGTTTGTCTTCTTTGTTCTACGAACCCTAGTTCCAATCAAACGGACCTCCCTTGTGAGTAGGGGTGGGCACAAATCCAGCAAATCTCGGGCTCGTCCTGGTCCCGTCCCGCAAAAACTATGCGGGACGAGCATTCCTTATCCCGCAAATCTCGTCCTGTCCCGCACATTATATATAAATAAATAAATATATAAATATAAACATATATATATATATATATATATATATATATATATATATATATATATATATATATATATATATATTACATTTATTCACTATATTCTAGACACATATATTTATGTACCAACAGTGTATATATATATATATATACACCTATACTCACAGTATATAATAATGTATATATATACTATGTATACATATGTACAATATACAACTCACACTAATTCTATATGGTATATAATAATTCTATACTTTAAATTGTATTAGTGTATGTCTATATATGTATTGTAATTATACGTATAATACTATAATGTATCAAATGTGTATATATATAACAAAAATCGTAAAATATAAAACTATTATAAATCTATATATATGGTACGCATTTGAAAATCGTAAAATATATACGAATTTTAGAATGTTTTTTTAATATTTATTATTTGATGGACAAGACCCGTCCTGTCCCGATCCCGCACCGTCCCGCAAAAAATTACGCGGGACGGGACGCGGGACGACCCCAATCTCGTCCCGTCCCGTCCCGCGCCCACCCCTACTTGTGAGTCTTGTATTTGGGCCAAGGCCCATGCCTTGCCTTACCCTCCAAGCCTATTAGAATCATGAATTATCTTTTGGCAAAATTACAGAAAACCACCCTTTAAATATGGGTGTTTTCACTTAACCACCCGTTAAATTCAAAATTACAGAAAACCACCCTTTAAATGGTATTTGCTTACAACTCACCACCCATTCAACTATTTTCGTTACTTTATCATTAAATATATTATATTTTAATATTTTTAAACTCAAATTTGATTGTAAGTATATTCATATTTTGAATTTAAGAGCTCGATCATATTTTAGGGATTATTTTATTTATTTTAAAATAATAATAATAAATATAGCCTAGAATTATTATCTTAATTTATGGTTGAAAATGTTTATAAAATTTTAAAATATTATGGAAATTACTCTTGTTTTATTTATATTTTAAATAAGAGTAATTTACATAATGTTTTAAACAATTTAAAACCTAAATTAAGATAATAATACTAGGCTTTATTGATTATTATTTTTAAAAATAAATACAATGATCCCTAAAATATAATTGGGCCCTTAAATTCAAAATTTGAATGTATTTACAATCAAATTTGAGTTTAAAAATATTAAAATATAATATATTTAATGATAAAGTAACGATAATAGTTGAATGGGTGGTGAGTTGTAAACAAATACCATTTAAAGGGTGGTTTTCTGTAATTTTGAATTTAACGGGTGGTTAAGTGAAAACACACATATTTAAAGGGTGGTTTTCTGTAATTTTCCCTTATCTTTTAATGGAAATAAGTTTTTTTTTATATCCATTGTAGATGATTATTCTAAATGTTCTATCTTGTATTACTCAAAAGGATTTGATTACCCTTGTACACCTTCATCACTTCAGTTACATCTATCATGAACTAATACACTCCTCTTGGATTTATACCATATGCATCAATCTATGTACTAACTATTCTCATGAGAGTTTCTCTCCTGAGCTCTTAAAACCTCAATCTGTTGAGCAGATGCTTCAGTGGGAGGGTTATTCTAGATGGACTGCTGTCTACTGCCAAGCTGACTCAATCAGACTTCAGACCACTTATGTACCAACGCATAGGACCAATCCAAGTATCACATACCCATCTTGCTTTGCTTCCTTGATTCATGTCAAAGATCCTCTTTTGTTGGTTTCCTTCTTAGACCAAGCTCGGCAAAACACAGGTGACACTAAAGCACATGACAAAGCTGCATCATATCATGAAGAAACTGCACATGTTAATTTACAACAAATTTTAAAAAAGCAAACTATATTGCGTATTGGGCACTGTAGGGAATATGTATACCTTCTCTGCACTAGTTGTACTAAGATTAGAACTTTAAGGTTGTTCGTCTGTGAGGTTTCTCCATGGTTCTGCATGCTACTTTTTTTCTCACGGACAACTTCAATATTTTCCTGCATTTAAAACTCAATTTGACATACTGCTTACTACTATAATCAATTCTTCATATACATGTGAATCTCAATACTATACTACTATATTGCCGACTATAGCCTATAAATTAACTTACGCCATCAGTTCATTCTCACAGATTGCATAAGTATGTGAATAAGCATAACATGTCAGCATTGTACTATATTGTTATTACACAAAAGTTTAATCCACCGCTTCATGGTGTTACATTTGTTTGGTTGTTTGCTCTTTAGATGTTCACTGACACTGATATAATTAGCTACTTGTATCCTAATGTATCACATATCTCTCAGCTCCACTCCGAAAACATGCCAAGCTACCTAAGATCAAGTAGTTTTTCCGCTTACATTTTACCTCGTGCACCAAAAGCCCCTCCAAGGGGAACCGATTGCTTTATAAGTTGATGTTGTTACAAGACAGGAATCAAAACAAGGACGAATCCAATATCCATACCACAATCCCAGAAACTTAAATGGCATGATCATCTAACCTTAATTATAAGACTAACTAACCCATGCTACCACAACAACACTCCATTTAAGTACATTGGGACTTTAGTCTCCTGGTGGATGGTTGTTTGTGTTGATAAGGGGATCTTCCTTTCACCATGTCGATCAGAAATACTAAAACAAAATGACCTAAAACTGTACGAAAAGAAGCAACTTCAATCATCTACATATCTGCCACCCAGCCTAAAGGGTGAAGTCTACCAAAATTTACCCCGCTCTCATATTTGTTGCCTATGAAGTTCAGTTTTTGGAATGTCAGAGGCTTAAGCAGGAAAAACGTCTAGACCCAAATAGAATCTACCCGTAGGACAGATCACATTAAAATACTTGCGCTTGCATAAACCAAACTACAACAACCACCTCCGAATAACTGTTGGAGAAAACCTGGATTTGATAATATGCACTTATGTCCTTCAACATACCTTTCTGGAGGTCTATGCCTTCTCTGGAAAGCTTCACAACTTAACAATGAATCGTTCACAATAATGAACTCGGACAATAGGATTATACAAGCAACGTATAATAATAAATCATTCAACATAGAAATCACGATCTTTTTTGTCTATGCCCCACCCCATGAATGTGACAAGGATTCTTTCTAGACTGGGTTATCAACAACCATTAGGAGAATCAACGAACCTATTATAATGATTGGATATCTAAATGAAATTCTTGATCCTAGTGATAAGTTAGGTGGATCTATTCCTAGCCTTAATAGATTTCATAGACTCACAGAACTCATTAATAACCATAACCTGATAGATACGCCGACTATCGGAAACACATTCACATGGAGAAAGTGTCCTCATGGGGAAGATAACATCTTTGAAAAACTAGATAGAGCTTTGATCAATCACGCACTACTACAGAAATTTCTTAACTTATATACAAAAAACCACGTTTTTGTCAAATCTGACCACACCCAAATCACACTAGATCTAATGGATAACCAAAAACCAAAGTTACAACCCTTTAAATTCGAAATGGCATGGACCACTAGACCTGATTTTGAAACACTTGTTAAAGATTCTTGGCGTGTCGATGCGCTAGGCTCACATCCATACAAACTAGCAAAAAAAACAGCAAGAGGTTAAAAAGAGAGCAAATCATGGAGCAAGGTCACATTTGGCAACACCTTTCGTCAAATTACCCTAGTTGAAAATGAGCTACAGACTCTACAACAACAGCTATGCATTGCTTATGATAAAACCCTAGATGACAAAATTAGAAGATTATCCACCAAACATGCTTTACTACTAAAACTACCAACATAAATATTGGGGACAAAGAGCCAAACGAACACACATAAAATCAGTAGATGCCAACACAAAATATTTCCATATGATAGCGACAGGGCGAAGAAATAAAAACATCATAAACTCAATACAGACCACAACAGGGGTAACGTTAAGTAATGAAAAAGACATACACGAGCTCATTAAACATGACTTTCTAAGGAGATACTCTCACGATCAAAGAAAAAAAATACCTAGCAACTTTGATACAGGGTTAGCCGTAGGATGGTCTGATCTTCGACAATCAACAAAGAAACTCAAGAACGGAAGCAAGATTGACCAAGAACATAAAGAACGCATCAAGAAACACTAAAGAAACACAAGACTCGACGCAAGATCTTCAAGATCCAAGAGAACTCGAGATCGACTTAGCCAAAGACGCAAGAACAAGACTCAAAGACTCGAAATTCAGCAATAAAGACTCGACAAAAATAATGAAAGACTGATAGATTTGATGACTCGAACTAAGATAGAACGAGATAAAGACCTCAGGCCTCCTTAGATGGTAGGAACCAAATATCAACGACTATAAAACCCGACTCTACAACCTTACACAACCAAGCGGACAACTTGGAGGCACAAGGAGGGGACTTGTGAATACCAGGATCACCAAGCTCTCGCGTGAAAAAGCCCCGATCTCTCAAGGCCACCATTTTTAGTGGGGTCCGGGAATCTACCTGGTGAAGTGATCAATCTTCCCAACGGACTTACCTGACCCGCATCGAAATAATCAACGCGGCCCAACCTGTGCCGCGGGAAGTAACCTAACTACTATTCTGAAAGGTGATTCCCTTATCGAGCTTTTTTTGAACAATTCGGAAAATTGGTTCACTTACCTGTCGCTGTTGAATATCTTGAGGATTAATAACAACAGTCTTTTTCCTTAATAGAAAATTATACTAAGGACAAACAAGGTCTGTATCCGCGGAGTAGGTCCAGTGAACGGTTCTGATTTTACTACGAAATAGGTTCTTTTTCACGCGTACGAATTCTTCTTCTAGTTCTTCTTTCTTCTTGAGTTCACTAGGCCTGGATCCGCCTCCCTTTCTCCTCTTTCCCGAAAAGTCCCCCTTTCTTTGGTGTGGTTTCTCACTTTTATAGGTCTTGGGTGGTCTGGTACGTTGTGCCACGTGGTGTTCGCCATTCGACACGTGTTCTACTCGTGGGGAGTGGGCATGGCCGCCACGTGCCCATTCTCTTTTATCCGCGGATGATTGTTCATGAGTCAGTTCTTGGATAATTATCCGTGGACAGAATTTGGGATAATGTTATTTCCTTTTTCATTAACTGATTGGTGTTCCTTATTCTGCTATTTTTATATCTTTACAGATGTTTTTAATATTGGTTTAGTCACAGCTCCTCGGGCCGAGTTGATTCCAACCTGGGATTGACGCGGATCGATAAAGATTCTTCAAGAAAACATCTGTAGTTTCGTTACCAGTATAATTCTGATTTAGAGGTGGTGGGCCTTTTCTTTATAGATTTTTTGCCCAATTTGGGCCCATCAGGCCCATTTAGGCTCGGAAGTTCAAACGTCAGTAATTTCCTATAAGTTACCCCGTCCCGTTTCTTTTTTACCCCACACTTGTCTTCTTCTGCTTTTTCAGAGATTTTATCCTTATCCATCTCTAGGTTTTCCGGCGGCGGTTTTCTAGGTTTCTGGTTGTTTGCTTGAATTTTCCGGCGGTTTCCTTCAACTTTTCAAGGTATTTCTCTTTGTTCTAAACTGTTCTTGATTTTTCCTTGTTAAGTTTTTTTAACTTTTTGACGTTTAGATCGTAAGCTTGGGTGCAAGTTTGTCTCTGAATGTGTTTTTTTTATGAGATTTTGCTTTGTATAAGTGAAATTTCACGCGATTTTCTTCTAGTTTCTTTGGAAATGGCTAGTCTCAGCGAGGAGCGTGATTTGTTAGAAGATTTTGAGAGGGGTGAAGGATGGAGGAGTGGTGTCGCTTCATCCTCTCAGGCGCGTCCGTCCCTAGAGACTCTTTCTTCCTCTTCTGGGAGTTCTTCATCCAACTCTGATGATTCTTCGTCGGAGTCATCTTCTTCCACATCCGCGTCTACTCCGGATCGAGTTGGTCCTACTGGTAGTCCTATTAAGGTGAGAAGGCGTCGGAAGCGTTCTGACCCTGATTACTATTCTTCACCTTACACAGTTTCTTCTTCTTCGAAGGGATGCGCGGAAGATGAAAATCCAAGAGACGTGGATGAATCGGGTGCTAGTTCTTCAGTGGACGCGGGGGCTTCATCTATTTCTCAGTCTGCGGATCAAGAGTCGGAGGAGGTTTGGATTCTTTATGAGCTTCCTCCAATTGGTTTAGCAGAAAATCCGAAGAAAATCCGTTCTAAGGGGAACTTGAGCGATTTAGACACCCCAGTGTATAACTTAAGGGATTTAGATACTTGTCTTTTCTTGGGAGATTTTAAACCTCTTCCACCTCCAATCAGTTGTCCACCAGTTGTGCCTGATAGGATTCATCCGTGGAGGTCTCCTGTGAGTAAGTTGAGGGGTTGTACTACTCTTTTGAACTTAGAAGATCTTGACGCTCTTTCGCAAGTCTTCCCCTGGCCAGCTGGTGTAGAATTCCGTCTTCCCGAGGAAGGGGGTGGTTGTCTGGACGCTTACGAAGATTATTTGGTTGTATATGCAGCTAGCTTGTCTCAAGGCTTCCGACTTCCTTTACATCCCTTTTTCTCGAAGTTTTTGGAGGAATATAATTTGAGTCCTGCTCAGATCGTCCCTAATGGTTGGATGTTTTTTACCAGTTTTATTATGAGGTGCAAGGAGATTGGTGTTGCTCCTTCTTTGAAGTTAATGTTCAGCATTTTTTCCTTAAAAAAGGGAACTCAAGATTCAAGATTTTACCAGTGCAACTCAAGTTGTGGGTATATGGAAAGGTTGTCTAGCAAGCCGAATTGGAAGTACAAGTGGTTTTTGGTCCGCGACAGATCTGGGCAAGGTTTTAACGTCGAACGGTTCCGGGGCCTTTTTGCTCTGTGACGAAACCAAAAATTTCTAATCTTTCTCAGTTCAAGCTATCGTTTTCTCATACTCCTCGATTTCCGTGGGATAAAATGTTATCCGCGTTTCGTCTTGAGATGGCTGGCTTGAGTATGCCTCATCCGCGACTAGGTGGCTCCTTTGTTTATTTGTTTCTTTCGGTATATAAATTTGTGTCTTTATGTTTTGTCTTTCTTCGATGGATGACTTATCATGGAATGTATTTTGTGTTTAGACAAAATGGATTTGGATGCACTTTTGAAGCGGCATAAGGCCGGATCTGGGAAGAAGAAGAAATCGAGTTTGGTAGCCAATGATCCTCCTGTTCCTCCCCAAGCCCTAGAAGTGGCGTCGAATGTTGATGTGAGTGTCGTGGATGAGACCGGGGCTTTAGTTGAATCTTCTTCATTAGTTCCTGTATCTCGAGAGAAACGTGTTTGTCCATCCGCGCCTGACACTTCTAAATCAAAAAGGAGGAAGGTTGCCATTGCTGTTGGGCCATCGGCTACAGACAAAAGGGGGCTCTTTTTGGAGGGTGTAGCGACTCTTCGTGAATTCCCTATCTCAGGCTTCGATCCGATTGACTTACAAGGTCTTACTTTTCCAGCTAAGAAGCGTTGTCTCCCAGAGCAAGGATATATCAGACGATTGGATCCCGTCACTCTTTCAACTAACCTGGATCGTATTATTCAATGGGTAGGTTAACATTCTTTTCTCACTTTTTTGGCGCGGTTTATTTTCAATCTCTCTTACTTTTACCTAGCTTTTTATAGTTGAGGGTGATTCAACCGGATGTCGAGAGACGTATGGTATGTGGTGAGGAGGATCTTAGAAAGAAAGAAGAAGAAATTAAAAAACTGAACCATCAGCTTCGAATATTGGGGAATACAGTGGGAGACCCGGCCTCAGTGGAGAAGTTTAAGAAAAGGTCAGCTGACCTTCATGAGGAGGTACAAGCTCGGAAAGAAGCTATGGTAGTTTTTCAGAAGAAATATGATGATTTAAAAATTTCTTCGAGCTTTGCCATCTCTCGCGTCAAAGAGTTGGAAGCTGCTAAAGGGGCTTCGCGGGAGCTCCTCCAAACTAGACAGGCCATTATTGATAAAATGGAAGAGGATTTCTCCATCCTTCGCGAGGAACTGTCCATCACTAAACAAGAACTTGATATAATCAAGGCGCGTTCAGATCAAGATGTGGCCCTCCAATGGCTTCAGGGTCCTGAAGGTTTGAATTACCTATCTTCCGAGTGGATAAGAACTGAGGTTGGTATCTCCTTCTTGTCCTCCGTGGCTAAAGCTTGCCTCCAAACTTCGAAGGGCTCTAGTATTTTAAAGGATAGGTGCTTTAGCTATTTTCGGAAGGGAATGGTTGCAGGGATCAACCAAAGTGTTACGCGTTCGTCAAACAACCCGAGTGTTCCTCTGGAAAAGTTTGAGCCTAGCCTGGAGAGTGCCGACTGGGGACTTTCAAAGGAGGAGATGGCCGCGGAGGATTCTTATTCTGAAGATGACGACGCTGAGGACGCGGAGGAAGAAGTTGAGAAGGCAGTCACTCCTTAGTAGACTTTGATCTTTGGTTTTATGTGGGATGAAACTTTTATGGATTTTGGGAACATGTATGTGGTTTCCTGTTTTTTGGTATATCATCGAGATACTTCTTTTGTTTTGAATATGGGTTGAATATCTCTTTGGTCGAAACATTGGTATTGATTGTATGTTTTGATTGTAGTAAATATTTACATATTTAAATTCCGAACCCTCCAAGTGTTGAATGGGTTGGTCCGGATGTTTGAAATCTTTTACCACTTGTCTTCATTCCTCAGGATGGATTTTTTCTTTTTAAAGCCTTAATCTTCATCCTTTTTGCTGCCTCCCATGTTGTGTCAACCGATCGTGCCATTGCAAGTATCATGTCTCCAGGAAGCTTTAATCCTTGGGCTTTTTTTTAAAAGATTGAGAATATGGAACAACTTTCTCGGCTAGTGAGTTTCCTTTAATTTTACTTCAATCAGAGTTTGGGCTTCCTATATTAGGTCTTGATTTTAAAGATATGTAGGTTATGCCTCCCCAGTTTGAGGCTGAATATGGGCCTCTTCCGCCTCGGTGGGCTTTTCTTTCAGTGTATCTCGTCCGTGATTTTCCAGTGGCTGTATCTTGGAGTGAGAATGGTCTTTTTCAGATTGATAATGGTTGGGATGAGTTCCTTATGCTTCACCACCTGGGAATAGGAAGTGCTATGATGTTTTTCCATAAGGGTAACGTTTCCTTCCAAGTCTGTCCGCGTCGTGAAATCGAGGATGATCACGAGGCTGCCTTGGACTCGATTTCTTCATCATGCAGTTCTAATTAAGTTATTTCCGCGTCATGCTTTAGGAGTTTGTAAACCGATCTTTCGATATAAGCTTTTGTAAAATAAAGAAAAAAGGGAATCCATGATTCTCCTTATTGTACCCTTGTGTTTTTAGAAATGAAATAGAAGGAGGGATCCCTTATTATTAATAATACGAAACAGCGTACAGAAACCTTTCTCAGGGGTTGGATCCCTCTAAGCTTGTTACATCATTGACGCGAAGAACCTAAGGATGGCATACCTCTCCATTTTCTTCGTTGTCTAGGCTGACAACGTCGACTTCAAAGATGGAATCGCCCATGTAGATGAAAATCAAAGCCGACCCTACATTGACTCGATTTGCTTGTGTAAAGTCGTGCCATCCTTGAGTCAGCCAGAATAAGCCATCTTCATCCTTATCCACCTTCACTTCGTGTTCCTGGTTGGAGCGGGACCAGATCCTAGCTTGAGTGTGAGCATCTTCGTCGATTAGAACATACATGAGGGGGAACCGAAGGGTTTGAAGTTGTTCCTCCCTCATAATGACTCTATAAAAAGCCCTAGGCAGTGGATTTGGATCCATCTTGTTTTAGGATTGTTCATCACTTATGGATACCCAGACGTGTTTTATACTTGCTGCGTGAGGCTTTCCTGCCGTTGGTTTTATCGCTTTTTATCAAAAAGTAATTTTAATTTCCCTCTTTGTAATTTACTTTTACTGGTTTTAGGAAAAGATTCTTCTCTGGTTAACTTTGTTTTTAGAGAAAGGGAGACGCGTGCCCTTGGTGGCTGTGACACCCATTGCATGTCATGCATGCAATTCTTCTTTTTCCTGTTCGACTGTTCTCCCGTGATCGACAATACAAGCAAGAGGGTCTTTAATGTTTTCCTCTAATTTCATCGAGATGCGGGGATCCATTATAATCCCTCCCCTATCATTTAGGGCGGACGGGGTTTTTGGGTCAGAACCACGATGGGCTTTTTTCCAAGCGATCAATTATCCCGAACAGTTCTTGCAGCTGGTGGGCTAATTATACTAAATTTTTACTTCTTTTAGAGAATTTCCTTTTGGCTTATATTTTCCTTCTATTTTTTAGTTGCTTCCACTTAGGTTTGAGGAGGAGTATGTGGATGCTGTTCCTAGCCAGGTTTTACTTTCTTCTCATCTGCTGCGCAATTTCCTTGTTTGTATAGAGCGGCGTAACGGTGGTCTTCTCTACCTTGGCCGCGGATGGAAAGATTTCGTGAAATCGCATGGTTTTGAACTAGGGGTCTCCATGATTTTTACTCATATGGGTGAGGCTCATTTCGAGGTTCGGGTGGTGGATCCACGCGGGGGAAATCATGATGATCTTACCTTCCGCGTCGTAGCTTCGAATGGATTTTAAACTGTATTTTCATAATGAAATAAGGCTTTAGGTTTCTTTGTTATTTTGGTCATAACTTTGTTGTTTGTCAGGCCTTTGATAATTGTTTCTGGAGAATTCTCAGTTATGTATGTTAATGGTGTGATTGTTTTAGTCTTTTGAGGTCTATTTGTTATGACATACTTCTCACGGGATTTCTGAGAAGTTCAGTAATAGTGTTTACTGTTTATTTCATGCATGGCACCTGTGGTTTTTTGTCTCAATGATTTGACCTTTCGAATTTATTTACCCCATATTTCTATTTTCGACACATGTCTAGTATTTTTTACGTGCTCTATAAAAGAGAGTATGGGGGAAAGGACAACCAGACTTGTTGTATGCTTTCGTTATGCCTTCCTTTGTTGGTTCACCTTGGTCCTTTTTTGAGAGGATTAGTTTTCCTGCGCAACTTCTCCGCTTGGTTAGTTCCTTAATTGCTGAATTTTTCTTTTATTAGGTTGGTTTATCTTTTAACATTTCTCAAAATCTGTTTCTTGTTAGTCTTTGCCGCTATGTTTTGAAGATAGACTTGGGCCAGATCTCCCTAGGAGCGTTCTTTTCTCAACCAGGATTCTTCGGAACTTCCCGGTGGAGGTTATACGCGGAGATTATAGGGTTCCATTTTTAAGGGGAGGCTGGAATGATTTTGCCAAGTCACACAGCATCAACATTGGTTCCTCTTTAACCTTTATCCATAAAGGGGGGAATCGCTTTGATGTCCAGATCTTAGATGTTGTGGGGGATGAGGTAGATGCGGAGTGGGCTTCTCCGGAGTCAGAAGGTCCTCCTTCAAATGGATTTCGCTTAAGTCAGGGCAGAACTCGTCTTATCCCGGCTCGGGCTCCGCGGACGTGAGCAGATGGACGCTTGTTTTTTATCCTGAATTTTCAACCCTTTTGAACGTGTTGTCATGTTTTATCCTTGGTTGTTTTTATTTTATTTTTAATGGTGATCTATAGCCACAATTTCCTTTGAAAATTAGAAAACTTTGGGTGTTCCAGGAGGGTTTATGAAAACCATGTCTCTTATTTCTAGATTGCCTTCACAAAGATCCGTCGTGGAGTTTTAGAGTGTTAGATTTGACCTGAGGTATGACGCGGAGCCAAGCTCCAGCATCCAAGAACTTTATAGAATATCGTCTCTGAGAATGCGGATTCGATCAGAGTCCTGACGCGGAGCCAATCTCCAGCGTCCCAGGACTTATTATAAAATATCATCTCTGAGAATGCGGATTCGATCAGAGGCCTGACGCGGAGCCGAGCTCCAGTGTCCCGGGACTTATTATAAAATATCATCTCTGAGAATGCGGATTCGATCAGAGGCCTGACGCGGAGTCGAGCTCCAGCGTCCCAGGACTTATTATAAAATATCATCTCTGAGAATGCGGATTCGATCAGAGGCCTGACGCGGAGCCGAGCTCCAGCGTCCCAGAACTTATTATAAAATATCATCTCTGAGAATGCGGCTTCGATTAGAGGTCTGACGCGGAGTTGAACTCCAGCGTCCCATGACTTATTATAAAATATCATCTTTGAGAATGCGGATTCGATCAGAGGCCTGACGCGGAGTCGAGCTCCAGCGTCCCAGGACTTATTATATAATATCATATCTGAGAATGCGGATTCGATCAGAGGCCTGACGCGGAGCCGAGCTCCAGCGTCCCAGGACTTATTATAAAATATCATCTCTGAGAATGCGGATTCGATCAGAGGCCTGACGCGGAGCCGAGCTCCAGCGTCCCAGGACTTATTATAAAATATCATCTCTGAGAATGCGGATTCGATCAGAGGCCTGACGCAGAGCCGAGCTCCAGCGTTCCAAGACTTATTATAAAATTCCTTTGGTGCTAAACATGATAAAAGCGCCCTCTAACCGCTTTATTTAATTTTTGCAGGGGCGACTAAGTTTTATGTTCATACAGCTACCCGGTGATTACACATAGTACTTTTTTAGATTATCTGCATTCCAAGTCTTGTTCAGAACGATACCTTCAGGGGTGATGAGCTTGTACGCACCTTCTTGAACTTCTTTGATGATCACATAAGGTCCTTCCCAGTTGGGGTCTAGTTTCCCTCCAGAGGTAGCTTGGTGTAGCACCAAATCCCCCTTCTTGAGATGCCGCGGGTGAATTCGTCTATCCCGATATTTGGAGAGCCTCCTCTTGTATTTTTGCTCCTTCAAGGCTGCCGTCATCCTGCGTTCTTCTATGAGATGGAGTTCGAATTCCAATGCCTCATTGTTGGTGTCTTGGTTGTATGCCATTATTCGCGCCGAAGGAACCAATCTTTCAATTGGGATAACCGCGTCCATACCAAAGACTAAGGAAAACGGGGTTTCTCCAGTCGGAGTCTTTGCTGACGTGCGGTAGGACCAGAGCACTAAAGGTAGAAGTTCTGCCCACCGTCCTTTTGCCGTGTTGCCAAGCTTCTTTTGTATCCCATATAAAAGTTGTCGATTGGTTGTTTTTGCGTGCCCGTTCGTCTGCGGATGAGCCACGGCGAGATTTTTAGGTTGATGCCCAGACCGACGCAAAAATCTCTAATCGTTTCACAATCAAATTGAGGTCCATGTTCCGTAATTATCGAGTCGGGCACTCCGAAACGGAAGACAATATTCTTCCATAGGAATTTCCTCACCTTCTCCGCGGTGATTAATCCCATTGCTTCGGCCTCCACCCATTTTGTGAAATAATCAACCAAGACTAAAATATATCTTAACTGACCGGGAGCAGTAGGAAACGGACCTAGAATGTCCATTCCCCAGACAGAAAAAGGGCAAGCACCAGTTATACTTTTTAGTACCTCAGAAGGGCGGTGAATCAAGTTTCCAAACCTTTGACACGCGTCGCATTTTTGGATATAATCTTGAACATCTCGCTTCACAGTTGGCCAATAGTATCCTAGCCTGGTTGTTTTGGCCACAACAGCCCTCCATCCTTGGTGATGCGCACAAACTCCATCATGCAATTCTTCTACTACGAGACTTCCTTCTTTCGTTGATATGCATAACAGATCTGGGAGACAATATCCTCTCTTGTATAACTTCCCCTCCCTGATGGTGAATCGAGAGGATTTTGCAACTATCTTCTTAGCAGCATTTCTTTCTTCAGGTAGAACACCCTTGCCCAGATAGTCCGCGATTGGTGCCCTCCAATCTTCCGTCTCAATTTCCTGCACTTGGTAGACTTCCTGAATAAGTCTTTGATTGTTCATTCTTTCGAGGATCACTTCTTTTCCTACTTCCTCAGGCATAACAGCACCCAACCGAGCTAACACGTCCGCCTGCTGATTGTCACCTCTGGGAACAGCTGTTAGGCAAAAACTTAAGAAAGCCTTTGACAATGCCCGTGCCTTTCTCTGATAATCAGGTATTAAACCAGTTTTCACCTCATATTCTTCTGTTATTTGCCGTGTCACCACTTCTGAATCAGTGTAGACTGATACCTGCCTGGCACCTTTAACCAAAGCTATCTCCAGTCCAGCGAGCAGGGTTTCGTACTCAGCCTCGTTATTTGTAGCCTGGAAGTCCAATTTATAAGCGTAATTGTACTGCCGTTCATCAGGTGTTATTAGTGTAACCCCTGCTCCGCACCCATCTTTGTTGGCCGCACCATCTACCCTGAGCGTCCACTCACTTCTTTCAGTTTGGGCATTTTATTCGAAATTGTTTCGCCAATAAAATCGGCTAAAACTTGAGCGAGAGCTGCTTTCCACGGGGTATATTCTATTTCAAATTCTGTGAGTTCGAACGCCCACTTCATCATTCTTCCTGACAAGCACGGTGAGTGAAGGATTTGACGCATCGGTAGGTCCGTCATAACTCGGATAAGATGGTCCTGGAAATATGGCCTCAACCTCCTTGCCGCGAATATTAAGCACAAAATCATTTTTTCTACTGGTTCATATCGTGTCTCAGCATCTTGCAGCACACGACTGATGTAATAAACTGGGAATTTCTCTTCTTGTGTCAAGACTGCACTGATGGTGACACTTTTTACTGACAGGTATAGATGAAGGACTTCTTGTTTCTCGGGTTGATGAAGAGTGGGAAGTGATGACAGGTAAACTTTCAAACTTCCAAATGCTTCCTATAACTTGGGAGTCCATCGTATCGGTCCCTTTTTCTTGAGCAGAGCAAAGAAAGGTAATGACCTGTCCGCCAAGCAGGAGCAAAAACGGCTCAAATAATTTACTGCTCCATTTAAAGACTGTAACTCTTTAATCGTCCGCGGTGGTTGAAGATTCTGAATTGCTGTGACTTTTTCGGGATTCACATCGATTCCTCTATGGCTAACCATAAAACCAAGGAATTTTCCGGAATCAGCCCCAAAGACGTACTTTTCCGCGTTCAAGTTCAAACCTCCTCTTCGAAGAGAATCAAAAGTCTCCTGTAAATCTGCCGCGTGATCCTCTGCTCTCTCGCTCTTGACCACGATATCGTCAACATAAATTGATACATTCCTGCCAATTTGATTACGAAAGATCCGGTCAACTGTTCTTTGAAATGTTGCTCCAGCATTCCTGAGTCCGAAAGGCATGACGCGGTAGCAAAATATCCCCTGGTTGGTGATGAAAGTCGTAGCTTTCTTTTCTGAAGGGTTCAGGTTTATCTGATTGTATCCTGAGTTAGCATCAAGAAAACTAAGGACCTTGTTACCCGCGATTCCATCAACGAGTTCACCTATGGACGGTAATGGGTAACTATCCTTTGGGCAAGATTTGTTAAGATCAGTGAAGTCGATGCACATCCTCCACTTCCCATTAGATTTCTTCACTAAAACCACATTTGAGAGCCAATCTGAGTCCTCTACTTCCTCTATGAAACCTGCTTCTAAAAGTTTATCCGTTTCTTCTTTTGCCGCGGCAGCTTTATCCGGAGCCATCTTCCTCTTCTTCTGTACTATGGGTTTTGTTCCTGGACGAATTCTCAAGGTATGCAAAGCTATTGCGGGTGGAACACCCAGCAGATCTCGAGGAGTCCATGCAAAAATGTCTCTCGACTTCGTTATGATTTCTAAGACTCGAACTCTTTCTACTGTCTCCAGCGCCTGTCCCAAGTAGATCTTCTCCTCAGGGTTTGGGAAAGGTGTATACGTAATTCTTTCATCCGCGGTAGATATTTTTGCTAGGGGTGGGCACAAATCCCGCAAATCCCGATCCCGTCCCGGTCTTGTCCCGATCCCGTCCCGATCCCGGTGGGATTTAGGACAAAATAGCGAATCCCGTCCCGATCCCGTCCCGCAAAAATTATGCGGGAAGAAACGCGAGACGATCCCGGTGGGATCCCGCAAATCCCGTCCCGTCCCGCATATAATAATAATAATAATAATAATAATATTATTATTATTATTATTATTATTATTATTATAATATTATAGAATAATAATAATATATTATTAGTATTATTATTTTGAGCAAATATTATTTATAACTATAATAATAATTTTCAATTTATAATAATAATATTATATAATATTATAATATAATTTAATAATAATATTAATTTATAATAAAATTATTATTATTATTATTAAATTATTATTATATCATATTATATTTTTTTCTTGTAAAGTATAATTATTTTATAATAATAACAATAAAAATAAGTAATATTATTTTACTTTATTTTTAATTATAACGTGGGATTATTATTATTATTATTATTATTATTATTATTATTATTATTATTATTATTATTATTATTATTATTATTATTATTATTATACCCATTTAGAGTTACAAGAGGCAAATAGCTAATTAAATACGGTATTTTTCCTAACTATCAATCGATAATTAGACAATATTGGTAAATCTCGTCTCAATTCCTTTCCGTCCTGATCTAGTAAGATAATGTAGCCAAATATGTTGAACATTATAATTAATTATACAATCATTGTATGAATTAATAATAGTATTATAATATTAATAATAATAATAATAATAATAATATTATTATTATTATTGAATAATATAGTTGAGAATAATACCGTATTCAACATATTATACTAAATAATGAATTATGAAAGCATTTTTCACTTTGCAAATTTATATAATATTTTATTATTTTTATATGCGGGACAAGGCCCGTACCGTCCCGTCCAGACACCATCCCGTCCCGATCCCGTCCCGAAAAAAAAATGTCAATCCCGTCCCGATCCTGTCCCGAAAAAATTTCGCGGGACGAGTCCCGTCCCGACCCAATCCCGTCCCGTCCCGTCCCGTGCCCACCCCTAATTTTTGCTTCTGAAGGTCTCACCTCTAGTTCAGCTTCTGAAAGTTCTGTTGAGTCGTTGTCCCCGACCACGGATTCACGATTTTCACTAATACACATCACTTCTTTATTCTTCTTGATAGAAGTTAGGTAACAACTTCTACTTTCTGGTTGCTGTCCGCGAACCTCGCCAATTCCTCCTCCGGGTAAAGGGAACTTTCCCACAAAGTGGTAGATTGAAACTACCATCTGGAACTTATAGAGTGAGACGCGACCCAGCAAAGCATTGTATACAGTGGGAATCTTTACAACTGTGAATACAATATTTTCCACGCGTCTTTTTGGGGACGTCCCCAAAACAACTGTGAGTTCGATCGTGCCTGCTACTTGTACCTCTCCTCCTGAGAACGTGATTAGCGTTCCCGAATATGGTTTCAACGATGCTGCAAATATTCCTATTTGAGAAAATGCCTCCCATGATAGGATGTCAACTGATGACCCAGTATCAATAAATACTCTCTTTACTGTCTTGGCGGCTATCTGAGCGTGAATAACTAGGGGGTCTGAGTGTGGCATCCTTACTTCCTCAGCGTCCTTTGGGGAAAAGGAAATGTTCTCTTGTTGTGCAAGAGAAATTCTTCTGCTTGACGCGGATGGTGGATGTCTTCCTTCTCTTTCGTAATTTCTTTTTTCCTGTCTACTGGACCTAGCCATGGAAAAGCCCCCTGCGAGGGTATTGATGAAGCCCTCAGGTTCTGGTATTTGGCCTGCCTCTGTCTTTTGAGCTTCTCTCTGATTGACAGATCTCTGGACTGCAGGCGTATAGTTGTGCCTACCTCCACGCCCCCTTCTTCCTCTCCCTCTTCCTCGGTTGTGGAAAGGGAGATCTCTTTGTTGATCCGGTTGCCTGAAAAATCGTTCATGTGGATTGCGAGATTCGTCAAACCTGGGGTTTCGGTCCTCCCAACGTGGTCTCTGGTCAGGTTGATTCTCCCTTCTTGGTGGAGACCTCATCTCACGATTTCCATATCGGTTTTCTCTCGGATGATAGGAACGCGGGTGATCTTCCCTGTGGCGAGATCCCTGACTTCTTTCTAAATTCATATGCACTTCATCGCGGCGGGGACGAAAATATATCGCTTCTGAATGATGCCTGGGCGGCTTAGCCTTTTCTTTTCTGAATTTTCCAGTAAGCTTCCCAAAGAGACCTAGATTCCCTGTATTCGCCTTAGAGCTGGACGCGGCTGCTTCTTCTGCCTCAATCTGCCTTGACACCCGCTCTCTTAAGTCATCGTAACTAGTTGGCTTCTTCCGAAACAGATATGTCTTGAATTCTCCCTCTGCTAAATTACCCATGAGTATGATAATCGTTGATTCATGATTAAAGTTGGGGATCTGAACTACCATGCTGGTAAATCGAGTGAAGAAGTGTCCCAAGGATTCCCCAGCTCCTTGCCTAATGGAATTCAGGTCGAGCATGGTCTTCTTTCTCGATCGCGCACTTCCGAAATGGGACGTGAAGATATGGGACATCTGAGTAAAATTGGTTAGAGACCCTTTGGGAAGGTTTGTGAACCAGGTGAGCGCGATCTTTGTTAAGGTTGAAGGGAATGTTCTACACAACATGGCATCATTATACTCGTTTATTCCCATAGCAGTTGCAAAGTGGCAAAGATGATCTTCAGGATCAGTCGTTCCATCATATTTCATGAGGTTCACATCTCTCCATCGTTTTGGCACGGTCGCGGAACAAATTTTCTGGGTAAACACCGATGGAAAACCCGCTGGTGCGTTTTCATTTATTTTTTCCGCTGAGTCGGATTTTGTAGAGGTGGAAACATCTGTTGACCTTTCCCCGCGTCGATGTTTATTTTCTCGGTGCCAGTGATCATTCTGCCATGTCTGGCGCGGTATTTCCTGATTCTGAAAGCCATAGTTCCAGTTGCTGGGATTATCGTACGCAGTGTTACGTCTATCAAAATTTCCATACTGCTCCTCCTGTCGATAATTCCCTTGTTGACGCGAATTCTGCCCCCACTGATCATAATAAAAGTACTGAGACTGCTCCTGCTGAAAAGGGCTAGGCTGCTCGTGACGTGCTTCATAATACCAGAAGTTCTGTGGTATGAATCCTCCATCCAGTCCATACTGATTGCCATAATGATGTGGAGGGGTACCGAGGTGCTGATCTCCCATTTCACCATCTGGATTTGGTGGTGGTGTCAATGGGATATACATGCTGGAGGCCTCCTGATCCTGGTGAACCCCTTGACTCATGTCTTGATTTGGATTGTTCTGGCTATCACTCATCTTCTTAATGTTGTGAATCTGTCGTTGATCAAAAGTTTAATTTTACATATATAAAAATTTGTATTTCTAAGTTCAGACGCGGACCCTAATCTTTTTCAAAGGTTTGAGGGTTTTTGTCTATCTCTATCAAAAAGGAAACCCCTTAGTGTGAGGGGGTTCCCACAGACGGCGCCAGTGAAAAAGCCCCGATCTCTCAAGGCCACCATTTTTAATGGGGCCCGGGAATCTACCTGGTGAAGTGATCAATCTTCCCAACGGACTTACCTGACCCGCATCGAAATAATCGACGCGGCCCAACCTGTGCCGCGGGAAGTAACCTAACTACTATTCTGAAAGGTGATTCCCTTATCGAGCTTTTTCTGAACAATTCGGAAAATTCGTTCACTTACCTGTCGCTGTTGAATATCTTGAGGATTAATAACAACAGTCTTTTTCCTTAATAGAAAATTATACTAAGGACAAACAATGTCTGTATCCGCGGAGTAGGTCTAGTGAACGGTTCTGATTTTACTACGAAATAGGTTCTTTTTCACGCGTACGAATTCTTCTTCTAGTTCTTCTTTCTTCTTGAGTTCACTTGGCCTAGATCCGCCTCCCTTTCTCCTCTTTCCCGAAAAGTCCCCCTTTCTTTGGTGTGGTTTCTCACTTTTATAGGTCTTGGGTGGTCTGGTACGTTGTGCCATGTGGTGTTCGCCATTCGACACGTGTTCTACTCGTGGGGGGTGGGCATGACCGCCACGTGCCCATTCTCTTTTATCCGCGGATGATTGTTCATGAGTCAGTTCTTGGATAATTATTCGCGGACAGAATTTGGGATAATGTTATTTCCTTTTTTATTAACTGATTGGTGTTCCTTATTCTGCTATTTTTATATCTTTACAGATGTTTTTAATATTGGTTTAGTCATCGCGAGGTTGATGAACTCAAGGCAAACCAAGCTGAGATCTATACCAATTGTGCAATCGATGAGCCCTGCTTTGAATCGATTGACTTAGAACGCTCAATGTGTTTCACACAAGAGAAAACTTTCATAAAAATTCAACCAATCTTCTACAATGGAAGTCGGCCGATTAATATAACCCTAACAAGCTGATTTTCGGCCAAAAATAAATAAAATGATAACTTAAAGAAATTATTAAAATAACCCTAAAAGTTTCCTAAAATAACTTAAGTAGAAAAGTTACTAAAATGGGAAATAAAACAAGGCTCCAACACTTAGATGAATTCGGCTATGCTAGAGCCTAGGGTGGTTCGGTTTCTTGTAATCCTATACACATATAGGTTTTCAATGTAGGCTCCGGGAGTTGAACCGTGCTCGAGAACAAAGCATGACTCACAAACATGAATGAGTCTCTCTGAAGCTTCTTAGCTCGGGCTCGAGTCATAGGTTCTTCTCCGAGTATGATAGGCGTGTCTGGAGGTGTAGAAGATGATCCCACATCAAACTTGCTTAAAAATATCAACAAAGAAGTAACGAACACGGACAATGAATGGCTTACCAGAAAAATCTCTAATTCCGAAATTAAAAATGCAGTCTTCAGCCTAGCAAACGACAAATCACCCAGACCTGATGGATTCCAAGCGGTTTTTTAAAAAAAAATACTGACATATAGTGGGACCTTCGGTCATTAATGCGGTTAAAAGTTTTTTCCTTAGTGGCAGAATACTAAAACAAATCAATCATACGTTCATAGCACTAATACCTAAATGTGAGAACCCAACAACAACATCTAATTACGGGTCGATTGGCATGTGCTCAACAACATACAAGATCATCTCAAAAGTCTAGGCTACAAGGTTAAAAAAAGTAATACCAAAAATAATTAACCCCCTACAGAGTGCCTTTACAGCTGAGTGATCCATACAGGACTATATCCTAATAGCCAATGAAATTTTCCACTCATTCTCCAAGAAAAAAGGCCAGTTTGGATGGATGACTCTCAAACTGGACATGTAATGCATCACGATAGTTACCAACTCAGTCCTTGTAAATAACGAACCTACTGACCTATTTTCACCTCAACGTGGACTTCGACAGGGAGACCCCTTATCACCATATATGTTCCTAATTTTATCAAAAATCCTAGGGTGAGGACTCTATAAGGAATCTATCAAACTAGGTAGCCATTTGGGTATCTTTATTACGCGGAATGGAACTAGGATTCCTTTCCTCGCTTTTATGGAGGACATTGTGATCTTTGCATCGGCCACAAAAACTGCCTGTGATTAGATCAATAATGTTTTGAAGGAGTTCTGCTCTCTCTCGGGGCAAAAAGTAAACAGACATAAATCGCACTTCCAAATAACCTCTAATATGACAACAAGCCAAAAAAAATGTTATCCATAATGAACTAGAAATTGCGTACACAAACAACCTAGGGAACTACCTGGGTTGCCCTATCATTGGTGGGCGCCCCACAAAAGATATTTTCAAACACTTAATATCCACAGCCAAAACACAACTTCACAGATGGAAACCAAATCACCTATCTCAGGCTGGGTGATGTACCCTGATAAAAACAACACTATCAGCTAAACCTTTACACCTAATGCAATGTTTTTAATTGCCTAAATCAATACATCAAGAGTTAGATAGGATTAATCGAAACTTCTTATGGAACAAATGCCCTAAACATAAGCCTCTAATCAACTGGTTTGAACTCTGCAAGGCCAAATCTCATGGGGGTCTTGGCCTTCGGAGTTCAGAAGACATGAGCAAGGCGTTACAGCTAAAATTAATATGGAAAATCCTGGCAGAACCGCAAAACCCATGGGTCATCTTGATTACAGAAAAGTATCTTAAAAACTAAAACATACTACAGTACAAAAGAAAAGGGGTTACCTCCTGGCAATAGACCATGTTAACTAAATTAATACCCCTCTTTAAGGAAGACATTCGATGGTCTGTAGGTAATGGTGAAATCATCAGTTTTTGGAATGATCACTGGATTGGTGATTCACCGCTGACATCACTTCTTACAAATGACCAACAAGTTGAACCCGAAACAAAAATTAGAGATCTTCTGACAAAAAAGAGAACTTGGGATCTAACAAAACTAAACAAGACGGCCCAACACCTATTACCAACAGAATTTATAGAATCCATAATAACGTTCCCAATCCCAAAAAACATTCATATAGACAGACTTTATTGGAAATGGAGTAAAAACGGTTGGTTCTCTACCAACTCCGCCATGGAAATGATAAACAAAATGAAATCCCACCAAAAATCCGACTTGAGGTGGATATGGAATCTTGACGCCCCACCAAAGATCAAAATACTACTTTGGAAAATCACAAAAAACGGGGTTCCCACTTCGGTCAGGTTGGCCTCCCGCGGTCTGGGAATACCAACTACTTGCCCACATTGTGACTCAAACTACGAAGATCTGGTCCATCTTATCTGGGACTGCCCTATCACGCGAGCTACATTAGCTAGTTTAGACCCTACTCTTATAGCAGTCGTAGATCGTTGCTTTACCGAAGGAACTAATTTAAATAGTACCATCGTAGAAATTAAAGAGATCCTTGGAATGCATCGTTTTACAAAATTGGCCTTTGCTTGGTGGAGCATTTGATACTTCTGCAACAAAACACTATTTCAAAACAGTAAGACAGACATAAGAAGCATATTATCCTTCATAAGAGACCAAACATATATGTGGAACTCTACGAAGCAAAATGATGATAGTTTAGAACAACCACAAAAGGACAGGATGAGTGGCACAACTGTAGCAAAAATAAGAAAGCGAAAAAAAAATGGAGACCACCAACACTCGGAACTTATAAACTCAACTTTGATGGAGCCCTTTCCTCCTCTTCTAAAGGCTCCTATGGATTTGTAATCAGAAATCACACAGGAACCCAATTTTCTTTGGTTCTGGGCCCTCTCCAATCTACTCTATTGCTGGTTCGGAGGGGTTGGGACTCTGGAAAAGGATCTTAGCAGCACAGGTTCTAAACATAAGTAACCTCGTCATTGAAGGTGACAACCTTACAATTATCAACAGCCTGAAAGGCATCGGGGAGCCCACAGGAGATTCTGAAATGATTGTCTCTGATAGTCTAGTTTCCGTTGGCTTCTTTCACTCCATCGTGATTTGTCATGTCTATAGGGAAGCAAACCGTATTGCGGACCGCTTATCGCATCCGGACCTTGCTTTCTCTGATTTTACGGCTCTGTGCTTCGAAATCTCATCCGTTTGGATGCTCTTGGTATATAGAGCTTTGCCCTATTGCCAAAAAGTTTTCGGTTTAAAAAAAAATTCTCAAGTTCTTTTCCTTGTTAAAAACTTTATCAAACTTGTCATCAATTTTTTCTCCATGATCTCACTCTAAACCGATAATAGAACCGAGTAGGGGTGGTCATAAATCCCATAAATCCCGGTCCCGTCCCGGACCCGTCCCGCAAAAATGATGCAGGACAGGACGCGGGACGACCCGTTCCAATCCCGTCCCGTCCCGCATATACGTATATACGTGTATATATATATATATATAATAATGTAAATATGTATTATTATATATAATACATATGCAATAATGCATAAAATTAAAAAAAAAAAAGATTTCATTCGGTGTATACATATTATGCAGTTTATACAATGTATTATGGGAAAATTGCAGCAAACCACCCTTTAAAAAAGGCACTTTGCACAAAGAGAAAATTGTATCCAATATACCACTTTATCCCCTCCCCCCCTCCCTTTGCAAAAATGTCTCTCCCCCATAAAAAATTAATTAAATGTCAAAAAGTAACTTTTATTTGCAAAAATAACAAGTCACTCTTATCCATTATAATGGGTTAAAATTTTTGGAGGGAGTTTGAAATTTTGGAGGTGGTTTGGGCGGGATTTATGGCAAAGCAAATGAGGGAGAGGAAGGGAAAGAGAGAGAGTTCACAACAGCTGAACAGGAGAAGGAAGAAGGGGAAGTGGAGGCCTGAGGCTGACGGCGACAGGGTGGAGGGCGACGGTCGTGGTTGAAATACCCCAAATTATTTTTGGGTATTTCTTCTATAATTCAAATAATAATATTTTCTTTATATTATATCCCCAAATTATTTTCGGGGCATTTCATTTTGTTTTAGTTATTTATATACATAATAAGTAACTTAATTATTTTATAAGGTAAAATTCCATATATTTCAAAATAAAGAGAGATTCGTTCACATTTAATTCTAAGTTTCTGCTCGTTAACCCTTAGTATCTTTCGTGATCAATGTTAAAACATCTCAGTACCGTACTCTCATTCCTTTATACCTCTTCTCCCTACTCCTTTTCGTTTTCTAAGTTTCGGGACGAAACTTATTTTTAAGGGTGGATATATGAAATACCCCAAATTATCTTTGGGTATTTCGTTTTATGTAAATATAATTTTCGTAATAAAAGTTATTTTATTTTGGGCTTAGAAATATTTTTTTCTAATAAATTGTATATGTATAAAGTTTTATAACTGGTTTAAAGATATTTCATCTTATAAATAAATTAGTTTTTAAGTTATAGTGTTTTAAGACAAAGTGATATATATTTTCTTAAAAAAAACAAGGAAGGATTCATAATTATAATTTATTTTAATGTACCGAAAATATTTAATATAAAGATGGAGAAAAATTATGTTATGCAAAATAAAATGTATTTTAGTAGGTGTTTTTTTATTTAATTTATGTAGAATTTTAATAAATAAATTTTCGGATATACACATATATTTATAAATTGAAAAAAGACTTGAACCGGTTTTCCGTTGGGTTCACTTGAACCGAACCAACCAATAAAATAGAAAAGGCTGAACCGAACCGGACCTTCCCCTACCTCCGGATCCACCGATTTCAATTGTTGAAATTCGTGATTGTTAGCTCCTCAAATCTCGCCCGTATCTCAGCCGAATCAACTCTAAAACATTCCTAAAGTGATACATATCTGATTCCATTAACCAATTTTGAGATTAGAGATCCTAATCACCCCCGTTGAGAGCTACGCCAAACCTCGGATTGACCTTAAACAACTCACCCCATCTCATCCTTCAAACGAAGTCGCCGCCGACTCCACCACCGTTGTCGACCACCACTGCACCTAGGAGTCCCCAGGTGAGGTATCACGCAGCCGGTGGACGGAAACAGTTCTGAACAAAGCACAGCAGCCGCCTCAAGCGTCGAATTGAGGCCACTGTGTCGACTGGTTTCTGCAGCAACTTCCGACCCTTCGTTCTCTCTCGTTTCTTGACGGAATTTCAAATTCTTTATACCAAATCGTAGATCTGTAAGTCTACTTTCCATTTCTTCTAAGTTCATTCAATTCCGATCCGGAATTAGGAAATTATGGAAGCTGAAGTACAGCAGCGTCTGAGACTATAGCAACTGTCGACAGGTTCTTGCGGGATGCTCCTAGGAGGCTGTGATGGGTCGTCTCTATCCCTTGTTAGCACGTTTCAAAGACAACTCCGTGTACTACAACTTTTATTCACAAGTCATGGCCAAATTCTAAAGGATTCAAGATTTTTAGATGCATCAAAGCGGATGCAAGTGCCCAGGAAAATTCCAGATTGAGCGAAAACTGCGACGAATTGCGGGACCTCGTTCTCCGTCGTCTTTCGCTCAAACCCCCTGTTCTTTATATCAAAACGAAGCTCGGTAAGTCTAGTTTCCAAAACTTTCAGTTTTTCTTAATTCCGATTTCATACGAAGGAGTTATGAAAGTATGTTCAAAGGTCTGTCAGGATTCTAAACTAATCTAGTTCATGTGCGTTGGTCCACATTTCCGCAGCCATAGCTCAACGCCTTCGACCCCGAATCAATTCCACAGAAACCTTGCACATCAATGAGCAGTGGTAAGTTTGAAAGACCCATTTTCGTCGTCCCTAATTGACGTCGAATTGCAGTCGAACTTACTTAACCAAATATGTTTGTGCGTGTGCTGTTTTGTTCAAATCGCAGCCACTGTTCAGGCACTTGTCTCGACATTTTCGTCCACCCTTCGACAAAACTAACACATCCAGGCTGAAGTAGAGATTGCACTTGTCAGTTTGATATGTCATACGCATCAATCGGAGCTCTGTGCAAGGAGAACGAGCCGTCGGAAGATCTCCCAAAACCACTGTTGAAGCTGCGAGAATGTGACTGTCGGGCTTAGGCCTGTTTGTGGGTATTTACACGAAACCTCCCACACTTTTAGTTTTTGTAAAATATGCCCCTGTTATAGTTTCTAAAATTTTAGAAATTACCCCGCAGTTTTAGAAGTTGTTCTAACCCGGGTAATCTCTTTAATCCGCAGCGTTATCGTCAAATCCTTACCCATCCACAATGAGTCAAGATTCCAAAGAAGATAGTAATGATTCATTCGTAGACTTCGTTAACACTGTCACCGAGTGCTTTGAAGTCCATAGTTGGTACCGAAATCCAACAAGACGAATCAGGCAAGTGACATTCCGAGCCTTTATGCTCAATTGGTGCCTTCGTGTCTTATTGTTTTCTTTCCTTGAAATGCTTGCCAAATTAATTAAAATAAATTGCAATTCACCTGCTTGTGTGATTTATTTAACCTTCCGTTTGAATTTGGCAAGTATAATTGGGTGACCTTAAGATGAGATAATAATATAGTTACCCACCGTTTATTTAAAGCATGATTTATTTTTTCTTTCATGCTAACTGGTTAGGTATGGAACATGCCTTTTCTTTGATGTTTCCATCCTTTATTTTAATTGCTTTCATTTCATTTGGCATCCATGTTACCTATAAATAGCATGAGTTATATTGTGTTGTGTGATCACCTAGGATGTCTTAATAACATAGTTAACAATGTGAGGATTGTGTGTTACGATTGGAACTCAATTGAATCAAGGTCAAACAAAGTAAAACGTGTCAATCAACGTAAACCAAATGTGAATCGTAATGTGTGAAGTGAAGTGAAAGTGATGTTGTAGAGTCAGGTCGGGGCCGTTACTCCTCGGTCTAAAGGTTTCATGAAACTAACATATTTCCGTAGAGAAATGTTACACTACCTCCGGTAGTAGGCCGTTATCTGCTAGTGAGAGCGGGGCCGGTATCATATTATAATAAATAGTGTGTGTTGTGAAACATTCAATTCATATTAAGAGTGGTAAACGTGTAAAGGATATAAACCTGTGTTTAAGCTACTCAATGTGAGGAAGTGAGTGAAGTGTGTTGTATCAATCTGTTTTAAGCTACCCAACGTGAGGAAAGTGAGCGAAGCGTGATATATATATATATATATATATATATATATATATATATATATATATATATATATATATATATATATATATATATATATATATATATATATATATATATATATATATACATCTTCTTAACATAGTAAGAACAAAGCTTTATAGTGATCACAAT
Source organism: Persicaria tinctoria (assembly GCA_037127255.1). NCBI lineage: Eukaryota > Viridiplantae > Streptophyta > Magnoliopsida > Caryophyllales > Polygonaceae > Persicaria > Persicaria tinctoria. The sequence continues at coordinate 20,638,358 of JBANSL010000016.1, read as the reverse complement.
TAATTCAAGCTATATCATATTCCATCTGTAATCGGAGTATGGTTCCTAAGAGTGCTCGTCGCTCGCATCTTTTGTTACTCAATCCTACTGGATTATCCGTGTCACATGAGTCGTGTCTTAAAATGTTAAGCCTTCACATAAAATATTCTTAATAATCGCATTTGGGTTTAGATTCATACCGTATTATGGTCACTGAGTTTGAGTCCAAAGAAGTCCCAGTTTTCGAGGTGTCATTTGCTAGTTCTTGCGAACTAACCGTCCTTTATTTGGATGGTTGGTGTCCTTCATTCCGGACGCCATACCAGTTTTCGCAGGTTTAGGTCGAGTCTCAGAAGAGAAGAGAAGGGAAGTTGAGAAGACATCTAAACTATTGTTAACGTTGTATTTAAAGTTTAAATTTAGAGATGTATTGTATAGACGTTTAAATATTTTATTTCCTTTAAAAGTCATCCGCTGTAATATTATCAAATTGTAAAGTTAAATCCTCAATTTTAGAGGAAAGTTTAATCAAGAGTTATTTTTATTTTCCAAGTCTTCCGCTATTTCTATTTATTTTAAATATCATTATTTGTTATCATCTTGTTTATGGGAGCATGGTTGCATGTCCCTATAAGCCTAAGGTGGTTACGAAGACATTAAAGTCCGAGTAATCACTGGCGCTGTGACATTCCCTCGTGTTATAAAAGGGGGTGTTACAGTGGTGGCTCTTCCTCTTCTCTCTCTCTTTTTTATTTTTTTGGATTTTGTGAAAGAGGAAATGAAAATGTGTGGAAGTCGGTCAGATTTGTGGAGCTGGAGGGAGGTTTGTGGAGGAAGGGTGGTAGAGATGGATGGATGGGGCTCACTCCGGCCACGACAGCTCTTTGCCTCGTCGGACACCAATGTGAAGCGGATGGTTGAACAAGGTTTAGTCTTATATTGGCTAAGAGATCGTAGTCAGTGACTAGGAAAGAGTAGTTACTGGCTAGACAACAATAGTTACTAGCTAGTAAGCGTAAATCGTAAATTGAGATCAAGATACGATGTAGACCCAACTTTACTTCGAAATATTTTTTTCCATAAACATGTATAAAGTGGGTGTCTATAGATAGATAAAATTAAATTAAGTTCAAAAATAAATTTATTTTTTAATTTTAACAAATAAAAATGGCCAAAATTAGTTTAAAACAATTAACGTGGGTCTCCATCTCTCCTCCTCTCTCTCCCCCTTGGTTACCTTCAACCTGCTGGAAAGGTGCCCAAAATTTTTGCAAAAATGACATTTTGTCATTCTCATGCAAATAATTCACCTCATGGTTTTTTTTGCAAAGTTGGGTGTGAATTGGTATATTGGTGCAAATCATCCTTGCACAAAACCACCCTTTAAAGCCAAAATTGCAGCAAACCACCCATTACATCCCTTCCGTTAACCAAACACCACCCCTCCCCCTAAATACGTTAGTTTTGATGATAAAATGGAATAAAATGATCAAACTACCCTTATTATTCGATTATATTTCCTTTTGAATGCCCCTTCAATAACAACCCCCATTCTCTTTTCATTCATCGAACAAGAGGCCCGTAAAGCTACTGCCTAATTTGAACTTCTAACTACTAGAAATATCAAATCTTCATCTAATACTCCGTATAAACCTAGATTATTGTATGGGATAAAGCAAATGTAAAATCTGGCTAAAAACCAATTCAACGCCATAGCACCCAAAATTTTACGATTCCAATTTCCCTCAAAATCTAAATTGATTAATTGATCAGAATTTTGAACTTTAAAATACTAAAATTTACAAATTCCTATTGCCCTCAAATTTATCCCAGCTTTCTAACATTCAATCCATACACAAAAAAAAAGGGGGGGGGGGGGCATTCGACTTTGTAAGCAGGGGAACGACAAACAAGTACGAAAATTGGAGTTTGCTTTGACCTGTGACTTTGATTTTAAACATTTTGAAGCTTCAATTTCAAGAATTGCAGTGTTTGTGGCTTAAAAACTAGAATTAAAGGAGAATTAAGGGAGAATACTGAAGTGGGGGAGAGAGAGGGTAAAGAGATGAAACGGGTGGAGTGAGGGAGAGAGAGGGTAAAGAGATGAAAGGGGTGGTGTTTGCCTGTTTGGAGTATTTAACGAAAACATAACGGCGTCCATAGGAAGGGTGGTGTTTGATTAACGGAAGGGATGTAATGGGTGGTTTGCTGCAATTTTGATTTTAAGGGGTGGTTTTGTGCAAAGTGTCTTATTTAAAGGGTGGTTTGCTGCAATTTCCCCATGTATTATTTATTATATATAGTATAATACAGAGCACATATTAAGCTCTATGTGGGATCAGTAAGTTGAAACATATTATGCAGTGTATACAATTTCATCGGTGTGTATATTTGACACACGTATGAATATGTATGTATATAGGGAAACTGTAAAATATAATTTTCTTTTATAGATTTATATGTGTTACGTCTTTAAAAATCGCAAAATATTCATAAATTTTTTTATTTTTTATAATCTTTTTTATCTGAGAGACAAGGCCCGTCCCGTCCCGGTCCCGGTCCTGTCCCACAAAATTACGCGGGACGGGAACCCCTAGAACCGAGTTCAAATCCTTAAACCCTCTTTGCATTGAACTTGGGATTAACCACCGTCTCACTTGCCTTTACTCCCATAAAAAAAATGGAAGTGTCGAAAGTCGTCATCGGCGCATAGTTTGATATGGGTCTCACACTTCCTCAAGCTCTGGTCATGGAAGCAGGAGACGACAAAACAAAGAAGGAAGAAGATGAAAACATGAGAATGATTTTTATTGAATTAGAAAAGATGATACAAGATGTCCTAAGTCCTAACAATTTGTATTTATAGGAGGGTTTCAAGGTCAAATGAGTTGCAAATTGTGCAACTTGTTTCCCGCCAATATACAATATATTACATATATCATAATATGCCCCTCAAACTGGAGTATGTTTAGTTGTATGCATACCCAGTTTGGATAACAACTCTTGATGATGTTGAGATGGAAAGATTTTTGCCAAAACGTTGGGGCGGTTCATCGGCCTAAAATCGAGCCGAACTCCGTCAAACCGAAAACCTAACCGAAACTAATAGGTTTGGTTTGGTTTTTCAACGGGTTCAGCTTCGGTTCGATTCGATTTTGAACCTACTAAACCGAATTTCATTCTACTTGTTTCCCTGGTAACCAACTCATGCTGTGTAAAATGAAGTGCAAGCCTACCAAACATCAAAGTAATTTCCTAGAGTGACAAAGTATAAATGTACATCTGTGCATAATCAAATGAATAAGCGAGTGATAATATTTGCACCAATACAAATTACTATATGTATCACACCCTGTCCCTTTTGAGTCACACATGTGGCGTACTGGCATAGTCTTTTTTTTTTTAAAAAAAAGATATGTAATGTATATAGTAAAAATTATGGGATAAATATCACTCCCTATAAGAAATTAGTGATGTGGATTGCCACTCCGTAAATGGGCTGATGTCTGATGTTGTGTAAAATGCTGTGTAAAATTAGTGATGTGGATTGCCACTCCATAAATTCAAATTAGTGATGCGGCGACGAGCCTGTGGGCGGGAGGATATGGAGGCTGGAGAGGACGAACGAGGCGGCAAAATGGCGAATTGCGAGCGGCTATAGAAAGTAGAAACATCCTAGGGTTATTGAATTAAGGTCATCTCACGGTAAGCCAAAAAATAAGTTTTTGCCTAATTTTGCTCCCCACCTTAAGTCAAAACTCATTTTAGCCATTTTGTTTTTGGCCTATTTCTAAAAAAAAAAGGTCAAATTTGGCTTCCTCTTTTGGAAGATCAAATGCTAAATAATACAATTATAAACCTATATACTACGTATAGTAATGATTTTTAATTAAAAATAAAAGTTGTAGTATTGTAAAGGTATTAAAGAATTATTCGATATGAATAAAATATTTGACATATTAGAATTATCATTGCATAAATAATATTTTTTTAAAATGACATTAATCTTTTTCATTATAGATTCATCAAAATTATAATAAAAAATAAATATTACGCTGCTTAAAGTACTAAAGATAGAATCGAGTGTCGTAAATGAGACGTGAAAGTTCTAAATTATATTAGTACTTATAGTAAATTTAGTCTGCCAAAATTGACCTACGGTGGGAACAACAAAACTGTATAATATGTCAAAAGAGAATATGCTATAGAATATTTTCTTTTGATATGCTATTTTCCCTAGCCATTATGGCTTATGGGGGAAGGTGCTCTAAGGGATTAACAATTAAAATATAAAATAAATTTAATACAAAATATATTTCGGGTTTTTTTTAGGTTTAACCGAACCGAAAACCGAAATTAAAAATTTCTTAAACCGAAAACCTAAACCGAAACACCTAGGTCCGGTTTAAGTTCGGTTTTTTCGGTCCGATTCGGTTGAAAAACTCGGTTCAAACCGATTTTTGAACAGCCCTACAAAACGTCAGCCAACTGATTCTCTATAAGCAGGTAAGTTGTAGCAAACCCTCCATTACCTTTTTACCTGGTGAAGTGACAATTGATCTCAAACATATTTGGTACGCTCTTGAAAGATGGGGTTCTTGGTAATACTTAGAGCTAATTTATTGTCACAATGCAAGATGACATGGGTTGAATCTTGATTTCCCAATACTTGCAACAGATTGAGAAGCCAGGTTACTTTAGAGGCAGCACTCATAGCCCTGTGCTCAGTCTCTAAAGAACTTCAGTTGCTTGCTTTTTCGATTTCCATGAAATGAGATTGTTGCCATATAAAACCACATATCCTGTCACTGATCTTCATGTGATTGGACAAGATGCCCAATCCCAGTTTGAAAACGCCTAGATCTTGATCTCATAACCTTTCTAAAGTTTAATCCCATAGTGTGTATTGCCTTTCACATATCTCAGGAGATGTAGTAAAGCTGTGATGCAAGAATTGGCTAAGAACTAGAACAACAAATGAGATATTCGACCTTGTGTTGGTTAAATAACTCAACTTTTCCACCAAGCTTCTGCGTAGAGTTGGATATGCAAGCAATTCATCTTATGAGAACTATCAATTTTAAAATTTAGTTGAAGAGGAAATCAGATTATAACTTCCAAAATATCATCCACATACACAACCACTATTCTACTTAATCTCCTCCCATTTCAATTCCACATTAGAAAGGGTTTAAACTTTAAACTTGTTTACCCCTTATCAATTATTGCTCATCTCTAGCTAGCTAGCAACTTGAATATCTTATTTTGCTTTTACAAATCTATATATTTATATCTTATTTATGTATGATCACTAGCATCAATTCATATGCTAATTTGAGTTTTTCTTTTAATTTCTATAAATCTTCTATTAAATCTCCTCGCATTTTAATTTCTCACCAAAAGGGATTTAAATTTTAAACTTGTAGGGTTGTAATTTAATTTAATTGTAGGGATATTTTCGTTTTGCTCTAAAAGGAAATTTTACCATGTTGTAAAAAGCAGACATGCAAAAAAAACTGGGAAGATCACGGGCAATAAAACTAGCTTGTAAATAATAATTCAAAACGTTAAAAGGTTTTGTAAGAGCATGAACAACCAAGTTTTGCTCACCTTAAATTTGCTAAAAGGTAACCCCATGGTTGTAGGCATAACCTTAAGGTAAAGAGATGAAAGGAGTTACCTTGGTGTGGAGAGGTAGACGTGGCCACGGGTCCAATCCGCCGGGTCGACGGGTCGGACCCGCCGGGTTGACAATCCGGGGGTGTGACCATAACCCTGATTCGGGGTTCCGACGAGTCGGCCACGTGGCACTGGTGGGTGGAAAATGGACGACCCGCCAGGTCAGGGCCGGGTCGACCCGAGCGGGTCAAGGGTTATCTTTTCCCCGACCCTAACGCTCAACCCGAGCCAACCCTTCGACCCTTGGACCCTAACCCGGCGAGTCACGGATCGATCTGCCCGACCCGTGACCCGTGGCCATGTCTGACCATGTGCAAAAGCATGATGCTTTATTTATTTTATGTTTTTTTTTATGGACAGTGATATATTTACACTTAAGTGTAAACTTTCACCTTTTACACTACCAATGAAAAACTGACACATGGCATATAATTTTTTTTAAAAAAAAAATAAACACTGAAATTTCATTTTTGACTAGGCTTCTATGGCATATGACTACTGTCAGTGTTCTAAATATTGAAGATATCGGCGTATCGGTTGGAAAATATCGGTCAACGGGTAATATCGGGTCAACGGGCAATATATCGGTCAATATCGGTTTGACCGATATATCGATAGCTCACAAACGACGTCGTTTGATAATTAAAAAAAATTGTTGGGTGCCTGGGCGAGGGTTTTCTCTTCGAACAGACGAACCGCTGCCGCCATTGCCGAGTGGGCCAGGTCATCTTCATCTCCTCTTCATTCTTCATTTCGCCGGTGACCTCGCTTCTGGCTGCCCTCTTCCGTCGTTCCCCGATGTTCGCTTGTGCCTGATTCTCCGATTGCCTCACTTTCCTCGTCTGCCGGCGACCTCGCTTCCCTCACCCGTCGACGACCGTGCTTCCCTTGCAGTCGCAGCGCCCATCTTCAAATCAGTAAGTAAACCCTTTCAATTCCTCTTTCGATTTGGTTTCGACCGGTTGGTTGAATGAACGGGTTAGATAAGGCTCTGAAATTTCGATTTCTAAAACCTAAAATTCGATAGATAAAGCTCTGAAATTTCGATTTGGTTTAGACCGGTTGCTCTGGTTGAATGAATATGCTCTGAAATTTTGAATGGGTTAGATGTTTACTTTTTTTTTTTGGTGAGGAGGGTTAGATGTTTACTGATTGATAAGTGTGTGAATGACTTAGAGCATCTTCCCCCGTAGGCTATAGTGGCTAGGGGAAATAGCCTATCAAAAGAGAATATTCTACGAAATATTTTCTTTTGGCCTATTGTGCAGTTTGATTGTTCCCACCTCAGGCCAATTTTGGAAGGTTAATTTTCTATAAATACTCATACAATTTAGAACTTTCATATCTCATTTCCGTCACTCGATTCTATCGTTATCATTTCGATTTGAAGAGAGTAATTCGGATCTACTAGAATATTAAACGTGAGCATGATTCAATAGTTGGTTGTTGCATTTTATATTTGTTTTTTCCTTTTTAGTACTTTAAGCAACTTAATATTTATTTATTTTATTATAATTTTGATGAATCTATAATAAAAAAGATTAATGTCATTTTCTAAAAATATTATTTGTGCAATAATAATTCAAATATATCAAATATTATAGTCATATCGAAAAACTCTTGAATATCTTAACAATACTCCAAATTTTATTTTTAATTGAAAATCATAACTATATAATATATAGATTTATAATTGTATTTTTGTAAATTTACATAAACATTAAACACTTAAAAATAAATAAATAAATAAATAGGATTTGGCCTTCTAAAAGTGCAAGCCAAATTTGGCTTTTGTTTTGGAATTAGGCCAAATACAAAAAGGCTAAAATGAGTTTTGGCCTAAGGTGAGAGCAAAATTTGGCCAAAATTCATTTTTTGGCTTACCATGGGAGATGCCCTTACTGTATTCTGGTTTCTGAATTTGTGAGAATAGTGATAAGTTTTGTTTTTGATTTAGTTGATGCCGGATTTGTTATTGCTGGAACTTCGGGAAGTTTCAATTCCAAAATCTAATGAAGTGGGTTCCATTTCAACGCACTCCATCTACCCATTATGAACTACAGTATTATCGAGGATGAGTTCAAGCAATATTGCAATTTAAATATTATTTTTTCAAGTGTATTTTTATATTTTGAAGTATAAATATAATATTTATAATTAAAAATTCTCGAAATCGATAAATCCGATATATCCCGATATATCATTTTTACTCATAATCGATACGACCCCGATAGGCGATATTTAGACCCGATACGACCCCGATAGGCGATATTTAGACCCTTGCTGTATATCAATTGAAGCTTGCCATGAAGAACTTTTGGAACATCAATGGAGTCCTCTCCATGTCAGTGATGTACATCAAATTAGCTTCGATTTGTCAGATTTTTTCCTGTTTCTCCTCTGGATCTAAAAGTGGCATCGTCCACAGGAGAAATTAGATCTCACCGTCGTTGCTCGCCACCTACCTCTCGCCGGAAACCTTGCCCCTTTAGTGTGCCTCTCCTCCCTTCGTTGTGTGCGATTTCAGCGAACAAGCACCATTGACAAGTCTGTCATGGTGTTCGTTTGTTTGATATTCAATTTCAGCGAAATTGCCCCCTTCAATATGCTTCTCCTTGCTTTTAATTTCAGAAATTGAAAATTGTATTTCTCTGTTTTGATTCAATTGATTTTTGTTTTGATTTCAAATTGAGGGAGTTGTATTGCAGGGGTATGGGGAAGATGATGAAGTAGAAATTAAAAGGGAGGTGTATTGCAGGTTGCAGGAGTATCTGAAAGAAATCTGGGCAGGAGGGAGATGAAAGGTTTTACTTTTCATTTTACATTTATTAATTATTTTTTCTTCTCTCTCTTTACATGTGTAAGTTTTTAATTGGAAGTGTAAGGTTACTATTTTACTTTTTTTTTATTAGTAAATAATTCGAGGCCAGACAAATCTGGACCTCGAAGGCCGACAAGTCGGCAGACGGAAACCGTCAAAAAGAGACAAAATACAATGAGGGTGCAAGAAACAAGCACAAGAGCTCTACAAAGAGAAACATGCCCCACTAAACCGGACGAGATGCGGACGTAAACGAACGAACGAAGCCAAGCGCTAGCGATAGCAACACCGCATGCCAGCGGTACATCAGGAAACACTTGTGGGCAGTGAAGACGAATCTCCAAGGAAGCAGCATTCCGGGAAAAGGAGACGCCTCGATACACACTGCCACGACCCCAGCCTGACCCGACTCCGAATAGCCAGAACCCCATCAACCAAAGAAGAAAAGCCAATCCCCCAAACCGCAGAGCAACCTACCTGAATCAAAAACTCACCATAAACCCAGGCGGGAGATAAGCTAACCCAAACCGAGGATTATTTATATATATATATATAGGGATTGGTTCCAGAGTGCACACCTCTTATAGTGTACCCTGTGCACAAATCTGGACCTTTGATCTAAATGAAATGGATGGCCATGATTTATGTTTTTTTTTAATTTTCCTTAAAAATCTTGTGGGACCCACACAAAAAAAACCAATCACTCTCCTTTTACCTCTTGTATTGTACGTGTAACTCACCCACCCACCCCTCTTTATTTTTTTTTTATTTTTTTAAGCTTATATTTTCTTGAAAATATATAGACAATATTTATGATTTTGTGAAAAATAAATGATTAGGGTTGATTTATTGGTGGGACTCGCCTAATTTCGTTTGTTTTAAATTTAACAATTCCACCGAATAATATTTCACATCCTACTGAATAATGTTATGTTATCTTTTTCTATCCAATTCAGATCAAAATTTATCAATTCCACTGAATAATTTGTCACATGTTACCGAATAATGTTATTTTTTGTCGATCAATTTCAGATAAAAGAAACCTCAAATCTATAAACAATACTTACAATTTATACGAATAATGCTACATATTTCACCGAATAATGTCTTACATTTGACTGAATAATGTTTTGTCAAACCGAAAACTCCATATTTTGACGAATAAAGAATCATATTTCAACGAATAATTTACCAACTCATTTACCACCAATAACCAAAATTCGACACATATATCTGAATAATTGATGAATAATGAATCAAAATTATATATCTCGAAAACCCTACCCACCCACCCGATTTCGCTGACCCTAACACAAACACAAATCACCCCCACCCCGTCCACCCACCCACCCCACCCCAGCCGCCACCCTAAAAAAAAGGGGGGAATTAAGCATCAAATTAGCAAGTGTCATTGATCAGGACGTCTTCATGTTCACATTCCCACCAAATCCACCTTCCATGGCGAGTCCCTGCAACCAACGTCCCACCAAATCCACCTGCGACCAATTTGTCAAAGCCCTTTCTCCAATTTGTAATTTTTTTAAAAATTAGGTCCAATTCGGATGAAATTAATAGAGAATAAAAGGAATCAACTGAAATCACGGAAAATCGATTGTTAATCGGTGTGAGAAATTGAATTGAGATGAAATTGAAGTGGAAAACAAAGAGGAATCATGGAGTCACCTTGAAAATTCATCCCAGAGGAGGCCTTTGTGACTAGCATCGTGGAAAACCGAATGTAACAGGTTGTCGCTGCTCCGCCGCCACTCAATTCCCCGCCTCGACCTCCGACCCCGACTCCTCTCCCTCGCAATCGCCGCTGCCATCGCCACTCTGTTGCCGGTCGGTCGCCATCCTCCCCCTTCGCTTTCGCCTCGCAAGGGCTGATCTCCACGGCTTTGCTTCGCCTACCGATCACTCGTGGTCTCTATAATGAATATGAAGAGGATGGGAAGCGTTTGAAACACACGCTATCTTGTAGGGAAGAAGTAGGGTTTTTAATGGGTCCCACCTTTTTTAAATTAAAAATAAAAAGAAAAAACTCCTTTTAATCTAAGTCATCCATCACAATAAGATCAAAGGCCCACAATTGTGCACAAAGTATACCCTAAGGGGTGTGCACAAGTTACCTATTCTATATATATATATATATAATTAAACATATATATATATATATATATATATATATATATATATATATATATATATGATTTTAATTTTATTTTTTTTAATTTCCCATGGTTTCGGTTTGCCTTGGGCCCAAAGCAACGGCTCGAAAGCTGATAGAATCCCTAATCCCCAGGGAAGAACGAGCAGCCACAGGGGAAAGGGCAACGCAGCAATCCGTCGTCACCGGAGAAGCTCACAGCGCACGACGAGGTCACCGACCTGCAGCCAAGCCCGAGAGAGCCCAACCGACAGCCCAAAGACCGAGCCGGAAGGGGAGTTGCTGGAGGAGAGGGTCACACACCGTCGGCGAGGGGAGATAAGGGGGTGTGAAGGTGTTGGCAGAGGGGGGAAGGAGAGAGCAGCAATGAGGAGGCCAACCCAAGCCGGCGTCGACCCCCCATCGAACCCACCGAACCCAGACCCTCTAGGGCGACATTGCTGCACACCGGCGAGGAAACCGGCGACCGGGCCAAAACCGAGCAAAAATCGACGGAATCGAACCGATTTGACAAAGAGAGGGGAAAAAGAGAGCCGAGAGGACGAATCCACCAACTCAAAACCCCCAAATTAAACTGTGATTATACAGATCCAGGGAGGGCAAGCCAGGGGAGAACACCACCAAACCCGAGGGAGAGAGGGAGATTAGGACCTCCGACGAGGAACACCTCGAACGAAAGGGTAACCGACCTCCGAAGAGGGGTTTTGAGCCTCCGATGAAGGGTTCAGGTCCGACTGAAGTCATAAACCACCAGCGTAATGGATGTCGTTGATGAACAACCACAAGATGGGTGGTGTTTGGGCCACCAGGGGATGGTTTTCTTGAACTCTCAAAAGAGAGGATTTTTCTAGACCTCCGAAAAACTATTTTTCGTGGTGGCAATTGATTCTAAGGTTACTATTTTACACTAAGTGTAACCCTAGACATTTCTTTTTTTATTTAACTAATAATATTATGATTGGTGGAAAGGGTATAAATAAATAAGAAAAAAAGAAGAATGAGGTAAATTCATGGGTGTGGAGTCCAAATATGAAAATCTTAAAGAAAGAGGCTGATATAGTGAAAATTTATTTAAAAGAAAAAATAGATAAGGTGTCAAAATATTATAAGACCATTTGCAACGGCGATTTGCCCGAATCAAATTGGGAGGCCAGCTCAGCAACAAGATGAGATGGAGGAGAGAGAGAGTTTTGATCCGGCTGAAAATTTTGTGGGAGAATCAGCCAGTTGATACGCATCATTCCCATTTCTTTTTCTTTTTGTTTTTTTTTTTTTTTTTAACCAATGATAATCAGACACATGGCATGGGGTTTTAATTAAAATTAAAACCCCATTTATTCGTTAAATAAATAATGTATTTTAAAAAAAAATTTATTTTTGAATACGATTTATTTTTCTCTACCCAATGACACCCATTTTGCATATGTTTGGAAGAAAAAAAAAATTCCGCTAAGTTTACCATATGTTAAAGATTTATAGTCACACAAACAACATTAACTTAAAAAATTCCGCTAAGTTTACCATATGGCAGAAATTTGGCACTCCCGGGGATGACGTTTAATTTTATTGTACGAGTGTATTTTGTTTCAAATTTAATATGTTGTTTGCAAGTTTAAGTTGTGTAATTTTTTTTTTGGTGTTTTTCAGTGTATGAAGTTAATAAAATATTTCTAAATTTAATTGTATGCCTTTTTATTTTAATGATACGTATTAATTTTAATATTAATAGTAATAATATCATTAACCAAAATTTTTAAGTCAAATAAATCAACATTTAGCTTAATAAATATAAAAAAGTGTAAAGTGAGTTTTGATTCGCGCGACTCTTTGTTGTGGATGAAAAATGTAAAAAGCTGAAAAATTAGTGGAAAGCTAAGGGGACAAGAATAATTGCTGATGTGGCTGAAATGAGTTTTGATTCGTGTGGCTTTATGTTGCACATGGTCTAAGGAGAGAAAAAAAATAGGATAAGAACTAACCTTTGGTTGCGGATGGTCTAACATTCCCAGTTAAGGGCGGCTTGATAGGATGTGAAACCCAAATCATAAAGGCCTATTTGCTGAATAATTGGAGGTTTTGGTAAACGCACAACGACGCCGTTCACTCTTTCCCTTCGACTCTCTTCAGCCTCTCGACTCGCTCTCGGCCGCCGCCCACCGGCAACCTCTCAGTCGCGCATATCTTGATTCATCTTCCACCTTAACTCACGTCGCTCTTGTTTCAGCACCGTTGCTACGCCACCCGGCGATCACTATTGAAGCACCGGTCAGGGACGAGTCGAGAACCACCATTGGCGCACTCATCGAGCGGAAGTTCGAGCACCATTGAAGTTCCAGGCTGCCAAAGGTGTTTGGTTCTGCAAAGGTGTCGACTTTGTGGCATGCCAGGTTTAATTTCTTTTCGTTGTTCAATTTGAACTTTTTTTCCAAGCTGTGTTGTATTCGATTTGGAATAAATGTTGTCTAGGTGTTGTTTGATTAGAATATAACCTGAATTGGGAATTTATGGAAAAAGTCAGTGAAATGCAGTTGTTCATACTAGAGTAAGAAATCGTGGAAGTAATTGAGGAGATGGCCCTGCTTAGTAAGCCAAACTTGTTTTTCTGAAGTCAAGGTTAGAAATTGGGGAAATTGGGGTTTTGGTTCAATCTAAATGGGGAAGGCTGAGTGCTATTTGCAATACAATTATGTTACCAGTCACTGAGAAAAATCCAATTTTTAATATGCTTGTGATTTTTAATTGTGTTGCTATACATTTACAATGTTGTGGGATTGTTTATTCTCCACCTGCTTGTATATTTCTCGCATACAGTTTTGTAAGGAAATGTAGTTCTTTTCACTTTGGATCCCATAGAGTTTCCCTTGAACTCCACCGGATCCAAGCCCAGTTCTTTTTATGTATCTTATGGTAATTTATCTTCTGTTCTTATTTTTAGATTTTAAAACAACATGAAAAACATTTTAGGAATGACACTTCCCTGTTTTCATATCGTATAGTTTAAGATAGCATGTAACAGAACTCTTGAACAATTGCACTCCTTTCGTGGAAACGTTTCATTCTGTTAGCAACATATTTCGATTAGTGTACTCTTTGAGTCATCTTTTCTAATCTAATTTAAACAAAGCTGATTGAAAAATTCGGGTTTTCCTATTTTGGGCTTGACAGGCTACCGGGTTTCCATTGCTGATTGTGATGAATTGATGTAGAAGGGTAAAGAGCGTGAATCCTATACATAGAAGTAGCAAATGGTTTTACCTTCAGTATTTAAAGGTTCTCAGAGTTTAAATTGATGGACCTCTTACGCTGCAATGAAGAGGGTCCCCATCTCCCTCTTTTTTCATCGTCGTCCTCTATTGATTGGTAAGCTCAATTTGGGTATTTCATCACATCTGTTTACTAATGAGAGATTTTGGAGCCAAAATCAAAATCTATCATTTTCCTATTCGACTGGTACGAGACCTTATCCTGATTTCTCCCCCAAGAAGCCCAGCGTGCGTGACTCTGAACTCGTGCAGTACATTTCCACTACCATAAAGCAGCGTCGTCATGATCCGATGCGTACTGTGTTAAGGGCGTATGAATCCAAATTTGGTGCTAACCATCTCATTTGGGTTCTAATGAACATCAGAAACGATTATGCACTTGTTCTGGATTTGTTTGATTGGGTATGTAAGCGTAGAGAGCCGTCTATGGAAGCCCGCTGTATTGTGATTCATATTGCAGTTGCTTCCAAGGACTTGAAAATGGCTAGAAAGCTTATAATTGATTTTTGGGAAAAACCTAATTTGGACGTAAGCCATTCATACGCTTGTTTTGTAGAGGAGTTGATTTATACTTACAAGGAGTGGGGTTTGGAGCCCCAAGTTTTTGATATATTCTTTGAAGTTCTTGTTGAAAATGCAATGCTTAATGAGGCAAGGAGGTTCTTTGAGAAGATGTTGAACTATGGACTGGTTATCTCTGTTGATTCCTGTAATTTGTTCTTGCGGCAGATAGTCAGTCAATCAGAATTGCTCAAGGATATATTGGAGGTGTTCAATGCCTTCCTAGAGATGGGGGTTCCCTTTAATATTGAATCCTACAATATAATTATACATGCTCTTTGTAGATCTCGAAAAGTTGTTGAAGCTCACCACCTATTGTTTCAAATGGAGTTGAGAGGTTGTTTGCCTGATGTTGTGAGTTACAGCACTGTCATTAATGGGTATTGCTCTGTTGGAGAGTTGCAGAGGGTATTGAGGCTTATCGATGAGATGCAAGGGAAGGGTTTGAAGCCAAATGCATTCACCTACAACAGCATAATTCTTGTTATGTGCAATGCTGGTAAAGTGGCTGAAGCAAAAAGTGTTGTGGAAGAAATGATAAACCAAGGAATTTCGCCAGACCATGTAGTCTATACAACTACCATGACGGGTTTTGGCAAGCATGGTAATGTGCCAGCTGCAATCTCCCTCTTCAAGGAAATGCAAGGAAAACGTCTTCTTCCTGATTTAATAACTTACACTGCAATTATACGTTCACTTAGCCAAAGTGGAAAGATAAAGAACGCGCACATGCTGTTCCATGAAATGCTGAACAAGGGATTTGCACCAGATGTTGTTATTTATACATCACTTATTGGTGGTTATTGCAAGGCAGGTGAGATTAAAAAAGCCTTTTACCTACATAATAAGATGATTCAGGCGGGGATTACACCGACTGTTGTCACCTATACTGTTCTTGTCCATGGCTTATGCGAACAAGGGGACGTTGATTCTGCTAATGAACTTCTTCATGAAGTTTGTGCCAGAGGACTGGAATTAAATGTATACACTTATAATGTTCTTATTAACGGTCTTTGTAAAGTAGGTAATGTAGCCCAAGCTGTAAAGCTCTTTGAAGACATGGAAGTGGCTGGTGTGTATCCAGATACTGTCACTTATACTACTCTGATGGATGCTTATTGCAAGTCAGGGGAGATCAACAAGGCCCATCAGCTCCTAGGGGAGATGCTTGATAAAGGTCTGCAACCCACAATTGTGACATTCAATGTCCTAATGAATGGCTTTTGTATGTCGGGTATGCTGGAGGACGGGGAAAGGTTACTCAAATGGATGTTGAAGAAGGGTATCAAGCCAACTGCTGCAACTTATAATCCCCTTATGAAGCAACATTGCATTAGAAATGATATGCGCACCAGTTATGAAATTTACAAGGAAATGTGTGCTCATGGGGTGATGCCAGACAGCAACACATACAACACATTAATAAGAGGACATAGTAAGGCAAGGAATATGAAAGAGGCATGGTATCTGCATAAAGAGATGGTTGCGAAAGGTTTTGATCTTTCTTGTGGTTCCTATAATGCTCTTATCAAGATACTTGTTAAGAAGAAGAAGTATCCAGAGGCAAAGAAACTATTTGAAGAGATGAAAAGAAAAGGCTTACATGCTGATAAAGACATATACAGTTTTTTCCTCAATACCAACTTTGATGAGGGGAACATGGATATAGCTCTAGAGCTGTGTGACGACGCCATACAGAAACTCCTTGTATTTGAAGACAACAAAAGGAGAAATACTTGAGCATTGAAGAGTTAGTTGAAAGTTCTCATGTCTTCAGTGCAAAATATATAGTGATGAAACCCGCAAAGGAGGCAGATGAGCCATTCTCTAGCAGTCCAGCACACGAAGGTTGTCGCTTAAAAATATATCCATTTTTGCCTTTTTTGGTCTCTTTCATTTTTTAGAACAGCAGCTGCATAGTTTCTTCGATTGAGCAGGCTTTGTAGCGATATACTTTTATTTTAAAGCTAAACGTGAGCTCTAACCTTTTACGTCCACTTTCTTTTGCAGTTATTGCTTGATTTGCTTCCTTATACCATCTCTTTTATGGGGATTTTTGGGAGCAGGTGGAGGAAGACGATAAGCATCAAAGCCTGGTTCCTAGCTGCAGTAGTAGCAAAGAATCATGCTGAATCATCTAGTTGCAATAGAGAATGAAGAGTGAAGGATGAAATAAGGTACATCAGTTGATATACGGCCTTCTAATAAACAAAGAAGATCTTTTTTGGCAAACTTCAATTCCATTGGAAACAATAAGATTGTAGACTGAGCATGAATCTCTCTACACCTTTTTCATAAACTCAAACCGATTTTGGTTTTCTGATTTGTTGATAATGAGATGGATAAATAGTCATCACTGCCACTCTACCAGGCTTCATCTTTCAACCTGAATGTTTTGTCATGCAACTGTTATCCATGATTCCTTTGTTGGTTCTAAGCACACTTGATGCTGTTTTTCAATCAAATTCAACCTATCTGATCTTTCGTTTATCCTTATTTATCCACAATGCGCCTTTACTTTATTGCAGAATGACGAGGTTTTTTGTATTAGTTGAGGAGATGCTGACAGAGTATTTTCTCTTTTGCTGATAAGGTGACTACGATTTTATTTCCGAGCTGAACTATTCATTTGACTATTTCATACGTGTTCTGGCATGTTTAGATTGTTTGGCAAACTCCATTTATCTCGAGGATCTCTTCCTTTTGTTCCTCAAATAATAATGAGACTCAAGCTAGTGCTGTTATTCGGAATTGATCCACAATAATAACTAAATGCTCTGTGGCACCGATTTCCCCTGCCATTACCTTCCCGGTTTCCTACTACAGCCCTTATACTGTTTAAAGATGATCTTATAAATAGCTATTCAGATTTCAGAATCTGTTGTCAGAGATGTTAGAAATTGGTCTAGTGTTACCAAACTCATCTAAATTTGAACGGTTGTAGTCCTGTCTTACTCTTACCTTAAATCCACGCAGGGATGAGTCATTGGAGCAATAGGAGCACCCACATGATATGACTTCATCTAATCGTTCTTCCATGATGAGAACATGGCTTTGTTACGGAGGTTTAGCCATTAGTTTCTACCTTCTGTGACATTGTTAACCTCTACATACAAAGGGGCCGGACCTTGCTACGAGAGTTATCTCCAGGAACAGTGAATGTACATTAACACATCAAAGAAAGGGCGAACAAGGAGCAATAATTTTTCTCTCTCTGATTTTCAGATCAAATATTCAGATTTTACAATGTACGTGCTAAATTCTGGCGCTGTTGTGTAATCTGTATTAATCCTCAGAGCCATTCAAATTCGTGTTCGAATAGTGCATAGCTGCATGGATAGATAAGCTTATACTAACCTGTCAATGTGGGATCCAATTCGGTTTATCCCATCCGCAAGTCCTAAGGAGAATCTGACCATCACTGTAGTCTGTAGATGTCCTTACTCATTTGATGAAAACAGACAGTCAGACACCAAATAAACTGACATTTTTGTGCTAGAGCCTCGGTACGAAGACATTTTTATTGATAACAGATGAATGACGAGGAAGAATCTGATGCACTGCAATTTGCAAAACAACTCTGCAGTAACAGTCAATATTGGCAACTCCTGATGGTTAAGATGAAATGTCCTTATTCTAGGAATCGCGGTTTTTACCTTAGAAATTGCACGGGCGCCTTTAATTCAAGTAAATGAAGTGAAAAAAAGGGTAATTCGTGACAAAGTTTGGTAGGAAGGCAACCCCCTGATTCATGTTCACTCGTTCAGCCAGCACTTGAAAAACCTTGTAAACAGAAATTTTAACACACTGGGTTAATCTATAGAGAAGAGTTAAATAAAAACAACATCAAAGTATAACAACAAAGCACCAGTGGTCTAGTGGTAGAATAGTACCCTGCCACGGTACAGACCCGGGTTCGATTCCCGGCTGGTGCACTTTATTTTCTCCCTTTTTTAATTTCTCCCCTAGTTCACCAAAGGGCAAGAATGAGTTATTTGTGCTGATAAAGGTATTCATTTCATTATTTGCATATTTGCATTCATAGTAAATTAGTAGTGTACGTACCAGGTGATGCATCCATATAAGAAAAGGGCAAGAATATAAACTGCGCGCCGAATTCAGTAGGTGATGCATCCATATAAGAACAGTGCAAGCATCTAACCTTGAATTCAACATATATATGCTTTTTTTCTTACCTTTGTAGATCTGTCCGATCTCCTTTTGCCCGATTTCTTAGATATTGATTCCTCATCTCCATTTACTTGTATACATTTTTATGTTCATATGCCCCCCCGGAAACATAAAGTAAAAGGCCCTTCGAATACACGGCTGTCTCCCCCGATTCCACAAGGGCCCGGAGGAATTTCAACTGTTGTCACCAATAACTTATCGGATTTAAAAAAAAAAATATATGTCCTTAAGAACCGGGTTTAGAAATTATTCGGAATAACAAACTTAAGGTTGACATAAATCTCGCAAATCCCAGACCCATCCTGATCCCGGTGGAATTTGAAAAAATAAAAATGAATCATGTCCCGTCTTGTCCCGCCCCCATCTCTAACAAACTATATCAAATAATTTACCACAAAAATTAAGTTTACCGCACATTAATTATCCTCTCTTTAACTCAAGATTTGAGTTTGTATGTAGAAAATGATATAACTTTATAACACTTTTGATGGGGGCACTTTTTCGTACTACTAGACTTACTGGGTGCGAAGTGAACTGTAATAATTATTTACAATTAAAAAGAAAAGAAAAACATTTGTCCAAATTGAAAATTTTAAACCAATCGGTGATTTATTCTATTACATTGGAGGGGATCGGAGACAACAGCGATCATATTATGTCATACAGTATGTAATAGTTAAGATAAGATGGGTAAAAATTGCTTTAATAAAGTGAAAAGATGCGAAATGGTTGGCCTACCAGGCCCATTCAACATTCCTTTGCTGAGGTTCGGATAACCCTACCTTACAACGTAGCTACGTATCCTTCTTCAACCTATGTACTGTCTGTAGACTCTGTACTGTTGCTACATGTCTACATCTAGGGTTCGTATGGGACGGAGTTAATAAACCGACTAAAATTATAAACAGGGTAAAATTTATAAACTGTTGGTAAAAAGTAGTTAAAAATTTATGAAAAAATATAAACTCCGTATGGGTTGAAAAACAGTTTATTTGTAAAAAGTGTAGTTTATTTTGTTATTATTAGGGGTATTATGGTATTTTCAAATCAAATAAACCATATAAACTCCCAAAAAAGCTATCAAAAATAGCTTCTTAAATAAACCCCCAAATAAACTAAAATCACCTAATAAACCCCTTCCCATACAAGGTTAAAATTTTCAACCCCCAATTTTAGTAGTTTATTAACTACTAAAATTGCATCCATACACACCCCTAGTCTAATGTATTTATAATTTGTGTTGTTTAATTAGCAAATCCATGATGAGAGATGTGAATGAGATCATAAAGAGTTTCACATCGAAAGTTAAGTATAACAAGTCTTACTATATATGTCGATGGATTACTCATTAATTTTATTGTCAATTGGTTTTAGAATGGAACCTCAATTGACTTGCAGACATACTATCAAAGCGGTTAGGGATTTCTTGAAAAATGGAGACTTCTTAATTAAATCATACATTTATCACATTATTACCAAAGTGCGATAATCCTAGCTAGCTAACAACATTAATCACTTTAAACCAATTAATTAGTTTGTGCTCAACAATATATACAATCATATCTAAATTAAAATACTAACAACAAACCGAAGAACGTCCTCACTAAATTTACTCCCCCTATGCAAGGGGCCTTTGTCCCTGATAGGTGCATCCACTACAATGTCGTTAATTATAGCTTGACCATGAAATCTTTCACACATTTAAAAAGAAGAGAGGAAATAAAGGATTAATGAAAATCAAACTCGACATGGAAAAAGCTTATGATATAATCAAACGGGACTTCAACTTTCAAGGCCTAAAAAAATTTGGTTTCAATCCCATTTTCATTAAATGGATTCAGGAATGTATCACAACAGTCTCCTACTCCATACTAGTTAACGACAACCCTTCGGAAATATTCTTTTCCAAAAGAGGTCTTAGACAATATGGTTACCCCCTTTCTTCGTTTATTTATTTATTTATTTATTTATTTATCTTGGGAGCAGAAATACTTGTTAAAATACTTCAACAAGAAAGCAACCATACCAATAGTAATGTAGGAATCAAAATTTGGCGCTAAGGTGTAGTACAATTCCATTCCTTATCTTCACAGACGATATTATCATTTTTGCTAATGAAACCGAATATGCATGTTCTCGCATTAAAGAAACTATGTATAATGTACTATTGTGAAACAACGAGTCAAGTAGTTAATTACAACAAATCAACTTTCCCAACCACAACGAATATCAATCTCCAACCAAGCCAAACACATAATACAAAGTAATTTAAGAATCACCTCCATGATGGCTCTCGATAAATATCTAGGTTGCCTAATTTTTAATGGTAGTGTAAACAAGCAAACATTTGAGGCGATCATAACCAGTTCGAAAAAATAGCTTAAAAAATGAAAAGCAAACTCTTTGTCCAAAGAGGGAAAAAGTTTACTAATAAAATCAAATCTTAGCGCACATTAAAACTTATATATACACACCATGCAAAGCTTTTTTCTACCAAAGAATATCCTCTCGGAACTAGATCGATAAAGTCAATAAAAACTTTTATTGGAATAAAGAGGAAACTACCACCCTCTAATTAGATGATAACATATATGTAAATCTAAACAAAATGGTGGAACATGTATTAGAAAAGCCGAGGAAATCAACATAGCATTTCAATTTAAGCTATTGTGGAAAATAATTGCAGAATCAGACATCATATGGGTCAAAATTGTGAAATAGAAATACCTAAGAAATTGCAATCTAATGTAATACATAAAAGAATAATCTACATCTTAGCAATGGGAGAAACTCATGTCTCTAAATGAGCTTTTTACGTTGAGTCATAAGTGGAAAGTAGAGGATGATGATATTACTATCAACTTCTGGCTTGATAATTGGGTGTTAAACACCTTCTCTCGTTAAAATAGACAAAAACAAACACTTGATAAACTAAATGACCGAAGTTAATGATTTCATATATTATCAATGTTAATGGGAAAGCGATAAGACATATTTTAGTAGGCATTATAGGATAGTTTTAGGTGCATTTCATTGTCATATAATCATGTTTTAGAGTTAATTTCGTATATTGCTCTTTTAGTGGTGAAGTTCGAAAACTACACTATTTTGATTGGTTGATTTATGCAGATTCGTAGATCCGAGGTGAAGAGCACGAGGAATGGAGCTAAGAAGGCTAAGGAGAGACTTGGAATAGCTAAGGAAGAAGTCCCAAAGAGCAAGGAACAAGCCAAGGAGGGTTAGAAGTCAAATCGAGAAGCTAAAGAACGAGCCAAAATGAAGGACATGGAGAAACCTCATCTTTTGGATTTCGAGAACTTCGAATCAGGTTCTGAGGTTTTCATGAGAGTTGTAGTTCTCGAAAAGAGCTTTCCAAATCATATTCATGCGTCAATCGGACGAGCAAGGACTCCGGAAAGTGCAGTACAAGTCAGTCCGTCGAAGCTGTCGCCAGAATTCTGTCGCTACTGTGAGATTGTCGTGGCAAAAGTGTCGCAGAATCTATCTTTGGAAGGACATCTTATCTTTTCTGTTTGGAAACTCTTCAATTGAGATTGGATCTCTACTTCAGCTAATTTGATATTATCATATTTAAGATATTGTAGTATTTAAATTAATATTTAATATTTTTAGGATTTTTATTTATCATTTAGGATATTTTATATTATCTTTTTAGGGCAAATATAGGGTTTTCGGGCCATGCTTTCCCTATAAATACCCTAAGTCAGAAAATACTAGCATTAATTAATTAATGAAGATTTTACAGTTATTCTCTCATAGAAATTCAGTACTTTTTAGGGTTTTATTTTGCCATTCAAGAAAAGAAAGTTAAGTAAGTCATGCTTGGCTAATTTTTCATCGTTTTCACCTACACTTTCGAGACTTGGTTGACGGTTTGTGAGTTTCTAATAAAGTAGTGTCTTCCTCTTAAATATCCTTTGAATTTCCTTGTGCTTATTTCGATATTATTATGCTTGATCACCATTATAATATCTTGCTAGGTTTTTATTCTATCGTATTTGAATGAATTCTGTAGTAGCATGCTTCGGATTTTGACAACCGACGTTGAATCATGACTAAGTAGGAAGTTTGACACGTGTCTTAAACATCGGTTTACCTTGCTTAACTTGGTGTTATTCATGTGCCTAGATTCTTAGGAATTTGTGTTATCTCTATGTTAAATCTTAGTCGTTCTTTGGTTGCATAGAGATGTAAGAGATTAATTTCACTCGTGTTTTAATCTATTCAAACTAAGATGAGAGAAATTTGTAGGAAACGACTTTAGATTCGATGACCAATGACGCCAACCAATGTCGAGAATTTGTGGGTGGAAGCATCTCTTTTATCTATCCCTTTCTTTTGTTCATATTATTTTCTTTTATTTCCGTTATCAAAATCCCATATTTTTCTTTTCAATCGATAATTGCACAATTCTTGGAAGTACTTGTTTATCTGTAGAATCGACCCCTTACTTGCACACTATACTAGCTTGTTTGTTTGAGAATTAATTTTGATGAGGTAAATCAACAACTTTCTCTCTGTTAGACAACGACAAGATAATTAGGGAACTAGGACAAGACACACTTGACAAAACAATAAATATTCCAATACCAACTAATAATATCACATATAGACTTTATTGAAGGCCGAGATCAGATGATTAGTTCTTTACAAATTCATCATTCAATCTTCTTCAACAAAGAAAATGTCACTCTTAATATATCCGACCTTAATTGAATATGCGATTTAGATTTTGAAGGTTCGATAATATAAAACAAGGTAATATAGAAATACTCTAGAAGGGGGGTTGAATAGAGTATGCCCGTTTTTCGCAGAAAGTCTCAAGACTTTTGGAGCTCGTATAAAAACCTTTGAGATTAAACCTGAATCACAAAGTTAGACAATCGAACCAAGTGCGGAAATAAGGTAAAACAAATAGATAAAGGACACGAGTAATTGTTTACGAGGTTCGGCACGAACTTGGCCTACGTCCCCGCCTAGGGTTCTTCCACAACCCTAGGATTCAAAAGGCTTTATTGATTCGCTTAGCTTAGGATCCTAATAGCTCACCGAGAAGCCTCTCTCCTATACAATTGCAATCTAGTCAACTCACGTTCCCTTGGAGTCCTAGACCAATCTAGAAGAGCCCCACCTCTCTCAGCTATCTAGTACAATCCTCTTACTCTCACAAATCAATAGCCTAGTGCTTACTTACCGAGTTACAAACTCTCGAGTATAACACTATAAATGAATATATCCTATAAGCTCACAGTGTAACTCTCAAAGGCTTTGAAAAGAAATAACAAACTCTTGAGCGCTAGCAGAGAGTACACTTAGAAGATAGATCTCGCTTAAATGAATGAAAGCTTGTGGTCAACCGTGTGTTCTGTCTTCTTCTTCCTTTCCTTTATATAGAAGCACCATGACGCCTAAGGATCTTCAACAAGGGCTAGTTCGGATCATGGCACGCCCAAGGATCTTCTATTTTTGGACACTTCGAAGACATGATCTTTCCAATTTGGATCTCCTCAATATGCACCATAAGGAAAGAAGTAATTCGAATAATACTTCCTGAAAGGTTAGTTAGGCATATAATATAATGGAAGTATATAATATTCGGACATAATAATATATAGAACAGGTTTTGGATTTCATCAACTGTTAAAGCTCCAAGACCTTTGACACAGACATCCTGTCAAGGCCTTTGAAACTTTTATTCCGATTTTCATCAAGGGAGGGAGTTATCAATCTCCCCCTTGATGAAAGACAAAACCTGTGCATCCCTGCAACTTAGTCAAGAATAAATAAAATAAGAGAAATCGGACTAAGTACCTGCATGGGTTAGACAAATGTTGGATCAAAATTTTAAAGCATGAAAAAGCCATCCAACCGAAAACCAAAAATCAAAAACCAAGGTCTTCCAAGACCTTCAAGCAGAAAGGTTTTCAAGTCTAAACAACCACAAATTATCTCCCCCTTTTTGTCTTTCAACAAAGGGAGGAGACAAAACAGTCACCAAAAGTTTTGAAAAAGTTTCCAAAAACCAGCAATGTATCAAGTTTGGGATAGGGATAGGGTAGGGTAGGGTAGGGTTTAAGCTTCGTCGTCCGGAGCATCATCAGTGAGCCTCGTCCACAGACCTTGCAGCATCTTGGTTATCCCGCTCATCTCCGTCATAACCTCCTTGTGCAACTCCTTGATATCCAGGCGAACTTCCTCCAAGCCCAACTCCAGGTTGTCCATGCGTTCATCAACGGCTGAAGCAGTGGGAAGAGCTTTTGAAGGAGTGGCAAGACTCAAGGTCCCTTGGGGAGACCGAGTGATGCCAATCTTTTCAAGGCTCTTGGAGTCGAACTTACCCATATGACGCTGCTGTTCTTCATTTTTGAAATCAATTCCAGAAGCTTTGAAGGGTGGGGTCAAAAGGGTAGCAAAGGGGAGAGGAGTTCCTTTCCTGGCTTTTCTTGTGTGAGCCATGGATCCTAAAATGGTGTTGGCCAAATCAAGATCAAGGCCATTGAGGATACGGTAAAGGAGGACCATGGCATTGTCAGTAAGGAGCGAGCCAGAGTTAAAACGGGGTAGGAGGCATCGAACAATGATGTTAAATATGATTTTTGCCTCAAGGGTAAGGGATGAGTGGGTGAGCTGCTTTGAGGTGTTGTTAGATGCTTCGGGTAGGAGGTACTTGGCTCGGGCAAGGATGATGCAGTTCTCTTTTGAGGGGTGTATGTAGGCCAAGGAAATCTGCAAAGTCATTGGAGTTGAGAGAGATTCTAACCCCTTTGACAACAGATTCCAAAGACCAACCACTGGCGTCCTGTTTGGCTTTTAGGTTTATGTAAAACAGGCGGGTAAGCTGGGGATAGTAAACGGTTTCAAGATTGAGAAGGGTCCAGACTGGAGATTTTTTGAGAAGATCAATGCAGGGTAGCTTCAAAGCTTCAAAGAATTCAATATCCAAAAAATCAGAACAACAAATCCTATGAGTTCGAAACTCATCTACCCACTTACCAGCAGTCTCAGCATTTTCAAACCAAGAGGAGGGCAAGGATTGGTTTACCTGGATGTAGGCAGGTGGATCGGCGTTCTTCCTGCGAGCAATCGTTGGAGCAGCTTTCTTGACAGGCGCTTCAAGGCTTCTGAGAGTGCCCTTCCTGGTGCGCGCTTTGGAGATGGAGGCTTGACTGCAATTGGGGCTTTCCGCTTCTTTGGAGACGGGGGAGGAGGAGAAGGAGAGGGAGATTCTTCCTCCTCTTCCTCAGACCCCGAGTCCTCACCGGACCCCGCTTCATCTCCTTCAGCATCCTCGTCTTCTCCAGATCCGTCTTGCTTTTCGTCTTCTTCCTCAGGCTCCTCTTCAGATGGAACCTCCTCGGCCTCCTCGGCTTCGGCTTCCTTCCGAATCCTCTCAGCTTCTTCCTCGGCAAGTTTCCTTGCAAGCTCGGCCTCCTCATCGGCCTTTTTCTTCTTCAAGGCTTCCTCTTCGGCTTCCTTGGCAGCATCTCTTTCCAGAATAGCGTCGAGATCATCTTCCTCCTCTTCCTCGTCCACCTCCTCAGCTAAGAGCTTCTTTTTCCCTTTCTGTTTAGCAGTGAGGGGCTTCTTAGCAGAGTGCTTTTGAGAGCCCTTGGTAACAGTGGTCGTGCTCTCAGTGATGGTGCTCTGGACAACAGTTGGGACAATGGCTTGAGGAGTGGGTTCTGGTGTGGGAGAGGTGGCAGTGTCCTGACGTCCCTTGGGGGTGGCGCCAAGTCTTTTGGGTGTGGAAGTTTTCTTTGTTTTGGGTGCCATGGAGGAAATCGGCTAGGGTTTTCTTAGAACAGATTGAGAGGTTGAAGAAGGAGAAAGTGAAAAGGTTTGGGTTTAAGTAGAGAGAGAAGATGATGGAGTGATGGGACGTGTTTAGAGTTCCAAGGGAGGGTAATGATCAGTGTTCTAAAAATCGCGCCTAGGCGCCGCCTAGGCTCTAGGCGGGACGGGACCTAGGAATTTTTAAGCCTAGGCGGACCTCTAGGCGGAAATTCGTCCAAGAACTGCCTAGGCACCGCCTGGTCCCGCCTAGGCGCCGCCTGGGCCCGACTGGTCCCGCCTAGGCGCCGCCTGGGCCCGACTAGTCCCGCCTAGGCACCGCCTAGTCCAACGATTATTCAATTTGCGCTTCTAAGCATATGATTAGTTGACTTAGGGTTTTTTTATCCCCCATGTCGGGATGCATTTGCTTTTCAGTCGAACTTATACTTTTGGATTTTAGGAGGTTTAGAGTTGTTAGTCTGACATGTACTTTTGCGTTTATTTACTTTAGTGTTAGTTAACTACTACAAATTTGGGTTTATGAGTGATATTATGGATTATTATTATATTATATGAATTATTGACAAGTGTTATTCGTCAAAATATAAGGAAATAATCAAGTGTGTTCTAAGTCCGCCTAGGCGCCGCATAGGCACCCGCCTAACCGCCTAGGCGCTAGGCGGCCACCCAGGCGCTAGGCGGCCACCCACCGCCTAGCGGCCGCCTAGCGCCTTTTAGAACATTGGTAATGATATCATTGCCAAAACTTGAAAAGTTTCCAATTCAAAATTCAAATTGTTCCATTGAAATCGGACTGAATAACCGAAATATTTAGTTCCAAAATTAAGATATCTCAACGGAAAGAAAATAAAACATAAATAGGCAATTTTGAAATCCGATAAAAAATATAATTGTTTAAATATCTAGAAAGATATTAACCAAATGTATGTGATCTACCAATTAGTTCACAAACCTTGACATAATTCTCAAAGGTCTTGACACAAAGTAGATTTTATCTTTCGTAAAGGGAATGCTCCCCCTACGAAAGTGCATCCTTGTTAAGCATCCCAATCTCTCGTCTTATGAAGGTGAACCTGTCATCTGCCAAAGGCTTAGTAAAAATGTCAGCCCATTGATAATCAGTTGAGATAAATGAAATGGACACATCACCTTATTCAACATGGTCTCTAATGAAATGATGTCTTACATCAATATGTTTGGTCCTTGAATGCTGAACAGGATTCTTAGTGATGGAGATGACACTTGTATTGTCACACTTAATGGGCATGCCTTTGAGGTTGATGTCAAGATCTCGCATTTGTTGAGCTTAGGCGTGGCCACGGGTCAGACCCGGCGGGTCGACGGGTTCGACCCGCCGGGTCAAGGGTCGGGGAAGGGCGACCCGAACCCTAACCCGGGAATTCCACGGGTTGGCGGGTTCGGGCCGACCCGTTGACCCGGCGGATTCCCAAATTAAATTTTATTTTATTTTTTTAAATATTTTTGACTAAATTTTTTTAAAAAAAAATGATAGGTGAAGACTTTTTCTACGTATCACTTTTTAAATCCATTTCATCACTACGCGCATCAAATTTCCCAAGGTTATCTTTTCCGTTGTTATGAACAAAACAAGTACAGCCAAAGGGTTTAAAATAAGATATAAATGGTTTGCGGCCTTTGAAAAGTTCATAAGGAGTTTTCTTTAAGATGGAACGAATAAGACAACAATTCAAAATGTAGTTAGCTGTGTTAACCGCTTAAGCCCAATAGGTTTTAGGTAATGCATTTTCTAAAAGCATAGTCCTGGCCATATCCTCTAAGGTGCGGTTCTTACGTTCCACAACCCCGTTTTGTTGAGGTGTCCTAGGAGCAGAAAAGTTATGGGAGATGTCATATTTAGCACAAAACAAATCAAACTGAAGTTGATCAAACTCCCTACCATGATCACTCCGAATTGACACTATAGGCTCGTTTCTTAAAGTTTGCAACTCCTTACAAAGTTTTGAAAACTCAAATAAGGCCTCTGATTTTTCTTTTAAAAATGCAACCCAAGTATATCTAGAAAAATCATCAACAACAACTAGCATGTACTTTTTACCATTGGGAGATTTGACTCGCATAGGACCACATAAATCCATATGTAAAAGTTCAAGGGGTCTAGAAGAACTTACAACCTTTTTGGGTTTGAAAGAGCTACGTGTTTGTTTACCTCGTGTGCATGCATTGCACATATCAATACCTTTGAAGTCCATCTCAGGTAGCCCTCTTACAAGCCTTTTGGACACAAGCTTCTGTAGTGTATGTGGACTCACATGACCGAGTCTCCTGTGCCAGAGATTTGGATCGTCCGTCAAAGCCTTTAGACAGGTTAAGCTTCCTTGTGCCACTTGATCAGCATTTACGGCGTATATATTGTTGTAGCGATATGCAGTCAATATAACTTCACCTGTATCTTCTCTTCACACTATGCATCTTTTCTTGTTAAATCTGACATTATTGCCACTATCACATAATTGAGAGACACTAAGCAAATTATACTTTAAACCATTAACAAGATACACATTTTTAATACTATGGCTGGAATCACTTCCAACACTACCAATACCAACGATGTCACATTTTCCTTTGTCACCAAGAGTGATTGTTCCCGTGGATTGCTCATTTAGATCATGAAAGAGAGAACTCTTTCCACTCATATGCCTTGAGCACCCACTATCAATGATCCATTTATGTTCCTTCACCTTGGTGTTCTCCTGCAAGACAAACATCAACCTTTGTGGCTAGACCAATAAGCAAATTTGGATCCATTGTTGGGGCAAACCATGTTTGGTAAAATAGTGCCTTTTGGAACTCAAACTTGTGTTATACGTTCTTTTCTCAAATGAACAGGAAATGTATTGCGAATAATATATGGGTCCTTTCTTCTATAAGGACAGGTC
This sequence comes from Persicaria tinctoria, assembly GCA_037127255.1. Taxonomy (NCBI): domain Eukaryota; kingdom Viridiplantae; phylum Streptophyta; class Magnoliopsida; order Caryophyllales; family Polygonaceae; genus Persicaria; species Persicaria tinctoria. The sequence continues at coordinate 20,608,964 of JBANSL010000016.1, read as the reverse complement.
TTTTTTACATGTCCATTTCTAGCACAGTGGTGACATATAGGAGAGGTTCTGCTTCCTTTTGCCTTCACAAAAGTGGTAATGTGTTGCTTCTTTAAAAACCTTGAATTGTAACCAATACCACTTTTGTTTAGAGAACTTTGTTGCTCGCCCAACATCCTATCAAGAGTGCCTTTGGATTTGGTAAAACTTATGAGGGCTGTCTGTTGGTCTTGAATCCTATTATTCAGGGAGATCTTCTCGTTCTCTAAGTCATGATGCTCATTTCTTAGAAAGGAGAGATCTTGCTTGAGTTCAGATTTCTCTGAGTCAAGCGTCTTGACTTTAATGTCAAGACCTGAATAAGAAGCTTCAAGACTTTTAACCCTCATAGACAGATCCTCAATAGTTCTTTCCTGATCCACAGTTCTCTTAATAAGAATGTTAGTTTGGGCAATAAGTTTCTCTTCATTGGCAATCATATTGGAAAGGAATTCCGATAGTACCTCTTTTGGACTTGCCATAAGTTCTCTTACAGTATCTTCAAGCTTTTTTATCGTGGGATTCATCTTCTGAGGCCATAAGACAAATATTGGCCTTCTCATCATCGGAGTCAGAGTCAGAATCGCTCCAAGTTGCCACCGTGGCTTTCTTCTTCCATTTGTCACCCTTCTTGGACTGCTCTTTGTCTTTTGAGGGCAGTCCTTCACAAGATGATCTGTTTCACCACATTCAAAACAAGACAAAGGTTTAGTCTTCTTTTCGTACTTGTTGTATTGAGGCTTACCTCGAAATTTTGAAGACTCTGATCCATCCTTGTTGTTGAATTGCTTCTTCATTTTGAGAATTCGAGCAAGGCCTCTTGTGATAAGAGCAAAAGGATCATCCTCATCGTCATCCTCTTCTTCAGAATCAGATCCATCTTTAGGCTCATCCTTCTTAGACTTGAGTGCCAAGTTCTTAGTGCTAGCTGGAAGTTCTCCATCGTCTTCATTAAGGATCATCTCATGCGTGATCAGCTTCCCAAGAAGGTCATCAAGGGGTAGAGTGATGAGGTCATGTGCTTCCTCTATAGCTGTTACTTTTGGACCCCATTTCTCTTTTGGGAGGCACCTCAATATCTTCCTCACTTTCTCAACGTTGGTAAAGCTCTTGCCGAGAGAGTCAAGGTTGTTGGTGATTTCTGTGAATCGTGTGAACATGGCCTTGATTGACTCATCAGACTTCATTTTGAAGAGCTTATACTTTCGAAGGAAGATGCTGATCTTGGTGTCTTTCACTTGGCTCGTTCCTTCATAGGTGACGAACAGTTTGTCCCAAATCTCTTTAGCTGACCTACAAGATGAAATACGGTTAAACTCATTAGTGCTAAGACCACAATAAAGTAAGTTAACAGCCCTGTAGTTTTTGGAGACGAGTTCAAGATCTGCTTGGATGTATTCAGACTCCTTCTTTACGACTTTGGTTCCATTTGGTCCATCTTTCTCTGGAATCTTCGGACCATTTTCAATAATGTTCCAAAGTTTCAGATCTTGATCTATACTGAACATTTTCATCAAGGATCTCCATTGGACAAAGTTGTTTCCTACAAAGAGTGGTGGTCTGCTCGTGGACCTTCCCTGTGCAAATCCTCCGCTTGCTTCACCAGACATGATCGAAAACTCACAAGATTGTTAGATCAAAATCAGTGAGTAAAGCTCTGATACCAATTGAAGGTTCGATAATATAAAACAAGGTAATATAGAAATACTCTAGAAGGGGGTTGAATAGAGTATGCCCGTTTTTGCAAAAAGTCTCAAGACTTTTGTAGCTCGTATAAAACCCTTTGAGATTAAACCTGAATCACAAAGTTAGACAATCGAACCAAGTGCGGAAATAAGGTAAAGCAAATAGATAAGGGACACGAGTAATTGTTTACGAGGTTCGACACGAACTTGGCCTACGTCCCCGCCTAGGGTTCTTCCACAACCCTAGCATTCAAAAGGCTTTATTGATTCGCTTAGCTTAGGATCCTAATAGATCACCGAGAAGCCTCTCTCCTATACAATTGCAATCTACTCAACTCACGTTCCCTTGGAGTCCTATACCAATCTAGAAGAGCCCCACCTTTCTCAGCTATCTAGTACAATCCTCTTACTCTCACAAATCAATAGCCTAGTGCTTACTTCCCGAGTTACAAACTCTCGAGTATAACACTATAAATGAATATATCCTATAAGCTCACAATGTAACTCTCAAAGGCTTTGAAAAGAAATAACAAACTCTTGAGCGCTAGCAGAGAGTACACTTAGAAGACAAATCTCGCTTAAATGAATGAAAGCTTATGGTCAACCGTGTGTTCTGTCTTCTTCTTCCTTTCCTTTATATAGAAGCACCATGGCACCTAAGAATCTTCAACAACGGCTAGTTCGGATCATGGCGCGCCCAAGGATCTTCTATTTTTGGACACTTCGAAGACATGATCTTTCCAATTTGGATCTCCTCAATATGCACCATAAGGAAAGAAGTAATTCGAATAATACTTCCTGAAAGGTTAGTTAGGCATATAATATAATGAAAGTATATAATATTAAATAATATTCGGACATAATAATAACTAGAACAGGTTTTGGATTTCATCAACTGTTAAAGCTCCAAGACCTTTGACACAGACATCCTGTCAAGGCCTTTGAAACTTTTATTCCGATTTTCATCAAGGGAGGGAGTTATCAGATTTCACTCCTAAAATCAGGCACTTCTTCTGGAAGGCCTATTACGAAGGAACTCCAATAAAAGAAAAACTAGAAGAATGAAGAATTGTAGTTCTGATCCTATGCAATGCGAATTATATAACCATCATAGAGAAGACTTCTTCCATTTATTCATGGATTGTAACTTCGGTAAAAATATTATCCAAATAATTGACGATAAAATTTTCAAAGTCGTAGACAAATGGGATAAAAAATAAGAGATGGACATTCCATTATTAAAACACTTAAACAAACAATCGGCACACAAAAAATACGTACAATAGCAACCATTTGGTGGAATATTTGGTACTTTAAATTTATTTTTTTTTGAGAAAAAGCTTGTCCAACTCATTTCATTTCATTATAAATCAAATTAACAATGGTGCTATGCAAAGAAAGTAAATTAAAAATCAAAGAAGATCCCCCAGATGCTGAAGCCGCAATACAGTGCGCGACTCTATTTGCTTCCCTCCGCACATGAGTCCAGTGTACAACGTTGAAGCTCTCTGCGTCCTGCAGTATGGCTCGAACGATCATCCCAATTGTACCCCTTCCTGCATTTTCACTCCTAATCTTCGACATCAGCGGCAGACAGTCGGACTCGAACTGCACGTCCTTTAATCCATGGGCTTTTGCAAACTCCACTGCCCAGCGCACCAAATAGTTTAAAAAAAAGAGATTAGTACAACCAGCAATGTAATAAAATTTATCAAACAATATACTCTCATCCAGAACACAACTAAGAGTAACGAAGAAGAGGTAAGCATAACCTCAACTCGTAATTACAACCAGCAATGTAATAAAATTTGTCACATGTTTAGAGAAGTTAACATTGTAGTAGATATCTTGGCCATGTTGGGTCATACAACCACTATTATTAACCCTACCGCGGATGATGTAAGTTTTCATCCAAAAGGATGTCCTAGGATGGACTACAAATCATACATAGTTTATCCTAATTGTTTTCCTTTTTTTTATAAGACAATCATCAAATTTTTGCATCTTAATTATCGATATTTTAAATAATTTATTTTTATGTGCAACCGTCTGGTGGAACATTTGGCTCCTCAGAAACCAAGCTCTTTTTCACAAGCATAAGTCTAACTGTAAGACCACAGTCGCTTACATTAAAGAACAACTCCTACTTTGGGAACTATCCGATGATAGCTCTGGCAACCAACCCTCTTAGACGCCAACTAAATCTTCAACCAGGCACACAAAATCCAAGTGGACTAAACCACCCCAAACGCATCTCAAACTAAATTTTGACGTAGTCCTCTCAACGAATAACTCCGGCTCTTACAAGTACGTCATTCAAAACCACCTTGGAAACATCATCCACTATGAGGTCGAGTCTTCGCCTTGGCCCTCGGTCTTTTGTTGTGAGGCTTTTGCACTTTGGCAAGGTCTCAAGAAAGCTTGAGCCCTCAAAATTGACAACCTACTCAAAGAAGGCGATAATATTGTTGTCATAAATAGTATTAATTTGGAAACCTCCTGTCTTTGAGAATTAGAAATCATCAGGTCTGACTGTATTCTCATTCTACAAGGGTTCCAATCTATGTTCACTACGCACGCGTTTAGAGAGGCTAATCGAACTACAGATCTTCTTTTCCATTACCGATCCTCTTTTTCCAGTTCGAACATGCCCTCTGATTAGCCCTTGCTTGATCTCATTCTCCTGGATACTCTTGATTGACTGCTTTGCAATGGCCAAATTTTTTATTAGTTCAATTGTTTTTTTTATATTACATGTTCATGTATTATGGATACTTTTTAGTTTGTTTTTTTTATAGTTCCAATGGACTCATACACTCTACCTCTATATCAGATGCTATATTCTTTAATCATTCCATTAATTAACTCATTGCTGAGAATGGATCTCCTACAACCCATGAGACACTAGGTGTAACACAAAAATATTTAAGGTATTTTCTAATGTTAAAAAAAATTATATTTACATTGTACATGTCAAATAACATATATTTATATACTTTTGTGATATAAAATGTTATTTTAAAAAATATTAAAATTAAAAGAGTCGTTATTTTAGAATATTAATTATAATACTTATTAAAGTATCATTTTGAAAGAAAAAAATATACAAATGTATATTATTTGACATGTACAATGTAATATAACAATAATTATTATTTTTTATTAAAAAATACCCCAAATATTTGTGTGTCACACATAATTATAAGTAAGAAACGGGATCACAGAAGTTAACCGAGCTTCAACCTTCCATCAATGGAGGTTTGTCGGTTCACAGTTTGTTATATAGAGAGAGAGAGTTTCTTGAATGTGTTTGTATTGCTGTTATGTGAATGAATCAATTACGAGGAGCTAACTCCTATTTATACATTGCAATCCCATCTATTACATTTGGTTAACCACTAACCAATTAACAAGATATCAAGCTATCCTATATGGCTAATATCCCCTCCTCAAGCTTGACCAGTGGTGCACACAAGGCCAAGCTTGGAAGCCAAAGTTTGGTGTTGATCCTCCCCTAAGGGTTTGGTAAGGATATCTTCCACTTGGTACTGCGAATGAACAAAAGTGGGAGTAAGAAACCCCTCTTGAAGTCTCTCCCTCACATAGTGGCAATCTAAGTGCAAGTGCTTAGTTCTTTCATGAAAGATAGGATTTTCTGCAATGTGTATAGCCGATCTGTTGTCACAGTGCAATGGGATTGGCTTTGGAATGTCACAAAACAAACTAGTGAGTATAGAGTCTAACCAAACCAATTCACGAGAAGCTTTGGAGAGACATCTATATTCGGCTTCAGTAAAAGACTTGGAAATTGTGGGTTGCTTCTTGGTCTTCCAGGCAAGGTTATTAGGATCGGGACTCTAGCATCGAATCACAATAGGATCTGTGGATCGGATCGTAAGATCCCATTAGGGGATCGTAAGATCCTCGAAATATAATTAAATAATAAAATAAAAATATATATAACAAAGTTGCTTAATTTAAAGTTCTAGAATGAGGAAAAAAAATGTTAGTTACACAATATATTTTGATTTTAAAACATAAAAATCTACATTTACGACCTTAGACATTGTCATATTGGTTAAAAGACTCGAAAACAATTGTCTCTAACCTATTTTTCACGTTCCTTACATGAATGTGTACATTTACACACCCTAAAATCATCCAAGGAAACAAAACAAATGTTTAAAAAATACATATTGTTAATAAAAATAGGATCTTTAGGATCGGGTGGGATTGTAAGATCCTATCGATCCATTAAGATTCTAATGATCCCATTGTAGATCCTACACAAAAAAGATCCTATGCATAGATCCGGATCGGACTCCTAGGTAGGATCGTAGGATCTTAAGATTCTAAATATCCGGATCGGGATTCTAATAACAATGCTTCCAGGAGACCAAAGCACTGCCTAAGAAAACACAAAAGGCAGACACAGATCATCCTGAAAGCAAAAATTTCCCCAGTCTGTGTCACAATAAGCAACCAGATTCAATTGATTGTAACTTGGATACAACAAACCCAAGTTGAAAGTACCCTTGAGATATCGAACTACATGCATTGCTGCCTGCCAATGGGGAATCCTTGGGGAACTCATGAACTGGCTAAGGTGCTGCACAGAGTAGGATATATCGGGCCTTGTCATGTTCAAGTAGATCAACCTGCCTATCATTCGTCTGTACTTCTCAGGATCCTCAAGCAGATCACCAACATCAGTGCTCAGTTTCAGGCCACGAGGTAAAGGAAAGGGGGATGGCTTGCAGCCTTGCATCTCAGTGTCTTGCAAAATATCCAAAACATACTTTCTTTGGTTAAGAAGAGTTCCTTTCTCAGTCCTAGAAACCTCTAAACCAAGGAAGTAACGAACCTCTCCCAAATCTTTAACAATAAAGGCAGAATGCAAAGCAAATTTGATGTTCTGAATCTCAACAATGTCATCTCCAATAATCAACAAGTCATCAACATAAACAAGGATGACAATCATACCAGAGGGGATCTTCTTGATGAATAAGGAGAAATCAAACATTGATTTCTCATAGCCCTGTGCAATTAGGAACTTGGATAATTCAATGTTTCATTGCCTAGAGGCTTGCTTAAGGCCATATAAAGACCTCTTTAATTTGCAAACTTGTCCTGGAGCTGCCAAATCATAACCAGGAGAAGCATCCATATAAACCTCTTTATCCAAAAAAAACCCTGCAAGAAAGCATTATTTATATCAAAGTTGATGAACACACCAATTTCTCATAGTGGCCAAAGCAATCAGCAACCTTACTGTTGTGAACTTAGCAACTGGAGAAAAAAGTGTGCTTGAAATCATTTCCTTTAACTTGATTATACCCTTTACCTACCAAACGAGCTTTGTAGCGTTCAACTGAACCATCTGCTCTAAACTTGATTTTATATACCCATCTGCATCCAATATCTACCTTTCCAGGAGGTAGAGAGGTAAGAATACAGGTATGATTAGCATCCAAAGCCTGAATTTCTTTCTGTATTGCTTCAATCCATAAAGGATCATTTTTAACCTGTCTGTAAGAGGAAGGCTCATGTAGAGACAACACATTAGCCAGAGATGCCACATACTCAGGTGGATAGAAAAGTTGGTTGTCTAGTGAAGAAACCATAAAAGAACTAGACATGGAAGAGGAAAGTGTAGGGCAATAAAAATCCTTGAGATGGGCAGGAATATTGTCCGTCTAGCAGGTCTTTGGTGTGGAATAGGCTCAGGACAAGGAAGGGGATTATTTTAAGGAGCAATTGGGGAATCCATGTGCCTTGAAGAAGACACAGACTCTGAGATAGAATCAGAAAGGGTTGGAACATTTTGTGGTAAGTCTTGGGAAGAAGATGAAGATAAGGATGTGTCTGATATAGTTGTTGGTGGAATAGGTAAAGTATCTGGTGGACAAAAGGTTGGGTTAACCAATGGCAATATGGGTGTAGAAGGAGCAACAGATGGAGTGAGATAGGTGCTATTTTTGGCAAAGGGAAATTGGTCCTCATCGAAAAGGACATCTCTGCTAAGAACCACCTTTTGATCAACCAAGTCAAAAACCTTATAGGCCTTGTGATATGCAGGACAACCTAGAAATACACATTTCTTGGATTTAGCTCCAAACTTGTCAGAAATAGGACCCTTCTTTAATGTGTAACATAACCATCCCACAACCCTCAAATGACTGTAATCTAGACCATGGCCATACAATTTTCAAATGGTGTAGACCAATTAAGCACAGACGAGGGCATAAGATTGATCAAGTGGGTAGCAGAAAGAATACATTCACCCCAAAACTTGAGAGGCAAAGAAGCATGAAATCTAATTGCTCAGGCAGTCTCCAACAAATGTCTGTGTTTTCTCTCAACACAACCATTTTGTTGAGGAACATATGGAACAGATTATTGGTGAAGAATCCCTTTGGATTTCATGAATGGCTTGCACCTAGAGAACTCAGTCCCATGATTTGTACGAATCACTCTAACTTTTGCCTGAAACTATGCTTCAGCCAACAAAACAAACTCAATAACAATTGTGGAAACCTGTGACTTGTCTGCAGTCAAGTGCATCCACACTGCTCTACTGAAATCATCTACTATGGTGACAAAATATTTAGCACCATTGATACTTTGAACTTTATAGGGCCCCCATAGACCAATATGCAGCAAAGCAACTTTTTCATTAGCAACAGACTTGCTCAAATCAAAAGGCAAAGAGCGATGTTTTGCTAACACACAAGGTTTACAGAACCTGCTTGACTCATGCAACAAACTGCAACCTTTAACATGTTGCAAGTTAGAAAAAGACAAATGACCCAGTCTATTATGAAACAAATGGCTAGAAATGGCCTTATTAGACATCTGTTTATCTATAATAGCTCCTGCAATATGTCTCCTTTCAGTGCCATTGTGATCTTCTATCACCAGTTGAGCCTTGAAGAGCTGCATTGCAAGTCTAGCAGCTGTCAGGATCACCTTTCCACTCTTAGGGTCCTGAAAGAGACACACAAACCTCTTAAAAATCAAATCTAGATTTGTATCATCAACCACTTTCCCAACTGATAAGAGGTTGATCTTGAATTCAGGAATATAAAAAACATCTTGTAACACTAATCCACAAGCCAATCTGATTTCTCCAACTTCTTTAACTTGTCTAACATATCCATCAGGCAGAAAGACACTAATAGGACGAGGAAGATATCTTCTATTCTTAAGGAAACTAGAATTGCAGGTCATTTGATCCGTGGTACCCGAATCTATAATCCATGAACTCGAATTTTCAAGATTGTACTTAGAAGAGTTTAAGGCAAATATAATACCTGCAAAACTGGTGGAGGCCATAACCTCCTTTCCCTTCATAGCTTTCAATACTTCCTGGCATATATAGAGCATTGAAAAATGACATGTCTAATTGCTTCTCTGATCTAGCATCTCCCTCTAGTGGTGAATCAAGAATCCCAGTAGCTGAAGCATCCTTCCACTGAATGCCCCTTCATACCACAATGATTGCACTTCTTGTCAGCTTTCTCAGATTTGTCCTTCTTAGAAGGCTTCTTGTCATTAGAAGCTTTGCTCACAGATAGAGCACTAGCATCAGACGATTACATAAGAAACGGGAGCACATAAGTTAACCAAGCTTCAACCTTCCATCAATGGAGGTTTGTCGGTTGACAGTTTGTTATGGAGAGAGAGAGTTTATTGAATGTGTTTGTATTGCTGTTATGTGAATGAATCAATTACAAGGAACTAGCTCCTATTTATACATTGCAATCTCATCTATTACATTTGGTTAACCACTAACCAATTAACAAGATATCAAGCTATCCTATATGGCTAATAATAAGGGGTGGAAGATCCCATCTCCTCATTGAGAGGGATCGATACATCAATCTCATCTACCACGTCCTCTCGAAAATTTTCTGCATTAACACAAGATTCTGTGTACTTATTCTAATCGATCGTCATTCGTCATGTATATGCATGTAATGACGTATTTAACCATCTATGGAACCTCGATCTATAATGGGAGACCGTAACATATACACGTGAGTGGGCAACTATATAATATCGATCGGATTATATATATGAAGCACTTTCGATTATATCATTTATTACATTAAAAAAAATTCCATCAAATATAAAAAACATTTCTTACAATGTTTAAAAAAAACGTACATATCACAAGAAAGTTTTATTCAAGCTCGTCACAAATTATACATATGACATCAAAGTGACGTCACGCTGCCATCCAACATGGCATGGCATATATGAAAGCTTTTACGTGCGAATTAATACAACGTTCACTAGCAAAGTTAATCATTCCATTTTATTGGATATATATATATATATATATATATATAACATATAATAGGGTTCCCGCCATAATCCGTTATGGGCAAATGCTAACAAGTTAATTAGCTTAGCACTTAATTATACTGGTAATAACCGTTATTAAGGGTGTAATTAGGGTTAAGGCTGTGCAACTCAATCTTCTTCCGGAGGTCTTCCTTGTTGACTCCAACCACCTTATCTACCACCTGCCCTTTCTTCATCAGCAAGATCGTCGGCAGTACCTGAACTCCGTACTGCGTCGACACCTCCTGCATCGCCATTTCATCAAAGTTAGTGAGTTTTCGAAATTAAAAAAGGGGAAAATTCAGGCCCGTTTGCTATTGATATCTAAATATCAACATATCAGTATCGAGTGATATTTTTAATATCAACTGATACTTCTCTCAAAATCAGAATATTAAATAGACACAAAACTGATATCTAAATAGTAAATATCAAGCGATAAAATATTTGACGACCAAACATAGATATCACGTTGAGTTGAGGGATACCAAACACTAGATATCGGATATATATTAGATATTGGGGTCTGATATCCGATATATGACATCTAGATATCAATACCAAACGGGTCCTCAAAGTCCACTACATTATAGTATTATTTACCATTAACTCTTCAACATCAACCTTGACGAAATCGACGTCGGCGAACTTGGATGCTAACTCGTTCAAGATTGGCTCCATCATCTTGCAGGGTCCGCACCATGTTGCAGTGAAGTCCACCACAATCTTAATTATATAATACCCAAAGTAGAGATTGAATTAAGTTAGTGAATAAATTAAGCTGAAAATTAATAATGTATATTAAGTTGAAATCAATTATTTTTTGGTACCAATTTGTTGGAGGATTTGGAGGATTCCATGTAAGCCCTCCATTTCGCGGAGGAGTGGAAGGCGATCACTCGGTTGGCACTTATCGTCATTGTTGTTGTAGTTGGCGGCGGAGGCGGTGGTGGTGGGAAGAAGGTTGTTGTGGTGGAGCGCGGTGGTGGCGGTGGGAAGAACGCCGGTGACCGGCTCTGTGCAGGGAGACTTCTAGACATTCCTACCCCCATGATTGGATCTTCTTAAACAAATTATATAAACTAGAAAAAGATGAAGTATATATATATGGTTTAGAGACAGTTTGATGTAGGTTGTATGGTTTAATGTAGAGTTGCTAAACCAGATAGGTGGCCTTTATATAGTCACCAATATTGGAATCTAGAAAAGGGGGAGAAATTAAGGCGTATCATCAAACCGTTGAATAGAGCGTTTTCTTTAATTATAAAAATGAAATAAAATACCATGGGCTAATTAACAAAAATAAAAATTTATTCCATCAATCAATTGCTACCCTACTTAATTCAGCTTAATTATAACTAAATACTAAAGGATTCCTACCAAAAAAAATAACTAAATACTAAAGGATAGCATGTCAAAAAAGTATCATATATATATATATATATGGAAATTTTACAGAAAACCACCCCTTATTGATTAGGATTTTCATTTAACCACCCCTTATACAAAATCTTTCACTAAACCACCCCTATATGATTCCGTCAACATATAACCACCCCAACCTCTATTCCGTCCAATTTGTTGTTAAAAATTTATGAAAAGGCAAAAATGCCCCCACTTTAACTATCCGTCTTCAACCTCTCTAGACTCTACTGCTTACAAATTCTACGATAGTTCAGACTCCAGAGCCATCAACTAAGAGCGAAGGCTACACAACCAGGGAATTCGGAGAGGAATTCAATGATGTAAACTGATCACGAGGGCAGAAGGTTCTCTAATCACAAGGTATAATCAATCCTATTTCTCTATCTATGGATTGAGATGTTAAAAGTTAGGGTTTTTTAAAATTCCCAAATCCCGATTTTGGTGCAATGTCGATCGAAATTGCACTGTATAGATGTTCTAGTGTTGAATATGTTGGATTTTGGTGAGATTTTGTGTTCTATGTTGTTTGGGTGATTTTGGGCGATTGTTATGACAGATTTTTGTTTGGTGCATTTCTTCTTTGATTTTCATGTTTCCTTCTTTGATTTTTTGGGTTCTATGTTCGTTGATTGAAATGGCACCTTCATTTTTCCTTCTGTGTTCTATGTGTGAATTTCATGACAGATTGGTTAGCTAGGGTCCTGCGAACAGGTTTTTTTTTTTGAAATTAGGTTATGCCAATTTGAGTTTCAGCAGATTCATTGAGTTTTGTTTGCTTCTGAAATTATATATGTTTGTAATATGAAAAGGGATGCAGCAAGCTATGGAGCATATGGATTCATCTCAGGAAGGTTCAACTCAGGATGGCTTCGAGAAGAGGTGGTGATACTTAGAAGCGTGGTTGCCCATGACGAAGACAAGTCGATCGACATCTCAAATGGTGGTAGCAACGATGGTGTAAGACTCATGAAGGTTATTTGTGTTATCGGGGTCTTCATTTGGATGATTAGGTTTTGTACAAAGTATATGTCGTAACTAGAGAATGGGATTCACTCAATGATGTTAGCTTTAGTGTTCTTCGAGTGAAACTTATTTGTATGCTTTCCAGATCTACCAATATGTATTAATTAAAACTAGTGTTCTTCTTTGAATGAAAATGCAAACTTATTTGCAAGCTAGCTGCTGCAATTTGTTTCTACTGTCAAACTAGTTGCTGCAATTTGCAAACTAGCTGCTGCAATTTATTTCTACTCTCAATTAATGAGAGAACATCAGCTGAGTCGTAGTGGAGAACACAATTCTAGCAGAACATGAAATCTGAATGAGAGAACATCAGCTGCAATTTAAAACGGAACATCAGTTAAGCATTCATAAGCTACTGCACTTTGTTTCTACTGTCAATTAATGAAGATGTAGCAGCAGAAACGGGCTTTGTTCCAACTTCCATGATCATAACATATAGAAATTACTTGATCAAAGTGGAATACATTCAAGAGCGTGTATAACAAAAGAATGGTGCAATTGGTACCTAGCTTCATGCACCAACAAAAATACATTGAGCAAGTAATTTCTATTCGACTATAAGTGTTTGGGTGGAAAAAAATTTAGCAAAAAAACACATTCTAGCATCTAACGACTTTGATCTCTACGGTTTCCATGAAGCTTGGGCAGTTGTGTTTGTCTTCGGGAGTCCAACGAACTTTGTCAGTTGAGTCATAGATGAGAACACGTCTTTCATATATGGAGCTGCTAGAAAATATGTGCCCTATAATCACAGTTCACAACTGTCAATAAATGACTTCGAGAGTGAAAGTGTGGAAATGTTAAAATTCATCATATCAGCAACAATCATTCACAACAACTTGCCCATAAAGAATCTGACAGTAAGACTTTAACTCAGATTTTAGGCAACAATTATTCCTAGTTGAATCCATAGAGGCTAAACTTGACTATTTGCTTTGATTTATGTGTGTTTGTGTGAATGTCTCTCTGATAGACTAATCCAGATTTTAGGCATCAGAAACAGCAAAGGAGCAAAAATTAAAGCGTTTAGAGTGATGAAAGTTGATAAAGGACTTTACTTTTTTTTTTTATATAGCCACAAAAATATTTATCAACAAGTTCAAATTATTATTTCCACTATAAGAACAAGATGATCAATATCAATTGCTTACTAGCACCACTAGTTTGTCTATGTCCATGTTAACAGTAAGACATTAAACCTAAATTCTGACAGTAAGACGTTAACTCAGAAAGTATTGCTTACTTGTGTGTATGACTGATTAGTAATCGATACTTGTGTGCCCAAAATCAGAACCTGATTGCACCAAAATCTGTCATAAAAATAGCTCAAAATCGCCCAAAGAAAATAGAACACAAAATTGCACCAAAATCCAACAAATTTAACACTAGGACATCTATATAACGCAATTTCGATCGATATTACACCAAAATCGCACCCAAATCGCACCAAAATCGAACGAAAATCAAGATTTGGGATTTAAAAAAAAACATAATTTTTAACATCTCAACAGATAGATAGAGAGATAGGACCGAGTATACCTTGTGATTGGAGAACCTTGTTGATCCCTCTCTGAATCCCTCTCCGGCTCCTCCTTCAGTTCACCTGATGATCGACCATCTCCCTTGTCTGATTGATCGTAGGCAATAGAGAGGTTGAAGATGGATTGTTAAAACTTAAAAGGGGACATTTTAGTCTTTTCATGAATTTTTATCATCAAATTGGACGGAATAGAGGTGGAGGTGGTTATCTGTTGGCGATATCATATAAGGGGTGATTTAGTGAAAGATTTTGTACAGGGACGGCCCCAGGGTGGGGCGCGTGTACGCGGCCGCCCCACCTTTGCCGGAGACGGACCTAGGGTATAGCTCACTGAATTTTAAAATTAATATAGATAAAATAGGTAGTAAATATATATTTTTTTTTATTAGGTAAAAATTCGAAGGTCTGTCTGACTCTTCGAGAGGCCGACAAAAGTCGGCAGACGGCGAACCGTCACACATACAACCAAACAATAAAATACAGAAAACAGGCGAAATGAAACAAACAGCAATAAACTCTACAACACAACGAATCAAGAAGACCAACTCCAAGAAGGCCGAGGAAGCCGCCGAAGAACGAAGCCAAGCGCCACCGAACAGTGACACCGCGGGCCAGCGGTACAGCAGGACTCTATCTCCTGTGGGTAGTGCAGACGAACTCCAGGGAAACACAATCCCGGATACGGAGACGCCTTGAGCGCACCACCACGACCCCAGCCAGACCCGACTCCAGACTCCACGCACCCCAACCAAGCAGAAGACCCCCTCGAAACATCAGAAGCAGAGTCGCAAATTGTCCGAACAAAGCGCCAATAAAATTACACGTGCAAGACTATCGAAGATCCCTTTCGGGATATAGACAAACCCTTTCGGGTAGATTTACTCAAACCCTTTCGGGAATTACGTTGAGCCCTTTCGGGCCAATAAATTTCTATTTTTATTTTTTAACATTTCTACAACATGAGCCAAAGGCCCCCAGACTTGGGCCCGAAGGACCCAAACTTGGGCCCGAAGGACCAAGCAAGACACATGGGCTGCCTCGGGCCCAAGGCAAAACCTTGGGCCCGAAGCATAGGTTCACAAGCCCGCCAAAGCCAAAGGACAATCCGGCAGTGACGGCAAGTAGCCGGAGGTGACGAGCGACGAGGCCGCAGGAGGTGACGAGCGACGGACGGGACCGAACAACCCCCCACCAGCAAAAGCCCCAACCCAGAAGTAGTAGAATCGACAAACACACCCCAACCTGGACCGAGAAACCCAAGACCGACGAGTCGGAACCAGGGACTCGACCAAGCAGCGGAGCGTCGATTCCCACCACCAGAGAGTAGAAGGGAGAGAGATACAAGGCCGGTGATGGAGATCGGCGGAGCACCCCAAAACAGCCACCACGGGGAAGCCGATTAGGCAAGAATAGATACCCGACGAAGGTCAAAAACCGACCCAGATTCAAGATTAGGGTGGAAAAATGAAGATCCCCAACCCAATTTAAGGAAAAATTACCAAAAATTGAGGATTTGCCATGAAAGAAGAAACGGAAGAATTTTCAATTTGGGGATTTGCCATGGAGAAAGGTTTCTCAAGAGAGAGTTTCTCTCTCATGTAAATAGGTAGTAAATTATACATGTTACTTTGTTGGCATAACTGGTTGGGGGTATTGAAGGGGAGGGAGTGAGTGTTGGGTTCGAATCTCCCTACGCCGCCTAATTTTAAACCGCTTGGATTTGAAGATCTCTTTCATCCTTTTTTCTTTTTTACTGGTTTTCTTTCTCTTTGTTATTTCGGTTTTTTCATCTTTTTTTTTTGTCTTTCTTTTTTACTTCTTTCTTTCTTCCTTTTTAGTCTCCCTTTTTTATCTTTCTTTTTACTTCTAATTTCTTTATGATTATCTTTGATAGGTAATTAATTCTACTGCCAATTTAAATATAGATAAAAAATATTTTTAATTTTTAACTCAATAGGTACAGTGACAAATAGAAAAAAAAATTAAAATTATATGCAAATCCAGCCTACACGTGATTAAATTTATATGCAAATCAACCTATAATAACCCGCTAGATGGATTTACTTTCACTATTATAAAAGTGAACTTATATTATGTACTATTTAATCTTCCATAAATATTCACTTTAATTGAAAATTAAACATTTGAACTTATTTATATATTTGTATCATTGAATTCTATTTTGTGGATGAATTGGTGATGTTACTATTTTCGTATTGAGGACTATAAATTTACAACTGCGAAATTTTGCCCCACCTTTCAGAGACTCCTGCGGCCGCCACTGGTTTTGTATAAGAGGTGGTTAAATGAAAACCCTAGACAATAAGGGGTGGTTTGCTGTAAAATTTCCTATATATATACATACTCTTTTTTGTTTAAAAAATACATTTTTTTTGTTAAAGAAAGTATCATATACATACTCTTTAATTGTATATGCTTTTTAAGAATGATAAAATTATATAAATTTTTTTTTAATAAGTATGAAATTATATGAAAAAATTAATAAAAAAATATTATTAAATATATATATATATATATATATATATATATATATATATATATATATTTATTTATTTATATAGTAAATGACACTTAAAAAAACAAAGGGAGTGGAATATTTTTTCGCATGGTTAAAGAAATTTCAATATTGACGATATCAAACTTAATTAAAACCTCTAGTAAAGAAAAAAGATCACAGAGTACTAGCTAGTGTGTATTACGGTTCGACCGTTATAACTGGATTAAGATGTCATGCAATTTTATTTAACCTACGATATAAGTTATTAAATTAAACCTGTAAAAGTTAAACTGAATCTGACATAGATTTAAAAAAAATTGCAACAATTAGTTGAATTTAATTTGAATAATTCATTCTGAACTTTACTTATAAAATTAAGAGGGAATTAAAGGAAGTAATCCCTGACCCGGTTTGGTTTGCTAGCCTAATCCACTAACCGTTTCTAATTGCAAGGGTTAGACCCCTCCTTAAAAAAATGGCAAGGTAGCCGGTTGGAAAAGAGGTGTGGAAACCGGTTGTTGGGAGTCATTAAAGAAGGGAGAGTGTGGGAGGGAGGAGGAGAGAGAGGCCAGTTTAAAAAACCTGTCACTTCTTCCAACCGTGTAAAACAGAGAGAGAGAGGAGGGAGGGGAGAAGGCACGAAACCACCATTTTTGAAACGAAAACGAGAGAGGAGAAGAAGAAGGCAAAGGAAGAAGACGAACCTGGGAGTGCGGAGGAGAAGACGGCGCCGGATTTCAAGCCAGTAAACCCGACGTGTAGAAGACGACCCTGTGGGCGTTTAGAAGAGAGAGACCGACCGATTTGAAGTAAGTAAACCCTAACCCTACCGATTTTGTACTGATTGCAGAAATTGAAAGGATGAGGGACCATTAGAAGAACCTAATTTGTTTGCCATGGTTTGCAATTGGATGAAAGAACGGGTGGAATATTCGCCCCTGTCATGTGGGATGTAACAGGCGTCTAGTATGAAAACAATGGGTGGAAATGTGGGAACGGGGGTGTTCGAGTTGGGGAGAGAATGGAAGTACCATTGTGGTGATGATATGGTAAAGGCCTTGAAGGAGGAAGCAAATTAGGGGAAATCGATACATGTATTGTGTGAATATTTGGGAAATTGGTGAAATTGGGGAAAATGTGGGAATTGGGGAAATTAGTGAGATTGGGGAAATAGGATAGATAGAGGGAAATTGGGGAACCTATATGTGGTTAAAAAAAATTCAGGAACAAGTTATTAAATGTAAATGCTGTTACATTGTAAACTGTCATGTTTTTAATATTTAGTTGCCATGTTTAATAGGTTTCCTATCATGTTTAATTGCAAAATTGCGCGGTTTATATTTTGTGGAAGCTATAAAATGGTTACAATGCTCAAGTGATAAGTATAGGGTAAGATATGGTGAGGCGAGAAATTTACTGTCATTTGTGATAAGTGCGGGAAAGATATGGTGTCTGTCATGTTAAAATGGTCACTTGACATGTTACAATTGTCACATGACATGTTATATGAACTTAACGTCATGTGCATTGTGACTTGTGTGATGAAAATCTGCAAATGTTTGGCTAGTGCTAAAGTATTGCTCCCCAACCTGCAGGGTATCAAACAACAACATGGGTGATTCAGGAGAAAGAAGGGTAACACAGACACCGACAACAGGCGAGGTATGGTTTTGCTAGTGTCGATCAAGGGTAGAGTGTTTTACAGATGAGTCGGTCTAACATTCCACCCCACTGTGCAGACGATATATGCTGTCCCCGAGGACCAGCATTTCAAGTGTAGGTGCAACCAATACGCCAGGCCCAATGTCCTTGCAAAGCTAGACCAGTACCTGAGCGCGTCAGACTGGAAGCGTCTTTGTGAAAGCCAGTTTGGCGGTATTGCGAGGCTCGGTGCCAAAGTTGAGTTCTTAGCCCAGCTAGTCCACTACGTCCTGCAGCGGCAGCTGCGGTCGAAAAAGGAAAAAGAAACGTGGTACATGATCCAGGGGTCCATAGTCCAGTTCTCCATCGCGGAGTTCGCGCTAGTGACCGGACTGAAGTGCTCGGCAAACGTGTTGCGGACCGTGGACACTGAGGCGGACAAGGCTGCCTGCTTAGAGTTCTTAGGGGCGGAAAAGATGAGGATGGAAGTCTTCGAGACGGAGTACAAAGTGGCGATGAAGTCAGAGCGTTCAGCCGCAAGGCGCTTTAAGTTCGCGCTCATATTGCTGGTGGAGGCGGTGCTCTTTGCGAAGGAACCCCGCAACTTTATTCACGGGTGGGTTGTAAACATGGTGTCTGACACTGAGGCGTTCTTGCGTTACCCGTGGGGGCGACTGTGCTACGAACGAACCCACGAGTTCCTCTACCGGTGTGTTGAGTGCAAGCTCCAGCACGGGGTCAGCAGCTCTCGCCCGTCGTACCTGTTAGGCGGCTTCCCCCTTGCATTCCAGGTATGGACATAAATCTCACATGACAAATAGTGATTTAAACTGGACACTACCTCCTGGTAACTGTACACGATTAAATGCAAAGTGTCGACATGTCATCACCTGGTTTGTTTTGTTTGTTTGTAGTTGTGGGTGTACGAGGCTCTACGGTCAGTTGCAAGACAATTTGCTGACACCAGCACAAGCACAAGCACAACCTACCCTCGGTGCCTGAGATATAAGTCGAAAGAGCACAATATCATGTACGATTCTCTTGCCTCCCTCATCCAGCAGTCGAAGGACGAGTTGGGCATGTTCGACGAGGTGGACGCTGTTCGGACAGTCCTTCTCCCGGATGCCGAGGAGGTCAGGAAGGGGGTTATCCTTGGCGCCATGTTCGCGACAGAGAAGCCGGATAAGTTCTTCGACGACCTCGTGGTGGAGTATAAAATGAAACATGCGCCGAGCACGACGGAAGCATCCGGGTCAGGCACGCAGGGTGAGGGAAGTACGACAGCTACCCAAGTGGATGTGTCAAGGATTTTGTCTAAGATGGATGAGATGGGGACGAGCTTATTGGCAACGTTTAACGAGAGGATGGAAAGGGTTGAGGCGGCGTTGCAGGAGCTGAGAAGGGAGGTGAGGGGGAAGAAGCGAGGTGAGGACGAGGTAACACACTCGCAGGACAGGCATGGAACTTACGGTGAGGAAACCGAAGATGTTGAGTTGCAGTCGAAGGAGGTAAGATGTTTAATTTGTCATGTCAGTATCCTTAACCGTCATGTATAACAATATAGGCGTTATGTATAACAATATAGGCATCATGGTAACATACCTTTCCCATAATTGCGTAGGCTGAGGAAACTGTTAAGGAAATGGGCCAGAAATCGGGTACTGATACAGGTGAAGATGAAACCACCAAGACAACCTCTTAGGTAAGTAACCTAACTGAAACCGTGATGTAAGTTTTGTGAATGACGGTGACACCAACTCATAATCTGTAGGAGATGGGTAAGGGTAAGGGACCAGTCCATGGGGAGACCGAAATGGAGAAGGATGCTGATCCACAAGAACCCCCCAAAGAAACACCCACCACACAGGTAAGTCATCCCTGTCGTACTGCGATGTGACTGTTGATAATGGTGTCGAGTCTAAGTTCCTTCGCATATTTGCGCAGGGTGATGAAGTGTTGAAGGACAAGGGTGAGACTGATAGCACAGGGCCAACTGAAATGGTAGGGGCTACCGGGCTTGAGGCGGTAGCAGCCACTACCAAAGTCACAACCGCTGAGGTAAGCCATTTGCCTCCCAGTGTCATGTGAAGATTGTTAGTCGTCATGTCAAAAATCTTTTGTTGTCATGTAGGAGGACCGGGCTAATGAGGATGAGGTGTTACCTGAGGGGTCTAAGACTGTGGCCAAAGAGCCTGGGGCCAAGTCAACCATCTCCGAGCCAGAAGCACCCACGACAAAGATAACCCCTTAGGTAGGTCGTGTTAATGATATTGTCATGTCAAAAACACGTATGTGTCATGTTATTTTGACACATCGTGCACAGAACTCCGCGTACAGCACCTGGAACTCATCGTATGTGTAAGTTTTACACATCGTCATGAACTCTTCTTGCAAGCCCCCGCACTTGAACCGGAAACGGACGTTTTGAAATAAGTGATATGTGCATATGCCATGCTTCGCGAATATGTAGCTATCCCATATGCCCTTCAGGATGCTCATGTAGCGGTCAGATACTCAAACCATATCAGTCGTGTCTTCAACGACACGCAACATCTGCCTGAAGAAGAACCCCCAAGACCCATCATTCTCGCCGTCAACCATGGCGAAGCCTACGGGGTAAATGTGGTGGTCAGCGTCTTGTGCAGTAGCAAATAGCAAGCACCCTCGAAATTTCCCCTTCAAGAAGCTCCCGTCCACCGATATAACCTGGAGAATAAACATCTTGCGGAATTAGAGGTGTCATGTCTAATCAAACATATGTCATGTTTTATTAGTATGGGCGTCATGTTGATAGTAATTGAGCGTCATGTTCCATTTAAGGAAGGACCGACCTTCCGTAGGTAGGGGATAGCCCTTCGCCACGCTCCAAGACTCACAAACGCATACTTGAATCGCCCCTCCGTGTCGCGTTCTATCCTCGGGTACGTCCCAGGGTTGGCCTGCTCCAACATGTACATGTACGAGTACATGCTCCGATAGCTTTCCTCGTCCATTCCGTACACGTTGTCCCTCGCACTCAACCGGGCTCGGCGCGCCTTCCAGTAGCTACATGTGACCCCCAGCTGCGACTTCATCATCCTCTGCACTTGATCCGGATCGAGGGGCTTCTTCGACCGTCCGAAACTGCACATGCCCATTCACACACACATGTGTCCAGTTCAGATAATTGTGTGTCCAGTTAAGATAGTTGTGTGTCCAGTTACTGTAGTTGTGTGTCCAGTGAATATAGTTGTGTGTCCAGTTACTGGTGTTGTGTGTCCAGAGTATATATCTATATGTCCAGTGGAATTTAGGCAAGAGTCCAGTTAAGTTTTACGTATTGGGTCACATACCTTTCGACAATGCGCCGCCCCAGCTGCGTGTATGACGCACTGCGTTTTTGGATGACCGCCTCGTTCAGCGAGCACGTGTGCTCGTCCACAAGCTTTCGGATCTTCCATAACCCCGTTCCCTTGTAAGTCGAAGCCCAACATGACCACTTGCACTTGGGAGCAGTGCACCCTACAACATACAAGGTCGTCGTTGACTTCTTCACCTTCGTCGTGAAGCAGCGAGTCAGACCCGCCCACGCTACGAGTTCCTGCACATCCTCCTTCCTCCGAAACGTTTGTCCCTCCCGGAGCTTAATACCACACTGGCTGGGATCCAAAGGGTTCCCCGCCACCATTGGTTCACTTTCAGCAGGCTTAGGAGAAGCGGTCGACTTCCATTTTCGTCTTTCATATGCTTCCTCGACTTCCCTCACCGCTCGCTCCGCCTCATAATCCCATGACCAAGACTTCGTCGGACCAGAACTACCGTGTTCAGGTTTAACTACTTTTGGGATTGCATCATCCTCGTCAGAGGAGCTACCAAGGTCAATGGCTCCATCTTCCATGTCACTGCTGACATATATGGCATGCTTCCATTTATTCACTGCGTCGGCATTCTTTTCCCTCTTCGCAAACTCCAACTCCAACTCCTCACTTATCCATAACTGGTCAGAAGTCTCTTTTAACTAGATGGCTGTTTGTGTTAACTGGACATCCGATGATTCCAACTGGACATCCTTTTGGTTTACCTCGACAATTTTTTCTCCCAAATCTTCGTCTTCTCCGTCAAGCCCCACGGGGAGATCTGTATTTGGGTGATCTTCTTGGGTCACAGGCGGACCAGTTAACGGCACTACAACATCCTCCAAGCCTGCAGGAGACAAACCACCACCGTCTGAGTCATCCGTTGTGGATCCTTGTGCATCAGGCACGTCTCCACCAACCTTGCGTCGCAGGGAGACATTGAGGTCGATAGGCCAATTTCGTTCTCCAGACAGCCCGTTTACAAACTTATAGGCCTCCAAGTCTTCGTCATCCCCGATAGGAAACGGCCTGGACCCTTCCTTCTTTGACTTTACATATGTGAGCTCCACATCATTCCTCCTCCCATCGACATTAAACTTGGCCATCACCTGTTTCTTCAGCTTTACATAGTCAATCCTTTCGTCCACCACCATTGACGAAACACAAATAAGTAAATAATATTTATAAACATATGCATAAATCGGGTTCCCGCTATATAAATAAACTCGTTATTAGGATGATTATAGTGTATCGATCAATGTATGGAAGATACCATCTAAATCCACTACACATAATAAAGGTGTCCTTATGAATGACACTTATCCTAAACAACTCGACACTTGTCGGACATGTGTCGACAATGGCTATACACTTGTCCTAAACAACTCGACACTTGTCGTCAGACTCGGGACACGTGTCGACAATGGCTCAGATTCTTCCTATAAATATTGGGCAAGACCTTCATGTTCATGGTCGGTTTTTTGATGGCTCAATGAGCTTTCCCGAGCGGGATTTGTCTCGATCAAGCGGGAGCCGACGTTTGATGAAGCCTTGGGAGGAAGGTGGTCCGCGTATGGCTTGAGCTCGGATCGGCACAGGTTTGGATATGCTGACGCTGATCTCGTCGCATATCTCAGGTAAGCCCGATCGTCTTAGCTCGCCCGCGTCCAGTCTGATCCCGGAACCCGCCGACACGGGATTCCGAAAATCCGGTTTCGTCAACCATGGCTTTCTGACTCCTTGTTCTCGTGAAGACCCAAGTGCCGCCTTCACACGCCCACCATCCTCCAAACAATACAGTGATACAAACTGATGATTTTTCCCCTGTTGCATTTCATAGGGAGACAGAAATTAATTTGTATCGACGGTATTTACATATGAACAACACTTACCAAACATAGAGAGAACACTTACCCATTTTATGTCCGACCAGAGGACTGTCCAGTAAATTCCAACACCTGTCCAGTGGGTACGATTTAACCGTCCAGTGAAAAGTGGCTTTGTACAAGTAAACCGTTTACTGAACCCAGGCCCACTTGCTTCTTCTTCAATGGATTCTCTCTCTTTCTTCAGATTTTGTGAATAAAAGTGACGCCCAGAATTTCTCTAATCTCTTTATATAGACCACACATCATTTGACACCTACCCTCTTTCTTCACATCCAACGCTGGCCATTCCCCTTCTTCAAGTTCCATTTCCCCTGCAATTCATTAATGCGAACTAATGATTTCCCTCAGACATTCTTCAAAGCTTATATACCCTCTCCCTCCTCCCTCCTCCCTCCCTTTTCCCTTTTTTTTTTGGCGCCATCCCTGGGCGGGAACAATTGGCTCCCTCCTTTTTACTGTACCCAGCTGCTCCTTCTCTCTCCCTCTCTCTACCTGTCTTTTCAATATTGATCAGGATTTTCACCCTCTCTCTCTCTCTCTCTCTCACACACAGACTCTCTCTCTCTCTCTCTGTCTTTTCCTCGCTTTTCCGTCTCTCTCTCTCTCAATTGTCCAGCTGTCATACTCACACTGTCCAATCCCCCCCCCCCACTTACCTGCTACCGGTTGAGCCAAAAATCCGAATATCCAAATTTTAACAAATTTTTTCCGGATGGGGTTATGTGTGCAAGGGTTTCACCCAAATGGGTTATTTTAGCAAATTTCCCTAGAATTAAATATCAACATTGGTGATTTTGTGGACGCAATTAACTTGTATAATTTTAGGCTACCAAATATGACCACGTAAACGTAATACACTAAATTGTCTCACATATTTTTAGGAGCTTTTTCGGCGGGGGAAAAAAAATGAAATGAGCGGAAATGAGCTTTAGATAATTAAGATTCGATGTGTGACTCTCGTTTTCGTTAGTACAAAAGCTTTAACATATGGTATTTCAACTCTTGCAATATACGAATATAACCTTTTTTTTTTGACATTTCACGCACATTTATATATTGCCGTGCAAAATTGACGTGAATTCACTAAAACGGCGAAAAACTAACATGTTATCAATATGCAATGATAGTGGCGGAGCCAAGATTTATATTCGGGGGTGCTAAAATTTTGTTTGTGAAATTTTTTTTTTTTTTTATAATTATTAAGAAGATTTTTTCTAAGAAAATATTGAAAAAACACTAAAATTGTAATTTTTTTAATTTAAATATAAATATGACATTTTTTAATGAAATAGTTGATAGAAACAAAAAAAATATAGAGAGAGAAATCAAGAAGAATATTTAATGATATAGTAAAACATAAATATGACATTTTTAATGAAAAAACACTAAAATTGTGATTTTTTTAATTTAAATATAAATATGACAATTTTTTAATGAAATAGTTGATAGAAACAAAAAAAATATAGAGAGAAATCAAGAAAAATTAATAATATAGTAAAACATAAATGTAACATTTTTTTAATGAAATAGTTGATAGAAACAACAAAATATAGATAGAAATAAAGAAGAATTAATGAAATAGTAAAAAAAATAAAAGTAAAGGATTTGGGATTTGAACCTAAGACCTTTTGCTTCTCCTACCTTCCCTCCTTCCTTCCTTTACCACTTGAGCTATACACCCCTCCTGTGTAAAATATCATTTAAAGATGTATATTACCTTAAAAATACTAAATATATGCAAAAAAAATAATTTTTTTGTATTTTTTTTTCTGAGCCGGGGGGTGCTCGAGCACCCCAAGCACCCCTGGCTCCGCCCCTGTGCAACGACATTTCAATATTTTTGTTTGAAGAACGAAGAATCCAATTCATAAAAAAAAAGTTTTAATATTTTTCCTTTTAAAGTTGGAGGTAGCCCGTAATGAGAAATTGGACTTTATTTTATTTGAAGCAAGATAAGAATTCGGTTATCTAGACAAGCCTAGAGAAACCGAGAGATCGGACAAGTCGGTGGATGGACTAACCATCATATACAACTTGAAGCAAATGACAAAAGAAATTACAGAAGCAAATGACATAAATAAAATTACAAAAGAAACGTACAAGTCATCCTACACTAAAATACAAGCTAAAGAGACAAACGAAACAAATCGGTCAAAAGGACGACGCACACAGAGAAATTGGACTTAATTTCAAACTTTTTAGATTTTTTTTTATTAACAAATCTATTTATTTTCTTGTTTCTAATTATCAACTAGTTTATTTTTAACGAGGGTAGCCCACCTCTTATGGTAAATCTCGGGCACGTGACCCAGTCGCAAAGGCGGATGTTAGTGGGATCTCACTCAACATTTGCTGGGTGAAAATTTTGAAAGTAGTTTAATGAAAATAAAATTGTTGGGTGATCTTAATTTTGATGGATTAATTTTCGACCCATAATCAAGCTCATATAACTAGCACTATTTTTTTTTTGATTGGGTAAAAATTCGGATGGGAACACCCTATCCGAAAGTATCCTGTCGGATGAGGTCAAGAAGACATGTATCTAGGTATAGCTTTGGCCCCCTGGTTGAGTAGCAAAGGTGTGCAACCTTATCCGCTACCCAACTTGTGTTGTTAGATAATCCGTGATAATCTTTGAGTCTTCTTCTATTATGAGATCGATTATCTTTAATTCTCTAGCTTTTTCTATCCCAAGACGTAGGGCTAGAGCTTCCGCCATAAGAGGTGATTGTCCACCAATAGCTTTACCACCAATGTTGATAGGGTCACCACATCAATCTCTGATGATGTGTCCAATGGAACTATTTGAGGTTGATGTAAATTATCCGTCAAAGTTTAACTTGTATTTTCTAGCCAGAGGTTTCCTCCAGCGGTAGGTTTTCCTATTGTTCTTAGTGAGAGATTTTTCCTTATTTTGTTTCTGTAAGTCGTCGTTCTCCATCTCATTCCATCTGCTAGCTTTCCTCCAGTTTTCAATATTATCCATGATCATTAATACCCTCTGGAGAGGGGATGTTTTTATTTCTAAGGATTATTTGATTCCTTATAAACCAAATGGTCCACTATCTGTTTGCTATCTTTTGTTTCTTCTCCATAAGAAGAGTGGAACCTAAAATTTATAGAATTTGATCCATATCTCTGTTTTTTTAAATAAGGGTGTTAATGCTTTGAGATATTTGTCTAGGAAATTGTATATAACTAGCACTAATTAATATGGAAACTCCTTTAGCCCTTAATTAGTTTAATTATTTAATTACTACAGCATTTCACCACTTTCACAGTTTCACTACAATCAAAAGAAGAAATTTCCCCGGCCACTCTTCAAGACTCTAAAACCCCTCACCATAATTATTTAATCTACTGTCTTCACAAATTAGGTAGGTCTATACATTCTCTTTTTATTATTCTTTCAAAACTATTTATTTAATGCCTAAAATTTATAATTAGAGTTTTTAATTATTTGATAATTTGATTATAGAAACTAGGAGTAATCTATTTTAATTAATATATCGTTGTTTATACTTTATATAATCTATTATTTGAGTTTATTTTGTACTACAAAATTACTAGGATGGATTTGTGTAAAATTTTGTTTTTATATACTCCCTCCGTTTCATATTAAATGTCGTTTGTCTTTTTCTGCACGCTTTTTAAGAAGCAAAAAACTCTATAAAATATTATTTTTTTAATTAATTTTTTTTATATAATTTGATACTTATTAGTAATAAGTATCAAATTATATAAAAAAATTAATTAAAAAAAGAATACTTTATAAAGTTTTTCGCTCCTTAAAAAACGTGTCGAAAAGTAAAGCGTCATTTAATTTGAGACGGAGGGAGTAATAATTTCCTGATGGAATACTATAAAAATCATATTTTGACCCGACAAAGTTTAGTAGTTTCTTAATTATGAATATTTTTCCGCTCACATGACTTTGAAACACTAGATCTGCCACTGTCCAGCCGGCAAGAGTCACGCACCAAGCAAATCGGTTTGCACCGACGGGCTAAATCCAATGGTAATAAGCAACGTGAACCTTGATTATTTCAGCAATAGAAAAGGCAGAAAATAAGGAAGTAAATCTAATCAACTAGTTTGTATCAGCAAACCTATCATTCAGGCTTACCAAACACCAATTACTAGCTTATGAATAATTGAATTTAACATACATGTAACACATCTAGTTTATCAAATTCAGTTACCCATCGGCTACGTGTTACCAAACTAACCCCTAAGTCTAACAAAACGAGGGTTGGAGGTTCAAAATAACTAGTTTGGAACCCTTGGAATTCAAGCTCAATATATTATATGGAATCGTATTATATTCTCTCCGTCTAAAAATATAGACCGTTTTCATTTTTCACATGTTTTTTAAAAATAAAAACTCTTTAAAATATTTTTATTTTTTTAAAACAATTTAATGCTTAGTAATGTGTTAGGTTTTTGGGGATATTTTTTTTATTAGGTAAAAATTTGAGTTCATATATACCTGAAACTCGAGGACCGATCAGGTCGGCAGACGGAGAACCGCCTAAACAAATGTAAAGTACAAGAACACGATGCAATATCAGACAAAAACACTCTACAAAAGTGAAGTTAAACCCTCCTAAACCTAACGTGATAAGGACGAATCGACAAACGAAGCTATGCCCCACTCTATAGCATAATCGCAAGTAACGATACATTTTCAGGTTTTTGGGGATAGTCGGGGTTTGGGTGGGTAGATTATAGATCGGTTTAGGGTTTATTTGTGTGTTAATTTCTTGTGTTTTTCCTGCCTCGTAAAAGTCCCTTGCTCGAGCCAGGATCCTTACATCCCTCCGTCAGACATTTGTGTGACACAAAATTATTTTGGGTATAATTTCATTTTTTTTTTAAAAAATAAAAATTATATTTACATTCTGTATACATATATTCGTATATTTATAAACTTTCATAATGAAAAATGATGTTTTAAAAAAATATAAAATTATTTTATCAAATATTTGTTATTTTAATTATATATATTTTTTAAAATTTGATTTTTCAAGAAAAAAGTTTAGACATATAAATATAAATGTATAGAATATAAATATAATTTTTAAAAAAATTAAAAATAAAATTATACTCAAAATAATTATGTGTGACACCGAGGGTCGTACGGAGATCCTGATTCTCCTCGAGCCAGGATCCTGGCTCCCCTGGCTCGGCCTTTCCACTATATCCTCTTGTGTTTTCTGCGTGACATGTGTCCGAGTATCTGCAGTCATTTGCCCTTCCAGCCTTCCTTTATTCAATTCGGGGTATTTGGTTTTATTGTCTTCCATAAAAATCTCCTGTCGTGTGTAGTGTGTACCCTTATTATTCTCAAATATCACTTCTTTTTTTTTGATCAAATCAAATATCACTTTTGATATTGTGTTAAGAACTTCCTTTATAGATGTTATTCCATAAATTAAAATGGATAAACCCTGGGATTTAAGCTACTAACAAAATTAAAGAAAATCTTTCCAAGCAGAGAAACCGCTAATTTAATCTTACATGTACTCAAGAGAGCCAAACAAAACATTAGGGTAAAAAAGGGTGATTAGGTTCCAAAGTACCAAATCCAGATTAGATATGATGCCATCTATAATAAACAAAAGTAATAATATAACAAGATAGAAAAAATATTTCAACGGCTACTACTTGAGGGGAATATATAATTTCAAAATCTTGTCTTTTGACAAGTTAGAGTTTACAAACATTAATTCCACTACACTAATACTAACAAAATCTAACGCAAATATCCTTGCATTTTACCTTGTTCTCAGCCGCTGAAATTATCACTCAATAGTCAATCTCAATCCAAGATTCAACGGTTAAAATTTCCTCCCATTTAATTTTTATCGAGTAAACGATTAACAAAAACAAAATACAAAATAACCAGACTGATCAATGGTCTCAGCTTCCCAGGTGCAACAAGTAACATGTAATCCAATCTCATCTCACGTGACCACAAAACTTCATAATAAACCAATCTAAGCAAAAATTAGATTAAACGGCCGGACAAATACTTTGCCAGGTTTTCTTCTAGGAAATTTGTCCATCGGTTGATAGCTACAGATGGGGAAGAAAGAAACTAAAGAAACTTCAAAAGAGTGCACACACTGCACAGGAGTAACGCACCGGTACCTTAATGCACAGCAACTGACCTTGCTCTAATCACTAGGCACTTGCGCAGCCTATGAAGCGACCCCGACATTTGATTCAGCACGCGTACCTTGCACCCCGGGTGGATGGTTGTAGTATGAGTTCCCTCCCCCGTTGTTGCTCCTCCCGCCTCTTCCCCTGTAGTTGTTTCTTGGATAGTAGTTTCCAGCACCCTGTTGTTCATAGTATTGGCCCCGCCCATTCTGATATGGTCCACCACCCCTCCCGGTTCCTCTGCCCCCTCGTCCATTAGGGTAGCCCCTACCACGCCCACGGCCTCCATATCCTCTGTAGTTCTGGTAGGGTCTACGAGGCATGTATTGCTGTTGTCCCTTTGAGTCAAGGTCGTCCTGCTGCTGCTGTTCATTCTCGACTTGTACCATCTCCCCGTCTACATCAAATGAGACCTCCTCTATTAAATTTGATGTCTCCAGATTGACCTGTCAGAGACCAAGAGTGGCTCAGAAATCCATGAAACAACAAACTCTCTTTCACTCCAGTAAATTTGGGAATAGGCCAAGCTAACTTGCCTTCTGAATCTCCTCCTCTGGGGCAAGTTGTTGTTCACCCGTAATTTCGTATTCTTCATGATTTGTGTTCTCCTCCTTCAATAAAAAGTGTAGTAACAGTTAGCCAACTAAGATTGGAATTTATGTGTTCAGCTCTTAACATTTTTGCAATTCATGACGAGTTACAATTGTCATCTACTCAGTTTCATGAGCTGATATGCTCCAGTCAGTTTCATGTAAAAGGAAAACAACACAAGTTACAATTGCCATCTATTCCGTGAGATACATCCTGTCTGTAAAATATGGGATTGACCAATATAATTCTGCTTTCTTCCTAAAAAAAATATGAACAGGTGTCCTCATGGATCATTATCTAGAACTTTGATGGTGGCCACAAAAGGATCAAAACAATTAAGGTTAGTCCAAAAGGAAGTGTATCAGAAGTTCACAACTAGTATCATAATTCATAAACATATATCACCTTCGTAACAAGTAGCAAACACATCCAGGCTTGCATCAAATAGCCTAATGAAAATGACCAACTATTTAAAGAACAACGGCTGTACAGATAAAAGTGAATCAATACTATAGCAAGTAGCAAAAAACAGCTTTTTGCTACAACTTACATTGTTGAATAATATGTGAAGAAAAAAACAATGAAGTGCAATTAGATGTGGCGAATTCTCTCTTTGCACAATATGTACTCTCTTTCTATGAAAAAACAGATTTCTGCCATTTCTATAAGGGTGAAAGAAGGAATAGGATTATAGGAATGATGGATTTTAGTGGGAACAGAAATCAACATTTACTTCAATTGTCAGGTAGTGCAAATCAGCAGCTATGCATTTGAGAACTATCAAATGGAAATATCACGGAAATCCCATTTAAAAAAAAGGTTTTCAAAGTTCAGAAGCTGCCCACATATTCCTAAGCAGCTGTAACAAAAAGTACCAGATTTCTACAATCATTTCCTTCCTTGAAGTGGAGTTGAATCCACAAAGGGTAAACCTTCCACCTTTACATTAACCTTTGCATAAGTATCTCTTCTCAGAGAACTCTCCTTCATTTTAAAAAAAATTCTATTTCCACTGAACTTTACCCATAGAGGGTAGATGCTTTCATACCAAGAAAATCAAGCTCTTCTTGAGTTTATATAGATTTTGAAATCTTCGTTTAATAACCCACAAAGGTAACCAATCATTCATATATGATAGCTTTACAATTTTGAGGCAGATGCAAAATACATGATCTCTTTGTTCTGAAAGCATGACAACGATTCACATTGGCAGACAACCTTCAATTCTTTGCCAACTTTTGATCACCATCACATTCACATTAGAGAAGAATATGAATCGTAGTCAAACTAATTACCAGTTTTAGCAAGCCCTCGGTATGTTATACATATCATTTACTTACTTCCTCATAATATCATAATGCAATTCCTAAAAATGTATTGATCAAACTGCTGCAGGTATTCTATAAATGGATCCATTTTAGCAAAAGTTGGGTATGTCTAGTAACCTTCAACATTCTCTTAAACAAAAAATAATAGCCATGATCACATTCTAGTTCAAGTATCTCAAGTACTAATCTTGGAAATGTAACACAGAAAGATATGTGATAAGATCTTAAAGGCCTTTTAATATATCAATAGTTGCCTAATAAAAGATCGAACAAATAAATAAGGTCTGGATTCATAAGTATATGAACAGACGGCTAAACAACCTACTGCTGAATAATTGTTATGAAACACTTGGCATCAAAACTAAAACCAATCGCAGGCACCGCAAGCCAATTCTGCCACTAACTTCCAAGATAAAAGAAATTTCCACAGTATCGTACATAAATAAATAAAGAATGACCCCATTCAATTCAAAGAGTAAACAACAAGTACTGGGATTACATTGTTCTGGCACAAATGTAACTGTGTACCCTAAAATAGTCCCACGTGTAATAAAATCCTAAAATGTAATAAGTAATACACGAATTTACAGTACCCATCAAATTAGTTAGGATCAAATCAGGGTTGCCAAATTCGCTCACCCCCCCTGTGAATTCCGAACTAGTTCGCCCGAACTAATTCGCAGTTCGTTTGCGAACAAATTCGCCTGAATTCGTCTAGAATTCATTGGATTGGGCGAATTCAAGCTGCACATAAAGAGAGTGCGAGAATGAAGAGAGAGGAGCTAGATTTTTCGGTGATACTTTAATGTTGATGCATGGAGGTCGGGAGGTCGAGTGTGGAAAGAGAGGAGGCGGAGGAGGCATGGAGGTCGGGAGGTCAGGAGATCAATTCTTTACAGAGTTGGGGAGTTTGGGAGGGAGGAGGCGGAGGAAGAAGACGAGTAAGTAACTAGGGTTAGGATTTTAAAAAATTACAAAACTTACCCCTAATTTATAACATTTATGAAAAATCCCCTATAATTTTAATTACAAAACATCACCTTTTTTTTATAAAGTCCCAAATAATATCTATCTTTGGGAGATGGAAGGGGAAAAGAACTAGAACTGAATTCAATTCTAGTTCGCGAATTCCTCAAGTGGAATTCCCCAACGAACTGAATTCTCTCCGAAGAGCAAATTTCGAATTCGTACGACGTTTGCGAATTCAACGAACTACGAATTTGGCAACCATGGATCAAATCTTCAACCATGAGTAAACCAAATTACGAAGAAAGACCATTCTTAGACCCTCTTGTGCACAAAACAAGAATGAGCTCCTGACATAAACATTGTCCACTGAACCATCATGTAAGATCAACTCAATGAAGCTGACCCATCAAATATAGATTCCAAGCAACTCTCAAAACACATGGAAACCTTGTGTCCATATAATGAGAACAAAGATAGAAGACACAGCTTGCACAAATTTAGTTTTGACTGCCCAACAAGCTTCAAAATTGATATAATAAGACAAACAAGCTAACTAATACTACGAAGTAAGAAATTAGTCTATTCAACAAAATTCAGCTGCTAATAGACAGACAAGGTAATCAACACAAAAAGGTTGCCCAAATTGGTTAAGTACTCCTTTGCATATAGGCAGAGCATAAGACAATAGGGCAAGAATAGAAGTAACCCAACAACAAGGCACATCAATGAAACTAGCCTAAAATGAGCAAGGGTGCTCTCTCATTTTGCACAAGATAAAGTCACCTCTACTGTTCTGAATCACAAGCTAATGTATGACATGGTCAGTCAGCTATGCACAGCAATGTATAACAATGTTAGTCAGCTATGCGCAGAATCAAGTTTTCAACATAACATGTCTGTGCTTAAGATAATAAAAACAGATCAACAAAACCTTTTGCTATGTGCTTAAGATAATAAAAGCAGATCAACAAAACCTTTTGCTATAAAGGACTACAGATTATATCTATATCAGATTAGAAACAGTTAAAGCAAGTACAATATTAAACCCTGCTACTAATTTAAATACAGAAATACCCAAGTTGAAGAGCCACAAAGTGAGTGAAGGAAATATGCACATTAAGAGATCTGAGCATTCCATATATATATAATCAAATAATACTAAAATAGTAAAATGCTTAGCGATCATTTAAACCAATCCAAGCATTAAAAAATGGATTAGATCTTTACCCCCTCCTGATACTGCCCAACGGATTTTTCCTCTTGAGTAGGCATTGAAACAGGCACCACAGATCCATGAAGTGGAACCTGGAAGGATCCAAAGTTTGCAACACCCGCAGCAGCTACCATCTCAACTGGCCCTCTCATTTCGGGCGTGGTAGTGTAATAATCAGAGGACATAATCTTGCTAAGCTTTTCTCTAAGACCAGCATCTGGTGCAACACAATTTAACAAACAAATGAATGATTTGTTCCTCATTAAGCAAGGATGATTGAAAAAGCAGTCAAATTAAAGATTTGGAATGAAAGTTCATACAGGTGATGTTGGACTGTGAGTCGATTGGCTGGTCAGACTTCTCAAGCCACAACTTGGCATGCTCAATGCACCGGTGGAGAGCGTTCTTGTGCGAAAGGCCAGAAGAAACAGGCCGAGATATCAGCAACCCCTTCAAAGCCGCAATCAAATCCAAATCCCGCTCCACAAGAAGATCAGTGGCATCATCGGTAACGTAATCGTAGGTCAAACAGCAACTTCTCTCGTGCGTCTTCGTAAGCATAACCGAAGTGAAGTCGCTCTGCTGCATAACATCAAACAGACTCCCAAAGTAGAGCAGATTCAACAGATCATCGACGGCGGAGGAGGAGTCAAGCTCACCGCCGCTGACAGCATCAGCATCCTCCGAGGCGGAATCGGCAGCGCTAGCATCGGGAGCCGCGTTGACCGGCGCCTGGCTGTGGCTCTGGAGAGCGAGGGAGACCTCCTCAGAAACAGCGGCGGAGAGCGGAGAACGGAGCTTCTCGAGCTCGTCGATGAGGGCGACAACGCCAGGCTTGGAGCGGAGAACCTCCTGCTGCTCCTTGTTGAGGGATTTGCCCTGGGACAGCGATTCCTCCATCTGGAGGATGCGAGTTTGCTTCTTGCGCAGCGCTCGGATGCGCTTGTTGATCAAGGTGAGGACGGGGCCCTCGGATGCGGTGGATTGAGCGTCGGAGGTGGAAGTCGCCGCCATAGCTGAGGGCGGAGATTGTGGCTAGGGCTAGGGCGGAGATTGGGGGAGGTTTTCGCTGAGTGAGGGAGGGGGGAGGGAGAACTCTGAATAGGAGCGCGGCGGTGGGGTTTTAATGGAAGGGGAACCCTTCTTGCCTTCTTGGTTGGGTTTAGACCGAGATTGAATTGACGGATTTACCCTTGTGTTATTGGTGTTTTTACCTCTTGCCTCCTAAGCAATCAAACGTAATTGGATGAATGGGAAATTGGGCCGCAGCTTAATGGATTTGGGCTATTTGTTTTATTTTACCCAATACATTTTAAATTCGATCATAGGTTTTGGCAGGGACAATATAAACCTTTAAAAAATGGCTTTTAAAGGTTTAAACATGCCATCCCATACTTAGGGCATCTTTGTTACGGAGTGGGAGGGGATGCCGGGGGTGGAGATGGGTTTTTGGGGAGCGCACCGGTGTGTTTGGCAAGAGGTGCGAGGGGATGAAGGAGGATGGGAAGCAGGGGGTGCGGGGGGTGAGACGGGGTGAGAGATCCACCTCCTTCAAGGAGGATGGACGAGATGGGAAGGGGATGGGTTTCAGATTTGCCCCTCCTCCTTCATCTCCATCCCAAATCAAAATGGAGTGTGTAGTAGGAGGAACGGGTTGGATGGAATAGGGCGAGGTCTTCAAGAGCGCCGAGTTCCCAACAGGATGGAGCGCATTCAGTGTCTCAATCGGTTCGATTAGGTCGTGTTCATTGCAATGAGCAATTGATGAATGCCATCTACAAATTCAAGGTAACCCCCTTCCCCCCCTCATTTCTCATTTACGATTTTGACTACTCTTGGCAGATTGAATAGGAGTTTCGATTTATAAAGGATTTCTAAGTTTCTTCTTTGTTAAAATTCTTGGATTTGAAAAGAACGAAGGTGTGACATGGGATTGAGAATGACAAATGTTGTTTGTAATTTTGGAAGAGGTGTTACAATTTTTATTGATTTTCAGATGAATTTTGTATCGAGAGAACTTATAATGGTGGAACAAGGTATCAAATCGACTGCACTTAGTACTGAATAGGGAATACTAGTTTGCTAAAGTTTAACCTTAATTGATTTATAATGAAAATTGTAGACTCTCAAAGCTCTATCCTACTTAAGAAGTAAGATTTGAAGCATAAGATGATTTCAAGGAAATGTAAATCCTCATAAGAGAGAAATAGGTATATAAGATTGCATCAATGAACTTTGCATTTATTAAGTGTGTCATCACATTTATCCTGAAAAATGATTGATTATGTAATTCTCAACTTGTTGGCTTAAGGATGGGGCATGATAGATGCTCTTAGTGTCCCTAAGGTAAATGGATTATGAAGCTTACTCCCTGGCACCTCTTGTATGTGTTATATTTGCATACTTTCTACTATTTTTATTAAATGTCTGGAGAGTTGATTGTGTCTGAGTTATATTGACTATTGAGTAATTGGTGAATGGTGCCTATACATCTCCAATTTTATAATATAAACTTTATACAAGTTATATCTAACTGGATATCTCTATGCTTTTGATCTCAAAGGACTTCATATATTTTTGTTGAATCTTTCTTTTCTTTGTTTCTTTGGATAGATATTTGATGAGCATTTTTATCTCATATACTGCCAAGTTTTGGGAGTTGGACACATACCACTATTTTTTTTAATCAAAAAAGAGAAATTGATAAGATATGGGAATCATGCATGCTCTTGCATGTTTCACTGATTCGATGGAAGCAACATCTAAAGGTCTGTTAAATTTTTTGTAAGGCTTTAGCCTTTAATTATTCCAGGTGACGTTCCATTTTACTAGAGATTTTCTAAGGCTTCATTGATTGTGGGTCTCACTGATTCGATTCTAGCAACTTTTCAATTTTTATATGACTTTACTGATTTGCAGGACCTTACAAATGATCAGGGGTCGATTTATTTCCTTATTCATCATCAAAATTTTCTTTTCTTAAATCTTTTATGTGACTGTAGGATGTAACTGTTTATGTTTTTCTTGTTCAAGTTATTAATTCAGGAGTAGCTGGTTGCTCTACTGGTCTTGCTAAGTTATCCAGGTATGTGTTACTCATGCCACTCAAAATAAGTGTGAGGGGCACATTCATTTATTTGTCTACTTCTTCTTCCATTTAAATAATCCAGTCTTGTGATTATTTTTTCAAACTTGGGTTACCGACAAGAATTTTTTCGTTAAAAGTGGGTAGGATTTTTGGAGAAGCTTTAGAACATGCTTTGTAAAACTATAGCATAAAAATTTATAGAGATTCTCTTCGGTTTCTCTACGTGAAGAGCAAACTTTTTTCTTTCTAAAGTACTTGAAGATATTTGCATGAAGAGGTGCACCTATAATAAGATAGATAGCATGATGTCACGATATGGATGTTGGACATGAGTAAAAATGGACCAGCTGGAAGGTGTAAGCAGGAATTCAATGGGTGATTATTCTTAGTGTTTTTGAGTCAATAGTGTGAGATTAAGCTTTTGGTTTTGGGAAATATTAAATATGTTCACTCACTAGAGAATTTCGGATATTTTAGGTAGGAAAAAAGCCTTGTATGAAGCAAAAGGGAAGCCAACTGCTTACGGAAATGAATGCATACATACAAGCAGGTAAACATTTACATGCCCATTTTGCTATTAAACAAGGGCAAGGGTTAGCTAAAATTGTTGATGCACTTTGCCATTTGTTATTTAGTGGTATAATAGTACTTGATCTATATATGCATCTTAAATTGACTAAAATTGTTTGTTGATGACCATTTTGCAGATCTCTAAACCATTATGCGGATCAACATAGTGTCAAACCTAGCACATAGATACTTTTTCATTATTCCACTTTGTCTAGATTACAAACGATTGAGTATATGGCTAGTTTGAATGATCAATTTGTAGATAAATCAAATAATCATTTTGTAAATCGATCACTTTGGAGCTCTTAATGTAATGAATATTACTTTATGAGTCAATGAAAGTATTTTGTTTTAAATATATATGTTATGTTAATACTATAATGAATATTTAATATTTATTTATGATTATATTAATGTATTTAAAATATATATAATGCAATTGGGAAGCTATATATTTTTCAATTCAAAACCGCTGCCAATATATAGTAAAACTGCTTCTTATGATGGAGGAACAAATTGTCACTTTAGAGTAATAGGCAGCGGTTACTTTTATCCTTTGGCAGCGTTTTGGCGAAAAGGCTACACATACACTTGGTGTATGTATACACCATTTTTTTTTTTTTGAAAATTTATTTTTCTAGGGTTCACCATTTAAAATTTAGGGTATCATTAGCGGTTATTGAAATTTGTAAGGTTTATTCCTTATAATATGGGTATAATAGAGTTTTATAGAAAAATTTTAAGGTTAGTTTTTACAATTTTAAAAGTAATGGATACATTTTTTACAAAATTTTACACATGGAAAAAAGATACACCAACATACACTTGGTGTATGTGTATAATTCTTCCGTTTTGGCTCCTTTTTATGAAACCGCTGCCTTAGGTCATGAAAAACGCTGCCATAGAGATAAGGCGACGGCCGCAGAAGGGGCGGTAAAAAAGCGCTGCCTTAGGGTTTTGGTAGCGGTTATCCTAAAAGGTGGCGGTTTTTGACCGCCGCCAAAGTTCTTAATTGTAGTATCAATTGCATTACATTGAATTAGAATAACAATGAAATCATTCCAAGGATCATGAACCCCAACCATTGTCAAGAATTGCATGTGAAGCATTTTCATCATATTGGCAACATCTTTGCAATCATTATTGTTTTTTACTTATTTGCTTTATTCAACTCAATCTTGTTCTTGTTTGCTTTAAATCATCATTAGATGCACGAATCTAGTTCCGACTCCTACTTCTCCGCTATACTAATTTATTAATTTGCTAAAGTTAGGATTATTATTTGCATTTGGGACTAGAACCCGTATAAATTTGTGCTTAGGATTTGAGTTTTGCAGAATTTTGATGAACATGTTATGGCTCTAATATCATTTCAAGTTTTGCGGATCATAAAGAAAGAGAGAAAGAAACATAAAAATAGAGAGCTTCAAGCTCTGATCATGAAAGCAGGAGACGACATAACACAGGAGGAAAAAGATAAAAACATGAGAAAGATTTTTATTGAATTAGAAAAGATGATACAAGATATCCTAACAATCTGTATTTATAGGGTTTCAAAGATGAGTTGCAACTTGTGCTGCAACTTGTTTTCCCGCCAACTAACAACCCTAACAACCCTTTTATTTTATATAATACCAATGTTCTAAAAAATGCTCGGCGGATGCTTGGCGGCAGGGTAGCGCTAAGCGCCAAGACGGTTTGACGGCCTTATTAGCGGTTCTTGGCGAATAAAACGGTTTTTTTATTTTTTATATATATTTATCTCATAAACTATGTATAAAAACATATATTATGTAATAAACTATGTATTAATTTTAAGTTTATAGCATATAAAATAAAAAATCATCATGACCCTTTTTAAAGTTGTATGAATCAAATATAAAATCATATAAATATATTCAAATAAGTATCACGATTTCATAATAGAGAAATTTAAAACCATAAAAACTAAATAATCTTAATTTAAAACCGCCAAGACCGCTAAGCCTCCGTCCCGTGCCCGCCAAAACTCTTCCCCGCCAAGCCCGATTTGCACCCGCCAAGGCCGCCAAGGTGCTGTTTCATTCCCGCCAAGGCCCTCCCCCGCCAAGCTACACCGCCAAGGCCGAATTCGGGACGGTGTGGGTCCGTCTTGGCGGCCGCCAAGGCCGTTTTTAGTACAATTCATGCGCTATGACGCGATTTTTTAAATCATAAAAATCTTTACCATAAATGTATCGGGTGTCCCTATATATACCGCAAATTCACGGATTAGAGCTACTAAATCCGGCGTTGTAGCATTTATTATTATATTACAACGTCGGATCCAACGCTGTAACTGTGAAGTGAAGGATCGGATCGGGCCTAACCGGACTAACAACATCGGATCGGACGTTGCTAGGGTAAATATTAAACATTTTATCACACACACCCAAAACAACAACAACAAAAAAACACAACGTCCTTTTGGAAGTTGTATATCTTTTTTTTTTGTTTTTTAAAATATATTATATTTGTCCCAATCTTACCCATATTTTTTAAATTTATAAATTAGTTGGAAAGAGATACAATATAATTTTTTAAATGATTTAATAAGGTAAAGTAGTAATAAAACTCAAACACACCACATATTATAATTTGAAAAACATATATAATTATATTATTATTAGGATAAAACTAAAAAGGAAAATATAAAGCTATCATATAATGATTAAAAAGATCATAAGCACTATGATTATGCGAATACTTTTGAAGTTATATAGATATACATAACATATTCATTATTTTCATGAGAAAGATGGCTAG
Source organism: Persicaria tinctoria (assembly GCA_037127255.1). Classification (NCBI taxonomy): domain Eukaryota; kingdom Viridiplantae; phylum Streptophyta; class Magnoliopsida; order Caryophyllales; family Polygonaceae; genus Persicaria; species Persicaria tinctoria. The sequence continues at coordinate 20,568,833 of JBANSL010000016.1, read as the reverse complement.
AAAGAGGGAGAAATAAATAGAGAAATGATATGTGATATATTCTATAGCGCATTTAGTAGTTTTTGTCATCATTTACATGTCATTGTGAGAGATATTTGTATGAACTTGGTGATCCGGAACTTGTTGAAGAAGTTGAAGAAATCATAGGATCATGCAAGTTATAGAAGAGTTGAAGTTGAAGAAATTCGGAAGCAGCTGGAATCAGGTGAGCTTGGCGCGGCCGCGCTGCTACATGACGTGCCTGCGCTGCTAGGAGGAAGTACCTGCGTTGAAGATCGACGCGGCCAAGCTGCAGAGATGAAGTCAGGCATTGGAGTGCGAGCGCTGTGTCTCTGACGCGCCCGCGTCGTTGCCTCTAGGGCTGTTACTTGAGCTGAGTAGCTCGAGCTCGGCTCGGGCTCGGCTCGGAAAAAGCTCGACTCGGGCTCGCTCGAATTAAATACGAGTCAAGCTTGAGCAGAATTCTGAGCTCGAGCTCGGCTCGAGTAGCTCGTATAGCTCATTTTATGGGTGAAATTACAGTTCTCCCCCTATGTTTCATTTAACCCCATGTAAAAAGGTTTATTTAACCCCTTGTAAATAGGGTGTATATCTCGTTTCGTAGGTGAAATTATAGTTCTGTCCCTAGGTTTTATTTAACCTCTTCTTCTAAAGAGTCTGTCAGCCGCTTTGCCTTTTGGAGTCCATTCACTTTGAATCACAGATCTACATTTTGTGAGTAGCTCGAGCTCGACTCGGCTCGGCTCGAGAAAATGAGGCTCGAGCTCGAGCTCGTCTCGTTTGTAAACGAGCCAAGCTTGAACCCCCACTACTCGAGCTCGTTAGCTCGTATATCAGCCCTAGTTGCCTCAGAGAGAAGAAGTAGCAGACATTCACTGACGCGCCCGCGCTGCTATCCGACGCGCCCGCGTCAGTCCTTGGAGATGGATTCTTATCCGATTTTCCCCTATCTTATTAGTTGTTAGTTTATATTTTTACGGGTTTTTAACCCTTTAAGGACGTTATTTTCCAGAGACGTTTTTTTTCCCTTTTCATCTCACAAACCCTATGGAGAACTAACTCTCCTTTGTTACACTTGGTTCTTTGAAGCCCTCGATTGAATTGGTTGTGAGTATTCTACTCTCGTTCGTCCTTTGTTAATTGTTTCGATCTCTTGTGCTTATTGCTTGATTGCTTATTATTGGTTAATCTGGATTGATCACCCAGGTTTATCGATACTAGTCATATTGCTAGGGTTTCCAATTCCAGGTTTTGGGGTTGTAGACCCATTGTAGCAAACACAATCATCATAAGTAGGTTGCTTGTGTTAGATTGTGAAGGAGATTCGATTACAGGCTATTTTAACGGGTTGTTATAATCGCTTGTATCTCATTATAATTCATGTTTGAATGCTATTGCTTTATTATTCGGTGAAGGTTTCCCCTTGTAATTTGGTGATAAGCGCTTTTAGGACTGGTAGGACTAAAAGCTATTACACGATCTGAATTGAGAACAATTACTGGACATTAGAACTTGAGATTTATAGAATTCGATGATAAACCATCTCAATTGTTGTGCGGATAATTACCTGGTGTAATACTTTTCCATCATATATTCGCAACTTCTACTTGCAACTTGTTCTGTCACTATTGCTTACACACAAAACTCCCCCTTTAATTGGTTACTTTTGGGTAATAATACTTGCTCGTACAATTGATTCTGTTTCCCCGTGGGTTCGACCCTAACTTACCTACTATACTTGTTATAGTTTGCACCTTAGGAATTTACTTTGATTTGGCATAATGACATTAAGCCGGTCAAATTTGGCGCCGTTGCCGGGGAAACACGGATTATCTTTGTTCTTGTTTGTCTTATTACTTGTTTGGGTGCGAACCTCTTGCATGGTTCGCACTCGTGCTACTGATCCCCATCTTGTTGATTTTGATTGGGAAATTGACAGGACATACCACCGCCGCCTTAGAGAACAACGTCCACATCCCCAACAACCTAATCCAATGGCTGGAAATGTAAATCAGACGCTACGACAGCTGACAGCAGCAAACATTACACAGCAGGCACCTGCTGTGACAATCCCTGCTCTGGGGAATGACAACCATTTTGAGCTAAAGTCTGGGCTGATTCATCAACTGCCCAAATTCCATGGATTGGCTGGAGAAGACCCCATCAAGCACATGGGGAAGTTTCATAATGTGTGCATGAGGATGAAACCAGCCAATATAGATGAAGCACATATAAAGATGAGAGCCTTTGGGTTCACGCTGGTCGATGCTGCGGATGACTGGTACTACAGTCTTCCTACAGGTAGCATCGATACTTGGCCTAAGCTCCACAAGGCCTTCCTGGAGAAATTCTTTCCTGCTAAGAAGGAGAACATCTTGAAGAAGGCGATCAGCAATATAGAGCAGGAAGAAGATGAAACCCTCTACGATTACAATGAAAGGTTCAAGAAGCTTTGCGCTAATTGCCCCTTCCATGGCTACGGCACGAAGGACCTAGTCCTATACATCTATGGGGGTTGTTGGAATCTGATAGAAGAATGATTGATGCCGCATGCGGAGGAAACATTCTGAATGCCACGCCAGAGGGAGCCATGGAGAAGATTCAGGAAATGGCTGAGGGGACTAGAAATTTTGGGAAGTCCACCAAAAAGAAAGGAGTCAATTCGGTAGACTCTAACCAATCCAAAGATATTGCTGAATTGAAGGAAATGGTCAGGAGGCTCACTCTGCAAGGGACTCCTCAACAACTCAAGGCTTGTGGAATCTGCAATGATAACTTCCACCCAACTGATTCATGTCCTACACTCCAAGAAGACACCGCTGAAGTAAGTGCTATAGGTGGAAATGGACCTCAGAGACCCAGACATGACCCCTACTCAAACTCCTACAACCCTGGGTGGAGGGATCACCCTAATTTCAGATGGAGGGATCCACCAAATCAACCACAACAGCAACAGCCACCTCCCTACAATCAGAGGCAGGAGGGTAACGCTCCCTCTACGGAGTCCATGCTCAATACCCTGACACAGCACTTTACTGCGCATGTTCAGACAACTGAATCGAGCATCAAAGATAAACAGAAACAAATGGGGCAAATGGCTGAAGCAATCACGAGAATAGAGGCAAAGACGTTAGGGAGTCTACCATCTCAAACGGTGGTCAATCCAAGGGAAAACGTCAGTGCTATAACTCTTCGAAATGGAAAAGAGCTGAAAAGTCAGGAAGAAGAGGAGGAAAGCACGCAGGTCTCCGACGTGGCAACGCCCAACACTGGCGCGCCCGCGTCAAGAAACAGCGCGCCCACGTCGAGTCCTGAACCTGAGAACGAGATTTCGCCTGAATCCGAGCCCTATGTCGATACATATGTACGACCGAATGTTCCCCCTCTCGAGTCGGAGAAACCAAAACCTCCGTTCCCTGAGGCACTCAAAGAGAGGAGGATAATCGATGATTCAGAGCTTTTCGAGACATTCAGCAAGTGCCAGGTGAACATTCCTCTGCTGAAAATGATAAAAACTGTGCCCAAGTACGCAAAGTTCTTGAAGGAGCTTTGCACGGTAAAGAGGAATCAGAAGCTGAAAGGTAAAAAGAAAGTGCAAGTAAGTGAGCAAGTCTCCGCTATGTTTCAAAGGAGAATGCCAAAAAAGTGCACTGATCCAGGTATGGTTACTATCCCCTGTGTCATTGGAGATGTAAAATTTGATAGAGCTATGCTTGATTTGGGGGCTTCCATAAATGTGCTTCCTTACTCACTTTACAAATCGCTAGATTTAGGACCTTTGCATGAAACTGGAGTAATTGTGCAACTAGCTGACAGGTCTAATAAATACCCTAAAGGAGTAGTAGAAGACGTTTTGGTCATGGTCGATAAACTAATTTTTCCTGCAGATTTCTTTGTCCTGGATATGGAACATGATAAGCATGATGCGCCTATTTTATTAGGTAGACCCTTTATTAAAACAGCTAGGACAAAAATTGATTGTGTTTCTGAGACACTAACAATGGAATTCGATGGAGAAAAGGTTGAATTCGATTTATACAAGGCTATGAAACATCCTGTTGATGACCATTCTCTGTGCTCTATTGATGTGATTGAACCATTAGCTCAAGATCTATTTGATATTTCTAGGGAAGATGAGTTGCAGTCAATTATTGAGAATGCTATTGACAAGTCCTATACAGATTTTTCAACTACATCTAACATGCAGGAATTAGTAGCCCAGATGGATTTAAAAGGTAAGTTCTCTACACATCTTTTGGGCATTGGCCCCAATCTACTGACTCCTAGCGAAGTGCTTGTTCCATCTGTTGTGCAGGCACCTGAAATTGAACTCAAACATCTCCCTAGTCATCTCAAGTATGCTTTCCTAGGAGTTGATGACACTTTACCAGTTATTGTGTCAAGTAAGCTTTCAACAGAGCAGGAAGAAAAGTTAGTGGAGGTTCTGAAGAAGTACAAAACTGCGCTGGGGTGGACCATCGCTGACATCAAGGGAATTAGCCCATCTACATGCATGCACAGGATTCTGTTGGAGGATGGAGCTAAGCCATCACGCCAACCACAGAGAAGGCTCAATCCTCCCATGATGGATGTGGTGAAGAAGGAAGTGCTGAAATTGCTGTCAGCAGATATGATTTTCCCAATTTCTGACAGTCAATGGGTAAGTCCTACACAGGTTGTCCCTAAGAAAGGAGGTATTACAGTCGTGGAGAATCAACAAGGTGAGTTGGTCCCTACCAGAACACAAACAGGTTGGAGGGTATGCATAGACTATCGCAAGCTGAATACAATAACCAGGAAGGATTACTTCCCTCTCCCCTTTATTGATCAGATGCTAGAACGCCTTGCTGGGCGCCCCTATTATTGCTTTTTGGATGGATATTCTGGATATTTTCAGGTGGCCATAGCGCCAGAAGACCAGGAGAAGACTACCTTTACATGTCCTTTTGGTACTTTTGCATATCGCAGAATGCCATTTGGAATATGTAACGCACCCGGGACATTTCAACGATGTATGGTTAGTATCTTCTCTGAGTACATTGAAAATTTCATTGAAGTATTCATGGATGATTTCACAGTACATGGGGATAGCTTTGATACTTGTTTGAGCCATTTGGCACTAGTGTTAAAAAGATGTGTTGAAACTAATCTGGTTTTGAACTCTGAAAAGTGTCTTTTTATGGTAGAACAGGGAATTGTTTTAGGCCACGCTACCTTCAAAACATCCTCTCCTCTTACGTCACCTCTCTATCTCTGTCCACACACCAGCCCGCGCCACCCCTGCGCCCCTATTTCAGCGCCGACCCACCACCGGGATCCCCAAACCCCTTCTCCCTCTCTCCTTTCTTCTCGTCATCGGCACCGGGGAGGAGCTCCACGTCGAAAACCGTTATCGACAATTTTCGACTCTGCAGAAACCGTCGACGCGGCCGCGCCCACATTTCAGCGCGCCCGCGCTGTCTGATTTACGAAACGAGGGAGAACTCGCCGACGCGCCCGCGCTGTGTTCCTGACGCGCCCGCGTCGGCCTCCTGAGCCGAGCCTCCGCTGTTCTTTCGCCTCTTTGTGAGTTATTTCACCTGTCCTTATTTCGATTCGGATCTAGTCTTATTATCTATCGAGTATGAGTTCATCTGAGGAAGAGGTGAGTCAATCCGAGGATAAGGGTAGTCAGTCTGATGATGAGTTAGATTTGTCTGAAGAAGAGTGGGCTATTTATAATAAGGTAAACTGTGTCAGTTCTACAAAATATTTGCATAGAGAGACCCTTCAGAGACTTCAGATGCTAGATTGTATGCAGAAGTGTCTAGCTCACGCTGGTATTGGTGATTTTTTGGAGTTGAGAACTGTAGGATACCCAGAACTGTGCAAGCAGTTCCTCGCGACATATCAACTGAACCTTGGGGATAACAGATTTAGAGGGGTTTCTTTCAGGTTCAATGGTACTACCTACAGGATTTCTGCAGCAAGGATGCGAACTGCTTTGGGGATCACTAAAGTCCCAACTGATGGATGGGTGACAGCCGCGACCGACCCAGACCTAGTTGCATTCTTTAGAGCGGTGTCTGGAGAGGAATTCTTAACCAGTAACGAGTACAACAGCAGGATTACTCATCCTGTCTTCCGTATGTTGTGCAAGATCGTCGCTGGGACATATTATGGGCTGACCACAGATACCAAGCTCTCCATGACACACCTGAGGTTTGCTTACAGCGCTGTGCCTACTGCAAATTATACTCCTGACTGGGTTAGGCTTTTCTTCGATGGGCTGGACAAGGTCAGAAAGGATCGCAGTGTCGCTGGACCAGAAATGGTCCAAAGCGGACTTATTACTCGGGTAGCCATTGCTGCAGGCGTTGAGACAGGTGATTTGCAAGAGCTAGAGGGGCAGGTCATAGCAAAGACCTACACATAGGAGTATCTGCGGAGGTGTTTGATGCTTGACACTGCGCCGGATGGGGGAAGCATTTGGTGTACAGGCAAGAAGAAAGAGCATCAGTTCAGGCTCCCTAAGCCCCTTCCTTGGTCTAAGACTTGGACTGATTGGTATATTGAGGCTGATTATTTTCCGACATCAGTTCTGGGTAGAAGGCATCACTTAGAAGTGGGTAGCAGTAGTGGCACAGCTGGAGTTGCCATGATTGAGGATGCGCTTGTGGCTCCGCAGGCTTTTGTTATGACAGATACTCAGGGTTTCGCACAGAACCCACAGCAGGAGGTGCCTGCTTATTATAACCCTTCTCACGATTGGGATTCTTACCCGACATATCAGAGCCAGCAGGATTCACATCAGTGGGCCCCTTGGCCCCCACAAGCTTTTCAGGACGCTCATCAACAGCCTCAACAGTGGGGCTACTTGCATGACCAGATTGGCCTTCTGCGCCAAGACGTAGGGAGTTTGACGACGATGGTTCAAAACCAAGATAGAGCGCAGAACCAGATTCTCCACCAGCAGGCCGACATCCTAGAAGGCTTTGGCGAGCTCAGAGGTATGAGGGAAGAGCTTCGCCGCATGCGAGAGGATTACTCTCGCCACTATCCACCCCCTAAGTGAGTCCTTCTGTTTCCTTTCTCCCTACTTATTTCTGTCTTCTTTCACATTGAGGACAATGCTTCATTCAAGTATGGAGGAGGGAAAGGACTTACATATCTTGTACATATTTCATTTCCGCATTATTTTTGTACAGATTCTGCACTTGTTATTCTGAAAAAAAAATAAAAAAAATGAAAAGAGGCAATCAAAATCCTGGGATGAGTTGAAAACCCGAAAGGGCAACTCAGGCAAAAATCAGGTAGTCTGGCGAGCTTTAGGCTTTGGCAATATGAGACTTGAGGGAAGTGAGAATGTTTTTGTGAGTACCATCTTTGAAAAAAAAAATGAGTGGCTTGGTGAAAACCCCAGAAGGGCGCCTTGGCAAGATGAGCGTTTACTTTGAGTGTTTAGGATTGATCTCTTGGCGAAGGCGACATAAGAAGTGGAGTGATAAGGAGGTTTTCGGGTAGGCCACTGGGAGCTATAAGGTGTAGATGGTTGAGATATAATTGTAAGTCTCATTTCCTATTTTGATTGTCTTTTGTGCTGATTGTTGAGATGGTGGAAACTACTAGTACTTATTGTTCATTTTCCTTGTACTGTCTGTGAACCTTTGAGATTTATGGAGAGAGTAGGCTTAGCTTCTATGCTTACTCGGGACGAGTAAAGGTTTAAGTATGGGGGAATTTGATATGCGATATATTCTATAGCGCATTTAGTAGTTTAATTTTGTCATCATTTACATGTCATTGTGAGAGATATTTGTATGAACTTGGTGATCCGGAACTTGTTGAAGAAGTTGAAGAAATCATAGGATCATGCAAGTTATAGAAGAGTTGAAGTTGAAGAAATTCGGAAGCAGCTGGAATCAGGTGAGCTTGGCGTGGCCGTGCTGCTACATGACGTGCTCGCGCTGCTAGGAGGAGGTACATGCGTTGAAGATCGACGCGGCCAAGCTGTAGAGATGAAGTCAGGCATTGGAGTGCGCGCGCTGTGTCTCTGACGCGCCCGCGTCGTTGCCTCAGAGAGAAGAAGTAGCAGACATTCACTGACGCGCCCGCGCTGCTATCCGACGCGCCCGCGTCAGTCCTTGGAGATGGATTCTTATCCGATTTTCCCCTATCTTATTAGTTGTTAGTTTATATTTTTACGGGTTTTTAACCCTTTAAGGACGTTATTTTCCAGAGACGTTTTTTTTCCCTTTTCATCTCACAAACCCTATGGAGAACTAACTCTCCTTTGTTACACTTGGTTCTTTGAAGCCCTCGATTGAATTGGTTGTGAGTATTCTACTCTCGTTCGTCCTTTGTTAATTGTTTCGATCTCTTGTGCTTATTGCTTGATTGCTTATTATTGGTTAATCTGGATTGATCACCCAGGTTTATCGATACTAGTCATATTGCTAGGGTTTCCAATTCCAAGTTTTGGGGTTGTAGACCCATTGTAGCAAACACAATCATCATAAGTAGGTTGCTTGTGTTAGATTGTGAAGGAGATTCGATTACAGGCTATTTTAACGGGTTGTTATAATCGCTTGTATCTCATTATAATTCATGTTTGAATGCTATTGCTTTATTATTCGGTGAAGGTTTCCCCTTGTAATTTGGTGATAAGCGCTTTTAGGACTGGTAGGACTAAAAGCTATTACACGATCTAAATTGAGAACAATTACTGGACATTAGAACTTGAGATTTATAGAATTCGATGATAAACCATCTCAATTGTTGTGCGGATAATTACCTGGTGTAATACTTTTCCATCATATATTCGCAACTTCTACTTGCAACTTGTTCTGTCACTATTGCTTACACACAAAACTCCCCCTTTAATTGGTTACTTTTGGGTAATAATACTTGCTTGTACAATTGATTCTGTTTCCCTGTGGGTTCGACCCTAACTTACCTACTATACTTGTTATAGTTTGCACCTTAGGAATTTACTTTGATTTGGCATAAGGACATTAAGCCGGTCAAGAAAATAAAGGTAAAATGGTAAAAAAAAAAATGATATAAGACGTCTCATCTAAGATGTAAAATAAGTAATGCTTGTAAGTCTTAATTAACTTTTAAAATAAGTAAATTGTAAAAAAAAAACTTTTTTGGCTCTAATTGATTTTTATAATTAACTTTTGAAATCGAATATTCACAAATTAATTATTTTTACTAACTTTATAAAAAAAAATTGCAGGTCTTAAAATATTGAAATTATAATAAGGGACATCTAGGGTGTGTAAAATAAATATAGATGTAAAATATTCATTTTGGGGATAAATATTTTTTTTCTTGGATATTTGAAGCCAAACACCCAAAATTAATCATAAAAGAGTGTTTATTTATAAAAAAAAAATAAAAGAGTGTTTATTTATTTATTTTTAAATGATAATATATGCAAATTTCACATTTTCTTTTCCCAAAATTCTTCAACTTTTGTTTATATATCATAAAATGTTATTTTTTGTATTCCAAATAGTCATTTAAGATGCTTAAAATAAATGTAATTTTTCTCTAAAAAATCATTTGTTAAAAATTTATATAGATGTCATGTAGAAGTGCAGAGTAAGTATAGATTTAAAATATTCATTTTGGATAATTATTTTGCTCAATTTTTGAAGGTTAACAGGTGCAAAGATAATTTCTTCTTAAAAGACCACACACAATGATAATATCTAAAATTGTGGTCTGATGTATCAATGCACATAATCTTTATTTAAAAAAAAAGGAAATAAATATATTTAAAATAGATCACAGATTGATATAAGCATATCAATTTAAATAATCTTCGTATGAAAAATAGGAAACAAATATATGTCAAATAGGAAACAAATAATTTCAGCAATAATATGGACCAATAAGAAAATACCATTTGAATAAAAAATTCAAATTTAATTGTGGGCGTGACACGTCATCAAAATGCTAGCAGAATTAATAATATTAATAGATAGATAGATAGATTAATAGATAGATAGATATAGATATATAGGTATAGATAGTTATAGATATATCGATAGTTGGTAAAAAAAATTGAAAGAAAAAGGAGAAAACATGTGATTGGGAAGGGAGTGTATCATGAAAAGTGTGACACTTAAGTAGAAAGTATAATGAATTAAGAATCGATTTTTCTATCCTATGCCTCAATGACATAGGATAAGATCCTAAATTTGGTAATTTTTTTTAAAATTTAATTAGTTTAGCCATCTTTTTAATTAGAGTTTTAGGGTCGCTTGTCTTTTTTTAGGGAATCTTTCTCAATTTAGAGTCTTATTATATGCCCTTAGGTCATAAGATAGAAAAAAACGATTAACAATATATATAGATACTAAATATAATAGATATAGATATCATATACTCCCTCAAAATAGTTGTTGTTTTAGTTTTGACACGTTTTTAAAAAACTATATAAAATATCAATAATTTTATTAATTTACAAAAATAATTTCATACTTAATCCGGGCAGAGTGGCAAAGATGTGCAACCTTATCAACCACTCTATTACTCAAACAGGGCACATGAAAGAAATAGACTTCTTTCAAAGTCGATAGAAGAAGTTGTACATCAGATAAAATTAGTTCAACTTTCCAAGGACATTTAGTTTTTCTGTTTAAGTGGTCAATTATTATACTAGAGTCTCCTTCGATGTGGATTTTGTCAATATGTAGTTGAAGGAGGTGTTGGATGCCCATTTTAAGAGCAAGAGCTTCCGCTTTGAGAGGGTTTTGTTTGCCAAGTTTTTGATAACAGAGCCGTATTAGTTGACCTTCCCAATCCCGGATTATGGCGCCCACTGTACTTTCATTGTTTATTAGCGTTGATCCATTAAAGTTTAGCTTAAGCGTGCCCCATGGTGGTTTACGCCACTCAATCCTTCTTTGGTTCTTTTTCATTTTCGGGGGGTTGGAGTTATGTGGGACTTTGGGAAAGTCCTCATCTAGGCAAGTCTCTAAATAAGTTGTTTTCCTCCAGTTATCGATATGGGATTTGATTATGCGTAAAACTGTGTCCTTCTGCGGAAGGGGTTCTTGCCGAAACAAGTGATTGTTCCGAATATACCAGATCGACCACCAAGAAAAAGCAAGCATCTCCTTGACAGAATAATTGAGATCGTTCCCAATGGACGACAGGATAGGTTTAATGCCGTGTGACTGAACTATCAAGCTTGTAATAGTTGATTGTAACCGAGAAGGGAATTGGTAGATAGACCGTATGTAGTGTAACACCCCCTCCTGTAAACGAGGGAATGTTCCAGCGCTAGTGGTTACTCGGACTTTAAGGTCTTTGTAACCACCTTAGGCTTTATAGGGACATGCCACCATGCTCCCATAAACAAGATGATAACTAAATAAAATACAAAATAGCGGAAGACTTAAAATATTAAAATATAATAAACCTTTTTATTAAACTCATGATTACAATAGTTGATACATCAAAACATTACATCGGAAGACTTTGTAAAAATAAACATTTACCAGTTATACAATATTTTCTTCAAATCTTGAAAACTTAAAATGTCGTCTTGAACTTCTTCAACTTCTCTTCAAAGACTCGATCTAAACCTGCGAATTGGAGGCTGGGTTATTGTCCAGCGACAAGGAACCCCTACCCATCCAAACAAAGGACGGTTAGTTTGCAAGAACTAGCAAGTGACGGCTCGAAAACTGGGACTACTTTGGACTCAAACTCAGTGACCTTAATAAGGTATTAATTGAATCCAAATGAGATTGTTACTAATGAGAATATTTTATGTAAGCCTTATATTTGATGACTCGACTCCTGTGACACGGATAACCCCGAAGGCTTGAATAAGAAAGTGATGTAGGTGACAAGCACCTTAGGAACCATACCCCGATTACGGATGAGATATGATATAGCTTTAGAAATGCGTTTGTGATCACCATGAAAATATTTTTCTTATTAAGTTCGGAGTTGATATCGGATTATGAGGTACTCCGTGTGGCCCAAATCCGTCCCGCTAGTAGTTACCCAGACGTTAGGGAGAGCCTACTATTAGGAGTGGGACGAGGGTTGACTTCTTGTCCTCCGATATCAAGTCTAAACAAAAAACTTTGGCTAAATGAATAATATTATTCACTCACTATCTCATATTGCATAGCTTATATATATAGATATATTTTAACACATCACACAGATATCGTATATGACCTGCTCACTTTTATTTTAACATTAACTATATTATACCGGCCGAGTCTGGATAAGACGTCCGACCTACCTACGATTCCGTAGTCAGATTTCATCTCGAATATTGTATCTCGAGAAAGTTTGTTTCATGAAACTGTTTCGATTTAAGACGCAACATGGTCTTAACCCATTCAATCCAAACTCAACTCAGTAGTTAACCCAAAGTCGAGACACCGCCTAATTCCCATTGGGTTGGACCCCGTATCTTCATCGATACGCACACTATATTTTATTTTATCTTGATTCAATTGAGTTTCACATCTCACACACATCATCACACATTAACTAGTAATTAATATCAAACTAAGTGATCACATGAATTAAAATAATCCATCTTAATAGAAGTAAAATGGATGTCAATACCATATAATATGCCCCATACCTTATTTTGCATGAAAGGATAAAGGATAATTCATGCATTTTATAAAGTGGGTATCTACGTTATTATTTTATAATAAGACCAAATAATAACATTACCCAATAACATGCCAAGTCCAAAATAATGGATGAATAAATTACACAAAGCAAGTGATTTGTAATTTATTTTAATCGATTTGGCATGCATGTCAAGGCAAGCTTGTTCCTGGTTGTGAACCTTAACCTAAGTAGCAAACTTGTTCTTTTAGGGCTGGTTGAACTAATTGAATGAGTAGGAAGTTGAATGTGTTGTTAAATCCCTCTTTAGGGACTGCAAATACCTTGGTTAATCTCTGAACTTAAAGCTATCAATTGGGTTAAATCCTTCTTTAGGGACTGTTTGATTGATAAGGGTTTCTAGGACTGGTTGGACTAGTAACTATATTAGGTTGGGACAAGGGCATTCATAGGAAATCTGAAAGGACAAGAGGAAGTTACAATATCAATTCAACTAAATAAAGTGGATAATTGTAGGTAGAGCGACCTTCTCTAAATTGTTTTTGCATCAATCTGTTTATAGTTTATTTTGTTTTATTTCTTGTTTCAATCATCCAAAAACCCCCCTTTCTACTAATTGATAAATACACATTGCTGAGAAATACTTGATTCTCTGTGGGATCGACCTCTTCCTTCCTTGCTATACTAGTTTGTAGGTTTGAGTTTTATTTTGATACGGTTTACGCGACTAAAAACCGTTCATCAGTGACTGAGTTCATTTTCGCGGCTGAGTTCGAGGCAAAGTTAGTTTCTGTTGTTATTGTTTGTGGTTGTATTTGTTACTAAATCTGTAGCTAAAATAAACGAAGCATACAAATTATATATATAGCTGTTTGAACATTACATAACGACATCCAAAATATGTCCACCTACAACCATTCAGATCAAACCATGCACATCCAAAATATATCCAAGTACCAACACAACCATAACCAAAGTACATAGCTGTCACATACAAAATGGGATGCCATTGTGCATCACAACCAGATCCAAAACAAGTCCAAACAGATCACCATACGAAACACTGGATTCACATAATATATATGATGCAAAGCAGAAGAAGTTACTTGGTGCGAGGATTTTTGCGGGGACTTTTGCCTTGATAAAACTCTTGCATGGTGGCAAAAATCTTCTGTTGCCATTCTTCATTGGCCTTCTTTGTCTCACCCATCACTTGTTCCCCAAATATGGTCAGTTCATGCTTTAAGCTGGAAGTCACTTGTTCTCCGAACCCTGTCATTTCTTCCTTGATGTTTGCAGTCACATTACCTTGCACTTGCTCACCTAAATCTGCCATTTCTTTCCTAACCTCTTCCTTGAAAGTTGACATTTGTGAGAGCATCTCGTCTCTTAAACTATCATAGTCTAGAGATCTAGTAGAGAGCACAACACGTGGAGACTTACCTTGGCTTGATTGCAAGATAGCAGTGACTCAGATCCCATGCCTACAGTCCTCCCTTTTTTTACACCACCTGTTGCTTGGATCCACAAAGCATCCTTGTCAACTGCATGGGAACCACTGTCAGAGAGATTGCCGTCCTGGATTGCCTCATCAAGCAATTTGTCGTACTTGTCCTAGGAAAGAAAGTACAAGTAATGAATTAATGGTCCTATATTCCAAGCAAATGTGTAGCTAGTGTAATGAAGGAAAGTTGAACATCTGTAAATGGAACCAAAATATCAAATACAAATGAAATGTAATTTGGACTTACCACAGTGTCTTGACATTGAGTGCCAGCCCAACTACCATCCTTTTTTTTATGGCACCTTTCAAATGTCTGCTTTGGTGATGGGTCTTGCCCAAGTTTCTGCTTTTGTGAAACAAATTATGGGTTGTTAAAGGTTATAGAAGCACTGCTGTAGCACAGGTAATGTTGCTTAAAAAAGCACCAGGACAACACAAAAGACGTTGAAAAGAATATGAAGGTTCGATAATATAAAAACAATGTAATAAGAAATACTCTAGAAGGGGAGTTGAATAGAGTATGCCCGTTTTTCGCAGAAAGTCTCAAGACTTTTGGAACTTGTACCAAAACCTTTGAGATTAAACCTGAATCACAAAGTTAGACAATCGAACCAAGTGCGGAAATAAGGTAAAGCAAATAAGTAAAGAACACGAGTAATTGTTTACGAGGTTCAGCACAACTTGGCCTACGTCCCTGCCTAGGGTTCTTCCACAACCCTAGGATTCAAAGGCTTTATTGATTCGCTTAGCTTAGGATCCTAATAGCTCACCGAGAAGCCTCTCTCCTATACAATTGCAATATAGCAACTCACGTTCCCTTGGAGTCCTAGACCAATCTAGAAGAGCCCCACCTCTCTCAGCTATCTAGTACAATCCTCTTACTCTCACAAATCAATAGCCTAGTGCAACTTCCCGAGTTATAAACTCTCGAATAACACTTTAAATGAATATATCCTATAAGCTCACAGTGACTCTCAAAGGCTTTGAAATAAACAACAAACTCTTGAGCGCTTAGCAGAGAGACACTTTGGAAGACAGATCTTGCTTGAATGAAAGCTCGTGTATCACTTGTGTATGTCTTTTCTGTCTTCTCCTTCCTTTCCTTTATAAAAGAGCATGGAGCGTGAGGATCTTCACCACCAGATCTCCAACGGCTCCTTCGAATCAGTTTGATCTTCAATCTTCTATATATGGACACTTCGAACGCCATGATCTATTTTGAACTGATCTCCTCAATATGTATTAAGGAAGGATATAAACTCGAATATACTTCCTGAAACGGTTAGTCATATATATATATATATATATATATATATATATATATATATATATATATATATATATATATATATATATATATATAATATAACGGAAGTATATATTAAGATAAAATAATATTCGGACAAACAATATAGGTTTTGTATTTCATCAACTGTTAATGCTCCAAGGCCTTTGACACAAACATCCTGTCAAAGCCTTTGAAACATCTATTCCGATTTTCATCAAGGGAGGGAGTTATCAATCTCCCCCTTGATGAAAGACAAAACCTGTGCATCCCTGCAACTTAGTCAAGCATAGATAATAAAATGGAAATCAGACTAAGTACCTGCAACTGCAAGGGTTAGACAATTGTTGGATCAAATTTTAAAACATGCAAAAACCATCCAACCGAAAACAAATTAAGCAAAGGTTTTCAAAGTCTAAGCATCGCGGATCATCTCCCCCTTTTTGTCTTTCAACAAAGGGCGGAGTTAAAAACAGTCACCGAAAAATCACCAAAAGTTTTGAAAACGTTTCCAAACAAGACCAGCAATGTTTCAAGTTCTCAGGGTTGGGATAGGGTAGGGTAGGGTTTAGTCATCCGGAGCATCATCTGTGAGCCTCTTCCACAGTCCTTCCAGCATCTTTGAAATCCCGCTCATCTCCGTCAAAATCTCCTTCTGCAGCTCCTTAATATCCAGGCGAACCTCCTCCAAGTCCAACTCTAGGTTGTCCATGCGTTCATCGAAAGCTGGAGCGGTGGGAAAGGCTTTTGAAGGAATGACAAGGCTCAAGGTCCCTTGGGGAGACCGAGTTATGCCAATCTTTTCAAGGCCTTTAGAGTCGAACTTACCCGTATGACGCAACTGTTCTTCATTTTTGACATCAATTCCAGAAGCTTTGAAGATAGGGGTCAAAAGGGTAGCAAAGGGGAGAGGAGAGCCTTTTCGAGCTTTTCTGGCATGGGCCATGGTTCCAAGGATAGTGTTGGCCAGATCAAGATCAAGGCCATTTAGGATGCAGTAGAGTAGGACCATGGCATTATCGGTCAGGAGTGAGCCAGAGTTAAGACGGGGTAAGAGGCATCGAACAATGATGTTGAAAATTATTTTTGCCTCAAGGGTTAGGGATGAGTGGGTGAGTTGCTTTGAGGTGTTGTTGGATGCTTTGGGTAGGAGATACTTGGCTCGGGCAAAGATGATGCAATTCTCTTTTGAGGGGTGGATTTCAGAGGGTGGAACAGGGGTAGGTAAGCCTAGGAAATCTGCAAAGTCATTGGGGTTAAGAGAGATTCTAACCCCTTTGACAACAGTCTCCAAAGACCAACCATTGGTGTCGTTTTTGGCTTTGAGATTAATGTAGAAAAGGCGGGTAAGCTGGGGGTAATAGACAGTTTCACGGTTAATAAGAGTCCAGGCTGGGGAATTTTTGAGGACCTCAATGCAAGGTAACTTCAAAGCTTCAAAGAACTCAAAATCTAAAAAATCTGAACAGCTAAGCTTACGTGTTCGAAACTCGTCTACCCACTTACCAGCAGTCTCAGCATCTTGAAACCAAGAGGAGGGCAGGGATTGATTTACCTGGATATAGGCCGGGGGGTCTGCATTCTTTCTGCGCGCAACTGTTGGAGCAGCTCTTTTGACGGGCGCTACAAGACCCTTGACAGTGCCCCTCCTGGTGCGCTTGGGGGATGGAGGCTTGACAGCAGCAGGGGCTTTCCGCTTCTTCGGAGACGGGGGAGGAGGAGGAGAAGGAGAGGGAGATTCTTCCTCCTCTTCCTCAGACCCCGAGTCCTCACCGGACCCCGCGTCATCTCCTTCCGGTTCCTCGTCCTCTCCAGATCCCTCTTGCTCTTCTTCTTCGTCTTCCTCAGGCTCCTCCTCTGATGGAACCTCCTCGGCTTCGGCTTCCTTCGGAATACGCTCAGCTTCTTCCTCGGCCAATTTCTTAGCAATCTCGGCCTCCTCGTCGGCCTTTTTCTTCCTCAAGGCCTCCTCCTCGGCTTCCTTGGCAGCATCTCTTTCCAGGAGAGCATCTAGGTCATCTTCCTCCTCATCCTCATCTGGGTCCTCAGCCAAGATCTTTCTCTTCCCTTTCTGTTTGGCACTGATCGGCTTCTTAGCAAAGCGCTTTTGAGAGCTTTTGGGAACAATGGCCGAGCTCTCAGCAATGGTGCTCTGGACGACAGTTGGGATGATGGCTTGAGGAGCGGGTTCAGGTGTGGGAGAGGTAGTAGTGGCCTGACGTCCCTTGGGGGTGGCGCCAAGCCTTTTGGGTGTGACAGCTTTCTTGGTTTTGGGTGCCATGGAGAAAGTCGGTTAGGGTTTCTTGAGAGGCGATTGATAGGTTGAAGATGAAGAAGTGGAAAGGTTTTGGATAAAGTCTGAGTGTGGGTTGTAATCGGGTACAGTATTGGGTTTAAGTAGAGGGATTGATGGGATGGGTTTAGGGTTCCAAGGAAAGAAATCATCACATTGCCAATTTGAAAAGTTTCCAATTCAAAATTCAAATTTTCCATTGAAATCGGACAAGATAACCAAAAAATCTATTTCCAAAAATAAAATATCTTTATCGGTTTAAGAAAATTACTAAATGGGCAATTTTTGAAATCCGATTAAAACAAATATAATTGATTAAATATCTAAAAAGATATTAACCAAAAATATATGATCCGATATATGTACTCCACCATTTAGTTAACACACCTTGACATGGTTCTCAAGGGTCTTGACACTAAGCAGAATTTATCTTTCGTAAAGGGAATGCTCCCCCTACGAAAGTGCATCCTTGTTAAGCATCCCAATCTCTCGTCTGATGAAGGTGAACCTGTCCTCTACCAAAGGCTTAGTAAAAATGTCAGCCCATTGATAATCAGTAGAAATAAAAGATATGGACACATCACCTTTTTCAACATGATCTCTAATGAAATGATGCCTTACATTAATATGCTTGGTCCTCGAATGCTGAACAGGATTCTTAGTGATGGAGATGACACTTGTATTGTCACACTTAATTGGAATACCTTTGAGGTTAATGCCAAGATCTCGCATTTATTGAGCTATCCAAAGGATTTGGGAGCAACAGGCTCCAGCTGCAATGTATTCGGCTTCTGCAGTGGATAGGGCAACTGAGTTTTGCTTCTTTGAGTGCCAACTGATCAAAGATGCTCCTAAGAATTGGCAGCATCCTGATGTGCTCTTCCTATCCACCTTATAGCCTGCAAAATCTGCATCAGAATATCCAATTAAAGTGAAATCCTTTTGCTTTGGGTACCATAGTCCAAGTTCCTTAGTGTCATTGAGATATCGAAAGATCCTCTTCACAGCCACGAGGTGAGATTCTTTTGGATCAGCTTGAAACCTAGCACACATGCAAACACTAAACATGATGTCAGGTCTACTAGCCATGAGGTATAATAAAGAACCAATCATTCCTCGATACTCTTTTTTATTGACACTTATTCTAGTCTTGTCTTGATCTAGAGACAATGTTGAGCTCATGGGAGTTTTGGCAGCTTTGGATTGATCCATCTTGAACTTCTTCAAGAGATCCTTAGTGTACTTGCTTTGGTTGACAAAGATCCCTTTCTTGGATTGATGAACTTGTAATCCCAAAAAGAAGTTGAGTTCACCCATCAAGCTCATCTCAAATTCACTGCACGTGATGTCAGAAAATTCCTTGCACAAAGATGTGTTAGTAGCACCAAATAATATATCATCAACATAAATTTGAATAACCAAAATGTCCTTTCCTTTGGTCTTGATAAAAAAGAGTCTTGTCGATCAACCCCCTTTTAAAATCATTTTCTAAAAGATATTTAGACAAGCGCTCGTACCAAGCTCTTGGGGCTTGTTTCAAACCATAAAGCGCTTTGTCAAGCTTATAAACATGATTAGAAAATTCTGAGCTTTCAAAACCTGGGGGTTGAGCCACATATACTTCTTCTTCTAAGAAACCATTAAGAAAAGCACACTTGACATCCATTTGATATAACTTTATGCTCATAAAAGATGCAAATGCTAATAGAATGCGAATATCTTCAAGCCTAGCTACGAGAGCAAAGGTCTCCTCGTAGTCAATACCTTCCTCTTGATTGTAGCCTTGAGCAACAAGCCTTGCCTTGTTCCTCACAACCTTACCATTCTTATCTAGCTTGTTTCGAAACACCCATCGAGTGCCAATGACTGATTGATGCTTTGGCCTAGGCTTCAAGGTCCAGACTTTGTTCCTTTCAAATTCATTAAGCTCACTTTGCATGGCAATGATCCAGTCTGGCTCCTGAAGTGCCTCATCTACCTTCTTTGGCTCAATAAGAGAAACAAACGCGTGAAAAGCACAAAGATCTTTAAGTTTAGAACGAGTTTGAACACTAGAAGTAGGGTCAGAAATGATATCCTTTAAAGAGTGTGATGAGGAGTATTTGAATTTTCTTTTGCTAGTCTCAGCTCCTTGATTTGTCACACTTGTAGGATTGACTTGTAATACATCTGACTCCGTGGTCCTGTTAGGTTCAGTTACAGCAGTTTCTGACGTCTCAACACTGTTGGATTGAACACCAAGGGCTTTGGACGAGTCTTCAACACCTTGGGCCAATTCTTCAGTGTTGAGAATCGGTTCCTGCTTGTTTCTCTTCTCTGTGTTCTTGGTAGCAGCATCATCACCTTCCTCGTTCTCTTCATGGATGTTAAGATCTATATCTGCAACACTATCACTCAAAGCACCGTCATTGCATTCATCAAAAATAACATGTACACTTTCTTCAACTACCTGGGTCCTTTTATTGAAGATTCTATAAGCTTTGCTACTCGTGGAATAGTCAAGAAATATACCTTCATCACTACGCGCACCAAATTTCCCAATGTTATCTTTTCCATTGTTGTGAACAAAACAAGTACAGCCAAAGGGTTTAAAATAAGATATAAGTGGTTTGCGGCCTTTGAAAAGTTCATAAGGAGTTTTCTTTAAGATAGAACGAATAAGACAACGATTTAAAATGTAGTTAGCTGTGTTAACAGCTTCAGCCCAATAGGTTTTAGGTAATGCATTTTCTAAAAGCATAGTCCTGGCCATATCCTCTAAGGTGCGGTTCTTGCGTTCCACGACCCCGTTTTGTTGAGGTGTCCTAGGAGCAGAAAAGTTATGGGAGATGCCATATTTAGCACAAAACAAATCAAATTGAAGTTGATCAAACTCCCTACCATGATCACTCCGAATAGACACCATGGGCTCATTTCTTAAAGTTTGCAACTCCTTACAAAGTTTTGAAAACTCAAATAAGGCCTCTGATTTTTCTTTCAAAAATGCAACCCAAGTATATCTAGAAAAATCATCAACGACAACTAGCATGTACTTTTTACCATTGGGAGATTTGACTCGCATAGGACCACATAAATCCATATGTAAAAGTTCAAGGGGTCTAGAAGAACTTACAGCCTTTTTGGGTTTGAAAGAGCTACGTGTTTGTTTACCTCGTGTGCATACATTGCACATATCAATACCTTTGAAGTCCATTTCTGGTAGCCCTCTTACAAGCCCTTTGGACACAAGCTTCTGTAGTGTATGTGGACTCACATGACCGAGTCTCCTGTGCCAGAGCTTTGGATCGTCCGTCAAAGCCTTTAGACATGTTAAGCTTCCTTGTGCCACTTGATCAGCATTTACGGCGTATATATTGTTGTAACGATATGCAGTCAGAATAACTTCACCTGTATCTTCTCTGCACAATATACATCTTTTCTTGTTAAATCTGACATTGTTACCACTATCACATAATTGAGAAACACTAAGCAGATTATACTTTAAACCATTAACAAGATAGACATTTTTAATACTATGGCTGGAGTCACTTCCAACACTACCAATACCAACGATGTCGCATTTCCCTTTGTCACCAAGAGTGATTGTTCCTGTGGATTGCTCCTTTAGATCATGAAAGAGAGAGCTCTTCCCACTCATATGCCTCGAGCAACCACTATCAATAATCCATTTGTGTTCTTTCACCTTGGTGATCTCCTGCAAAACAAACATCAACCTTTGTGGTTAGACCAATAAGCAAATTTGGATCCATTGTTGGGGTAAACCATATTTGGTAAAATAGTGCCTTTTGGGACCCAAACTTGTGTTATCCGCTCTTTTCTCAAATGAACAGGAAATGTATTGCGTATAATATATGGATCCTTTCTTCTATAAGGGCAGGTCTCTTTTACATGTCCCTTTCTAGCACAATGGTGACATATAGGAGAGGTTCTGCTTCCTTTTGCCTTTACAAAAGTGGTAATGTGTTGCTTCTTTAAAAACTTTGGATTGTAACCAATACCACTTTTGTTTAGAGAGCTTTGTTGCTCACCCAACATCTTATCGAGAGTGCCTTTGGATTTGGTAAAACTTATGAGGGCTGTCTGTTGGTCTAGAATCTTATTATTCAGGGAGATCTTCTCGTTCTCTAAGTCATGATGCTCATTTCTTAGAGAGGAGAGATCTTGCTTGAGTTCAGATTTCTCCGAGTCAAGCGTCTTGACTTTAATGTCAAGACCTGAATAAGAAGATTCAAGACCTTTGACCCTCATAGACAGATCCTCAATAGTTCTTTCCTGGTCCACAGTTCTCTTAATAAGAATGTTGGTTTGGGCAATAAGCTTCTCTTCATTGGCAATCATATTGGAAAGGAATTCTGATAATACCTCTTTTGAACTTTCAATGAGTTCTCTTACAGTAGCTTCAAGCTTGTCATCGTGGGATTCATTTTCTGAGGCCATAAGACAAATGTTGGCCTTCTCATCGTCGGAGTCAGAGTCAGAATCACTCCAAGTTGCCACCATGGCTTTCTTCTTCCATTTGTTACCTTTCTTGGGCTGGTTCTTTGTCTTTTGAGGACATTCCTTCACAAGATGATCTGTTTCACCACATTCAAAACAAGACAACGATTTAGTCTTCTTTTCATACTTGTTGTATTGAGGCTTACCTCGAAATTTTGAAGACTCTGATCCATCCTTGTTGTTGAATTGCTTATTCATTTTGAGAATTCTAGCGAGGCCTCTTGTGATAAGAGCAAAAGGGTCATCCTCATCGTCATCCTCATCTTCGTAATCAGATCCATCCTTGGGCTCATCCTTCTTAGACTTGAGTGCCAAGTTCTTAGTGCTAGCTGGAAGTTCTCCATCGTCTTCATTAAGGATCATCTCATGCGTGATCAGCTTCCCAAGAAGGTCATCAAGGGGTAGAGTGGTGAGGTCCTGGGCTTCCTCTATAGCTGTTACTTTTGGACCCCATTTCTCCTTTGGAAGGCACCTCAGTATCTTCCTTACTTTTTCAATGTTGGTAAAGCTCTTGCCGAGAGAGTCAAGGTTGTTGGTGATTTCTGTGAATCGTGTGAACATGGCCTTGATTGACTCATCAGACTTCATCCTGAAGAGCTCATACTTTCGAAGGAAGATGCTGATCTTGGTGTCTTTCACTTGGCTTGTTCCTTCATAGGTGACGACCAACTTGGCCCAAATCTCCTTAGCTGACATACAAGATGAAATACGGTTAAACTCATCAGTGCTAAGACCACAATAAAGTAAGTTAATAGCCCTGTAGTTTTTGGAGATGGTTTCAAGATCTGCTTGGTTGTATTCAGACTCCTTCTTTGCAACTTTGGTGTCATTTGGTCCATCTCGTTCCGGAATCTTCGGACCATTCTCTATAATGTTCCAAAGCTCTAGATCTTGGTCTATGATGAACATCTTCATCAAAGATCTCCAGTGGACAAAGTTGTTTCCTACAAAGAGTGGCGGTCTGCTTGTGGACCTTCCCTGTGCAAATCCTCCGCTTGCTTCACCAGACATGATCGAAAACTCACAAGATTGTTAGATCAAAAACAGTGAGTAAAGCTCTGATACCAATTGAAGGTTCGATAATATAAAAACAATGTAATAAGAAATACTCTAGAAGGGGAGTTGAATAGAGTATGCCCGTTTTTCGCAGAAAGTCTCAAGACTTTTGGAACTTGTACCAAAACCTTTGAGATTAAACCTGAATCACAAAGTTAGACAATCGAACCAAGTGCGGAAATAAGGTAAAGCAAATAAGTAAAGAACACGAGTAATTGT
This sequence comes from Persicaria tinctoria, assembly GCA_037127255.1. Lineage (NCBI taxonomy): Eukaryota > Viridiplantae > Streptophyta > Magnoliopsida > Caryophyllales > Polygonaceae > Persicaria > Persicaria tinctoria. Next base: position 20,545,379 of record JBANSL010000016.1, on the reverse strand, counting down.
TTACGAGGTTCAGCACAACTTGGCCTACGTCCCTGCCTAGGGTTCTTCCACAACCCTAGGATTCAAAGGCTTTATTGATTCGCTTAGCTTAGGATCCTAATAGCTCACCGAGAAGCCTCTCTCCTATACAATTGCAATATAGCAACTCACGTTCCCTTGGAGTCCTAGACCAATCTAGAAGAGCCCCACCTCTCTCAGCTATCTAGTACAATCCTCTTACTCTCACAAATCAATAGCCTAGTGCAACTTCCCGAGTTATAAACTCTCGAATAACACTTTAAATGAATATATCCTATAAGCTCACAGTGACTCTCAAAGGCTTTGAAATAAACAACAAACTCTTGAGCGCTTAGCAGAGAGACACTTTGGAAGACAGATCTTGCTTGAATGAAAGCTCGTGTATCACTTGTGTATGTCTTTTCTGTCTTCTCCTTCCTTTCCTTTATAAAAGAGCATGGAGCGTGAGGATCTTCACCACCAGATCTCCAACGGCTCCTTCGAATCAGTTTGATCTTCAATCTTCTATATATGGACACTTCGAACGCCATGATCTATTTTGAACTGATCTCCTCAATATGTATTAAGGAAGGATATAAACTCGAATATACTTCCTGAAACGGTTAGTCATATATATATATATATATATATATATATATATATATAATATAACGGAAGTATATATTAAGATAAAATAATATTCGGACAAACAATATAGGTTTTGTATTTCATCAACTGTTAATGCTCCAAGGCCTTTGACACAAACATCCTGTCAAAGCCTTTGAAACATCTATTCCGATTTTCATCAAGGGAGGGAGTTATCAATCTCCCCCTTGATGAAAGACAAAACCTGTGCATCCCTGCAACTTAGTCAAGCATAGATAATAAAATGGAAATCAGACTAAGTACCTGCAACTGCAAGGGTTAGACAATTGTTGGATCAAATTTTAAAACATGCAAAAACCATCCAACCGAAAACAAATTAAGCAAAGGTTTTCAAAGTCTAAGCATCGCGGGTCATCTCCCCCTTTTTGTCTTTCAACAAAGGGCGGAGTTAAAAACAGTCACCGAAAAATCACCAAAAGTTTTGAAAACGTTTCCAAACAAGACCAGCAATGTTTCAAGTTCTCAGGGTTGGGATAGGGTAGGGTAGGGTTTAGTCATCCGGAGCATCATCTGTGAGCCTCTTCCACAGTCCTTCCAGCATCTTTGAAATCCCGCTCATCTCCGTCAAAATCTCCTTCTGCAGCTCCTTAATATCCAGGCGAACCTCCTCCAAGCCCAACTCTAGGTTGTCCATGCGTTCATCGAAAGCTGGAGCAGTGGGAAAGGCTTTTGAAGGAATGACAAGGCTCAAGGTCCCTTGGGGAGACCGAGTTATGCCAATCTTTTCAAGGCCTTTAGAGTCGAACTTACCCGTATGACGCAACTGTTCTTCATTTTTGACATCAATTCCAGAAGCTTTGAAGATAGGGGTCAAAAGGGTAGCAAAGGGGAGAGGAGAGCCTTTTCGAGCTTTTCTGGCATGGGCCATGGTTCCAAGGATAGTGTTGGCCAGATCAAGATCAAGGCCATTTAGGATGCGGTAGAGTAGGACCATGGCATTATCGGTCAGGAGTGAGCCAGAGTTAAGACGGGGTAAGAGGCATCGAACAATGATGTTGAAAATTATTTTTGCCTCAAGGGTTAGGGATGAGTGGGTGAGTTGCTTTGAGGTGTTGTTGGATGCTTTGGGTAGGAGATACTTGGCTCGGGCAAAGATGATGCAATTCTCTTTTGAGGGGTGGATTTCAGAGGGTGGAACAGGGGTAGGTAAGCCTAGGAAATCTGCAAAGTCATTGGGGTTGAGAGAGATTCTAACCCCTTTGACAACAGTCTCCAAAGACCAACCATTGGTGTCGTTTTTGGCTTTGAGATTAATGTAGAAAAGGCGGGTAAGCTGGGGGTAATAGACAGTTTCACGGTTAATAAGAGTCCAGGCTGGGGAATTTTTGAGGACCTCAATGCAAGGTAACTTCAAAGCTTCAAAGAACTCAAAATCTAAAAAATCTGAACAGCTAAGCTTACGTGTTCGAAACTCGTCTACCCACTTACCAGCAGTCTCAGCATCTTGAAACCAAGAGGAGGGCAGGGATTGATTTACCTGGATATAGGCCGGGGGGTCTGCATTCTTTCTGCGCGCAACTGTTGGAGCAGCTCTTTTGACGGGCGCTACAAGACCCTTGACAGTGCCCCTCCTGGTGCGCTTGGGGGATGGAGGCTTGACAGCAGCAGGGGCTTTCCGCTTCTTCGGAGACGGGGGAGGAGGAGGAGAAGGAGAGGGAGATTCTTCCTCCTCTTCCTCAGACCCCGAGTCCTCACCGGACCCCGCGTCATCTCCTTCCGGTTCCTCGTCCTCTCCAGATCCCTCTTGCTCTTCTTCTTCGTCTTCCTCAGGCTCCTCCTCGGATGGAACCTCCTCGGCTTCGGCTTCCTTCGGAATACGCTCAGCTTCTTCCTCGGCCAATTTCTTAGCAATCTCGGCCTCCTCGTCGGCCTTTTTCTTCCTCAAGGCCTCCTCCTCGGCTTCCTTGGCAGCATCTCTTTCCAGGAGAGCATCTAGGTCATCTTCCTCCTCATCCTCATCTGGGTCCTCAGCCAAGATCTTTCTCTTCCCTTTCTGTTTGGCACTGATCGGCTTCTTAGCAAAGCGCTTTTGAGAGCTTTTGGGAACAATGGCCGAGCTCTCAGCAATGGTGCTCTGGACGACAGTTGGGATGATGGCTTGAGGAGCGGGTTCAGGTGTGGGAGAGGTAGTAGTGGCCTGACGTCCCTTGGGGGTGGCGCCAAGCCTTTTGGGTGTGACAGCTTTCTTGGTTTTGGGTGCCATGGAGAAAGTCGGTTAGGGTTTCTTGAGAGGCGATTGATAGGTTGAAGATGAAGAAGTGGAAAGGTTTTGGATAAAGTCTGAGTGTGGGTTGTAATCGGGTACAGTATTGGGTTTAAGTAGAGGGATTGATGGGATGGGTTTAGGGTTCCAAGGAAAGAAATCATCACATTGCCAATTTGAAAAGTTTCCAATTCAAAATTCAAATTTTCCATTGAAATCGGACAAGATAACCAAAAAATCTATTTCCAAAAATAAAATATCTTTATCGGTTTAAGAAAATTACTAAATGGGCAATTTTTGAAATCCGATTAAAACAAATATAATTGATTAAATATCTAAAAAGATATTAACCAAAAATATATGATCCGATATATGTACTCCACCATTTAGTTAACACACCTTGACATGGTTCTCAAGGGTCTTGACACTAAGCAGAATTTATCTTTCGTAAAGGGAATGCTCCCCCTACGAAAGTGCATCCTTGTTAAGCATCCCAATCTCTCGTCTGATGAAGGTGAACCTGTCCTCTACCAAAGGCTTAGTAAAAATGTCAGCCCATTGATAATCAGTAGAAATAAAAGATATGGACACATCACCTTTTTCAACATGATCTCTAATGAAATGATGCCTTACATTAATATGCTTGGTCCTCGAATGCTGAACAGGATTCTTAGTGATGGAGATGACACTTGTATTGTCACACTTAATTGGAATACCTTTGAGGTTAATGCCAAGATCTCGCATTTATTGAGCTATCCAAAGGATTTGGGAGCAACAGGCTCCAGCTGCAATGTATTCGGCTTCTGCAGTGGATAGGGCAACTGAGTTTTGCTTCTTTGAGTGCCAACTGATCAAAGATGCTCCTAAGAATTGGCAGCATCCTGATGTGCTCTTCCTATCCACCTTATAGCCTGCAAAATCTGCATCAGAATATCCAATTAAAGTGAAATCCTTTTGCTTTGGGTACCATAGTCCAAGTTCCTTAGTGTCATTGAGATATCGAAAGATCCTCTTCACAGCCACGAGGTGAGATTCTTTTGGATCAGCTTGAAACCTAGCACACATGCAAACACTAAACATGATTTCAGGTCTACTAGCCGTGAGGTATAATAAAGAACCAATCATTCCTCGATACTCTTTTTTATTGACACTTATTCTAGTCTTGTCTTGATCTAGAGACAATGTTGAGCTCATGGGAGTTTTGGCAGCTTTGGATTGATCCATCTTGAACTTCTTCAAGAGATCCTTAGTGTACTTGCTTTGGTTGACAAAGATCCCTTTCTTGGATTGATGAACTTGTAATCCCAAAAAGAAGTTGAGTTCACCCATCAAGCTCATCTCAAATTCACTGCACGTGATGTCAGAAAATTCCTTGCACAAAGATGTGTTAGTAGCACCAAATAATATATCATCAACATAAATTTGAATAACCAAAATGTCCTTTCCTTTGGTCTTGATAAAAAAGAGTCTTGTCGATCAACCCCCTTTTAAAATCATTTTCTAAAAGATATTTAGACAAGCGCTCGTACCAAGCTCTTGGGGCTTGTTTCAAACCATAAAGCGCTTTGTCAAGCTTATAAACATGATTAGAAAATTCTGAGCTTTCAAAACCTGGGGGTTGAGCCACATATACTTCTTCTTCTAAGAAACCATTAAGAAAAGCACACTTGACATCCATTTGATATAACTTTATGCTCATAAAAGATGCAAATGCTAATAGAATGCGAATATCTTCAAGCCTAGCTACGAGAGCAAAGGTCTCCTCGTAGTCAATACCTTCCTCTTGATTGTAGCCTTGAGCAACAAGCCTTGCCTTGTTCCTCACAACCTTACCATTCTTATCTAGCTTGTTTCGAAACACCCATCGAGTGCCAATGACTGATTGATGCTTTGGCCTAGGCTTCAAGGTCCAGACTTTGTTCCTTTCAAATTCATTAAGCTCACTTTGCATGGCAATGATCCAGTCTGGCTCCTGAAGTGCCTCATCTACCTTCTTTGGCTCAATAAGAGAAACAAACGCGTGAAAAGCACAAAGATCTTTAAGTTTAGAACGAGTTTGAACACTAGAAGTAGGGTCAGAAATGATATCCTTTAAAGAGTGTGATGAGGAGTATTTGAATTTTCTTTTGCTAGTCTCAGCTCCTTGATTTGTCACACTTGTAGGATTGACTTGTAATACATCTGACTCCGTGGTCCTGTTAGGTTCAGTTACAGCAGTTTCTGACGTCTCAACACTGTTGGATTGAACACCAAGGGCTTTGGACGAGTCTTCAACACCTTGGGCCAATTCTTCAGTGTTGAGAATCGGTTCCTGCTTGTTTCTCTTCTCTGTGTTCTTGGTAGCAGCATCATCACCTTCCTCGTTCTCTTCATGGATGTTAAGATCTATATCTGCAACACTATCACTCAAAGCACCGTCATTGCATTCATCAAAAATAACATGTACACTTTCTTCAACTACCTGGGTCCTTTTATTGAAGATTCTATAAGCTTTGCTACTCGTGGAATAGTCAAGAAATATACCTTCATCACTACGCGCACCAAATTTCCCAATGTTATCTTTTCCATTGTTGTGAACAAAACAAGTACAGCCAAAGGGTTTAAAATAAGATATAAGTGGTTTGCGGCCTTTGAAAAGTTCATAAGGAGTTTTCTTTAAGATAGAACGAATAAGACAACGATTTAAAATGTAGTTAGCTGTGTTAACAGCTTCAGCCCAATAGGTTTTAGGTAATGCATTTTCTAAAAGCATAGTCCTGGCCATATCCTCTAAGGTGCGGTTCTTGCGTTCCACGACCCCGTTTTGTTGAGGTGTCCTAGGAGCAGAAAAGTTATGGGAGATGCCATATTTAGCACAAAACAAATCAAATTGAAGTTGATCAAACTCCCTACCATGATCACTCCGAATAGACACCATGGGCTCATTTCTTAAAGTTTGCAACTCCTTACAAAGTTTTGAAAACTCAAATAAGGCCTCTGATTTTTCTTTCAAAAATGCAACCCAAGTATATCTAGAAAAATCATCAACGACAACTAGCATGTACTTTTTACCATTGGGAGATTTGACTCGCATAGGACCACATAAATCCATATGTAAAAGTTCAAGGGGTCTAGAAGAACTTACAGCCTTTTTGGGTTTGAAAGAGCTACGTGTTTGTTTACCTCGTGTGCATACATTGCACATATCAATACCTTTGAAGTCCATTTCTGGTAGCCCTCTTACAAGCCCTTTGGACACAAGCTTCTGTAGTGTATGTGGACTCACATGACCGAGTCTCCTGTGCCAGAGCTTTGGATCGTCCGTCAAAGCCTTTAGACATGTTAAGCTTCCTTGTGCCACTTGATCAGCATTTACGGCGTATATATTGTTGTAACGATATGCAGTCAGAATAACTTCACCTGTATCTTCTCTGCACAATATACATCTTTTCTTGTTAAATCTGACATTGTTACCACTATCACATAATTGAGAAACACTAAGCAGATTATACTTTAAACCATTAACAAGATAGACATTTTTAATACTATGGCTGGAGTCACTTCCAACACTACCAATACCAACGATGTCGCATTTCCCTTTGTCACCAAGAGTGATTGTTCCTGTGGATTGCTCCTTTAGATCATGAAAGAGAGAGCTCTTCCCACTCATATGCCTCGAGCAACCACTATCAATAATCCATTTGTGTTCTTTCACCTTGGTGATCTCCTGCAAAACAAACATCAACCTTTGTGGTTAGACCAATAAGCAAATTTGGATCCATTGTTGGGGTAAACCATATTTGGTAAAATAGTGCCTTTTGGGACCCAAACTTGTGTTATCCGCTCTTTTCTCAAATGAACAGGAAATGTATTGCGTATAATATATGGATCCTTTCTTCTATAAGGGCAGGTCTCTTTTACATGTCCCTTTCTAGCACAATGGTGACATATAGGAGAGGTTCTGCTTCCTTTTGCCTTTACAAAAGTGGTAATGTGTTGCTTCTTTAAAAACTTTGGATTGTAACCAATACCACTTTTGTTTAGAGAGCTTTGTTGCTCACCCAACATCTTATCGAGAGTGCCTTTGGATTTGGTAAAACTTATGAGGGCTGTCTGTTGGTCTAGAATCTTATTATTCAGGGAGATCTTCTCGTTCTCTAAGTCATGATGCTCATTTCTTAGAGAGGAGAGATCTTGCTTGAGTTCAGATTTCTCCGAGTCAAGCGTCTTGACTTTAATGTCAAGACCTGAATAAGAAGATTCAAGACCTTTGACCCTCATAGACAGATCCTCAATAGTTCTTTCCTGGTCCACAGTTCTCTTAATAAGAATGTTGGTTTGGGCAATAAGCTTCTCTTCATTGGCAATCATATTGGAAAGGAATTCTGATAATACCTCTTTTGAACTTTCAATGAGTTCTCTTACAGTAGCTTCAAGCTTGTCATCGTGGGATTCATTTTCTGAGGCCATAAGACAAATGTTGGCCTTCTCATCGTCGGAGTCAGAGTCAGAATCACTCCAAGTTGCCACCATGGCTTTCTTCTTCCATTTGTTACCTTTCTTGGGCTGGTTCTTTGTCTTTTGAGGACATTCCTTCACAAGATGATCTGTTTCACCACATTCAAAACAAGACAACGATTTAGTCTTCTTTTCATACTTGTTGTATTGAGGCTTACCTCGAAATTTTGAAGACTCTGATCCATCCTTGTTGTTGAATTGCTTATTCATTTTGAGAATTCTAGCGAGGCCTCTTGTGATAAGAGCAAAAGGGTCATCCTCATCGTCATCCTCATCTTCGTAATCAGATCCATCCTTGGGCTCATCCTTCTTAGACTTGAGTGCCAAGTTCTTAGTGCTAGCTGGAAGTTCTCCATCGTCTTCATTAAGGATCATCTCATGCGTGATCAGCTTCCCAAGAAGGTCATCAAGGGGTAGAGTGGTGAGGTCCTGGGCTTCCTCTATAGCTGTTACTTTTGGACCCCATTTCTCCTTTGGAAGGCACCTCAGTATCTTCCTTACTTTTTCAATGTTGGTAAAGCTCTTGCCGAGAGAGTCAAGGTTGTTGGTGATTTCTGTGAATCGTGTGAACATGGCCTTGATTGACTCATCAGACTTCATCCTGAAGAGCTCATACTTTCGAAGGAAGATGCTGATCTTGGTGTCTTTCACTTGGCTTGTTCCTTCATAGGTGACGACCAACTTGGCCCAAATCTCCTTAGCTGACATACAAGATGAAATACGGTTAAACTCATCAGTGCTAAGACCACAATAAAGTAAGTTAATAGCCCTGTAGTTTTTGGAGATGGTTTCAAGATCTGCTTGGTTGTATTCAGACTCCTTCTTTGCAACTTTGGTGTCATTTGGTCCATCTCGTTCCGGAATCTTCGGACCATTCTCTATAATGTTCCAAAGCTCTAGATCTTGGTCTATGATGAACATCTTCATCAAAGATCTCCAGTGGACAAAGTTGTTTCCTACAAAGAGTGGCGGTCTGCTTGTGGACCTTCCCTGTGCAAATCCTCCGCTTGCTTCACCAGACATGATCGAAAACTCACAAGATTGTTAGATCAAAAACAGTGAGTAAAGCTCTGATACCAATTGAAGGTTCGATAATATAAAAACAATGTAATAAGAAATACTCTAGAAGGGGAGTTGAATAGAGTATGCCCGTTTTTCGCAGAAAGTCTCAAGACTTTTGGAACTTGTACCAAAACCTTTGAGATTAAACCTGAATCACAAAGTTAGACAATCGAACCAAGTGCGGAAATAAGGTAAAGCAAATAAGTAAAGAACACGAGTAATTGTTTACGAGGTTCAGCACAACTTGGCCTACGTCCCTGCCTAGGGTTCTTCCACAACCCTAGGATTCAAAGGCTTTATTGATTCGCTTAGCTTAGGATCCTAATAGCTCACCGAGAAGCCTCTCTCCTATACAATTGCAATATAGCAACTCACGTTCCCTTGGAGTCCTAGACCAATCTAGAAGAGCCCCACCTCTCTCAGCTATCTAGTACAATCCTCTTACTCTCACAAATCAATAGCCTAGTGCAACTTCCCGAGTTATAAACTCTCGAATAACACTTTAAATGAATATATCCTATAAGCTCACAGTGACTCTCAAAGGCTTTGAAATAAACAACAAACTCTTGAGCGCTTAGCAGAGAGACACTTTGGAAGACAGATCTTGCTTGAATGAAAGCTCGTGTATCACTTGTGTATGTCTTTTCTGTCTTCTCCTTCCTTTCCTTTATAAAAGAGCATGGAGCGTGAGGATCTTCACCACCAGATCTCCAACGGCTCCTTCGAATCAGTTTGATCTTCAATCTTCTATATATGGACACTTCGAACGCCATGATCTATTTTGAACTGATCTCCTCAATATGTATTAAGGAAGGATATAAACTCGAATATACTTCCTGAAACGGTTAGTCATATATATATATATATATATATATATATATATATATAATATAACGGAAGTATATATTAAGATAAAATAATATTCGGACAAACAATATAGGTTTTGTATTTCATCAACTGTTAATGCTCCAAGGCCTTTGACACAAACATCTTGTCAAAGCCTTTGAAACATCTATTCCGATTTTCATCAAGGGAGGGAGTTATCAGAATATATGTATTAAATCCCAACAATAAAAAAACTTACCAGTCGATTTTTAACTACGGTTGTTGAAACTGATCCTCCATTGTAAATTGGAGTTCCCTTTTCAGTTGCAACTGCCCGGTTTTGCTTGTTTACTCCAGATTGTTTAAGAAACTGCTCCTCATTTGCCCATAAATCCAACATCTTCAACCATATATCCTTTTTTACCCAACAAGGCCTCTTCCTTGTTTGTCCACCACGAACCTTCCCGAAGACGTTCCTGAAGTGGTCAACTCCTTTCGTGTTGAAAACTTTACGGACATGTTCTTCAGAGAAACTCTCTTCCCACTTGCATCGACTCTATAGTTGTTGAAGATATAGCAGTGGTATTAGATGAATAGACAGTTAGAGGACAATACTATATATGAAGACAATAATTAATGGATATATAGCTAGAATGTATTTATACCTTGAACATTTCCCACCATAAATCGAGTGTTGCTTCAGGAACACTACTCCACCGAATGTAAGGCCCATTGAAATGGGAATGTATAACTTGCGTGAGGATTCCATAAGCAGCACTTGATCCATCAAACCTTGCAAATTAATTTATGTAAGTGTTGATAATGAAGGAAAAACTCAACAACTGAACATATATAGTTACAGAAAAACCATATTACAAGATCTACGAGCTTCAAAAGATTACAAATGAACAAGCTTCATTCATTTAGGAAAGTAGTATTATGCAAAGTTATTTTAACATGAGAAGAAACTGAATTAGAAGTATACATGTGTATACCTTCCATTGATGAGCTCAATTTCCACTCTCCTGTCCACTTGAGATGACTCTGTAGCTGTGGCATTATTGTCTTCTTGGATGCTATGAGACAAGGGCTGTTGAGATGCACATCCTAGTGGTTGGAGGTCGTCCTCGTTGGGTTCGGGGGACAATCGAGCAGTAGCAAGAGACTGTGAGCAGGTCGCCTGTTGTGATGTGGGAGTACTTGTTTGAGGAGGCAAACGTGTGGAGGGTGGAGTACTTAAAGTTAAAGAGGTTCCATCTTCGGAGGCTGAAGCAACAGGTTGCACCTGAGTCGGGGGGAGGGATGATTTAGAGGGTGCATTATCTTTTCGTAGGGGTGCTTTAGAAGCATTTTTGGGGACATGGGGAATAGTAGAGGGTGCTTTAGAAGCACTTTTGGGGACATGGGGACCAGTAGAGGGTGCTTTAGAAGCATTTTTGGGGACATGGGGACCAGTAGAGGGTGCAACAGGTTGAGTATTAGGTTGAGAGGGTGAGTGAGGTTGAGAGGGTTCAGGTTGGATGTTGTGTGTATGAGCAGATCTCCGGGGTATTCCTCGATTGAGAAACCCTCCACACATTTTAGGAGCCAGGGTGACACCTGCATGCACAGAAAGAACAACAAACTTCAAAAGGTCAGTTGAAGAAGGAAGTAAACCCTAGTTCAAACAGAAACGACATCTGACAATTCATTTCAGTAAAACCCTAGGTCGATATGGGGAAACGAGTTTGAAACTATCAGATTTGTATAATGAAGGGGATAACCGACCAATTTCATATACCCCTGAAACCCTAGATCAATATCTCGTTTCAAAGTTTTCAAAAGAGAGAGGAGGCAGATGAGCTCCTTCCTGACAGAGATGGGGAGACTGGTTGAGTGAACATACAAGATGTGGGGGAGAAATTGAGAGAGATTGGAAGAGCGACTTACCGTAGTTGAAAGATCGAGCGACGTACTGACAGAGATGGGGAGATTGGGAGATGGGGACTCTGACGTCTGAAAGAAATTGGGAGATGGAGAGACTGAGAAAGGATTGAAATGAATTGGAAGCGAGTTCAATTTTTTCACTTCCCTCGTCTGAGAGCTCATTTCCCTCCTAATTTTTGGGGCCCGTAGCGAGATAAGACAAAATTACAAGCCCACCGAAAGACCCACTCTCCATCTCGTCCAAAAACAAAATAATAGGCCCACTCATCGTCGCCCTCACTCTCACTCGCTCATCTTCTGGGAGCTCGAAGTCGGAGGTGCTGGCGACAAACTTCGATCAAACTACGACACCCATCAGGAAATCCAGGTAAGGGTGATGGCACTTCTTCTTCTTCTCTTAGTGTATGATTTCCATGTCCCACCTTCGTCAACTGGCTGCTGGCCGGAAGGGATGAAATTGGAGTTTGCGACAACCTAAAGGGATAGGGTTTGGGATTAGGGTTTGCTTCTAGCTAGATGAAGCGAAATTGGGGCGATTTTAGGTCAGGATTGACTCTGTCATTTGTGGGATTAGAGTTAGCGTTGTGGGATTAGATCGACTTAGCGTTGTGGGGTGATGTCAACTATTTCTTTAATTTTTGATAGAACACAAACAATAGGGTCGGGATTGACTCTTTTGTATATGACAGTAGTCATTAGCAGAGATTATTACCCGTTTGATATTGATAGAACACAAACAAGTGGATACTGGGGAAGGAAGATAGCATTCATGTGAATATACCATGAACAAACTAATACTGTTCTGATATTGATTTGCAAATTACAGTGAAAGAATATATGCCCAGCTTGTGTGGTTCTTAATTTCCGACTGTGTGGATTAAGCATGTAATTATATGTATGTATGTTTCGTTATAATTGTAGAGGCCATGGTGAACTCAACCGACGACTCTGACATTAGTTGGCCTAGTGGGGACTCCTGCAAATATTGGTGGATACACGGGGTCGATAATCACTATGACCATTGGGCACACGAGGTATTCGCACACTGAATTTAGCCATGATCTTTTTTTTGTGCGATCCCTAAATATGTCTTTGTTATCGATGTCGATATCAGGGGGTTGATTCGGCACCAACTCCCGAACCGGCTGCAGCACCTCCAATGGCGGCGACAGTTGCCTTCAGTGGACTGAGGACTGATCAGGAGAATATTAACATGGGAAATCCCCGTGTCCTTGAGCTCGAAACACTGACACGCTACCTAACTGACCGCCTCCGGCTGAGTGAGGATAGAGGGGAACATCGGGAGGTTGAGATGGCGACGCTGCGAACAACCAATGAACAGCTGCTAGGCAGGGAAACTCGTCTCACATCCAGTCTTTGCTTGGCATTGGTTGCAAATGCTGCGTCCCAGGCTCGTGTGACCCGCCTCCAAAGCTGGATTGTTCTTCTCGTGGCAGTCATCGTCATTCTCATAGTTCGTTAATTAGTAAGTTGGACCGTACCCCTTAACCACTTTTTGTCAGTGTATATATGTTAAGTTATCTAGCTAGCTAATCACTTTTGTATATCGTAGCGCTATATGACCTTCGTTGCACTCTGATCAGAACTTGTGTGCTAGCTAGGACTACGTATCAATGATCGATTCCATCACTTTGTAAGCCATATATGTACACGACGAAATCGATCGATCACTTTTGTATGTAGTCAGATCGAACTTGGTTGCTCCAATTTGAATACGATTCACCGTCTTCATATATATCTCCTTCATATATATATAACTAATAATACTCCCTCTGTTAATTAAAACTTGTCGTTTACTATTCATGCACGCTTTTTTAGAATGATAAAAACTATATAAAATATTAACATTTTTTAAAATTTGTTTTTATAAATTCATACTTAATTGTAATAAGTATGAAATTATTTAAAAAAATTATTAGAAAAGTTAATATTTTATATAGTTTTTAACACCTCAAAAAGCGTGCGTGAATAGTAAAACGTCAAGTTTTAATTAACGGAGGGAGTATATATTAGTACGTGCTAATTAGTTCATACAAAAAGTCAAACACAATCTTCAATTCCAAACTAAAACATCAAACTTCAATCCTATTCGGAGTCGTCAGTCGGATTAATGTCCAAGTCTCCATCTTCACCCTCACTCTCTAACCCACCAACGCCCTCATCGCACACGTCGAAGGTCCCTGAAGGATCACGTAATGCTGATGGCCCTTCATTATCGTTGATGTGGACGACGACGTCAGGAGTAACAACTTCATCTGATTGGTACGCGTCTTGACCATGTGGCTCGTTTGATCCCCACCTTCGCTCTATTCGTGATCGAGGGCTGGTCCTACACACATGCCACCAATTTACTCTATCGCGTCTAGCTCTGGGATATGCAAGATAGTAGACCTGTACTGCCTGTTGAGCAAGCACGAACGGTTCATACCTTCGATACAATTTTTTATGATTCACTTCAACGAACTGGTAGACTGGATGAACTCTTGATCCACGTGGAGTTGGATCGAACCATCTGCACCTAAACAAGACAACCTTCAGAGGCCTCTCCGGTGAACTCGGGTACTCCAGCTGAAGGATTTCTTCAAGTACCCCAAAGAAATCTGATTCCGCACTTGCGTAGTTCGACCCTTTAACACATACGCCACTGTTCATCGTTGATTTTCCAGTGGAATGCTCCTCAGTGTGGAACTTATAGCCATTAACATAGTACCCATGATGACTTATAGCTTTCCCATTCGGACCCCATGCTAAGCTCCACAACAACTCATGGATAGGAACTCCATTGCCTTCGGTTAAGGCCTGCAGAAGATCAGCTTATAAAAGGTCATAATGTGGTGAAATTATATATAACATTTATATATGTTCAGAGTTATATATATTCATATGATTAAGCGAAACAGTTCGTCACTTACATAGTTTTTAAACCATGTTGCGAATTCCTGTTCAATGACATCGTCGCCCCCATCAGTACCCATTTCATTCTGAAATACTCTAGATCGATCGATTGAATTTAAAAAGTCAGGAGCTAGGTATATATATAATTATATATATATATATATATATATATATATATATATATATATATATATATATATATATATATATATATATATAAATTGCATGTACAGATATACTTACTCAATGTACGGCTGGACCTCCGGACAGTTGAGCAATACGTAAGTGTGTGCGGCATTCGACTCTTTGTCTTCAATCATCCACCGTGTTTTCCCCTTCCCACTACTTCGACCAGGGTAATTGAAAATGGAAATTGGTTCAACATTGCAGCCGAACATTTCATTTCTGGCCAGTCTTCTCAACTTCGAAGGCACGTGAGATGGAAAGTAGTGCACCGAAAAGTTTGCTACTTCTTCCCTCAAGTAAGCCATACAAATTGAACCTTCCACATGATTCTTTTGGACAATCATGCGCTTTAAATGAAACAAATTTCTCTCGAATGGGTACATCCATCGATATTGAACCGGACCACCAACTTGTTCCTCATATGGCAAGTGGACGAGGAGATGCTCCATGGAATCAAAAAACGAAGGAGGGAAAATACGCTCCAACTTACATATAAGCAAAGGTACCATGGATCCCAACTGAACCATGTGGTTAACGGACAACGTTGACGAACAAATGGTCTGAAATAAGATACTCAGCTCAGTGAGAGGACCCCAAACACTTGGGTCAAGCAACTCCTTGAACGCTATTGGAAGAAGTATCTCCATAAACACATGGCAGTCATGGCTCTTCATCCCCAAGAGACTACAATCATCACTTTGCACACATTTCCCTACATTAGACGCATACCCATCAGGAAACTTCACAGACCTCAACCATTGACCCACCTTCTTCTTGTCTTCTCTTCTCAAGGTGTATATCGCTTTTGGTTTTGAACCACTATGACCGTCATCCACCTCAATATCAGGTCGAACACAATATAGCTTCAGATCCCTCCTTGCATTTAAGTTGTCTTTTGTCTTCCCAGGGACATCAATCACGGTGTTAAACACATTGTCAAACACATTCTTCTCAATGTGCATAACATCCAAGTTGTGTCGAATGAGAAGATCCTTCCAATATGGAAGTCTCCAGAATATGCTCTGCTTCGTCCATTTGTATGAAACTCCATAGCCTGGGGCTTCTGCAGTGGATCCTCTATGGCCGTCTTGAAATGGCGAACACGTTCCCATATCTGCTCCCCTGTTAGTAATGGGGGTGGCAATTGTGTTTCCACATGGCCTCTGTAGAAGTCATTCTTATTTCTGCGCCATGGATGACCGACTTCTAGAAATTTCCTATGGCAATCAAACCAACAAGCCTTTTTTCCATTTTGGAGTCGAAAAGCATCTCCTCCTCGTTCCATGCAAATCGGACAAGCTAACTCACCAGCAGTACTCCATCCCGAAAGCATTGCATATGCAGGGAAGTCACTAATCGTCCAGATTAAAGCCGCACGCATAATAAAGTTCTCTCTGCTTGAGACACCGTAAGTGCTTACACCATAGGTCCACAACTGCATCAATTCCTCAATAAGTGGATGTAGACAGACATCAATTAACCTCTTGGGGTTTCGAGGCCCAGGCACTATCAATGACAGGAACATGTACTCGGTTCTCATGCACATGCTAGGGGGGAGATTATAAGGAGTCACAATGACAGGCCAAGAAGAATAATTTTGCCCGGATTTATTAAAGGTTACAAAACCATCAGTGCACAAACCTAGACGAACATTGCGAGGCTCAGAAGCAAAATCAGGATGTTTTTCGTGTAACCTTTTCCACGCATCTCCATCGGAAGGACGAGACATCATCCCAATATCCGGTTGATGACATGCGTGCCAAGTCATATGACTAGCAGTCGCCTCAGATGCATATAATCGCTGCAATTGTGGAGTCAGAGGCAAGTAGAATAAAACTTTATGCGGTTTGCATTTACTTGCATCCGCATATCTTGCATGAGAACAGAACTTGCATGAATCTTCATTTGCATCATCCTTCCAGTACAACATACATCCATTGGGGCACATGGATATTCTTTCCACCGGTAAACCCAAACTGCGAACCACTTTCTCAGTTTCGTAATAGCTAGTTGGAATCTTGTGACCTGCAGGCAACACTTCATCGTACAACTGGACAAACCCATTGAACAAGCTTTGAGGAACATTATACTCACACTTCAAACTCATGAGCCTACTCACAAAAGACAGTTGTGTATGAGAACTACACCCTGGAAGTACCGGTTCATCAGCCGCTCTCAACACATTTGCAAATCTCATGGAGAATACATCATCTACGGCGATAGGTGGGTCTTCTCTCATTTCATCAACCTCATCAACTATGTCATCCGGTTGGAATCCACCTTCGACATGATCGTGACCAACTGTAAACCACGATGGCGGAACAAAGCCAGGGCCTGCAATGTCAAACACCATCCTTTGTTCCGCAGGTAATTCATCATACGTACCCCCCTAATTACCTATTTGATAAGATGGCGGAACAAATTCCTTGACTGGTTCACCATGTGCAGTCCAATTATAATAATCCATCATAAAACCACGTTTATACAAATAATTCTTCACTTCATCAACTAACCGAAAATGGCAATTAACACATTTTGTACATGGACATTTTACCTTGGCCTCATCCATGTAATTTGGTTGGGAACATGCAAACTCTATAAATTTGTCGAGCCCTTCGTAGAATTCAGGCTTCAATCCTCGACCGCCTGACAAGTACATATCATACATCCACGTACGATTCTCCATTTCGAAAAATTCGAAGTATATATATATCTGCCCAATATACACACTATGAATTTATATATAAATTAAACTAATTACATATATATTTTTCTGAATAATTAAGAAATTAATGAAGGCTATATGTACACACTTTACCTATTCGTCGAATCGATCAATCAATTGCGCGCTATATGCCCCCATTGCAACAGATTTGTGTCTTCAATGGAGCTCTCAGAAAATGAGGAGGAAAGCTACGTCCAACACGTTTTGGGGCTGGGCCAATCGAAGAAGAAGCGCAAAAAGTCAAAACTGTCTGAAATAAAGAGAAAATCCGCATTTATGATCCCACTGGTTTTCAGCCACGGATTCAGCCCGTGGCTGCACAATCTCCCGCCCTTCTTTGACAATGACAATGGCGGTCGAGGCTAGATCTGTCCATATTAGCCACGAATTTGCCATCACGCATATTACGACGCCAAATAGTGTTGGCTCTCGCCACAACCTACGCTTCTCGTGGCTTGAATTTGCCATGAACTTCTGCGTCATGGCTACTTTCGTTGCTATTTAGTCACGTGACTCTGTCACGTGCTCCTGGTCGTAGCTAGGCAGCCACGACTATAGCGCCGAACACATATTTCATATCTAATAGCCACGACCCCAGCGACGGCATTCGCCCGCGCGATATTAGCCACGAACTTAGCAACAACGGGTTATCTTCGACGCATGTTTACCAACGGCTGGAATAATTCGTGGCTGGTTTCGTGGCTAATAGTAACAAGTTACGCGGCAAGAAAAGCTCATGGCTAAAAGCCGTTGCTATTTGACAGTTTTTTAGTAGTGTATGGCTACTGGTGGCGCGACGGTGCAGCTAGGCGACGGCAAGGTGGCTCTGAGAGATGGTGGCGGTGGATCTGGCAGTGGAGGGTGGTAGTTCCGGCAGCGGCGACGGGCTTTCCAGGCGGCTCCGGCGACGGGAAGGTTTAAGGGGGATTTTCGAAATCAGGATGATTTCGAGAAGATTTTGTGAAAGTAAATGTTTCTAGATGTGTTTAGAATGCAAAACAGTAGGTTAGAAGCTTGGATTTTGACTAGCAATGACGGATTGAGTCCAAACGTCGAAGAGGGTTTATATAGTCCGAGCTTTTGGAATGTGAACGGAATCGAGAATTAAAGGTGTCATTGAATTCCGATTGATGACGGGATTCAATGGCTATAATCAATTTGGTCTTTCAAGCTTATCTACCACGTCAATTGGATAAGTCTCATAATCAGGGTTTGTGAATTTTGATAAAATTGGGGATGTATTCATCGGTTAATTCAAGATCTGTCCACGTCTTTGATAAGGTCGAATTGATTAGCACTTACTGCAGACGTTACGAAGATCAAACGCCTAAAAATTAAAAACCTCCATTGGAGCTCCCATTTGTGTTTAACGTGAAAGAGGAGAAAGGAAGAAGCGGTTCAAGTGAACCGGCTATTCCTTTTTCTTTTTGTTTTATTCGGTTCAGCTGAACCGGTTTAACAAATGGTTGGTTTTCTTATATGTAACTATATAAGACTATTCATTTAATTTGAAAAAAATAGATAAATCCAATAAAATCTGATACACACATACATATCCTTTTAAAAAAAATAGATAAATAAATAATCAAATAGATAAATAACTTATGATAAGTGATTTTATTTGAATAATTATTTCAAATGAAATTTCATAACATAATTATTTTACTAAAAATAACTTTCAAATTTTATAATCAATATTATTAAATTATAAATACATTCTAACCTTTTATTTATAAGATATGTTAAATATAATAAGTCTGATAATAAATCATACTTATTTATTTAAAATGATATCACATTGGGTATTGAAATAATTTAATTTAGACACCTTTTAAATAAAACAATGAATTCATATCAACCTTTATATTTATAAAAGTAGTTATGTTAAAATAATAGTAATAACAATAATTATAATAATGATCCTTTATTTTATCTAACATAATGATAAGTTATATATTTCAGTAATTTCACAACGAATTTTATAAATTATTTTATTCAAAAAAATTTACCTTATTTTTATTCACGGAAATACCCAAAAATACTTTGGGGTATTTCATATCCCCACCATTAAAAATAAGTTTCGACCGGAAACTTGAATAAGGAGAAGAATGTACTTTGGTTAGGATATTGTCCTCGGATCGAAAGAAGAGATTGACTTTATATATGAGTAGGAATGAATCTCTTTGGGAAATACATGGAAGAATCAACAAGGAGCATACTTAGGCCTACAAATCCAATCTCAGCTTATAAGCGTCTGATTTCCTTTTTTACACCATGTTTTTTATGTTTAACTATGCTCCTTATTCTACTATTTTGGGATGAAATTATTAGGAATTTGTGTAGCTATGCTTAACATTGTCAGACATGGAGTCTACACAAGTTTGATGTGATTTTCAGGAGTTTAGAGCTGATTTGTAGAAGTTTGGACGCACTTTGGAGCTTAAAGGAAAACCATGAAGACATTGGAGAAGCTAAGTAATAGTGCAAGATGGAGCAGTTGAAGAAAACACCACTTTTCACCACTCACCATTCTGAATCAAGTTCTGATGTCTTCATGAGAGTTATAGCCCTCGAAAAGAGTTTTCCAACGCATATTCATATGCTTCAATCGGATGAACGAGGATTCGGGAATGTGCGTTTCAAGACGAAGCAGAATGTTGAAAGCTGAAGAGTGGTCGATATCGACCAGATTTGGTTGATATCGACTAGTGTCTAGTCGAAATTTCCAAGCCGGACTTGACACGACGAGCATACACGAGACGAGACCAAGCCAGGTCGATTTCGACCACACATGGTCGATATCGACCGGATCATCACTCGAAATCCATGCCAAAAGACGACGTCGACCGAGCAGAAACTGAATCCAAGCAATACAACTCGATATCGATCAACTTTGGTCGATATCGACCATCCTCCCAGATCGATTACGAGCTGATTCCGAGTCAAAATCCTGATTCAGAGCGAAGTCCATTCCGAAAGAAGATTTACTTGCAAGAGAAGAAAGAGATATTTTATCATCTATCCTAAAGGTGGAACATTTAATTACCCTTTAGGATTTATTTAGTTTACCTAGTTTGATTTATTTCCTTTCAAGTAGAATTATATTTTTAGATAGAGGATAGATATTGTTTTCCTTGGATAGCAAGGATTAAGCCCTATAAACAAATCCCTAGGGGCTAGCTTTTATACATTCAATTTCAGAGATACAATCTCATAACAAGTAGAGAGTTTTAGGAGTTCAAGGCTTTTAGGGTTTTGGTGCTTTTGCGAAAGTTGGAGTGCCGGGATTGTAAAGGTCGAGAATTTAGTTTAATGCAAAGTTATTTCCTTTCATCAATCATGGTTCCTATGGCAATGAGCGAGTAGTCCACCTACTTCTAGGATCGGGGTGAGCCCGACGATAGCCATGCACGCTTGAGGTAAAGTTTCGATATTTATTATGTTTTGATCATCCACTGCCTTTTATATGCTTATTGCCTACTCGAAAGAATAGAGATACTTGGATTATAAACATAAAACTGATAGATACAATTAGGGTTACTTGAAAAGGTTGTCTAATTGTTGGAAAAGGCGAAAGCTTGATCATTTGATGTGATTGCATAATTATTTATCCATATTAACTTACCTTATACGTGTTTGGTTATCGTTGTGGTAAACCCCGATCATGGAAGTTTTATTTCATATATATTTACTTCAATCTGTCAAACTGGTTTATTTTTGTTTATCCTTCGCATCCATTCTCGTATTCTTCAGCCCTCTTTCGCCGACATACAGGTTCTGCAAAGGTACTCGAAATCAACTTCCACAGGTCGAAATTGAGTCTTCTGGTCAACTGACAGTCTTCTGAGCCGGTCGATATTTGCTACTGACTTGGTCGATATCGAGCACTTTCACTCGAAATCGACCTTTGCTTGTTTTTGTTCATTGCAGGTACATGTCTAAATCGACCAACATAGGTCGATATCGACCACTAACAGGTCGATATCGAGTTGTTTAGGTCGAAACCGAATGACTTCACACATGACAAAAATCGACTGAAATTGGTCGATATCGACTACCCTTTGGTCGATATCTAGTGATTTCTCTGGAGTCGAAATCCGACGTGAATTCATCCGCTATCTGAGATCCGCGTACCTGCTTCCTTGAGGATCGATCCTGACTTCCTTTTGCTACAACGGGAGAGAGTCTTGAACTTTGTTTGCATCGGAACGGAATTGGATTGCTTATTTTATTTACATTCTATTTGCAATCTCGATTTCGCTCCTATAACAGCGGCCGATGTTGAAGATCCTTATTCCAAAAGAAAGTGCGATTGATTTGGTTAAGTTCTTTGTGCATTGCTGCCGGGAGCATGAAACTTTGCATAATATATATAGTGGCTTTGCTGACAGATTGGAGTTGATTGAGATTGCGCGTCCCTGTTGTGATAGGGCATTTGCACGCCATTTGCTCAATTGTTCTTTAGATTTACAGATTATGTCCTCAAACGTGTTTTTGTTCACTCTACCATTGATGATCGGGCAACCCAGATATTTTTCCAAGGAATTTTCATTTGTAATATTTAAGCAGTTGCGTAATTTTAGAATCCTATGGTTCGATATGCCTTTTGTAGCTTGGAAGCTTGATTTATGGTAATTTACTTTTTGCCCAGAAATTTTACAATAGGAGTCAATTATTGATTTTAATTTGAGTCCGGCCTCCGCGCTGCCTTTTAAGAAGATAATGATATCATCAGCAAAGGAGAGGAACGGGAGTCTAGGTCCATTTCTCCCAAAAGGAAAGCCAATGGGGGTTCTGTCCAGGTTTGCTTCAGCTGAGAGTTTTCGTGTCAGGATTTCGGCCCCTAAGATAAATAGGAAAGGGGATATTAGGTCCCCCTGACGGAGACCCCTAGATGTAAAGAACAGGTCAGTAGGGCCGTTGTTAACTAGCACTGAGAAGGATACCGAGGCTACACATTCCATGACCCATGAAATACACGTAGCATGGAACCCAAAATTTTCTAGTACCTTTTTTGCGAAATTCCAATCAACTCTATCATATGCTTTTTCCATATCTAGTTTTATTGCAAGCCATCCCTCACGACCCGTACGAGATCGGAAGGAGTGGAAGATCTCATGAGCTATTAGAACATTATCTTGAATAGCCCTGTCTGACACAAATGCACCCTGAAATGGGTGGATAAGCTTCCCAATAATTGTTTTAATTCTGTCCATCAAGATTTTTGATATAATTTTATATATATTTGAGCACAGACTAATTGAGCGGTAGTGACTAGTGGTAGTCGGGTTGTCTCTTTTTGTAAGAAGGGTAATAAATGTGTGATTTATTTGTTTTAGTATTTTTCCAGAATGGAAAAAACCTTTTACAGCTCTAATTACTGATGCCTCAACTATATCCCACTATTTTTTTTTATAGAATTCAGCTGTGAATCCAACAAGACCTGCTGGGGATTTATTTTTTCCCAAATTGAAGACAACAACTTTTATTTCCCCATTTGATGGATGTCGAGTTAGGAAAGCATTTTTCTCAGTTGTTATTGATGGTTGGATTAATTCTAACATTTCGTCTAGAAGCATATCATCAATAGGCTCTTGTCGGAATCTTTTCTCAAAACCGTCTTTGATTTCATTTTTGACATTTTCCTCACCCACAATCAAAGTTCCCTTGGAAGTGATAATGTTGCGAATCTATTTTCTATGTCTTCTACCAATCGCAGTGCGGTGGAAATAAGATGTGTTGGAGTCCGACAGCTTAAGATGTTTGGATTTGGCTCGCTGGTTCCAAAATGATTTTTGAAATAGTAGGAGCTTTTCCTTTTTTCTCATAAGATTCTTCTCTTTACAAGACGTTGTTTGTGCATTATTCACTCGAGGTGAGGATTGAATGTGTAGCAACTGGATCTCCACATTTTTTAGTTGCCGAAATATATTCCCAAAGGTAGAATTGTTCCATTCCTTTGCTTGTTTCTTAAGGATTTTTTGTTTAAACATAAGTTGAAACATAGCTGAACCAGGACAACTTGCCCACCAGGACTGTTTAACTATGTTACAAAAATCTTTCCTAAGCAACCATGCATTCTCGAATTTAAAAGGTGGTGCTTTGAAGGAAGGATTGTTTTCAATACATATTGTACTGGGGCAGTGATCGGATGAAGAGAAAGCCCCATTGTTTGTACTCAGGTTAGGAAAACTTTCGATAGTGCGATGGTGAACAAGCACCCGATCAATTTTTTCTCGAATATTGAAATCTTCATCAGGGTTTTTCCTCCATGTGAATGGGTTCCCAAAAGTGGGGAGGTCCTCGAGCGAACATTCATTAATGAAAGTTTGGAGCCTCGTGAATCCGGATGGACGGATGGGTGGGCCGCCATGTTTGTCCGCGTTGCATAATATTTCATTTAAGTCCCCTAATACCATGGAATGTATGGTTAAGTTATTTACAATTAAGGTTAATGTTTCCCAGAACAAAGCTTTCTCGTTAAGGACCGGAGGGGCGTCGACGAAGAGTGCAAGAAAAGGGAACCCTTCGAGCACAGGCTCAAGACGAAGACCAATAATCCTTGGCAAGTGAATTTCCACAGAAATGGAGATGTTTAGTAATTGGTGAGATTTCCATAATACTCCAATTCCTCTCGATCGCCCATGAGCCAACAACCAGACAGCTTCATCGAAACCAGTAGCCTTCCAATTTTTTTCATCTGGAGTAGATTCCGTTTTAGTTTATGCTAATGTCAATATTTGGATATGCTCATTTATATATAAAGAATTAATTTTAGTCCAAAAGGTTCTTTTTCCTATGCCTCTACAGTTCCAAAAACTGATCTTCATTTATAACCTTTGAAGATTAAAAGACTTCGGAGTCCTTAAATCGAAGAGTTTTTGTGGTTTTAATTTGGCAATTACATTTGCTAACCTTGTAGATAATATTCTGTAACAAAGATTAAGATTGAGTTGACCCTGACTAAGCCCACAAGGCCACACCGAGTAGTATGAGATTGGGCTCGATAGACCAAGAACAACCTTTAAATGATCATGAATGCTCATGCTGTACACCACCTTAATTTTGGTTGCTAATATTATTTTTTCAATTAACTTGATGATCGCCCTTCGGAACGAATGTTTTACTCAAAATTAAGTGACGGGACACAGTGAAGGACTTCACAAACTCTTCTTGACATACATCCTTCTTTGAAATAGCTTAAATAAACAACATTATTGTGCAAAGACATGGTAGAGAGTCATCTTCAACACATGTGGATTTGTAACAGAACTCAGGCAAGCTAAGCACGGGTGAGCCTAAATTCGCAGCAGTGGTGATAGTGGGGATAAATGACGACACGAAGAGCGTCGGTAACAACGAATCCACTACAACCGTAGCAAGGCAAATCAATATGATAGTCAGCAAGGCATATTCTTCCAATATCGGGATTTGATGAAAACAGTGTTTTTATCAAAACAGAGTAAAGGGCCAATGAAAACCCCAAAATTCACAGTTTGATTAGGGCCCGAGAATCGGGGGTACGTGGTGAAGAGGAGACCTCTATCACCTGGTTTTTTAAGCACCAATAGAAGGTGAGGAGAATGGAAACAATCAACAAGTAATCTGAACCAACCACCAAAATAGTGGGTTTCAAGAAAGTTGTCAGGCAGAAGATGAACTTACTGATTTTTCGAGATGGAAACAATTCACCAAGTGATACGGGGTTAGCCGCAGGATGACCCAATCTTCGACAATCAAAAAAGAAACTAAAGAACGAAATCAAGAACTAAACAAGACTCAACAAGAACTCAAAGAAACGAAACAAGAAACACCAAGAACAGCAAGAACTCGATGTCGACTAAGGAAAAGAAACAAAGACTCGATGAAACAATAATAAAGACTCGAAATTGATATAAAGACACGACCGATAAGGATTGAGTCGATCTATATAGAAAAAGATAAAGACCTCAAGTCTCCTTAGAGGGTAGGACCCAATACCAATGACTATATAAGCCGCCTCTACAAACCCTACACAACCAAGCGGACAACTTGGAGACACGAGGAGGGGGCTCGTGGATACTAGGATCACCAAGTTTTGCGAAGTTGATGAACACAAAGCAAACCAAGCTAAAACAATACCAATAGTTGCAATCGATGAATGTGAGCTTTTCTATAAAAAGAGAGCTTTTCTATAAAAAATTGAACGCGAGTTTGACAATGGGAGCATTCGGCCTTTTATAACCCTAACAAGTACCTATGGGCCGAATTTGGATAAAAATAAGACTTAAAAGAATTAATAAAAATAACCCCTAAAGTTTCCTAAAATAACATAAGTAAAAGAAATACTAAAAATAGGGTAAATTCGTCTAAAAACAGTGACAGCTCCAAAATGTTGATTTTCGGTCAAGCTCTAGGTCGAATCTGGAAAAACCTTCAACAGCAAAGTTGTAGATCTCTCCGTCCTCGTTCCGATAAGGTATGGAACACCTCAATCCGATAAATATAGACTCCGAACGACCCATTTTACTGAGATGTCGAAAAGCTGTCAAGCTTCTGAACGAATGTAAAACGTCAAGCTTCCACCTTTGAACCTTCTCCCATGGTGGAGCCTTCTTCTTCCTCTTGAGGATAACATCATTCTCACGAGCTCGAATCATAGGTCCATCCCCAAGTATAGATGTGTCCGAAGGTGTCTTGGATGGTCCCGCATCAATCTCCCTTTCTTGAAAAGGATTCGTCCTCGAATCCAAGGTCGCATATGATTCCGCAAAGGCATCCACATGAGCTCCTGGATCGAATACCTCATGTCCATGGAAACTCTTCTCAAGGCCGTTTGTTGTAGGGATTGACCACTCTTTGATGGTTAGTGTCTCAGCTTCGTCAACTTGTAGGCCATTAGAGCTCTCTACAAAACCAAGAAAAGAAAATTGATTAGTGCACAATTCATATTTCATATCAACGTCATGATATTCTAACTTAATATGCACTTTAGCTTGTTCATTGATCTCTAAGTTTCCATCCAATGCTAGCAATGTTCATCCTTTTTCAAGGCTGGATTTTCAATCATCTCAAGGCTAGCAATATTAGAACAATTTCCTTCATCAATGATCATATTACTAACTATGCATTTTTCTATGCATTTAGTATGACACAAATCTTCTTTTTGATTATTATCACAAGGCATAGGTTGAACACTTAAAACTTTATTAACAATCAAAGAATCATCATGCTCATATTCAATGCATTCATTATCATCACAGGCAAGTAAATTAAGAACTTGATCATTTTCAACATGCTCTTCAATTTTATCAACAAACTGAATATTTACACTAGAAGGAACATGATGCTGATTAGCATTATTATGAGGAATAGGATGAGTTTCTTCCCTTTCAATTGGTGGCACTGCAACTCGAAGTGGGACTCCTTGTCCGAACACCGTATTAGAGCCAAAACGCTGAAGCTCTATTGCCATAAAGCTTTTATCCATCTTAACCAGTTCTTCATTGAACTTTACCAACATCTCAGTCATGGCGTTCATGGTGTTGAACATCTCGGGAGTCACGGTGGTACTGGATTTAGTCCCATTATTGGGATTGTTCTCGTTGTTAACCTGATTAGACATAGCAAATAAAACGAACAAAGAACTATGTAAAGATTAGTACAAATATAAACAACCTCACAATGTGTTTCGCTCACACTCTCTCTCTAATTGGTATGTCACGCTTGTTGGGGCAATCCGCCTTGGGCAAATCAACACTCAAGCAAAAACCTAACAATCAAAGTATAATTATGAGAGAATGAATGAAACAAGACCAAAATTTCACTCAAAAGGTTCAAGAGCAATCGAAACAAGCAAAGAGTACTCGATCACTGATTATAAGTACTCGACACAAGCTGTTGAGCACTCGGCAAGAGGTTGTAGTACTCGACACACACAAGAAGCACTCGATCAAAGATAACAAGCACTCGACACAAGGAGAAATCAAGCACAAAGCACTCAGCAATAATGATAGAGTACTTCGACACAACAAAGCAACAACAAAGAGCACTCGGCAATGGGGGAAGAAGTGCTCGACAAAACTGAAAATAAAAGAAAATAAAGGAAAGTATGGAAATTTACCTCTTTTGATTGAAAACCTTTAAATTAGGATGTTATAGGTAATGTCGACTAGAGCTTGAGAGGTTCGCCAAAATAGATCCTTGGGAGCTTTCTTGCACTAGATCAAACAAATTCTTTCTCTTTTTTTTGAATAATTTTCAAAACTGATTTTTTTTATCCAATGCAAGAAAGAACAACTAGAGACAGAGGACTCGAAAATTATGAATGCAAGGTGAAAAGATAAAATCTGTAGCCCTAAAGATAAATATATAGACAACTTTGGATAAATTTTGTAAGTAGATCTATCTTAGCCTTAAAGATATAAATTTTGTGGCCATGGTGGTCCGGCTCTCCGGTGTGTGGTGCTGGAAGTAATGGGTGTTGTGTGCCTTAGAGCATCTTTAACCTTGGTACTCATGTTGAGTACCATAATATGCTTTTTGTCATTTCTCCCACATCCACCTCATTTTAATACTTGGTACTCCACAACCATGATACTTAACATGAGTATCTTAATTCACTTTTTGCATCAAAATAGCTTTTTGTAATTTTTGTTTGGAAGTAAAAATCAAATGAGACTCACTATTAATTTTTGATTGGGTAATATTCTATGGTATTATGTAAGAATGAGTATTATACACATGATATTTGAGCCCACTTTTTTTTATGGGTTCTTTAAAAAATCTTACTTTTTCTTACATTTTTTTTTTTCTTTAATTTCTATAATATTTGGAGTACCACCATTAAAAATGCTCTTAGTTGCCTTCCTCTTATCTTTTTCAAAAAGCTGAAATGATTTTTTAATTTGGTAAGAGTTTGACTAGTAAGGTGTGTTGGTGGGTTGAGTGATTCTGCAAGAGGTTGCGTGTGTTGGTCCCCCCCCCTTTCATTACTTTTCATTAAAGCTGATTGCTTTTTTGATTTATTTATTAAGGGGTTTGACTATGACGTGTAGTGGGGTGTTACTTTTTGGGGATTTAAATTATGTGTGGGGTACCATCAGGAGACATGGTATTAATTTTTGTGGTTTTAATATTTGTGTGGTGAGTGTTGTGCCGAGTAGAAGTAGTGAGAGATGGATTTTTGTGGTGAGAAATTAGTGGTGGGCAAATGTGGGTTGTTTCATTTTTTTTGTGGGACCCTTTGTATGGTCCTTCTTTTGTAACTCTTGGGCTTTACGCCTCTTGTCTATCTATTTACCGATTCAGATATATGTGATAGATAATAAGGAATTAACTATCACAAAAATCTGATTTTTAATTAAGGCAAATTAAATAGATAGATAAATATCTCAAAGATAGAAAAAGATAGACAAACTAGGGTTTCTTGTGGTAAAAGGATTCAGCCAAGCAACTCGACTTATGGGGACAAGATTCTGCCGTCGGCTAAGGTGATGCACAAGGGTGCTTTACGGCTTGGTCGACTCCACTGGTCTCGGCTAGGATTGTGTTTAGGCTATGCAACCACAAACAATCGCAAATAAAATATTAGTGCAATAATCAAATAAAGAACAAGAACTAAAAGACCAAATAAAGAAAAAGACTCTTTTTGTGGGCTTTTGTGTTTATGAAAAGAAAAAACTCAAACTTTGATGTCGGAAACCAAAGCTCTGATGCCAATTTGATACGGGGTTAGCCGCAAGATGGCCCGATCTTCGACAATCAAACAAGAAACTAAAGAACGGAAGCAAGAACTAAACAAGACTCAACAAGAACTCAAAGAAACGAAACAAGAAACACCAAGAACAGCAAGAACTCGATGTCGACTAAGGAAAAGAAACAAAGACTCGATGAAACAATAATAAAGACTCGAAATTGATATAAAGACGCGACCAATAAGGACTGAGTCGATCTATATAGAACAAGATAAAGACCCCAGACCTCCTTAGAGGGTAGGAACCAATACCAATGACTATATAACCTGCCTCTACAACCCTACACAACCAAGCGGACAACTTGGAGGCACAAGGAGGGGGCTCGTGGATACTAGGATCACCAAGTCTTGCGAAGCTGATGAACACAAAGCAAACAAATCTAAAACAATACCAATAGTTGCAATCGATGAGCCATGCTTCGAATCGATTGACTTTCACTCATGTGTTTCACACAAAAAGAGAGCTTTTCTATAAAAATTGAAAGTGAGTTTGACAATGGGAGCATTCGGCCTTTTATAACCCTAACAATTACCTATGGGCCGAATTTGGATAAAAATAAGACTGAAAAGAATTAATAAAAATAACCTCTAAAGTTTCCTAAAATAACGTAAGTAAAAGAAATACTAAAAATAGGGTAAATTCGTCTAAAAACAGTGACAACTCCAAAATGTTGATTTTCGGTCAAGCTCTAGGTTGAATCTGGAAAAACCTTCAACAGCAAAGTTGTAGATCTCTCCGTCCTTGTTCCGATAAGGTATGGAACACCTCAATCCGATAAATATAGACTCCGAACGACCCATTTTACTGAGATGTCAAAAAGCTGTCAAGCTTCTGAACGAATGTAAAACGTCAAGCTTCCACCTTTGAACCTTCTCCCATGGTGGAGCCTTCTTCTTCCTCTTGAGGATAACATCATTCTCACAAGCTCGAATCATAAGTCCATCCCCAAGTATAGATGTGTCCGAAGGTGTCTTGAATGGTCCCGCATCACCAAGAATCATCACAAAAACATTAGGGTTTGTAAGCCCTTCGAGCACCTGTTTAACCATCACTTTTTGAGGGCCCTTTCGGGGGGTAGAGAGTGACATAGCACATGGCTCTCTCACGGTTTTGTTGAAATACCAAGATATGGTGTTGTTTTGTATCAAACATGGCATATTAACCAGAATATAGGTTAGAAATAATAATTTCATAGAAAGACTTGTATAGATAGGAAGGGAGATCAAAGCCAGATGAGCAAGAGCGAACCTGTTGTTAATCAATTCAACCGAAGTTATTCAAGAGGCCAGAACCCATTGAGCACTGATATAATAATACCATGTAACGCCAGGATTTGTTTCCGAATTTTGCAATACATGCCCAAGGCCTTCAACCGAATGGCAGAGGAACCAGACAACTCACCCAAAAATTGGTTAAGGAGAGGAGCAAAAGAACTCCATCGTTTGTTCTTTAAGAAAACCAATTCTCAAAACCACTTAAAACATCAATTAAGCCAAGACCATAAAGGCCAGTGCTTTTGTGAGGAGAAACAACACACATTATATTGCTCTTATTTGAACTCCTTGGTTTATAACTCATTGACCACTCCATTTCTCTTGCCCAAATGTACAAAGAAGGATTCTTCATGTAAAGGACAACCCACACACAAGGTCGATCAGAACCAACCCATTGAATAATTTTACCAATAGCAAAAAAATGTTAGAATTGTATATTTGGGCCTATTCTGTATTTGGGCCGAGCCCAACCCGTTGTATCCGGGTCTGGTTTTGTTTAAATACCGAGCACTACATCTTTCCCTCATTCAATAGAAAGTATTCCAGATTTTTCCCTCCATCTCGTTCTCTTCCTCTGTGTTTCGATTGCTCTAGATTTCCTCACGAAATCTGAGATCCAACTCCAAATCCTTCATGGTATCAGAGCATATTTCGGCAATTTTGCTTTGATCTAGTTCCAATCTAGTCTCGTTCTTCAATTCCTTTCCGGTTTTCTGAATTTTCGATCTAAGAAGCTATGGGGACGAATGAAGTTCAAGTCACAAATGATAGTCGAGTGGAAGCAAATGATCCATTTTACCTACATCCGAGTGACAATCTAGGCACGGTGCTTGTCACTCCTCCTTTTGGTGGCAAGAATTTTGGCGAATGGAAGAGATCCATCCTTATCGCACTTTTTGCTAAAAACAAGCTCGGATTTCTTAATGGAGACATTTCAAAGCCGGATCCGCCATCTCCGAGGCTTATGCTTTGGAGAAGATGCAACAATATGGTCACTGCTTGGATTCTGAACAGCCTCTGCCTCGAGATCAAGCGAAGTGTGATACACATGGATACGGCTCAAGCAATTTGGCGATCTGTTGAATCGCGATATGGAAAAATCGAAGGAACTCAATTATTTGCCATCAAAAGGGAGATTAGTCGTCTTGAGCAAGGTACAACATCTTTCGCTACCTATTTCAATAAGATGAAGGCATTATGGGATGAATTAGATAATGTTCGAACTGTACCTGCTTGCACATGTGGTGCTGCTCCTGAGATGCTGAAATTTGAAGATAATGAGCGTCTCGTTGATCTGTTGATGGGGCTAAATGAGTCCTATCTCACGGCTAGGGGTTCAGTCCTCATGATGGATCCCTTGCCCAATCTGGATCGAGTTTATTCATTGATGACACAGGAAGAGAATCAGAGAGAGGCTAAGCTTGGATCTAATGTTGTTGAAGGGATCTCTTCACACGTCAATACACAGGCACCTCCCAAAACTGGATCTCCAGGTGATGCATTCTCTATGTTTGTGAAGGCTCAAAACAATCCGAAGGGAGGAAACTCTGGCAATTCGCAAGGCAGTGTTAGTTCCAATAGGAGCAACACTGAGCGGAAGCCATTTTTCTGCACCAATTGCAAGAAAACCAACCACATTGTGGATAGATGTTTCTTCTTGATGGGATTTCCTACAGGTAATGGGAAAGATAAGGATAAGAAGTTGGCTGGCGATGGCAAGTTTGCAGGCAATGCCACTCAAGGAGGTGGTTCTGATTTCACCTCTTCACAACTTGCACAAATCAGGAGTCTCTTTCAATTTTCTGGTGTTGGATCGCAGGGGAAGCAGCCTGTTGTAGACGATTTTGCCGGCTTCTCAGGTAAATCTCTTAGTTCACAAGTGTTGAACGGGATCACATGGATTGTGGACAGTGGGGCGAGTGGCCACATGTGTGGTGATGCCTCCATGTTCACAAGCACCTACCCGCTCTCCAAGCCTTTTATTATTACTTTGCCAACCAAGGAAACCACAACTGTTACTACTGCTGGCACAGTTGAGGTTTTGCCGGATCTGAAGTTGGACAATGTTCTATTTGTTCCCAATTTCAGTTGTAATCTGCTATCAGTGGGGCGTATGGTTAGAGATTTGCATTGCTTTATTTTGTTTACCAATAAAGGATGCTATATGCAGGGTCCTACAATGAAGGTTCTTGTGAAGATTGGTGAAAGGGTGAGAGATTTGTTTCTGTTGCAGCCTTCTCATCCATCTTCATTTCACAGTCTTCCTTGCGTTGCTTTCAATAATGTTGCTGCCCTAGTGGATGCTGATGTGTGGCACAAGAGGTTGGGTCATCTCCCAACTTCTAAACTCCGTTCTTTCCCTTTCGTTACTGTTGATGTTGATTGTAATAACAGACTTCGAGCTTGTGACGTTTGTGCCAAGGCTCGTCAAACTCGTCTTCCCTTTTCTAATAGTGTTATCAGTACACAAGGGTGTTTTGAGTTGATACATGTCGATGTATGGGGACCGTACCGTCTTCCTACATATGATGAGAACAGGTTTTTCATCACTATAGTTGATGATTTTACTCGATACACTTGGATCAAATTGCTTCCTAGAAAGAGCTATGCGTTTGTTGCAATCAAGCAGTTTCTTGCTATGACAGAAAGACAATTCGGAAAACAAGTTAAAGCAATTCGTTCTGACAATGCTTTTGAGTTTGGTTGTGGTCTTACTCACACTCAGTTTTTGTTGGATAAAGGCATAATCCATCAAACCTCGTGCGTCGCTACTCCACAGCAAAACGGAGTCGTCGAGAGGAAACATCGACATCTTCTAGAGGCCGCTAGGAGTTTGATGTTTGAGTCAAGCTTGCCTAAGGAATTCTGGGGAGATAGCGTCCTGACTGCTACACACATCATCAATCGAATTCCCAGTTGTGTGTTGAAGTCTAAGTCATCGTATGAACTTTTGTTCTCCAAGCCCCCTGATTACACATCCCTCCGTTGTTTCGGAAGCTTATGTTTTGCTGCAACCCACAAACAAGGAAGATACAAGTTCTCTCCTCGAGCCATCCCTTGTGTTGTTTTGGGCTATCCCATGGGAAAGAAAGGTTATAAGTTGCTTCGAATTGATAATAAAACCATCCTTCATTCAAGGGATGTTATTTTTCAAGAGAGAATTTTCCCATACCATACTCTTGCTGTCAATCCACCTCCTGGTGTTTCTCCCTCCTTTTCCATCTCAGAGGTACCCTTTGTTGATGACTCTGAGATCCCGGTTCCAGATTCAGCTGCTCCACCTGCTTCTTGTGTTGATTCAAGGGTACAGGTTGGTCTTCGACGATCTTCTCGTGTCTCTCGTCTCATCTGTCTAATTACGTCTGTGGACATGATTGTGATAACATGCTCAGTTGTTCTCACACAATCACCTCTACTGTCCAATTTCCTGAAGTCACTCTCCCTACCGATTACCATCCCGAATCTGAACCTCTTTCTTACACAGAGGCTTGTCAGTATCAAGCTTGTCAAGATGCTATGCAAGCTGAGTTAACTGCCCTTGATCTCAACAAGACATGCTCTGTAGTACCTCTGCCAAAGGGTAAGAAAGCTATCGGTTGTCGCTGGGTTTACAAGGTAAAAAGGAAGGTTGATGGGAGGCTTGAAAGGTATAAGGCGAGGCTGGTGGTTAAAGGTTACACGCAGAAGGAGGGAGTCGATTTCACATAGACTTTCTCTCCGGTTGTAAAGATGACAACCGTTCGTGCTCTAGTCTCTTTTACTCTTAAGAGAGGATGGAAATTGTTTCAATTAGACGTTAATAACGCCTTTTTGCACGGTTCTCTTGATGAGGAAGTATATATGAAACTTCCCCCGGGTTTGTCTGTTGATGGGGACAATGTAGTTTGTCGATTACAAAAGTCCTTGTACGGGCTTAAGCAGGCATCCCGTCAATGGTACGCTCAGCTCTCTTCTGCCTTGAAAGATCGTGGCTATACCCAGTAATGTGCTCGGGAATTCTCCAAGCCGCTAGGATCGACGATGAGGTTCCTCCTTTATTTGAAGGGATAAACCTTCTACTAGTAACCGGATATGTATGGCAAGATCTGCAGGCCTCTCACCCTTGAACCTCCAATACTCGATCTCAATCCTCTCGGAATCGCACTATGAGGATCTCGACCCTTCGACACCTTCGCCTCTCACTAGGGTGTCTCCTTTGGCATCTCACCAAAAACATCATCCTTAACCCGGAATGAAAGGAAGCAAATGTGCTCAACTTTTAACTCAAAAATTCAACTTGTATTAGAAAATGGCAAGCCTTACAAAATATATAGGAAAAATTCTAACCTCCTATTTGTTTACAAGCGATGTGGGATACTTTTTAAATAGAAAAATCTATAAGTCTAAATCACATCATCCTCCCCTCCTTTGAAAAAGATTCGTCCTCGAATCTTGCGTTGCTCTTCCGAAAAATACGATACGCCCCTGTACGTTGGATTTGCGTAAGGTATGGATGGTCGTTCCCACAAAAGCTCTCGAATCCATAAGGCCCTTCCAAATGGTACATTACGCCCCTATACGTTGGATCTGCGTAATGCACTTCAATGGTTGGTCCTGCACAAAACTCCAACGGATGGTTGTGGATGCTTGTGACAACAACACAAAAAGATTAAGGAACCCTAGCCGGAAGCTCTGATACCACTTGATGTGCTCGGGAACACTCCGAGCCGCCAGGATCGACGACGAGGTTCCTCCTTTATTTGAAAGGATAAACCTTCTGCAAGTAACCGGATATGTATGGCAAGATCCGCAAGTCTCTCACCCTTGAACCTCCCACACTCGATCTCAATCCTCTCGGAATCGCACTCTGAGGATCTCGACCCTTCGACACCTTCGCCTCTCACTAGGGTGTCTCCCTCAGCATCTCACCAAAGGGTTTTGTTTTCAGCATCTCACCAAAAACATGATCCTTAACCCAGAATCAAAGGAAGCAAATGTGCTCAACTTTTAACTCAAAAATTTAACTTGTATTAGAAAAATGGCAAGCCTTACAAAATATATAGGAGAAATTCTAACCTCCTATCTGTTTACAAGTGATGTGGGATACTTTTTAAATAGAAAAATCTATAAGTCTAGATCACATCAAACCGGATATATATGGCAAGATTCGCAGGCCTCTCACCCTTGAATCTTCCACACTCGATCTCAATCCTCTCGGAATTGCACTCTGAGGATCTCGAACCTTCGACACCTTCGCCTCTCACTAGGGTGTCTCCCTTGGCATCTCACCAAAGGGTTTTGTTTTTAGCATCCCACCAAAAACATGATCCTTAACCCGGAATCAAAGAAAGCAAATGTGCTCAACTTTTAACTCAAAATTTTAACTTGTATTAGAAAAATGGCAAGCCTTACAAAATATATAGGAGAAATTCTAACCTCCTATCTATTTACAAGCGATGTGGGATACTTTTTAAATAGAAAAATCTATAAGTTTAGATCACATCATCCTCCTCTCCTTTGAAAAGGATTCGTCCTCGAATCTTGCGTTGCCCTTCCGAAAAATACGATACACCCCTGTACGTTGGATCTGCGTAAGGTATGGATGGTCGGTCCCGCAAAAGCTCTCGAATCCATAAGGCCCTTCCAAATGGTACATTACGCCCATGTACGTTGGATCTGCGTAATGCACTTCAATGGTTGGTCCTGCACAAAACTCCAATTGATGGTTGTGGATGCTTGTGACAACAACACAAAAAGATTAAGGAATCCTAGCCGGAAGCTCTGATACCACTTGATGTGCTCGGGAACACTCCGAGCCGCCAGGATCGACGACGAGGTTCCTCCTTTATTTGAAGGGATAAACCTTCTACTAGTAACCGGATATGTATGGCAAGATCCGCAGGCCTCTCACCTTTGATCCTCCCACACTCGATCTCAATCCTCTCGGAATCGCACTCTGAGGATCTCGGCCCTTCGACACCTTCGCCTCTCACTAGGGTGTCTCCCTCGGCATCTCACCAAAGGGTTTTGTTTTTAGGATCTCACCAAAAACATGATCCTTAACCCGGAATCAAAGGAAGCAAATGTGCTCAACTTTTAACTCAAAAATTTAACTTGTATTAGAAAAATGGCAAGCCTTACAAAATATATAGGAGAAATTCTAACCTCCTATCTGTTTACAAGCGATGTGGGATACTTTTTAAATAGAAAAATCTATAAGTCTAGATCACATCACCCAGTCCCTGAATGATTACTCCATGTTCTATAAGAAACAAGCTTATGGGGACATTTTTGTTGGCGTTTATGTCGATGATTTGATCCTCACTGGTAGTGACCTTGATGAGATTGGGAGTTTAAAGTCATTTCTGGATACTGAATTTCGTATCAAGGATCTCGAGGAGCTGCATTTCTTCCTTGGTATTGAGTTCTTACGGACTTTCGATGGATTAGTTCTCACTCAACGAAGGTTTATCGCTGAGCTCTTATAGGAATTCAAGTTTCCTGCCCGATCAGTGGCCAGTCCTCTTTATCCTCAGCTTCGTTTATCACCAACTGATGGTGTTCTGCTTGAAAATCCTATCGAGTACCGACGGCTGGTTGGGAAGCTCAACTTCCTTGTTCATACAAGGCCGGATTTGGCTTTTACAGTCCATCTTTTAAGCCAATTTAAGCAGCATCCCAAGAGTGCTCACCTTGATGCTGCGCTCCATGTCTTGAAGTATCTTCGTGGTACACTATCAAAGGGCCTTTTATTCACCAACACTTCCGATTTTCGTCTTCAGGCTTTCTGTGATACCGATTGGGCGAGTTGCCCCTTCTCACGCAGATCCATTAGTGGCTATTTGGTCTTCCTCGGTTCCAGTTTGCTCTCCTGGAAGTCGAAGAAGCAGGTTTCTGTCTCTCTTTCGTCCGCTGAGGCTGAGTATCGGTCAATTCGCCGAGTATGCACCGAGCTTGCTTGGTTAAATCGCTTGCTGACCGAAATTGGTGTTCATGGCGTGACTCCAATTCCGATTAGGTGTGACAACCAGGCCGTTATTTACATAACTCGCAACCCTGTTTATCACGAGCGGACTAAGCATATCGATCTCGATTTCCATTTCGCTCGCGAAAAATTGCTTGAAGGCTTAATCACGCTATCCCATATCTCTACAAAATCCCAACTTGCTGATTCCCTGACGAAGAATATTGCTGGTGTTCGTCTTCAACCATTACTTCGGCCTCATCTCCGTCCCGGATCGCTCTTGAAGGGGGGTGTTAGAATTGTGTATTTGGGCCTATTCTGTATTTGGGCCGAGCCCAGCCCGTTGTATCCGGGCCTGGTTTTGTTTAAATACTGAGCACTGCATCTTTCCCTCATTCAATAGAAAGTATTCCAGATTTTTCCCTCCATCTCGTTCTCTTCCTCTGTGTTTCGATTGCTCCGGATTTCCTCACAAAATCTGAGATCCAACTCCAAATCCTTCAGAAAATATGCATCTTCGACAAACCGAGGACAAAGAGTAGCAAAACCACCACTAGTACATATATACCCTTCTATGACGTTTGAAAAACGCCATAAAATCCTAAACATGGCGTTTTTCAACGCCATGCTCAAACGCCGTTGAAGCCGACGCCGTCTTTTAGCCAACCTTCTTATGGCGTTTTGAAAAACGCCATAGAAAAACAATTCATGGCGTTTTTAAAACGCCATGGAAAGCCATTAAAAAAATAAAAAAAAATGAACTGTACAATCCATGGCATTTCAAAAACACCATGGATTTTTATTTATTTAAAAAAAATTAAATGCAAAAATTACAACAATTACTTTGCTGGCCTTGCTATGTAACTGAAACTCTTAAAAGAAAATACATACTTCGATTCTATAAGGTTCTTACAATCAATATAACTCTTAACATTACACTCTGAGTTTTGATATCGTAACATTTCCAGAAGATGGGACTAGCACCTCGACCAAAAATTGAAGGAAGTGGCCACCTGGTATATTACCAGTATTTAAATCAAAAAATTATTATCAAAAGAAATGAAGTGAGGAAAGATTACTTGCATAGCATCTATAACAAACTATAGAAGCATGTTTTCCTAAATTTGCACATGCTATTAAACTGTGATTGAATTATCAAGCATACTGCATAGCACACGGAAGAGGATGCACACCTGTACATAAGACATTAAGCTATGGTTGTGACTCAAAATTTATCTTAACTACTGTGGCCAAGATATGATTGTTGCAGAGGTAAAAGAAGAGAAATAAAGTAGTAAAAGACTGTCATTACCAAGGTACGATCATTGGATGACCTCAAGTCCCTCTATAGTGCTTCAAAGCTAGTTCTGCACATGTGAATGAACCATCAAAATATGGGTAAGAAAGAGAGATTGGTTGGAAAACTAAAAAATAAAAGAGTGAATACATCATAATGATGTAGTAATTAATCTAATGGCTTACAAAATAAATTTATAAACAACAAAAATGCAACAAGAAATCTGTAACATAAGTTATACATACAGGATAACCTCATACATAAAAGATATGTAACATAAGTTATACATACAACGTAAAATTCAAAAGATTAAAAGAAGTTTAAAAAAAACACTAGAAAAGATAGATAGAAGAAGTGAACCTATAGAGTGATCTACCTATAAAGAAGAAGAAAGAGATAAACAAACATTTAGTTCTACTCAACTTTGATCCATTTCCATGAATAACATAATCGAGTGTGGAACCTTGATCCATCCGTTGAGTCTTCCTGCAATTAACCAAATAAAATATATAAGGTAATTGAATTATTTCATAAACAACCATATAGATCAGCACAAACCCACAAACCCACAAAAGATCACATTACACTAGAACAAAATTTGATCCACGCCCAAAATTAAAGTAAACTGTTGCCGGAACAAACAAAATTCGATCAAGAAAAAAAAGGGAAACACACAAATCAAAACACTTAATGGGTTGAATGACTTGAATCAAACACTTAGTTAAAAAAAAACAAGACCAGGAGAAACAACATACATGTAGCATCCCATGACACCTCCCATCTTCTAGAACCCTAAGAGACATCTCCCATACACAAACATTGAACAGAAGACAGACAGTATGAAGAAAAAATGGGGAAAAGGGCACACTTAACTGTTTTATTCTAGACAAACAGGTCGTGATACCGTGAGTATTCTTTTCCAGCCCGGATTCAAGAAGTAAAAGAAGCCATGAAACTATCAAACACAACAAGAAATCTGCACATTCAACTAATTTATGTTTAGGATGCTTTACCTTGAATGCTTGTCTACACTCCTCCCTAATGAAGGAGAAAAAGATTAGAATTTAGAAATCAGCCTTCAAACCGAAACTTGAAATCCAGATCTCACAACCTTAAACTAAACAGAAACAACAAAAAATCAACAAGAAATACATGAAAACAAAGAAGGCACTCGGGGGCCTCTTTGTCTTGTTCGGATCCTTGGCCACCTTTTCTCCAACCTCTAGACTGACAACCTAAAAAACCCAAAAACTCCATAGAACATCAACAAGTAGTTAAAAAAGAAAAGAAGCCACCAAAAGCAAAAGGCTCCACAATTTTCTCTATCAAGTATCAAGTACTCTGTACAAAGTTATGAAACTTTGACCTACAATGCAGAAAGTGCTCCATTTAATTTGTATTTAATCTTAAATAACAAGTGGAGAGAATATAGTACTGATAATTAAGTAGGAAATAAATTTACTCAAAGTGTTGATGGATTATGTTTATTGTCCCAAACAACAATACATCAATTGGTTAAATA
Source organism: Persicaria tinctoria (assembly GCA_037127255.1). NCBI lineage: Eukaryota > Viridiplantae > Streptophyta > Magnoliopsida > Caryophyllales > Polygonaceae > Persicaria > Persicaria tinctoria. Next base: position 20,505,605 of record JBANSL010000016.1, on the reverse strand, counting down.
AGCTAGTTTTTCTAGTTTTCCCTTGTCAATGAGTTTAAATAGGTAGAGACAGTAATCTTATAACTTTGGTAAATAACCAACTAACCAAAAAAATGTCAATTAATACATGAGATGGTTCCTGAAGGAGAAAAAGATACCAAAAAACATCAAGGGAGAGCACAAAAATTTGGAAGTCATAGATTGAGCAGAAAAAGCCATTAAGAGTTCTTTCAAAAGAGTTATTCAATTATAACACAAGATTTTCTAATGAATTACTACCTTATCATAGAAAAGTATATGCTATAAATTCAAAATATAAAATTCTCACCTCATGTAGATATGTCAATGAAGATGCAAATATTTTGGAAACCGAGGAAGCAATGGCGATATCAGTTGCAGGAAGCTTGTCCACACAACAATTAGCTGGTACAATGCAAGAAATAAGGTTGATTATGAATGTAACCAAACTTTTATCTTCCTTCTGTAATATAATCATAAAGGAGCACGAAAGACTTACCGCGCTTTACAAGTTAAGGCTTGATTTTCTCATACATAGGAAACTAAATGGCTACATGACTGATACCAGCTAATGCAGGGACCAGCTCACTATCCACCATGCACAACACCAAAATAAAAATCAGTATAACTAAATTTGCATGTCAATACTTTCATTCACAGAGTCTGCAAATGCCTATATAATCCACAAATACCCTCTTTATGAGCTATTTTTTGTAGAGCAGAGAGTGTGTCCTTACATGGCTTCACCGCCATTCTCATTCCTTGAGTCTGTAAATAAACAATGTCACTGCTTTAGAAACATTTTTCTCCTCAGAAGATGCATTCACCGCTTGTATGCAGCACCTGCATTGTATATAAAACTATACCCACATTCTATAAGTATCACTCTAACCTTTCATTTATCTCTCAAGTGCATTCATCTTGCTCTTATAGGTTTAACAAAAGGATATGATCTAAAATAACACAAAACTGATACTTAACAATCACTAAGGGCTTGAAAACTTACTTAAAAAGGATCCATCCCTCATACTAACAAGTCATGAATAGGGGACTAAGCCTATTATTAATCCCTGTCAGATTTATTGTGAAATACTCAAACACAAGACACCTTTCAAGATCTGAAAAATTCTCATACTAACGAGTGAAAACCCACAAATGAAATCCTTCAAAGTCCCCAATTAAAATAAATCGATGAAAACTCAATCAAAAACCCAAAACATCTACCCAAATTAACCTTAGAAACCCTAAACCTGTTTAATAAAACAATTCCCCCTAAATCTTGACCAGCAATTGCAATCATCAAACCTTAATCATTAAGTTGATAAAGCACAAACAACATATGCCCTAATCTAGGAAAAAATCGACTTAATGGGCAACAATGGAGGTGAAAACCTTGATAGATCAAAGAACAATGACATGTGAACGATTGACATCTAAAATAGATAGAGAGTAACCGACCTCAAGCAACGAAGAGAGGACGATTTGGCCGCACCATTACTGCTGAGATGGGGCTCGGCCTTTGAACCATCCGTGAGACGAGTTTCGGCCTGATACAACTTGGGCAGCAGACGGGTGAAGGTTAGAAAAGATGAGGAGAAACACAAGTTGTCATGGAGGGCGGAACAGAATAGAGATTTAGACTCAATTTGATTTTTTTTGAGGTGAGGCGAGAGAGAAGAAGAGTTGAATTGGATCTAGGGATTGGTCATTGAGAGAAATATTTAGAGGCGAGAGAGGGTCGAGAGACTGAAGAGATAAGTATTGGAGTATCATTTTTCAGCTCTTTAAAATTTGCCCAAAATTTAGGCGGAAAAAGATCCGCCTTTTTCATGGCGTTTTTAAAACGCCATAAATTTTATGACATTTCAGAAACGCCGTAAAATATAGCTTATAATTTGTAAACTAATAACATGGCATTTTATAAACGCCATAAAATAGTCGTATTATACAATTTCATGACGTTTTTCTATTTAAACGTCATTAAAGATACTTTTAATGGCATTTTATTAAAAATGTCATCTTCTAAAAGTCATAAATGACTACATATGTAGTAGTGCACGGCTCAGTCTTTCCGTAATACTCCCTCCATTAAGAAAAACTTGCCGTTTTAGGAGTAAAATCTTGTTAAGAAAAACATGTCGTTTTAGGTATTTTGGTATTCACTTTCCAAAATTACCTTTGTAATGATTAAGAGTTTGTTAGTTGTAGTTTTCAATAAAGAGAAAAAGTAAAGTAATAATTAGGGATATAAGTGTATTTTTGTTTGCTTTTATGTGCTTTCTTAAAAAATTTGCAAATGTCTAAAATGACATGTTTTAATTAACAGAGGGAGTAGGATATAAGAAAAACACTTCTTCATACTTCTTCATCAGCACTGTAGATTGAAGCTATAAAAGCCCCAAAAACCACAGATTGTTTAAGGCCCGAAATTCGGGGGGTAAGTGATGCAGAGGAGACCTCTAGCACCGTTTTTTCTAGGCACCAATAAATGGTGAATAAAACTGCTGTAAGCATCAAGCTGATTAGATTCAAATAAGAAGTTGTGAAAGCATATTTGTTATTGAACGATAAAGCCAGGCTAGAGTTAGGGGAAGAACACCTAACCTGACTAGGGCTAGAGAAGCCGTGAGAGAGGAGAACAAACCACACAAAACCACCGGACCGACGAGAGACACCGAAGCCCCCTTGACCACCAATCAAACGGAAAACCGACAGACAGTCAACAGCAACCCCGACGAGCTTCTTTCTTTTCCTGAAATTCAATGCCCTCTTGTCCAAGGCATTCCTCCATAGAGACAGAGTTTTGACTCTCCAGCCGCCACGCCTCCAGACCAAGGGAGGCCTTCTACGAATGAAGAAGGGGCGAGAGGAAAGGCATTTTCTAGGGCTCGAAGGAACCGGCCTGAAAATCGGCGGCCAGATCGACCAAACCGACCCCAAGAAAGGACCCGATCTACTGAATTCGGGCAACAAGAAGCCAAATCCGCAAGGGATTAGCCGAATAACAACACAAAGGAGGGGAAACATGGGGGATTCGAACAGAAATTTGTTTTCAAAGGAATGAAGACGATGAGAAATAGGGGCGCGTGGTGAGCGCGTTGTATTCCTTCGGGGGAGAGTTTTACTCCATACTTAATATAGAGTAGTTAATACAATTATCTATAAAATTATTTAAAAAATTATTAAAAAATTAATATTTTATAGAGTTTTAACCTTTTTAAAAAAAAGGGTTAAAAAAGTCAAATAACAAGTTTTGTAAGACGGGGTAGAGTATTAGAGCATCCGCATCCATGTAACCCAATTCGGTTCCTTAACTCTCCTTTTTATTTTTCTCTCTCCTTAAGAAACCCAACTTAATTTTTTACCTACATTCCTACAACCCATTTTTTAATAAACTAAATAATACTCCATCTGTTAATTAAAACTTGTCGTTTACTATTCATGCACGCTTTTTTATAATGACAAAAACTATATAAAATATTAACATTTGTTTACATTTGTTTTTATAAATTCACACTTAATTGTAATATGTATGAAATTATTTAAAAAGTTAATATTTTATATAGTTTTTAACACCTAAAAAAACGTGCATAAATAGTAAAACGTCAAGTTTTAATTAACAGAGGAAGTATAAAATTAAAAATAGCCCACCACTTACCCAAAACCCCTCTCTTTTTCTTTCCTACCCTCTCACGTATGCCTGAGCGTATTGACAGCCATAAAGCTAGAATCTTAATAGCTCTGAGCGTACTGACAGCCAAATAGCCCACCACTTACACATCATAATAGCTCTGAGCGTATTGACAGCCATAAAGCTAGAATCTTAATAATGCAACTTACTCCGTATTAATTAATTTGAAGGGGCTTCACGTCCGGTACGGAGTATATAAACAAAATGATTGATCGAGCATATATAGACTCTGGCAATGAACGTCCAATTGAATAAAAAGTCAAAAACCACCAAACTGAGAAATTGTTAGAGTTCTGAGGGCTGGTTGAAAACTCAAGCAGGATCAAGTCTTCAAAGGATTGCAGTCAGATTGATTGATTTCCCAACGCCGAACCTACGAGTAATTGGAGGAGGTAATTTCCTGTTAATTTGCTCCCCACAAATCTTTTTTTTTTCCTTGTATTTGTACAGATTTTCTTGTTAGTACGACGTAGTCTGTATTAGAGTGGGTTTGAGACGGTGCAAATTTTCTCCCCAAAAAATATTTTACTAAAAATTAATATTAAAAAAATTAAAAATATATATATTTAGCTTTAATATACTTATCCTAATATATTTGAAAAAAACTTTAAAACTGTATTATAATTTTTATTAAATATAAGTAAAATAACATCTTTTTAAAACTTAAAAAAAATCTTTCTATCTCTAGCTTGTGAATTATTATAACTTTTGTAAGTTGATTTTTTTAGAATTTTTTTTTCAAATATGTATAACTATGCAGAAGCTAAATATGTTTTTAAAACATTTTTGAATATTAATTTAGTGGTAAAATATTTTTAATTTGAGGCAAAAGATTTGCTCCGTGATTCTCGTGATTCTGGTGGCAGAGGCAAAGGATTTGCTCTTGATCATAAATTTCTTTTTTAAAGCACTCTTGATCATAAATTAATTAAAAGTAGTTGATCTGTTAAAATAAATAAAAAATCTAACAAAGGGTGATTGAACAATAACATACTGTATTAGTATATTGAAGAGAAAATTATGGTTTTAGCTACAAGCCATTTCAAAAGATTCAATTAAGGAAATATCCGATTTTTTTTTTCAAATTGGCAAAAAAAAAAAATGGAGATTAGTTAAGATCTGAAAGTATTTTAGTATTTAGCAAAGTAGGGTAAAGTCGTTGTTTTAACCCAAAGGATCGGATACCCAACGGGTTTTGCGGGTCGACCCGTCGGGTCAACCATTTTTTTAAAAAAAAAAATTGGTTTTGAAACAAAAAAAAAAAAACTCAACTCATTGAATGAATTATTTTAACTTGTGAATTATTTTAACTTATGTGTATATATATATATATACCTTCTCATATCCCAACTTGTCATTCTCACCATCCAACTTTTTCTTTCTTCCAACTTTTTCTTTCATACATCTAAAGTGTGGTAAAAGGATATATATATATATATATATATATATATATATATATATATATATGGTCGGGTTCGGGTACACACACCTCCAATAATGAGAAGGAAAGAAGACTCCTGATTGGTCCACGTGTACAAAATTGAATTAAAAAAAACAGACACGCGCAATTTCAAAATTAATTAGTGACACCCACCCAAATTAATTAGTAACCCCCCACTCTCACGTACGCACTAATTAATTGCATGCGCCAACTTACTAATTAATTAGAAATTGGACGTACAGGTAAAAATGTTCAAATGAACTTTTAAAAATCATTTTTTGGCATTTTCACTTGTTAAAAAATATAAAAAAATATATATTTGGGTGTAATTTAATTTTATCTACACATAGACACCCACTTTGTATATGTTTTGTTGAAAAAAAAAAAGTGACAAGCAGTGGTTCAGCAATTTTATTCACGGTGGTTCAGCAATTATTTTCACAGTGGTTCAGCAATTTAATTCACAATGATTCAGCAATTTTATTCACAGTGGTTCAACAATTTTATTCACAGTGGTTCAGCAATTTTTTTCACATTGGTTCAGCGATTTTATTCACAGTGGTTCAACAATTTTATTCACAATGGTTCAGCGATTTTTTTCACAGTGGTTCAACAATTTTCTTCACAGTGGTTCAACAACTTTTTTCACAATGGTTCAACCATTTTATTTGTAGTGATTTACATGGTTAACAAGTTATAAAGAAGTGGTTCATGAAGCTATGAAGAAGTGGTTCATGAACCTAAAAAATTTCACATTTTTATAATTTAGTTTTTTTTTAAATGATATTAAATATATTAAAATAAAATGTGTCATGAAGCACTACTCTTTATTTGATGAACCATTAGAATTTATTTCATTGAAGCACTACTCTTTTAAAATAAAATGTGTCATGAAGCACTACTCTTTTAAAATAAAATGGTTCACTGAACCTCTCTCTATTTAGTCACTGAACCTCTATCTATTTAGTCAATGAACCACTGAACCAATCTCTATTTAATCAGTGAACCACAACCACTGAACCACACTGAGTGAACAACAACTAGTGAATCAATCATAACCAAATCCAGTGAACCACACTCAGTGAACCACTCTCTATATAGTCACTGAACCACTCTCTATTCAGCCACTGAATCACTCTCTGTTTAGTCACTGAACCACTCTCTATATACGTATTGAACCAGTTATTATAAAATTGATGAACCAATTCTATTTAATTCATGAACAATTATATGTCTAGTTGGTGAACCACTCTCTTTAATTAAATGCGCTGAACCATTTACATAATCTCCTCTACTAGTTTAATTTCTATATATCAAATTAATCAACGAGCCCTCCCATTTATCACAATGTCCATCATCGATCAAATCTCCAGCACTAGTTTCTATCAATTGCATAATCGCGATGCAGTTACTAATCATTGTCGTCGTCCTCTCGCCGCTGGGAGCCACTCCGCCGTCTCCGCCGCCGCCCTTGGGTTCCGACCGCCCGAGCACCTACTACAACACTATGAACCCCAGGGTTTGACGAGAGAGGCATGGAGGGTGGTGCCGGGCTTTAGGTAGACGAACAAACACCGGCGGAGGCAGCCATGGAAGCTCCTTATGTGGATCTGTTAGGAGGGAGGAGGGCGTGAGCGAAAGAGGAGAGGACTGGGCTCCTGGTCTGGCAAGTCGTCGTCGTTCCCGTTCATCTACAGGGGGGTGGCGAGAGAAGCACGGAGGGCGGCGCCGGACTCCAGGTAGACGGGGAGAGGGGTCGCCAGCGGTAGCCGGTAGGAGAGGAAGAGGAGGAGATGGTGGGGGATGGCCATAGGAGGAGGTAGGAGAAGATGACAAAGAAACAAGCGCGTGAGGGTTCTTTTTTTATTAAAAAAAATAGATCGGTCTCCACCAATTAAGTTCCTTCTTTCCTTCTTACCGGTACATATTCTTCTCACTTGAACCCTACCCTATATATATATATATATATCCAATGTACTAAATCCTTTTGTCACACTTTCGATGTGGGACATAAATATGGGATATGAAAGAAATTGTGACAAATTGATATTTCGACTAATCGAATTGTATGATGTAAAATGTAATGTAATTAAAGCCTTTGGATTATATGGTGGAATATATAATGTAATTTAAGTCTTTAGATTATATGATGTAACATATAATATAATTAAAGCCTTTACCTCTTAGGATTTAATGAAATGAATAAAATATGGTGATGAAACATCATGATACAATATATCAAATTATGTCGGATTAATCTTTCTATTTAATTCAATTGCTTGTTATGACATGAAAAGACACATTGAAAAAGTATTACCCAATATAATATTTCATTCTTGTGCTTGATAATCCTAAGTTCTATATCATTTTCAAAATAACCGAAAACTCGACATTAAGGATATCATATAAGTGTAAGGCTTTATCAACAACAATATTTGCATTCTTTGAAATTATATCATAAAGACTCCTAACTTAGTATCACATAGAATGATATAGAATGATTTAATAGTGGATCCACCAAATAACACAAATGTTTAACGTGTGGTGTTGAACTTCACACTTTCTTGTTAACCGTTCGTTATTTTAATCTTTCATAATTGATAGGTAAAATATTTTTATAAAATATAATATTTATATAAAGTGTAGTACTAGTGTTTGTAGCTTTTGGTTTTGGTAGCTTTTGGTTTTGATTTTGAGAGGGTGAAAGGATTGGAATCAAGAAAACTAACTATTCAGAACATAGAGTTCGAAAACACACAAACATACAAACGTACTAGATTCTGGAAAATATTACTGAATCTGGAAAATATTACAACACACAAGCACTTCTAATTTAAAACTTGCAAACACACAAACATACAAACGTACTAGATTCTCACACCAGAAAGATCCATCAAAGGATTCTTGAGTTTTTGAGTGATGGACTGATGGGAAACAGTCTACTCAGAACTCAACAATGCTTCTCTTTCTCTTTCTATATTACAAGATTTCTCTCTTGTCATATGAGTTTTTTCTCTTTGGATTTCGGTGTCCCTGACCTCCGAAGAGATGCTCTATTTATAAAGCTAGTTGAAGGGCATTGGATGCCTCTCCAACGGCTAAAAGCAAGTGGCTGAGAAGATGGCCTAAACGTACACACATTATTGAGTTCACATGCCAAATAGTAGCATAAAGAAAAAGAAAAAGAAAAGAAAAGAAAAAGACAGCCTGTAAAGGCTTACTAGATTCTTCAATAATTTAGCTGCATTCGTCCAGATTTCTGACTCCTCCTTCACCCATAATGGCTTCCAGGTCACCATCTTCCTAATCTTGCACTAGATCTAGAGTATTATCAATCTCTAGATCTTGATCATTGTCTAAATCGAGATCAAGCATTAATCCTTCAGTGTATTCTCGATCCCATGCAATCAACATATCAATCATCTTCTCATGACTTTCTTTGGCTAAAAAGTGACCGACTTCTATTTGTGCTAAATAGAGCTCAATGGATTCGGACCTGTCTATAGCCTGCTGCATCAATGGCTTGAGTTGTGGGGTTACGATGAAGGTTGTGTTCCCAACTTTGAATATTCTACAGTCAGTGTGCCGATACTTGGTGTTGTAAAAATAGATGTAGAAGAATCCGTTTTCTCTTGCTACCCATGGATGCCTTGTTGTATCGGTCTGTCTTTCCAAGTAATGTGGTAATCGGGTTTTTCCCTGTCTACCATCTATACAAGCACTGATAACTCGACAGCTATTTTTATTTCCTTTATCTTCTAGAACTTTTCTGCTCTAAGGAAGATCTCCTTCTGGAATTTAGTGAAGTATTTGTACATGACGCTCTGCTCCTCTTCCTTTGGCCATTGTTGTTTGTATTTATAGAGTCCATTAAACATTCCATATTTCCAAGCTTTTAGGTAATTTGCATCTTCATGTAGCACGATTGGTAATGAAATTCCTCCTACTCTGGCATCATTGTTTGTACAAAAGTTGTTATACCATTCCCTGAACATTGCTGGCGCTCCTCGAAACCTCAGGGTTACAGTCCAGTAGAAGTGTCTGAAATCTCACATCCTCCATCTTATACATATATCTTCCTGAAGTTCAACATGTGCTTTCATATTATCAAGATTGTTATTTATAAAACCCAATATCCCTTTACAATCTGTTCTGACTGTAAACAGTTCAAGGGCTAAGAAGATTATAAACTTTTGGATTCCGCGATAAATCGCAAGAATCTCCTTTTCCATGACAGTGTAATTATATTCAAATTTGTTGAAACTGCCACTATTATACCTGCAAAGCTTATTATCTTTCTTTAGTTTCAAAACAGCTCCCCAATGATAATCACTAGTATCTGTTTCGAGAACTAACTCATCATTTTCATTAGGTAAAGTCAATATTGGAAGTTTTTCACATCTTCTCTTTAGCTCTTGGGCTATTTTAGTATCTAAATGAGTCCAACTCCAAACTTGATCTTTCTTTAATTTTACTTGTAACGGTTTTCTTAATTTAGCTAAATCCTTAATAAAATCAGAAGCATAAGTAAGTCAGCATAGAAACCTTTCCAGTTGTTTTCTATCCTTGATTTCATTAGGAAATTTTCTACCTTTTCCAGAATATGTTCTTGCAAGATAATTTGATCTGCTTTAATCTTTAATCATAGGAATTCAATTTCAGGTTCAGCATAGATGCATTTTTCTATTCTAGAATGATTCCATGGTCAATACGTTTTTGAGTTACACGTAGCTTTCAAGTCATGCTTATGTTGCTCTATAGTTTTAAAGAAGATTACGATATCATCAATGTAAACAAGACAACAATATTTAAATTCTTTGAAAACATTATCCATTCTTCTCAGAAATATCTGTGGTGCATTTTTTAAACCAAATGGCATGCCTACCCATTCATAGTGTCCTTGTGGGGCACTAAATGCAGTAAGTGGAATACTCTCTTCATCCATCCTTACCTGTCAGTAACCACTTTTACAATTCACTTTAGAGAATCAAGTGGCTCCATGTATTCTATTAAATAAAATTGTTTTGTTAGGGATATAATATCCATCAAAAACAGTATTATCATTAAGTTTTTTATAGTTGATAACCATTCTAGCTTTTTCTCTTTTTCCCTCAGCATGATTTCTGACCATAAAGGCAGGGCTAGAATGAGGACTTCTGCTTTCTCTAATCAATCCTTTCTTTAATAGTTCATCAATCTGTTCTTTAAACTCTTGTTGATCTTTGTAAGTGTAAACCATTTGTTTTACTCTAATGACAGCTTTTGGATCTATCAATTCTATAGTAGGAAATGATTTATCTTTTTCCCAAAATTTTAAAGCTCCTTACACATTTTTTCTTGTTGCTTAAGAATTTTTTCTTTTAATGTTACCTCACATATAGAGAGTGCAAACTCTCATTGTGTAGGAAGAATATATTCCTCGCCACACTTAGTATGCATAAATTCTATTGCTTGGTGTGTATAGGGTTGTTTAATCTTTTTTACCTAAGTGTCTTCTCCATTGATGTTAAAGACCATCACGTCTAGGTGCTGAGTAACCGGAACATGGAGTCTTTGGAAGTTATTTCTAATTAACATATCACGAGAAGGCTGATTAGTAGCTCAGAGTGTAGGAATTACACATTGGACCCAGAAGCTAATTCTGAATGAACCATGATACTATCATCAGCTATTCTGACTTGAATTAGTCTACGAGATTTCTGCCAAATAAACATAGGAAATAATGTCTTCTTACCAAAGCATTCAGAACATCCACTGTCTACAAAGGCACATAATTCATAGTTATTGAACCCTTCTAAGCAAATACTTATTGGGATATAAATGCTATTGGGGTTTGTAATTTATAATTTTTCTTTAATTATCCTCTGCTGACATGTTCAAGGCTTTCTTCTACTCTTATATTATCTTCATAGAGATGTCTGAGGTCTATTACTTCCATTTTCATACCTATATGATCTAAATAGTAGGAGTTAAAATTTGAGGGTACAAATCCCGTGTGACACGATCAACTGAATCAAATCACTACAACTTTGCCTCTTTAGACCTACTTTGATGAGATAACAAAACACTAATATTTTTTAATTAATTAGATAGAAATTTCAAAAAGAATCATACATACTTAGAACTAGATCAAACAAAAATTGTTGGACCATGATCGAACGATTCTGATTCAATTAGTTTTTATGAAGTTGATGGATTCAAATGGTTATGACATTCATTCATAAATCTGATCTATTTGTATCAATTATTGTATATGAGTTGTGTCACCCCCACCCCCATAGATATATATTCGAAATTTCTTTTGGCGCAACTTGGCTCAAACTCGGCTTTTATTCTAGTGTTCAAGCTGCAGGAGGACATTTTTATAAATAACGGATTGATATGAATTCTATTGTGAATCTAGCGGTTGGGAAAATTGAGGAGTTACTAGTGCAAGAAACAAAGTTATTACATGGCATTGAAGATGAGGTTGAAAGCATGCAAGAGGAGTTGATGATGATGAACAGCTTTCTCATTGACATGGGAACCCTAAATGATGACTCGGGCAATGAACAGCTTCGGAACACTACTAAACAGATAAGAAGGATTGTGTATGATGCTGAAGATGTGATCGAGTCCTATATCTTGGGTATTAATCCGGCTGAAAAGATGAAAGACTTCTGCAACAGATTTCTACGCTTTTATGAATGCCTTGTAAACACCCACAAAACAGCCACCGAGATTGAAAGCATCAAAAGGAGGATAACCCAAACCATGGAGATGTTGAAAAAATATGGAGGTGAAAATGCGTTGACAAAAGTTATAGGGGAGGGAACAAGCAAAGCCAAGGTTTGGAGACCATCTGTTTATTCACATACTGAGGAGGACCATGTGGTTGGTCTTAAGGAAGATATCGTAAGGCTGGTTGACATGCTCACAACGAAATCAAATGAGACGGCCCAATTCAAAGTGTTGTCTGTTGTAGGAATGGGTGGTTCGGGCAAAACTACTCTTGTTAGAAAGCTTTTCAACCATGAAAGTGTCAAACAATGTTTTGGCACCATGATATGGGTGCCGATTTCGCAAAAATGGGTTGTTGAGCATGGCCTACTTGATATATTGAAGAGAATCGGTGGGGAGAATGAGCCATCAAATGAGGCACAACGTCCTCCTCAAGCAATTGGGGAAAAGATTCACAAGTATCTTGAGAAAAGGAAATATTTGATTGTCCTTGATGATGTGTGGACAAAGCGTGCATTTGAAGAGATCCTTGCGGCATTACCAATCGGAAATCATGGAAGCAAAGTCATAGTCACAACTCGGTTTAGAGATGTTATTGGTGATCCAACTTTGAAAGTTTTTATCCATGAACCAAGGGCGCTTACTGTAGAGGAGAGTTGTGAGCTATTTAGGAAGATAGTTCTTAGGGATGCAGAGGAGACTACTAGCCCTATGGAGTTGGTTGAATTGGAGGCTCTAGAGAAAGAGATGTTGCGAAAATGTAAGGGGTTACCATTGGCAATTGTTGCATTAGCTGGAGTTCTTGCCAAAAAAGAAACTCTCGAGGAATGGGAAATGGTCAACATGGCTATGAGCTCAAGGGTGATGGAAAAAGGAAGGGGTACACAAACATATGGGGATGTTAAAGAAATGTTATCATTAAGTTATAATGATTTGCCACGAGAATTAAAGCCATGCTTTCTTTATTTGGGTCTGTTTCCGGAGGACACTGAGATTCCAATTGGGATGCTAATTAGAATGTGGATAGCTGAAGGCTTTATCTCATCCAACAACTTGCAAGAAGGAGAAACGCCCGAGGATTTGGGTCGAGAATATATGAACGAGTTGATTGGTCGTTGTATGGTTCGTGTTGCAGATAGAAACTACGATGGAAAAGCAAAGAGTATTGAAATTCATGATCTAATGAGGGACTTATGCATCAAGAAGGCTAAAGAACTAGACTTCCTTGAGACATTGTCAGTTGGATCCTTGGAGCGGGATACAAGAGTGTCATTACAAACACGCCGAACTGTAGTTCATTCTTATAATGACAAGTAAGATAGTTACATTGTTTTCATTTTTACATATTTTCTGCTGCTTAAATGATAGGGAGTTTTCCATCTTTATTTTCTTTTAGAGGTTTTTTTTTCTTAAATACACCTTAGATAAGTAGAGTTTTTTTAGTACACCGTCTTTTAAAAAAATTTAAAACAAAAAACCCTTTATCTATATACATATACTAAAACTGATGCATAGCGTTCTACGTGACGTCTTGCGGTTGATTCTAGGAAAAAAAAATCTTGTGTGGCACATTGTGGTTGATTATAGAGAAAATTTTGATAAAATAATATGTTATCATAGTTTATAAAAAGTTATATAAGTCACTATCTATCTATCTATTTATCTATCTATCTATCTATCTATCTATCTATATATTTATATTTTATTAATTGACATAAATATAAATAAAAAATATTTCATAGTCATACTTGCCAAAAATATGAATAGATAAATATGTAGTATTTGATAAGTGGTATTTTATTTATATATAGATTATTTTTATTTTTGGTGAAAAAATTATTACTATCAAAATTAATTATTTAATAATTGTTATTTTATTTATATTTATATTTTTTTTTGAGACCAAAATAATTTATCAAAATATTATGTAGCCACAATCCATCTATGGATAGATATTTTAGTAAACTAACATAATAAATATATATATTTAATAAAAAATATTAAAATATTAAAAAAACAGTTATCTATTGAATTACATAAGATTCAATTAATGGTAGATTAGAAAAAAAAATTACCTTATAATTGTGAATTTTATTTATATTATGAGAGAATCTAAATAAAAGATATTTAGATTTTTTATAATCCGTCGAAATAATTTTATTTATATCTATATTATTTTTTGGTGGAAAATTATTTATATTTATATTTTATTTATTTATTGAAATCTATCTAAATTATTTATAATATTGTATTAATGTATCTCCGTACATGGGACGGTTACCTACACTAGTATAATATAATTAATATATATTCAATTAAACCACAACCTTTATTTTGATCAAATGTATCAATTTTCCGGTGACATTAATGAAATTCCTTCTTTCTTTTTTCTAAAAAAAAGGTACCTTATATAATAGCTTGTGATTTTTTAAACAAAACACATTTTAAATTATATTTTTGAACAAAAAGGCCTTATATGGTAAAATCCATTCATTTGAACAACCAACCTCTATTTTTGACCAAATATTTTAATGTTTTAGTGACATCTTATTTTATTAATCAAAATGCACTTATTTAATTAATTAATTTGAAAAATAAACTAACTGTATAAAATATCTATAAGATTATATTTTTTACGAAAGCACCTTTATTTTTAAAAAAATATTAAGTAAAATATCTACTTTTATTTATTAATTTATTAGGATTAGTAAAAAATTAAAAATACATTAAAACAAATGATATTTTCTCTAAGAAGAAAATTTTATATTTTCTTTAATTCCGACGTGTTATCTAGTTAATCTATATATCTATATAATACTTTAAAACAGAAGACATTGCTGATGTGTCATCCTCTTCTTAATTGTAGCATTTTTTTTTCAATTTACAATTAAGTAACTTTTAAATCAATTTTTATATTTAAGATTTTTTACCTATTTACTAACCATTGGGTTTAATTTAAAACATTGAATTAAATCTAATGTCTACTATTAATTTCCCTTATTATTTCTTTTTCTTTTTTTCTTCATCTCTTCACACATTTACATTTTCTCATTTTTATTTTTTACCCATTTACTAACCAATGGGTTTAATTCTAAATATTGAATTAAATCCAATGTCTACTATATATATATATATATACACACTTATATATTATAATAATAATAACCTATATCAATATAATATTTATATTTAAAAACTTTTTTGATGAAGCCTAACTTTCTGGTAAATATTTTTACCATTTTCTTAAAGATTTCAAGCCTACATTCATTATTTTATCCAAATTTTTTATTAATATTTTATAATATTAATTTATTATGTTGTTAAAAATTTATTTATTAAAAATCGCGCCATGGCGCGGGAATTATACTAGTTATTAGTTAATTGAAAAAGGGAAAATAAATATTGTTCATAAAAAAACCAAAATGTAAAACATAAATTAAATTAAATTATAAAGGAACCCTTAAATAATAAATAAAAAGATAATTTTCATATTTTTTGAGGAATTTTTTAATATATTTTTCAATTCAAAATAAAGTTTGTGTTTTAATTTATTTATTTTTAAAATAAGGATGAGTTAGTATAAAAAAAGATATATAATTGTTATATTTTTTCTATATTAATTTCATTTTTTTTAACTAATTAACTAATTAAGAAGATTTCGATTACTAAAATAAAATTTCGTTAGAAGGTTATAACATTTGACCAAAAAATAGAGGCTGGTGGTAAAATATAATGATAGAAATATTGATTTACCTTTGGGCATTAATTTCATCCTATTGTTATTAATATTATTTCTTGAATTAATCTATCTCGCTCTGTGTACAGAGTGTTTTGTCATTTCTCTACAGACAACCGCCACCTTCGGTGTGTTTTCCTCTGGGCAAGTCCTCGTGTTGAATATGAATTTCGGGGGTACCATGGCCAGGGAGCACAGCTGAGTTTATTGCCTATCCTAACGAGGTTCAAGCTCCTTAGAGTCCTAAACCTGGTAGCCATAAAAACTTGCGACGGTACCTTACCAAAAGAGATAGGGAGCTTAATTCTTTTGAGGTATTTAGGTTTAATGGGCACAAATATCACTCAACTGCCTTCTTGTATCGGAAACTTGCGTAACCTTCTAACACTAGACTACAGGAGAACTATCGATAATTGTAAAGGCTACGCGAAAATACCGAATGCTCTTTGGGAAATACAAGGCCTTAGGCATATATACTTACCTTGTGAGCCTCAGGAGGGTGCGACGCTTGATACCCTACACCAGTTGCAATCTCTATGGGTAGGAGGAGGTAGCTGGATGTTGGATGACCTTCCAAAGTTAAGTAAAAGTGTTCAAAAGCTCTGCATAATTGGCATAACAAGCAATGAGCAGCTTGAGGTGGTATTTCGATGTCCAAGCATAAAGTTTGACAGTCTTCATTCATTGAGATTGCACTGGCACACTCACACTGTACGTGAAGATGATGAAGGTGAAAGTGGAGCTAAAAAGGAGACTGCACTGAAGAATTTAGAGTGTATTGTCAATTCCCGTCACCTAAGAAAGTTAGTATTAAGTGGAAGAATAGATGATGGTTCGGCTTGCTTCCAGTTTCTGTTTGGTATTAAGAAGCTAGAATTGTGGTACACAAAAATTGAAACAGAAGCATCACTTGAAGCTTTAGGAAGACTCCCCAGACTAAAGGTCCTGAAGTTAAGGCATGACTCATACATTGGCACCAAGTGGACTTGCTATGAGGGCCTGTTTTCAAAGCTCAGTGAGCTTTGGATATATAAACTTCCGAAATTAGAAGAATGGAGTATCGAAAAGGGAGCAATGTGTCGGCTCAACAAGATGTACATTGATGAGTGTAAGAGATTGGCAAGGCTTTCAGAAGGATTGAAATTTGTTACCACCTTGAAAGAACTATGGCTGAAGCACATGGAACCCGAATTTTACAGGAGAATAAGACGAGAGGATGGAGAAGATGCTCACATCATTCGGCATATCCCTGTTGTCAAATTTCTTGATGATTAATTAATTTGCTCTTTACTTGACAATTCAAGTAAGTTTTAATTCCTAAACTACTATACTTACGTTACGTACCATCCTCATTTACATCTTACAGGGAAAAAACATAATTGAAATTGCATTTTTGCAAAGGCATGCAGGGCGATGCTCTTCAAGTCGTGGATCGATGATGCATTCAATGCAAGGAGTTCAAAGGAACATGCATCACAAGAGACTGATTAATGGAGATCAAAGATGAAGCAAGTACTCGTGTCAGCTTTCGGGATCAATGCTATATATTTTAATTGCATTTAGGCTATTCATGTGTTTGCTTTGTTTCAGCATATATTGTTGTAGCCATAGTGATCTAAACCTTCCGTTTCACGTTTGAGGATTGAGATTGTTGTTCAAAGGTGTCTGTTTCTGTGTGTTGTGTTAGTAACTTAGTATCATGTTCATCCACTATATATCCTGTACATGCATTCATTTGTTGTTCATCCAGCTCAACCTTCCTAGTTAGTTAGCAGCTCTGTAAGATGAAGATATCATTTGAAAGTGAAACAACTTGGCTTCTACTCGGTTGCCAATATCATAAGCAAATTTAGAGCACATTGACAAATTCAATTAGACAGTTGCATTACAATAAACCAACACTCGTTGGCTCGGTTGGTAAGGAAGGACTATTTTTGGTTAAAAAGGTTGTGTGTTCAATTCTCGTTGTCGATAAATGTGACAGTGCTGATGGGGAGGGAAAATTCCTTTAAAGGTTGTGTGTTCAATTCTCGCTGTCTGATTTCGACAAGTTTTGAGACTGAAGTACATGTACAAATGATGTTCCGCATGAGCTTCTTGCTTCCAACCGCTTTCTTGGGACATTCGGTTAAAGGTTGCACTAGGGGTTGCAAAGGGGCTGTCTTTTCTCCATAGCACCAAAACAAAAGTGTGATTTATTGGGGTTTTAAGACTTCTAACATCCTGCTTGATTCGGTACGTGACTTGTCTTAGATGATCATCTTATGTTTTCGTCTTCCTGCTGTTTCACAATGATTATAAGAACTTACCGCAATTTGATTACAGAACTACAATACAATACTTTTTGATTTCGGGTTGGCCAAGGATTACTTGAGGCATTGCGTTTTCGGTTGCTAGAACTGTCAATGCAAGGAAGCAAAGCAAGTCTTTGTTTTTTAATATCCAACATAAAGTCATTATTACCTTGTTGCTTTTAACAAACCATGTATGTGCTTCGAAGTTTTGATGACAAATAGACTCATAGATAGGGGCAGCTTGAGGGTTTGAACGGGTAGCCCTTGTGATTTTAACGACATAGTTTCCAGGCTTCAATTCGAACAATCATTTCTCGGGAAAAGAAATATTCAGCCACCTCCCCCCACCCCTACAAAAATTCTTTGATCCACCACTACAGACAAATACAAACATCACATACGAGCCAAATAGAAAAAAATGCATTGAGCAGGCTAAACCTGCAACACTACAAGTGGATCTAAGGCCAAATGAAAACCAACTAGTCGAAGAAACATAACCACCACGGTAGCACCGCTGGTCAGCGGTACATCAGGACTCGATCTTATGTGGGTAGTGAAGACGGTGCTCCAACACTAGTACAAAATCACCCGTTAATACCGGTTATTTTATGAACCGGATACCGGTTATTCGTCCGGTATTAACGGCGGCGGAATTAATTTGGTTAATACCACTTTTTATGAAACCGGTATTAATTTTCTCGGATACCGGTTATTTTGAATACACATTAACCGAAGTGAAATACAATTTACACTCCATCTTAGATAATCTCTACCTAATCAATAATCAATATTTTACAAATGCGCCATTTATATACACAGGTAGTAACAACCACTGGTTTCCTGATGCAAGCCAAAAAAAATATCATCCTCTTGCTGATTCATATATTAGACTCCCACTTTTCTACAATTAAAACTATAGAAGAAACTAAAAAAAAAGAGTTAACTCATCTTAGTTGGATCTGCCCGTGTTTATAAACCAGGAACTTGACATACGAGAGATTCATAGGAGTTTTGTCCTCCACCAAATATGAGAAGAATGCCGTTCCTGGGAAATGCATAGATTGATCAAACAGTCGAATTAAGAAGATATAAAGCCAAAACTCATTGTATAAACTTAAAAACTGTTTAAAGCACAACATCAAACTCCAACAAAAAATATTGAACAAGGAAAATAGTCCGACCCAATTTCATTTGAAAAGAGACATTATCTTTAATGAAATTAAGCCATGAAAAGTAGTGTCATTAAACATACATAGAACTGATAGAAGTTACAAACAACTCATTGATGGATCGCCTTTTTTGCACAGTTTCGGACTGCACAAAAAAGAAAAGAAATAAGACGTCTTGCCTTAGGGCTAAGTAAAATAATTCAGTAATTAAAAGATGTAATATGAGGATTTTGTAAAACATCAACCAGTGTTGATCCAAATTTACCCTTGAAAACATCAAATAAAGTTGATCGGAGGGAGCATAAAATCCAGCCAAGATGCAATCAGATAAGAACTCAATGGGTAGCCTTAGCCTATTTGGGTGAATTTATCTGAGAACAAAAAACTGCACCTCTAATGTTCAACTAAATGAAGCATAAACATTTATAACATTATCTATTGGAGATAGGAAAGTATTACTGACCTTAGTTAGGCTTCCAGGGAAGAAGCCTGTTTCAATCATATTATGTCTCATTGAAGCCTTCGAGTAGAGTCTCTTGTTTCTTATAATACTCCGTTACTCTTCTTTTCTTCCCTAAAGAAAATGGAGGAAATGGAAAATATGTCATTGAAAAATCTATGGAGCAAGAGACAACAAAAACTCTTATCTCAAACAAAGCTCAGCTCTGGTCAGCAAGAGTGTTTAGTTCTCAGTATATATCAAACAAAAAAAAATTACCAAAGGTGGAAAAATAGTAAAACATGCAAAGCCAGACATATAGGTTTGTGCTGAAACACTAGTACAAAAGTGCTTGTTAATACTGTTTTTTTTTCTTAACCGGATACATGAGAAGAAGTCCAATTGTGTTTTTCACTGTCTCATCAAGAGATGAAATAGGACTGGAGTGTTCATTAAATTGCGAAACAACAGCTTTGGAAGCAAAGTCCTTCACAACAGCCTGAAAAATAACGAAATGCACAAGGAGAGTGTATTGATAAATTTAATCCGAATGGTTTAAATACATGACAACCATGTTTGCAGACCAACTTATTTCCACTATGTTGCTATTTCCAGACCACTATATAATATACTAAATAGCTATATCATTTTCACACCGAAACTGAACCAAAAAGATATATAAACATGCACATATGCTATTTTTTTCCAAGCAAGATATTCAATAAGTGGTTATAAACCAACAATGAAACACAACGGCGAAAGACTAAAAACTAACCATTCCTACATTATCCATCTCACTTGGATGTGTTGATCTACCAATTTTCCAGCCAGAGTTGGAAGATATAGGAGAGTTAGAACCATCGGGAAGAAGCTCCTGACAGTATTTAAACAGTGTCTTGTATCCCATGTCCCCAAGGCTACAGCCCAGCTGCTAGCTGCTTGCTAGACTCCATTGCATATCGTGCGACCAAACTACCATTGCCTGGAGAAGATGAAGGACTTACATCAGGAGAAGGGTATCACACTTTTGAGTATTTTAGCATACTCGGTAAGCAATGTATAAGCCATTTTACATGTTGCAATAGGGAAAATGATCCTTATCACTTCATTTAGTGATCGACAGGATGCACCTGAAGCAATGAAGGCTCTAGCAGAACCCACCACCCACCACCCACCACTTCTCCTTTCATTCTTGTAATCATAGTAGTATAAGAGTATTTACCTATAAAAAAAATGCTCATCTTTTCACAACAACCAAACAACATTTCTATTTTTATTTATAAATTTAAAATTGGAATATGAATTTGATCTACCTAGCTTCAAGTTTCACATCAATTCCACTGAAATTCAAACCAAAAAATTATAGTTTGACAAATAACTCAAGTAAACACCAGACTGGGATAAGAAGAATACATGAACCCCTCTGGATGGGTATATATGTTTAAATTCATCCACTTCAAGCCCTTATGTTTCACAGATCATCAAATTATGTAGTAGTTGAACTACCAAAGCAAATTTCAGAAAAGTTGAATCAGTAGATATTTTAGACATATTTATTTTACAGTAACACACACAAAAGGCAGAAAAAAATAAAGATTATGAATGTATGTATCATAATAATCCTCCAATATTCCTTGTCCTGAATCCTCCAATATTCCTTGTCCTGAATAAATTAGGGTTTTAGCTTTCTGTCACAACACAACAGAGATAACAAAAGGGGAAATCATAAGGGGAATTTTAACTTGGAATAAATTAGGGTTTAGGAATCGAAAGAGGAAATCACATACCTGAATAGAAGAGATTGGAGAGAAGAGAAGGACAGAAGGCCGATGCAGCGCCCACAAGAGGGGAAATCAAGAGGGAGTTCAATCGGACAACCAGCGAGTCGAGGAGGCTGGCCGATGCAGTGACGGAGACGAGGCGAGGAGGAGGTGGAGAGGAGGAGCGAGTCACCGGCGACGAGGGAGCTCGATCAGCCACCAAGCGCACAAAACAATCGGTGGAGGCTGGCCGATGCAGTGACGGAGACGAAGCGAGGAGGAGGTGGAGGGGAGAGCGAGTCGCCGGCGAGGGGGGTGGAGAGGTGGAGCGAGTCGCCGGCGGCTTCGAGGGTTCGAGCTAGGCTAGGGTTCGATCGATCTGTCTGAGGAGGAATGGTTGGTTTGTTCGATCGATCTGTCTGAGTCTACTGTAAATGCCTCAGAGTATTACCGGTTTGTTTCTTAAAACCGGTTACTTTTTTTTATTTTATAAATTGTTATTACCGGTTCCTTAAATAACCGCTCTTAACTCTACGCGGGTATTATTTAACACCGCCAATCTTATAAAAAACCGGTTTTAATATTTTGGAAACTGATTTAATACCGGTTATATAAAATAACCGGTAACCGAGAACAGGTTATTACCGGTTTTAAATAACCGGTGATAAATTACCGGTATTAACCAACACTTTTGTACTAGTGCAAGGAAGTGTCTCTCGGAAAACGAAGTCGTCATAAATACACCACCTCGACCAGTCCCGACTCAGATCGCCTCACCTTCAACAGCTCAAAGCATCATCAAGAACACTTGTAGAATTAACATGGAAAAGCTCGAACAAACCACGCCAGAAGCTTCCCCAAGTTATATATATATATATATATATATATATATATATATATATATATATATATATATATATATATATATATATATATATAGAGAGAGAGAGAGAGAGAGAGAGAGAGAGAGAGAGAGAGAGAGAGAGGATAGATCATATGTACTCGGGTCTTATCGTGTATCATGTGAACACATCTGGACCATTGATTTAGTACAAATGGAAGGCTGAGATTATTTTGGGATTTTAAATTAATTGTAAATTAAAATTACGTAAACACAATCTCACCCTTACATATAGGCGCGTGATTACAAATATGCTTAACCCTAATCCCACACAGCGTTTTCAATTTCAACCAAAAGGAGAGAGAAAGAGAAGCGGGAGCCATGAGGTGTAGATCTGGGTGAAAGGCGGCGGTTGCGAAGCCGGAGCCATGAGGGGTAGATCTGGGCGAAAGGCGGCGGTTGCGAAGGTGGCCGGCGATTGCGAAGGGTGCCTCGACAAAAGACGACGGTTGCGAAGGTGGCCGGCGGCGGTTGCGAAGGTGAAAATTTGGGCGAAAGGCGGCGACGGTTGCGAAGCCAGAGCCATGAGGTGTAGATCTGGGCGAAAGGCGGCGATTGCGAAGGGCGCCTAGACGCGCGATTGGCAGATCAAAGACGATGGACGCGCGATTGCGAAGCGGTCCAGGAGGCGGAATTCAGCTACCGCTGCCGCCTGTTTCGCTTTTGGATTTGGCCTGCTTTGCCACAATAGAAGTCGAAGGAGGCGGAAGTTGAAGGAGATGGCTATGGTGGCTGGTGAAGGCGGAGGAGGATGCGACGAAGGTGGATCCGGGAGGTGTGGCTCAGCGACGATCATTGAATCAAATACCTACTACTTGTTCATCCAAGTCTCTCTCCCAAAAACGTAACGCCTATTTTCAATTCATTGTTCTTAAATTGATTTTGGATTATTCAAATGGAGTTTTGCTTGGCCTGATTTGATCGAATCTGTGTCCTTTATGCATCGATTATTTTGATTGTGGTGGTGGTGAATATAAAGATTTCAATGATAATGTAATTTAGATTTATTCGTTTGTATGTATAACTTTATTCATATGTATATAGGATAATTTGGTGGGATTTGTTTATGGGTGAATTTAAAGATGTCAATGATCAAGTAATACTATCGAATAATCAAGTGATACTATCGAATAATAAAGTGATAACATCAAATAATCCATCGATACCATCAAATAACCGACCGATACCATCGAATAATCAAGCGATAATCACTCATATGCGAGTGAATAATCATCTATATATCACCGAATAATCATTCATAGACGACCGAATAATCAACCATTTATAAAGATTAACAAAAAAAATCATATATCATCGCATAATCTGTCGATACCATTGCATAATCAGACGATACGATTGAATAATCTAGATATACTGTCGAATAATTTGAAGAGAGTGCACCACACACGCCCCCATTCAGCAAGTGGGCAAAAAAACGACGTGGGTCCCACTATTTTTTAATTTAAAAAAAGTCAAAATTGCCTATTAATCTCAACCTTCCATTTCATTCAATCAACGGTCCAAATGTGTTCACATGATACACGATAAGGCCTGATTACACTAGATCATATGTACTCAGCCCTTAACGTGTATCATGTGAACAAATTTGGGCTATTGAATTAAGAATATCAATGGATGAGATTAAAAGTAACTTCTGATTATTCGATGGTATTGGGAGATTATTCGGTGGAATGAAATTATTCGGTGGTATTGGGAAATTATTCGTTAGAATAAAATTTACATTTTTTACACTCTTTTTACAGATGAATAATTATGTGAAAACAGACGAATAATCATGAACAAATAGACGGATAATTTCTGAGTACATGATACACATTAAGGATTGAGTACACCGGAACCAACCATATATATATATATATATATATATTCGGTGAAATGAATCATTTGTGCACAAGCCTTAGGGGAATGTGAAATTTTATTCGGTGAAAATGTGAAACATCGGTGAAATTTGAAGCATTATTCAGTGAAATGTGAGTATTGTTTAGGGGAATGTGAAACATTATTCGGTGAAATTTGAATCATTTCGTATAACTTGTAAGTATTGTTTAGGGAATTGAGGTTTATTTTATTTGAAATGGATGAATAAAAAAACTAAACATTATTCGATAGAATGTTACAAATTATTCAGTGGAATTGGGACGTTTTTATCTGAACTGAACGAAAAAAGAAACATAACAGTATTCGGTATAATGTTTCACATTTCACCGAATGATATTTGTGCACAGTGCACACCTTATATAATATATATATATATATATATATATTTTATTCTTTTTTATTTGTGTTTTTTGTTGAAACTTGGGCCCAAGGAGTTCACCTTGGAGTCCAAGGAGATGGAAATGGTCCTTGTCTTGCAAGAAACAAATCCTTGCAAGCCAAGGATGTTGGTGGGGATAATGTAGTCCTCGATGAAGATGCAGATGGATGACGGGGTGGTAGATGTCGATGCAACGATGGAGGCGGTCGCCGGTGGATGGGAAGAAAAGACGTGGCGTAGAGAGGATATGAGGAATTGATGGTGACAAAATTCCTCGGTTGGAGATGAGATTCTTGGGTTCAGGGAGATCCGTGACCTCGAAAGAGGTTCGTTGATATTTGGATTGGGTAGCCGAGATCATAGGATTCCGGTGGTGAGAGCGAGGTTGGTGCAATAATGTGGTGGAGATCCATGAAAGTGGTGGTGGCGGCGTCGGGTTACGCCGGTGATGGTGGTGACGGGTTACTCACAGTGGTGTTTTCCACTTAAGAGTTTTGTCCATAAAAGAGGTTTTTTTACCTTGTAGAGAGAGAAGAGAGCTCCTCTCTCCCTAGAAGGGGTTTTTTCATTGTGTCATGCTAGCTACATGTTCTTATTTAACATTGTTGGATAAATTGGTTTTACTAAGTTAGTTGGTTGTTGCATTTAATGTGTTGCTTTTGTTTTAATTTTTTAACCGTAGGTTTGTATTTTCTAGGCTATTTTTCTAATAGTTATTATGTTTTTTGGAGCTTTATTTCAGACTTTGTAGCTTCTCTTATAAGCTTTGGAGGTCATCTCTTGTCTTTAAATAGTTGTTTTCTGGGTTTGTTTCATGTAGTTCTTTTGTTGTATTAGGTAGTTGTTTTATGTTGTATTTCTTTTACTATGTTGTATGTTTAGACGGCTTGCCGTCTGCCGACTTTGTCGGCCCACTAGTAGAAAATAGGCTTTTTAGCCCGGGCGTTTTGAATAATATAGCCCGGATATATAGGAAAGGGGGTCCGGGCATCACGTTAATGTGATAATAGGTAAAGAGCCCGGACCCAAAAGGTACACGCCCGGGCTAATAGAGTCCAGTCTGTTTGTGGTAAAAAATCTCACAGATTTTATAGCCCGGATTTAATTTAAATGTCCGGGTTATTTGGTATATCAAATATCCCGGATGTCCTTAGCTCCGGGTTATTTTCTCGATCAAAAAAGCCCATGTAAGGAGGTTATAGCCCGGATATTGGTTGACCCGGGCTATTTGGTATGTCATTTTTACAGCAATTGCATTGTTTATATTTCTCGGATTTCATAGGTCCGGGCTCTTATATATATATTTTTAATAGCCATTTTTGTAGGTCCTCCTATTCCACCTGTACGTTTTTATATTGTTCCTATTCACCTGTTTTACAAATATATTGAGCATATGCAAACACAATGCAAGGTTGATTAAGAGTAAATATGTTCTCATTAAGATAATATAAAAAACCTAGTCAAATCCAAATCGATGTCCATGAACATGCCACTGATCAAGCTTGAAACACCAACACTGAATCATACTCAGTACAAGATCTTGTCTCTCCCTTGCATAGTAGAACCAACAGTCTGCTATTAACTAAAACAAAACATAACTAGAGAGTTCAGATGCCAAAAGACACATTGATGATTACTAGTTGTCCATCTGCAGATCGTTTACTTGAAAGAAGTTGCGAGAATCGAAGGCCCTGGTTGAGATGTTGGCATTAGCTCGTAGTGATCAGCACTGCTGCTCCCGGGCATCAGGTTCATGCTCTACTGAGTTCTCTCACTCTCCGCGATCTAAATTAAGGAAGCAGACTCATTCCAAGTTATATACAGTTGCAAAGACATAAGCTACAGATGAAACTACTTATCAATCAAATATATATGTTGATGATCGAATCAGTTATGATCTTCCTTTTCAAGGGCAGCTTAAGTCACACTGGAATCGATTTTCAAGGGCAAAAATTACCACATAAAATTGAAACTTTACTAGTACAAGTCATCCAGAACAAGATATTGTGGTCAGTTTTTCACTGCACTGCCATTTTTGCTATCTTTTCTTTTTTAGCAATGATTGTTGTATTTCCATCTTTATAAAGCAAATTATGGATCAAACCACAACTATTCAGATTGAAGGGATCAAGGGGGGGGCACTTACATTCGCCACTAGGAGAGACATGCCATGTTTCTCCTTGGCGTGAACCAATTCTGGCATAAAATTTCTCTTTTCACTTGTCTCCCCATTTGGTCCAAAGTTCAGTTTTCGCCCATTTGTCTGTCCTGGAAATGAAGAGGGCGTTGTCAGTTTAAAACTGCCTAAATAAACTAAAGCTAATGCTAAAAAAAATACAAGGGCAAGAATTATCCGTTAAATAGGTCAATGAAAGATTCAGAGATTCCAATGGAGATATGCTTAACAAAGCAAGGATAGTTGCATAATAAACTAGCATCACGCATTAGTAGATATATCTGACTAGCATTTAAGCACATAGAAAAATTTAATTTAACCTATAAACCAAAAATAGTACTCTGATATAACATTCATCGTAATTCTCACCCCACTTTTCCCACCAAGATTGCTCATTCAATCTACCATACTTGTGTGCCCCCTTCTCAGTAGTCAGTCCAGCCCTTAGCATCATATTTTTCCCACCTTAAGGCATGTAAAAGGCATATATAATTCACCAAATGCAAACTTTAAATTTTAACACAATGTTTCTAAAAGGTTAAGATCTTCTCACCAATTCTCATACTAACCAGCATTTTCAGAGGCTGACTTAGCCTGCTTCTGAGCACTTCTCTCTATCCTCGCTACATTACTGCAGTATAAAGACAACCCATTTTGATTTTTCAGAACCGGTACATTCATCTATAATAATCAGCAAGTAGGAGAAATCAACTATCTACGAAAAGAAAGACAAATCACACCTCCACTCGTCTCGATGAAGCACTTCTTGCCATGTTTCCCACCAAGAATCTCCCTAAGCATTCTTTCCAGATTTCTCCATGCCTATAGTATAAAGAAATGGAAATACCCGGTGAAGATGTAGAATGCACACGCAGCAGTATACACATAAAAGAAATAGCAGATTATGCTTGTTGACTGGAACAAGCACAAAATGAATATCTTCCACAAAAGCTCAAGGACAGCCAATTGGAGTTGGGATTTAAAAACTGATCGCAGTGATTTAGCCAGTTCAGAACCAACCAACCAACATTTGTGGCAGTGGGAACTAGAGGCCTCAGGTCCCCATTGCTATGACAGTATAAACACTCACAGCAATGACAGTACAGACACTCGAAGCCGATTCACTTTGAGCCCTGTAAAACGTGAACACCAAGTATACTTATTACCCAACAAGTTATAAAAGTTCATAAAAATGATAAGTATTAAAAGTTCATAAAAGTGAAAAAAAATATAAAAATATAATCTATGAAAGTTATAAGACTTATCAGTTTATACAACTATAAGATATAACCTTCTGAAATATTCTAAACTATAAACTATGAAATATATAAACTATAAAGTATGAAAGTTATAAGACTTATCAGTTTATACACTATAAGTTATAAACTATAAACTACAAAAGTTAATAAACTATAAAAACTTATAAAAGTCAATAAACTATATAGGCCAGATAACATCACAAAGAATACATCAGATAACATCACAAAGCAGAATCAATGCATGATAGAATACATCAGATAACATCGCAAAGAAAAAGATCTCATCTCCTGCCAAAATCACTTCAAAGTTTCAAATTTCTGAAGATTTGGTTGTCACACTGAAATTTACATAAAAGATCTCACAAAGAAAAAGAATTTTATGGTTGGCTCCTATCTTGCAATACGATAGTACCAGCGAATTCATTCAGATCAGATATTCTACCAAACCTTGAACTCTGTTTGTTTATATACAAATGGAGATTGGGAGGGAAATGAGGATGCCTTAGAAAGATTTCCACAATAACGCAATCAGATAAAAGTAATCCAAAAAATCAGTATGTATAATTGCTACGCAATCAGATAAAAGCAACAAAATAAAAATAAGGGACTAACCACAATATCTTCCTAGATAACATCCTTTTCCTCCTCAGAAACATTTCCCCAGTTATCTACGGTGATGGGCCCATGATCAATATTACTCATACATTAGCCAAGCATTGAAATGAGATGATCTGATTAGTGTAGCCAACTTTGAGGATTCGGAAGCAGTGAATCAATCTACTTCTAATTGAAAACTAAAGAGTGCAAAAAAAAAAAAAAAAAAAAAACAAGTATGTGAAAACTTTCTTTTCATAAAATCATCAAACAATTGAAGCTTGATAACTGAAAGATGCAAAATGTTATCAACAACGCAGTGGCATAGTAAGTGGATGAATCATAGCAGAGTAGTGGCATAGTAAACAGGTCTCTAGTTTAGCAGCTCATTGATCAAGCACTAGTATGAATCATCATCTCTGGAATTGAATGAGTAAATTTTTTGCCCTTGGTAACCAACCAAGTGCAAATCATCGTAACAATCAGCTAAACTTCAAATCCCAATAATCAATTTCCATAAAACTCTTAACAATTCTCAACAAAATCAGCCTACCGAGATACCTAGCGACACAATAAGCACAAATATAAGATGAAGGCGGCAATTTCTCTAAAAAAAATAAGTAACCCTAGAGGAAACAATAGGTTATTTGGTGTTAATCTCCTGCAACTGGAAGTGAAGGGGGAAGATTATCTGGTGTTAGTCAGTTGGGAGAGTGAAGGGTTACAAATGGAAGAGGGGAGATAGAGATTACTTACAAAAGAGATTACATCGAAGGCTGATTTGATGCATATCCCTCTGATGTCCTCCTGTCTGAATCTCTCCCTCCTCTTTCGAGTTCGCCCTCCGGCAGCGGGGTGGTGGACTGGTTAAATCTCCTGCAACTGGGAGCGAAGAGGGGCGGGCAGGTGGTCTGGTTAAATCTCCTTCCCTTGCGTGAGAGAAGGAGAGACAACGAGAGGCAAAGACGGTAGAAGGATTTAGTGGAGATCTGACCGGAGAAGATGGTGGTGTGGTGGTGCGACTGCAAGGCAGAGGGCTAGAGGCTCTTCTCTACAGAACCTCCGATGGGGCGGCGGAACCCTAGCAAGCTCGGTGATTTCATCTTGTTCCAAGTCGCCTCCCACTTTTGCCGAACAACGCTTCGGGCTTTTCTAATTAGTCGCTTCCTTCCCCTTTTTTCCCAACTACTCTAATAACCCGGAGTAGTATTAACGGATTATTTGAAATAAGCCAGAGGAATAGCTCGGAGGTAAGCCTGTTGAGACACGCCCGGGATAATAAAAACCGCAAACAACCCGGATTTTCGAGATCCGAGATATTTGATGTGTATTGGATTATTCACTTCTACCTCAAATAGCCCGGGCGTCCCTATATTTTCCGGGTTATTTACCAATTTCCTATTAAAAAGAAAAGGTAAAATACATAGTTTTGTGTTTTTCTCACATTAGAACCCGGATATTTAATATCCGGCTTATTATGTAGCGGGTTATAATGTGATTTTTGTACTAGTGGCCTCTCGACTTTTCAGTTTAATGATCAGGCCGATAAGGACAAGGTGGTGAGGGGCGGTCCATGGTCTTTCGATAGGGCACTGCTTGTTTTACGCGAAGCGGGGAATGAGCAGCCGTCAAAGATGAGATTTGAAAAGAGCCCATTCTGGGTTCGATTGTATGACCTTCTATTGGGGGCGAGGACAGACACGATGGTGATGAAATTGGCGGCGGTGATCGGACAGGTCGTCGAAGTGGATGAACAAACAGTGAAGGTATGTGGAAAATTTGTTCGTGTTAGGGTGATAATTGATATTACTAAGCCTCTGAGACGGGGAGTGATGGCTGTCATAGGGGGAACAAAGATGTGGACAGAGATTAAATATGAGCGATTGTCAAACTTTTGCTATGGGTGTGGGAGGTTGGGTCATGCCGAGATGGATTGCTAAAATGAAGAGGCTAAGCAATATACTCAAGAGTACGGCGAGTGGTTACGAGCTTCGCCGATGAGACAGGATAGAAATGGCGAGGAGGGTAGGATGGGGAGGAAGGACGTTGTATGGAGTGTGGGTGGAGGAGAGCTGGTGGAAGGTGGGTCGGAAGGAGGACGGAGGAGTCGAAGAACTCTAATGGAGGAGTTGGAGGCAGCTGAGAGGGTGAACGAGGAGATGAGTGGGGAGGATAAGGAGCTAGATAAAGAGGGGGAGGGGGTGGTCAGACAGATTGTGAGGGTGGGCTTGAATGATATTGAAAAAGGTGAGGAAAATAATGGAAAACAAAACAAGGGAGAAGGGGACCGGGTGGAGAATGCAGACAAAATGAGGAAGGGAAAAGAAGTCTTAGAGGGAAGGGAGGCTTTGATAGGATTTATTAATTCAAGTTTAGAGGGAGGAGAAGCTACAAGGAAAAAACAAAAAAGCTGGAAGAGGGCTGCGAGGGAGGTGGTGGTGAAAGAGAAAGGAGGGGATTCAATGGGTGAGGTGGGCAAAAAAAGAAAAGAGGGAGGAGATGGCGAGGATTTGATGATGATAGATGGAGTCGAAGTGGCGAAGAGGAGAAAGGAAGGTTAGAACAAGGTGCACTCAATGTTATCGGCAGGGGAGACGGACGATCTCCCTTGCCGACAGCAATGAAAATCTTAAGCTTCAACTGCCGGGGATTGGGGAAGGACCCGGCAGTTGCTTACCTCTCCGAAGTGGTGAGGAGAAGGTCCCCAAGAGTGGTATTTTTAATGGAAACAAAGAGTGATAAAAGGAAAATGGAGGAGGTAAGGCGCCGGTTGGGTTTCAAATATGGGTTTACAGTTGAGAGGATTGGAAGATCGGGAGGGCTAAGTCTCATGTGGGATGAGGAGATTGACTTAAGGGTTAGATCATATACTGCCCATCACATCGATGCCACAATTTTGTTGGATGGAGAAGAGCTTAGACTGACTGGAATGTATGGATGGGCGGATGGAGGGGAAAGGCATCATACATTGAGCCTTTTGAGGAGGTTAAATGAAGATGCTCATGGAAGGTGGATCTGTATTGGGGATTTCAATCTTATCCTGAGCTCAGCGGACAAGGAGGGTGGGAGGATGGCTAATTTTGGCCGAATGGAGGGATTTAGGAGAGTGCTGGAGGAGTGTGATTTTCGGGAGATCTTATTTAGAGGCGAGAGATTCACTTGGGATAATGGTAGGGAGGGGGAGGAGTTTATTCAGGAGCGATTGGATATGGGTTTTGCGAACGAGGATTTGCTCGAGGCTTTCCCCAGAGTTATATTGCACCATTTACCACGGGCGGGATCCAACCATGTGCCTGTCCTGGTGGATTTGCAGGGAGAGGAGGTAGTGCGTCCGAAAAAGAGAGGGCCTCGGCCCTTTCGGTTTGAGCCGATGTGGTTGAGAGATGAGGGGTGTGAAGAGGTGATTAGGAATGGGTGGAGTAATCCGGGAAGTGCCAATGCTGAGAGGGGAGTTTTGGGCAAGATAGCCAGATATATGCGGGGCTGATCTGAAGGAATGGGACTATGGCTGTTTCGGTAATGTTAACAGGGAGTTGAGGAAGGTCCGAAGGGAGCTGGAGGAATTAAGGGATGAGGGGGTGACGGGGACCAATGTGGGTAGGAGGACGGAGTTGGAGAAGTGGGAGAGGGAGGAAACCATGTGGTTCCAAAGAGCCCGAGCAAATGAGTTTACCTAGGGGGATAGGAACACCAAATTTTTCCATCAGAAAGCTTCTGGCAGAAGAAGGCGGAATGGGGTAACAAAATTGGTGGACGACAATGGGTTGGAATGGCGGAGTAGAGAGGGTAGGGAGAAAGTAGCAATGGAGTATTTCCAAGCCTTGTTTGCATCTGATGTCACAGCACTGCCAGAGTCGGCTTCCCACGGAATGAAGCACCTAGTGTCGGCTGAGGATAACTCTGAGCTGTTGCGTCCCTATACTGGCGAGGAGGTAAGACAAGCCCTATTTTCCATGCATCCCGCAAAAGCACCGGGTCCTGATGGTATGTCGGCACTTTTTTACCAAAAGTATTGGCATATCGTCGGACCTGACATTAGTAGATTTGTTATCTCTATCCTCAACGGCGGAGAGTTGCCGATGGAGCTTAACTATACTTTTATATCACTTATTCCGAAGTTGACTAACCCTTGCAGAATGAAGGATCTAAGGCCAATTAGCCTATGCAATGTAGCCTATAAAATTGTTTCAAAGGTCTTAGTGAACAGACTAAAGTGTTGCTTGGGCAAACTGGTGTCTCAGACTCAGAGCGCTTTCGTCCCTGGACGACTCATTACAGACAATGTTTTAGCCGCTTTTGAAATTTTCCACTTCATGAAGACAAGAAAGGAGGGGAGAAAAGGATACATGGCTCTTAAGCTAGACATGGCCAAAGCCTACGATCGCGTCGAGTGGGGCTTTCTCGATCATATTATGGAGAGGCTCGGCTTTGACGAGAGATGGCGGAGGTTAGTGATGAGATGCGTGTCGTCCGTCTCCTTTTCTGTCTTGATTGATGGTTGTCCGTCGCAGAGGTTCAGACCGGAGAGAGGCCTTCATCAGGGAGATCCCTTATCCCCCTACTTGTTTCTTCTTTGTGCTGAGGGCTTATCAGGTTTAATCAGAACGAGCGAGGAGGCTGGCAGGCTGAAGGGCATTTCTATAGCAAGGAATGCGCCATCGGTTTCACATTTATTTTTTGCCGATGACAGTGTGATGTTTGCGGGTGCGACATGTCAACAGAGCAGGGAAATTGCAGAGATCCTCCAGACTTATGGAGCAGCTTCGGGTCAACAGGTGAATTTTGCAAAGTCAGAACTGTCGTTTAGCGGGAATGTAAGTGAAACTAGAAGGGCCGAGATTCAGCAGATATTGGGGGTGAGGGAGGTGGAGAAGCATGAGAGGTATTTGGGTTTGCCAACGATGATCGGAAGGTCAAAGAAGGCGATTTTTGGGAATCTAAAGGAGAGGGTGTGGAAAAAGTTAAAGGGGTGGAAAGAAAAGACCCTATCAGGAGCCGGGAAGGAGGTCCTTATTAAAGCAGTTGTTCAGGCTATTCCAATGTACACGATGTCGTGTTTCCTTCTGCCTACAGAGCTGATCAGGGAGATAGAGCAATTGATGTGCAACTTCTGGTGGGGGGATGAGGAGGATAGACGGAAAGTGCACTGGATGAATTGGAAGAGATTATGTGTCCCAAAGGAGGATGGAGGGATGGGGTTTAGAGATCTTGAGGCTTTCAATCTTGCTATCCTCGCAAGGCAAGGTTGGAGGTTGATCCAGGAGCCTAATTCCTTGCTGGCGAGGATGTTAGCGGCAAAGTACTATCCTCGAACTGATTTCTTGAGTGCTACTTTAGGGTATAATCCGAGTTACAGTTGGAGGAGTATTATGCGGGGTAGGGACATTCTATCTACGGGCTTGTGTTGGAGAGTGGGCAATGGTTGTGATATCAAAATTTGGAAGGATAAGTGGATCCCTAGGCCGATAAGCTTCAAACCAATCAGGGGACCGCCGAGTGAGCTTGAGGAGAGTAGAGTGATCGAGCTCATAGACTGGGAGCGCGGGGAGTGGCGGGAACCTTTGTTACAACAGCTTTTGGATCCGGCGGATGCGGAATTAGTCAGGCAGAGGAGGTTGGTGAAACCGGAATACAAGGATAGGATAGGTTGGCACTACACAAAAGATGGTCTTTTCTCGGTGCGATCGGCTTATCACTTAGCGAGGGAGGGCTGCAGAAGGGAAGGTGAAGCAGCAGCAACTTCGAACAGCTCGAGGTTGGAGAAAGTTTGGAAGCAAATGTGGAAGATCAATGTACTTCCGAGGATCAGAAATTTTATTTGGCGGGCAGGCAAGGAAATTTTACCATGCAAATCCAATCTTGTCAAACGAAGAGTGCTGGAAGAAGATAGGTGCGACGAATGCGGCCGGATAGAGGACGGAATGCATGCCTTATTCTACTGCAAGAGGGCGCGAGATGTGTGGAAATTGGTACCGGAAGTGGGGCGGCTGGGAAAGGGCTGCATGACAGTGCTAGACTTTTTCGAGAGGGTGAAGAGCTGCCGGAAGGAAGGAGCTGTTCAACGGTGGGCAGTGATTCTAAACAGCATCTGGCGAGCCCGAAACACTAGAATTTTTGAAGGGGTAAGGCGTGAGTCGACTGACATTTTGACAGAAGGAATGGGAGCTCTTCAGGAGCATCTGTCAAGGCACGATGTCGGGAAAGACATGGTAGAAAGGCGGGGGGAAAGGGAAGGGGCTAAGGTGTGGGAAAAGCCTGCTCGTGGTGTAGTGAAAGTGAACTGCGATGCTTCGGTGGATGAGAAGAAGGGCAATGGCGTCGGGTTTATAGCAAGAGACGAGGCAGGAGACGTGGTGCTGGGCGGCTCGAGGAGAGCGCGTGCAGCGGAGTCCGTTGAACTGGTCGAAGCAGAGGCGATTTGGTGGGCTCTCGAGTCGCTGAACGAACGTGGTATCCGGACGATTGAAGTTGAAACGGATTGTCAAGGCTTGATCACCAGGTTGAAGAAGAGGGCCCCGGACCTTAGCGCCATTGGAAGAATGGTGGAGGAGTGCCTGACACTCACTGATGGTGGTGATTTTAGGGGCTGGAATTTTATTATGAGGGAGGCAAATCAAGCTGCACATTTGCTTGCAAGCATGAGGCCGGCCATTCCTTTGTTTTTCAATTCAACAGCTTTTTGCCCATATGTTCTAGTAGACATCTTGTGTAAAGACAGCTCTTGATCATCAATTGATTTGGCTTTTGCTCAAAAAAAAAAATAGTTGTTTTCTCCTTGAATAATATGTCAAGACAATATAAAGAAGATCTTAAACTTCTCTTTGTTCTTCCTCAAGATCTTAGTTGTTTCCGCAACTATGATTTCAGTTTAGAAATCTAACATGGTATCAAAGCTTTAGGTGTTATTCCTCAATCTCTTTTCACTTGAAAGATGCACCCTTCATTGTTGAATCCTCTTTTCAGATATATAAGTTTGTTCTTCGGCCTACGTTGCTGAGAATAATAACCTTTTTACCAACCTTTCTTGTTGGATATTTGTCCTTCACTTCTCAACCTTCGTTATTGAAATTAATTTCTTGTTTCTCAAGCCTCCATTGCTGAGAACACTTTATCTTTTCACCCTTCATTGTTGAAACTTTCTGGTTTCTCATGCCTTTATTGCTGAGAACATTTCCTGTTTTTTCGGCCTTCATTGCTGGAAAATTTGTTTATGGTTGCAACCTTCATTGAATCATTGTTAGCAAACTTCTCCTGTTTTCAGCCTTCATTGCTGAAATGACTTTCTGATTTCTCAGGCCTTCATTGATGTGAATGTTTTCTGGTTCTTCGGCTTTCATTGTCAAAGAATTTTCAAAGTTTCAGCCATCATTGTTGAATCTATCCTATATTGTGCGTGTGTGTGTGTGACATCATTTCATTATCAAAGCCAATTTTTCATTTGCCTCTGCAGAAGAGATTAATGTTGCTAATGGCTCTTATCCAGATCTAGGGTTTCATCTTTTCCCTAGTGATTTGGTTCTTCGCCAGTTCACTTCTTGGATTTCCTTAATGTATTCAGTTCCTGGAGTTTGTTGTTCATTGTTGCTGAGGGTTTGCTCTTTCAAACTTGTTTTTGATAGTTCCTTGAGTTTGACTAGGTGTTGATGCTAGAATGGCTGGTGCTATTGTCTTGGACTCTGGCTCGTTTTGGTTGGTGTTTGATGATGCATTGCTATTCCAAGGCTGAAGATCTTGGTGTTTTCTGATGAACTTCTAGTGCTACAACAACATTCTCCAAGGAGTGGTAGCCATGTTCACCTATGTTCAGCCAATTTGAAGAGCTATTTACAGGCTGAGTTTGAGGGGAGTGTTGAATTTCAAGGGATTTCAAGCTGCAGCTTTACAAAATCAACTTGAGGGGGAGTGTTGGATAAATTGGTTTTACTAAGTTAGTTGGTTGTTGTATTTAATGTATTGCTTTAGTTTTAATTTTCTAGTAGTAGGTTTATATTTCCTAGGCTATTTTTCAACTAGTTATTACTCCGTATGTCTTTTGTAACTTTACTTTTCAGACTTTGCAGTGTCTCTTGTAAGCTTCAAAAGTCATCTCATGTCTTTAAATAGTTGTTTTCTTCTTAAAGAATATGACAAGACAATATCAAAAAGATCTTAAACTTCTCTTTGTTCTTCCTCAAGATCCTTCCAAGATTAGTTGTTTCCGTTGCTATGATTTCAGTTTAGAAATCTAACAAGCATTACCAATATCATTACCAACCAATTATATTGGGACAGAGGTTTTTTTTTTTAGCGAAGGGACATAAGTTTTTATGATCGATAATAGTATTAGATTTAGCATTACCAATTATAATTTATTAGTATGTGGTATAGGTAAAAACTAATTCTTACCTAATTTGTGTTGCACCAATTCCACCCCTATTGCTAACACCCATTGATGATGTTTGATACCCATTGATGATGTTTGATAACGGTTAGACTGTCGCCAAATCACTCCTGCTTATCAGCGCGACTATACATCAAATCCCTGTTAAAAATACAAAAAGATATACTCCGTATAATTTTTGCCTTCTCTCCTCTTTTCACCTCCACAAGTGTCTATCAGCACCAAATAGACAATATACTAATTTTAGTTTTGCTTCATTCTTTCTTATTACAAACTACACCTCTTGGATCCCTCATCCCTCTATTCTACTCTGTGTTCTGCTAAAAGACCAAGAAAGCACAGAGCACTTTGCTTCATTGTCTCCTAGATGACTAATAACCTAATATGCTATTGAGGGACAAAATCCACTCAAAACTCGAACCTTTGATCGATAACATAACAGGTAACTCACCGTCGGTAAGGGTCTCTCGAGATCAATGGCTGGGAAAAGGATGAGAGGTGAAATAAGAACAGAGACAGTGACTTCAACTAGAAAGAAATGGTTGTGAAAGATTAGGGCTTCTTTTTTTATTACATATCAGGAATCCCTTTTCAACATTACACATTTTGCCATTATATCTCATACAGGCAGCTAATTCTGCCCCAGTCGCTGGTAATTTGCGTAGTCGATTCCGTTCAGCCGAATACAACATAGCATATGTTCCGGCAACTCTTCCGCCTTGTTCCCCTGTTTCCGAATAAACCAGCAGGAAACAGTTGATGTCAAAGAGAGTGTTTCCGAATAAACCATGAAAATGCAAGTTCTCTAGGAGATCTGTGCCTAAACTTGCCTGTATCGTGAGGCCAAAATCGACGATGCACATCTTGAATCTGTCTAGGAATGCTGCGAAACCTTTCCTCGAAATGTAACTGAATCTGTGCATATCCAGATCAATTTCAAAGTAGTTCTCACCCTGTGTGCGAAAAAAAAATTGAAAAGGAAAAAAAACTCTTATGAGATTCTTCAGTTGCAGTTTCATAATACAACTTCAATGATTAAGCTATCTGCTATCCCATCAAGAGCTTTTTCAGACTCTGTTTTCGTTATATATGTCATTACGTACCGAGTAGAATTCGTGCTGAGGTCGTGTGAGCACGGGCTTCTCGTTATAAGCACTAATTAGCTTCCTCTCGGCAGAACTCAAGCGAAGATCATCAACATTGACCACACGGCCTAAAATCTTCAGCCTTTCCCTGAATGGCACAACTGAGTCTACCGGGAAGCCTTTAATCTTTTCAACTCGATCATCCATTAACTTCTGCTCAAACAAGATGTGAAATTACAAAGCTATATAAACAGCAAAAGGCAAAATGGAAAACTGGTGCACACGAAACAGGAGCGGATCCTAGGAGCTGTCAATTCAGTAAACTGACATAGAAAAGATGACAGTGAAACTTAAAACCTTACGCGTAAACTTTCTTGGAAATGCAACGGAAGTTCCTTGGCGAAGCACTCGTTGAGTTTAAAATAGAGGACAACGCTCATTCCTTCTCCATCAGCTTCGGCTTGAAAAAACGTGGGAGGATATACCGGTATCTGTATAAAGGAACAGTATGTCATAGTGTCACTGTCACACTACCAAAGTCATGCTATAACAACAAAGGGCACATCAGGATTTAAAGCGAAGGAAGGAAAAATAAAGGACCATTTTCTGTTCAAGCCTCGGTCCATGGTTAATCATAAACTAAGTTTGGCCACAAATTCAACATAGAGACCATGTGCTGATCATATCCAATTTTGTGTCAATATATAGTCTTTCCATCAACATAAATTACCAAAATATCACATAATTCAAGGAATCTTAAAGACCATTTCTAATTTTTTTTCCCAAAGTTAGGGATAAGTGACTCCATAGTTAGGGACTTTAATGGACAAAAAATGTATTCGAGACACGTTTGTAAGTTGTAATTTTGTCCAAAGTTGATGGACTATAGATGGATCATGGATTTTACCCTTTTCATCTTTCATAGTTCAAGGACTTTAATTGACCAAAGTTCAAGGACTATAGATTATTTTTTGCCATAAATAATGTGAACTGTTATGTATGCAGAGGAAGTGCAGAACTGAGGTCGTTACCTGAACATTTACAACAAGAATAGGTGGGAAGCTTCCAGAAGAATTTGTAGTGGGGAGCTCCACATACCGAGCAATGTGATCAATCTTTCGAGGAGATAAAAACACATCAGCACCGAATGGGCAATATGCAGAAGAATTTGGAGCAAA
Organism: Persicaria tinctoria; assembly: GCA_037127255.1. Taxonomy (NCBI): domain Eukaryota; kingdom Viridiplantae; phylum Streptophyta; class Magnoliopsida; order Caryophyllales; family Polygonaceae; genus Persicaria; species Persicaria tinctoria. The sequence goes on along the minus strand of JBANSL010000016.1, from coordinate 20,466,507 downwards.
ATCTTTCTTTTTATCCCTGTGACAGGAAGTGGCCAAAATGCCCAGGCAATCAGAAGCAAGCCGTTAAGCAAAATTTGTCAATCTGCCCTTAGAATTTTTGTGTTTGTAAAATACCTCCAAATCTGCTATGTTACCTTAAGTAGTTAGAGCCGCGAACTTTGAAGACACTAGGCTCAACCTGTGACCAACTGTCAAGCACGCTCTTTTCTATCGGACAGAATGGTACTTGGGAACCCGCCACTGGCCTTTGCAGAAGACTCTTTGACGAAACTAACACAATTTATATGAAGAACATGAAAATCAACACAAAAAAACAATGCCACACAAAAGAGGAAATAATATTGTTAATTCTCACATAAAGTCGAACTGGAATGTTGGTCCTTCCATTTGAAGGAAAGCTTCAATGACGTCTTCTTCTTTGCGCTTGGTGGACTAGAGGTTCGCTTCTCGGAAGAAGGGGCAGTAGTAGCAATGCAAGGCAAGCAGTTTCCAGGCATGCCATTTTGTTCTTTTCCGGTATTTTCATCAGCAGACGAGGCAATCTCATCAGCGAACACTAGACGCTTCGCTTCCCCATTACTCCTAACACAATCGTTAGTTGAGTGATGCGCTTCTCCTGTTATCTGTTGCTTATCAGTGGATGAGATGCTAGACCCTGACCCCCTCTCTAAGCTGTGTTGTGACAGAGAATCTGCATATCCTCATTTCTGTTTTTATCTTTGCTATCAAGCTTGGAGAAAACAGAAACACTTACAGGCCTAAATCAATAATTAAGGTACTGAGAAATCATACCATCTTGAACACTATGGAAATCTTCATCATAATCCGACTCAAATGCTGGGGCAGAATCAAACCATGCCTCCTCAGTGCTTCCTGTCAAGAAAATCAAGTAGATATTATGCAGTCTTCACAACAGAATCAGGAAAGATCATCATAGGTCAAGTGATCTTTCCATCCCCACCCCGAATTTCTCATGGATGATTTCCTCGAAACGTTTAAAGGAATAACCCATGGCCATATCCTCCAGTAAGCCATCAGAAACTGACCAATAAACAAGCCTATTGCCTGAACATGAGCATACTTTCTGGATAAACTGCAAGATGGCCTAGTGCCTTATTTAGCCTAGCAGATTGTTCTCAGACATCTTTAGCCATGTGCATATCATCGGCAGCACCAAAAATGAAGCAAAACTTAAGGACTTCACAGCTTATCAGTTTCCTATAAGCAATCATTTCCCAACTGAACACTTAATTTGAGAGCTCAGGACTAGAAATTGATCCAATGAGAACTACACCAAACTGACAAACATGGTAAATTACCCACAAAATTTGCTACAAAACCCAATAATTAATCAATCTAATGAGCTATTAAAAGGAAGTAAATGGAATCATTAATATAACTCTAACCAGTTCAGCTAATACCCACCCATGGAAGCTCAATCAACCCAATAGTTAAACATGGGGCATCACCCACAACATTTCCTGCAAGACCCACTAATTAATTAACTGAATCATTGAATAAAAACCCAGAAATTCCGAACACCAAGTTCAGCTAAAACCTAAAATCAGCTACTAAAAAAGACACATATTTTGATTTTTTTTGTTTTGTTTTTATATTTAAAAAAGGTCCCCCTTTTAATATCTATCATCAATCAAAATACCCAGAATCATTCAATCAAGAACCCCCAAATAAAACTCAAACAACAAAAACAAATGAAAACCAAACCTGAAAAGGTGTTATTGTTGGGATCAAGAGAGGGCGAATCGGAGGAAATGCGCCTCTTGGGGGACTTGTTCTTCTTCCTGGCCCTCTTCTTCTTCTTCCGGTTCTTCCAGTCGTCCGTCACACGCTCTCTTTGCGCCGATGCACAGCCCCCCATCTTCCAAATTTCAATTACACACTTGTGTCCTTGTATTTTGCAAGTAATCCACCCCCGCCATTCAGAACAAGGGGGAAATAATAATCAAAATAATTAATCTGGAGAGAGAGATGGATTAGACACAGAAAAGGGGGAAATCGATCAATTCAGATGAATTAAAGCCTCTACCCGGAAACCGTGAAGGGGGAGGCGAAATGGGGAGAGAGAATTAATAGAACGGATTTAATAATCGATTGATCAACCCCCTCCAAAAAAATCATAAAAAAATAAAAGATGGAAATAAAATTTGAATGACCCCCGTGCAGCTGTGCTTGTTTATTGAAGGGTGAAAGGTCGAAAGATCAGTGGCCATGGTTAATAAAGGAGGCTCGGAGTTGGGTGGAGGGAGGAAGGGGATGGAGGATGGTGGGACCCTTTTCAGGAGGATGTGACACGTTGCAAATAATTGGGAGTAGAAGCTTGACAACTGACAATTGGGCGTTTTGTTTTTTCTTCTTTTTGGAGGCGATTTTTCTGAACGGGTAAATATATACTACTCTATCCGTATCGCAATACTTGTTGTTTTAGAGTGTTAAAGTTGTATCAAAAAACTAGTTGTTTTAGCTATAATTATTGTCTTTATAGGTAATGATTGCTCTTTTTATAGGTAATAATTAGTCCTTTTAGGTATTTTAAGCTATAAAAGTAAAGTAAAGATATGTTTTATTAATAAGTGTGCATAGAGTTAAAACAACAAGTATTGCGATACGGAGGGAGTATATATATATATATATATATAGAGATCGGTTCCGGTGTACTCAGGCCTTATCGTGTATAATGTGAACACATCTAGGCCGTTGATTGAATGAAATGGAAGGCTGAGATTAATAGATAATTTTGGCTTTTTTAAATTAAAAAACAGTGGAACCCACGTCTTTTTTTTTTTGCCTACTTGCTGAATGGGGGCGTGTGTGATGCACTCTCTTCAAATTATTCGACAATATATCTAGATTATTCGATCGTATCGTCTGATTATACAATGGTATCGACATATTATGCGATGGTATATGATTTTTTTTTTGTTAATCTTTATAAATGGTTGATTATTCGGTCGTCTATGAATGATTATTCGATGATATATAGATGATTATTCACTCGTATATGAGTGATTATCGCTTGATTATTAGATGGTATCGGTCGGTTATTTAATGATATCGATGGATTATTTGATGATATCGCTTTATTATTCAATAGTATCACTTGATTATTCGATAGTATCACTTGATCATTGACATCTTTAAATTCACCCATAAACAAAACCCACCAAATTATCCTATATACATATGAATAAACTTATACATACAAACGAATAAACCTTTTATTACAGCACAAAAATCAAAATAATCAATGCATAAATGATACAAATTCGATCAAATCAGGCCAAGCAAAACTCCATTTGAATAATCCAAAATCAATTTAAGAAGAATGAATTGAAAATAGGCGTTACGTTTTTGGGAGAGAGACTTGGATGAACAAGCAGTAGGTATTTGATTCAGTGATCGCCGCTGAGCCACACCTCTCAGATCCACCTTCGTCGCATCCTCCTCCACCTTCGCCAGCCACCATAGCCATCTCCTTCAACTTCCGCATTCGACTTCCGCCTCCTTCGACTTCTATTGCGGCAAAGTAGGCTAAATCCAAAAGCGAAACGGGCGGCGACGGTTGCTGAAATCCGCCTCCTTCGACTTCCGCCTCCTGGACAGGGTCGCAATCGCGCGTCCATCATCTTAGATCTACCAATCGCGCGTCTAGACGCCCTTCGCAATCGCCGCCTTTCGCCCAGATCTACACCACATGGCTCCGGCTTCACAACCGTCGCCGCCTTTCGCCCAAATCTTCACCTTCGCAACCGCCGCCGGCCACCTTTCCAACCACCGCCTTTCGTCCAGGCGCCCTTCGCTGCACCTCTCATAATCGCGCGTCCAAGTGCCTTTCGCAATCACCGGCCACCTTCGCAACCACCGACTTTCGCCCAGATCTACACCTCAGGGCTCCGGGTTCGCAACCGCCGCCGCCTTTCGCCCAAATCTGCACCTTCGCAACCACCGTCGGCCACCTTCACAACCTCCGCCTTTCGTCCATGCGCCTTTCGCTGCACCTCTCATAATCGCGCGTCCATGACGAGATTTGAAGATCGGGGAGAAAGAACGGAGGCGGATCGTCGAACCTCCATCGCCTTCACCTGTAGATCGGGGAGAAGAAGCCGACCTTGTGATTTTATACGGTTTGTGTGATTTTAGGGTTGAGATTGGGTGTGTATACACGCGCTACCTATAGGATTTGGTGGGATGTTTTTGAAACGGCCCAGAATTATGATTTCTGGGTTACGTTTCAAGGGATGAAACCCCTTGTTCGGATCTTGCAATCCAGGTACGGGTCGAGGTTTAAAACTCATTTTAGATTAGTGAAAAGAGGGATTTCAAACCCTAAAAAGCTCGAAGGGCCATTGGGTACCCTTAACCTATCCTAAGACTATATCGTGGAATCTATTTCAAACGGAAGTAAAGCGAAAGCAAGGTAAAGATACAGATGCCACGGCAGAGCCGGGTCAAAACCAAATCACGAGTGGGAAATTACCATTTTACTAAGTTAAGGTATTAGCCAGATTCTTCGATACGCCAAAAGGGAACCCCGTCATATATCACATCAAGCATTCAAAATCTGCAGAAAATACCTTAAAAAAAAGAACGGGGAAAGGAGTCAGATCGAGCCACTCATGCGGGACCGGTAGTCCTCGCTGAGGCCACATAGTATGTGCTATACCTAATAAAGATGCTCTAATGCAGTACGAAAGTCAAACACACTAGCATGCTCCTAGTTATAATAATGTGTAAAAATACTGTAAAGGGCCCAAGACAATGCCAAATGGCATATCCCTCTCCTACCTCCACCCCCTTCCGATAGGGCGGAGACTGACCAGCTCGTGAATGCATTCCATAATCGGGCGGCACGCATGCCTAACCCGCTCCACAATAAAGCCCGTAGGCATCTCATAATATAAGGAAGTTCATGACTCGATTGACTCAGGGTACCCGATGAGGCTAGGCTACCCTATGACCCTAGCAAAGACTCTAGGACTATCACAGATAACGGCCATTCTGTTTCAAACGCATAAAGTAAGCAGATGCTCATTCAATCGGTGCAACCTAAACAGGATACTACATGACATGCTTTTATGCATATGCAACACCTAACATAAAATGCAACAACAGGCATGAATGTCCAACCTGAGTAAGCCCCCTAGGGAACTTACCTGAAGATGCAGAACAGCAGGATAATACAAGCAATGGCCCAAATGCAAGTCCAAAGCAATCCAAATGCAATACACACCTATCATCAAACCATTTCCATAAGCTATCGGTCCACCATTCATACACACGAATTCCACGTTCTCAACATGCTCGAAACCAACCAGTAGTAAAACCATTTTCAATACCTTTCCGATACGATAAACATCAACCAAAACCGTTTCATTTCCAATCAAACCCATCGATAAAATTGTACCAACTATATTTTCCAAACTCTTAAATCCCAAATCAAGTCAACTCATTTTCCAGACAATTTCTCAAATCATACTATTAAAACGATTCCGGCATGTTTATTTTCAAAATCATTTATAAATAAATTCCGACATTAACTCGCCAAAACAAGTCTATTTTCGCAAACAATATTTAAATCATCACGCAACACTTAACCTTATAATAACACTCTTAAAATAATTACATAAAATAATTTCAGAACTTTACTTTCATAAAATCGGAATTATAATAAATCATAATACTAATAATAATAACCAAACAATTAAATTCTAACATATACTATAACATATAACAAAATAACTAATAACAACAACAATACTAACCCAATAGCCCAACGCAGCCCAACCCGAACTCAGCAGAACAGAAAGAAGAAAGGAGCCCGGCCCATACACCAGCCCAATCTCTCAAACCCATCAGCTTTCCCTTTAATGAACCGAACCGGATTAATAATTATTATGCCTGAACCGGACCAAAAATAAAACAAATCCATCAAACCCACCTTCCCCAATTCAATAGAAAAGAACGCTGCTCAGCGACGGAAGAAACGCGAGAAGGAGAGGGGAGGAAGGGGAAGGGAAGGCCTTGCCGGCGACCATGGTTTCTGACCCAAGACTGACCCAATCTGATCGAATTCCAATCCCGACCCTAACCCAAGCAAAGATTACAAAACGCGAGTAAGGAGGGGTGCGGAAGAGAGAGATTACCGAGGGTGGTTTCGAGATTCGCCGGCGCTGCTCGGAGTGAGTTCCTCAAGCTCGTCGGAGGCGGAATGGTGTCGGAATGGCCGCCTGAAATCGGAAACATAGGTGGGAGGGAAGGAAGGCTGCGCTCGAGGAAGTGGTGTCCGCGTCGGTGGCTCCTGCTGCTGCTCGGCTCGGATGGAGGCGTTTCTGGGCTGCTTGCTCGGGGGAAGGAGGACGAAAACGCAGCTGCTTCTGCTGCTACTCGTCGACAGGGATGGTGGTGGTGGTGAATCGGGAGAAGTGGTGGCTCTCGGCCAACAGAGGCAGCTTTGGGGTTTTGAAAGAGGTTGAACATTGAGAATGGGGGAGATTGGATGGGGATTGTTGCTCCTAAAATTGCAGAGGAGGAGGGGGTGAGTTTAAAATGAATAAGGGGAGATGTTTCCTCTGAATTTGGCGTGCGTGGTGTTGGTCCTTGGATGTCAAAACAAAAGGGAAAGTCATGGGAGCATAGGTGTGCGAGGAGGTGAGTGTTTGTTTAGATTTGGGAAAGAAACAAATGACTACTGCCCTTGGGATAAGAACATAGGGGAGAAGAAAAAATGTGGTCCCTAAAACTCCAAATGTCAAATATCCGGAATATAAATCTGAAACCCGCTCACTCGACCTTATCCCGACGCGTTTAAAATACTCTTCAATTTTTCAAATCCGAATTTAATAAATGAAATCTGAACATTATTTTTCAATTTTCGGTATATAAAAGCAGAGTATAACATATATTAAATTTCCAATTAAATAATACCGGAACTAGTTTTGAAATATTTAAAATAAAACTAATAGCTTAAGGACGGAAATTCCAAACCTCCCAAATCTTATAATCGGAACGATTATAAATCACTATTTTAATAATTTAATATTTTAAAATTTCCCGGTCTTTACAGTTTTTTCCATTTTTATTTGTAATTAACAATTATTTCGGATTAATCTCAGGCATCCAATACCTCTAAATCAATGGTTATGATGTGTTCACATGATACACAATAAGCCTTGAGTACATATGATCTATACTCTATATATATATATATATATATATATATATATATAGGGTAGGGTTCAAGTGAGAAGAATTTATTCCGGTAAGAAGGAAAGAAGCAATCTTATTGGTTTAAAAATATCTAAATTTTAAAACAAAAAAAATCCCCCCACGCGCTTCCCTTCTTCTGGGAAAAACACGGGAGCGAAATCCTCACCATCTCCAGCGGCCTTCGGCCCACGGCGTCGATTTCTGCCGGATCGTCATCGTTTTGCCGGATTCCGATATCAAGCGCGGCGGCATCTACTTCCTCAACTCCAGCGGTGTACCAGAGCGGAGCAGCTTCGGCGCCGGTTGCAGCGCCATTGACGGCAATTAGAGATCTCTCGACGGCCTCCCCTTTGACCGCCTCCTCTCGGTGCTCCCGCCGCTCGACGAATCCTTCTCCTCCAGGCGTCGGTTCGGAGCTGCGTGTACTCGATTCAGATCAAGCTAAATTACGATTTAGATCAAACTAAATTACAATTGCAATGACTATCGTCAATCTATCGATCGATCACTCTACGCGGCGCAATGACAAAGAGGGCGCCGCCGCTCCTTCTCCAACCACCGATCAACGCAAACTTGGTGGAACCGATGTCCGCACCACCTCAGACTGACACCGTCGTTGTCGCTCGTGTACTCGACGAGGCAAAGCCTTCCCCTGTTGATGCAGCCCTACGCACGTCGGATGGAGGTCCAAGTCCGACGGTCAGGGAAGTCATCGCTACCGGTAGGCTCGACCGCTGCGTCTGGGGCTTCGAATGATGCTGGTGATGTTAGGGGACCTGTTTCATCCCCACAGTTTCTCCATTTCTCTTTCATCCTCCTTTGATTCAATTTGGATTTCCTAGGCCACTGGAATTGGAATTCACATTTTGTTTCAATTTGGATTTCCGTTTGATTCGGAATTTAATTTAGATCAGACGCTTAGACTCCTAGCTTGGGAGCAGCCCATCTAAAAAAATCACCCAGCGTGTATAAATAGAGGTTGGTTCAGTGATTGAATAGAGGTTGGTTCAGTGACTGAATAGAGGTTGGTTCGGTGACTAAATAGAGGTTGATTCAGTGAATAAATAGGTTGGTTCAGTGACTAAATAAAGGTTGATTCAGTGACTAAATAGAGGTTGGTTCAGTGACTAAATAAAGTTTGGTTTAGTGACTAAATATGTTGGTTTAGTGACTAAATAGAGGCTGGTTCAGCGTCCAAATAGAGGTTGGTTCTGTGGCTAAATAGAGGTTGGTTCAGTGGCTAAATAGAGGTTGGTTCAGTGACTAAATAGAGATTGGTTCAGTGACTAAATAGAGGTTGGTTTAGTGACTAAATAGGTTGGTTCAGTCACTCAATAGAGGTTGGTTCAGTCACTCAATAGAGGGTGGTTCAGTGATCGAATAGAGAGTGGTTAAGCGGCCGAATAAAGAGTGGTTCAGTGACCGAATAGAGAGTGGTTTAGTGACTCAATATAGGGCGGTTCCTAATTTTATAGTAAATGGTTCAACACATATATAAAGAGTGGTTCAGTGACTAAATATATATTGGTTCATGAATTAAATAGAAGTGGTTCATCAGATTTATAGTAAATGATTCAGCACATATATAGAGAATGGTTTAATGGCTAAATAAATAAATAGAAAGTGGTTCACTTCTTTATAACCCTTCTTTATAACTTGATGAATCATTTCTTTATAACTTGATGAACCATTTCTTATAACTTCATGAACCGCTTCTCTATAGGTTCATGAACAACTTATTTATATTTTCATGAACCATTTTATTTTCAAAATGGTTCATAAACCATTTTATTTTAAAAATGGTTCATGAAGCATTTTATTTCAAAAACTAAAAAATAAACATTAACAGAAAATAAAAGAAGAATGAAAAATTCACAATTATCAAAAAGTAGTGGTTCATGAAATAAAATCTAATGGTTCATGAAATAAAGAGTATTGGTTCATCAAATAAATAGTATTGGTTCATCAAATAAATAGTATTGATTCATGAATCATTTTATTTTTTAAAAAATAAACAATTAATTATAAATTAAAATTAAAATAAAATAAAAGAGGAATAAAAATTTTACAATTATCAAAAAGTAGTGGTTCATGAAATAAATTATAATGGTTCATGAAAATAAAGAATAGTGGTTCATCAAATAAATAGTATTTGTTCATCAAATAATTAGTATTGGTTCATTAACATACTATTTTATTTTAAAAGCAAATTAATAATTAATTAAAAATAAACATTAAAAGAAAATAAAATAAGAAGAATTTTTTTTATAAATATTAAATAGTAGTGGTTTAACATCTTGTTTGATCTAATTTACGAAGACCTTTGATGAACCAATTAAATATGGGGTATTAAAAAAAAAATCAGTACGGAGTACAAAATTAATTAAGTGACGTTAATTAACAAAGGTGCTCTTTGGTATAGTGGTTTGGAGCATTAAAGGTGAGAAGCAGTCCCAAGTTCGAAACCGAGCGCAACCACTAATTTATTGCCATTTTGATTAATTAAAGGAGCGCGTGTGTCACACTCTCGACATGAGAGTGGGGGAGTTCGGCGCTGGGTTTTGGCACGCACCACGTCAGCAGGTCCGAAATTTTTTTCCAGCGTTTTTTAATTGACATGAACCAATCACATTATTTCTTTGACCAATCAAATCACTTCTTTTCTTCTCACTTTTGGGTTTGTGTGTACCCGAACCCAACCTTATATATATATATATATATATATATATATATATATATATATATATATATATCGCGTTCCTTATATACACCGCAAATACTTCGTCTGATCCAACGTTGTAGCAACGTTGGATTAGACGTTGCTACAACGTCCAATCCGATGTTGTTAATTGTGTGCTAATTTTACTTATCGGATGTTATAACAACGTTGAATTAGACGTTGTTACAACTTCAAATTGAACATTGCTAATACGGGTAAGATCGGGCCTAATATAAGATATTAAAAAAAAAATTGATTTACAATGTCCAAAAGGACGTTGTGTTTTTTTTTGTGAGTGGGGTGTGTGGGTGTGAATTTTTTTTATAGAAACGTCGGATCCGACGTTGTTAGCCCGGTTCAGCCCGATCTGATCCTTCACTTCACATATTACAACTTTAGATCCGACGTTGTAATATAATTAATATTACAACGTCGAATCCGACGTTGATTAGCAGCTCTAATCCACGAATTTGCGGTGTATATAGGGACACCCTATATATATATATATATATATATATATATATATAATGGGAGTAACCCAGTTACAAAAAACACGCAAATCATATTATGGGTCCCGTGGAAAAATACAAGGACGTATACCTCTCCAAAAGAATGCCTACCCACATGACACGAACTCTAAACCAAAAAATTCCCTATCCACACCGAACTCTCTATTCCCCCTACCCCATGACACTCGATACCTCATCTAGATAGTAAGCTTTTCACCCAATTCTTTTCCATCCTAGATCTACATTTACATTTGATGGATATTCTGTTCTTGCAAGCTTTTATGATCTCCATGGCACATTCAGCTGGGTTGCACTGCGTGCCCATGAAGATCATCCGGTTCCAAGCTCTTCACGTAATTTAGACAAGTGTGCTCAGTACCAACAACTTGCTTTGAAAAACAGCCCCTTTTCTGGACTCTACAGGCTCATTCTCGAACCATTGTAACCACTCATGAAGATTAGGAAATCGCACCCCCACGACAAGCCAATTAAGTACTCTGTTCTGTATATCCTGGATCACTCTGCACCCAAACCATAAGTGGTCTTCATCTTCCTCTTCCTCCTTACAGAGCGCACATCATGCGGCATCGGGGCCCAACCAATACTTTATGACACGTCCCGTCTGAAGCCTCCTCCTCGTCGCGAGCCATGTAATGAATGACCAGCACTTGCATTGGGCTCTCTTCCATATGAAGCCTCCTCAATTACATTGAACACCATGCTCTCAGACCCGTTCAAACACTTTAGTGCTCATCAAACATCCATTCGGACGAAGGAGAGAACCCCTATCCAACATACCATGGGGCTGCATGAGCACTCGAATTTCATTCCTCATCCTTAATAACTCCTTCCATGCCCATGAGTCATTTGGCTTCGGACCTACGTCCCAAATGGAATTACCCCTGAGCAGGTTACTCTTTGCCCCAACTAACCCATATGCAAATCTTAAGTGCATCAATGTCACATATGAGTTTAGCAAACACGCTCTTGTTCTACCAGAGTATCTCTTTTATGTCTAGCCCACCTTCCTCAAACGGCTTGGTCACATCGTTCCAAGAAACAAGATTTCTACCTCCTTCTGCCGTGCCATTCCACAAGAAATGAGGCTGGATCTCGTTCAGCTTACCAATCAACCCTCTCGGAAATAGAGTCGACTGGCTCCAAAATGAAATGATGCCTTCAAATACCGCTTTTAGCAATTGCATCCTGCCTACAAATGAGATTTTTCTGGTGACCCGGTTCTGTACATATCTCCCACATTTCTCGGTCAGATCATTATATTCATGTATAGAGATTCTCTTCGAATGCAATGGCATTCCAAGATACCTCACTGGGAGCTGGCCCTCTCGGAAGCCAAGAACGTCGGTGATGTCCTCAATCACGTTTCTGTCTACCCCTGCAAAGTAGATGATGCTCTTGTCTATGTTTGCCTGCAGACCAAAGGCCTCAAAAAACCGATCAAGAACCCTTTTGATCACTTGCACAGATTGCATATCAGCTCTACAGAAAATAAGCTAGTCATCTGCGAATGCTAGATGGACCAGTCTTAATCTTTTTCATTTCGTATGAAATTGAAACTCAGGGCTCCCCGTACCCTCCTTCAACATACGGCTCAACATTTCCATACAAAACACAAAAAGGTAAGGCGAGAGAGGATCGCCTTGCCTTAAGCCTCTCTTACCTCTGAAATACCCTTCTGGAGCACCATTGATGATAATGGAGAAGGCAGTGGAAGTCACACATTCCATTACCAACTCCACAAATTTCTCTGGAGCGCCATTGATGATAATGGAGACGATTTTTTGTTCTTCCTTGTTTTGTTTTAGAAGTGTTGTAGAAAATGATAAAGGAGTCCCAACAAAAACTAGACTAAATGATAAAGGAGTGGCCTCCCCTCCACATGTGAACTATGTGATGTGTGTGACGAAACCCCGCTTTATTTATTCACTCAGTGTTACATTATTAGAAATCTCATACGAAAAATTGACCCTAAAACAGAAAAACAACTGGACGAACTAGACAGAAATGAACAAGACATAAAGAGAATTATGTCAATAATTTTTGAAACAATAACTCCAGAGCAAATGAGGAAATTGGCGACTGCTTGGTGGTGCCTTTGGCATCTAGAAATAAGAAAATCTTTGACAATGAAAACAATGTGACAATCAAAAACATGGAAAATATGTTAAGACAAACAATCATAAACTGGGAAAAAATAAAACACTTGGATAAACCAAACATTAATGGTACCCCAAAAGATCAGGAATCCGAAAGAAACGACATTCTGCGATGGAATAAACCACATGAAGGAACATTCAAATTAAATTTCGATGGTAGTTACAATCACTTTGGTTCTTCTGGCGCAGGTTTCATCATTCGCAACCACAGGGGTTCGCTGGTTGGCTGCGGAGACAAGCAGATTACACTCGGGTTGCCGCTCAAGATAGAAGCTATGGGTCTTCTTCTGGGCATCCAGATGGTGAAGGAGTTGGGCTTGTCTAACATCCACATTGAAGGTGATTGCCTCACTGTAATCAATGCAATCAAGGGATGTTGGTCTTGCCCATGGATAATCGAGATGCTCACCACGAAGATTCTACTACTTCTACGGTCCTTCGAGCATGTTAGCCTCTTGCATTGCTTCCGAGAGATTAACAGATGTGCCGACCACATCTCTCGCCTCTTCCAGACGGACGCATCTCCAAATGCTTGGGCTGATAGACACCTTTGTATTCTCATCTGCAAGGATGCTCTTGGGTGGTGGTCTAGTAGGGACTAGCTCCACCCAAATTATTACCTATATAAAAAAAAGGTGTTGTAGAAAATAAGAAGGTACGGAAGTTTGGGCATGGATACCAACATTTTTTTTTCTTTGGATTAAAAATTATTCGATATCAGACAAGTCTAATTCTCGAAAAGGTTGTTAGGTGAAAATCGCCAACCTACAGTACAAATAGAAAACATAAAATAAATATGTTTATTTACTCCCTCCGTTTGCGAAAACATGTCATTTTAAAGATTCGATTTTGTTCATAAAAATATGTCATTGTAGGTATATTAACTTCCACTTTACGAAAATGTCCATGACATGATTGATGAGTTGTGAGTTGTAGTTTTCGATAAAGTAAAAAAGTAGAGTAATAAATGAGGGTAAATTAATAAAAAAAAAGAGTATATTATTGGTTTTCTTAAAAATTGTGCAAAGAGTTAAAATGACATGTTTTCGCGAACGAATGGAGTTGATAATGCATATTTCATATAAGCATTATATGTATTTCTTATTGCATTTAGATAGGAGTTTTGCATATGTTTTAGTCTAGTTTCATATATTGCTTGTGAAGTATTCGGATTCGGAATCTACGCCTTTTTAGTGTTTATTCTGCAGAGTTACATTCCGACCTTGAAGAGATCTTAGAAGAGCTTAAGAGACATGTTTTGGAGCATATGAAGGCTAAGAAAGAGGCTAGACGGGAGCAAGGAAGCACAACATCGAAGGAAAGAAGAGAAACCGTCACTGCGAAGGGCGGCGCCCGCCATGATGTCGTTTCCAGCGATTGCGATCTGGATCCGAAGATTCTATTTTCTATTATAATATTATTATATTTTTAGGGTTTGCACGACTCTTAATTAGGTTTTATTTGGTTGTTCCAGTCGTGTGTGGCAGAGAGTTGTGAGACAATGAGCACAATTAGAGAGAGATGATTTTGGCCTATGAGTTGCTAAACTCATAGTTTCGCATGTGATTTGAAGACATGGTTGTTTGGATTATGCGGATTTGATTCTATTTAGTTATTCATATTCATATTTATCATCTCATGCTTATTGATTATATTTGTGTTCATTTTTATGATTGATCACTATGTTAGGAATTGCATCTTAACTATAAATTCGTTGTTGTATTCTTGATAGCAAACGAAGGTATTGAAGCAGTGATATTTCTTTGTTTTTGTAGTGGATGAATTCAATTGATCTAGATTGATAGGTGTCGATTGGGTTTGATGTCGGCTTGCACCTATTTGTCTCTAATTGCATTGAAACGATATGTCAATTGGTCTAATTACTTGAGTCCTTAATTCTATTCTTTAGTGATATTGAATAAGGTGATTGTATCCCTGCGGATCCTGCAACTTTAGTCAAGTAGACATATGTTTATGATAATTAATGAATCAATCCTAGGACCATGAATCTCAACCATTGTGAGAGTATTACATGTGAAATATATTCTTTATTCTATTATCAATTACTTTGTAATCATTAAGTTGGTTACTTTACTTCCTTATCAATTTGTCATAAATCATTGTTTTTTTTCATAATTAGAGTCTTCATTAGGGATATTGATAGTAATCCGCTTCTCTTTGTGGGTTCGACTCCAGACTTTATCTCTATACTAGTAGTTGTTTGATTTATCAATTCATTGATTTACTAATCTATTGGTTTTGAGCTTTGAGTTAGATTTTATTACTATTTGACAAAGGGTGAAAGTACCAACGACGTTCGTCCCGCACCAGGGGTATTACATTACTAGTATAATATTGTTTAACTTTTCATTTTATACTTTATTACTGCGATAATTAAAAACAAGTATTTATATTGTACATTTTACTTTGTTATTTTATATTTTATACTTTACCACGTGATACACATTATAGTAGGTTGGCTTTTTGTGTAGATCAAGACATTATAGTATGTTAAGTTGTTGCGAGAAGATTGGATGTCATAGACTTTTGAGTGGAAAAAGTTAAAAAGGCATATAGGAATAGAGAATTTCAAGCTCTCAACTATACCAAATTACAGAATAAAGCATATCTTTTATAAGCTTTCTCTTTGGATTAGTGATTCTTGAAAGAGATTAATAAAATATTTCAAAAATCATCTCAAGCTCAAAACGTTACCTCAAAATTTTATTTTATAAGTGAAAATATTCGAGATATTAGATAACATATTGTCTGGTAACTCGCGAGGAAGGTATTGAATATTGATAGATGGACTAATCGTCGTGAAACAATACAGAAGTTTAGATATAGCGCAAAAAAACAAAATTAAGAAATTAAGAAAAATGACATGATAGCAGTAACCCGCCACCGGAAAGGACGACTCCTGGGAAGTACGGATCAACGACATTGCCCCACCTATAAATGATGGATTTTCAAAAATCACGGGCACTTTCACGATCCACTCGATCAAATAGGGCGCTCAATACTGAAACCTCATCCGGAACTAAACCTAGCTAGCGACACCAGCCAAGGAACGATACCACACTAGAGGACATCAAATTATGAACAGAAGGATGAGGCAGACCATTTATTAGTAATTTAAATCGCACCCGAGTTTTTCTAAAATCCACTATGCAATCCACAACCTCGAATTTTCGTTCAGCTCCTTGGCCTCAAAGGATCTTCGACTCCTTGGCCCTCAACGATCGCCAAATCCTCGACCCCCAAGGAGCTTCAATTCCTTGGCCCTCCAAGTAACAATAACTCCTTGGCCCCCAAGGAGTGGAGTTGAAAGTCGAGGGCGGTCGAGATAACAACAATTGATTGCGGTGAGAGGTGTCAACCACTAGAATTATTTATGGGGAAGTGTTTAAATTAAATAACACTGGACTTTCCCGGTGATCGGAGGAAGGAAACTCTAACCGATCGAGTTTCAGCAAGAAGTGATGGATCTTCGACAAGACCGACTCTGCAAGGCCTGGTACTCCTTTGAAGGATTACTTATTGGCTTCCACGAGGAACTTGTCACCAGTGACGAGGTAATTAATGGAGACATCGGTTGCCAAGATTTTGAGAAAGTTGTCTTGGAGGAGGCAAGGGAGGCTTGGTCGTGGAGTAGGGTGGCAGAGTAGGTGATGGAGATGGGCTTGTTTTTGAGAGTTTTAAGGGAGGTGGGGAGATCAGATGATGAGAAAGAGATGTGATGGTTTTGCAAAGGGACCAGGAGTGGATTTGGAGGTGGGTTGGAGTTTTCAAAAGGTGGGTGTTGGGGTTCGAAACCAAGTTGGAAAATCCGTCGAAAAACAGTGTGTTTAGAAAATAAAAAAAATTTGTGGCGTGGTATATGCCGTACCCACTGCCTTAGAAGTGAATTCGCCTCGACCGTAGATGCAAGTCGACTATTGGCTTCGCCCCCCAAGGTTACACAGCACACCCTCCAGAGGCGGACCTAGGGAGGTCCTAGGGGGTCACGTGACCCTCTTCTCATCCCACAAATTACCTAGATGTATTCTCCTCGTCGCTAGCTTCGTTTTGATATATAATACGCCCTAATCCGACATCTGAGTAAAAAATTATGAATGTTTGAAAATTACAGCAGCATTAATCACTTTAGTTTTATTTCAATATACTATAATATTTTAATATTTTACTTAAATTGACATTCACATATTATAATTCATCTCGAGAGCTTCGAAACCATAGATTAAATTACTTATTTTGAGAATATGATAAGAAGTTACGCAAGTTTAAAATTTTTCTTATATCTAGTTATACATTATTACATGTTAATAATGCAATGTTTATTTATTGCGTTTTATATCTTTATTTTTTGTTTTTTATCCTTATTTTCGTATTATATATTTGTAGTATTTTCGAAACCATAGGTTGACACTAGTTTGTACTATCGATCACGTTGTGTTTTGCGATTTTTTTCTTGATCTTATTGTCAACTATTATGGTGACCCCCCGCTAAAAATTTTCTGGGTCCGCCCCTGAAACCCTCGTAATCGTACACTCGAAAACAAAGGTTTGGAATCACTAAAGCTTTGCTCAGAACTAAGGTGAAAGAGAGGAAATATGGTTTTCTGCGAGTGAATTTTGAAGAAGGAGACGTCTGGTTTTAAAGCAAAAGGAGACGCTCCTCAATCAAACGTGCAAGCGGAAATCTCAGAACGGTTACAATGGACTCTCCTCATTCAAAACGTGACAGGAATTTCAAAGCAGTTATAACAGAGGGATAAAGATGTGACGGAAATCTCGGAGCATTTATAACAGAGGGATAAAGACGAGAAATCTCGGAAAAAACAAAAGGATAAGTCACAAAAATCTCGGAGCAGTTATAACCAGTGTTCTAAAAATCGCTCCTAGGCGCTAGACGGCAAAGGACCTAGGAATTTTTAAGCCTAGGCGGACCTCTAGGCGGAAATTCGTCCAGAAACCGCCTAGTCCCGCCTAGGTGCCGCCTAGGCGCCGCCTGGGCCCGCCTAGGCACCGCCTAGTCCAACGATTATTCAATTTGAGCTTCTAAACATATGATTAGTTGACTTAGGGTTTTTTATCCCCATGTCGGGATGCATTTGCTTTTTTGTCGAACTTATAGTTTTGGATTTTAGGAGCTTTAGAGTTGTCAGTCAGACATGTACTTTTGCGTTTATTTACTTTAGTGTTAGTTAACTACTACAAATTTGGGTTTTTGAGTGATATTATGGATTATTATTACATTATATGAATTATTGACAAGTGTTATTCATCAAAATATAAGGTAATAATCAAGTTTGTTCTAAGTCCGCCTAGGCGCCGCCTAGACACCCGCCGCCTAGCGTCTTTTAGAACATTGGTTATAACAAAGGATGTGTCACTGACCGACGACGACGACGGTGATGTGCGCGTGTTAGACTCCTTTCCATCACTCAAACCATAGGTGGATAAGAGACTCTTTTAAAACAACCCCTCATGTCCCTAGAAATCAATATGGGACAAAATCTTTCACCTTCCATCAACATTCAAGCATTTACTCCAACAATGTGGGGTATGTATGGGGCGAGGTAGAAAAAATGACTAAAATTATAAACAAGTTGAAATTGAAAAATTGTGTAAATAAATGTTGAAAAATTATGAAATAATATGAACTCCTTATATGGGGCGTAAAAGAGTTTGTTTGTAAAAAAGATGGAGTTTATTTGGTTATTATTATGGATATTATAATAATTTCAAACCAAATAAACTAAAAATAATACTAAAAAAAAGTTATCACAAATTTTTTAAACACCCATTTTAATAATAAAAAAAAAAACCCAATTATAACAAGCTCCATACACAGGGTTCGTATGAGGCGGTGTTAATAAACTAACTAAAATTATAAACAGGGTAAAATTTATAAACAGATGGTAAAAGGAGTGAAAATTTTAAACAACAATATAATCTGCGTATGGGGTACAAGTGTTTTAATTTTGATATATGAATTTAGTAGTTGTGAAAAGGGTGTTTTGATTTTTTTAGCTTAATAATTTGGGATAACCATTGATAAATTTTACAACAATGGGCAATCCTACAATTACACGTATAAATGTCTGCGATGACTACATCGTAATAAGGGTGGTTAATCATCGAACAATCGACAATTTTTACAACAATAGACACTCTTACAATAACACGTACATTGTAAGAGTTTGCTACATCCTAATAAGGGTGGCTATTCATCCATTTCGAGCTTCCCAAACAATGTCTGCGATCTCATCTCGTAACCTCTTCATATCATCGCTTCGAGCACCACTTGGGCCCTCGACCCCAGCGTTATCAGCTTCTGTAAGGGCGTTGTTGGGCATGGGTTGTTGCCTTGGATTGTTGTCTTCGTCGTCTGAAAAATGTTCCGAGTGCAGGCGAATAAAGTTGTGAAGTGCCATGGTAGCTAGGATGATATCAATCTGTGTTTCTTCATCATAATTGGGCATTGTAGACAACACCTTGAATTTCTTCTTCCACACGCCAAATGTACGTTCCACAACACAACGTAATTGCGAGTGTCTGTAGTTGAATAGCTCTCGCATATTCCCTAGTGCCACATGCTTAAAGTGGGTCAAGGTGGTAGTACGACCTTGAGTAAGGTACCATGTATCCGTCACGACAAGCATATCCCTTGTCGCATAGATAATACTTACCTGAACCAAACTCAATCAAAATCAAACGGTATATGACATGTAAAGCTATGTAGTTCACAAACATACCGCGTGGGGGTGTGGAAAATTCATATTTGCATCGTTGGTAGCACTGTCAAGTATCTTCGCATCATGTGCAGATCCTTCCCATCCAACCAGTGCGTACGTGAAAAGCATGTCGAAGTCCACCACAACTAGGACATTAAACGTTACAGTCTGCTTGCGTCCTCTGTAGCGATCTTGGGTGTCCTCCGCGATAGTTGCTTCTATGTGGGTACCATCTATTGCTCCGATTGCATTCTACAAAAGGAAGTACATGGATGAAACCTTCATGTCCGAAATAGGTTGCTAAGTGGTTTAACGGCAATACGATACATGTACCTTGAACGACATAAACCGTTGATTGGATGAAATACGCGATGGTATTCCGCTGAACGCCGGGTCACGAGGCTGCAACATGTCTCGTGTTAAGCAGATTAAGTTCCGCTTCCGACCTGTTATTGTATCCAACACCTGATGGATTGTTCGATTGAATGTCTCAGTCGAATGTTGGAAGTGCTCACAAATCACTCTAGTCGAAGCCCCCTGTGAAACCATATACAGAAACATTCCAACCTTTTCATGGATGGGTATCTCTCGTGACCATGCTAACCCATAGCGGTTTCCCAAGGTATTGCAAAGCTGCCGAAAGCATCCGGTTTCCATTCGAAACATGTTGTAGGCTCTGTCAAGATGCCCCTCCATAAGTTGTTCCACCCATTCCCTACCTCGACCACAAGCTGTATAGCAAGGTTCCTTGTGGAAATGCGTGTAATAGTAATGAGAAATGCAATCATCTACTTCTTGATTGTCTGATTCATATGTGATAATACGCCGCTGTAAGTTCCGTGACCGGTTGATGATATCCATTGCACTCCTTTGGGCATCACTACTCTCCCCCATAAGCGCCGACCTACGCTAGTTTCATCATGAGTTCAAATCAAATAGTTCAACACATGAACACAATTTCAAATCATTCATTACAACACAAATTCAAATAACATCACTAAAGCACTGCAAGCATTAACACAAATACCAATCATTCATTACAACATAAGCAAGTTTCATCACAAGTTCAAATCATGCATCACAAGTAAATAGCCTCCATACAGTACAACTCAGAAATAGTTAAACACATTCAAAAAGAGTTCAATGAATGACTACAAAGGGAAAGGAACACAAGTAACGTCGAACGCTAGACCATCAGCTGGAGGTGGATTTACCCTTCTCATATGAATGTTGCAGAAATGCAAGGCGTTCCTCGTTTGAGCGAAGCGCTAGTAAGGTGTGACGCCACTTCTCGTCCATGTTGCGAAACAGAGAATCGCACCACAATGCACCAGTACTGTCAACGACACCCTCATCAGGCATTTGTCTAAGTATTTCGAGTCCCTCATCCATCGATGGTGGCAATTTTCCAACAGCTTTTGCGATTGAAGACGCCTCCTCAAGGAAATTCTGAAACAAGGTTTCCCCTTCCTCAAGGTCTCCTCTTCCTCAAGGACATTGAAGTCATTCGGGGCAGCCCCTTCGGTACCCACTGAATCACATCCACTTCCATAGTAGCTCTCCCAGGAACGCGAGTTGGATTCATAGAAGGTGACATTGCCAATCGACCTGTTGCGACGGTCTTCCCGAACAACCTATCCATCAGCTCCTCCCAATTTGGATCCATGCCCTTGTGCCTGAACTTGGCACATTTTTTTTTCTCCTATAGCCGAGTAAAACAAATTAATCATGATTTCAATTATGCACAACTATAAATCCAATAACCCAAATCCATCTATATAGATAAAATGCTTAGACAAAACCTTGATTTTCTTATCCCACCACTGCTTGTCAGCCATTATTCTTCGATTCACCGGATCCCAACCTAATCCAGTTTCATGGTTTCTTAGCATCTTCCAAGCCGAGTACTCACGTTTCAAACCTTGGTACCTATTCTTCATTACCACAACAGTCAATGTATGACCTATCTTTTTGGAAAATGCAAGTGCCAATTCATCCCATTTAAACTTGCTTGTCGGATTCGTGTTCTTGCGGTAATCCAGCAACAGTAAAACCATTTGTTTCAGTACGTCGTTGTTCCAACTAAAGGAACAATTGATCATGTTATCGGTATCTTGTGAGACATCCATTTGCTGTCATTAACAACCAATACATTCTCATCGAAGGCAAATGTTTTCAAAACATGCATCAAGTGTGCACTTACTCCCTACATTCAATGACTCAAAAATCTAATATCCATAATGTTTCCATAGCAAAGTCCAAGAGCAGCAATAACAACAAATTCCACAAGCTTAATTTTGAAGCCACATATTGCAATAGATGGAACAAATAAAATGCAGCAGTAACAACCACAACAACCAATGTGTGCAGTAACAACAACAACAACAAAAATGAAGTGATTTTGAATCAGAAGCCAAACTGAAATCACCAATTTTCACACAAATTCAACCACACACATCAAAAGAAGCCAAACTGAAATCAACAATTTCTAATTCAATCCAATTTCAACAAGTATGAAATCAACACTTTTGCAATAGATGGAACAAATCAAAAGAAGCCAAACTGAAATCCCGTAGTCATCAATTTCTAATTCAATCCAACCACACACATTTTCGCACAAATAAACACCCAATTTCGCACACATTCGAAATTAATGGATGAAGGTGAGTGACATACATACCTTAGTGATCTTCGTTCTTCGTAGCCCTCACAGCCGCCTCGGAAGAACGCTGGAGCAACCCTTAATTTGTCTCCTGGCGCCGGTAGTCGTCTCTTGGCGCGGATGGAAGATGAATGGAAGATGGGAGATTGATGGAAGATAGATGGAAGATGAGGGGGAGTTACATACCTATAGGAGGTCTGGTTGAATCCGAGTGTTCAGCGCCACATATCGGAGATGCAGCTGCCGCCGCTCCTCTGCTCCCTTTCTCGCACTAGATGTAAACCGAAAACCCTAAGCGCGTTGTGAATTTGGTAAAAGCTGGGCAGGTTGTGAATTTGGTAAAATAATAGGGGTAAAATAGTAATTATGGAATATAAAATCCAAAATAAGCTTCAATCTGCAGCCTATTTTTAAAACCTTTTTTTTTAACTGATTATATCTTATTTGTTGTTCTCATACACCCTTTAAACCCATTTATTTTTTTAACAGCTAATAATTTCTATTTTTAACAGGTTTTTACCGGTGCCATACACACCCACAACTTAATATTTTAACTCTTCATTTTAGTAGTTTAAAAAC
Organism: Persicaria tinctoria; assembly: GCA_037127255.1. Taxonomy (NCBI): domain Eukaryota; kingdom Viridiplantae; phylum Streptophyta; class Magnoliopsida; order Caryophyllales; family Polygonaceae; genus Persicaria; species Persicaria tinctoria. The sequence continues at coordinate 20,443,897 of JBANSL010000016.1, read as the reverse complement.
TACCCAACTATCCCATACACACCAGTGGTAGATCCGAGCAAATGCGGACGCGGACCGAATTTGGGACGGGTTTTATCCAAAATATTGTCATGTTTGCGCGGGCACAGGCCGAGCTAAATCCGCTTAATGGATTGGATGTTGTGTACAAGTCCGTCCGATATTGCAGACGCGGGCTACCCATGGATACCCACAAACCTAACCGTTGTTGTGGACATTCGACCAAAAGAAAAAGTAGCACATAACCTTCAAAATAGAGACAAAATCAGTGTGTGTATACATAATTTTTGTTCAACAAAAAAAGTTCCTGTACATTGGTGAGTTTATATATATATATATATATATAGGGAGTGGTTCCAGAGTGCACACCCTAAGGGGTGTGCATAGGCGTGGCCACGGGTCGGACCTGCCGGGTCGACGGGTTCGACCCGCCGGGTCAAGGGTCAGGGTTGGCCGACCCGAACCCTAACCCGTAAATCTCACGGGTTGACGGGTTCGGGTCGACCCGTTGACCCGGCGGGTTACATTATTTTTAAAAAAAAAATCTTTTTTTTTTAAAAAAATGACTATTAAAATAAATAAATAAATAATATGTAAAGATTTTATCTTCACAACACATTTTATCTGTCTCACATTGCACATTGCATATTAGTTTATGTATTATTGTGAGTTATTTTAAGAATAACTTACATAATATTATAAATTTATTTTATTTAAAATAAATTTTCCAAAAAAAAAATATTTTGAAAAAGCGGGTTGACCCGGCGGGTCGACCCGCCGGGTCACGGGTCACGGATTCCCCGACCCTAACCCTAACCCGCTACCCGTCCCCACCCGCCAACCCGGACCCGGCGGGTCGTTGACCCGTACGACCCGGCGGGTCACGGGTTGACCTGTAACCCGTGGCCACGCCTAGGTGTGCATTGTGCACAAATATTATTCGGTGAAATGTGAAACATTATTCGGTGAAATTTTAAGCATTATTCGGTGAAATGTGAAACATTCTACCGAACACTGTTATGTTTTTTTTTCCGTTCAGTTCAAATGAAAACGTCCCAATTCCACTGAATAATTTATAACATTCTACCAAATAATGTTTAGTTTTTTTATTTATCCATTTCAAATAAAGAAATCTCAATTCCCTAAACAATAGTTACAATTTATATGGAATGCCTCAAATTTCACCAAATAATGTTTCACATTCCCGTAAACAATACTCACATTTCACCGAATAATGCTTCAAATTTCACTGAATAATGTTTCACATTTCACCGAATAATATTTTGTGCACAATGCACATCCTAAGCCTTGTGCACAAGTTACCCATATATATATATAGTATTTATTTTTATTTAATGTCTAATTAGATATTTAGGTTATAGATTTTTTTTCTTATAAAAAATATTATTTAATATTATTTACTATATACGTATTTTAATAAATTAACAAAACAACGGGTACTCGTTACGGGCCTCCGTAACGGATATATTAGTCGATCTTCTCAATCCCGTATCCGTTGTGGGTGCGGGCCAGACTTAGCTGCCCACTTGGACTTCGCCCCATGTCCATACCCGTCCAAAATAACGGATGGACGGATCGGACCGGGCGAACTGACCCGCGTTTGCCCAGGTCTAACCAGTGGTAATGGTAAGGTTACCTCAAAATGAAAGTTGTACAAAAAAAAAATTATTTCATCAATATTCCTGTTTTTTGGGTTCTTATTTTATCAATATTTGCTGAAAATTGTAGCATATATAACAACTTGCACAAGAATTCTAGACAACTAAGTGATTCTAGAGCAAAATCAAAGATTTCTCATGTTGAAAGTCACTATTGAGCAGTTTGACCTAGTCATCCTTTTTGTTTATGCTCCCTCAATGGAACAAGAAAAAGAGGGCTTCTGGCTTGAAGTCATCTCTACAGTTAACAGACATATGCTCCCTGTCTTAATCATAGGAGACCTCAATGATATAGAAAACGACACTGAAAAGATTGGAGGCTGCATTCCTTCTCTCTCTAGATTTCGCAGACTTAAGGAAATCAAGGAAGAACTAAACCTTCATACTATCCCCTTCGTAGGATCTCCATTCACATGGAGAAAGAACAACAATAATATCTCCAATACCTCCAATACCTATGAACGCCTTGATAGGGCTCTAGCTCACCAAGAAATCATGTCTCACTTTAAGAACACAAGAGTCCGTCATCATCCTTTCTCTTCCTCTGATCACTGCCCTATCACCCTACAAATAGGCTCCTCACATGGCTTTAAGGGAGCTCCCTTTCGCTTCAAAATGGCCTGGTCCACAAACCCCAACTTTGAACCCATAGTTAATAAGGTTTGGAATAACAAATTTGTCGGATCATTCGCCTATGTTTTCATGCAGAAACAAAAGCTTCTAAAAAAGAACATAAAGGATTGGTGTAAAAACCATAAAAATAATATTCTCAAGCAACTCGAAGTGGTCGAAAACAATATCCAAAAGCTGCAACTAGAACTCCCTTGGGGTTTCTTATCAACCAATGACATCAGAAAACTTAACAGATTAGAAAAGAAAAAATCAGCACTCCTAGAATACAACCTGAGATTTTGGAAACAAAGATCCAAAGTAAAACACCTTCAATTAGGAGATAGAAACACTAGATACTATCAAACCACTGTCAAAATAAGGAATTTTAGAAATTCCACTTCTAGCTTTATCACCAAAGATGGTATCCAATTAACTGATACCCAAGACATTTCTAACCAAATCACTAAAGAGATGTCTCATAGATTTATAGCCCAACCTAGATCTCCTATCTCAAGTAATCAAATAAAACATATACAAGCTCAAATCACTTCTAATGACAATGCCAACCTTCTAATCCCTCCCTCAAATAAAGAAATCAAAGATACTTTAAGTAGTATGGCGGAAGATAAGACCCCGGGTCCAGATGGTTATCCCCCCGAGTTTTACTTAAAATATTGGACAATCATTGGATCCTCCTTATGCAAAGCAGTTAAAGCATTTTTCCATTCTGGAAGTATGTTATCTGAAATTAACCAAACTTTCATAACCCTTATACCAAAGGTTGAAAATCCTTTAAATATCAATCACTATAGGCCTATTAGCTTATGCAATACCATTTACAAGCTCATAACTAAGATCATAGCAAACCGACTCAAACCTATTTTACCTAAACTGATTAATCCGTTTCAAGGTGCTTTTATAAAAGGAAGATCCATCCAAGACAATACTCTTATTGCTCATGAAATCTTTCATAACTTTCACAAACAAAAAGGAAAAAGAGGATGGATGGCTCTTAAGTTAGACATGGAAAAAGCTTATGATAGAATCAATTGGGATTACATAAGAGCTACTCTTTCTAAATTTGGCTTTGCACCCCAATGGATTAATTGGGTCATGAACTGCATTACAACAACTACATTCTCAGTATTAGTCAACAATCGCCCTGACACCCAATTCAAACCTGGAAGAGGGATAAGACAAGGAGACCCACTTGCCCCTTATATCTTCATCCTCGTCATGGAGAATTTAGCGCAAGAACTAATAGAGGAAGCAGCATACGATGATGCCCTGATAGGAATTAAACTAACCAAAAATGGTATTCCAATTCCCTTTCTTTCTTTTGCAGACGATACGATAATTTTTTCGAGAGCCTCCCATAAGAGTCTCCACACGATTAAAAATGTTCTCAACAATTTTTCAAACCTCTCAGGGCTAACCATTAACTATAACAAGAGTTCTCTCCAAGTTTCGGAAAACATAAATCCAAACCTGGCCAATTCCCTAGCCCGAGATATGAACATCCCGATTTCAAAAACTCTTGAGAAATACCTTGGTATCCCATTAGTAAGGGGAAGGGTTAAAAATGTTGTATTCAACGAAGCCATTGAGAGTCTGAAAAAACAGCTATCTAAATGGAAGGCCTCTTCTCTTAGCCAAGCGGGGCGTGCAACTCTAATACAAGCAAACTTGAGCTCCAAAACCAACTACCTAATGCAAAATTTCCTTCTACCGAAAGGAATACTAAACCAAATTGATCAAATTCAAAAGAATTTCTTTTGGAACAAACTTTAGTCTCAAAGATACACTCCATTAATTAGTTGGGATAAAATATGTAAACCTAAAGAGCAAGGAGGATTAGGACTGAAACTTGCGGAGGACATGAACATCAGCCTCCAAATGAAATTACTCTGGAAAATTTACTCTGAGCCAAATAACATTTGGGTTAAAATTATAAAAGAGAAATACCTCCGACAGGAAGGATTAATGGAAAGAACATCGCAGAATACATCCTGGCAATTTGGAAGGCTACTTCATTTAAGAGAAAAATTCCTTCAAGGGTTACTATGGATAGTAGGAAACGGAGACTCCATAAACGTTTGGAAAGATCCCTGGGTTCCCAATCATAATCTCACAAGCTTTCAAGAACATATGGATCCCGACCTTAAAGTTAACCAGCTGTTCACGTCTAACAAGAAGTGGAATGTTCCCCTCCTCCATGAGATTTTCCCCAATAACATTGTCCAACAAATCATCAGAATTCAAATTCCCAACTGGAACACTCCTGATAAACTAATCTGGAAATTTACCTCGGATGGCCAATTTACTACTAGATCGGTCCGACAAATGGTTAACAATAGCAACGATTCTACCGAGGATTACAAGTGGATTTGGAAACTAAACCTCCCCCCGAGAATAAAAAATCTTCTTCGGAAGATAACCACTGATAGTCTCGCTACAAAGGAGAGACTAAATAGGTATATCAACAGAGTTCCGACTTGTTGCTGCTTCTGTAATGATAATAACGAAAACAACAACCACCTTTTTATCCTTTGTCCATTCACTAGAATGACTATTGCTGCCTACGAACAAAGATTAAGTAAAACCACACCACTTATACCCAATTCTTGCACCAGTATGAGCGAAGTTTTGGCACTTGATAATAACAACAAATCTATCGAAGAACTTTGCTTTATTTGGCAAAAAATTTGGGAAGCTAGGAATGATATGATCTTTAGGAATAAAAAGCCGAACACCCCTTGCCAGATGGCTATAAGAATTATAACGGATCTTAGTGAATGGCATGGTGCAGCCAAAACTAAAAATGTACCCTCAGCGCCAACTATAAAAAGAATACGCAATTCTAAATGGATCAAACCACCTAGGGCTATCTACAAAATCAATGTAGATGGCTCTCTGAGACCCACTGGCGATTTTCAAGTGGGGGGGATTATTAGGGACCATAATGGTTCTGTGATTGATATCTTTCAATCTGAAACGGAAGCAAGGTCTGCTATCCAAACAGAAGCTGCTGCGTTTTGTGCAGGTGTAAACTTAGCTCTAGCTAAAGGTCTACGAAGAGTCATAGTGGAAGGCGATTGTTTGGAAGTCATCAAGGCAATCAATGATAGCAAGTACGTAAGATGAGAAATTCTCTGGGAAGTGGAACTAATCAGGAAACTTAGCTCAAGCTTTGACAGCATCAAATTCAAACACTGCTACAGGGAAGCAAACAAGACAGCTGATTTTATAGTTAAGTCTAGGAATATTTGTACGTTTTCAAACCTCTCTGCCTGTAGGGATCTTTGTAACATCATCCTTTTGGATGATCATGGTGGCATCTTGCACACCTAATCTACCCATTAAATACTCCATAAATACTCCAATCTACCCATTAAATAATCCATATATAAAGTATAGCAGCTAATTAAGACTTGTGTAATTAATTACTATAAAATGATCTAAAATATAAAGCTCCATTGGCATAGCCATATACTTCATAAAAATATGTCAAAAAGATTTAACATGATATAAATATTTTTACATATATATAAAATCAGTCATATACTGGTATGGTTTATGAAAATAAAATCAATTTTATGGATAGTTTTCTGAAAATTTTAATCTCACAAATGATTCTCATTATAAAATAACGCATATTTTAAGATGAGTTTACGTGACGAGTAAGAATACAGAAAAGGAAAATAAAAAATACATTATACACGCCATATTAAATTGGAAAAGAGAAATAATGAAAGAATACGTACAGTAGTGTCTTTCTTTATTTTTGGATTGTTTATTGATCCAAATAATTAATTAACCTAATTGCTATACTGGTGATATGGAGTTTTCAGTGAGATGCTTTGAAAATGAAGTATGTGCTTACCCAAAACGTGAGATTTGTTAGGGAATCTTTTTTAAAAGTGATTTTAAATTACAAGTAAGATTGTAATTAAGTTTTATTTATTCTCAAGGACTGATAGAGCATCCAATTATGGATGCTCCAAAACTCCTTATTCAATAAAAAAAGTTTTAAATAGGTTGATACGTCGGAAAAATAGAGAGATTATCCATAATGATTGGTATGGTCACCCATATATTTTAGATTAAAAAAATAAATTGAAGAGGTTGATTTCCCAATATTAAAGATGCAATGGATATATATGGCACTGACGGCGACAATCTGACTTGGGCATCGAAGGCTCGTTCAAGGACCCAGTTCTATCCTTTGATCGATGTTTTGCTAATTGCATGGACCATGATCATGGATGCATAACCAGCCGGTAGAGATATTGAAATCGGAGACATTTTGATGGTTTTTTTTAAATATATATATAAGGTAGGATTTCGAGTGCTAGACATGCATGTGTTAGGCCCTTGCCTAACTGTCGTGATAAGAAAGAGATAGAAGTGAAAGAGATAGGAGAAAGAGTAAGGGTTTTTGATATTCTGTATTCATATCTACTCAATTACAGCTTTAGGCTATTTATAGCCTTACCATTACAAGCCCAATTCATACTCCACATTCATACGAGCCCACTTAGCCCACTATCCTAACATTACTCACCCCTTATAAAGCTTTGTCCTCAAAGCTTAATGAAATGGAAAAAAAAACTAGTGATCTGTAAAAGAATTAGAACAATGCATCCAGTAGCATGGTCATGTATAAGATCGATTTGATCTTCATGGCCCATTTGCATGTTGTACTGTCTAACTTGATATAGGCACACACCCAAGTCACCTTACTACACTAATTTTGCATAGGTCACCAACCCCCATAGCAGAAGGCTTTGTTATGACAACTAGTACTGCAGCTTTCAAGTTGTTAAGCCATAACAATTTGACAACTTCTCCCAGATCAAATACCATGAAATAGCAGCAGCCTGCAAGTGCTTATGACAACACAATTTTATTTCTTTTCCTTGGTAAATCAAACTGGTCGCAGCAAAAATCAGCAACAGTGTAGATAGCATTCCTCCTACAACTAACAAGGAGCCCATCTCAACAATGTCTCCTGGTGTACCCGTGTCTCATATGCATCAACCGGTTCAAGGACGCATCACTTTCAGCACAGCACCTAACATTCCTTCCCACATGGATTCCACCGGGATAAAAAACGAAACCGAAGCATCTTCCAGTGAGAGCAACTCCCCCTCTATCAAATGGTAATGACTTCAAACCATTATCTATGAGCTTGAAATACATTCCGCCTGGATCAAAAATTAGAACGCCCAAGGACACTTCCCGACATCCTAATTCAGTACACAAGCAAACATACTTTTTTTTTTTTTTTTATCAATTTCACTGTTTCCACCCTTTACCACCTTGGTTTTACCTCTGTCATAAGGCCATGAAAATGCAATCCACTCCATACCATGGCTCACAAGCAATTTCTCATCAACACTTGTCGCCCACAACTTATCTCTTCTAGGCATTTTCTCGCACATCTTCTGTGCACTAATGAAACAATCGGTTGCATTTAACAAAAAACTAGTCTTGCCCATTTTTTTGGAATTGACTATCACAATTTCAATCCATTCGATCAAAAGATTAACCAATTCAACCACTTCATTGAGTGCACAATCGCATTTCATAATCTCACAGGGCTTGGGATTTACCTCAGAATCGTTGCCTACAATCTGAACATCTTCGCGGCTGTCTTCGTTCTTCGGTTTTGAGGCTGTTGCAATCCCTCTGCCCTTGCAGACTCAGACTAAACTAAAATCTCTTCAAAAATCTCCCGCTCTAATTGATGCAATGCTGGAAAATCTGAGATTCTATCACCCCTGATTTCTTGGTTCTTGTCTATAATATCTGCTGTTGTACATTAGAATTTCGCCCGCTTCTCATCCTGTCGATGAGTTCACGGTTTGATGCGGTAATTTCTTGGTCGTTCGAGGTCTCTTCGGTTGGTGATTGTGATACTTCGATCTCTTCTTGGAACCTTTGAACCCCAGACAAGCCTTCACCCAAACCAAAAACATCTAATCTATTGATCGATGCCTGGTCTTCTTCACTGTCGCCGATGAACTCGGTTTCTGAATTGTCAAGAACAACTGGCTTCATTGTCGTCGTGACAGACTCTGTAAAACCCTCCATTTCGTTGGTCATATCTTAATTTGGAAGTTCACCCATGAACTCTTCCACACGAAACAACTATAATTGACAACACATGTCGTAGATGTTCCTCCCATTGAGCGAATCGACCGCTTGGATAGCCGATTCCGTGCTCTGAAAACGGATTTTCGAGTGAAACCCAATTGGAGGAGACAATTTCTCTATGCTCTCCAAAACCCCAAATCCAGAGAACGCTCTATCAAGAATTTCACACGAAACTGAATACAACTCAAAATGGATCTTGATGAAAACAGACCGATCGTTTACGTCGTTCTCCACTTGCAAGGATGGGTGATTGATCGGCGGCCACCCCCATTGAAGCCTGATTTCGTTGATATTCCGGTAAAAGCGTCGATCGGACTCCTCCATCCGTCGCTCCCATTCTTGATCCGTGAATCGCCGTCCGTCCACCATTGAAAGCCTGATCAGACTTTGTCGGCGGCAACCATGGCTGTCTTAGGTCGTAAGAAAAAAAATCGCTGGCTCTGATACCAATTTGTTAGGCCCTTGCCTAACTGTCGTGATAAGAAAGAGATAGAAGGGAAAGAGATAGGAGAAAGAGTAAGGGTTTTTGATATTCTGTATTCATATCTACTCAATTATAGCTTTAGGCTATTTATAGCCTTACCATTACAAGCCCAATTCATACTCCACATTCATACGAGCCCACTTATCCCACTATCCTAACAGCCTGCCACTTCAAGAGGCTGATAAAGTCGGTAAACGGTGAACCGTTAAAATATACCATAAAAATAACAAAATGTGTGTTCGATACCTCGAATTCTTTCCGGTTTTAAAAAAATTGAAATGGTTTACAAGTGTTTTAACACACTTTTTTTTTTTAGCACAACCAAAACATCAATTAAATTGCATCATCCAAGCATAACAGTTGCAGTTCAGAAGGCAAACAAACATAATTCGAATAGATGACAGTAGTGACTGGTCTGAGTTTTGCGAGAACATCCGCCACCCAATTTGCTTGCCTTCGGATATGGCTCCATCGGCATTCCTCAAATCTTCTTGCAAGCAGATGTATTTTCCGAAGCTGCTGACCCAATTCGCCCTTGGGGAAAGACTTCTGTTGCAGCATATTCATCACTTGAATGCAGTTACTCTCCATCCATATTTTGGACAAACCTTGTTGCAGACTGAGCTCGAGCGCCCAAGCTAACCCCTCCGCTTCCACCAAGTCTACCCGGTCAACATCTTGGGTGGTTCTTGCCGCTGCAAAAATCAGCTCCCCATCATGGTTGCGAGCTACACACCCTATCCTGCTTCCTTTCCTTTCCTCGACCGCTGCGTCGCTGTTAATTTTGGTGAACCCGTCCGGCGGTTTCACCCATTTAACACTCTCAGCAGCTGCAATTGCCTGTCGGGGAGGTGCAATCTCCCTTCCTCTGTTGAATTCAGCAATCCTTTGTGTCACTACTTGTGCCAATTCATCCACTTCGAGCTCCATTGACTCAAATATACGCTTATTCCTCGCCATCCAAATAACCTCTGCGGTATGCACCCACTTCTGAATCCAATCTTTTCTTCCAGTTTTCAACACCATCTCAAGACCTCCCAGCACATCCGTGTAACGGCCCAGAATTATGATTTCCGGGTTACGTTTCAAGGGATAAAACCCCTTGTTTGGATCTTGCAATCCAGGTACGGGTCGAGGTTTCAAACTCATTTTAAGATTAGTAGAAAGAGGGATTTCAAACCCTAAAAACCTCGAAGGGCTGTTGGGTACTCTTAACCTGTCCTAAGACTATGTCGCGAAATCCAATTCAAACGAAAGTAAAGCGGAAGCAAAGTTAAGATACAAAATGTCACGGCAAAGCCGGGTCAAAACCAAAACGTAAGCGTATGGTTACCATTTATACCAAGTTAGAGAATTAGCCATGTTCTTCAATTCGCCAAAAGGAAACCCCGTCATATAGACATCGAGCACTCAGAATCTGCAGAAAATACCTTTAAAAAAAGAACGGGGAAAGAAGTCAGATCGAGCCACTCATGCGGGACCGGCAGTCCTCGCTGAGGCCACATAGTATGTGCTATACCTAATAAAGATGCTCTAATGCAGTACGAAAGTCAAACACACTAGCATGCTCCTAGGTATAATAATGTGCAGATATACTGTAAAGGGCCCAAGACAATGCCAAATGGCATATCCCTCTCCTACCTCCACCCCCTTCCGATAGGGCGGAGACTGGCCGGCTCGTGAATGCATTCCATCATAATCGGGTGGCACGCATGCCTAACCCGCTCCACAATAAAGCCCGCATGCATCTCATAATATAAGGAAGTTCATGACTCGATTGACTCAGGGTACCCGATGAGGTTGGGCTACCCTATGACCCTAGCAAAGACTCTAGGACTATCACAGATAACGGCCGTTCTGTTTCAAACGCATAAAGTAAGCAAATGCTCATTCAATAGGTGCAACCTAAACAGGATACTACATGGCATGCTTTTATGCATATGCAACACCTAACATAAAATGAAACAACAGGCATGAATGTCCAACCTGAGTAAGCCCCCTGGGGAACTAACCTGAAGATGCAGAACAGCAGGATAATACAAGCAAGGGCCCAAATGCAAGTCCAAAGCAATCCAAAAGCAATACTCACCTATCATCCAGACATTTCCATAAGCTACCGAACCAACATTCATACACACGAAACCCAAGTTCTCAACATACTCAAAACCACCCGATAGTAAAACCGTTTTCCAAAACCTTTCCGATATGATCAACATCGACCAAAATATTTTTTCCAATCAAACATCCAAACTCATTGATAAAATCATACCAACCATATTTTCCAAACTCTTAAATCCCAAATTAAGTCAACTCATATTCAAAATAATTTCTCGAATCATACTTAGCCAAATTCCGATATTTATCATTTAAATCTTTAACAAATTCCCAAAATCATATTATTAACACAATCCCGGCATGTTTATTTTCAAAATCATTACATAAATGAATTCCGACATTTAGTCACAAAATAATCCTATTTTCACAACCATATTTATAAATCACAACTCATAATTCATTCCAAATTCCTAAAATCACAATTTAAAACATCACTAAATACATTTTTCCAAATAATTTTATTTTCCAAATACTTTAATAATATATAAAATCCCAGAAATATAATATTTACTATAAAACTCCACAAAATCACTTAATAATAATAATAACAATTAATAATCATAACATATAATAGATAACATAACAAAAACTTAACAAATAATATAACAACAACAACACCCTTAGCCCAGAAGCCCAACCCGGCCAAACAAAAGAAAGGGAAGAAAGGAGACCTGACCCACTCAAACCTTCCAATCTGGAAGAGAGATCCGGAAAGAAGGATCCGAATCCGGCCCACAGATCCAAGCCCACACCCAATATCTCCCAACCAAAACCTGGAAGACGGAGAAATCCCCGTCTCCCACCCTGCTCTCTGCGCCTGAACCGGAAAGAAGAAGAGCGAAAGGGGAGCACTCGCCGGCGGCTGGCTCGCCTCCAGACCGGCCACCCCGACAATTTACCCAACACGAGGAAGGAAAAAAAACGAAGCGGAACGAACAAGAAAGGGGGAGATGCGATGCTCACCGAAGGTCGAAAGACTTCACCGGAAAACGTCAATGGGAGTCGATTTGACTTCGTCGGAGTTCGATTTCGAAGAGATCTTGGCCTGGGAGAGAGATAAGTGAGGAAAGGTGGACCTTTATTTAGTTTGGAGATGAAAGGAAGAGAAAAGAGGGAGGATTCGAACCCTTTCCATGTCCAAACCGAAACTAGGTGAAGAGGAGGTCGGGCTGATCTGGGCTCGCCGTAGATTCCGGGAATAGAGGGAAGGAGGCTCGGACGGCTTCGGCGGAGTTGCAGGGTTCCGGTGGGACCCCTGGTTGCTGCTACTGCTCGGAGGAAGAAGCAATGGAGGTGGCTGTGAGCTCGGACGGGGGAAGGCTGGAGGCGCTCGAAGATACGGAGGAAAACAGAGGACGACGGGGCTCTTTGGAGGGCCAAAAATTTAACGGAGAGGGTGAGCGGCGGTGGCGCTGGTTGAAGGTCGCTCAGCCACTTCGAAAACAGAGGCGGCGGTGGGTGTGACTGACCGAGGAACATGAGGTGACTGATGGTGTTGTGGTGGCCAGAATGGCGCCAAAGTGATGGTGATTGGAGCTCAGAAATTTCAGGGGTAAATGGGGTTGTCTTGTAAATTTTTGAGATGGAGGAAAGGAGGAGAGGAAAGCAATGACGATGAGGGGTTTGGATTACTTGGTGGATTCCTGTCAATTACAGAGAGAAAGGGGAAATTGGGTTCTTTGGGTGAACCAACTGTGTAATAGAGTGAGGCCTAGGGAGAGGATGAAAAGTGGTCAAATTTTCTCTAATTGCCCAAACACCAAAATGGTCCTTATCCAAATCATACCACAATTGATAATAACTTTAAAATTTAAATAGGGATAAAAGACCGAGACATTTGAGATGGAAGACATAAGGAATATGATCCCGAGGAAAATACCCGGAAAAGAAATAGAATATAATAAAATAAATCCTGAAACCCGCTCACTCGACTTTAACCCGACTCAAAAGATATAAAGCTTATAACTTCAAATTTAAATCGAATTCTCGAACTGAATCAAATAATAAAATTATATAATACTTTCAAATTTTAGCAAGCGAAAGCGAAAATAAATCTGAATGAAAGTCCATTTAAAATAATTATATGCCGGATTCTTTTTTTTTTCTTTTTTTTTTTTATTTGAATAAAATAATCGCTCGAGGACGGAATTTCTAAACCTCCCAAATCTTAGAATCAGAATGATTATAAATAACTATTTTAATAATTTAATATTATAAAATTTCCCGGTCTTTACATCATCCACCTCTAAAAACAAGTCTCGTCCTCGAGACTAAAATCATTCTAAAACAAGGGGATGAAGTTTGAAATTGGTGAGTCCAAGGATCATGTCATTGGCCCCATAAGCACCTCATAAGGGCCCGTATGAGGTTCTCACAGTACCTATGACGTGATTATAATATTCCCAATTGGTCGTAGCAAGTATGCAATATGGGCCCCTACCGCACCCTTACCATGACCTTTCGGTTATATCATAACTCGAAAGTAACTATAGCGCCCCCACTAGGTCTTAGCAAGCATTCTATATGCGCCCCTATAAAATGCTAGTATCCACTTCGTGAGGCGTTATAATATAATACCGGGTTTGAAAATTTTCAAAAGGGATTCTGCAATTGAAAAAGATTGGCCTTAAAATCATTGAAATTCTCGGTATCGTTTATTCTTTAAAATTTCAAGTAATTCCTTTTTAAACCGCTCAAAATCTTCAAATAAGACGTTTAACCAAGCAACTTTACACCAAACAAGTAAAATCGTTCCGATCAAAATTTTGTCAAAATCCTCCAAAACCAAATCAGTTACCCGCATAACAATCAATCAAATTCAGAAGCTCGGAGGTGGAATCATCAACCTCTAAGGGCTAATCACATATTCTCTTCCTAGTTTCCAGTATCAAATCAGTCTATCAGTATCAATTCAAGCAAGATTCACAAGCCATAAGCAATGCATAACCACATAACCAATCGATCCTCAACGAGTACATCATACGACCAGTCTCGAACATATGCCAACACAGTGCCACAAGGTCACATCAACATCTCCACATCATACTAAATGTCATAATATGCATCTATGCCAAAATAATAACACACATCTAGATATCACAACAAAGTCACAAAAGGTACCTCTTCATCATAGAGTCAACAAATCAAAACTCATTGTCAACACATCAACAAAACAAGTCATGCTATTAAGATTCCACAAAAAAGGGAGGTCAAGCAATATGTCAGTCATCAAATGTCAACATATTCACCCAACATCATGTTAACTCCTCACAATGTCATATAACGATCATTTAGCAATCATGCACCATCATTTCATATATATACAAGTCAGATTCATGTTCCAAATCATATTCATCATTTACATCTCCCTAATCATGCTTGTCAACCATATAATATCTCATCATGCTTTCTCATAGCAACATATCATGATCTCATGGTTCATATATTACAACGCATCATAACATGCTTCTAAAACAACATAGCAGGATAGCAATGCATCAATATATCATGATAACATTTGTCACTACCAACTAGATTTCAACATGTAATATCATTCTGTATCAGATTCATCACAGTTGCTATCTAACATCATGCCAGCAAATATAAATAAATCACATAATCAAGAAAATTCCCACGTCATACCAGTCAAAATAAAATACAATCCCCACTCGCCCATCTACACTCTCAAGCCAAGACTAATCCTCTTCTAGACTCGCCAACGTCAACTCAGACAAAAATTCTCTAAACAAATCCCAATTCATCTCGACGCTCAAATCTCGCCCCTCCTTCCATCAAGCACTCCCACACACCATCCACCTCTAAGAACCCAACTCCTATCTCTAACTTCACACCCGAGAACCATCTCATACTATATCATCAATACTCTCGAAAGTCATTCCCCACACTTCATATACTACTCAAGACATCCCAAGCATCATACCCTGCTAACCAGATGGATCCCTCTCTCGCGTCTTACCTCGTAATACCATTGATCATCCTAACCGTCTAGAATTCTTTTACTACTCATCAACCACTCCACAAGAGAACTCTCACCCCACAAGTTCAAAGAAGAAGCAATCATGTACATTAATTATTACACATAAGGACCACATCATCATATATGCACATAATCAAGTCAAGCTAGTACGTTTCATCATAACCTTATCTAATAGACAGTTTAGGTTTCCCAGCATTTGCAGTTCACATTTTATAGGTAACGAATTTAGATCATGCTTAGCAACTCAAGCATCAACGCATCAAGTCATCATGTACATTAGAACTGTAAGGCACCGAATCATATCATCGTAACAACAGACAATCAAACAACAATTATTACCAAGTCAGCACATGAACACATAAATGTCACCATCAAAGCAGTGCAACATAGTTATCAACATTATTCAGAAAGGTTAGCAATTCAAACGGAGGACACTCCCGCCTGCAAGTCATATCGTACTCGATAGCCGCAATCCTCGAAACATACCTGTCCCACCAACACCGTCGATCATGAGGCTTGTGGGTTATGGGCCCACGCTTCTGCCACACTGCTCTATCGCTATGCAACTTCCTTTCTCTTTCAAGCAGTCACTCACCCAATGTATCGCGCATGACTCCAAGTTAGCAAAGATAGGGGAGTGACAAGAGCGGACAACCCAATGTTCCTTTCGGAATCAACCATGGACCAAGGCTAAGAACGAAAAGACTAAAGACAAGACTTCAACCCGAGAATAGCAACGAGATGCCCTTATGAAAGTCTATTAGGTTATAATCGCGACAAGTAACATGAATTCATCATGGAGCGTATCAATTGCACTAATCCACACTAACATGTACCTATTTCAAGGGGGACAACGTTCGTATTCATTTTCAAAGGCACAACCGAGTACTACAACATGCATGTGAGACAAGCTAGTAGCATATTATTCCACGAAACGGATAGGCTTAGCAACTTCAAACAAGTTATGCGAAGCTAGTAATGATCATACATGGTCCGAATTCATGTGACATTTAATGAAAATGACAAGTTTTATATATATGAACGAATGCACAAGCATGGTATACGTATCAACATGTGAGGTCAAGCATGGCAAGGTATCATAATAGTGAGACTAAACGTCATAGAGGAACACATAAGAGGGGCATAATAATTATCACATCTGACACAATGATCATATAATAGGTTAAGAATGACACGTAATCGTATGACGAGATACATTTAGAAAGTATAGGTCCTACATGATGCTAGCGATACATGATGTGATACAAGCATAGTCATGAGTCATTTAAAGAGTTCAACATAATATTTAGGATAGCAAGAGGAACATCACAGAGTAACAAGAATGACATCATGAGCGACAAATCATAATCATTCTAGGAATGAACCATCATAGGACACATGTAATGATACGTCAGTTATCACATCATAGAACAAGTACAATACGTGATTATTTAGCGGGTCATATTGGAAATCATAAGCCCTACAGGACACTAGTGGCATATATCGAGCACGAGCACAATCAAGGTAATTCGACCAGATTCATCCTAACATTCATGTGTTATGCGTATGTAAAATCATGGTATAGCGTGGTGTGTGATCATGCGATGTGTCAAGTCTTACATTCATGCAAGTGCGAGATGATAAAACAGAGTAATAGGGAAACACCAGCGAGAGGTAACATGTAAGCATGCTAAGATAACCATCACGAAAAGCAAGTCGCTCATCGAATTCATCATCAATCTAATCATGAGTAAAACACCCAAGATGATATGAAAGAGGAGAATCACACTATCAGGGACCTAGCTCCAGAGAAAATCAGCAACAACGTAGGCAAGATACAAGTTCGCACAAGTCACAACCGATGATCCTACATGATGCTAAAAGCTCAATATAACGTACGATACATGCATGCAACTAATCATGCCAACGCGTAAGAAATCACTCAATCATATTCCAAGATATAGAAGTATGAGAAAAGTTTAACACAAGTCCAAATAATGGGCAATATGACTAGAATATGAGGACATGAGCTTAACCCAACACATACTGGATAACATGCATTCATCAAGACTCAATTATACCACATATTCTCTATTCGACTTAAGCAATCATACAACAGTATCAACTTGCAAAATCATCAACAGTCAATTGACGAATACAAAACAGATGGGCATGCTATATATTCTTGTCACAAAAGAAATAATAGTATCGACACATCATCATCCAGCATGCTAAGGCAATCATCTACAAGCACTCATACAAAGGGGAGTTGATCACACTATCATGAACCTAATCCAGGAGGAAATAACGATCATGTAGGTTCATATCATATGGTTCATGTTCCTAATCCATCATACGATCAATAGGCCAAGTAAACATGGTATAACAACATATAATCATGATAGAAGGCAAGTCATAACATGGACAACTTCTTACTAATGATCATTTACAAGGTATATGGGAGATTACAAAATCATGTCATTCAACTCAGAGAGAGTCATCATTACAACCGGACAGAGATCCCTAAGGGCAACCATTGACCTTCCCCAACTGACTCATCACCCCTCTTTCCCGTGGGACTTTGGTACAACTCTTTGTGGTAAGAAAACACTGCTGATCATCATAAGGATGAAGAAAGAGAGCCCCATGACACCTTACTTTTGACTCAAAATCCCATCAAGAACCACCTTCCAATACGCACTCATACAACCTTCATATCCATACATGATTCCCGACACAAAGTGGTTACCAACCCAATTCCCCGTGGAAGACACTGACATCCAGGAAAAGGCTAGATAGAACCGTCAAAGGGTTAACATAGTGGAAGGGGTTGTTCCACACAAGCTGGGTTTGACAATACAGAAACAAGAGTACTCCCACTATCCCGTTTGCACAGATCAGTCAATACACGTTTCATAGTTAGGCATCCAAATCAGATCTCTAGCATAGCAAGCATTCATCACAGAATCAGTTAATAACACTCATAATGATCTCCTTGGAGTCTCCCAACCCATCTGTAAAGAACAAGCTAATATTTTGCCTACCGTTCCCAACTACACCCAATAGGGGTGGTCTAGCGCCTTTACTACCCACTTGCGTCCCTGTTTGGTCGGCTTTCCTCTTTTATTACAAGACAAATTCATTACTTAGTCCAATTTCGGTTAGGCATCTTAAGTCATTTTGCCCTTCTTAAAATCTTTTCAAATCCTTTGAAATTCATGGGCGGTTTTTCAAAACATACACTCGACCCTTGCGTACCCGAATTGCACAACCTCGGCTCTGATACCATCTTTGTAACGGCCCAGAATTATGATTTCCGGGTTACGTTTCAAGGGATAAAACCCCTTGTTTGGATCTTGCAATCCAGGTACGGGTCGAGGTTTCAAACTCATTTTAAGATTAGTAGAAAGAGAGATTTCAAACCCTAAAAACCTCGAAGGGCTGTTGGGTACTCTTAACCTGTTCTAAGACTATGTCGCGAAATCCAATTCAAACGAAAGTAAAGCGGAAGCAAAGTTAAGATACAAAATGTCACGGCAGAGCCGGGTCAAAACCAAAACGTAAGCGTATGGTTACCATTTATACCAAGTTAGAGAATTAGCCATGTTCTTCAATTCGCCAAAAGGAAACCCCATCATATAGACATCGAGCACTCAGAATCTGCAGAAAATACCTTTAAAAAAAGAACGGGGAAAGGAGTCAGATCGAGCAACTCATGCGGGACCAGCAGTCCTCGCTGAGGCCACATAGTATGTGCTATACCTAATAAAGATGCTCTAATGCAGTACGAAAGTCAAACACACTAGCATGCTCCTAGGTATAATAATGTGCAGAAATACTGTAAAGGGCCCAAGACAATGCCAAATGGCATATCCCTCTCCTACCTCCACCCCCTTCCGATAGGGCGGAGACTGGTCGGCTCGTGAATGCATTCCATCATAATCGGGCGGCACGCATGCCTAACCCGCTCCACAATAAAGCCCGCAGGCATCTCATAATATAAGGAAGTTCATGACTCGATTGACTCAGGGTACCCGATGAGGCTGGGCTACACTATGACCCTAGCAAAGACTCTAGGACTATCACAGATAACGGCCGTTCTGTTTCAAACGCATAAAGTAAGCAGATGCTCATTCAATAGGTGCAACCTAAAAAGGATACTACATGGCATGCTTTTATGCATATGCAACACCTAACATAAAATGTAACAACAGACATGAATGTCCAACCTGAGTAAGCCCCCTAGGGAACTTACCTGAAGATGCAGAACAGCAGGATAATACAATCAAGGGCCCAAATGCAAGTCCAAAGCAATCCAAAAGCAATACTCCCCTATCATCCAGACATTTTCATAAGCTACCGAACCAACATTCATACACACGAAACTCAAGTTCTCAACATACTCAAAACCACCCGATAGTAAAACCGTTTTCCAAAACCTTTCCGATATGATCAACATCGACCAAAATCATTCTTCCAATCAAACATCCAAACTCATTGATAAAATCATACGAACCATATTTTCCAAACTCTTAAATCCCAAATTAAGTCAACTCATATTCAAAATAATTTCTCGAATCATACTTAGCCAAATTCCGACATTTATCATTTAAATCTTTAACAAATTCCCAAAATCATATTATTAACACAATCCCGGCATGTTTATTTTCAAAATCATTACATAAATGAATTCCGACATTTAGTCACAAAATAATCCTATTTTCACAACCATATTTATAAATCACAACTCATAATTCATTCCAAATTCCTAAAATCACAATTTAAAACATCACTAAATACATTTTTCCAAATAATTTTATTTTCCAAATACTTTAATAATATATAAAATCCCAGAAATATAATATTTACTATAAAACTCCACAAAATCACTTAATAATAATAATAACAATTAATAATCATAACATATAATAGATAACATAACAATAACTTAACAAATAATATAACAACAACAACACCCTTAGCCCAGAAGCCCAACCCGGCCAAACAAAAGAAAGGGAAGAAAGGAGACCCGGCCCACTCAAACCTTCCAATCTGGAAGAGAGATCCGAAAAGAAGGATCTGAATCCGGCCCACAGATCCAAGCCCACACCCAATATCTCCCAACCAAAACCTGGAAGACAGAGAAATCCCTGTCTCCCACCCTGCTCTCTGCGCCTGAACCGGAAAGAAGAAGAGCGAAAGGGGAGCACTCACCGGCGGCTGGCTCGCCTCCAGCCCGGCCACCCTGACAATTTACCCAACACGAGGAAGGAAAAAAAACGAAGCGGAACGAACAAGAAAGGGGGAGATGCGATGCTCACCGAAGGTCGAAAGACTTCACCGGAAAACGTCAATGGGAGTCGATTTGACTTCGTCGGAGTTCGATTTCGAAGAGATCTTGGCCTAGGAGAGAGATAAGTGAGGAAAGGTGGACCTTTATTTAGTTTGGAGATGAAAGAAAGAGAAAAGAGGGAGGATTCGAACCCTTGCCATGTCCAAACCGAAACTAGGTGAAGAGGAGGTCGGGCTGATCTGGGCTCGCCGTGGATTCCGGGAACAGAGGGAAGGAGGCTTGGACGGCTTCGGCGGAGTTGCTGGGTTCCGGTGGGACCCTTGGTTGCTGCTACTGCTCAGAGGAAGAAGCAATGGAGGTGGTTGTGAGCTCGGACGGGGGAAGCCTGGAGGCGCTCGGAGACACGGAGGAGCCGGTTGTTGTCGGAAAACAGAGGACGACGGGGCTCTTTGGAGGGCTGCAAATTTAACGGAGAGGGTGAGAGGCGGTGGCGCTGGTTGAAGGTCGCTCAGCCACTTCGAAAACAGAGGCGGCGGTGGGTGTGACTGACCGAGGCACAGGAGGTGACTGATGGTGTTGTGGTGGCCAGAATGGCGCCGAAGTGATGGTGATTGGAGCTCATAAATTTCAGGGGTAAATGGGGTTGTCTTGTAAATTTTTGAGATGGAGGAAAGGAGGAGAGGAAAGCAATGACGATGAGGGGTTTGGATTACTTGGTGGATTCCTGTCAATTACAGAGAGAAAGGGGAAATTGGGTTCTTTGGGTGAACCAACTGTGTAATAGAGTGAGGCCTAGGGAGAGGATGAAAAATGGTCAAATTTTCTCTAATTGTCCAAACACCAAAATGGTCCTTATCCAAATCATACCACAATTGATAATAACTTTAAAATTTAAATAGGGATAAAAGACCGAGACATTTGAGATGGAACACATAAGGAATACGATCCCGAGGAAAATACCCGGAAAAGAAATAGAATATAATAAAATAAATCCTGAAACCCGCTCACTCAACTTTAACCCGACTCAAAAGATATAAAGCTTATAACTTCAAATTTAAATCGAATTCTCGAACTGAATCAAATAATAAAATTATATAATACTTTCAAATTTTAGCAAGCGAAAGCGAAAATAAATCTGAATGAAAGTTCATTTAAAATAATTATATGCCGGATTCTTTTTTTTTTTTTTTTTGGATTTGAATAAAATAATCGCTCGAGGACGGAATTTCCAAACCTCCCAAATCTTAGAATCAGAATGATTATAAATAACTCTTTTAATAATTTAATATTATAAAATTTCTCGGTCTTTACAATCCGGGGCTCTACTAACAAGTTTGGTGCACGGTAGAATGCGTCTCCACACGCTCTTTGCTTTGGGACATTGAAAGAGGACATGAACTTCATCCTCCCGAGCATGACAGTGGCTGCACAAGTCACTTTGGACAACCCCCTCTTCTTTAGACTATCCACAATGGTTTTGTTTATAATGTATACATTTGCACAAGGTGTGTAAAAATACATCTTTCTTTTTGGTATTTTGCTCCAATGGTCAAATGTGTATTTTTTACACACCATTCAAATACAATTAATTTAAAACAAAAAAGAAAACAAAAATCATAAAAAACACACCAATAAAATTGTCTTACTTTTTGAAAAAGTTTTTGCACATGGGGGAGGTGAGGTGCTCAAATTTGCATATTACATGCTCAAATGTGCACATTTGCACACCCCAAAAGTAACCAATGGAGGTCAAAAATGTCAAAAAAATACACATTTAGACATTTGCACACAACCATTGGAGTTAGTCTTAGATTGCTCATACAGGGAAGAACTCCTTTGCATGCTCGCCATAGAAAAATAAAAAGGTATTTTTTTTGATATATTCTTATTCTTATTCCCCTCAACTATTTCAAAAAAAAATGATATATTTCAATGACAAATTTAACATTTTCTTTCAATATTATTTTTAAAAAAATTCTTTTTATTTTTTCCAATATTTTTTAAAATTTTATTTTAATTAAAAATAATGTATTTAAAATTTAAATAATAATTTTAGTGGCGTTTTATATTATTTCTTTTCAAAAAATTCTTCTCTTTATACATATACACAAAAACAACGTTTTAATTTATTTTTTTAACACTACCACGTTCATAGATTGGCAAAGTGGAATCACATCTCTACTCATCAAAACGTTTACGATGAACTATAATGACTCCGGGCCGGGGTATGTATGACTTATCCAGAGAAGAAAGAACGAAAGGAGTGAGTGAGTTTGCACGGAACCTATCGTGGGGGAAATTCACATGTGAGACAATCAAATAAAGCAGCCACCCATCCATCCAGGTGAAGATCTAACTACTTCATCATTTCATTTCTATTTCTTTTTTTTTTTAACTAGTTGGACACCCGTGCTTCGCACGCGGTGTGAGCAGGGACGGAGCCAGAAATTTATCGAAGGGGGGGCGAAATTTTATACAAATTGTTGATTCATTCTTCGGTAAAAAATTTTATATTTTAGAGAAGCATAACTATGATATTTTACATTAAACGGTAATATATATTAGTTCAAGACAAGGTATTTTTAGTTCAAAACACAACGTTTTTTTATTCAAAATTGTGGTGTTAGTTTAAAACTATGTAATTAGTTGTTATATAGTTATTTTTCTCTTTAAAATGAAAATGATGTCGTTTTAATCTATAACAACATTATTTTCGTCTAAAATTATATCGTTTGAAACCCACAAAGTCATATGCAACTTGTTGTTCTTTTATCATGCAATAACGTGTAACAAGATATACAAACTTTAAACTTGCATAATTTCTTATATAATTATCGAATTTAGTAATATAACCTCTTGTTTCAAAGCTCTTAGATTGAATTACATTGCCAAAATATCAAATTAAGTAAAATATAAAAGCATCATGATTTATTAAAAAACATTTGAAATAATTAATTTGTGTTTAACTTTCAAACGTTCATAACTTTTTACTCGGTTATCGAATTCAGGCTTATAATATATCAAAACGAAGCTATCGACGAGTAGAACAAATATAGGTAATTTGTCGGATGAAAGGGGGGCAAATGCTCCCGCTTGCCCCCGCCTAGCTCCGCCTATGGGTGTGAGTGTTTATTTGTCTATACAATGTAGTATAAGAGTCAAGGCAAATAAATAGGTATCCATGTATTCAACTTGTAATAGTTCATCTTGTAAAGAAAATATAGAAAGATATATGTTGAGTTATTTCTCTACTTGGATAGCATGCCTTCTATATATATATATTATACAAATTAATGCAATTCAAATGCTAAAAATTGAAGACTTAGGGTTCTGTAGTAAAAGGGAGAGAAAGCAAGATATAAGGACAGCCCCAAACTTCAAGCAACAAGTTAGCCAGGTGAAACTTGCAAACTCTCAGTTGCACCGAGACCATGCCCTATCATAGACTGCGCATGTAACAAATATATATTTATAAAAACATGTAACCGTAATGAGTGAGTGAAAAATATAGAACATTATTCGAACTCGGTAGCATCAAATATGAGAAACGTTACCTTTGTTGAATTTATCATCATCTCAGATGTGCTTTTAAAGACATTATTTGCTGCATTTACATTAGCAAGATCACCAACAACGTACAATGGAATTTGCGGTATGATAAGAGAAAAAAATCTATATGCCAAAATTATTCCTTGTAATGATTCTGCGGGCAGTACTGCCTATCAACCTCGTCTCCCTTGTTGGCCTAGAAACATAACGATACATGAGGTTTGAAAGGCTCAAGCAAGGTACTGCCTATTAACCTCGTCTCCGTTTATACACAGATGAATGAATGAATATGTGCACCAGTACTTGTGGCTGAACTATTGCGCTGTTTATGATCATTTAGGTGGTGTTAGTGTCGCGTTCATTGGTAGCATCAGGCAAACACATCGACCTTGGGCCCAAGCTAGATTCATTCACCTCTTTCGATCTGCAGGTTCAAAAGTGAACATGTATGTCAGTACTTGTGATTTGTGCACCCCCAATCTCCCATCAATCACAAAGATCTCAACTGTGCAGTTTCCTACATTTATATTCCATCCATCCACACCTTTACTAACAGTTTTGGAGTTGTTTCCTAGCTGTTCTTTGATTTGTAGTTGCTTCTACGCTTTAAGATAACAAGCCTCTAATCTTTAATGTTGTTAATCTTTATTGGTTCATTACAACATGAATGACATTCTAAAATCATGTGTATGCATGAATGCAATGTATTGAAGTGGTAATAATGCAGTTTACTTTTTACAATACCTCTTGATAGTGCCCGTCAGATACACTCTTTTTATGGGTGGGTGATACAAACTTCTGTTTACTTTTTAGATAGGTGCGGTATGAATCAAACAGCAAATTGTAAAATATTCTCACGATTTGTATAATCAATAGGTGTATCGAGTTGTTGATATTGGCATATTGCCATGAAAATAAATACAGTACCAGATAGCTTTGATAGTGTCATTCAAAATGTGAAACTGAAGTTAGCATAACAGCTTTGCTAGTAGCTTGGTGGGTTAAGGTGATGGCTTTGATCAGATGAAATGAGAACAGAGGCTGTTTTGCTCCATTTTGAGTTAGGTTTAAAATCTTCATAGTTTTGCTTATTTGTGATATGTTGATTTCTCCAAATTATGCATCCCTTTCAGTATCACATTGCTCTTTCTCTAAACATCTTACAACAATTTAGGATTTCAGGGTAGATTTGTTCCTTTAACATGATGTCAAAGCCTCCTGTCACTAATTATGTCAAGTTACTGGCATCAAAACTAAACCAAGCGCAGGCACCGCAAGCCAATTCTACCACTGGTTTCTCACATCTAAAATAACAATGATTTGTTGAATTCATAAACGGTCAATTAGCACACACAAGTAAAGGCTTATACATGTTTACCCTAAAATAGTTCCACATGTAGTAAAAACAACAACAACCCAATATAGTTCCACATGTAGTAAAACAACAACAACCCAATATAGTTCCACATGTAGTAGGACCCTAAAATATAAGTAATTCATGAATTTACAGTAGTCACCAAAGTAGTCAGGGATCAAAGCTTCAACCATAATAAGTACTAAAGATTATGACCAATTTTTGGAGGAAACAAATTCTGAATCAAATCCAAACTAAATACCTATCTTCACTTATATCATTATCTATAATAAAGATCTATTTATATCAAGTGCTTGTGCATTTGTGCCTAGCTTGTCTGATTGACACTAATTTAGTGTTTGTGTCCAATTTTAGTAATTATGATAATCAATGTAAGGTTGGGCCGTTGGTTTGTAGTTGGAGCCAAGTGTTAGATTATAAATGGATTTTTCCATAATTTAAGAAGCCCATTTCTTTGCATAATATTATTTTTCTCTCTTGTAATTATTTTGTGTACCTATCATATGCTAAAAGTTTATAGTGAGTTCATAAATGCCCAAGCCCGGTGTTAGTTTGATCGAAGAGGATTCAAATGGCGAAGGCAAAGTGGATGTGAAGAATTTGGAGACTACCGATACTAAGTTGGTGGCCAATTGTTACGATTTCTGACTTTCTACCTGCTAAATTTTGATCCAGATTGAAATTGTTCTGATTGGATAAGTTGACATAAATCCAAGAGTGATTAATTTTGATCCAGATTGAAATTGTTCTGATTGGATAAGTTGTGGTTAAACTCTTTGGTTAGACTATAACATGCCTTAATATTTCCTTTCATCCTAAAGTAGACTTTCATGAGAAAACATACAAGAAAAAAAGCAGAGATATAACCTCATTCACAAAGTTCATTTTATTGTTAGCTGCAAAAGTTAGCAAGTGATAATGTCAAGTTAGTAAGCTAGGACAGCCTAAATGCCATATAAGTTTGTAGGATTCTACAAATATGTATAGGTTCGCTATATACTCTCATGAGAACAACCCATCTACATTGTCACTTTATTGCGGTCTCTCTTTATTTATTCTGAGATAAACTGTATTTCCTAATTCCTACTGCTTCTTATTTGGTCTTAGTTTCCTTTACTCTCCTTTGATTTATGATTGTATTTACCCATTCTTTGTTTCTTAATTATTTCCTTTTAGTAAACACCCTACCCTATCCAAACTTAAATTGCAAGAGTTTATACTCTTGGCATTTCGTCGAACACCTTGAATGCATAATCAATTCACATACCTAACCTAAAATTGCAAGAGTTTATAATCTACAAGCAACCTAATTCCAACTGAAATTGCAAAATTTAACAATTTATGAATAACCCAATTCGAAAATATGCAATATTATCCGGTGCTTACCAATAGTTGAAGATGCAAAACGTCCGGCGTTGATGTTCTATGTTGAAAGCGATAGCCGCATATGTGGAAGATTAATACTAATCTGAGAAGATGAAATTAATTAGACAAGGTAATCCAAATCGGTAACACGTGAGAAAAAAAAGGTAAATATGCGTACATGGTTTGTAGGTACACCGCCATGTCTCTTACACCCAGCAGAAATCGAAGGTTTGTGAGCTTATGAGGCGTCTGCTAAATCTCAGGGGAGAAGGATGTTGATTTCTCCACAAATTGGTGCTTAAACTTGGAGAATTTCATAAGGTGAAGGCGCCGAGGGAGGAGAGGGGGATGGAGTTCTGGGCCAGGCCCGGCCCTGGGCATGGGCAAAATGTTATTATATATTTAGAAATGTTTTAAAAAAATATCAATTGTTCTTTGTTGCCATATTGTTTTGACAAGGTGTAAAGGAGCGCGTGGATTTTTTGTGTCGTGAGTTCGAATCCCGGCATTTCCTTCCTTGCCACCACTTTTACAGTTTTTTTTTTTTTTTTTTTTTTTTTGAACCGAAAAGAATTTGATGAGTGGATATCACTTGTCAAGAGCATCCCTAAGGATGATATCCCGAAAATCGGGATTGTCATAAGATATATCAGTAAAAGCAAGATCAAGATGGGATAAATAGTCTGTTGCCATGTTTGCTTCCCGGAATATGTGTTTAGCCTGAAAAGAGCTAAAGCTCCTAGTGGAGAGTAGAACGTCTGAGACGATCATTTCTATCTCTCCCGGTGGCTTCCAACAACCCTTTAGGCTGTTGATGACAGATAGATTATCTCCTTCAATTATGATATTTGTGATATGGCTTTCTAGCGCGGCTGTGATTCCTTTCCATAGTGCGAAGCCTTCTGAGCCAATTACCGAGTTAAAAGGAGATGGCCCAGACCCCAAATGGATAGGCCTTCCGGTGTTGTCTCTAATTATATATCCGAAGGTTGCTTTCCCAGATACTGAGTATCCACCGTCGAAATTTAGTTTATGTGTTCCTATCAGTGGTTTTTCCCAGGTTACTTTTGCCCTCTTCTTCCTATTTGTGCTCACCGTATTTTGATTATCGTTGCCGTCTGGGTCTGATTTAGCTAGATTCCAGTATTGTATTTGGTTTTTAACATAAGAGGCGATATTCCTGGCATCTGGCTCGACATTGTTGAAAATAGATTTGTTTCTGAAAGTCCATATTGACCACCAAATCCATGCTAATTTGGCGAAATGGTCTTTTCCTAGTTTAGTTTTTATGTCCCATAAAGTTGTCTTTAAATCGGATCCTTCTATGAAGCTTTTCGTGAACCAGGAGTGTGTTTTAGTATCTAGCAGTCTGATCGTCTCAAGGGTTGTGGGACAATACCATAGTAAGTGTGGAGTGTCTTCATAGCATGATCCGCAGAGATTGCAGTTTGTGGGAATGCCTACCCCCGACGCTAGTCTGGCAGAAGTGGGAAGCCCATTTTTAGTTAATTTCCATATGAAAGTTCGTACCTTTGGTATAGTGTCAATGCTCCAAATCCAATTCTGATTAGTTCCGTTTAGGTCTTGATTGTTTTGGATGAGATCTATCGCGGACGCAGTAGAAAACCATCCATTTCTGTTGTATTTCCAGTACATTCTGTCTTGGTGGATGTGTCTGGGTATAGGTGTTGATAAGATTGTTTCAATGATTTCGTCACCAACTTTGTGTTGAAGATGTTGCCGTAAAAGTCGTGTGTCCCAAGTTTTGTCTTGTTTAATAAAGTAGCTAGTTTTTAGCGTTGTGTCTATGGTCATAGGATCAAGACAGGAATTTAGTAGTGGAGCGTTACCAAGCCAAGAGTCTGTCCAGAAGTTGATATGGTTTCCATTCCCAATTGACCACCTTATGCCGTTTTTGAAGAGCTCAACTAGTCCAGTTAGTTTAGTCCATTGCCACGAGCAGTTTCCTTTTTTCTTGTAATTCAAGATATTCTGTTCTTTCAGGTATTTTTGTTGAATTATTTTAACCCATGGATTGTTTGGTTCAGCAAGGATCTTCCAAAGTAGTTTTAACGAGAGCTTTGTTCATGTCTTTGGATTTCCGAATACCTAACCCGCCCTTCTTCTTTGTTTTGCATACCTCATACCAACTGATTAATGGTTTGTGGTTGGGTCCTTTGTTCCAAAGAAAGTTGCGGTTGATTTTGTCAAGCTCTTTATGGATTGCAGCTGGGAGCATAAAGCATTGCATTAGATGTAGGGGTTTAGCTGATAGGGTTGCTTTTATTAGGGTACTACGACCAGCCTGAGATAGGGAATTTGCTTTCCATTTGTCCAATTGATTTTTGGTCGAAAATATTAGGTCCTGGAAAGTATCTTTACTGACTCGCGAGGAGATAATCGGGCATCCCAGATAATTTCCGAGGTTCCTTGTATGTGAGATACCTAATTCATTTTGGATAAGGTGTTTAGTATTTGATGTGGTGTTGTTTGCTAATTGGAATTGTGATTTCGCCCGGTTTATTTTTTGTCCCGTAATGGAGCAGTATTCATTAAGGATTTTGTGAATTTAGTCGCAAGCCGTTTTGGTTGATGAGGCGAAAATAATTATGTCATCAGCAAACGCTAGGAAAGGGACTTTGATCCCTCCTCTTGTTAATGAGATTCCTATGTGGCTCCGTGGTTTACGTGTTTCATATTGGAGGTACCTGGCAAGGATCTCATATATGATAAGAAATAGATATGGAAACAGCGGGTCTCCCTGTCTGATCCCCCTTGATGGTTTGAAGATTTCAGTGGGTTCGTTGTTTACCAGCACCGAGTATGTAACTGTAGTGATGCATTCTCTTATCCATCCTATGAATTTGGTGGAGAAGCCTAATTTCTTCATAACAGAAAAAAGAAAATCCCATTCCACCATATCAAAGGCCTTTTCCATGTCGAGTTTGATCGCCATCCAGCCCTGTTTGCCTTTTTTCTTTTGAAATGAGTGGAAGATTTCGTGTGCTATAAGAATGTTGTCTTGTATTGCTCTTCCTGATGAGAATGCACTTTGTAGTGGGTGTGTTATTTTAGGTATGACTTTTTTGAGCCTATTTGCTAGGATTTTAGATATAATTTTATAAGTTGTTGTACACAAACTGATGGGTCTATAGTGTTTCGTGGTCAAAGGGTTGTCAGATTTTGGTATGAGTGTGATAAAAGTGTGATTTGTCTGCTTTAAAATTCTGCTACTTAGGAAAAAACTTTTAACTGCTTTTGTGACTGTAGGTCCTACGATGTGCCAGTATTTCTTGAAAAATCCAGCAGGAAACCCATCCGGTCCCGGAGATTTGTCGCTGGCTAGAGCAAAGACAGCCTCCTTGATTTCCGAATTAGTTATTTGTCCTGTGAGCATGTTGTTATCGGTTTCTGTTATGTCATTGGTTATTAATTCCTCCCAGTTCCTTGTATTTTGCCTGCCCCCCCAGGAGGTGAATCTCTGTATAAATTCTTCTTGTACATGTGTTCTGATTTCCGAGTCTTGCGTTATGGCAATACCAGCTGACGTTTGGATTGATTTAATATTGTTTCTGTTCCTCCGTCCGGTGGCTATCCTATGAAAATATTTTGTGTTGGTATCAATTGCCTTGACATGGTTACGTTTTGCTCTTTGCCCCCAATAGCATTGTTGGAAGTTTAGAAGGGAGGCATGTTTTGCGGCTAGTCTCGCTAGTTTTCGCTCTGTTACCGGGTCATATTTTGAGTAGAGTTGGTCTTGGGCTTCTTGCATGTGGTTTTCAGTTTTAGCAATTTGTCGGGGGATGTTTCCGACAGTCCTTTTACTCCACAGTTTACTTTTCTTCTTAACCTCTTGCAATTTTTTGGTTAGCTTGTATAGATTTGAGCCCGGATGGTCAATTCTCCAAGCGTTGGCTACCACCTGCTCAAAATCTTTACATCTGCTCCAGGCCATCTCGAATTTGAACGGTTGCAGTTTAGGTTTCTGATTATCATGCAGGTCAAGTGTGACCTGGGCATGATCAGAAGAGGTGAAAGTATGGTTTCTTGTTGTCAAGTTCGGGTATGTGTTAAGTAGCCCAGTGCTGGCTAGACATCTATCCAATTTTTCAAATGTGTTGTCATTCCCTGATTTGCTCTTTCTCCATGTGAACTTATTATTGCCTATGGTTGGGAGATCGATGAGGTTGTGTGTAGTTAAGAATTCTGTGAGTCTCTTAAACCGGGCTGCAGAGGGCAACACCCCTCCTAGTTTGTCGGAAGGAATCAGAATCTCATTCAAATCTCCTAATACTAAATATTGGTTTGGTATGGTATTTATTATGCCTGACAAATATTTCCAGAATGCGTCCTTATCCTTCTGATTCGGTGGGGCGTAAATAATTAGTATTGTCATCGTCAAATTTAAATGGTTGTTTATATACTTAGCTTGTATTATTCTCTCATTTGAGAATTCAATATTGAATGTTTCATTGTTTAAGTGCGTGGATTTCCAGAGAAGGCATAGGCCACCTGAGAATCCATTCGAAGGGCAGAAGTGTAAGGTATCATATCCGGCTTTTCGCCAGCACCCTTCTGGAGGAGGGTTTTTCAGTTTTGTTTCGGCTAGAGCGAGAATTTGAATATTCTCATATTTAGTAGTTATTTCGATCTGGGTCCAAACATTTTTGCGTTTAGTCCACGCACATTCCAAAAGCTTATTTTCATATATGTTGTCGTGTTTTATGGCTGTATTGGTAAGTTAAAGTAGCCAGGTTGGTTTCGTAATTATTAAGAATTTCCCTGCCGATAGTCCCCCGGGATCTACATAGAAGTAAGCTGGCCAAAACACTAGTTGTGTGAGAATGGTGTTCTCTCACATTGTATGAGGGAGCATAAGAATTGATCATTGGCCAAGGCCAACATCTAAAAATCATTGCTTGATCATACTGTAAACGTTGTTGTTGATCACCCCTGTTTTCCTTATAATACAGTAATAACCCATCCAACTTTTTAGTCATGGTGCAATTTGATGATAATAAATTATTACAATGAAGATTAATTTCAAGAATAATTATACACTGTAAATGAAATTGATAGGTAATGTCATTTGTGAATGTCGGATATGTGGTCGTCAATCTGCAAACAAGAGTGGTGGTTACGAGCCAGTTGCTATGTTGTTTGGTTAATTTAGATCCGTCCCAAATAGTTAGATAGTGGCGTGGGTCAGCTGTGGGTGTCTTCCCAGTAATCTGGAGCTGAGTAAGTGTTTGGGTGTCCTGCTGTGCAGCTACCACTTCTTTGTCCTGCAATAAAAGGGTGGTTCCAGTGTACTCGAGTGGGGATACCACTCGAGCAGTAGTTAGATATATTATGTGTGGTAAAATCAAATATTTCAATCCTAATTTGAGAGTATATTTGTATATTGATGGGTTTGTATAAGATATTATGTGAAATGCTGTACTGGTAGTACATTCATCTATATTTTTTGGATTGATTTTACCATGTATCTCCTCAAGAAATTGAAAGACACTTTTACTGTTGGGTATTTCTGAGCTTGGTATATATGAAATGCTTGAGTAAGCTATCGAAGGTTGATTTGTAAATAAGATAATGAGCTGATCAAGAATTTGCAAGCATAAGAAACTTTTAATACCATATGGCTATTTTACAAAGATGGTGGAAATAGCATAGTTTGCATGGTTACAGCAGTAGCTAGAGTATATCATAGCTACATAATTTTCAAGTACATTACAGCCATGCCAAAAGCAGCTAGAACAAACAGTAGCAAGTGAATCATCAAGTGCAGTACATTCATGACAGTGGTAGCTAAAGAAAAAGTAGATATCATATGCATAAGTGCTAAGTTTTTGCCTAGAATTGGATTGGAAAAGGCTAGCAAAAGGTTGTAGTTTATTGGGTCGAAGTGACTGGGAATACTGGGTTCCAATTCTATGCAAAAGCTTCTCCATTAGAAATCATTTTAGGGATTGGTTTTGTTCCTCTTCAGGGTCGAGCTGGCAGTATCCTCCTCACCCCCAGCTGCCTTTCTCTTGATAGAGTCTGAGTTTGAAACATCATTGGGTAGCATCTCCATGGATTGCATCATTTTGATAACTGTAGAACCAGAGTGGACAGTGTGGTAAGAAGGCTCAGAGAGGAGCTCATGTCCAGACCCTGGATCATAGTTACAATCAACCATAGGGTCCTCATCCACCAGGTAATCCTCCATTACATCAAAGAGGTCATCCTCTTCTAGGTTGTAGTCAAGGCACTCCAGGGTAGCTGAATCAACCTCACCTCCTATCTCAGAGAAGTGCTCGGGGTCAGGGAGGGCCGTACCAGGCTCGACATGGTCATCATTAGAGGTAGGTGCTGCTGTAATTGGCTCATCAGAAGTGCCAGGAGCAAACTTCAGACCATAAGCAGTGGTGATGGGGTCTGGAATGTAGCTGCTGTTACCATTCATAGGAGAGTTTGAAAACTGCAGAGTGTTTTCCAATCCAATAGAAACCTTCACCAAAGGGACACAACCCAAGCCAGCTGGCAGGCCAGGGCTAAGGGGTGCATCCAGCAATGGTGAAGGCACTAGTAGAGGGTCAGGAGGTGCACTGGAGAGCACAATTCCAGCAGCACCATCAGCATGAATAGGTGGGTTAGTGGGAAAGGGAAACTGTGCACCAGGTGCACCAGTGGAGGGACCAGCATCAGGGATCTGATCAGAGGCGGTTTTGGAGTCTCTAGATGATGATGAAGAAGAAGAGAAGGTCTCAAAGGCGACAGAAACCCCACCCTTTCCAGTTACATATGGCTTGTTGCTGAATGCAGCAATGGGGTTGGGGAGTTTAGGTGTTTTCCCCTTCCTTTGGACCTTTGTCCAGCCATCATCTTCCTCCTGTGTAGGCTCTTCTGTGGGAAATTTTGCAGCTGGCTTCTTTATAGTGACTTGAATCTTTTTTGGTTTGGGAATAAAATGTGTGCATTGGGTGAACAGATGGTCAGGAGCACCACAGTTTCCACACCCATGTGGAAACTCCTCGAACCAAATAATATGTTCTGAGACCTCCTCTTTGCTCACAGGGATAAGAATGGTGTTTGGGATATGCCCAGCGATATCCAGGTTAATGCAAACCCTGGCATACCTGGCACTTGGGTCAACTGAAGGATCAAACCTAATGAAGGTACCAAATTTGTTGTTGGTGATGATTGACTCAACAGCCCCGGCCTTCTTATAGTATTCAGGGATGAGGGTGATTCTGACCCACATGTCAAGGGAGGAAGTGTTTTCAGTCAGGGGGTCAAAATGGGCCTTCCAAGGTCTCAAGATGATCAGTTGCCCATAAACATGGTAAGGCCTGGCCTCCCAAACTAGTTTAAGATCAGTGTGTTTGGAGAATCTAAGTTCAAACCAATGATTGGGCAGTTCTAGGAGTTCAAACTCCCCAGACAACCCTTGCCAATCATTGCTGAACTTAGAACGGATCTTTTGGATGTCAATGGGCGCACTAAAAGCACAACCATAGAGGATTGCAGTGGTTTGAAACTTGTATTTTGGTGCATACTTTTGTAATTGGGTAAAAAAAGAGGTAAAATCTAACTTCCCTTTACCCTTATCACCCTTGAGTGACTTGGAGGGAGGTTTGGAGTGAGGTTTCCTACCTGAAGGTTTCTCAGTGGGTGGTAGAGTGGGGGGGTTCGGAGTGGTCTCAAGGAGACAGTCCTTCCCAGAGCTTGGTTGGTTAGCGGGGTTTGGAAGAGTCTCAGAGAAACTCCCCTTCCCATTGGTTGAGCGGGCCGAGGAGTTCGGAGAAACCTCAGAGAGGCTTTCCTTCCCTTTTGAAGGTTTCTTTTTGTCCGACATCTCAGGAAAACAGAAGCAGCAGTAAATGTAACTAACAGAGATACGAGGAAGAATCAGAAGGTTGTTGAGACAGAGAAGGGCGATGAAAGCTTGTGAAGCAATAAATTTAGGATTTTGATAGCTTTTATAGTTGTTGTGGATTTTAATTTTGGTGTTTGGGTGATGGACGGTTTTTAGTCGCATAAACCGTATCAAAATAAAACTCAAACCTACAACCTAGTATAGCAAGTAAGTAAGAGGTCGATCCCAGAGAGAATCAAGTATTCATTTGCAATGTGTATTTACCAATTAGTGAAAAGGGGGATTTTTGGGTGATTGAAATAAGAAAGAAAACAAAATAAACTATAAACAAGTTGATGCAAAACAATTTAGAGAAAACCGATCTACCTACAACTATCCGCTTTATTTGGTTGAATTGATATTGTAACTTCCTCTTGTCCTTTTAGTCTTCCTATGAATGCCCTTGTCCCGACCTAATATAGTTACTAGTCCAATCAGTCCTAGAAACCCTTATCAATCAAACAGTCCCTAAAGAAGGATTTAACCCAATTGATAGCTTTAAGTTCAGAGATTAACCAAGGTATTTGCAGTCCCTAAAGAGGGATTTAACAACACATCCGACTTCCTACCCATCCAATTAGTTCAATCAGCCCTAAAGGGATAAGTTTGCCACTTGGGTTAAGGTTCGCAATCAGGAATCTACAAAACCCTAGCAATTGAATTGATCTAACTAGTTGGCCAGACAAGATAGAACAAAACAATAAACAATCAAGCATAAAGAAGTTGAAGCATTCAATATAGGAAATAAAGATCAAGATTCAGAAACTCACAATCAATCCAAATAAAGCTTCAAATTGCAAGTAGAACGAAAATAGTTTAGTCGCCCATGTCGAACATCGCTCTCTCTCTAATTGTCTGATGAAAAGTAGAATAGAATAGAGGTTCTAGAAAAATAACTAAAATTGGCCTTATAAACAATCCCAAGTCGGCCATGAAACAAAACAAAAGCATCTAGGGTTTATTTAATCAAAACGCAGCGTTATGCGCTAACGGCAGATGCGGCGGCCGCAGCATCAGTATTCTTTTTGCAACGTCCCTGGCGGCGGCCGCTGCAAACCATGCGGCGGCCGCTGCATTGGTCTTTCACGGAAAATCCGTCTTGAATCAGCTCTCGACGTCAACATGAAAGTTGTAGCTCTCTGAAAGAGCTTTCCAACGCATGGTCATAATAGTCGATCGGACAACCGAGGCCTCCAGAAAGTGCAAAACAAGTTCAGCATGTCTGGCGACAACTTTTGCAGACTTGTTCTTCGTTTAGGCTCGCTTCTTCTTCTCAGGACCTCTTGAGATCTGCATGTAAGCTTCTTCGATCAACTAGACATTCTCATCCAATGCGTTATCAACCCATGTCTCCTCCTCGGATCTACCATTACCTGAAATAATCAATAAAAGCATGTAGATTCCGACTCCACCAACATAGAAAGCAAATATGCAAATTCTACTTAAATCATGCATGATATGCATCTTAACTAAGCTAAATGCAACCTATTATGCCTACCTAAATGCATGCTATCATTGGGTTTTGCGGACTAGGAGATATTTGGATATGCAGGTTATGAGAATAGGAGAAATTCATGGATAGAGAGCATAGAGTAGAGAGGGTATTAGGAGTTTGGATTACATACCTGCCAAAGAGAGAGCAGCAAGGCCGCCATCGGAACTTCGCATCAGACCAATGATGGAGGAGCAGGCCATCGGTCAGGCCAGGACCAGTCAGGGAGTCAACCGTCTTCGGGAAAGAGAGAACCGGCCTTGAGGGGGCTCTAGAGAGGCTCCAGTAGGGTTGAGAGGGAAAGCAAGAGCAGTCCCATCCTTCCACTCCGACAGAGGGGATGCCAGGGCAAGAGATCCCCCATACCTTCGAGACGAACACGGAGGAAAGAACCAGGCGATTTGACTGATGCTGATGCGATTGAAGATAATAATCATTCGAAATTCTTCCATGGGAGCTTCGGTTAGCATACCAGATCCAGTTTCTGAAAGTTTTTTTATTAGCCGAGGCTTCATAGGGTCCTCTTTCATAGCTATAGGCTTTTTATTGCCATCGAAATTGGTTGGATTTGGGAAATTTTCTAGGGTTTCTTCCTGGTGTTCTTGTGGGTGAGGATAAGTGTTGGGGGGGAAGATGGGGGCGCGTTCTTAGGCGCGTGAGTAGGCTTTTTTGTTTCAGTTCCATATATGATGATCACCACTTTTACAGTTTACTCTCTTGATTTTTTGATAGCAGTGCCCTCTTTTTTAACATTATACATAATTCATTAGAGTATTAGTAATTAATGTTGAATCTTTAATAAATTCCCCGACCAAAAAAAAAAATGTAGTCATCCATATATTCAATTTCACAATAATTTCTCAAAATTGCTTCTAATTTATATTTTTCAAAACTAAAATTCCTCTTTTCTAAAAAAGAATCATAAATCATTTATCCAAAATAAGCATCCACAAACTTATATTTTTTTTAATAACTTAAAGTTTACTTAAAAGACAAAAATAGAATATAAATAATTTAATATGATGATATAATAATTTTTAATTTTTTTAAAAATTGTCATTAGTAACCTTATGAGTTATGACCCGGACCTCCAAAATTCATTGGACGGCCCTGTTCTAGGCCATGGCGATTCAGAGGGCACCGGGGGCTGGTGGCGGAGGGAGAGACGGCAGAGGCGGATGATAGAGAGATGCCTCAGAGCAGAGACGTCGGAGGAAGAGAGAGGCGACAGAGGTGAAGAGAAAGTGGTAGGAGAGGAGAGAGGTGAAGACTGAAAGTCACTGAAGCGAGAGCAGACATAGCACTAGAGAAACGAAGCCTTAGAAACGGGGGCAAGTCAGGGACGTTAACTAACGGAAATACTGTTCCCAAGGGAACTCCCACTTTTTATATATAGAGATACAAGGTAAGAGTTTGGGTGGAGTCAGGTCCTGCTGACCCACCATCCAAGGGCGTCCTTCCGGACGAGAACCTGGAGCCCGGTGATAGATTACATAGGTCTCCTCATGTATAGTGGGCTAAAAGCCCGTTAAGGCTCAATACCTTTGTAACCTATATATATATGTTTATCAATGAATGGAAACCCTCAAGGAGGATATCACAATCAATCTCATGATCTTACATGGTATCACAACCTAAGATCCAAATACCCTAATTTTCTTTTTCTCCTTGTTCTAAAAACATTAGCCGCCACCTCCCTCCTGCCGCCCCACTCCCGCCGGCGCCACCCCTCTCCCCCCCCTCGGCCACTCCTTGCCGCCGACATTACTCTCTCCCTACCGTCACAATGGCCGACCCTCCCCCTACCACCAACAAACCGCCCTTCCACTCCGCCCTCACGATCTCTAATATCAAAAACTGCATCTCTATCATTCTTGATCATGAATCCAGTACCTACACCATGTGGTCGCACCTCTTCACGACCCATGGTAAAGCTCATAAAGTCCTCCACCATATTGACTCCTCCGTCAATCGCCCTGAGAGTGAAGACGACGATCCCTTCGCTCAACTTGACATCATTGTCCTTCAATGGATCTTCAACACCATCTCAAAAGATCTATTGACCACCATCCTCAACCCCAAAGACACCGCCTTGGATGCCTGGAAGAAGCTTCAGAATCTTTTCCAAGACAACAAGTCCACCCGTGCTGTCTATCTCGAGCACGAATTCTCAAGTTGCAAGCTTTCCTCTTTCCCGTCGATATCCGCCTATTGTCAGCACATCAAGACCCTGGCTAATCAACTAGACGTCGTCGACTCCAAATCCAGCGCCACCCGCCTCGTCCTCCAGGTACTCTCGGGTCTCCCTTCTGAATACAACGCTGCTGCTACTCATATCCAGCAGACGGAACCTCTCCCTACATTTG
Source organism: Persicaria tinctoria (assembly GCA_037127255.1). NCBI lineage: Eukaryota > Viridiplantae > Streptophyta > Magnoliopsida > Caryophyllales > Polygonaceae > Persicaria > Persicaria tinctoria. Next base: position 20,405,514 of record JBANSL010000016.1, on the reverse strand, counting down.
AAAAGACCCGGTCCCAATTGATCCTGGATGAGACTCACCTTCAACGTCAGACCAACGAAGCCGCCAAGGACAAAACGGCATTGGTATCGTCAAGTGACATCGACGAAACCTTTGCCCCGCAGCCCAGCCGAAACAACAATCAGCAGCAGGGATCGAGAGGCGGCGGCCGCGGCCGCAACAGTTCGATAGCCCCATCCCTCATGGTACCCCAATCCCGGCTATCCACCTTGGATGCCCTTTGGCTACCCCGGGTCGTCGTATCGGCCACCAGCCCCATATCCTAATCGTCAGCAGGGCTTGTTGGGTCCTGCTCCTCGACCCGCCGGGCATCAGGCCTACCCGTCATCGTCTGATCCGGCGTACACTCCAACTGATGTTCATCATGCCTTCTCTTCGATGCAGTTGGCACCTCCTGACTCCGCTTGGAACATGGACGCTGGTGCTACCTCTCATATGACGAACTCTTCAGGTACTCTCTCTTCTCTTTCTTTTAAGGGTCCTGCTCATTCTATTATCGTCGGCAACGGTGGTCGCCTTGCTACTTCGGGCATTGACCACGCCACACTACCAACCCCTACCAACCCATTACACCTCAACAACGTCCTTGTTGCCTCCAAACTTGTCAAAAACCTTATCTATGTCCGTCGGTTCACCATTGACAATAATGTTTCTCTTGTGTTTGATCCGTTTGGTTTCTCTGTGAAGGATCTTACTACGGGGGTTACTCGCCTGAGATGTAATAGCACCGGGGAGCTCTATCCTGTGTCGTCGCCCTCACCATCCAGCCCATCAAGTCCAATCGCCCTCTCGGCATCATCATCCAGTCTTTGGCATGCGCGTCTTGTTCATCCTAGCCCTGCAATTTTAGATTTACTTCGTTCTAAGAGTCTTGTCCAATATAATAAAGAGCCTCGCTCTAGTTTATGTTCTTCTTGTCAATTAGGCAAGCATGCCAGACTTCCATTTCAGCGGTCTTTAAACACTATTTTTGCACCTTTTGATATTATTCATAGTGATATTTGGACATCTCCTGCGCCTAGCAAGGAGGGTCATAAGTATTACCTTTTGTTTCTCGATGATTATACACATTTCTTATGGGTTTTCCCTTTGCACTTTAAATCTCAAGTGTTTCCTATCTTTGCCAAATTCCATGCTTACATCAAAACACAATTTCACACCTCTATCAAGTGTTTCCAATGTGACAATGGTCGCGAATTTGACAACAAAGAATTTCACACTTTCTTCAACACCAATGGGATCTCATATCGCTTGTCTTGCCCCTATACCTCCCAACAAAATGGCAAGGCCGAACGAATCATCCGAACCATTACCAATATGATGCGCTCTCTCCTCTTCCACACATCCATTCCCCTTCTATATTGGCCTTACACCTTAGCCACCACGTGCTACCTCCTAAACATTCTCCCTTCCACCACCCTCCACCATCGCTCACCATTTCAGGCATTGTATTTCACTTTACCCAGGTATGATCACCTTCGTACTTTTGGGTGCTTGTGCTTCCCCAATCAGTCCTCCACCGCTCCTCACAAGCTTCACCCATGCTCCACCCCTTGTGTCTTTCTTGGCTACCCGTCTGATCATCGCGGTTACCTCTGCCTCGATATCAAAACCCACAAGCTCATTCTATCTCGTCTTGTCACCTTTGATGAGTCGCGATTCCCTTTTGCATCTCCCACATCCCCTGTGTCTCCGTCAGAGTCAGAGTCACCTTTCCCGCACTTCTTTTTTCCCCAAAGCTCTCCCGGTGCTCCTGCCTCTCCCCCTCCCCACCCCCACCACCCCTACCACTAGACCACACACCCACAGCGTCTCCGGTGTCTTCCGACTCCGTCAAATTGTCTCAATGACCACCGAACATCGCCCCGCCATCCAAACCCATGCCTTCGCCACACATAACACCCGTCAAGCAGCCATGTCGCGGCCGCAACACGATGTTGTGGCCGCAGCTAATCAAAACCCCACCCCCCATCCCTCGCCTCACTTACTGGCGGTGGCCGCAACATCATGCTGCGACCGCGGCCAATCAACTTGCGGCGGGCATGCTGCGCCCGCCGCATTCCCCACCGCTTCTCAATCCCTTCCCTCCGTCCCTCCCGAATCCCAATCCACCCCTGCCTCCATCCCGACTTCCCTTTCCCCCATTCCCACCTCCCACAAAACAACCCTCCTCGACCCGAATTGGCAGGCGGCTATGCTCGACGAATACAGGGCCCTTACGAAGAATGGTACTTGGGTTCTTGTCTCTCGCCCTCCTGAGGCAAACGTCATTCTCTGTATGTGGCTCTTCCGTCACAAGTTCCGCTCTGATGGGACGTTGGAGCGCTACAAAGCCCGTCTCGTGGTCAACGGTAGATCTCAGCATGCAAGTATTGATTGTGATGAGACGTTCAGCCCTGTGGTCAAGCCTGCCACTATCCGGGTGGTCTTGAGTCTAGCTTTGTCGCGCAACTGAGCCATCCATAGGTTAGATGTCAAGAACGCTTTTCTGCATGGCCATCTGAATGAGACATTCTACATGTTTCAGCCGCCGGGGTTTGCTGATGCTGATTGTCCAAAGCATGTCTGTCTCCTCAAGCGCTCTCTGTATGGTCTGAAATAGGCTCCGCGGGCATGGTTTCAGCGTTTCGCCTCTCATCTGCTACGTTTGGGTTTCGTTGGCAGCCGTTCGGATACGTCTCTGTTTATCTATCGCAGAGGCCCAGACTGGGCATTCCTCCTACTATATGTCGACGAAATCATTCTCACCGCCTCTTCTGATGCTCTTCGGACGTCCATTATTTCGCAGTTGAGTGCGGAATTCGCCATGTCTGATCTGGGTCAGTTGTCCTACTTCTTGGGAGTTGCTGTTCAGCGTCATGCGTCTGGTCTGTTTCTCTCACAAAGTAAGTACGATGCTGAGATTGTTGCTCGGGCTAAGATGGTCAACTGTAATCCAGTCGCCACCCCTGTCGATGCATCCAACAAGCTTAGTGATCATTCTGGTCCTCTGGTTGATGATCCGACACTTTACATGAGCCTCGCTGGTGCTCTTCAGTATCTCACTTTCACACGGTCTGATATCAGTTACGTCATTCAGCAGGTCTGCTTGTTCATGCATGCACCCAGGGAACCTCACTTTCATGCTCTGAAGCGGATCATTCGGTACATCAGCGGCACCCTCGAGCTCGGCACCACGATCACTCCTTCCTCTAAGCTTGATCTTGTTGCTTACACTGATGCGGATTGGGGTGGTTGCCCTGACACACGTCGCTCTACGTCTGGTTACTGTGTTTTCCTCAAGGACACCCTTGTGTCGTGGTCAGCCAAGCGTCAGCCAGTCGTGTCTCGATCCAGCGCAGAGGCAGAATATAGGGGTGTTGCCAACGTTGTCTCCGAGTGCTCTTGGCTCTGCCATCTTCTGCTTGAGCTCTGTTGCCCTCTTCAGAAGGCCACTCTTGTCTACACTGACAACGTCGCCGCCGTCTATCTGGCTAGCAACCCAGTCCAGCATCAATGCACGAAGCACATTGAGCTTGATCTCCACTTCTTCAGGGACAAGGTTGCCATTGGACATGTCCGCGTTCTACATGTCCCGTCCTCTTATCAGTACGCTGATATATTCACCAAGGGTTTACCTAGACAATTGTTCATTGAATTTTGTTCCAGGCTCACTGTACGGACCCCTCCCGTTTCGACTGCGGGGGTTTGATAGATTACATAGGTCTCCTCATGTATAGTGGGCTAAAAGCCCGTTAAGGCCCAATACCTTTGTAACATATATATATATATATATATATATATATATATATATATATATATATATATATATATATATATATATATATATATATATATATATATATATATATATATATATATATATATATATATATCAATGAATGGAAACCCTCAAGGAGGACATTACAATCAATCTCATGATCTTACACCCGGGATGAGAAACGGGAGGGTCGTGATGGCGCACATGTCAAAGGTGCCTCACTTTGTCCGCAACCATATTAACCTCCTTGAACAGATGGACGCAAGAGAAGGTATGAAAGTCTTGAATCAGCTTCCGAGTGTTCGCCATGATGATCTCAATTTCCCAAGGACATATCCAAACATTATTGATAGCATTGATGATCGTCAGACAATCACCTTCAACCTCAAGCCTCGAAATCCCGAGCTGGCGGCCAGCAACCAAACCCTAGTGAAAAGCCAAAGCCTCCGCCTTCAGAGCAGATGATCACTCCCCACAAAGCAAACCATGGCAGCAGACAATAGAACCACAGTGGTCTCGAATTACAATCCTCGTAGTCGCCACGCCAGAAGAGTTGACAGTCGTATCAAAGTTTAGTTTGAAAGATCATTCCGCTGGTTTTTTCCATCTCAAGTTTTTCTTTTTCCTTTAGGTTAGATGTGTTGGTTTTTCCTTCCATTCCTCATCCTCTGAAAAGATTTTTTTGGATTCTTTATACTATGTTAATTATTGATACTTCGTATATTGTTCTTGTTTTTGCTTGTTTTTAAAGTTTTGGTCCTCCTCAAAGATAATCTTGTTTCTCATTGTCCAGATGCACCACCAGATAGTGGCTAGGTTTGTTTTCTGGCTTCTAGATAGTTTTTCAAATACCTCAGTGGTCAATTGTTTTATGTTTCTAATCGCTGTTTGTGTACTCTCTATTATTTGTCTCATTTGGTTGTCAAGTTTTCATATGTGGTCTCTTGTACATTGGCAATTTAGGAACAAGTGTATTGAGTCTTCATCACATTGGTTGCATAGGCTACACGTTTGGGTAACCGTCACCGCTTTGTCAGCCAATCTCTTTTTCGTAAGTATTCCATCCATGACTAGTTTCCATAGGAAATTTTTTTATTTTTGGGAAACAGTCAATTTTTCATATCCAATCAGTCGGTTGACCTTGCGTACTTCTGTTACCTGTGATGCTTTTCAGTGCCGATGCCGTTGTAAACCAGCCGTGTATACTTGGTTTCCAATACAGACGGTCATATATTTCGCTCGTTGGGATTTTGATGTATTTAATTTTGTCCACTATATTGTTTGAGGGAAATTTCTGTAGTTACTCTATCTTCCATTTCTATGGTGGGGCTTCATTGCTAAGTGGTCTTCATTTTATTTTACAGTACAATATTTGTTTGATCGAAAAGTGGGCCCCATTTGGTAATTACACAGGTAGTGTACTAGAACCGTAGGGTTGGCAAATGGTAATGGAATTACTATACCAACCACGGTACAACACTTGTGGTAACCAATATTGTGGTAACCATCGTGATGGTAACCATGTGAAGATGGTACGGTAATGGTAATGAAATCTGAATACCATGGTTACCGAGTATGTATGTATGTTAATTTTTTTATTTAATGTTTTGTTGTTTTTAACTTTAATTTTCAAGTTTTTACTTTATATTTTGTGTTTTGATTTTGAATTAAATTGGCCATTTCTACTTTTTCTACTATAAACTAGGGGTGGGCATGGGACGGGATGGGACGGGATTGGGGTAATCCCGCGTCCCGTCCCGCGTATTTTTTGCGGGACGGGATCGGGACGGGATTGAATATATTTTTTTCAAATCCCGTCGGGTCTTATCCCTCACGGGACGGGACGGGATCGGGACGGGACGGGATTTGTCCCTCGTAAAAATAAATTAAAATACAATCTAAAAATAACATTATGTTTTTTTAAAAAAATATTAAATTCATCAATAATTCATACAAATTAAATTGTTAATTCATGCATAACAATTAACAGTGCATAACAATTAATTAACAGTAAGGTATAATGCTAATTCATGCACAACTGCATACTTACTGTATTAATTGTTATACGGAGTATATTTTTAGTGCTTTTGTTATTATTTTAAATTTTAAATTTTGGATTTAAATATATGTTAAGGTATAATGTAAAGATATTCTTATATATTCTTATTAAATTTAATTAAATATATTAAATATATATAATTTTATATATATGCGGGACGGGACGGGATTTGCGGGATTCAAACTCTCCGTCCCGCGTCCCGTCCCGCGTAATTTTTGCGGGACGGGATCGGGACGGGATTGAAATTTTTTTCCCTTAATCCCACGGGGATCGGGACGGGATCGGGACGGGATGCGGGACGGGACGGGATTTGCGGGATATGTGCCCACCCCTACTATAAACGGTAGAGACATTTTACTGTTTGAAGACTTTGAACTTGTTTTGTTTGAACTAGCTTGTAGGAACATTTTGAATGTTTGAACAATTGAACTTAATTTGTTTGAAGACTTTGAACTTGGTTGGTTTGAATTGGTTTGTACTTTAGGTTGTGAACTTCGTTTATTTGAACTTTTAACAACTAGTAACAACATTATTATTTTTTGTAGCCATATTTTTTTGTTCGATAACTTTGATGACTACCGGACGAAAGCCAAAGGGTTTCAAAAAATATACAAACAGAATTACAACATGGTAACCATGGTAATGTACCGATGGTAACCACGACTTGTGGTTGGTACGTTGTATGAAAATTTATGTACCGCCCATTGGTGGTTGGTACGTGGTAATCACCATTTTTTGGTGGTTACCGTACCATGTCAACCCTAGTATAACCGTCGAAAGTCCGATTTATGAACTGGGCTGGTACCTTTTTTAAATCACATTTTATTTTTAAAAAAATACCTAAATAAAAAATATTAATAGGTCCATTCAATTTCAGTCTCTGGTGTGTCATGTGTGGCGCTGTCATTGGGAGATTGAGAATATTGTCTCGGACGCTCAACATCTTCTGCAATGCTTTGAGGAAGCCACCTCCGACATGTTTTCCCTAAAGTGAATCAAGTTGTGAATTTGGTGGCTAGGCTCAGGCATACGATGAACCTTGGAGCTCTCTCTTCACATCGGGAGTTTCTTGTCCTCGTCCGAAATGACACGATTGGGTGATGGATCGGTAGAGTCTGACATCACCTAAACTCTTATCTTGTATCGAAAAAAAAATATCAATATAAAACCAGAATTTTTTTTAATACTTGTATATCTAAAGGTAGCTATTTGATAAACCAATATTCGGCAAAGATTAATTGTAGATGATAATGGAAAGTAGATTCATTTGATGGCTTATGTTTCTTAAGCATATAGATGTAGTTATAAGTTATAACTATTAGATATATGTATAGATTGATTATATATGTAAATATAAGGTTCCAAACTGTATATAATTATTGTAAAGTCAGGAAGAGTTATATAAATACTCATTCAAGCTACAACCGACACAACTTGTTCCATTCTTTCTCTTCTCTCGTATCAATACAATTGGTTTTCTCTCTTTGTTAATGGAGATTTACAAATTGTTCATGGTATTAGAGCACGAAGGTTTTTCGATCTGACCGCGGGGTTGATTTCGGCTTGGATTTGATGGATCGTTCTTCGTTCTTGTTCTCTGGTTTACAGCTGAGGTGATTTCTAAGTTCGTTTCTGTTTCTGTTTCCGCTTTCTTTTTTCTTGATTTTTGTTGTCGCGTTTGTTGGATCGTGAGTTCTTGATGCTCAACAATGTCTGAGAAGGTGAATTTTTGGGGTCGCGAGTTTCATTGAGTATGTTCATAAGTGAATGTGAATGATCCTCTGAATTTGGCAAATTCATATAATCCGGTGGTCAGTTGCTTTCTTTCCAGTTTTCTGGAACTAATTTTCTCGGATGGAGTAGAGGAGTTAGGCTTGCTCTTGATGCGAAGAAAAAATTGGGCTTCGTCGATGGTTCTTGTGTGAAGCCATCAACTTTTGATGGGTCTTGGGAGGAACTTCTCCAAACTAAAACATATTTGAAATTAACTTTAGTCGGTGGAAGGGTTCATTGAATGTTCTTGTGGAATTATGGCTAGTTGTACTTGTCAATTGACCAAAAAGGTAGTTGAAGCCGGGTTTCGGAATAGGTTGATCCAATTCTTAATGGGTCTTGGTGATGTTTAATTATGAAAGGGTTCGAAATAATATCCTTTCGTTGGATCCGCTTCCTCTAGTGAACATGGCGTATTACTTGGTTCAACAAGTAGAAAGCCAGAAAGGAATTACTCCGGGAGGAAAGGTTGGTGATGTTGGTTCTCAAACCGAGTTCATGACACTAGTTGCAGCAAGAAGTCTGACGTCTTACTGTCTCACAAACTTAATGGAAGTTGATTCTCAAGCACTTACTTCCCATAAACTTACTTCCCATAAACTTAATGGAAGTTGATTCTCAAGCACTGACCTGATATATTTTCCTCCTCCCAAAAGTTCTAAAAAATTACTTTGTTGTTTTTTTTAAACGGAAAATAATTAGATCCGACTATGATTTATTTGTATTGCAATCTTTATGTACAATACAACTATTTGTAACTCGTTGTTTGTAGTGAGATGGTTAACCAGTAACCACTACTAGTATCAATTTATATCAAAATATGATGAATGCATATATCTATTCAATGTGGGATGGTTAACCAACTACTGTATGTTTTCTTCTGACTGATCGACGATGTTGTCATATCAATCTGAATCAGAACATCTAATTGGCATGACTTTGTTTGGGCTTTTCCCCAAATCCAGTGGGCCTCAAGTTAAATGCAACTTGGGCCCAGTGCAACCATGTCTAAATGAGCCCAGCCCACGATGCGATTTGTGGAAAGATCCCACCAATAGTAATTACTTGTATTTACATCAATGACCTTATAGGCATTTTTTTAATACAAGGAAATAATTAGGCAAGAAGTAAAAAACGCCTAAGAAGCATGATGGACGATGAGTCGTAGTCCAGCATCTGCTTCCAAATCTACATCGGCATGGATAGCATTTTGGTCCTAACCTCAAAGCAATTGGGCTTAACAAAGCAACTACTTTAGTTCCACGGCATTTTTGTACCGAGCTCAAATCTCCAATAGTTAGTTTTATTTTTCATATGGGTTTCAAGTTATCATGCACACTAAAATACACTAAAATAGTATAATATAGCAATGATCAACTTATTTCATAATGGAATATTTTTTATTAAAAAACCCCTATAAAATACACTAAAATATGATGGTAAAGATTGCGACAAATTGTTTTTCTCAGGTCTCTCCTCAAATCCCACGGTGAAGTTTAATCAATTTTAACCAAAGAGATAATCTAATGGCAAAATTTTGCTCATTTATGAGCCCATAGAGCCACATCAATAAATTTAATTGCATTTTTTTTGAAAAAAAAATAATCTTAGTAACGCAAACAAAAACTTGTATTGTAAAGATGCCCGTGTGAAATAGAGCTCATGATTTCGGAGATCAAGCTCTTAATTTTAAATTTAAGACACACAACTTTTGTTTATGTACCACGGGAGGATAACAGAGTGACGATCAAGATTGCACATCTTTGTCACTCTGTTCGGGGTCATGACATCATAAATGATATTGTTTGATTGACCTCGTCCTTTTGGATGTCATCGGGTAACCCATCTATTTTGAAATGAAGGCAATATTATTTTGAAATAAAAATTTACATAAAAAAAATCATCTAAAAATTAATCTATTTTGAAATGGAGGCATTATTATTATTTTCATTAAATTACAGGATCCTCAGTGCACCCAAAAGCTAGTGTTTCCATTGGAAAAATCTTCGTTTACCACCCGGGTAAACTTACCCTCCCCTTTTTTAAAATAAAAAAAATCAAAAAGTAATTATGTGGGACCGCAGACAATTAATGAGAGAGATTAATGAGTGGGTAATAATTACCCACTATATATTCCTCTAATATCTCAATATTTAAGAGTAATTACAACTAACACCCGTAATTTATCATATTTTGCATAATATCATAACTATTTTTTTGCTCGGAAAAATATCCTAATTTTAAGGGGTCATTGTGGTTCGATTTATGTGGCCAATTTCTCTCATTCTCTCTCTATCTTATTTTTCCTAATTAGTAGTTACTTATATGATTTTTCCTTAAAACACACACTAATAGTATTCTTATAACAATATACTATTAGTTAATATAAGGTTTTATCCAACAATTATTAGTTACTTATATGATTTTTTTTCTCAAAACATACATTTATAGTATTCTTATAAGAATTTATTAGATAGTATAAGGTTTTATTCAATAATTATTATTTACTTATAAAAATTTTCCTTAAAACACACATTTATTGGGAGAGAATAAAATAGGAGGGAATGAAAATAAGAGAGAATGAAATTTTATTGGGAGGGAATGAAATTTTATAGGAGGGAATTGGACGGAAGGGGGAAATATAGGAGGGAAATTTTATTGGGAGGGAAATGTAAAAGTAAAATAGGAAGGAGTGTAGGGAAATATAAAAGGGAAAAATATTTCATCGTTCTTGAATTGGCTTATACGTTATAAAATATTTCATCGTTTAAATATTATATATCAAGATTGATATATAATTGCAAATATGCATATAAGATTAATTCACATTTTAGTTGAAACAATCGAAATATATTTTTTTTATTCCTGAAAATCAATACTTTAAATTATAAGATTGAATCAAACAAAGCAAAAATATATAAGTACAAATATGAATTCGGAAAACTATACATTGGATATATAATATTTGAACTGAAATATTTTATAACTTATAAGATTAAAATTGTTTTAAAACGATTGAAATAAAAACTAGAATAATAAATGGTTGAAGATGAAGATCCGGTTTCATGATCCGGATTTAGATTCGGATCCTAACCGGGTCGGGTTTTTTTTAATATAAAATCCGACGGAATGAAATAGGAGGGAATGAAAATAAGAGGGAATGAAATTTTTTTGGGAAATGAAATTTTTTTGGGAGGGAATGAAATTTTATAGGAGGGAATGGAAGGGAAGGGGGAATATAGGAGGGAAATTTTATTGGAAGGGAAATGTAAAAGTAAAATAGGAGGGAAGGGAGGGAAATATAAAATGGAAATTTTATTGGGAGGGAGTGAAATTTCATAAGAGGAAATGGAGGAAAATGTAAAAGTAAATTGAAATACCCCAAATTATTTTTAGATATTTCATTTTAAGTAAATATGTTTTAAGACAAAGTTGTATAGTTTTCTTCAAAATAGGTAGGGATTTATAATTGTACTTTATTTTAATATAAATTTTTAAGAAAATGTTATTATGCAAATTAAAATGTCTTTAATTAAATGTTTTGTTATTTTTATTATTTACTTCGTGTTGAATTTTGCTAAATAAATTTTTGGATGTGTGTGTGTGTGTGTGTGTGTGTGTACATATATATAGGGTTAAGGGTTTAAACTATCTCAATAAATCGAGGAATTTTTTTATTAAAATTCTTTATGTGAATTGAAATTAAATATAATTATGAATCTTCTTATTTTGGAACACACACTTATAGTATTCCCATAAGAATTTATTAGATAATATAAGGTTTTATCCAACAATTATTAGTTACTTATATGATTTTTCCTTAAAAGTTAAAACACACACTTATAGTATTCTAAACTATAGTATTATTATAAGAATTTATTATATAATATAAGATTTTATTCAACACTTATTAGTTCCTATATGATTTTTACTCAAAACTTACTCTTATAGTATTCTTATAAGAATGTATTAGATAGTGTAACGTTTTATTCAATAATTATTATTTACTTATAAAAAATTTCCTCAAAACACACACTTATAGTATTCTTCTAACAATATATTAGTTAATATAAGGTTTTATCCAACAATTATTAGTTATTTATATGATTTTCCTCAAAACATACATTTCTAGTATTATTATAAGAATTTACTAGATAATAAAAGGTTTTATTCATTACTTATTAGTTACTTATATTATTGAAATTGAAATTAAATATAATAAGGTCTCAAAAATATTATACCATAAGGTTTTATTCAATTATTATTAGTTACTTATATTATTTTTACTTAAACACACACTTATAGTATTTTTATAACAATATAATACCCATTATTTAATATAAGGTTTTATCCAATAATTATTAGTTATTTATATGATTTTTCCTCAAAACACACACTTATAGTATTCTTGTAACAATTTATTAGTTAATATAAGGTTTTATCTAATAATTATTAGTTACTTATGTTATTTTTACCTTAAAACACACACTTATAGACTAATGGTATACTTATAACAATATATTAGTTCATATAAGGTTTTATCCAAATATTATTAGTTACTTATATTATTTTACTTAAAACACACACATATAGTATTCTCATATGATATATAGCAACCAATGAAATGTGTATAACTTCATGTTAGTACTATAATCTAATAATCGTGTCTTTTGGATTTGAACTTAGGGTGCTCATTTAAAAAAATTTGAAAAGTTTGGGTGGATGTATAAAAACCAGGGTGTTCATTTGAGAGAGAAAAAAAGTTTTAGACAATTACATAAACACAAGAAACCCTAGTTTGTTATCTTTTCTATCCTTTGTCTATCTTTGGAATATTTTATCTATCCTATATCTATTCTATTTGCCTTTTACAATCTGATTATAATTGATAGATTAATCCATATTATCTATCTTTTATCTTTAAGAGGCTTAGATAGATCTTGTTACCTTATATATCCAAAGTTGTTTATAAATACATCTTTAAGGGCTGAATTTCTATCATCTATCACCAACATATCATATTTTCGAGTCCTTTTCTCATTATTGTTAGTTTTCTTGCATTAGTTTCAGATTAAAAAAAAAACAAAAAAACAAAAAAAAAACAGTAAATTAAAGTTCCGAAAATTCAAAAAAAAAGAGAAGAAAGTGTTTGGTTGTTGTTTGTTGATCTAGTGCAAGAAAAACCTAAAGGACTCAACTTTTTTGGTGATTCTCCATAGCCCTTGTCGACAGCCCTAAACCTAAACACATACACCTCCACAAAATTGAAACCCTACCTTGCAACTATAACATCATAACTTGAGGTTTTTCAATCAAAAGAGGTAAATTTCCTTACTTTCTCTTGTGTTTCTTCTATTTCTTTTGTTACAGCCTTGTCGAGTTAATTTTTGGCTGTGTCGAGCACTTCTCCCCATTGTCGAGTGCTATTGTGTTTGTGTCGAAGAGTTCTCAGCCCTTGCCGAGTTCTCTCTTGTGTGTGTCGAGTTCTCTACAGCTTTGTCGAGTACTCTTTGTGTGTTGTTTCATTCATTCTCTTAATTGCATACTTTGATTGCTTAGTTCTTTTGCTTGGTTGTTGATTTGCCCAAAGCGGATTGCCCTAGCAAGCTTGACATATCAATCAGAGAGGGAGTGTGAGCGAAACACAATTGTGAGGTGTTTATATTTTATCTAACCTTTTACATAGTTCTTTGTTTCTTTTATTTGCTATGTCTAATCAGGTTAACAACTCCAGCACCACCGTGACTCCCGAGCAATTCAACACCTTGATGATCACCATGAACGCCATGAATGAGATGTTGGTAAAGTTCAATAATGACATGGCTAAGATAGATAAAAGCTTTACGACAATAGAGCTTCAGCATTTTGGCTCTAATACGGTGTTTGTACAAGGAGTCTCACCCAGAGATGAAGTGTCACCAATTGAAAGGGAAGAAACTCATCCTATTTCTACTCAACATAATGTTTCTTCTACCATAGATAATTCTCTTGTTGCTGGAAATATAGAGCATGTTGTTAATAATGATCAAGATCTAAACTTACTAGCCTATGTTGATAATGATTGCATTGAATATGAGCATGATGATTCTTTGATTGTTAATAAAGTTTTAAGTGTTCAACCTATGCCTTGTGATAATAATCAAAGAGAAGAATTGTGTCATACTAAATGTTTGGAAAAAGGCGATATTTGTAATATGATCATTGATGCTGAAAATTCTTCTTCTATTGCTAGCCTTGAATTAATTGCAAATCCAACTTTGAATAAGGATGGAAAATTGCTAGCTTTGGATGGAAACTTAGGGATTAATGACCAAGTTCAAGTGCATATTAATTTAGAACATCACGAAGATAACATGAAATATGAATTATGCCCTAATAAAGTTTCTTTTCCTGATTTTGTAGATGACGCTGAGACAAAAACCATCGAGGAGTGGTCAATCCCTACACCAATCGTCCTTGAGATGGATTTCCATGGGCATATGGTGTTCGATCCAGGAGCTCGTGTGGCTGCATGTGCGGAATCATATATGACCTTGGATTCCAGGACGAATCCTTTTCAAGAAAGGGAGATTGATGCGGGACCATCCAAGACACCTTCGGATGATGTCCTTATCAAGAGGAAGAAGAAGGCTCCACCATGGGAGAAGTTCCAAAGGTGGAAGCTTGACGTTTAGCTCGTTCATAGTCATTTGACAGCTTTTCGACGTCTCTGTAAAATGGGTCGTACGGATTCAATATTTATCGGATTGAGGCATGCCATATCTTGTTGGAACGAGGACGAAGAGATCTACAACTTTTCTGTTGAAGGTTTTTCCAGATTCAACCTCGGAATTGGCCGAAAATGCACATCTTTGCAAGCTGTCACTGTTTTGACGGGATTTTACTAAGTGTTGGAACCCATTTCGTCTAGTGTTCCTATTGGGCCGAAATTGGGCTATTTTAAGTATTATTTCTAGAGATCTTATTTACTTATGATTTTAGGTGTTTTAATTAGATGTTAGATATTATCTTTCTATCATTAAACTCGGCCCATCAGGCCTTAGCATAGCTTATATATTTCGATTTCATACATTGTAAACATTCAGCTTTCAATGAATAGAATTAGTTCTCTCAAACTTGTGTGAAACACATTGAGTGATGTTGATCCAACTAGAGTTGTGCTCGTTGATCACGAATTGATATCTATCTCAGCTTGGTTTGCTTTGTGTTCATCAACTTCGCAAGACTTGGTGAATCTAGTATCCACAAGCCCCCTCCTTGTGCCTTCAAGTTGTCCGCTTGATTGTGTAGGGTTGTAGAGGCGGGTTGTGTAGTCATTGGTATTGGTTCCTACCCTCTGAGGAGGCCTGGGGTCTTTATCTTGTTCTGCATAGATCGTTTCAGTCCTTATCGGTCGTGTCTTTATTATCAATTTCGAGTCTTTATTAATCTTGTCGAGTCTTTCTTTGTTTCTTGCTGCGTTCTTTACTTTCTTGGTCGATCTTGGACTGTTCTTGGTCAAGATCTTGCGTTTCTTTGCTTTCTTGTTGAGTCTTGTTCAGTTCTTGCTTCCGTTCTTTAGTTTCTTGCTTGTTGTCGAAGATCGGACCACCTCACGGCTAACCCCGTATCAGAATATAAGAAGTTTAAACCCAGATTGTAATTTCTCATAATTTAATTTAACCTAATTTGCAGGTATATATATATATACCCTTATAAGCTATAACCAGTTGAGCCGCTATTCATCACCCTCTTCATCAGATCTGGGAAAGTCGCTCCGCCCTTCACCCCCTTCATCAGATCTGGGAAAGTCGCTCCGCCCTTCACCCCCTTCCTTCTCCCGCTAGGTCTGAAATGCAACCCCGTCTTCTCTGTTCATCCATGGTCACCTTCCTCCTCACTTCCCCAATCTCAGTCTAAGCTTCCCGCGCCTCCCTCCCTCCTTGTCTTTCGCTCTCGCTCTCCGCCCTCTCTCTGCCACCAGCATCAGCGATTCCGACGCTGGAGCTCTTCCCTCCCTCCTCGGATCTGTGAAGCCCAACGCCGCCCCCGTTCACTCCTTGTTGCTTCTTCGTCGATCTCCCCCGCTTCTCCCTCTTGACCCGGCTTCCTCCCTACCACCCACCATCAGAAATCCCGAGCTCGAGCTCCTCATCCATGGTTTCCCTAGCCTAAGCTTGAATCGACGGGATTTGGGTAAAATCTTTTGACCTTGGGACTTTCGTTGAATTGGTTCGGATTTTAGACTATTTTCATAATCCTTATCATGAGATTTGCAAATTGGATTTGAATTACAATTTAACTGGTTGAACAAGTTTGATTGGTTTATGTAATTCTTGCGTTTATTAACTTGGGTTGTTTGACCCTTAACTTTGGTCATTACAGTGGTGTTTTGGCTAACAAATTAGAAATGAACATTTGACCATCAGGGTTTTGATTGATAAATGAATTTAGTAAACCAGTTGAGCAAATGAAAGTTGATATATGAATGTTGCTTGGATGTCATATTTTGATGGAATATACCGTTATGAAATCGCTATGAAAATAGACCGTCAAATGTTGCTTAATTCTCTTATAGATGAGAAAATAGACCGTTATGAAAAATTGTAAGCCTATTAGCTTAAATGGTAGAGCGATGCATAAACATATAAGTGTGGGTTCAATTCCTATATAGGCTAATCCCAACCTAATTTCAAGAATGAGATAATTGAGTATAAATTTAATGTGCTAACTAGAGATGTATTTGAGTGTTCTTATTTATGAGTTATTGGCCAATTTTATTTTATTTTTTATAGAGTTGGAGGATGGATCTTTGATTGAAAAATTCTTATGAATATGGTTGTTTTATTATACTTTTATAATTCAAGAATAGTTTTTTAAAAGATATCATAAATTACGGGTAATTAGTGTAATTTGTATTTGTTTTTATATTTATTAAAAAGATAATGACTCATCAATACATAACCAACCTATCTTCCTATTTGTTCGAACTAATTTTATTTGCCCGGATATGTGATTTTATTTTAACCCGACCCGATTAACTAGAGATCAAACTATTTTATTTTTCCGAATTCGTGATTTATGTTAACTCAACCTTGGTTAAAGAGAGTTCAAATTAATTTTATTTGTGCTAATCCATATTTATATGTTAACACAACCATATTTAATAAGAGCTCGGAATAATTTTTCCAACTTTTTTGATCACATACACAAAAAAAAAAAATGTGAAAATTATAGGCTTTATGATACATGGGAGCCTATGGAATAAAGTAATAAAGAGTAATAGAAAAATACTTTTTAAGAAATTTAACGTGTAATACTCAAGCTTAAAATATTTAAAAACATGGGTCTCTATATGAAATATTGGAAGATTTGAGGGTTTTAATGAAAAATTATTACTTTTTACAACATTGGTAAGATAAATACTTAATCATAAATATGGTAATCATTGTCTTTAATAAATGATTCTCTTTTCACATTTTTATCTATGATTTTACCTTTATGCCCTTAATATAAGTTTACCCGAGTAGTAAATGTATCAACATCCGTTTCCATTCCAATGTTCCAAACTTCTGGCTAAGTAGCTATACTATTCCTACTAGCTAGGGACACATTGAGTGCACAATTTATCCTGGTTGGTCGTAAAATGTACTTTGGCCTACGATGAGATTGCGTCGAATTAAATGCAGCCAACTCAGCAAAGCATCTTCAACACGATCCAACGGCTACAAAGCGTTAGTGGGGTCTAGGCTACGGTGAGCGGCGTAGCACAGGATCACTCCTCCGCAATAGTAGTAAACAGAGAGAGATTTGGAAGTTGGTTTTCTTTTCAGATTTCAGCGCTGGACACTCCGAGAATATCTCACTCAAAAGTCACTTCTTTTCAACTCCCGAGGCCTCACCCCCCACAAATCTCAAATCAGTGGTGGTGGCCTTGTGGTGGTACGATTGGTGCTCATCGCTAAGTTACGCCTGCGGTGCTGAATGCGATGCTGATTGAGATCCCTTCGACAATCCCCAAGCTCCAGCTCCAGCCTCAAATCTAGCGACATTGTATAGATTTCCTTTTTTCTGTTTTAGTGATTTGGTTTTGTGTATGATATTCTCGTCCTGGATTGGTTTTCGATCCTGATTGGAGATATTGTGGGATGGATCCGCCATCGCTGATGAATGAGAGCTCGTTCCCGTCCGCAAACGGAGCTCCTTACAGTTTGTCCGAGATCTGGCAAGTTCCGATCAATGGCGGCGGTGGATCAGGCGTCGGCGGTCGGTTGGAGCTGCATCGGCCGCCTTTTGTTGCCGATTTGAGCCATTTCGCCGGGGAGGCGGCGGTTGCTGCTAATCGGGATGTCTCTGGGAGTGATGTTTTAGGCGGAGTTAGTGGCGTTGGCTGCAGCGCAAGAAAGAGGAGAGATGCTGCCAAGGAGGAGGCGGTGGCCAGGGGCGTTTCTCCTAGCACTGCCAATGCCATGGTATTTTATTCCTTTGCTAGCAGCTGGATTTTTCTTTCAATTTCGCCATGTTTTGTGATTGTAATTGATTAAGGCATTTCCTTTATTCAGTCGATGATGAAATTTAGCTCTTTATGTTTTCCTGGTTTATAGTTCTAGATTTGTAGACATACTGAACTGTGTCATGATATGAATCTTCTGAAGAATTTGTCAATTGTCTGTTATGAAGTTCAGATAATGTAAACATACTGAACTGTTTAACAGAAGGTATTTATATAGGACTTCTTAGCTCTGCTCAGTATGTAAAAGGTCTTCCACCTTCATAGATGTAATTGATTATGCTCCCTGTTAGTAATTTAATTAGATGTTCAAAAAGACAGTTTTTCACAGCGAGGCATGATTATTGAACCAGTTGGATTAGATACAATGTGTTGAAATTGGTCCTCTATTACTACTACTAGTAGATAAGAATATTGACCTGAAAATTTCATTAAATTTTTTAATTTTTGGTGTTCATGTTATATGTTTGATTTTTTTTTGGTTGAGCAGAATGATAATATCAGTAAAAGACTCAAGACATTAGGATCAGCTTGTGAGAATCAACACAGCGAAGAAGATGACGAGAGGAAGGGAACAGATCAAGGCTCCAAACTCCAACCCGAGCCACCAAAGGATTACATTCATGTTCGAGCACGAAGAGGCCAAGCTACCGATAGCCATAGCCTAGCAGAGAGAGTAACTCTCATTATCCAAATTTAAAATAGGTTCTCTCCCTGCTTTTCTGTCACGAACTGACTGCTGTTTTCTGTTTTAGGCGAGAAGAGAAAAGATAAGCGACAGAATGAAAACTCTTCAGGACCTCGTCCCTGGCTGTAACAAGGTCTGGTTTCTTACATTTTTTCAGCTCCATAAGTCATCTTATGCATGTGGTTCTTTAGTTGTCCAAGCAAAATAGATTGAAATCATTTTGAAGCTGATGACTTTAACCAACTTGAGTGCATCTTGTAGTTTATGTAGGTTCTTGCTACCCCTGATTTGTTTTCCTTGGTTGCAGGTTATTGGCAAGGCAATGGTACTAGACGAGATTATTAATTACGTCCAGTCCTTGCAGCAACAAGTTGAGGTGTTTATATCCACTACATTTTTCATTTAACAATGCCTGCCTGTGATGTGGTTTAACAGCTAATTTATGTTTGATGCAGTTCCTTTCAATGAAACTTGAAGCTGTCAATTCAAGGCCAAACGTCGGGTTGGAAGGTCATCATCATCCACTGAAAAATGTAAGTTACATGCCCACATGAGACAGACATAGGTCCCTCTTTTATAAAGAATTTCACTTGCCGTGACAGCTAATGAAGTTTGACATATTCATTTGATGTCTCCTTGCCCCTTTATTTCTTACATAATGTTAGCACGACTAGGCTCTAGGCATCTCAGTTGAGCAGTAGCCCATTAAGTGGTGGTTATGAATTCCAGTATCTTATCAAAAGTAACTTTATGAGTATCATTTTGCATATTGTTCATACATTGGTGTCCCAAGGCCCCGGATTAGTTAGGATATATAGAGTAATGTTTTGGTTTACAGAGTGTTGTGTTGCTTACTTTCTGATTTAATGTCTCCGTTTCAGTTTGGACAGCAAGCGGGATTCGATCCTTCTGGAGTGGCATATGGTCCTCAAGCTCCTGAAGAGGACGCTAGAGGGTCTTCCCCGGAATGGCTGCACATGCAGGTTGGGAGCGGGTTTGAAAGATAAAAGTAAACCATTCTTAACGCTCCTCAAACTGGAGTAATAAGAGCAACTCAGATTTTCTTCTCCTTCAAGCGATTCGTGCCATACATACACAAGAATCAGGAAATTGGTCTTACCATGTATTTTAAGACTGCGTGGAATGGATCGATAGTTCATAATCTGCGCATGTAAGAGAACAAGAAGAATTGATCTCTGGATGGCTTCTATCAATGTAAAGAAACATTCAATTTAGCAGAGAAAATTCAGACAAAACATACAGTTTAAACATGAACACTCATTCAGTAATCTCTTGAGACTTCAAGTGAAATAATGGTACATGGTGGACTGATATCAGTTTGATTTATGGAATTGCAATGTGAACCTTTCATAATGCTTGATATAATAAGAGAGATCTTGGCATTTGGTATGGTTGTCTACCCCTTTTCTTGTATGCTGATCAACCTTTTCAATTTATATGCCAAATAGAAAGCAATTGGAATAGCAAGGGAGATATAAGGCGTCTCCTTCAACCACCATCGGCTGCCTGAACGGGTTCAATTGAATCTGCAACATTCAAATCAAGTATTTTCGGTAGAGTTAATCGTTTCATAGAGATAACTATGAAGAGAAGGAGTGAGTATACCCACGGGAATTTTGAGCTCACGACCAGTGATGCCACTCAGGCACTTTGCTGCAAGATGGGCCGCTTCCTCACAGAAGTCTGTGAATACAGCCGGCACATTCAAATGGTTGATCATTTCCTGGGATAATAAGCAAATACTTTGGTGAAAAGGATTTCTTGAAAATGTGTGAAAAGGCAATGAGATTACAGCGTAATGTGCATACAATGGTTGGTGCCCAGCTGGGATAGGCGGCTATGCCTGCATTTGCTGCAACAATCAGGTCAGGAAACGACGCCTGTTCACTCCCAGCAAAAAAGAGGAAAATATTTAAATCTATGATGTGAACAGTTAAGCATAGAATGAAATTCAACTAATATCTACCAACACCCTCTTCAATTAGACAGGTGCTATTCATATCCAGAGTAGTTTATAAACTTAACCTCATAATGACTTCACAAGGAGAACATTTCCGACATAGAGGGAGACCAACTAACCTTTGATATATCCGTAAAGCATTCATGATAAAAACCTTTAGAGAAATGCAGTGTCACAGATTGGTGTTGGTCATTACAATTATTCAAACCAATGTCCTCGTGATTTTCCTTGCATCTACAAGCAGTATCACTACATTGAGCATAGTGATCCAGATTGATCCTCTCACCATCTCTGTTGCATGGCCGAAGATGTATAAATATAGAAAGAAGGAAATACATAAATGAAGAGGGATGTAGGAATTCAATTCGAAAGTTTCGTTCTGTGATTCTTTGCAAGCTGCACTAGGCATATAAGCAATGAAACTCTATGTCATCAAAAAAGAGTGCAAGAATGCCACTACCTATATTCAGGTACTCTTGGTCCAATGAACTCTATGTGCACCTTGCGACAAGGGAAAAGTGCTTTCAACTCACGGAAAACAGTGAATTGAGAAAGCTCTTTATCAGGCCCTTCAAAATTTTCATTGATTCAAACATTGGATTTCAGCAAAAGTAGGCTACATAAAAAAGTAGATAGAATCTTTGACGCACAAATGAGAACAATGAAGAAAAGAGAGGAGATGATAAAACAGAAGCAGATAACACTATCGACCCATAATGACAGCCAATAACATTTTATGCTCTTAATCCTCTTATACATTGAAAAAAAGGGGATACTTTGAGATTTGAGAATATACCAAGATAGTGGATGTTGATGTCTTCATTCTTTTCAGATTTCATCTTGTCTAGGGAGATAAGTTGCATCGCATGATATATTGTCAGTGGCTGCAATACAATATCAGAAGCAATTACAAAATAAAGATGGAATGAAAACTGATGGAAGGACAATAATATTTGTGAAATTTAAGTGATAATTGTGAATATAAAGAAGGTGAGGAGAAAGAAATCTTTATTGCAAAATTCAAACATAGAAATATCTCATACCCAATGAAGCAACAACGCTACAGGTGAATCAAGTGGGATATGTCTCCACTCATAGTATTCCTCCCAAGAGCTCAATTGCTTCGGCGTCATACATAATGGAGCTGACTAACATTCGATGAAACAGTCACATTATAGTGTTTTTAGGGGATTTAAGTATGGAGCAAAGAGTAAAGATGGATACCGATACATGGGGACATAGTACTTGGAAGATGCCACTTATCAATTAACCTAACACAACAGATTACAATGAAATAAGTCCCCAAACTGAACATTTTAAAGTTTCCAATTGACTGGCAAAGAAGAGTAAAGCAAACAAAACCTGGATCGATCACAGAAGACACTAGAAGGTGCACAAGAACATTCCTGAGACCACATTCCGAGCCGGTGAAGGCTCCGTTTGGCCAAAAATGAGCACCTAGTTTCCTGCTTTTCACAAATCTAGACAAGGAGATCCAAATGAGCAATCAAACAAAACACCTTGAAGGAAATACAACTCCAGAGAGGGAAACCAAAAAACAACCATATAACTAGCTTCTTCACAAAACTGGAAAGGGAAATCATTTAGCTCGTCAGCACGTGACATTTGCTCTTCTAGCCTCTGACACTCCTCCTTGTGATCAGTCCAGTGTGAGATCTGGAAAGCCAATTTTGATCAAAAGTATCAAAAAACATTTAAACTGCTCCAATTCACCCACCCACAACATCCCTAGACAGGAAACTGCCAGAAATCGCAAAGGGCAACCTAATTTCATTCAATCAGTTGATTAATCAGCGCAAAATTACACAGCGAAACGCTGCCCAAATCATCAAGAAAACCAGCGCAAGTGACAAAAGAAAAGAAAGATGTTACAATCAGTACAACGAGTGCGGTTCTTTAGGGGGAAATTGAAATTCGTAGAAACAAGAGAGGGACGAAAACCTGGTGAGGAAGGGAGCAATACGCGACGGCTCCGCAACGAGCACAAGGTCTCACCGCCGGACCGACGCAGGGGCTCCCCCGCCCCTTTGCTGCACACTCCATTCTACGGCGTCTCCGGTCACCGGACAGTGGGGACACCGGCTTCTGCTTTAAGCTCGCTTGTACTTTGTCTGTGTATCTATGGGCTCACTCGGTTCTTAACAGGCCTCATGGGCCGGTTTTGGGCCGTTGATGTTTGCTTGGCCCAAATTCGTCACCGTTCCAAGGAAAACTGCTCCTTTGAACTAGCTGTAATTACTACAAAACCACAAATACACTTTATTGCCTGCATTAGATCTGTATCATGTTATGATAAATACAGATGTTTTTCTTCCTCTTGCTAATTTTACTAAACAATTTAGGTTAGGGAGGGCTTCTTTGTAATTGTAAAGGTCAGTACCTAAGAAGGGTTCAAAGCTATCAATGAACCCAGAAACTCAAATCCATGACCACTCACTCGATCTGCAAGTACAAAGGCATAGGGGAGATTTGCCAATCCCACTGGATGAGTTCTATTAGGATTTTCTAGTTTCCCTTTTCCACACCTTGTCCATAGTTGCTCACTTGCTGGTGTATTTGGTACTGCACCAAAAGCATTGGATCACTGATGTCGTCGGACATATTATACCATTCACGCTCTTAGAAAAAGCTTTTCTTTGCCTTTCTGTTTTTATCAGACAGAGACAGTTTATGAGGAATAACATCGAGACAATTTAACGACACTCGTATTTGTTTAACTTCCAACAAACCACACACACACACACTCCAATCCACATTTTCACAAATTCACAAACACAATATCTAGGAGTGATTATCCTGAGCATTTGAACTTTAGCGAGGAATTCATTAAGTTATTTTCCGAATGCCAGACTTCAAAGATTCATGAGGGAGCTAGATTCGCGCTGGGTGTAGGTATCAACGTCGTAGTTTTTGAAGGAGTGAAGGTCAGAATGGAGATGGCAGTTCAGCAGAGCCGTTATTTAGCATAACTAACACGGTTTGCATTGTGGGTCTAGTAGCTGCATCTTGCTGAACACAAAGCAATGCTATTTGGATACATCTCATCACTTCCTTTCTTGAAACATTCATCTGCAACTGCAAGATAGGATCTACTAGCTCGTCCATTGTCCCCTCGTTCCAATGCTTCCTTGCCTGCAGTCACAGTGCGATCCGATCAGTTTTAGCTGGTGATATAAATATTGAACCAAATGATTATAGTTTCTAACTCACTCGGAATGCAAGTCCTTCGTTTTGTTGGCCACTTACAATCTCCAAAAGTATGACTCCGAAACTGTAGACATCTGATGCTATGTAACTCCTGCAACCAATAATCACCCAATAAGTATCAGCAAACTAACAAAGCTTAATTAAGCTTCTACGAATCTTACAACGTGCCACCAATGTCTGTCGTATTTCCTTGAGAGTGGTCCATTGTGACGACGAGTCTTTCCACTCCTACATTTGAAATTTTAGGGTTCAAATCTTGTTCTAGCAATATGTTGCTTGCTTTAAGATCACATTGTCCCATTACAAGCTGAAGATGTTGATGAAGATACTGAAGGCCACTAGCAATACCAAGTATGATCTTGTGTCTTTGTTCCCATGTTAGGTACTTGGACTCGCTTTGATCTACATTAATTTTAGTCATGGCATATATATTCAAATTGAAAAGAATTCGATCATTCTTGTTTAAGTAAATCTACAAATTGATTGAAATAAGTATTACCAAATAGATATTTGTCAAGGGTTGAGTTAGGCATGAACTCATACACTAGCATTCTTTCTTCTCCTTCCACACAGAACCCTACGAGTCTAACTAGATTCGCGTGCTGAAGCTTCGCAGTCAATTGCACCTGGTTGACGAACTCTGTGATTTCTCGTCGTCGTGAATCGTGGATAAGCCTTTTGATGGCTACTTCTTGACCGTTCTGGAGTTTCCCCTGTCAGTCATTTAGCCAAATACCAAAAATCCCTCAACGTTGGTAATTAAGTGGTTAGGATTAGGAAGGAATCTTTCATCTATGTAACTGTGAAACTAACATGCTGATTTCATCTATGTAATTACTAAGAAGATAGTGAATCATATTGATATTATACCCGGTAAACGGCACCAAATCTTCCTTCTCCAAGCCAGTTTACAATGGCGAAGTTTGAGGTTGCCACCTTCATCGCCTCAACATCATATTGCTTGGCACCTTCTACCTCGTTTTCTCTTCCAACTACTGAAACAACACTATCTTTAATTTGTTAGATTTTGGATGCCACTGCAAAGTTAGATTTAAAAAATACACTGGAAATTAAGGTGGAAAGTTTTTACCAAGGAGTTCGTTATGTGGATTCCGCAGACAAAAACGAAGGCTGATGAGAATCAATGACAGAATTAATACTATCGGACCAATGATGAGTGTGCCAATCCCTTAAAAAAAAAACATTAATGCGAAGATCGGATATCTTTGTACACGCTTATAATATATATAACGGATATATAGTTGTTACCAGCTTGATTAATTGAGGGAGGTGAAGACAATATAATTCGCTGAGACTGGTTTGATTCGAAGAGATAATACATTAGGCGGCGAGGGTGGAGGGGTTCACCATTTATATACACAGCTACTAACAACCACAAGAGGAATCCCAGAATCAAGAATGAATTCCAAACTCGGCAATGGAACGCCATTAATATTGGTTGATGCACTTTGATTCTGCTATATATATATATATATATATATATATATATATATATATATATATATATATATATATATATATATATAGAGGTTGGTTCCGGTTTACTCAATCCTTACCGTGTATATCATATACTCAGAAATTATTCGTTTATTTGTTCATAATTATTCGTCTGTTTTCACATAATTATTCATCTGTAAAAAGAGTGTAAAAATGTAAATTTTATTCTAACGAATAATCGTCCAATATCACCGTTCTAACGAATACTCGTCCAATACCACCGAATAATTTCATTCCACCGAATAATCTCCAAATACCATCGAATAATCAGAAGTTACTTTTAATCTCATCCGTTAATCTTCTTAATTCAGTGGCCCAGATTTGTTCACATGATATAAGTTAAGGGCTGAGTACATATAATCTATCATATATATATATATATATATATATATATATATATATATATATATATATATATATATGACGAATAATTTATGCGTACACGTGTAAGACATGTTTACACTATAAGAGTCATGTAAACACCTCTTACGATGTCAATTGTGAACAATCAGATTATTTATACATAACATCCAGATTATTCGTTTGCACCAACCTGATTATTGGTACAAGCTATGTATGAATAATCATGTTTGGTGTAAATGAATAATTTTGGGGTTCAAATTCTCCTTCAAATCTCACCTGATGAACTTGATCATATGTTCTATATTTGTTCACTGTTTACATCGTAGTATAGTGAGGTGAATCCATTGTAAACACCCCTTACAATGTGAATTGTGAACAAATTTGGAGCCCGACCAAGATCAAGAAGATCAATTGTTGAGGTTCATAGGAAAAATTAAAGAGCAAAACTATTCATCTATAACAACAGGATTATTCGTACATAACTCAGACGAATAATCATACTGCAACAGATGAATTATTTTCATATGATAAGACTGATAATACATACGAATAATCAATCTATTCACATATTAGACCTTATGAGGTATTTACACCATATCTATCTCTCTCTATATATAAGAATGGTCTTTCTATCATATACTCTAAGGCCATAAGAAAAGAACCTAAATCGAAAAAGATGAATCTAGAATTAGGTTCATCTTTTTAAAAGAAAAGATAAACTAATTAAAATTTGAAAAATATTTCTAAATTAGTACTCTTAGCAACATTGGATAGAAAAGACGATATAAGAAATGAGAAATAGTAAGTTTGTATTTGTCAATCTTGAGGCCAGTTCTCTCATAACATTCTTAGAATTGCTTTGGTAATATACTAATATATATGTTGAGAAGAAGTTACAATTACAACCCGGCATATTCCTTTGATGACAACTAAAGGCTGATACATAACAGAGACTGATGGGTTTCGTGTAAGCAACATTTAAATTTGGTCAAATAGCTTAATTTCCGTGGTTAATAAGGAGTTAGACATGTCAAAATGCAATCCAACCTGAGAACTTGGATCCGATTTGGCCCGTAAAATGTGGATTTTGGGGCAAATATTTCAACCCAAAATTCAAAACGATCCGAATCCATTCAACATGCAAATTTCTGGGTTGGTTTGGGGTCACCCATTGGGCCATGCTCTAGGATAATGAATGAAAATCTCGTCAATACATACATTGACATAACCATTGACGTTTGATCACACTCATAAAATGTGGGTTTTTAAGATCGATGTAACTCATCCATGGAATTACCTGTTATAAGAAGATCTTGTCGACATATACATCGGTCATCGACATATGCACCCTTACCAACCTCTTGCCTGTAAAGTAGGGAATAATATGTCAAGAAAAAGGCGGGAGGTAATGGTTAAAGAGTAGGGGAGGTGAAAAAGAAAAACGTCGCCAACATGATCATTGACGTTTTATAACGTCGGCCATTTGTGGCTTTGACATTAGCGACGTTTTCACGAAAGTTTTTGCTGATAGTTTAAAACGTCGAAAATGGTCATAGAAATCGTCAAAAATGACCGCTTTTTCTAGTAGTGAATAATCAATAGACTAGATGAAAGGTTGTGGATAAACGATAATATATACCACTGTGGCCGAGGCTTGTCTCAAGCCGTAAAATGAGTTGTTCAACAATTGTAAAGTAGAGCATCATCTTGATGATCGATCATGAAGAAAGGTGTTAGTCACATCTAGCTGAAATAGCTTCTACTTTTGATTCAAATCCACTGACCCTAAAGCTCGAATAATCATCATCTTGATGACCGGTGAGAACATTTCGTTGTAATCAATCCCCTCTCATGCATTGAGTGAATCCGGCCTTTGACTAGCGCGCTACTAGGCGAACTCTGTATCTCTATACTCTCCTCTGAACTCCTCTTCACCTTGTATACCGGCCAACGACACCCGATAGCCTTCTTGTCTTAATTAGGCGATCGAACTTACCACCTCCCACGTTTTGTTCAAGTCCAAGACCGGCCTTGAACTCCTCTTTCGTTGCATCTTGCCTAACTAAGTACTCACAAGCTAGCTTCCTTATAAGTCAATGGCTCATGATCGATCAGGAAGCAATGAGCTTAGAGAAACATGTGAAGTTGGAGCTGAAACTATATATATATACAAGTAATTAATGGTGTGCCCTTATCACTACGCCAGATGGCCTTTCGGGCGACAGACCGAAGTCGTCGCCTGAAAGGTGTTTTTCGCCCTCTGACAACTCAGGCGACGAACTTCCGTCGCCTGAGTTGTGGTCGGGTGACTTTCATCCTTCCACCATTCAGTCGACGAGCATCTGTATGTTCGTCGGTGGAGTGAACTCAGGCGACGGAAAAAGTGTTCATCGACTGATGATGTTGTCAGAGGCCAAGGGCCATCCAGGCCCGCCCATTAAGACTCAGGCGACGAGTTTAGTGTCATAAGTTCGTCGCCTGAGTCGGTCCATAGGGCTATGAAAGCTTCCAGGCGACGGACTTTTTTCTTTATGTTTCGCCGCCTAGATAGTTTCAGGAGACGGACATAGAATTGTTTTGTCTCCTGAGTGTAGTCTAAAGATGCATTCTCAGTTGTATGTCCGTAGCTGGAGTGTTCAGGAGACGAAATTTTATATAAGTCCGTCGCCTGAATGGGTTTAATTTTTTTTTTTTAGTAATAAGACGATGTAATATTGTTTGTTCGTCGCCTGAATTGTTTTGATT
This sequence comes from Persicaria tinctoria, assembly GCA_037127255.1. NCBI lineage: Eukaryota > Viridiplantae > Streptophyta > Magnoliopsida > Caryophyllales > Polygonaceae > Persicaria > Persicaria tinctoria. The sequence goes on along the minus strand of JBANSL010000016.1, from coordinate 20,376,892 downwards.
TTAAAAAAATAAAATTTAATAGGGCAGGTGCCCCCTGTTCGAATGTACCTTATAGCACATGTTGTGCTCCTGTCCTAAACTCTATAAACAACAACACACACAACACAAACAACAACATACTCAACAACACACAATCACAAGCACAAGCAATTCAACCAATCACATTAAAAACCTTGTAATCCACCCTAAACCTTGTCCAATATACCAAAAGTATGTGACAAATATCCATCTTGAGCAACTTCACACAAAACTTCACAAAAAGTATATCCAAATACTACAAATTCCAGAATACACAAGTTCTAAATGTTTCTCCAAAAAACCAAACCCAAGTTTTAGTTAAAGGGATATGAGGAGGGCGTCCTTACCTAGCTATTTCGGCTGGGGGGAGGGCTGACTGTCTGTTGGATGACCAGCTGAGTTGTTGGAGGGCTGAGGAGAAGTTGTGGCTGAAGGGACAGCCTGAGGACACACTACGGAGGTGACGGATGGCTGTGAGTTGGCCTGACCACCTAGCATGCCCATCATGAGCCTCTCGATGCTGGCCATACGCTCCTCCAGCTGCTCATTCTTGCTCTCGGCTTGGGTGGTTTTCTCACGTAGCCTTACAATTTCAACCTTCGCCTCCTCCGGCTCCTTGTCCCTCTCTGCAGCCCTTGCTGCCCATGGACCCCCTCTTTTCTTTGCAGGCCGCTCTCCAGCTGCACCCATTTCTTTTAAAAAAAGATTGAAAACATAATAAGTAAAATCAGTGGGATTGAACACATAATAAGAGCTGTAAGTAAAAAAAGATTGAAAACATAAGTAAAATCTTGTTATGAACTATAAGTAAAATCAGTAATGGAAATTGTAAAACATAAATAAAATCTTGTTATGAAAACAAGATTGAAAACGTAAGTAAAATCTTGTAATGGAAATTGTAAAATCAGAAATTCAAACATAAATAAAATCTTGTTATGAATTATAACAAGTAAAATATTTTTATGAACTTCTGAAATTTGTAAAACAATAATAAAATAAGTGGGATTGAACTATACCTCGAACTTCTGTTCCTCGTCTTTCCCCAAAGCAATCCAAGATGATCTGTGTTTGTTCTTCGACAGAGAGGGGTGGTATTTGGCTTGGGTCTTCTGCTCCTTCTCCAACAGTGCAGACTTCATCAAGACGACGTTTCAATTTGGCCTACAAACACAGAAATTTATAAGTAAAATGAATATATATAAGTAAAACACAAAAAGGAATGCATATATTGATTTCAAACCAGTAAAAGGAATATATAAGTAAAAGGAATATATATAAGTAAAACAAGTTATAGGATGTACACAAACTCAGAGATAGGATGAAAGGAATGCATATATAAATTTCAAACCAGTTATCTACACAAATTTAATGCAATATTGATTTCCCATAACTTACAATCATGTGAAATCATAGGAAATACACTTACTTTTTAGGTTTAACATGCAATATTGATTTCCCATAACATTTGCATAAACTGAGAATGTATAAACTAATTAAGATGCCAAAAGGAATGTATAAGTAAAACCAAAGAAATAATGAAGGGAATTTATAATAACACTAAAAGGAATTTATAACTAAAAGGAATTTATACTAACCCTAACAAAAATAATGAAATGAATTTATAATAACAGTAGGATTTACCTACTGATTACAATAACAATAGAAATAATGAAAGGAATGTATAAGAAAAACCAATCTCATAGTGAAAGAAATGCATTATTACCTATTGCTTTCATTATATAGAAAAAGAAATAATGAAAGAAATGCATTATTATAGGTAAAACTATTCACTAATAAACCATTCACTAATGAATGTATATAGCTTATCATCATTAATTTTGACCTAGCTTTTCATTATTATAAGTAAAACTATTCACTAATGAATGCATTATTATAAGTAAAGTCATAGAGAAATAAGAAAGTCATATAGAAATAAGAAAGTCATACAGAAATGCATTATTATACTTAGGTTTTATTGAAATGCATTATTATTAGAAATGCATTATTATAAGTAAAACTCATACAGAAAACCTAAGTACTTAGGAAAAATTACAGTCAGGATTACAGAAATGCATTTTTGAACTTCTGATTTTACAATTTATAAGAAATAAGAAAGTCATACAAAAATTACAGTCAGTAAAACTCATACAGAAAATAAGAAAGTCATACAGAAACTCGTACAGAAAACCTAAGTAAAACCTAAGTACTTAGGAGAAATAAGAAAGTCATACAGAAATGCATTTTTGAACAGGATTTATAAGAAATGCAATAATATAAGTAAAACCTAAGTACTTAGGAAAAATTACAGAAAAAAAAAGGTCATACCAGTCCATCCTGCGCACCCGGACACCCCTCGTAGGCTTCTATGGTTGTCTTAAGCCATGCCGCCGGATGGTTTTCCTTAACGATGAGCTCTTCTGCTCGGAAGCTCAGGGGCTTGGACCCATTGTGATGATTAAGGGGGTTCGGGTTCTTGGTCCTGTTTTGCTTGTTTCGCTCACACAGGGCCTGTAAAAAGAAAGTCAATCAGAAATCACAAGTGATAAACAATAAGATAAACGGCGAATAAAAAAACAAGTTAGGGAATTAATGAGAAATTACCATTCTCGCTTCGTCTGTGAAGTCACTCACCAAGAACCGCCACTGCTCAGGGCGAGCGACAAACTCAAGTGGTATGTCCTTGCCCCCCCCACTCCAAGAAGTGTTGATGACAGTCATATTTTCAGGCCCCATATGCTTTTCCGCTCTTCTTCTCCACATATGAGTCAACTGCAGGGTCAATCTCATAGTACATCTACACATCCATATCAGAAAAAAAAAATTGAATAGGAGATAAGCAACAGTAGATAAGCAACAACCAAGCAAGGAAACAAAAAAAAAAGCAACAGTCAAGCAACAGTTAAGCAAGAAAAAAATATTCAGAGCAAATAGATGAAAAGCAACAGTAGATAAGCATATTGTGAAGGAAAAATAAGATAGGCAACATCCAAGCAAGCAAACTAAAAAAATCTCACAGTAGATAAGCAAGCAAAAATAAGCAACAGTCAAGCAAGCAAACAAATCTCATAGTAGATAAGCAAGAAAAAAAATTAAATTCATAGCAAATAGATGAAAAGCAACAATAGATAAGCATATTGTGAAGCAAAAATAAGATAGGCAACATCCAAGCAAGCAAACTAAAAAAATCTCATAGTAGATAAGCAAGCAAAATAAGCAACAGTCAAGCAAGCAAACAAATCTCATAGTGCATCCACACATGACAGAAGATAGGCAACAACCAAGCAAGCAAACAAAAAAAAATCAGTGCAAAATAGATGTGAAGCACAAAACCAAATTATTTTTTAGGTAAAAGATATAAATAATAAGTACTTAGGTAAAAGTTGCTTGAGGCCATATCACACTATAAAGATCTAAGTAATAAGTACAGTAGATAAGTACAGTAGATAAGCATATTTTTTAGGTAAAAGATATAAGTAATAAGTGCAGTAGATAAGCATATTTTTTAGGTAAAAGATATAAGTAATAAGTATTTTTTAGGTAAAAATAAGCAACAGTCAAGCAAGCAAACACAGATCACACTATAAAGATATAAGTAATAAGTACTTAGGTAAAAGATAATAAAAAAAATAAACTACCTCCAAGTAAACTCTTACGGGGGACTGTTGCTCATCTGTTAGTTTGCTCCATGTTGATGCAAGCATCGACACTTTGTCCCTGATAGCACACCCAATGTCTCGGACAAAGGTGTCATGCAGTTGCTTGAGGCCAGGCCCCTTGTGGAAGCAGGACCACTCAATCTTCAGCTTCTTCCCTTTTGTTGCCTTGAGGAGTGCTGTTTTGTGACTCTTGATGGTTCGATATTTACCTAAAAATCATAAGAACATATCAGATAACAGTTGAGATAAATAATAAGACAGTTGAGATAATAAGACAGTTGATATTTACCTATAATATCCAGTTTAATCATTATTATTAGCAATAAGCAACATAAATCCTAAATCTAAAATAGAACCATGGAACAAACACAATTCCAAATCCAAATCCAGCAGTGGCAGGTCTAATAAGCAACAAACACAATCATCATCAACATAAGTAACATTAATAAGCAACAAAAAAAAAGAAGCAACATGTAGTGATATGGCTATGGTGAAGGTTGGGTAATGTAACAGATTGTTGGGGAAGGAGTACAGAATTAGACAGAGGAGGGAAAGTAGTTAGAAGAGGAAGGAGACGGGGAAATAGAGGGAAAAAGATAGAGGGATTTAGGAGGTAATGCTTGTGTGTATATTCAATGTCCCTCCCAGTACACATATACCCCTATTTATACTAATCTTATACATCACACATATGTATCTAATAGCCTCTAGAGTAGTTACATGACACAACACAATTCCAAGACAGACAAATTGCAAGACATTAAAGCAAACCCAAAGAAAGCAACTACACTGCAGTCAAGACTTTTCTAAGGCAGAGAAAAAGAAAGCAAAGTTTCTGGATAAACTCAGCTAGCAAGACTCTAAATTAAAGAGAAGTACTGGCAAAATAAGGCCAATCAAACAAGTAAAAAGATAGGTTTGCACACAAATCACAGGTGGCTTCAAACAAGGCTAAAGGAAGCAAATTCACTGCAACCATAGGGTGAAATTGGAATTAAAAAATAAATAAAAGAAAGAAAGAGAAAGAAAACAGGTTTTCTGTCTTGATCCTGTTTCACACAAGACTGTAGAGACACAAAGTCTCATTCCAAGGCTAAGTCCACAAATATCAAGCCAAAGGAAAAAAAAAAAGATCACTACAGCCAATTAAAACAAAAAGACATTGAACATACTTCCTGTTCAATTTCACACAAATCAAATTGAAACCCTAAATCCTAAATCAGATTGAAACCCTAAATCCTAAATCCTAAATCAGATTAATGTTACATAATTATGGTTTTAAAACAAGCAAGAGCAAACAACTTTATGGCATCGGATTGAAACCCTAAATCCTAAATCAGTATACAAATTGAAACCCTAAATCCTTATACAATTTTAAAGAATATGACAGAGGGAGAGAGAGGTGCTAACCACGACATCGGATGGAGCGAGGGGCCTCGCCTGATGACGTAGCTACTGGGTTGGCGCCGACAATGGCCGTGGATGGCGCAGGGTTGCCATTGGGGAGAGATAAGAGAGGAGGTGGCACCGGGGTTGTTGCAGAGGGAGTGGGAGAGGGAGTAGGAGTCCCTGAGGCAGGAAGAGGAGTCGAGGCCGGGTTTGGAGAGGGAGCCGGAGGCGCTGAAGCGGCTGAGTTCGATGGCGAGGGGACCGGTAATTGCAGCGGTGGAGGAATCGGGGCCGAAGTGGACGAGGTTTGCTTCTTTTTCCCCTTCACAGGGCGGCATTTAGGAGGCATGGCGGAGGATAGGTCGGAGGAGAGGTGGAGGAGGGACGAGAGGAGCGGCGGAGGAGAGGCGGAGGAGAGGTGGAGGAGGGACGAGAGGAGCGGCGGAGGAGAGGCGGAGGAGGGATAGAGGCAAGTTGGAGAGGGAGGAGGCGGAGGAGAGAGAGAGAGAGAGAGAGAGAGAGAGAGAGAGAGAGCGATGAGTGAAAATGATTTGGGGCTAGGGTTAGGGGAGGAGTCCGAGTTACTAAAATCCTACATGTTCAGGCGACGGACATTTAAAAAAATATCGTCGCCTGAAAATTTGGCGGAAATTCAAATTTTCGTGAAAATATAGGGGGGGAATTCACTTTTGCATTGGGGAGATATACTAATATTAAGTTCGTCTCCTGAATCATCTCAGGCGACGAAAAATTAACTATTCCGTCGACTGAACATTTGGCGGAAATTCAAATTTTGGTGAAAATAAAGGTGGGAAATGAAATTTTATTCGAGCCAAAATGGGGCAAAAATTCACTTTTCCATTGGGGAGACGTACTAGTAATAAGTTCGTCTCCTGAATCATTTCAGGCGACGAGAAATAAACAAGTCCGTCGACTGACCATTTGGCGGAAATTCAAATTTTGGTGAAAATAAAGGTGGGAAATGAAATTTTATTCGAGCCAAAATGGTGTGAAATTCACTTTTCCATTGGGGAGACGTACTTGTAATAAGTTCGTCTGCTGAATACTCTCAGGCGACGGGAATTTAATTTGTCCGTCACCTGAAAAAATACAGATTTTTTAAAAAGAGCACTTGGCATGTGTTATTGCCCTGTTTACCATAACTTAATGACAAATTGCACCAAAAAAATAGTCTTAGAAGCCATGATACCAACCATGTCATACACATACGAAAATAACCGCCATGTCTCACAAAAACAACGATTACAATATATGATTTATGGAATCCGAAGACATTATCAACCTTCGTCATCGTCATTTTCCTCTTCATCATCCTCTTGTTCATCTTCATCTTCATCGTCGTCTTCATCTTCATCTTCATCATGTTCATTTTCATCTTCATCTTCATCTTCATCATCATCGTCTTCTTCTTCTTCTTCCTCCATTTCAAGATCAATGGCAAGGTTCAAATTTTCGAAATAGATCACCGAGCCAATCTCCTGATAAGCTTCTTCCACCTCATTGGTAAGATCATCTCCGCGAGTTGCTAGAGTTTGAGGATCATACACGTTTCTATGGGACATCACATTAACTACTTTCCAAGCATCACCCGCCTTTGGATCATCCACGTAAAACACTTGCCTTGCCGAGCGTGCAAGACAAAACGGGGAATCCTCATACCAACTGTTGTTTGTGTCCACAGAGAGCAAACCCATATCTACCTTGGTGCTTCCACTATTTTCAGGGTCGGTGTCAAATCACTTGTATTTAAACAACACAACTGGCATACAAGTAGTGTATATCATCTCTACCACTTGTTCAAGTACCCCATAGTACTTAGCATTTGAAGTTTCCACCATCACCCCTGAATTTTGTGTTCTCAAATCTTTGTCTTTATCCCATGCCACAAACTTCACCCCATTGACAGAGCAGGCCCAATACAGTTTGCATTGTAGTGGCCCCTTTGCCAAGTTCAGAACCTCCGGTTTTAGGTAGTTGTCTCCATCTCTGTGCAACTTAGAAACCTATACAACATAACATGTTAGAGTTCTGTTTTGGGAAAAAAAACATGCAATTTGTTCAATGAAACATCACGTTCGTTCTTACCCATGGGTAGAAATAACTGAGAAAATCTTTTCTACGGTCCCATTCTTCATACTCCGGGTAAGCCTCACTATACAGGTTCTCATGCGATGTCAAGTAGAACTCAACTTCCTTGCAGTTGGTTAAAACCTGCCAGTGATCCTCTGCAATCATAGGTTCTCCTAACCTTTCTCTCATGATTTCACCGTGAGGACGCACGAGGCTTGAAACGACAGAAATATCATAGCTCAACTCCTCCATAGCATTCGTACCTACACGGTTCTCATCTCGACCCCCGAGATACAAGTTGCAGTATGTTGTTGCCTCGTTGAAAATGTAACGCTCTGAAATACTTCCCTCCGGGTAACAGTAGTTCTTCACTTGAGCCTTATATTTGCCAAGTTGCCTATAAAACAAAGGAAGAAGTTTTGGAGGGGTAAGATGGACGTGAAATTGTGAGATGAATTTAATCTATAAGTAGCATACCTTTCTATTGGGTACATCCAGGTGTAATGTACTGGTCCAGTTTCTAACACTTGTTGCGGTAGGTGAACTAGAAGGTGTACCATGATTGTGAAAAAGTGCGGGGGATAAATCATCTCCAGTCTGCAAAGAATCTGAACTATCTCATCCTCCATCTGGCGAACATCCTCCTTCCTCACCTCCCTAGCACACAATTTCTGAAACCATTTTGCTAGCGCAACCAAAGTCTTGGCAACACCCAACGGCAGGTATGCACGGACGACAATGGGAAGAAGACGCTGAAACATAACATGAATGTCATGGGTCTTTAGGCCGTGGAACTTTCTCTCTGCGATTTTGACCTTGTTGTGCAAAGATCTAGTGTACCCATGGGGGTACTTCACTGCACCGAACCATTCGAATATATCTGGTATGTCATCCCGTTTCACCAGGAATGGCGCATGAGGGAGTGTTCCATCTCTCTTCTGTGCCTGGCTTCTCCGCACCCCTCTCTGCTGCAATGCGGCTCGAGCTTTGGGACCATCCTTTGTCTTCCCTTCTATGTTAAGAGTAGTGCCGATGATGTTGTCGAAGACGTTCTTCTCGATGTGCATAACATCGAGTGCATGTCTGACTCTAATGTGACGCCAGTAAGGCAATCTCCATAACTCGGACTTGTTGGTCCAACAAATTCTGTTAGTCACACTGTATGGGGCCTTGAAAGCAGGGTGCGAGCTGAGGACGGGGAAGTTGATCCTGTTGAAACAGATGGAAACATAATGAGAAAGACATCGGACAAACGTATGAAAAGGGAAAAGAGAGTGAAAAGAGAGGTAGTTCTCGTACCTATCGATTTGTGAAAGAATTTGCTCCCCGTTCCAAGCATAAGGGCCTGTTCTGTGTTCTTCGCTTCCATTGAATGTCATACCATCGGTTCGCCACGGATGGTTTAGTGGAAGCCATCTACGGTGCCCATCGTAAACCATTCTCCCTTGTTCATGCGTTGCAGAAGTACCGTCCAAGCAAATAGGGCAGGCTTTATACCCCTTCGTCGCAGCTCCAGCCAACATCCCCAAGCCAGGAAAGTCGCTTATAGTCCACAACACTGCTGCTTTCTTCGTGAAAGTGGACCTTGAGTATCGATCAACAATATATACTCCAGTCCCCCATAAGTGGCGAAGCTCATCGATCAACGGCTGCATGAACACACTAAGACACTTTCCTGGAGACTTTGGTCCCGGAATCAACAACGCTAACATGTTGAATTCCTTCTTCATGCACAATGACAGAGGCAAGTTGTATGGCATCACTATGACAGGCCATGTGATATGGAGGGTTGACTGATTCCCAAATGGATTGAATCCATCGGTTGCAAGTGCAAGTCTCACATTCCTCACGTCTTCAGAGAAATGCGGGTAGGTTTTGTTGAATTCTTTCCATGCCTCACCATCTGATGGGTGTTTCAACCATTATGTATCTCTCACCCGCTCACCATGCCATCGCATAACCTTTGCAATGTTCGGCTTCATGAACAATCTCTTCAGTCTAAGGGTTAAGGGAAAGTACCGGAGAACCTTCCTGGGAACCTTGCCTCTCGTACCCTCCCTAGTACACCACCTAGGTGTGTTGCACTTGGGGCACGCTTCGAGATCTGCATATTGTTTGCGAAATAGCACACAGTTATACTCACAAGCGTTGATCAGCTCGTACCCAAATGCAAGGTCCCTAATCACACTCTTCATCTTCGCTCCATCCGTAGGATGTTTATGTCCTTTCGGCAACATGCGAGCAATGTGTGCGCACATGGCGTCCATGCTCCTATCTGTCCAACCAAACTCTGACTTCATCTGCATTGCATCCAGACAGGCATCCAGAACAGTCATATCGCTGTTCTCACACAATGGCATGTTTGCTGCCTCTACAAGCCTATTATATTTCTCGTAATCATCGTCAACAACATATTGGAACGGAGGATCGTCGGGGACAGAGTGCGCCTCATATCCGGCATGAAACGGAAAAGCATCATGCAGAATGTTCATAGCAGGACCATCAACGGAGGAAGATGCCCCTTCCTCCAGGATCTGCGTTCGTCGTTGCTCATTTGTCCTATCAACTGGGGCTTCGCCATGCTTATCCCAAACAGTATAACTAGGCCACATTCCCATGTGGGCCAAATGACTGTGTATTTCATCTATTGGGTGCCATTCATTGTTGCGGCATCTCCGACACGGACATAGGAAATGAGTCATTCCATTCGCATTATCTCTAAGATTCTGCATAAAGAGAAATATTCCATTTTGATACTCCCCGTGAGCGTGAGGGAGTAGCATCCAACTTTTGTCGCCCATTATCGTCCTATCATTATCAATCCATTCATATGAATTCATCACATTCTAAAATGAAATTGCACATAAAGAATCCATTCTCATCATCTATGTCATTCTACACCACATTCTAAAATAAAATTGAACATAAACAATCCATTCACATACACAATCCATTCATACCTCAAACTCAATTTAAAATCAATTTTCAATCATAACATTCTAAATTCCATTTTCATCAAAAACTCAAATACAAATTCCATTATCATCATCTATGTCATTCTACACCACATTCTAAAATAAAATTGAACATAAACAATCTATTCACATACACAATCCATTCATACCTCAAACTCAATTTAAAATCAATTTTCAATCATAACATTCTAAATTCCATTTTCATCAAAAACTCAAATACAAATTCCATTCTCATCATCTATGTCATTCTACACCACATTCTAAAATAAAATTGAACATAAACAATCTATTCACATAAACAATCAATTCATAACACAAACTCAATTTAACCTCCATTTAACCTCAATTTCAACTCCATATATACATACACAACTCTTTCCCCTCATAAAATCCATTCAAACAACTTTTTTACCATCCAAACTCCCTTAAAAAAGACAAGCTCATCATCAATCCAAACAAACAATGTATATGCATATATTCAACAAAAAAAACAAAAAAATTTAAAATTTATACATACCTTCAATGGAGGTGTGAAATGGGGGAAGAGTTTTCGAGCCCTCTAGGGTTATTTTGGGAGAAAGGATGAAGATGAGAATGATTTATTGTACAGTACAACCGATTTTAATTGTTTATTACGGAAAACACATTCAGGCGACAGACATATATATAACTCCGTCTCCTGAGTGAATAGTAATAAATATGGGGTCAACTACCCCACTTTTCAGGCGACGGACATATTTAAATAATCGTCTCCTAAATGAACAGTATTTAATATCCGCCACCAACCGGACTTTATTACTTTACTTTTGAAAAAGTCCAACGTTCAGGCGACGGACCACTAGAATTTCCGTCGCTACAAAGGCCCATTCCGACAGCCGTCATTCCGATACCTGTTCGGGCGACCGATCTTGAGCAAAGTTCGTCGCCTGAATTTATTCCGTCGCTTGAGTTTAGTTCAGCCGACGAACATTGAGGTTTTCTGGTCGGCTGAACATGGGTTGGAGGCGGTTTGGGCCTCCCAACGTTCAGGCGACGGGCCTTAGTAAGTTCGTCGCCCGAACCTGATTCAGGCGACGAACATTTTGAGGTCCGTCGAGCGAGACGCAATCTGGCGTAGTGTATATATAGAAAACATATATATGAAAAGGACAAGAAACAACGTACAGATATGATCGAGCACACACATAATTAGAAAGATATGATGGCGGCCGCGGGTGAATAGTTTTGCTAAAACGTTGAGCCTCTCAAGTGTTGCGATGATGGTACATTGTAAAAGAAGGATTTAATTTTGACGACAGCAATGGCTTCACACAAGCCAAATGCACCCAGAAATCATGTATGAAAACGAACAAAACAGTAATGAAGATCGATGGAGGATCAAATTAGGCAAACTTTCTCTAGGGTTTTCCCCTGCCAGTCGAGCTGCATTTCATTCATCTCTCTTAGTTCAAGAAAACAGAGATTGGGAGCTTATATACTCCTTATAGGCCGGTTGGGCCACATTTGTCCTTATTCAAAGAGCAAAATGCAGAGCATAAGGAAAAGCAACATAAATATAGATTAGCAAGCTAAACCACATCAACTAACTCCTAACGGCTAGTTAACAGTGAAAATGAGCATCTCTCAATAGACATAAACATAAGGAGAAGGAATACAAGCTAGGACAATAAGCTAATTGTGAAGGCTAGTGAAGAAGCTTAAAATGTGTTAAATTACGGTGAGTCATATACAATGTGTGGGGGCCACGCACTCCCAAGTACATCACGCGCACCAACCAAGTTGAGCACACAAATCGAGTGGGTTCCATCCAAAAATCGATTGGTGTTAGGAGGAGTACGTAGTCCACCCACTTATCTATAAGGCTTGAATATACTTTTTAATCAATGTGAGATCTATCCCACAACTCACCATATTTTCTCAACAAAAGAGAATACTTTCACGTGGAAAACCACATCTCTCAAGAAAAAGACTTGTTTAGTCTCCAAAGCAAAACACAAGGCACGTACTGCTCTTGGGCCGGGAAATTTTATCTCTGACATGTTGCAAGGTGGAAGCCAAACAAAGACTCCTAAAACACACCGGTACCTCAAGTACGTGTTAATATATATAATAAGAAGGCACCTTATCCGGTCTCTCGCAAGGAGTTTGAGATTATCTAGTCCACAATTACGGTCCATTATAGGGTCCCTATCACGTGATTGGTTGTGTCGAATTTTTTTTTTTTTAATAAATAGGGTAGTATTATAATTGCTTTGAACCAATAAAAATAAGCGGACTATAGAGTGGACTATATAAATACAGACCAGATGATCCTTACCGCTCATAAGAGGTTTTTGAATGATGAAGATTTCTAGAGAGCTTGTTGATGATGTGAACTGCAGTCAACACACTATCCCTCCGATATTACAATGGCTAATTAGATTCGAACATCATGATTTCTCAACCAAAAACACGTCATTTTATAAAAGATGTCATCATAAAATTTGACTAAATCCCGTAAAAATATTTCCTACAAGTTCATTTCTTAGGCCTCATTTGGTTAGTGAGTTAAAAACCCGGAAAGTTTAAAAACATAAGAAGTAGAATATATTCATGTGTTTGGTTGACAGAATGACACAGGAATTCAACTTTCCAGGAATTTCAAATCCTCCAAATCGTAGGAAGTTTACTTACCTAGGGGGATTAGGTAAGTTCAACTTCTACCCTTTTTTAATGTGAATTTCTTTATTTTCCTATTTATATTTCTAAAAACCAAAATTCAACCAAACAACTTTTTTTTTCAATTCATGGGAAGTGTATTTCACGGGAATTCAATTCATGTGAAGTAAGTTCTCGGGAATTGTACTTCCCGCATTCAACCAAACGAGCCCTTATAGTAATTCATGGATTTTTAGTTATAGTTTCATATAATGTAAAAAAATAATGTAATAAATGAGAATATAATAATATATTTATCAGTTTCTTAAAATTGAGTGCAAGAATCTAAAATGACATATCTTGGTAAATAAATTGAGTGAGTACTTATTAACAAAAAAAATTGAAAAAGAAAAGGATGAAACCGAATCTTCTTCACGGTTCACACGACTCAAATAATTTCTATAGCGTGATTTTTTTGTGAATGTATAAGTTAGTTGAAAAACGATATATTACAATAAAAAATGATGAAAATGATTTAATAAGGGAAAGTAGCAATTAGACATATAAAAATGTACCGCTTAACATAATTCAAAATATTTGTATAATTATTGTCATTAGTATAAAAATATAAATGGAAAAAAATGATGAAAATGATTTAATATGGGAAAGTATCAATAAGACATAGACAAAGCAGATATTTTTACCTTTTCCTTCATAAAACTTGAGTGGTTTCAAATCTCATAACTTCCGAAAAAGTGTTCGATTTCGGAAAAAAAAAGTAACTTCTTCCGTAGAACACCAACTTGAGTGGTCTCAAATCTTATACTCCCTCCGTTCCAAAATACATGGTCGTTTACTTTTCGGCACGCTTTTTTAGAAGCGAAAAACTACGTGAAATATTAGCTTTTAATTAATTTTATTTATATAATTAGATACTTATTAGTAATAAGTATCAAATAGTATAAAAATTTTAATTAAATAAATAATATTTTATAGATTTTTTCGCTCCTTAAAAAACGTGCCAAAAAACAAAAGACCATCTATTTTGGAACGGAGGGAGTAACTTTCTAAAAAGCTTATTTGCCTTTTCCTTCATAAAACTTGGTTTGAAATAAACTATGATTTTTTTTTATATCCAGGTATCCCAAGATTACACTTAGACTAGTCCTGGACCCCAAGTCTCCGGCCCCTCATCGACTTGGGGAGGTAAACCGCGGGATGTGTCTCACCAATGGTCCAACCACCCCTCTTTATACCCTTTGGCTCCAGGAGGCCCACTCCACAAGAGAAACAAATAATGCTCCTCTTGGGAATTGAACCTCCCACTCGAAGCTTCTAGGCCCAGCGTAGGGTGACCTTTCAACCAGTGAGCTATGCCCCGGGGGGCTAAAACTTTGGTAGGGTAAACTTTTTATAGTGACTGGCCCCACCACTTCGCGGCCCCATACCCTAGAAACCCCTTGCGGGATTTTTTGAGGAGGCTCAGTACCACTTACGCAAAGTGCGATCAGCAGTCGCAACCTCACCTATCTGCACACGAACCACTTCACCACTTCGGCTTGGCCCTACGGATTAGTATACACCGCTTGGCCGTACGCGCTTGTGGGAATTAATATGGCCTAAATGTACCAAGTGAGATTCGAACCCGAGACCTCTCCTTTGGGATACCTCACCCTTACCACTAGAGCAAGAGGTCATTGGTAAAACTTTGGTAGGGTAAACTTTTTATAGTGACTGGCCCCACCGCTTCGCGGTCCCATACCCCAGAAACCCCTTGCGGGATTTTTTGAGGAGGCTCAATACCACTTACGCAAAGTGCGATCAGCGGTCGCAACCTCACCTATCTGCACACGAACCACTTCACCACTTCGGCTTGGCCCTACAGATTAGTATACACTGCTTGACCGTACGCGCTTGTGGGAATTAATATGGCCTAAATGCACCAAGTGAGATTCGAACCCGAGACCTCTCCTTTGGGATACCTCACCCTTACCACTAGAGCAAGAGGTCATTGGTAAAACTTTGGTAGGGTAAACTTTTTATAGTGACTGGCTCCACCACTTCGCGGCCCCATACCCTAGAAACCCCTTGCGGGATTTTTTGAGGAGGCTCAGTACCACTTACGCAAAGTGCGATCAGCGGTCGGAACCTCACCTATCTGCACACGAACCACTTCACCACTTCGGCTTGGCCCTACGGATTAGTATACACCGCTTGACCGTACGCGCTTGTGGGAATTAATATGGCCTAAATGCACCAAGTGAGATTCGAACCCGAGACCTCTCCTTTGGGATACCTCACCCTTACCACTAGAGCAAGAGGTCATTGGTAAAACTTTGGTAGAGTAAACTTTTTATAGTGACTGGCCCCACCGCTTCGCAGCCCCATACCCCAGAAACCCTTTGCGGGATTTTTTGAAGAGGCTCAGTACCACTTACGCAAAGTGCGATCAGCGGTCGCAACCTCACCTATCTGCACACGAACCACTTCACCACTTCGGCTTGGCCCTACGGATTAGTATACACCGCTTGGCCGTACGCGCTTGTGGGAATTAATATGGCCTAAATGCACCAAGTGAGATTCGAACCCGAGACCTCTCCTTTGGGATACCTCACCCTTACCACTAGAGCAAGAGGTCATTGGTGAAAACTTTGGTAGGGTAAACTTTTTATAGTGACTGGCCCCACCACTTCGCGGCCCCATACCCCAGAAACCCCTTGCGGGATTTTTTGAGGAGGCTCAGTACCACTTACGCAAAGTGCGATCAGCGGTCGCAACCTCACCTATCTGCACACGAACCACTTCACCACTTCGTCTTGGCCCTACGGATTAGTATACACCGTTTGGCCGTACGCGCTTGTGGGAATTAATATGGCCTAAATGCACCAAGTGAGATTCGAACCCGAGACCTCTCCTTTGGGATACCTCACCCTTACCACTAGAGCAAGAGGTCATTGGTGAAAACTTTGGTAGGGTAAACTTTTTATAGTGACTGGCCCCACCACTTCGCGGCCCCATACCCCAGAAACCCCTTGCGGGATTTTTTTAGGAGGCTCAGTACCATTTACGCAAAGTGCGATAAGCGGTCGCAACCTCACCTATCTGCACACGAACCACTTCACCACTTCGGCTTGGCCCTACGGATTAGTATACACCGCTTGACCGTACGCGCTTGTGGGAATTAATATGGCCTAAATGCACCAAGTGAGATTCGAACCCGAGACCTCTCCTTTGGGATACCTCACACTTACCACTGGAGCAAGAGGTCATTGGTGTCTGGTTTCAATCAAAAAATCGAAAGAGGTGCTGATTTTTTTAGGCATATGCGGTGACTTATATATATAAAGCCGATTTTCACAGGCTTTTACCGCAATTTTGATTTTCACCGGAGCGCACCCCTATATATATATAAAAGAATACTTGCACACTTTGTAAATTGATTTCTTTCAATATTTTTAATAGTTATATAAACACAAATTTGATTTATGAAAACGGTGCATGAACAAATCTGATTTATGAAACACAACATGAACATCTCATGAAAAAAAAAATTTAAGAAAAAAATAGATTTTAGATTCTTTTAAAAATCAGATTCCTAACGCATATTCTATATAGCTCACATGAAATACCATATTTTAACTTAAGAAAAACAGCTCATGAAACATAACAATTCAGATAAAACATTATATTTATGAAAAAAATCAGATTTTGGATTTATGAAAAAATCATATTTCTGGGAAAAAAAAAGGTTTTAAAGATGTTTTAGAGAATGTTATTTTTGAATACTTATGTGCATAGTTTTGGTGCTGTTTTCTGAATTTTCAAACATATTTTTGAAAATGTTATCTTTACAAACTTGCTTTCTAAAATTGCAAAATGTATGGTCTCGGATAGGAACCCGGTGAATATAAACGGCTCTATCTTCAGCTGATCGAGGGAGAAAAGCACATATTTTTTAAAAAATAATGCAACTTTGCACGAGGGCTCACACCTATTATCAGTAAAATGCTAAAAGAATTAGTAGAATATATATGTTTATTTCTTAAGAAAATAGACATTATTCATCCAAAAAAAAAAACATTATTCTCTAATGGTGCTCAGGCCCAATATGAAGAGGGTTTGGGCCTCCTGGTGTTTTTTCATTGTGAATTGGGTCTGAACCTCCTGGAGTCAGTCTATTGGGTTGCACCCTAACCTTCTTCAACTGGGTCAACACCTCCTGGAGTCGATTCTGGAGTGGGTTGGGGCCTCCTGGAGTCACTCTATTGTGCTGCATCAATACCTCCTTCAACCGGTCTGTATTGCGGTTGATCTCTATAGCTATAGGTGAATGAGCAAGGCAGTTGATAAAATACACTGCCATGATGACTGATATGGAGAACATAACATTTTTTAGGGAAACCATTCCTTCAACTTCAACTCTTTTTCTTCCTTACAAATGATTAATTTTTGGTGTTCTATATGCGATTATTTATAGAACAAGTGCATAGTTGAATTTTATGCATATGTTGAATCAAATAATAATATGATTTTCGTCCCTTTTTTTTTTCCTAGTTATGGTAATATTTTATATTGAATGCATATTCATGTGTTGGAAAAGAAAAGCCTTATCCTTTAGAATTTTCATAGAGGTAATATTTTATATTGAATGTATATTCATGTGTTGGAAAAGAAAAGCCTTATCCTTTAGAATTTTCATAGAGGATATATATCAATTTTAATTGTTTCAATGTAATTCTCCATTTAAATTTAACTAGTTCTTTTTCCGAACCTTGTTCGGGTTTTTACATAATATTTTCGACCGAGTTTGACGTATTAAACAAAATATTCGACACGTCAATTTTCTTCTAACATATTACTAATGCTTCTTGTCACGATGTTCTTCGAAATTTTCTTTTCATCGCCATAATATATTTCACATCATACTTATGAATCAGGCTGAAGAAAATGAATTATTTATATTTTTACTCCTTTTAAGGTTGTGTGTATTGTTATGAGAATCCAATTACTTCACATTGACCTATAATAGACGGTTTATTTTCATAATAGAACAGTAAAATCTATGTAACAGTATTAACCATTGTGCACTTAAGTTGCTAGGTAGTTAAGATTTGCAAGTCTATCTAGTACTTGATTAGCCAAGCATATCAATTTTAGAGTCCTTATTCAGCATTTCAATCTCCTAGCCGTGTTGCCCTTTTGTATATTATGGGTAGATGAAATGCCATGTTAGTGTTATTGTTAGTCTTTTTTCTTTGTTGACAATTTCCCTGCTGATCAGGTTATACTGCCTTCAGCACAACCCTTGTATCATCAGTTTCTGTACCTGAAAACAATTCATGCTAACTTCTCAACCCATGTTCTTAATTATAATGTTTCAAGGAAAAAGAAGAGTTACACGGCAGTCCCTGAACCTAACAAAAGATTATGTGGATTAACATCTAACGATCAATCAACAACCCCAGGTATACTACAAATTATTCAAAACCCTGCAATTTTATGTTCTTTGAAAAAAAATATTGCTAATACTGAGTATTGTTTATCTACCAGGTACCATTACAAGACAACCACATGATCATGTAGCTACTCCCCATGATAACTTTGGGAAATCTTCAGCCTTTCAATCAGTAACATATGTTGGATCACCGGTTCAAGGGTCAACTGTGGCAAAGAACTTGTTCAACCAATCTTCTTCTCAGTCCCCTCACTCAAACTCAACTGGTCCGAAGACACCTCAAAGATCTTCACACTGGCAAATCCACTACCCCTCCTGAAGAGATTTCTTGTACTACTAAGTTCAACCAACCTGACACCTCTTTGGAGACTACCCTGACTAACTGCACCACCATCATCTCCCATAAGGCAATACCTGATGGATGTGATGAATCATACAAATTTCAAAACGGTACCCAGGAAACTATATCAGCAGTTTAGCACTTGATAAACAGGTCATCTCAATTAGGTGAACTTGGCTTTAAGAGGTTAGAAAGCATTTACCCGAAATCTCCAGAGCAAGAGCCACTTCTTCTTCTTTTGGTGCTTCAAGAATCTGATTAAACAAAAGATTTAACCTGTGGTTAACTTACATGGATCAGAAAGTTCAAAAACTAAAATAAAATTTGTGAAAAATGGAAAAAGTTCAATTTTTTGAAGGGTGTAAACGCCAATCTTCATTCAAAATTTGGAAACAGTAAAACTTTCTTGTAAAAATATCTATTATAGGATTTATGGCTGAAGTCAGTGAGTCAGTGTATATGCTTGGATAAGATCATCATCTCTTGCCTTGATTTGATGAAAAGAGAATTTTTCATCATCTCTAATATTTAAAAAAAATTAGTAGTCACCATGACTTTCATCTGGAAACTAAGAGCATAAAAAAAATAGAAACATGTAATCAATTTTTATGTCCACTCTCAAATTATATATGATATATGTAACCAAGTGGGTGACAATACATGTACATTATTTTGTGCTATCTTTTGTCATTTCTCAAATTATATATGATATATCTGATTTGTTTCCTTTCCCTAAAACTGGATAACATTGCTTTTATGGACATGAAGAAATATTAAGCACATGTGAAGTGTTAAACAACCCATAAGTTAACAATTGCACATTTTATGTCATGCACACTCTCAATAACATATTGGCTGCATGCATCCCTTGGCAAGGGTTATCAGACAAAACAGAATATAACTTAACATAAATGAGTAGCTGTGATTTGTCACAAACCATAGATAATCCAATGCCTTCAAGAGCTTCACTACGGAGAAAGACATCAAGCAATGTAACATATAGCAAGTAGGTTGACAATACATGTACATTCTTACAAAAATAACTTCCCTAACAACAACAATATCGTGTTATAATCAAGTGCAGAAACCTAGACCAAGCATTATGGTGGGTGGTGGAACAACTGAGATTATGTCCTCTACTAATTGCTTGCGGTTTACCACTATTTTATATATTTCTAACCAATATCAAAGACAAAATCCATATAAAAAATCTAGGGATGCTAATTAAATCTAAAGATATTGATTTTGGAACATTCTAATATCTTCCTTTGTTATCGATAAACAACTTTGGCCAAGCCTAGTGAAACATCATGTTCAAGAAGTTGTAAAAGCAATTACATTTGATGAAAAAAAATCATAATGAATCATCCACCACACCACATCGACGTGTGTTCAAATGAATAAACACAATACAGAGTGCACTTTAAGTAGATAGAAGTTGAGTATGAATCTATATGAATAAAATCACATATTCTAAAAGTTTTGCAATGGAGAAATCTTGGTGAATAAACACAATCTACCTTAGTCATGGGCAAACCTCTTAAAGAAAATCATAGAGAAAACTAATGAAACACCAAAGTATACATTGACCAAATTCGCTACACAAGCTACATAATTAGCATTAGCATGGTGTAGTTAACATGATCAATTCAGGCGTACAACATCCTATGAAAAAGATCATAATTAGCAATTTAGCAAACTTGTATGTTAAAACCAAGAGGACATGAAAATTAAATCAGATGCATTAACATGATCAATAAAAGGTTATAGTAATGTCTTCACTCGGATGAGCTGATAGCCACGTCTTTGGGTCACCTTAAATTCCACTAAAGCATTGTCCGATGGGTCACTTGGCTCACTTAAGCATCCAAGAATGATACTAACCAATCAGTTGTGTTAGGTCAACAATGACCATTTCCCTATTTTCCAAAACATAAGCAAAATCAAACCAGCAAATATCAAATCAAAGCAGAAATAGAGTGAAATAGAGGCTCACAATGGGAGTATCTTTGATGCTGAGATGAGGCAGAGGGTCACTGGCGCTAACGTGCACGGGGGCACACCCAAGACACCAAGCAAAAGCCAAAGAACGGAGTGCTTACTACAGGCCGCGGAAGAAGAAGCAGCGGAGGAAACATAGGGGTTGCGCTTCATCCAGTTGGGCCAGCCGCCTCCTCCACCTCCCTCCGGCCTAGCCTCGCCGGAGGCTCCTTGACCGGGGCCCACCCGGAGCGGCGAGAGCACCTCGGGAGGCCTCAAACTCCCCGATATGGATACGAGAAGCTCGGAAACGGCGACGTGGTGGCTCTTGCGACGGCGGAGGATACCGGACATCGGAGACCGGCTCCGCGCAGGGCTGGCGGACCTGGATTTCGCCGGCGAGAGTCCCCGAACCACCTCCTCCTTGAGCGAAGGGAAGAAACCTTGCTTCGTCTCCATAGATAACAAACAGTAAATCCTTTTTCAAATTGAAAGGATCGAGGGGATTTGGAGCGACATAGATTGCTAAAATGGCATGTCTGGGGATTTCTTTTTTTTTTTCTCCAAAATTAAAAGAGGAAATTCGGAAGGTGAAGTGAAATCGACGGCGGAGAGAGAGAGAGAAAAAGATGTTGAAACTCAAATTACTCGGAGCAGGGCCGCTGCCACCGTCTTCGCCTCCTCTCCGCCTCTTAACCTTCTCGATCTCCGCAGGATCGGCCCAACAATCGCCACCAACACCAAAAAAAAACGACGTCGCTTCGACACTCGACGAAGAGCAAGATGACGCGGCGGCGATGGTCGATGATGGTGCCTTCTTCTGCTCAAGCACTAGATAGCACTGCATCGGTGCTCCATGGCCGTCGTTTTTCTTTCAAATACACCAGAGCAAGAGAGGAGAGAGAGGGGACAAATGGTTGAAGAGAGAACGTGGGTGAGGAAATTAAAAACTGCTTCTTCACTTTTGTTCAGACGAGGAGACGTGGCGTAAATTTTTACAAAGAGACTGCTTCTAAAATTATAAGTATAAGGGGTGGATTCATACGATTTCCTTCCTTTTTCCTAAAATTACGTTTCAACGTAATTATGTTAATAATATTTTTTTTTTAGCACAGTGTTAATAATATATTGAATGTGTATTCATGTGTGGAAAAAATATAGAATGTGCCTTTGGACTTTTCATTGAAGTTATTTAAATAATGTACTTGGAAAAACTAGGATTAGAATGGGTACATTACCAATTTATTTCTCCGTTTACCATGTACCAACCAATTTGAATTGGTAATCGTAAAATCCCTACCATTACCAACCACCGAAGGGGTTGTACCAACTTAATTGGTTACAAATTAAGTTGGTTGGTACATGTTGGTAATGGTAATTTATCAACTTTCGAGTGTTGAGAAAAAAACATGCAAATATAATACAACTTAATTAAAACGTATAAATTATTACAATACTTAGGTTTTCATCCGAACCGACTATATTTCAGGACGAAAGCAACATAAAACTTTAAAGTTATTACAATGTGTTTAAACACTAAAGCAAAAGCAACATAGTAGTAGGAAGGTATTATTCCGACTAACGCTATAGGTTTTCGTCTTAATCGAGGTCGAGTTAGTATTCCTCCCTTGATTAAAAACATTTTCTGAAGAAAAAAAAGTTAAAAAGAATAAAAACAACAGTTAAAAAGTTAAAACAATTACAAAATAATTTTTTTTAAAAAAAAACTATACCAACTAATTTGAAATTGGTCGGTAATGGTAATACCAACTTTTCCATTCTCATTACCGTTACCGTACTAAGTTTTGGAATTTGGTACGGTATACCGAACCAATTATATTGGTAACCAATATAATTGGTTACTAATTATGTTGGTTCGGTTAGTACATGTTGCAGGTTTGGTTTTCATGGTAATTTTTACCCAGCCCTAGGAAAAACGTAGTGTTATGTTCATGCCCTCTGAAATTGAGCGCAAAAAAAAAAAGCAACAAGGATCCTCTATTCCGGTCTCTCTACTTCACTCCCTACAACATTGATTTATTTTAACATATATTTAATTTTTTAAAAATTTAAAAAATCCACCCCTTATCTATACTTACTATACCTAAAAGCAGAAGCAAATCTCTCCTACGTGGATTAACCAGGGAGCTCCATTCTAGTTGTCAACCGGAAAAACACTCTTCCCTTTTTCATCAATATGTGGCACCTATGTCTGAAAAGGTAAATATATAGATGTCGACTAAGCCGAATGAGTAACAGAAAAACAAGACCGAACTAAGGGTCTTACGTAAAATAAATGTCATCCACCACTAAGTCATACCCCTGTATATACCCACTAGCCCCATTAAATAAGTCAGTTCGAGATACGAAGGGAGACCAGGCCACTTTTAATCATGCATATATTCATAGGTGTTATACAAATATATGTAAATTAAAAGTCCTGGCCCTTCACCGAAAACAGACCCATTTAATGGGACCATGTTTGGCATACCTGGGTGGTAGACTACCACCCCTGCCATGTCATCAAATTAAAATGAGTCATCATCAAGAAAAAAAAACTTAATTAATAGTAATAAATTTACCAATGTAATTACTACCCACTTTATCTTTAAACCCTTAATTAATTATCTTCTCATCTCCCAACTACTCTACACCCTTTTCCTGTTTTTTATTTAATCAGTACTCAAATTTTGACTTCAAGCGAGTGATAAATGTGGTTCATAAGTACTGTACTCAATATGAAAAGTTTGGGCAGGTAAATAATAATTATTATTTTTTTATAAAAAAGATTCAAAAAGAAAAATTATTATTATTGTTGTTGTTGTTGTTGTTGTTGTTGTTGTTGTTGTTGTTGTTATTATTATTATTATTATTATTATTATTATAAGAATCTCAACTAGTAATTACATAAAATTGGATGGGAGCCGGCTAACAAGCTGTTCTCCGCAACCCTTCTGAATACTAAAGACAATTTTAGTCAAAACATGACACATATGAAGTATAAAACTCCCGAAGAAATTTGGTAAACAAATTAAAGAGAGTTAAAACTCCCGAAGAAATTTATTATTATTATTATTATTATTATTATTATTATTATTATTATTATTATTATTATTATTATTATTGGTAAGAATATTAACTAAGATATGAAGTATAAAAAGTTCGTGTAAAACAATTCAAGAAAAATACTTTTAATTGTGATAAACAAAAATTACTTGAAATAGTAAAAATTAAATATTTTAGATGAGATATAGAATATAATTACAAGTATGAGAACTTATGAACAACGTCTTTAATTTTACAATTTTAAAATTATCGCAAAATTATCAAATCATGATTTTTTTAATTTAAAAAGGAAAAAATTGACAAATCCGAAATGACCAAAACTCAATCAAACCCGGATTCGAGTCAACCCGGATATACTTAAAACCCGTTTTACCCGGGACCCGAAGTGATCTGACCCAAATCCAAACCGATTGACCTGTTTGACAAGTCTAGTCATAAGTACTCAATATTCACTGTCGATCAACTTGCATGTTGATGGAGGTATTATTGTTGTTGTAACTAAGATATGAAGTATAAAAAGATGGTGTAAAAGTAAAACAATTCAGGTAAAATACTTTTAATTTTAATACACAAAAATAATAGGTTTTTTTAACTACTCATATTGAATATTTATATTAAAAATTATATTTAACAATCAATTAAATTAGTGTTCATATATGAGTTTATATAGGTAAGATTTATCAAATTTGATCTGATTTTATCGGATTGGACTCATTCGGATTTTCAATAAAATTGGGTCAGGCTCATTCGGGTTTCGGGACGTTCTCATTTGAACACCAGATGAGCGCTCTCTATTTACCAAAATCAAGGTATTTGTGTCTTTGAAAAAGTGATTTAAAAAAAAATGTATATGATTCAAGTCATAATATCCTCATTGTACTCATCTTTTATTAGTGAGAAATGAGAGTTTTGATTCAAATCGATCATTCATAATTCATTACATGAGTAAATGAGTAATGATTTACATCAATTTATATGAATATACTATGAGTTGATGACTTTTGGAGTTTTCAGTAATCTAGTAACTCGAGTCCTTTGTGAGATAATCTTAAATATTAATAAAGTAAACCAATTATTGCCTATATGAAAATAACTAAACAAGATTACCCTAATCCTTGTATGTATAAATTCATCTTTGATTATTCGATGAATTAGAATATTCGATAGATTCAAATATTCGATGCATTTAAAGTATTCCTTTAATCCCTCGTCGAATTTTAGAAAATAAGGTAATACTACTATAAAATTATGAATATAACTTAGAGCAAATCCAACAGATTCCCCATCTCATTCTCAGAAAAAATAGACAGATTTCCTTAAATCTGCAATATTCTATTATTTGTATTTGATTATTAAGTATTTAACAGATGATACAAAATTCATTATAAACAAGTTATTATCTTTTATGACTAAATAAAGTTATGATTTTATATTTTATTCATTACAAATTATTTGATATAGCGGTTGTTCGCCGGCACCGGCGAACAATCACTATATATACCTCCTCGCCAGGGTGCGTCCCAAAAAAAATCCAATTGAATTTTTTGAATACAAACTTAACGGGATCTGTTAAAAAGCAATGATAAGGGCACGAAATCAAGGGCACCACGTGAACTATGTAAAACAGTTGGTCACCGCGGGAATTAAGTTATATCTCATATATGGGTACCTCGTGAAATTTTCGTTTTTTTTAACTCACGGCTCATCCAATTTTAATATAGAAAATGATATTTTTTTCTCTCCATTAAATTATTTACTCACGACTCATCCAATTTTAATATAGAAAATGAGATTTTTTTTACATTAAAAATATAAAATGAAAAATGAAAAAAAAAACTTGCTATAATACTTATATTAGTTTTTATTTATTTATTTGCTTCAAAATTTTAACATTATATTTTTAACTTCTTCAAAATAATTATTTAAACTAAATTAATATATCCGTAAATTTCACTAGTTTTCGATCCGTAATTATTACGGAGTATTTGCAAAACATACTACCAACCGTATTAATTAGATACCAATTCATAAATGAGGCAAGTAATAGTCCGTATTAATACTACGTAATTAATAAAAGTAATTAAGGTATTTTCCCAATACAAATTAAGCAATTAATAAAAGGTAAAAGTAGAAGAAGGTGGACTACCACTCTGGTAAACTAAACATTTTCCCATTTAATGGGGAGAAAACAGCCGGTCAGCCATTCCTAGCATCCCAACCCGGTTCCCGATTAAATTTAGATCCTAATTCCCAAAATATAAACACCTCCCATGACAACTAATCTATGACAGCAGCTCAAAAGTATGACAGCAAAGGAAATTCAAACAGCTCCACATCAGGCGCAGACAGCACCGTTGTATAACACCAGTCACCATCCACGCCCGCAAGGACAGCACCCGACGCTCCCAAACACCACCTGTCCGACCCCCGACGCCCCCGGCCAGTCCACCTACAAATCAGGACAAGATCTCTTAGCCGGGATGATAGTCTTCATCCGAAGTATCCCCGTCCTCATCAAAATCAGATTCGCAGTCAAAGTGTGCAGGGTCGCTCACACCGCTAGTGGGATCCTTAATTCCGGACATAA
Source organism: Persicaria tinctoria (assembly GCA_037127255.1). Taxonomy (NCBI): domain Eukaryota; kingdom Viridiplantae; phylum Streptophyta; class Magnoliopsida; order Caryophyllales; family Polygonaceae; genus Persicaria; species Persicaria tinctoria. The sequence continues at coordinate 20,350,698 of JBANSL010000016.1, read as the reverse complement.
CTTGGAAGAGTTCGTCCATTGTCAGAGAAAGCTTAACATCACCCGAGATACGCGATTTAGTACCCCTGAGGCGATAAGCACCTCTCAAAACACCACTTCTTCTCTTCCAACGCATGAGCCCGTCCGGCGTTTTGCACTCATTCACCTCTAGCTCACCATCCTAGTTAGCATAGATCCCTGCTTCCGCAACCCATGAAGAAGCAACCAACTGGGCACAAGCAATAGACTTGGCTTGATTCGATGTCCTCCGAGAGCTACAGGGAGACATGTCCTGTGATGAAGCATTATCACCCTCACCCGCGCTATGTGGCACCTATGTGGCAGAAGTTGTTTTACACCGTGGACTCCCTATGTTCTCCACACCTTTCTCCTGAATAGGACTCCACTTCTTCCTTCATATTCTGAAGCTCTCAACCACCCATCTTCAAAAACGGTATTGTGTATCTCTTTTCTACCATCGTCTGCTTCAAGTTCATGGAGGCTTTTCAGGCAGGGGTCAACGCGGTTCGATGACTCATTGAACCCTGAAAATTTGAAGTTAAGCAAAACAATATTTTAGCAAGGGTCACAAAAATGGATTTTTTTTCCCAAATATATATCTTCATACAGAAATATCGAAAAGTTGAATTTTATTAAAGAAATTAGGACACTTATTTAAAAGATGGAATTTGCTGAAATAAACCTTTTAGCATGTTGGATTAAGTAGTTAGGCCCATTAATTATTTTTTTAGCAAGTGTAAACCCTAATAATTGTTTATTGGTTATCCAGCCCGCTCTTCTCCTTCCTTCAGCAGATCTGGAGATTTGGGCGATCTTCTCTCTCTTCCTATCAGGCGTGTTCCTCATCAGATCCGAGCCTTCCAGATCCGGCGTCTTCCTCCTGCTCAGATCCGGCGTCCATGGAGGTCGTAGGATCTCAGATCCGAATCTCTCGCCATCCTTCCTTCCCTCTGTCGTTCCTCGTCAATCGCCGTTGTTCGTTCCTTTTACTCAGGCGGTGTAAGCTTCGTCCCCCCTACTCCCTCCTTGTTCATCTTCAATTGGTAATTTGTATTTCCAAATTCCCCTGAATTTTGTACAGCTGCAGGAGTAGAGCATAGATATTGAAAAATTTCATTTATGGGTGCTGCCATAGAAGACGATTTCTTAATTAGTTATTGATTTGCTACGATTTTTTGGTCTGATTGTGGTTGGCATCTTAAGGTTTTGGCATCACTGTTCACTCATATTAGGTTGTAAATGAACTGCACATAAGGTGTTTGATAATATTCCTCACAGAAATCGCTTGGTTTCTTTCTTTTGGTTCCTAATTTTTCGATTACAACTGTCTATCTTGTCTCCGATTACAACCGTTTCCGATTCTGTTTATGCAATTGTCTATCTTGTCTCCGATTACAACTGTTTCCGATTCTGTTTTGGTTTTGTTGGGTGCTGAAACTGTCTTGTCTGCCAACTGTTCGATAAAATGCCCCAGTGAAATGTTTACTATTGAGGCTAATGTTCTTCACTTTTTTGTGATTGAATTTGTCTTACTTTTACATTTAACATCTTAAACTGATCTAGAAGCTTCTAGTTTTACATTGACATTTACTCATATTGATTTGTTTAGATTTAGAGTGATGGTTTTTGGAATGGTAATATGTTCTAGGTTTATGTATATCCTGTTTTGTTACCTAATAAGGTCTTATGGATGATAGCAGCATGTTTGGCAGAGTTAAAGATTGAAATGGGATTACCCTAGAAATGGGCAAAGTAGGTGGAGAAGGTATTTTTACATTTACTGGATAACATACCTGGACCACAGCTAATTCACCTAGTTGATAGCATTATGTGCATTTATTGAAGATTCATGTGGACTAACTCGACAAAACTCGCAACTTGTTAGAGTTTTCTCACTGTAATATTAGTGCTTGACCATTATGAACATTTACTGATGACACTTCACTTTAATATGAACCCTACTGCATTCATGGTAATTAGTGAACCCATATTTGTTCTTAAATAAGAAAGTGGAGGGTTACTTCACTTTTATATGAACTCTACTGCATTCATGGTAATTAGCATTATGTGCATTTATTGAAATGGTATTTTAATAGTTTGCTTTCATGTTCTTTTTCTTCATCTATGTGCTTATATATCTCTTTATCGCTTGCTAGTTAGGTGATGATAAATTTCCCTGTTTTTTGAGTCCGACAAGGAGATTGATGCCCACCAATATGGAAATGAAGAGATGGAAATGAAGAAGAGTTATGTTGTTAGCAACTACTTTGATGCCACTTTTGAGAAGGTGGAATTTTTAGAAATGTTGTATATAATTCTTGGATGGTTATGATACATTGTATTGATTTTATTGATCCCGCATTATATTGCTTACATTGATGCATTTTTTTTAGTTGATGACATGTTATAATAGGTGTTTTTACGTATACAACCAATATTAATGTCGTAGTTTCAAAGACTTTGTATTTTTATATGTGCAATAAGGTGACAATATTTTGATTCTACGTTTTAAGCTCTTATGTCATCAATTATATAAAATTGTCACTATAAATAATTGTGATTAATGAAGCGTAATAACAAATGTCATCCATGAATAAAAATTTAATGAACGTGTCACCACAAGTGATTGCATCAATGAAGTGTAATCACAAACGTGTCATCAGTGAATGAAAGTATAATCGATGAAAATAAATCGATATACAATTGGTTAAATTAAAAACATGTGGCATCAATCGATTTGATTAAAAAAAAACGGCATCAAATAATTACATTATAAAAATGACATCAAAATACCATTTTGAAAAATTTGTATCACATTAAAGAAAAAAATGTCATCAAAATACTACTTTGAAAAAATATCATCAAAAATATGGCATCACGGTAAAAAAAATATCATCAAAAAATTGACATAAAAAAAGTGGCATCTGTCGTTAACAGTAAAAAAAATGGCATCAATGATCAACGTGACATTACTGTAAACAAAAAATGTCATCAAGGTTTAAAAAAAGTGACATTAAAAAGGTGTCATCCAATCATTTCATTAGAAAAGTGGCATCAAAGTGAAAATAAAATATAGTAAAATTTTTGCATCAAAACGGTAAAATATGGCATCACTTAAAAAAAAAAAAATTGGCATCAAAATGGGTTGGTCAACGTTGACCGATCAATGGTCAACCGTTGACCGGTCAATGGTTAAACAGTTGACCATTGACAACCATTGACCAACCCACTCTATTGGGAAGGGGTCTAGGGCAAAACTAATTAAATTGATTTAGGACCTAAGTGCCCAATTGAAGATTTAAAAAAGGTCATCTACCAAAATCACCCTATTTAAAATAAAATTTAATTTTTAAAAGGTGGCTTAACGAGAGGGCTCAAATCCACGTGTCACAACCTGAGGCATGCCACGTCATTTTTCACTTCCTATCTTGTATACATGGACCAATAAAAAAACATCAATGTGGTTAATTATTTATACCATGTCATCCCACTTTCACCCCCACTTACCACCCCACTAACTCCACTAACCACCCCCAATCCCTTATAGTTAGTTATAATAGGGAACTGTATTCTATCATCCTTCGGGATGATTAGCCGTAAAACATTACCAATTTTTGCCCACTATAAAAAAAAAAAAAACCTCTACTAACCACCTCACTAACACTACTATCAAGATATTTATTTAATTAATAAAAAATTAAAATGAATGCTATGTTAAGGAATAAAACCATATGATATACTTTTTTTTATAATTTATTTTCAATGTATAATATTATAAAAAAAATTGATTTTTTTTTAGAATTTTATTAAAAACCTCATATATTTAGAATTTTATCATTAACCTTCCTATATATATTTATAATCAATGGAGTTTATGATTAACCCACCTATATTTAAAAAAAAATATCTTTAATTTTACTTTGAATGCATTAGTCCCTGAAATTTATGCTTAGTACAACCCTATGATTTTTCTTCATTTTTATATTCTAATTGTATGTTCATAAGCATATATATAAAAATCTATAATCAGTTGTCGTTTTACATTGAGTTAGTACTTCTCTTTATTAGTATTATTTAGAAACCACTATTAATTATAAATAAAATTTCCAACAAACCACTATTAATTTTTGTTTGTATTATTCTATGATTTTCATGCATTATCAAATTCTTTTGTGCATTTTTTAACATATTACTACCGACTTAACAAATACTTACATTAGAAATTTATAAGGTAACTCAAAATTTTAAATAAATACCCGTGTCTAAGAGACAAGACTCACACTAGTTCCTTATTAATGCACATACCGACGTACCCTATTTACCCACATAGGAGAATACCGACATACCCTCCCTGGCGGCTAACCCTAACACTAAATCCTGACTCCTAACACTAAAGTCGGTTTCAGCAAATTCGCGGCGACCTTGCGAGCACAGCTTTGCTTCACCGCCTTTTCCCCTCTCCGAATTCCACTCTCTGAATCATCCGTGGAATCTCCGATCATGGCGACCTATCGATAGGTAACTCCAAAACCTATAATTTCATTTTTTATTTTTAAAATTGCCCTAATTATGTTATTGCCATTGATTTTGACGGGTTTTTGTTTGATTGAACAAGGAATTTTTTGTCGCTGCTTAAGAAGTGTATTATCTTGCTTTCCCCGATCTTCATTAGGGCTATGTTTTCCGGCTTTCTTCGGGTGATGGATGTTTAGGGTTTAAATTGTGTTGGTTAGATTTTTGTGCGCTTGATCTGGTTTTGATGGAATGTTGTCTAGATTACAATTTGGACTCCAGATCTGATCGTGATGTTTCTATAGAGGATTGATTGCGGAATATGATTTTATATGGTTGCCGATTTTTTAGTATTGATTTTTGCAAATCAGTTTTTAGAGTTCAAAATTCAAACTGCTTTGCTGACGTTGTGTGAATTGAGATTCTTTCTAATACTTGTGTACTCGATTTGGTGTGGTGTGATACAGATGTAAGTAGTTTTTCTAGATAATCTCATTTTTGGCTACTCCATGTCTGATTAGGGTTGGTTTGATTTACTCTCTTGTCTTGTAGTTGAAATTTCTCTACTCTGCTTCTGAACTCTGAAAGAGACAGAGAGTGTTTATTTTGGCCCTTGTTAGTTTGATGCTTTGTATCTTGCTACCTTGATGCCTTTATGTTTCTCTATTGGGTTGTGTTCTGTGCTGACAATATTTGTTTCAAGTGATGAACTTTTCCTGGATCTTAAATCAACTACTAGGTATCTCGCGTTGGCAGTATATATAATTTCTTTGCTCCAGTTTTTCAGAAACTAGGAACTCGAATATGTTTATGGGTTTGGGTTCAGAGATTGTAATCTTCAATCTAATTACCATAAACCTGAGGTTTTTTTCTTACTATCTATTTCATCAAGGGGTGTTTACTCATAACCTGGAGAGATTTTTCATTGTTTGGAATGGCTACTTATGAATGTCCTTGCTTGGACAGAAACATAAGAATGTCCCTGTCCCGAAGGGGAACATATGGCATGTCCTTGTCCCAAACTGAAACATATGAATGTCCCTGTCCCGAGGAAACGTATGAAATGTCCCCGTCCAGAGGAAACATAAGAATGTCCATATCCATGTCCCGAAAGAAAGGGTATGAAATGTCCCTATCCTGAACAGATGCGTATGAAATTGTCCGGAATGGATACTTATGAATGTTCTTGTTTGGACAGAAACATGAGAATGTCCCTATCCCGAAGAGGAACATAAGAATGTCACTGTCCCGAAGAGGAACATAAGGAATATCCCTGTCCCGAAGAGGAACATAAGGAATGTCCCTGTCCCGAGGAAACGTATATGAAATGTCCCTATCCCGGACGAAAGCATATGAAATGTCCATGTCCCTGTCCCGAACGGATGCATATGAAATGTCCCTGTCCCGAAAGGAAGCGTATGAAAATGTCCTTGTCCCGAATGTAAGCGTATAAAATTGTCCGGAATGAATACATAAGAATGTCCTTGTTTGGACATAAACATAAGAATGTCTCTGTCCCGAAGAGAAACATTGAATGTCCTTGTTTGGACATAAACATAAGAATGTCCTTGTTTGGACAGAAACATAATAATGTCTCTGTCTCGAAGAGAAACATAAGGAATGTCCTTGTCCCAAATAGAAACATATGAATGTCCCAATCCAAAGGAAACATAAGAATGTCCATGTCCCGAACGAAAGCGTATGAAATGTCCATGCCCCGAACGAAAGCATATGAAATGTCCCTGCCCCGAACGGAAATATTAAAATGTCCCTGTCTCGAATGGAATCATATGAAGCGTATGAAATGTCCCTGTCCCGAAAGGAAGCATATGAAATGTCCATGTCCCGAACGGAAGCGTATGAAATGTCATTATCCCGAACGAAAGCGTATGGAATTGTCCGAAATGGATACTTATGAATGTCCTTGTTTGGACATAAACAAGAATGCCCGTCCTCAAGAACATATGGAATGCCCCTATCCCCAGCATAAACATATGAATGCCCCCCTCAAGAGGAAATGTATGCAATGTCCCGGTCTAGAGGAAACATAAGAATATCCCTGTTCCTTTCCTGATAATGTCTCTTTAACAAAAGGAAGCGTATGAAATATCCCTGTCCCAGACGAAAACGTATGAAATGTCGTAATTCCGAACGAAAACTTATGAAATGTCCCTTTCTCGAACGGAAATGTATCGATGTCCCTGCCCATTGAATAGGAAGTCTTGATCCATAAAATGAAGACTCTTTGTTTTAGGAAATGATAATCCAGCAGTTGCAAACTACTTGCCCTTGTTTTTCACAAAGTCAAGGCCTTTTGAATGTCCCGATCTTAAAAAGAAATGTCAAGCCTTGAAAACAAAATGTCCTTGTAAAGAAAAAAAAGAAACTCTCGGACCCAAAAAAAAAAAAAGTGATGCTAGGTTCAAAAATTGAACACGGAGTTGGCAAAGATAGTGAAGAGTTTTTTTGGTATCATTGTTGACTTTGATGAGAATGAAGATGATTAGGTTGATGCTTTGAAAATTAAAGTGAAGTTTAACATATACAGACTATTATTAATTATCTATGGGGATGAAAATATGTTTCAGGTAGAGAAATCATTGTGGCTTGAATTCAAATACAATCATCTTCCTGATTTTTGCTATCAGTGTGGTCTTATGGGATATATTGATACATATTGTAATAAAGCAGATGTGTTGGATACTTGGATAATGAAGTGGCCAAGTTGGGGTAACAGTTGTTGAGAATTCCACAATCAAGAGATAAGGAAACGGAAAGCGTTGAGGAGAGGAATGTTGAGAAGCAGAAGTTTGATAAACTAGTTGAAGAAGTTATGAAGAAAGGAGCAGGAAGGAAATCTATCATAAAAATAAGTGAGCAGATTGTTGAAGGAGGAAATCGAGAATTGCAATAAAATATAAATAAAGTAAGCAAACCGATTCCGTTCCGAGCAAATAATTACAAGACTCCCTCCCGTTGTAGCAAAAGGAAGTCAGGATAGATCCACGAGGAAGCAGGTCAGCGGATCCTAGATAGCTCACGTTCACGTCGGATTTCGACTCAGGGAAATTACTCGATATCGACCAATATAACTCGATATCGACCAATTTCAGTCGATTTCTGGGTTCTGCAGAGGGTCAGTCGATTTTGGCCAAGTAACTCGATATCGACCAAAGGTGGGTCGATATCGACCAGTCTCGTCGAGCTCTTCTGTACCTGCAGAGACAAAAACAAGCAAAGGTCGATTTCAAGTGAAAGTACTCGATATCGACCAAGGCAGTACCCAATATCGACCGGCTCAGAAGACTGTCAGTCGACCAGAAGACTCGATTTCGACCTGCGTAAGTCGATATCGAGTGCTTTGCAGAAACTTTGTGTCGGAGAAAGAGGGCCGAAGAATGTGAGGATGGATGCGAAAGATGAACAGAAATAAACCAGTTTGCAGATTCGAAGTAAACAAATATGAAATAAAACTTCCAAGACCGGGGTTAAACACAACGATAACCAAATACGCATAAGGCAAGATAATATGAATAAATAATTATGCAATCACATCAAAGGATCAAGCTTTCGCCTTTTTCAACAATTAGACAACCTTTTCAAGTAACCCTAATTGTATCTACCAATTTTATATTTATAATCCAAGTTGTTTAACATGAATCTCTATTCTTTCGAGTAGGCAATAAACATATAAAAGGTAGTGGATGATCAAAAACATAATAAATATCGAATCTTTACCTCATGCGCGCATGACTATCGTCGGGCTCACCTCGACCCTAGAAGTAGGTGGACTGCTCGCTCATCGCCATAGGAACCATGATTGATGAAAGGAAATAACTTTGCATTAAACTAAATTCTCGACCTTTACAATCTCAGCACTCCAACTTTCGTAAAAGCGCCAAAACCCTAAAAGCCTTGAACTCCTAAACTCTCTACTTACTATGGAATAAAGCTCTAAAATTGAATTTCTAAAAACTAGCCCCAATTGCTTTATTTATAGGTTTTAATCCTTGCTAATCAAGGAAAGCAATATCTATCATCTATCTAAAGATATAATTATACTTGGAAAGAAATAAATCTAATATGGTAAACTAGATAGATCCTAAAGGGTAATTAAATGTTCCATCCTTAGGATAGATAAAAAGACTAAAAGATAAAAATATATCTCAAAGCTTCACGTGTAAGTAATCTCCATTCGGAATCTTCAAAGGACTCGGATTCGACTTCGTATTGATCTGGGAAGTTGGTCGATATCGTCCAACGTTAGTCGATATCGAGTTGTCTAAAGTCGATATCGAGTTGACTAAAGTCGATATCAAGTCGTGTTGCTCGGCCTCAGCTTATGTTCACTCGATATTGACTTCTGTGAGGAATTTCGAGTGGCTCATTGGTCGATATCGAGTTGGTAAGGTCGATATCGACCTGTGTTCTTCTGTCTTCGTGTCTGCACTCCATGTCGAGTCTGATTGGGGAATTTCGACTGGCTCTTAGTCGATATCGACAAGATGTGGTCGATATCGACCACTCTTCAGTTCCTCGTTCTGTTGCTTAGCTTTGCTTGATGTGAGGTGCTTTTCCATCGATTGTCAAGATCATTCAGTAGAAATCAAGTGTATTTCTAGTGCTTCTTGGTTTTGCTCCGAATTAGCTCAAAATTCTGGAATATTAAACAAAAACTCGTGTAGAACTCTATTTCTTGCAAATAAGCATAAACTACACAAATTTGCTATATTCCCAACCCATAATATATAAAATGATAGAATAAGAAGCTGGAATAGGTATAAAAACATGGCATAAATCATGGACATCACAGATGGCGAATATTAGTGGTGTTAAACTGCTATTGATAAATACAGAGGGAGTAACAACATTAAATCAGGAGTTGTTCGGTGAATAGCCCGTGAGAATACGACAGTAGGAAAAAAATATGTCTTTTGCTGAAATGTTTGAAAATCGGAGCATAGGAAATAGGATGAAACATATTTGCACTAATGTGGGGTAGTTTGAAGTAAAAAAACAAGAAGGAATGTTTTAGGTGCAGGTGGAAAAGACTTTCAAGAAATGTATCTGAACACAAAGATGATATGGGCATGAAAGAAGGAAATGATGTTGGGAAGAGGACAATGCATGATATTGCAGGAAACATGGATATTGACGAGGAAAGTTTAGAGAAGCAAATGTTAGAAAATTTACGAGGTAAGAAATCCCTACACAAACACCCAGAGCTTTATGTAGTGTTTGGCAATGAACAACACCGCCAAGTGCCACGAGTTGCTTTTGATTCAATTGCCAAGGCTTGGGCAACCCTGTGAAAATTGCATCCCTCCAAGACCCGATGAGAAGAGAGGCCTTTATCCATCATCTTCCTTTTTTAGACAAAGATGGCTTAATGTGAAATGAAGTACGTGATGAGAAAGTCTCCAGATTATGATAGGGTGTTTATGGATAGCAAGGGATGTTCTAGAGGGCTCGTTTTTTGGTGGATAAAAGGTCTATCGGTTTTGTTGCAAGCCATCTGACACCATATAGATTTTAGCATCTAGTTCAACGAGAAAGATGTAGATTTGTTGGGTTAATGGATTTCTAAAAATTGAAAATCGAAAGCTATCATGGGAAGTATTAAGATTGCTAAAAGAAGAGAGTGATCGATGCTCTATGACTATGTTTGGGTTTTCTATCAATGAAATTTTATTTTCTCATGAGAAGCGGGAAGGATATGGCATGGTGGACTGAGAAATGAATGTTTTCAAGGAGTGTTTGCTTGATGGTAATCTGGAGAACCATGGTTATGGAGGATACATATTGACCTAAGATATTGGACATAGTATTGAGGCTAATGTCCAATGTAGGTTGGACTTTCTTGCAAACCCTGGATAGGGAAAGGTACATATTTGGATAGGGAATGGTCTGATCCCCCAATCAAATTAGTTCTAGTAAAAGAAAGAGATTGTTGGGTAGAAAAATCTTCAAGTTTGAAGAAAGACGAATTAAGTGGGACAACTGCAAAGAGCTTACCAAAGAAGCTTAATGGTGTTTTGGGAATATGATGGACAAAATTGAGGCATCTGTCAAACAACTAATGATCAGGTTTAATGAATAAATAAAAATGAAGAAGACATGATGTCCATGTTTTATGCCATGTTTTATATCTACTTTTATATCGATTTCTGCATGCACTTCATGCATTTGGGTTAGATTTATACAGAATCCATATAGTTTATGCTTAATTGCCAAATTATAGAGTCTACACTAGTTTTTGTTCAAATTTCGCAGAAATCGGACGCACTTTGGAGCTTAAAGGAAAACTCATGAAGAAGCTAAGGATGGTGCAGCTGGAGAAAAGACCATTTTTCGGCATTCATCATTCTGAGTCAAGTTCTGATGTCTTCATGAGAGTTGTAGCCCTCGAAAAGAGCTTTCCAACACATGCTCATACGCGTCAATCCGACGAACGGGGACTCAGGAAAGTGCGTTTAAAGAACAGAACGAGAAACTGAGCACAGGTCAATATTGACTCATTCTAGTCAATATCGACTCAATCTGGTCGAAAATCACAAGTCAAACCGATATGGACCAGAAGCAAGAAGTGAAGAAAAAAGGGCAATTCGATATTGACCTCATTAAGTCAATATCGACCTAAAAATCGACTCAATATTGACCCTCAGAAACCAAAATCGAGCCAAGACGGAGAGAAGCTGCAGATTCAACTCAATATTGACCGGTTCTAGGTCAATATCGACTAAAAGTCACTCGATTTTTCATCCCAGGAGCCGGAATCGAGTAGCAGAAGAGAAAAGCCGAGAAAAGTTAGTCAATATCAACATGCCTTGGTCGATATCGACTTACACCCAGCGACGTCACCAATCCGATTCCGAGCTTTACTTAAAGATTTATCCCGAATCCGTTGGAGATATTTTCGGGAGGAGATTCCTTGCGCATGAAGACTTGAGAGATTTTATCTTTTTATTTATCCTAAGGGTTAAAAACATTTAATTACCCTAGGATTTATCTAGTTTTATCTTATTTAGATATATTTATTTCCAAGTAGAAATATATCTTCTATAATAGATAGAGATATAGATAGAATTCCTTCCTTGATTAGCAAGGATTGGAAGCCTATAAATAAAGCCCATGGGGCTAGTTTTTCATGAATTCAATTTTCGGAGAGAAGTAGGGGAAAGAGAGAGAGAGAGAGAGAGAGAGAGAGAGAGAGAGAGAGAGAGAGAGAGAGAGAGAGAGTGGAGGCCAAGAGGAGTTTGTGAAGCGAGAGCGGAATTGGCTTCCTTTGGTTGTAAGCTCTGTTTGGTTTAATTTAATGCAAGTTTCTTTTCATTCAACAATGTCTGTGATTGCGATGAGGCGCGAGTAGTCCACCCACTTCTAGGGTTGGGGTGAGCCCGACTATAGCTATGCGTGTTTGAGGTAAAGATCCGACCTTTATCATGTTTTGAGCATCTACTACCTTTTATGTGTTTATTACCCATTCAATGGAGATCAATGCTAACAACTTGGATTGTAAACATAAAATCGGTAGATACAATTAGGGCTTCTTGAAAGAGTTGTCTAATTGTTGGAAAAGGCGAAAGCTTGATTCTTCGATGCAATTTGCATGATTATCGTTATTTATCTTGTCTTATGCATGCTTGGTTATTGTTGTCGCAAACCCCGATCCTGGAAGTTTTCTTTTATATAAAGTTTATTCCGAAATCTACAAAAGCTTTGTTCTTTATTTTATTTTTTATTTTTTCTACTGTTGCCCAACTCGATATTGACCTCCTATAGGTCAATATTGACTTCTGACTCTCGATCCAGAAAGATCGCTGCTCGTTTGTGTCTCTGAACAGGTCGATTTTGAGGAAGAACTAGTCGATATTGACTCCATTAAGTCGATATTGAGTGACTCTGACTAGAAATTGACCGACTTGCTGAAAGCTGCCCAAAATTGACTGAACTAAGTCAATATCGACTGTCTCTAGTCAATATTGAGTTGTTCCCTGGAGTCGAAACCGAGTGACATTTCTCCACTGCCTAGGATCCGCTGACACGCTTCCTCGTGGATCGATCCTGACTTCCCACTACTGCATCGGGAGGAAGTCTTGTAATCATTTGCAAGGGACGGAATCTGGTTTGCTTTGATTTATATTTTATTTTATTTGCAATCTCGATTTCCTCCTCACAACAAGACACTTGCTTGCAGAAGAAAGAAGCATCAAGAGCTTAATCAAGGGGGACTAATCATATACCAGATCGAGAGAAGAAATAAGATTGTAGAGAAATCATTCAAATCTTAAAGAAGGCGGATAATTACTACAGATAGAGAACACAAGTTATGTGGTGAAGGACAGGTGATATGAATACCTCGTTCTTCCACAAATGTGCCTCAATCATAAAAGCGAGATGATGGCAAAATGGAACATGAAGAAGGAAAGGTTAAAGAGAGCATTGTTAATTACACAGCTCTTCTGCTCCACAACAAATGGAGCATGCACTCAAGGAATTCATCGGTGATAAGTCACTAAAATTAAAAAGATCAGATAATTCTTATACTATAGCAAATGCATCAGTGATATGTCGCTTAGCGGTGAAGTGATAGGTGGCGGATGGACCATATTGTCATCACTCTTATTCCCAAAAGGAAAAAACCAAATAATTTAGACCTACACACCTATCTAATGTTTCATATAAAAATGTGGTCAAGGTAGTGCTAGCTATTAGGCTTATACCAATACTTAATGATACATTTGCGGAGGCATACTTATTATAGATAACTGCTTAGATGCCTTTGAAACTTTCCACCATATGAGAACAAATAGAAAGGTTACTGGGCACATGACTTTGAAACTTTACATGTCTAAAGCATATGACAGTGTTAAATGGTGCTTTTTTTATGAGGAAAATGGGGTTTAGTAATGGATTGATTAATGGAATTATGAAATTTGTTTCTTCTGTCACCTAGTGTGATCTTGTAAGAGGCTGGCCAACTGAGATCATTTACCCCCAAGAAGGCCTTATACAAGGAGAACCTCTCCATATTTATTTATCATATATGGGCAAGCATTATCTAGGTTGGTTGACAAAGGAATATTGAATGTGTATGATTGTATGTTGTATACAGAAGTTGAGATATGGGGTAGTTGGAACTTGGAACAAGCTAACTTTGGGTAAGAAGTTTGGAGGTATGAGGTTCAAGGACCTGAAGTTTTTCAATTGGGTTGTCTTAGATAAGCGAGCGTGAAAATTGCTTCATAATCAGAACAATCTAGTTGTTAGACTTTACAAAACTCCTTAATGCTAAGAATGGGAAGAAGCCTAGTTTTGTGGAAAGCTAGATGGGCGTTAGAGAAAGGAATATGTTGGCAGATTGGGGACGGAAATTCATTTAAGATGTGGAAGGATCCATAAATAATTGGACATGCTAGCATGAGAGCTATTAGTCACAAGCCTCAGGGAAGCGAAAACATGGTTTTGAGAGGGTTGATTGATGTTGATCATCTCATATGCACTATTGGGACTCGAGTAAGGTGAATTAACTTTTTTGTGCCTTTTGAGGCCAAAAGAAATAAGGCGATTCCTTTAAGTTGTATATCAAGGCCTGATAGAATGATATGGAGATGGAATAAATGGGGAGAGTTTAGAGTGTAGAGCGTTTATGATTCCATAACACTGGAGGATTAAAGTAAGATTGAGGTGGGCAGTAGGCACTAGCATGCCAAATATCAATCGTGGGGGAAGATCTGGAAGGAGCCAAGGTCACTCCAATGGTTAATGTTAGTATATATGCAATCTCAAGAAAAATAGTACCCACCAACTGACGAATACATTAAATTGAATGCCAGTAGATTTGACGGAAAATGAATTGCATTAGGAGGGGCCTGATTGTTGGCATGGTTAAGAAATTGCAAATGCAGTCCACACCTTTGATTACTGAAGCAAGAGCAATTCTTAGAGGGCATGTAACTTGCAGCTTCCCATGGCATTCAAAATCTAATTGTAGAAAGTGATAAGTTGCATATTAGACATGTGCTTCAAAAGGTTGATAAATGTCCAAAGGAGGTTTTCATGTTGATTCAAGTTCAGTTGAGTCACTCTTAGAGCTGGGAATTTTGTAGCTCATAAACATGTATGTCTCTAGCCATGGGCATTAGGTTTGGCGGTAAGTGATTCATCTCTCCCAACTCTGGTTTATATCTAAACTATATTACATGATACAAAATACAGTTGAATGTATGCGCTATTTTCCATCAAAAAAAACTTATACATGGGACATGTATGCCTTTCAGATTTGTTAAAAGAATACTCAATTACCTCATCGCTGATGTTGAAAGTGAGTACTCCCTTCCTTACGCTTATGTTGGTATCCACCGTCGTCAAGAAGGGCCTTCCTAGAATGATTGGACAAGCAGGGTCCTCTGCCATATCAATAACTAAGAAATCAGCAGGGACAAAGAACTTACCTACTTGCACCGGTACATTGTCCATCATGCCTGTTGGGATGACCACAGTGTTGTCCGTCATGTATAACTTTACATCCACAGGCTCTAGAGCACCTGTCTTAACTTTGGACCAGATTGATAAAGGCATTATACTCACACTGGCTCCCAAGTCACATAAGGCATTAAATTTATATTGACCAAATCCAATGGTTATAGCAAACTTACCTGGATCTGGCCTTTTCTCTAGAACGTCCATCTGGCTGCACTCCTCTGCGATCTCAGCCATCGACCATTTTTTGCTTAGAATCTCCTTGAGGAACTTGACGTAGGATGGCATCTCGTGAAGGGCTTCTGTGAAAGGGATTGTAATGTTGAGCCTTTGAAGCATCTTCACGAACCACTGAAACTTCTTCTTTGTTGGATCCTTTGGAGATTTTGTTGGGAATGAAAGTTTTTTCTTCGTCGGAGGTGCAGAAGGGTGGTCGACATGTGCAGAAGGGTGGGCGACGTCGTCTAGGGGGGTCCTCGACGTCGAGTAGGTTGGTCAATTTCTGGTGGGGCGCAGTGTTGTGGTCGATATCGACTAAGGGATCCTCGATATCGACCAGATTCTGGTCGACGTCGACTGGGCTAGTCGATGTCAAATAGTCCGGTGCATCCTTCTGCTCCGTGTTTTGATCGACCATCTTTGTCTGTCGCCCACTCCTTAGGTTCATGGCAGCCACCTGTCCTGTAGATTTACCTTTAGGGTTAGGTTCAGAGTATCCAGGGAGCGTACCTGATTGCTTGGGGACGGATGTTGCTAGTTGTCCAATCTGGGTCTCCATAGATTTCCGCCAGATATCGATTTCCCCAAGCCTTGAGTTGACGTCGTGCAGCTGTATGGATGGAATTGATGGAATGTTTTCTTTTTGCATGGTTCCTCCGCATCTCCTCAAGTATCAGCCGCAGGTCATCTTTCTTTCCTTCTCTGTCAAGGTGACCAGGAGCTCTGTAAGGCGGGGGATTTTGATGCTGGGGCTGGCGATAATAGCTCCAGTTCTGGTTCTGATGCTGTCCTGAGTACTGTCCTCCTGCATACCTTACCTCTTCGTGGGATTCTGCCAGTTGTACTTGATCGACATGGGGGCACGCAGTAGTGTTGTGCCTCACAGACCCACATTCCAAACAAGGCTGATTTTTAGAAAATAAGTTGACTTGTTTGGTAAGACGGCGTACCTGGTCTTTGTGGAATTGCTCCCTGACGTCCGGATCAATCTCCATTGGTGGCACATGTAGAGGCATAGATGGGGCAGACCTTTCATACCTTTCGTCAGCTGAGGCCGCAGAAGTCCCATATGTGTTATCGTAGTTGGCCAGCGTCTCAAAGGTCTCCCAAGCATGCCGTGGGGTGTACTCGAGATACCTATATGCAGTGTAGTTGTTGATCCGATCCTTAGTAGGTGCATCCAGGCAGTTGAAGATGATCTCCTGGATGACGTAGGGTGGTTGTCCATGCGTAGGACAGGATTTCATAAGCCTTTTGTAGCGCTCCCAGACTTGTGCAAGCGGTTCTCCTGACTTTTGTCTGAAAGTCGTGATTTGTTGTCTGAGAGCAGCTGTCTTTGCAAGAGGAAAGAACTTGTTGAGGAAGAGGTCATGTAGTTCGTTCCAAGTGCGAATTGATTGTGCTGACAATACTTCAAGCCACTATAAGGCTATTCCTGCAAGGGACCAACGAAAAGCCTTTATTTTGAGATATTATAGATTAGCACCATCATCAATTGCTTCACATATATCTAGAAAAGTAGTAACGTGCTCTAAAGGACATTCATTAGGTCTTCCCCTAAATTGACTCCTCCTAATTTCAGTAATAAAAGAATGACGAATTTCATAATTAACAGGGGGAGAATGATCGGTGATTCTGGAACTTCCAGAGAAGGATGCAGATACTCCTTTGCGTTGGTTGGGACATGCCCAATCTGCTCCTCAAGTTCCCCTAAATTGACTAACCCTTTTTCACATAATTAATCCAAGTTGTATTAAGATCACTTTCGCTTCAATAAACACAAACAAGGATCATCTTCAACCTTCGCAAAAGAATCATGCTCGTATGGATAGAAGACGAAATCGCATAAAAAGATTGTACCTTTATCGCATTACCTTACATGGCTACTGTCGAGCTCACCCCGACCCTAGAAGTTGGGTGACTACTCGCTGTTCATCATCAATAAACTCATCAATAACAAAAAGAAACTAAATTGCATTAAAATAAACTGAAAAAAAGTACAAACCGAACAAAGCCAGATCACTTCCGCTCTCTTTGCTCCACTCGGCCTTTCACTCTCTCTCTACTCTCGAAAACTCCTATTGGCTTGTAGCTTGGATTGTTGGATGATTGAATGATTCTTAAATCCAACCCCTAAAGCCTTATTTATAGTGTTCCATGTAGCTAATCTAGGAAGGAACAACTATATCTATATCTAAAACTTTCTATCTAAAAACACAAGATAAAACTTAATTGATAAAGTAAATAAATCTATAAGGAAACTAGGACTATTGTGGATAGATTCCTCTTGGACTTGATAGATCTTCATGTGGATGGATAGAATTCCACAAATCTTCTCTTGCAAGCACTCTATCTTCTCGAACTCGATCTCAGACTCACACACTGGGATACTCGACTTCGACTAGAACTTTTCCTCCTGGGTTGCACTCGAGCTTGGGCACCATCTGGACTCGACGGGTGTACTCGACTTCGAGTAGACTTACTCGACGTCGAGTAGCTCTGGGCTCCTCGAGTGATCTGCTCGACTCCGTGTGACTTTCTGGCTCCTGATGTACTCGACTTCGAGTAGACTTAGTCGACATCGAGTAGAACTGTTAGCTTTCAGCATTCTGCTATGTTCTTGAAACACACTTTCCCGAGTCCTCATTCGTCGGATTGACACATATGAGTATGCGTTGGAAAGCTCTTTTCGAGTGCTACAACACCCATGAAGACATTAGAACTTGATTCCGAATGATGAATGGCGAAAAGTGGCGTTTTCTCCAGCTGCATCATCCTTAGCTTCTTCATGAATTTCCTTTAAGCCCCAAAGTGCGTCCGATTTCTGCGAAATTAAACAGAAACTAGTGTAGACTCCATAATTTGGCAAATAAGTGTTAACTACATAGAATCTGTGCTATTCTAACCCAAATTCATGAAATGCTTACAAAAATCGATATAAAAGTAAGTGTAAAACATGGCAATTTAGGCGCACAACAAACACCCTATACTTAAGCTTGCTTGTCCCCAAGCAATACTTTTAATGGTCATTCAGGGGAAGAATTCAAACTCTCAACATCTTATATTCATTGTCATATGTCCCTGGAATCAATTACCATCCTCGAAAAGGTACTAATGTCACAAATCCATGCATGTGCAATAAAAGCAACATCTACTCACAAAAGGAAGGTTTATGCAAAACGATAAGTGACAAAGCATTAATAATCAAGAGGACTTCAATTTAAGCTCAAATAAGGAGTAGATTGGTAAAAGACTAAAGGTAGGATATTTTTGGCCATGTGGTGCTAATTATCCGGGGAAATGGAGTAGTTTCCAAACTTTCATACCACATTCCTTCTTCCTTTGATTTCTCACCTTTCGCTCATTCGCTCAATGCTTTTTTTTCAATATTATGCTTTTACCTCTCTAACCTCAGCACTGCCTTCTCACGAGTCGCAAACATGGGTGTCATGAATGGCCCCAGATACTTAGTGTTTCGGACTCCTCACCTTGGTGTCCCATCCTGTGGAATTATTATCTCGACGCAGGCAGGGTCGATCTACCTTTATCTCCTGAGGTGACCGGATTTTCTTTCACTCATTAAATTTTCCATAAACTTTTCAATTTCCTGCCAGACTCCAATAATAATAATAACAACACAAACACCATTTAATATCTCCATAATGTGACATCATTCTCAACAAAATCCCCGGATAGAAATAAGGTAAAGAATGGGCAATATTTGGAACATGTGGAGCAATAATTGAAATAAGGCTCAATATGTCTTTTGTGATGCATAAGCATAGGTATGGCTAAGATATAACAATATGAGCATATACGGAAAATATAAAGTCCTCCATCCTTTTATCATGTAACATTTCAAAAGCAATATCAAAAATATGCACTTCATTGTGACTTCCCTTTATTAGGCAATTTCATGCTATATCTCTAATGAATCTAATTTTGCATCGTCGAGTTCAATTAAACCTTCCATGACACTAATAAAAAAAATTCAATGGGGGTGATTTTTTAAACTTCGGAAAACGTGCATATAAGCACATAAATAAAATACGAAATCCAAAGTAGCCATGTATAAGCAATTCAAGAAATAAGCTTTAAATATGCACACATAATGTCAAATATGGTCAAATATGCACAAAGTAAGCCCTTCCCCCACCCCATACTTAAACATTACAGTGTCCTCACTGTATAAAAACAAGGGTAAAGAAAGAAACTCGCTAGGCAGGTGTGCTGATCGTCGGAATCGAGTGCAATGTTGCTGCATAAGTGGTCGACATCGAGTGAAGGTAGTCGATATCGAGTAGATGTGGTCAAAGTCGACTAAACCTACTCGACTTCGACTACAGTGAAGCCTCCAGGGTGGTTTCCTCGACCACAGGCTCCTTTTGCTCGAGATGAGTGGTCGACGTCGAGTAGGCTGCTTGACGTCGAGTACTTCTGCTACTTCTTCGTACCTACAAAAATTGTTAGAAGAGAAATATCCACAATATAAAAACTTAAAAATAATGTTTCAAAACAAAAAACCCAAAAACCAATGTCCAAAAATTCAAAACTAATTGTTTTATTTACAAGCTCTAGACTTTATAGTCGTTAGGCCGACTTTCTCCGTGAAAGCTCAAGGTGGCATCTACAGAGCCCATGCAGCTTGGGCTTCAAACAAGACTCCATTTTTGTCCATCAGTTGTAGTCCTCCTGAATGGATCTTGTTCACCGTGAATGGTCACATCTTCTTCTTGTTGAATCTGTTGGGAAACCAATAATCCTTTGATTTGGTGACATAGACCTTGTCTCCTATTTCATACTCCTTAGGCTCATCATTGGAAACCCTTCACAATCGCACATACCAAGGCAAACCTCTCCCATGTATAGATAAATTATTAATTGAAATAGGATAAAAGATGTCCATACCTTGGCTTACCTTCGCAGAATCGGATTTGGGGACCTCGGGTTCTACTCGACTTCGAGTACAAGTACTCAACGTCGAGTACGTTGCTGCGTCTGGTGGACTGTTCGACGAGGAGGAAGGAGTCGAGGAGGAAGTCTAGTCAACGTCGAGTAGGCTACTCGACGTCTAGTACTGCTCAGCCTCGGGTGGCTTACTCGATGGTGCTGCAGTCGGTGGTGGGCTCGGGATCTGGTCGACGTCGACTAGAGTACTCGACGTCGAGTACTTCTAGTCGACATCGACCCCATACTTGAATCCTAGCAAGGCATCCGAAAAGAAGTTACTCGATATCGACTTACCTTGGTTGATGTCGAGTAGGTCCCCTGTATCGTCGTTCAGGATGGCCATGATCTCCTCCACCTGGGCTTCCATATCCCTCTTTCCTAGCTCCTCGGGGGTCATATTTCTTACCTTAGGCTCCCCACAAGTAATGTACCTGGCTGATATTGACTTGACCTCTTACATGGGACCTGTATGCCTTTCATATTTGTTAAAAGAATACTCAATTACCTCATCGCTGATGTTGAAAGTGAGTAATCCCTTCCTTACGCTTATGTTGGCATCCACCGTCGCCAAGAAGGGCCTTTCTAAATGATTGGACAAGCAGGATCCTTTGCCATATCAATAACTAAGAAATCAGCAGGGACAAAGAACTTACCTACTTGCACCGGTACATTGTTCACCATGCCTGTTGGGATGACCACAATGTTGTTCGTCATGTATAACTTTGCATCCACAGGCTCTAGAGCACCTATCTTAACTTTGGACCAGATTGATAAAGGCATTATACTCACACTGGCTCCCAAGTCACATAAGGCATTAAATTTATATTGACCAAATCCAATGGTTATAGCAAACTTACTTGGATCTGGCCTTTTCTCTAGAACGTCCATCTGGCTGCACTCCTCTGCAATCTCAGCCATCAACCGTTTTTTGCTTAGAATCTCCTTGAGGAACTTGACGTAGGATGGCATCTCGTGAAGGGCTTCTGTGAAAGGGATTGTAACGTTGAGCCTTTGAAGCATCTTCACAAACCGTTGAAACTTCTTCTCTGCTGGATCCTTTGGAGATTTTGTTGGGAATGGACGCTTTTTCTTCGTCGAAGGTGCAGAAGGGTGGTCGACGTAGGCTAGGGGGTCCTCGACGTCGAGTAGGTTGGTCGATTTCTGGTGGAGCGAGAGAGAGAGAGAGAGAGAGAGAGAGAGAGAGAGAGGCCGAGTAGGCTGGATCACTTCCGCTCTCTTTTCTCCACTCAACCTCTCTCTCTCTCTACTCTCGAAAACTCCTATTGGCTTGTAGCTTGGATTGTTGGATGATTGAATGATTCTAAAATCCAGCCCCGAAAGCCTTATTTATAGTGTTCCATGTAGCTAATCTAGGAAGGAACAACTATATCTATATCTAAAACTTTCTATCTAAAAACACAAGATAAAACTTAATTGATAAGGGAAATAAATTTATAAGGAAACTAGGACTAATGTGGATAGATTCCTCTTGGACTTGATAGATCTTCATGTGGATGGATAGAATTCCATAAATCTTCTCTTGCAAGCACTCTATCCTCTCGAACTCGATCTCGGACTCGGACACTGGGATACTCGACTTCGACTAGGGTTAGTCGACTTCGACTAGAACTTTTCCTCCTGGGTTGCACTCGAGCTCGGGCACCATCTGGACTCGACGGGTGTACTCGACTTCGAGTATACTTACTCGACGTCGAGTAGCTCTGGGCTCCTCGAGTGATCTGCTCGACTCCGTGTGACTTTCTGGCTCCTGGTGTACTCGACTTCGAGTGACTTAGTCGACATCGAGTAGAACTGTCAGCTTTCACCATTCTGCTTCGTTCTTGAAACGCACTTTCCCGAGTCCTCGTTCGTCGGATTCACACATATGAGTATGCGTTGGAAAGCTCTTTTCGAGGGCTACAACTCTTATGCAGACATCAGAACTTGATTCCGAATGATGAATGGAGAAAAGTGGCATTTTCTCCAGCTGCACCATCCTTAGCTTCTTCATGGATTTCCTTTAAGCTCCAAAGTGCATCCGATTTCTGCGAAATTAAAAAGAAACTAGTGTAGACTCCATAATTTGGCAAATAAGTGTCAACTACATAGAATCTGTTCTATTCTAACCCAAATGCATGAAATGCTTACAGAAATCGATATAAAAGTAAGTGTAAAACATGGCCCTCCAAAACTATCCAAAATTGGCGCCCAGCTGATGTCTTATATTGCGCCACTCCAAAATATGATCACCTCCGCGTCTTTGGGTGCTTATGCTATCCTAATCAAGCATCTGTCGCATGAGAACCCATCCTGCCATAGACGACCCATATCCTGCCGTATGCAGCACCTATCCTGCCACCTCCAGCCCTCGTCCAGCCCCCTGCAGCTTTCGTGCTGTCACCTCAAGCCTTTGTCCCAACAACTGCAGCCCCTGCCCTGTCACCTAACCCCACCCAGTCGGTCAACCAGATCCAAACTCGAAGCATGAGTGGCAACTTTCGACCCAAACAGATTTTTGACCTCTCCGTTTCTCACATATCTATAACTCAGGAAGTCTTTGTCCCAAAAAGGGCAACCTTTGGAAATGGAAATTTCTTACAGTTGCAAATTGTGCCCCAGTTTTGAATAACAAAGTATAAGGTCTCGAAATCGACTGTTCTAGTCTCAAAACGATATATGTCAAGCCTTGAAAGCGAAATGTCCCTGTAAAGAAGGAGGAAACTCGCGGACCCTAGATTGAAGAATTGTGAAAGGTCTCGACCCCGAGTAACAAAACTGTTGATCCCCAAAATGGAGAGCTATGGAAACATGTAAATTCAATTTACCAAAATATAAGACCATATCGAAATCGGCAAGTCAAAGTCCTGAAAGGAGAAGTACATTTCGTGAAGACATACAATGTTTTATCGTGAAAAGTCGAAAGTGTTGCTCTCGAAATGAAATAAACGTCCCAATCTTTGAAAGTGGAAAGATGCAAAATACCAAAAACTGAATGTCCCTGTATCAAAAATTGAAAGTATATCTTGTCGGATGAGGTCACGAAGACCTTAATGAATTTGGTCTATTGATTATCCTCACTTTTAAAATTGATTTTAATAATTTTGATTTTTTAATTCGTAAACATATTGATAAATCGTGAAATAACACCGGTATTATAGAAAAGGTTGGGCTGAAGGAACCATTCAACCTACTTGAGAAGTTGAGAGGTAGCTCATTTTGCAATTCAACTCCAAATTGGGCAAATTGGGAGTCGATACCGTGTTTCCCATTTTTGCGTTTTCTCATAACTCATTGCTTTTCAAAATTGAACAAGTCGAATTCATTTTTGCCGGGAAAAAAACGGTTTGATTATATATATAATATATAGGATGTAATTAATTGCCGAATCCAAAGAATTAGTCATCATATAACCAGCTCCACTGAGTTGCAAAACTACTTTAACAATAGTGTTACTCAAGGTAGTTCAGGCATGTGCAGTGTTAACTTATAAATCGAAAATATTTAAGAGTACAACTACTTTAATTTATACTATTCAATGTAAAAATTATTAAAAATAAAAATTTAAATATCAAGCTTAGTTAACTTCTAAATAATCAGTTTTTAATCTAATATAATTTTACACAAATAAAATATATGTTTTTCTCTTTTAATATGATTTATGATCATTCTAATTATTCAAAATAAAATCAGATCAAAAATATAATTATAATATTTATGTTGAAGTTTAAATTTTATATTAAAAAATTAATTATGTTTTCTATCTAATAATTATAAATTGATAATTTTTATAACTATTTGAACATTAATTAAGTTTAGCATATAATTCAATTATAATCATATTCAATTCAATATATTATGGGCAATCGAACAAAATTCCAATAATGTAATGAGTGTATAATTAATAATTTTAAAGTCTAAGGGGTAAATATCGAATTAATCAAGTTTTTAGGGTACATATCCGCTTTCCCAAATGAAGATGAAAATGAAGGAAGTCAATGAAAACTCAAAAGATTGATGAGATAAATAATTAGAAGAGCAATAATGATTTATAGTTAGCATGTAAACACATGCTCCCATTACACAATAATCTCTCCCTTTATATATGAATGAATGAAGCACATTACACACCTACACTGTTTTTAATATCTTATTTTGTTACACATTGTTTTTTGTATTTAATTCATTTAGTAATGTCAACTTCAACGGCCCACAGAAACAATATATAATATCTACTTCCCTTTCTGTACTGTATTATTTATCATACGAGTGAATCAGACATGATCTTCGATCTATTTGGGCAGGTTATATATATAAGGCTTTATGTTATTTAATACTCTATAATAATAATCAAAGTTATGGTATCTCTTAAATAGAATACTGGGGTTTTTTTGGGTTTAAAAATGGTATTTTAGATTTCTAAATAAAATTTTAACCTTTATTATCTATTAATATTACTAATTCTGCTAGCATTTTGCTGACGTGTCACGCCCACAATTAAAGTTGAATTTTTTATTCAAATGAGATTTTCTTATTGGTCAATATTATTATGGAAACTTTAAAATATTTGTTTCCTATTTTAAATATGATTTGAATCCGTTCTTTTTTTTTTTTATATTTTTCAGTTATATTGCCTTAAATATTGAGACATGTTTCCATTTTTTTTCCGATTGCAATATATCTATCTATCTATCTATTATCTATTAATATTACTAATTCTGCTAGCATTTTGCTGACGTGTCACGCCTACATTTAAAGTTGAATTTTTTATTCAAATGAGATTTTCTTATTGGTCAATATTATTATCGAAACTTTAAAATATTTGTTTCCTATTTTAAATATAATTTGAATTCGTTCCTTCTTTTTTTTTTCCGGTTATATTGCCGTAAATATTGAGACATGTTTCCATTTTTTTCCGATTGCAATATATATATATATATATATATATATATATATATATATATATATATATATATATATATATATATATATATATATTACTAATTCTGTTAGCATTTCGCTGACGTGTCACGCCCACAATTAAAGTTGAATTTTTTATTCAAATGAGATTTTCTTGATATGTTGTATGTCAATTTGTGATCTATTTTAATCGTCTACGTACATTGAACATTCGTCAAGTCTTGGCTGATTTTATTCTTGAATATTGAAATTGTTGATTTATCATATTTAACCGATTGCAATAGTCCCCACAATGTCTACATACAACGAATATGTAATAATCAATTTGTAAATATTCGATTTCAAAAAATAATTATAACAATCAATTAGAGCCAAAAAAGTTTTTTTATATAATTTAATTATTTTAGACATCTTAAATGACTATCGAAAAATAAATAATATTTTAAGACTCACAAGCATTACTATTAACTAATGTTTATTTTACATCTTGGATGAGGCTTCTTAGATCACTTTTCTACCTTTAAGGATTTTTTTTACCATCTTACCTTTATTTTCACTATTTATTTCCCTCTCTTTCTAACCATCTTTCTCATGAAAACAATGAATAAGTTATGTATATCTACATATATAACTTCAAAATTATTCACACAATCATGTGCTTATGATTTTTTTTAATATTTGTAATTTACAAATATTAAAAAAAATCATATTAGGTGGTGTGTTTGAGTATTATTACTACTTTACCTTATTAAATCGTTTTTAAAATTTGTATTGTATCTCTTTCCAACTAATTTATAAATTATAAAAAAATACTTTATACATACTTTTGTTGTAAACACGTATATATATTAATATATTAATATAGTATTATATAGATATATAAAATGATGTTCAAATTAAAATAATGGATCAAGCTCCCGTGCCTTCAAGGCACGGGTATTACACTAGTATAATACTAAAACAGATGTTGAAGGATGCCACATGGCGGCACCTCCTTAAACCAGGCTTACGTGGCAAGTTCTCCTTTAATGTGGCCCCACCTAAATAATTAATTCAATTTACTCAATTATTAATTAAAATAAATCTAAAATCTTTTTTCCTGGATTAAAGTGATTTAAATTTTTTTAAATACCAATTAATTATTTTTTTATAATAACTTTAATTTATTTTTTCTCATTTATTTTGAATTAAAACTCAATATATTTTTTAGTTACCACATTTTACCCAAAAATTAGTTAGTTATTTATTTATTAATTCTTTCCCTTTTTTTTTTTGGTGAGAAATTAATTCTTTCCCAATGATTGATAGCATTCCATAAATTAGTAATTCCATAACAATTATACAATTTGATTAAAAGAATATTATGGTTAGCATGAGTTTTTAACAGGAATCTAAACATACAAGTTATGAAATTACTAATTTAACCATATAAAATGACAAATGCTAAACATACAAGTTATGAAATCAATAACAGTTTATTTTCTGAGGATGTAAATAATATATTCCAAATATATAAATTTAGAAAAATTAAAAATATTTATTATTCAATTTTTACGTAAAAGATATATATTATATGTTGAAGAAGTTTATGGTGACACGTGTCTTCTTCATCACTAATTTAATTTTTTCTAACGGATTGTGTGGCACGTTCATTAATTTCAACCAATGATTTTTTTAATAAAAAAAAATCAATTTATTCTATTTGAATCTTCTCAAACAAACCTCTTTAATTATTCTTAAACAATAACCCGCTAATTTTGAAATAATTTTTTTATGGTAAATCAATTCATTATGTGAAAGATATATTATATGTTGATTCAAGTTGTACGTACTTTAACCCTTCCTTTAAAAAGATCTCTTAATTTGATTAAAATAATATTTTGAAAGATGGTTAGCATGAGTTTTTAACAGGAATCTAAACATACAAGTTATGAAATTACTAATTTAACCATAGAAAATGACAAATGCTAACATACAAGTTATGAAATCAATAACTGTTTATTTTCTAAGTATGTAAATAATATATTCCAAATATATAAATTTATAAAAATTAAAAATATTTATTATTCAATTTTTACGTAAAAGATATATATTATATGTTGAAGAAGTTTATGGTGACATGTGTCCTCTTCATCACTAATTTCATTTTTTTAACGAATTTTGTGGCACGTTCATTAATTTCAACCAATAATTTTTTTAAATAAAAAAAATCAATTTATTCTATTTGAATCTTCTCAAACAAACCTCTTTAATTATTCTTAAACAACAACGCACTAATTTTGAAATAATTTTTTTTTATGGTAAATCAATTCTTTATGTGAAAGATATATTATATGTTGATTCAAGTTGTACATACTTTAACCCTTTCTTTAAAAAGATCTTTTAATTGTTATATCCAAAAATAAGTATACAAGCATACAGATATGTAAAAGATTTGATATTAATTAGCATAATTTGAATATATCATATCGATACTTACAATAAAGAAAGAGTCTCTTACACCACATGTCATCTTAATTGCCTATTGATCGAGGTCCTATGTGGCATTTTATTAATATATTAATCAAGTCATATATAAATTTTGTGATTTTTCAATTTTTCTTTAAATAAGTGAAATGGTTTTTTTGAATTTTTCTTTAATTATTAA
The DNA here is from genome assembly GCA_037127255.1 of Persicaria tinctoria. Lineage (NCBI taxonomy): Eukaryota > Viridiplantae > Streptophyta > Magnoliopsida > Caryophyllales > Polygonaceae > Persicaria > Persicaria tinctoria. Next base: position 20,322,971 of record JBANSL010000016.1, on the reverse strand, counting down.
GTGATGAAACTCGATAAAGTTGTGCCTGAAATTTGTAATAAATCAAGTTTGAGTGTTTTCAATTTTTTAAATTAATTGATGAAAGGATTTTTACAAGATAAACTATGAGTTGTTACATGGGATAAACTTGATCTATTTGAAAATTCCAGAAACTTTTTCCATTCACTTTGATTAATAAATAAACGGGGTTTTTTACAGAATTTATACTTTATTTTTCCCTTAGTATTTTTTATCCAAATAACTTCTTAAAAAAATGCCAAAATAAATAAATAAAAGGACCTATATTTAGAGACGGATGATGCATTTTTTTTTTACTTTTAAGTTTATTACAAGAATATTTCTTCTCCAACATTTTTATGTGTTCTCCATCCAAAAGTTCTTAAAACTCTATTCATCTAGCGTTTGTATAATATGTAGCCGAACTACCAAAATCTTTGGTCTTACCTTCCAACCCATTACCACAATAAATATTTGTTTAATACTCAAAGTAACCAATCAACTTGCTGAAAAAACTTAGAATGCTGGAAAAAAAACACTCTACAATTATGTATACAATTGTTTCCATCTAGGAAATTATGAAGATGAGACATTGACATTTTGCCAAATATTATATATTGATATAATATAAGGATTTTTTTATCCAAATTTATATTATTTAGCTATATCATTTTCGTATTATTATAATATATCTAATATATCATGTAAATAAATTATGATATATAATATCTTCTAAAAAAATATAATATATTTTACAAATCCCGTGCGTTACGCACGGGTACTGCACTAGTTACGTCAAACTAATTCTCGAGAAAAAAAATTGTCTATTTATAACATGTTTTTGAAAAATAATAAATTGAGTGTATAAGGTGATTTATAAGGTGATAGAAAATTATTGATAAAATGATCAGGTTGAATGCAATCCTAAAAAATACTAAAAAGATAAACATTGCCTTATTACTTTTCATGTGTTTTCCAATATTCTTTTCAAATACTTTTGCTAAATTGTAAGATTTACACTTTAAGAGTATTATAAAATATGTCATTTGAGCTTTAATTTTTTTTTTATCTTTAGTATTTTATTAGTTGCCAATTTTTCAATAAAATGCAAAATTAGAGTAATAAATAAGTATATAATAGTATACTGATTATTCTCTTAAAAATTGTGAAAATATATTAAAACAAACCGATACATATTACAAAATATGTCAGAACTATAGTTTAGTCTTTATTTTTGCATTTTTCTTTTCGTTTACTTTTTGTTATTTCTTAGTCATTTGCTTATGTTATTTGGTTCTTATTGTACACGATGATTGATCTATCTCCTGACTTGTTCGAACTCTCGATTTTCTAGGCTTGTTTAGATAACCGAATTTTTGTCGTTAGGAATATAAAAAGAAGACCAAATTACAAAAATAACCAACCCAAATTATCACAATTAACAAATAAGCAACAACACCCAAACCACATGGAAGGGTAAATAGGTAATTTAGTTTCCAAGTGTAAACTTTGAGATGGTTTCATACTTATAAATGTTCTTCCCTCTCAAAGCGTCTCCAGGAACCAATTCAAGTCAACCACCTACCCAACAAACCTCAGCTTACAAATTCAATTCAAACCTCTCCTTACTTATATAAATTACATCACCATTTTCGTCTTCATTCACATGCCGTTCCACCTAATCCAATCAATCCGATTAACCACCTCACCCAACTCTGATTTGTCGCCCAATTTCCTTGCAACTGCAGCAACATACTATGATTTCTTCGCCATGAAACATCTATGGCGAAGCTCAACACCAACAACAGTAGCTGCTGCAACTGCACTCCATTTCTCCTCCTCTTTTTACTTTTCATTTTTACGAGTTTCTCCTTTTCCGAATCCATCTCTTTGCCTCTAAATCTAGAGACTTACTACCCTTACACGTTCCCGGCGCCGGCGCCGCCGGTGGTGTCTCCGGAGACTGACCATTCCCCTGCCATTACACCGCCACCGCCCTCGCCGACTCGGTCTAGGGCGTATACGAAGAAGCTAGCTACCGCGGTTGCTGCAACCGCGGTAACCACCTTCGCCTTAGTCGGATTGCTCTTCCTTTTCTGGCTCAAGTTTGGCGGCCGAGATCATAAGCAATCGCTTCCGGCTGCCGTGTTGGCCCCCGCGGGGAGCCGGTCGGAGTTCACGAGGCTCGGAGGGAGGGTCAAGGGAGTGATCGTTGATGAGGATGGATTGGATGTGATCTACTGGAGGAGCCTCAAGAGCAGCACTGGTCGTAATAGGTCGTTGTCTGATGCCGATATTCATTCCGGCGACGGCGTCGGTGCCGCCGGTCAAACACAACCACCTCCGCTTGTCCCCCTACCACCGGAGAAGAAGAAGATTCCCGCAATACCACCGCCACCGCACTTTCCACCGACGAAGACAACTCCTCCGCCGCCACCTCCCCGGCAAGGCAGTGGATCATCGTCGTCGGCGATACCGGAGATACAAAAACTGCCCTCCGGTGGAAGTAAAACGCTAGAGGCCGTTGCAAATCAAGAACCCCACAACTCCATGGACAAGGACTCCTTCCAGTTAAGCTCCTCTCCTTTGATTATCTCGATCGGGAATGTTGCGATTTACAAATTCAATCAATTTGTTGTATTGAAATTCAATTGAATTGTTGTTTGATTGATGATTTAGGTACAATGGTGATATGATGGAAGCTCTATTTGGTTTGATGGCCACCAATAGGAAAGCTACCATTGAAGACGATCCGAAGCACAATGCCGAAATCTTCATCTTAGACGAGCAAAAATCGCGGGACGCAGCGGTTGTCCTCGAGTCATTCGGAGTTCCTCCCGGTAAGGTGATCGAATCCTTGAACAAAGGGAAAGGCCTGAGCATAGGAGAACTCGAGAAGCTTGCGAGGATCGCCCCTACACGAAAGGAAGAATCCGAGATCATGGCATTTGATGGGGATTCTACAAGGCTTGCTGATGCAGAGTTGTTCCTATACAGTCTCTTGAAGGCCGTCCCCTCGGCTTTTAAGCGCGCCAATGCGATGCTGTTCAGGCTGAGGTACGATGCTGAGATCGGTATCATCCAGGAGTCGTTGCGAACAATTGAATCAGCGTGCAACGAGATTAGGAGCTGCGGCGTGTTCTTGAAGCTTCTCGAATCCATACTCAATGCTGGGAGTCAGTTGAATGGCGGAGCTGCGACAAATGCGAAGGTCTTTAGCCTCGGTAAGCTGCTGAAGTTGTCGGATTATAAGAGCAGCGATGGGTCGACCACACTGCTGAATTTCGTCGTCCATAAGGTGGTGAGGAATGAAGGGAGACGGTGCGTTCTTGCGAGAAACAACAGCACAGTTCGCAGCTACGACAAGAGTCCAGCAACGCAATCGAATGACCCGGTAGCCAAGGTGGAGAAAGAGAGGGAGTTCCTGAAGCTGGGGCTGCCTGTTGTGGGCGGTCTTGGCTCCGACTTGTCGAATGTGAAGAAGGCTGCGTGTCTAGACTACGAAGCTCTTCTGAGCTCTCTCGCTTCTCTCAAAGCCCGGGTTGATGAGAAACGACAGCTGGTGGCCCAATGCAGGTCATCTGGTGGCGGTGATGGCGGATTCGTTAAGGAGATGGAAGGCTTTCTGGAATCGGCTGAAGCGGATATAAAGGCGATACAAGAAAAGCAGACAGGGGTCATGGACGCTGTCATGAGAGCAACACAAGATTATCAGGCTGCAGATTCAAGTGGTAGCAACCCACTTCACCTGTTTGTCATGGTGAAGGATTTCTTGGCTATGGTGGATCAAGCCTGCATCGAGATCACTCGGAGTTTGCAACAGAAGAAGCCTGCAACAGCTGTTTCCGGACCTGGTTCATCACAGCCGGATGTACTCAGGGGTCGGGTGAACTTCCCCAGACTACCGGACAACTTCTTGTCGGATAAAAACTAGTGCGAGTAGAGGATGATTTGTAAAAGAGGTCTTGTATATTTTCTCATTATTTCCTCCCCGGATTAGGGCATTTACACATCCGCAAACCAAACATTCTATTTTCCTGAAGAGTTTCCAACAATCTATTGTCTATTGCTATCTTTATCGGCCTATGACAGTACAAAAATGGCTTAACAATTTGGTTGAATCAATGAAATGAGTAAAGTGCATCTATGTACAAAAACTCCATCCCCTATATAAATTGCTATTCTACAGGCCTATAAGAGCCATATCTGCTCATCTTTATTGGTGAAAAAGGGTAAAATGTGGTGAAAACTTAAGAACTATATAATAGCTGAAATCAGAAGATAACTGCAGTAAAAGCCAAACTCTTCTTCCCTTACGGTCCATTGAAGGATGGTGACCAGAAAGGTTCAGGATAGTACCCAGGGCACTGTTGCAGCGAAATCGGAGGCTTCAGGCAGTTGTTCTATTGTGTTCAGGACGTCCTATGACCTAGAAAGAAACCGGCGAAATCTTTCAACTTTCCTGGAGGGCACCTTTTGTGATACTCCCAAGGTATGACCGTTGGTGCCTGTCCTTGTCATTCTCCTATTTCTGCCCTTCAGGGAGATGAAGTCTTCTGTATCATAAACATAACGCACCTGGAACAAACTTTTTTAGCAGATTGCTAAAAATGTGATCATAGGTAAAGATAATTTAGGTGATTTAGAGTTATGTTGCTTTTCTGCCTTTCGTACGCACAAGAAATATACGTACCTTGGAGGAAGTGCAAGAGACCTTATAGTTCAATGCATTTGAAATATGAAATCCTTCACTCGGGCGTTCCACTAAATTTCTGGAAAGAAAAACGTCGTTTGGATTAGTAAAGCGGAGAATGTGTGCCCAAGGTCAAAGGAGAATGATTCAAACTGATCTCAATCAACTCTTACCGCTTCATGAGTATACCAGGCTTCGTTTTGTCCGAAAAAACAGTCAGAAGGTCCTCATTAAGATAGGCTCCATATTTGGGTATTGAGTCAGCTGCAAGTTCAGGTGTATCATGTTCGTTGTCCACTAGCTGAATGGACAAGCGAGTTGGGGTGCCTGAATGCTGCAAAATCAAGACAAAGCATTAAAAAAACATGATTATTAGTACAAAACAAACTACTGGCTTTGTATTGAGACTTGAGAGTGCTATTTCTGCCTTTTTTGATATGTTATCCAGAAAGTACTTTTCATGTATCTTTAAGCAGACAAGAATTTTATAGAGAGAGGAGCATACACATTCAATTTGATACATGTTATCATCACCGAGAAGAACTCTGGTATTGTCATTATAAGCTAAATCAGCAGCTTTTCCTGATCTCCGGGATTTTTCATATTCATATAACTCGAGAAGCTTGCTTTCCATTTCACCGTTAGCTACTATTTGCAGCTGTAAAGCATAAACCAGACATTCCTTTATGTTGTCACTAGACACAAAAAGAAGTTCAACAAAAGGTTCGTGCATTACCTGTTTGACAAGCTTATATATCAGTTTGTCCAAAGTGAACAATAGATATGACTGAGCACCAATGATAGCACGACAATCATCTTCGAATTTTGTATTATCAGATGTGCCATCTAGTAAGCTAAATAGCGCATCCATGAACCTGTAAAATATCAAGAGCCTTTTTCAGATTCTGAAGCAAATGTTTCCTTTTTACTAATTGGGGATTTATGATGGATGCATTCATTGCATTGTTCACCTTTGACTTCAGTAGCAGAAAAAGGATATTTATACTGGATTACTTGCCTTGAATAAAGAGTGCTAGGAATGCTGTCATTTGAAGATCTCCATTTTCTCTCAGAGGACGAGGAGTTTCTCTTTGCTGATTGTATCCTCTCATACAGTATCTGTCAAAACAGGCATGGGGGACAGTTTTAACAAGCAAGACTAACATTATATTCAACAGAAAATATTCTACTAAAGAATGGGCCTATTGGCCAAACCTGATGAAGCCTAAACAGCACGTAGATGGAATCATTTCCATAGAAGACATGAGAATCCTTCGTCTCCCCATATGACATCGTAGTGACATGCTTTGCAAGTGGCTTCACAGTTTGTAGAAAACGTCTAGAAAATGGCAGGGATGATTCATCAATTTCATCATGAGACCCTTCCATACCTTCAGCCTCGCCTTCACTTCCAACCTTGTCATTATGCTGTCCATCCTCCTCTTGCTCTACAGGGGAGCAACCCTCACCCTCATCAGACTCCCTGACTGAGACATCTCCATTTGTAGAGGCATTCTCTCTTTCCTCTAATAGTCTATGGACATCTTCATAACCTTTACCATTAGCATTAGCTTCACTTTCTAATCTGCCTTCCCCGTGGTATCCCACTTTATTATGTTGATTAGGACTACTTACAAAACTACCGTCTGCTTGATGGACAACTTCTGATCCAGCATCTCCACAGACAAAATTACCCTCTTCCATGTCCCCAGTTGGGGATAACTCCCCCTCTTCTCTTTCATATTTGGAGTGCACATCAGAACCTTCAAGGTGTCTATGCCCTACACTGGTAGGCATGGCCCCATTTGTTACAACTGATCTTGCACAATCAACAGCCTTAAAAAGGCAAAAGCAAAAAAATTAGTTAAAAAAAAAGCTGATAATCCTGATAAATCAATGAAACCAAGCAAAAAGTTAAGGGTAAAGAAGGCATCAGCAGCAGCAAAAATAGCATAAGTTACAGAACAACCAAAAGCCAGAAATTTAGGATTTGACAAACTTAAAAGCCAATAAACTATACTTATTAATTGGTATGAATTCTCACAAGTGAGCTTAAAATGAAAGGAAACACCAAACCCAATTGATCTTCTCTAAAGAAGTACCACATGATTGAGCTTATATTAGATTTTCAAGGAAAAATATCCCCTTGGCAGTTCTACTCATGATCTGTTCAGTGAATGAATCAGATTCAAGAAATTGAAAATTCTAATTTATAAGCCATACATACCTCTAGTGGATGTGAAGTATCACCATTTGGCCTCACTTCAGGAGCACTATCAATTCCATTGAAAGTTCTGGATAATGTGGCTACAAAACCTGGCAATTAGAAGACATTTCAAACTTCAGCACATCTGACCAATACTAATAACAAACATTAGATGTAATGGCTCAAGAATAAGTTGAAATCATGTGAAACAACATGAATCGGCAACCTGATGTATCCATGTTTGTTCTCTCATTAACTTGGTCAGTTCCTGAAGAATGAGACATGTGACAGCTTCCTGGTTGATCATTTGAAGACCCAGCGATTACATCAATAGGTTTTGCTCTAACAAGCACTCCAACTTGTTTTGAAGTATTACAACTGCCATTAAGACTATCAACTTCTCCATTCTTTCCACAAACCAAATGTTCTGGTGATGTAGCCTCCCGCCCAGCAGCCATAGGAATACTGTTTTTAGCAGCCTGATCCTCTGCATTTACAGCATCTTCGGTATCCTCAGCATCCTGGGGGCGTGTAGGCACACCAAACATTGTCTCTAGGAAAGTTGTCCAGATCTCCAATACTTTATCCACCTGCTCAGGAGTACAAACTTCTGCTGAGGAGTGCTTGATGAGCCGATACAAATCTTCGTGAATGTCTGGATCAAGATATTCAAATTCCATATGTGAAATTGCAGGATGTCTGCTTCCCAGAGCAACAGATTGCAGTACATAATCATCCTTCCCCTTCTGCTCACTTTTCTCTTTAATCTCTGTTAACAAGGCTGTTTGAAAAAGATAAAAGAACACAGTAAAAAGTCATCATTTGAATCAAGAGTTTTAGTAGCCAAATCAGCTTGTAATAGTGTAATACATTACAGAAAAATTCTCCACGTGTTAACTTTTCTGTTTCCATTTGAGGAAAAATGTCTAGCAAATGCAATTTATACGGTATATGCGATGCATTATCAGTTTAAGTAAATCAGTGTGCCATTGGATTTGGTAAGTAATATAGCTATCCAGACAGCCCTAAAGGCTCCAACTAGTGTCCTTGGCATTTTTATCCAACTCCTTGCAGCTTTACAAAACTATGGGGACTATCAAACTTGTGAAACTATCAGCAGTAGTTACAGCATGGATCAGCACAAAAGAATATGAGGAATCAGAGATGTGTGATACAAAGAAAAGGTTAATATTGGACCAGGCATGCAGCAACTAACAAGAGCTCAGGAAACCAAGACTAGGTTATGTAATTCTAATATACTACATCAAATAAAATAACATAGGATCCCATGTAAGTATTGCTAAGTAATGTTTAATTTTGAAAACTCAAAAGCATTTTCTCATCCATGTAAATAGAGTACCTTTTATGCTCAAGCTCTTTGTATCCTGCTGCTTGAAGTAAAAACTGCGGTGATCAAGTGACTTATGGTAATTCTTTGCATATATTTCTGCCCAGACTTTGTTGAAATCAGCACGACATCTAGCCCACTCCTCCTGTTTCTGCTTCAAGCGTGTTAAGATAACAGGCAAAGCATGTATTGTTTTCTCCTTTACCAAGTGAACAACATCAATACCATGGTCACTATACAAGCGCTCAATGCATCTAAGATTGAGAGCTGCAAAAAAACAGAGAAGCATCAAGATAGCACCAGAAGTAATCAAAGAAGGAGAAGTATATATAGATAGGATCTCGTAACCTTCAACTAATACTATACCTGTAAAATACTCTTCTATTGGGGTAACTTCTGTGATATCGTTGCTTTCAATCATTTCTAAAAGCTCTTCTGTCCGCGTAATAGTCACCTTCACAGACTCTAACAACATATCTAATTCAAACCTGAAAAGCCAAAGGACAGCATCAGGCTTCTACACAATGCAGGCAAAACATAGAACAGGATTCAACTTATCTGTCAGAACCAAATGGTCCCTCCCTACTCAGCATATGAGGGAACATTAGTGATTATACCTGTCATCTTCACATCGAAATAGGCTTTCCTCGAATTGATTTTTCCGCATGTGTTTGAAAGAGTAATCCTCACTTCCAGAAGTAACAGAAACCCAATGATCATTCAATACCCCATGGCAGAGTTTTGTCCTCTTGCTCGACACAGATATTGGATACTATAAAATAATGAGTAGTTGTCAAGAGAACTGCAGAAAAACTATGTTCAAAAACCAGGACTGAAATTTTTTTGACAAGGAGCAGCTTACATTTTTGGGAAGAAGACGATAACTCGGAGTGCACCGCTCACAATCAGAGAGGTCAAGTTCTTGAATAGTTTTTCCCAAGTATTCATTGCTTAATGGTACAGATGGTTGATTACAATAGAGTATACTCTTTTCAGGGCGTTCTCTGCTTCCATGGTCTCTAATTCTACCCATTTCTTCCCTTTCCTGATCCTGCTCTCTTTCTCTGCCTTTGGAACTCATAGGTCTTGCCAGGCACTCATTGTTCCGCTCTTCTACAATGTAGTTTAGCATTTTGGATTAGAACGGAAAGAAGCATCGAGAGCAGAAATGAAAAGGAATAACAGTGTTAAGTCTAAAACACATATTCACAGTAAACACCTAACAGCAAACTAACATCCAAATTCAGAATATTGGTACTCCCTAGGCATATTTAACAAAGTAAGCCATACAAAAAGAAGCTCGTATAGATCCTTACTTTTATGGGAACCTTTGTCATCATAATACGATGGCAGCCTTTGCAATCCAAGGTTTTCAGAACCTTCTTCACCCTCATCAGAGTCATCAAGCATGTGATCAGCATTGTATCTGTTTGAGAGACCGTGCTTGTTATTAACGTCCCCGTCATCATGATCAAAGCCTTGATCATCTCTTTCATTATCTCTCCTGGCTCTGTCTTTATCATCACACCTTAGCAGCTCCTTGTTGGATCTTATCACTAATTGATCATCGTCGGGATCAGGTTCAGAAGTAAATTGCCGATCGGCGTTAGGATTGATCTTGTCCTTCTGTAAGAAGTATAATTGTGATGGATAAAGCAGGAGAGAGGTTGAGCATATGAAACTAAATCATCAAACCATATACCTACCCTATCAACTTGCATTGGTTGAAATGTGGGCACTGCAGAACCTCTATCTTGCAGGATAGTGTTCCTCCCAGATACAAACTTTGAATCACTTGGGAGAAAATATGTGAATTCATCAAGCAATTCTGGATTGTCTCTGAAGAGCACTGCAACCTAGAGACAAAATCATTGGTGAAATGGTAGAATCGACAACCCAATACAGCAAAACGCACAACGAAGTTGGAAAAAAAAGAGTCTAGGTAAACACACCCTTCCGTAGATCTCTTCAATGGACTTATGTTCAATACGGTACATATGCAAAATGCCTAAAAACGACTTGTATACATGATCATTGCCTTCAAATCGTGCCTGGATCGTAAAAGATAGCATTAATCATAACATTCAGGGGAAAAAAATTGCTTTCAGATACTGAAATATCTAATCTATCACCTTTATTTTGTTGATAAAAGTGATTGCTTCTTTAAATTCAACTGCTTTCTTCACAGGAGGCTCCTCTGGAAGGATGATTGCATACTGTTCAGGCAGAAAGGCATTGAAACCCAGGATTAAATCCCGGTGTCCTTTAAACAACTCCTTTATTCTCGCAATCACACCTTTAATCTCAATTCTGTCAAAAAGTTAAGAGCTTGACAGTTGATCAGCAGTTTCCACAACAGGTATACATTCAAAAGATTCCAAAAAAGTAATCAATGTTACCTTTCGGATTTGAAATCCTTCATGACCTCAAGAAACTCGCTGTATTTCTCCTTTTTGTCATGAAACATATTCCTCACAAGCTGCAGATACCTCAAGACATCTTCATTTGTTGCGTTTTTCTGCACCCTGCTACTGATATTACCACCGCCATTTGCCATCTGAAGTTGAACAGAGTTCCACTCGAGTTGGATTCGCGGTATGCCCTATAAACTATAGTTTTCCGCTGCGGGAACGTCGAACCGAAATCGTTCAGAAATTCGAACCGAATCGATGATGGCAGCGAACCCGATCGGCGGGGAGGGAAGAAAGCGAAAACGAAGGGAAGAACAAAGATCTAAGGAGAGGGAGAAGAACGACTTACAGAGAACAATCGAAGAACACGAGAACGACAAAGGTCTCTCTATGGTCTCTCTCTGGCTAGATAGACGGGATCAGAAGATCACAATTCACAAGGGTTTTTGCAAAACCCCAAATTTGCCCAATTTATTTGAATCAAACCCCAAAAAATAGAGATAGTATAATATAATTTTTTTTTAAAAAATTTGGCTGGTCACAACCAAAATCTTACCATATAAACTCAATTGATTTTTCATTATCTTTCCTTTATATATCTGAATTTTATCTTCCCTTTATATATGATTTTTAAAATTTTATCATCATTTAATTTAAAAAGAGCGTCTCCAACGGAACCTCTATTTTAAATAAAAGTAAAAAATTTAGAGAAAATGTGTTTTACTCTAATAACTCATATATATTGAAACTAGCTTAATACCCAGTGCATTGCACGGACCTTTGTTTAAAAATATAAGTTTATATAATTTTATTCATTATTTTTGACATAAATATCATAAGTATTACTCCGTATTAAGTAGTCCACAAATAAGCATTCTATAATATATTGAATAATGGAAAAAAAAATGCTAAATAATAAGGAACTTTAATAATTGGAATCAAATCGAGCTAATTAAAAAATATTATAAGTATTACTAAGCAGTTAAAAAATAAGTATTCTCTAAAATAAGTTTGAGAAAAAAATTTGTGCAAATAAAAAAAAATAGAATTGCAAATAGATCAAAGTACGTAATAAAATTCTTAATATGAAACTTTATTAATTTATCTAAATATATTAGTTCTATCAATTTATCACAAAATTTGTGGAGTTATCATTAGATTTATCTAAACTAATTTTGGGGTGAAATGTGGTAACTAACAAAGATATTACTAAGTTTTAACACAAAATAAATAAGAAAAAAATAAAATAAAGTTATAATATAAAGTAATTAATTGGTTAATTTAATTAAAAATTTTAAATAGCTTTAATTCAAACGGGTAAAAAAAAGTTTGGGAGAAATTAATATTCTTGTTAAAAGTATGATGGAATGAGATGATATTGTTTTTTTTTTTTTGACAGTGGGCAAGAAGTAGAACGCGATCTTGAAGCTATCAACAGATGGCTTGAATGACCCTACATAGAGGGTCGGCAGTCAAAAAAAGAAAAAATGATCTAAGATTACAATTACATAAATTTAAAATTGAAAAATCTAGAAAACTAAAACTTTGGTTTCTTCGAATCTAAACTGGCGGCTTTTACGGCTTAACCGAGGCTTGCATGCAAGGCGAGGGAGTAGCAGACATGGAATTTTTGGCTTAGAAGACAATGATTTAGAAGGCAATGACTTTGCTTGTCAATCGTGTTGTAGGTGGGATTTGTTGAAATTTGGGTTGGTGATTTGGAATTTTTTTTTTTTTTGATTAGGAAAGAATTCGGGTGGGCTGACCCTACCCGGCAGCATCCTTACGGATGAGGTCAAGGAGACCCGAGTCATTTTCGATATCGACTCCTCGGGCAGAACGGCAAATGTGTGCAACCTTATCCGCCACTTTATTGCCCATACGAGGAATGTGAAAGAACACTACTTCTCTCACAGTCGATAGCATGACTTGAACGTCAGAAAGAATTAGTTCTATCTCCCAAGGGCATTTAGATTTCCCTTTTAAATGGTCAATGATTACCTTACAATCACCTTCAATTTAGATCCTATCTAAATTGAGTCGCAATACTAGATGGACCCCCATTTTTAGGGCAAGAGCCTCTGCTATAAGTGGATTATGTTTACCAAGTTGCTGGTAGTGAATGGAGACTGGGCGACCTTCCCAATCTCTAATAATGACACCGGAGGAACTGTCGCCATTAGAAAGAGAGGAACCATCGAAATTAAGTTTGAACGTACCCCTTGGAGGTTTGCGCCACTGGATCTTTTTTTGCTTGTTGCTCTTTTTTGAAGATACCCTCCCGATGGGGGGTATAACCTCCTTGAATTCCGTCTCGGCAGCGAACGTTTTGTTCCAGTTATCTATGTGAGATTTGATCAGTCTTAGGACCGAATCTTTTCGCGGGATAGCGGTCTGTTGAAACAAGTGTTGGTTCCTGATGTTCCAAGTCGTCCACCAACCAAAGGCGAGGTTTGACATGACCGCAGGTTGTAGACTCTTTCCAAGTGCAGATAGAATGGGTCTGAAATCCCGAGATTGGGCAATCAGACAAGCAATAGTTGATTGGTCTTGGGTTGGAAATTTGTGAATTGCTTTGATGAAATAACATTCCAAAAACAAATGGACGTCATCCTCAGGTGCCGAATTGCACAGGGAGCAAGTGGGGGGAACTGCCGAACCCCTACACGCCAGCCTGGAAGGTGTGGGCAGGCCGTTTTGCACAATCTTCCATAGAAAATTCTTAACTTTCGGAGCGATATTAATCTTCCAAATCCAGGCATTGCAATCAGGAGATGGTAAAGACTGAGCTGTTATCAATTTGTAAGCACTGGTAGTAGTAAACCATCCCTCCCTATCCGGCCACCAGTATAGACGGTCTTGCAGATTCGAAGCAGGAAGAGGGATGTCTAAAATCTCTTGTACTATATTAGTAGGCAGAACCCCATGAAGTTTTTCACTCCACCACTTACCTCCCAAAATATAGTCACTAACGGTCTCATCCGGATTGACAAATTGAGGGCAATCAACCCTTGTCAGTAAGGAGGATGTTGTGATCCAACTATCTGTCCAGAACTTTATACTGCGTCCATTTCCTACCGACCAAATAAGGCCAGCTTTAAAAGTGTCAATTAAGTCGGACAGCTTGGACCATTGCCAAGAGCTAGCCCCAGATCTTTTGTAGTCAAAAATACTAGTGGAGCGTAGGTATTTGTGTCTGATCAAGGACACCCAGATATTTTTAGGCTCGGCCAGAATTTTCCACGGAAGCTTCATCTGGAGAGCGACATTCATATCACTAGATTTACGAATTCCCAATCCCCCAAACTGCTTCGGTTTGCAGATCCTATCCCAACTAATCAAAGGCCGGTACTGGAGGTCCTTATTCCAAAAGAAAGATCGGTTTATCTGGTCTAGTTCTTTATGCATAGCAGTAAGGAGCATAAAATTCCGCATCACATGCAATGGCTTAGCAGAAAGGTTGGAGTTTATAAGGGTGGCACGTCCTTGTTGGGAGAGAGTATTAGCCCTCCACTTTGTCAATTGCTGTTTAGATTTACAGATGATATCTTCAAATGTGTTGTTGGTGACTCTTCCATTAATAATCGCACAACCTAGATATTTTTCTATTGAATGTTCATTTGTAATGTTGAGGCAGTTACACAATTCCAGGATCCTATGATTCGGAATACCCTTGGTTGCTTGGAAGCTAGATTTGTGGTAATTGACCTTCTGACCTGACACTTTGCAGTATGAATCAACTATCATTTTCACTTTACGCCCTGCATCCACGCTTCCTTTTGAGAAGATGATGATATCGTCGGCGAATGAAAGGAACGGAATCTGTGGCCTGTTGTGTCCAATCGGGAACCCAATGTGAGTTCTTTCAAGGCTAGCTTCCGCAGCCAATTTCCGAGCCAAAATCTCAGCACCTAAAATAAATAGGAAAGGAGATAAAGGATCGCCCTGATGAATTCCCCTTGACGGAAGAAATAGCTCAGTAGGGCCGTTATTGACCAGTATTGAGAATGAAACAGACGTTATACATTCCATGACCTAAGAGATAAATGTATCGTGAAATCCGAACTTTTGGAGCACGCTTTTAAGGAAATGTCAGTCGACCCTATTATATGCTTTTTCCATGTCTAATTTTATTGCTAGCCACCCTCCCCGGCCCCTACGACTTTTGTAGGAGTGGAAGATTTCATGAGCTATAAGGACATTGTCTTGTATAGCTCTGTCAGACACAAAAGCGCCCTGCAGCGGATGAATGAGTTTACCAACAACTTTTTTCATTCTCTCTGTCAGAATTTTGGAAATTATTTTGTAGATATTGAAACATAAACTAATGGGACGGTAATGACTAGTGGTCGTGGGATCATCTTTTTTTGGGAGAAGAGAGATAAAAGTATGGTTAATTTGTCTGAGCATTTTTCCGGAGTGGAAAAACCCTTTGACTGCACATATTACAGATTTTCCGACGATATCCCAATATTTTGTGTAGAATTCAGCTGTGAATCCATCCGGCCCCGGAGATTTGTTTTTCCCTAGTTAAATACCGCCGTTTTAATTTCAGAGTTAGACGGGCGTGCTATGAGGAAATTGTTTTCCTCTGACGAGATGGAAGGTTGTATTAAGTTCAACATTTCAGTAAGGAGCATGTCATCAATTGGTTCTTTCTTGAACCTTGTCTCAAAATCCCTTTTTATTTCATTCTTAACATTTTCTTCACCCACAATCATCGTACCAGAGGAGGAGGTTATGTTCCGAATTTGTTTCCTGTGTCTTGAACCCGAAGCCACCCGGTGAAAGTATGTTGTGTTCGAATCCGAGAGTTTGAGGTGTTTAGTTTTAGCCCTTTGGCTCCAAAACGATTTTTGAAATAGTAGGAGCTTCTCTCTCTTCATGATGAGCCGCTTTTCCTTGCTTTGGTATGTTTGGTAGTTTACACCGGGTCCTGCATATTGAAAACGCAGGAGCTCCGTATCCACCTCCTTTAACTGACGGAATATATTGCCGAAACTTGTTTTATTCCATTCTTTTGCCTTTTTTTTCAGTATTTTCTGTTTGAAAATTAATTGAAACATGGCCGAGCCAGGGCAAGACGCTCACCGGGACTGCTTGACTAAGTTACGAAAATATTTCCGAAGTAGCTAGGCATTCTCAAATTTGAAGGGCGGGGCTTTGAAGCTAGAATTAACTTCAAGGGAAAAAAGAAATAGGGTAGTGATCCGAAGAGGAGAATGCACCGTTATAAGTTATCATATTAGGGAAGGATGCAATGACCTGTTGGTGGACAAGCACCCGATCAAGCTTTTCACGGATATTGAAATTTTCCTCCGGGTTCTTCCTCCAAGTGAACGGATTTCCAAAGGTGGGGAGATCAAGAAGAGAGCATTCATTTTTGAAAGAAATAAGACGAGAGAACCTGGATGTCCGGGTAGATGCCCCGCCAAGCTTGTCAGTGCTGCAAAGGATCTCATTTAGATCCCCTAGAACAATATGTGGTATAGAGGAGTCATTTACAATCGTTTTTAGCGTTTCCCAGAATACATCTTTATCATTTGGAGTTGGCGGTGCATAGACGAAAAGAACCAGCAACGGAAACCCAGCATGCGAACTTTCCAATCTGAGTCCGATGATACGAGGTGCGTGGATAGCAATGGAAATAGTAAAATTTAATAGCTGGTGAGATTTCCATAGGACTCCAATTCCACCAGATCTCCCGATAGACGGCGACCAAACCCCTTCATCAAATCCGATATTTCTCCACACCTTGTCATCGGGAATATTTTCCGATTTGGTTTCTGCTAGAGATATGATTTGAATGTGTTCATTTTTACACATTGAGTCTATTTCCATCCAGAACGTTCGTTTTCCTATTCCTCGACAATTCCAGAAACAAATCTTCATAAAAAAACCTTTGATGATAAAAGGACGAGATTTCGGAGTCCTTAAATCGAAGAAATTTTGATGAAATAGTATGAAATTACCCTTATCGAGCCATTGGATATTTAGGCACCATTTGCCCAACTGACAGGCCGTACTCGGCCAAGAGGTCCAATCCAAGGAACGGAATTGATGGTTTTGAGTGATTAATATTAGTGTATAATACTTCATGAAAGGGCACAAATCAAGACATTGGTAAACAAAGCAAAATTGCCACCACATCTTAAGAAAAGCCCACCCTAGGAAACGGACATGGTTGACAAGGGTAAATAACCCATCACACCATGCAATTGAGACGGATGGTATATAACCATCATTCAAGAGCAATCCAAATTGATTTATGAAATAGATAGAATCTAGGAAATTATAGGACCAATCAAGGTCTGAGTAGAAACGTGATTGGGACAAACATAAATAACAGCAAACATCAAAATGTCCCAAGCACATGATTATAGCAGTGAGGGAAGTTGGTATATTTAGACAATATCTTTTCCCCATATATTTGTAACTAAAACTTTCAACGTTACTCATGGATGGATATACATCAATTAACAGTCTATGATAGTCGAAATCTTTTAACCAATGCCTAAACAAACCATCAAAAAATTGTATTTTAGTAGTAACCACATAGTGCATACTGCTAGAGTTGTGTAATGTTGTAATGAACAAAATAAGCCCCAATGTGAGGAGGGACAAAATGCATACAGTGTTAGACGAGGCAAAAGGTTGAGACAACAGAAGATTAGGACACCTAAAACAGAAGAGTGTTGAGTTCCTCATCGAGTAGCACCATGAAGCAGACAGAGATAGTGAGGTAGCACAAGAGTAATCCATCCACCAAAAGGATAAATTACCCAAGGCTGAAGAACCAAACCAAGAAACAAGATTTGTCTTCCACACATGGGCAGAACCACAGTGCACCAGGGAAGTGAGGCATTGAGCATAAACAACCAAATTTCCAGCATCATCGGGGAACATAATGTAACACCCCCTTTTATAACACGAGGGAATGTCACAGCGCCAGTGATTACTCGGACTTTAATGTCTTCGTAACCACCTTAGGCTTATAGGGACATGCAACCATACTCCCATAAATAAGATGATAACAAATAATGATATGTAAAATAAATAGAATTAGCGGAAGACTTGGAAAATAAAAATAACTCTTTATTAAACTTTCCTCTAAAATTGAGGATTTAACTTTACAATTTGATAATATTACAGCGGATGACTTTTAAAGGAAATAAAATATTTAAACGCCTATACAATACATCTCTAAATTTAAACTTTAAATACAACGTTAACAATAGTTTAGATGTCTTCTCAACTTCCCTTCTCTTCTCTTCTGAGACTCGACCTAAACCTGCGAAAACTGGTCTGACGTCCGGAATGAAGGACACCAGCCATCCAAATAAAGGACGGTTAGTTCGCAAGAACTAGCAGATGACGGCTCGAAAACTGGGACTTCTTTGGACTCACACTCAGTGACCATAATACGGTATGAATCTAAACCCAAATGTGATTATTAAGAATATCTTATGTGAAGGCTTAACATTTTAAGACACGACTCATGTGACACGGATAATCCAGTAGGATTGAGTAACAAAAGATGCGAGCGACAAGCACTCTTAGGAACCATACTCCGATTACAGATGGAATATGATATAGCTTGAATTAATTGTGATCACTATAAAGCTTTGTTCTTACTATGTTAAGAAGATGTATATATATATCACACTTCGCTCACTTTCCTCACGTTGAGTAGCTTAAAACAGATTGATATAACACACTTCACTCACTTCCTCACATTGAGTAGCTTAAACACAGGTTTATATGCTATACACGTTTACCACTCTTAATAGGAATAGAATGTTTCACAATACACACTATTTGTTATAATATAATACCGGCCCCGCTCTCACTAGCAGATAGCGGCCTACTACCGGAGGTAGTGTAACATTTCTCTACGGAAATGATGATACCGGCCCCGCTCTCACTAGCAGATAACAGCCTACTACCGGAGGTAGTTTAACATTTCTCTACGGAAATGTGTTAGTTTCATGAAACCCTTTATAGACCGAGGAGTAACGGCCCCGACCTGACTCTACAACATCACTTTCACTTGACTTCACACCTTACGGTTCACATTTGGTTTACGTCGATTGATACGTTTTACTTTCATTGATCTTGATTTAATTGAGTTCCAATCGTAACACACAATCCTCACATTATTACTATTTTATTTAGGTATCCTAGGTGATCACACAACACAAGATAACCCATGTTATTTATAGGTAACATAAATGCCAAATGAAATGAAAGCAATTAAAATAAAGAATGGAAACATCAAAGAAATAACATGTTCCATTCCTAACCGATTAGCATGAAAGGACAGCAATAAATCATGTTTTAAATGACCGGTGGGTAACTATATTATTATTATCTTATTAAGGTCACCCAATTAAACTTGCCAAATTCAAACTGAACGGTAAATAAATCACACAAGCAAGTGAATTGTGATTTATTTTATTTAACTTGGCAAGCAATCAAAGACAGGAAAACAAACAAGACACGAAAGCACCAATTGAGCAGAAAGGCTCGGAATGTCACTTGCCTGATTCGTCTTGTTGGATTTCGATACCAACTATGGACATCAAAGCACTTGGCGACATGGTTAACGAAGTCTACGAATGAATAATGCTATCTTCTTTGGAATCTTGACTCATTGTGGATGGGTAGGGATTTGACGATAACGCTGCGGATTAAAGATATTACCCGAGTTAGAACAACATCTAGAACTGCAGGGTAATTTCTGAAATTTTAAAGACTAAAACTAGGGCACATTTTGTAAAGATGGAAAAGCTGGGAGGTTAGGCGTAATTATACCATCTCCTTCAACAGCTCGACAGGTCCCTTCGCGCAGATTCGACAGTGGGTTTTGGCGATGTTCTGGCGGCTTGTTCTCCTTGCACAGTGCTCCGTTTGATACTTATGACCTATCAAACTGATGAGTGCAAACTCTACTTCAGCGTGGTTATTTTCGTTTTGTTGGAAGATAAATGATAATGTCCAGACAATTGCTTGAACAGAGGCTACGAGTTAAACAAAACAGCACACGCCCACACGTGCTTGGTTAAGTAAGTTCGACCCCAAATTGATACGGTTTAGGATCAACAAATTGAGTTCGTTTCAACTTACCGATTGAACATGGATATGTGATGTTTGATACACCTTGGGTCGCAATCCCAATCGACGACTAGAACCGTAACGTCTGATGCATAAACATCCTCACTCGGTTAGTTTCGATCGGAGCCCCGATCTCAAAATAGAAATTAAGGAATTAGGGACCGGTTCTCTTACTGATTATGGGGAATGGATCTGCCATACAAGACCTAGAATGAAACAGTTGATGTTAATTAACCATCTGAGATAGTCGGTTAACTAACGGATTGAAATATGAAATCGAGTTCGAATGATAACATCTCACCAAGGTATATTCGGGGACTTAGCACGGAGGCTTCAGGACACCGTAGGGGTTGCAAGTAAAGGCGTTGGCATGACGGCGCTGCAAGCTTTACGACGGCACTAATGACAGCAACAACGGTCCAGTATGGAGGCATCGACGGAGCTCGAAAGGTGGCTGTGTTGAGCATCGAGAAGCACAGAGACAACACTGCTGGCCTTCGTTCGGAGCCACTTCGGTCGACCTGGCTGCGTGGTACCTCTCCTGGGGACTCCTAGGTGCAGTGGTGGTCGACAACGGTGGTGGAGCAGGTGGAGTCGGCAGCGACTTCGTTTGAAGGATGAGATGGGGTGAGTTGTTTAGGGTCAATCCGAGGTTTGGCGTAGCTCTCAACGGGGGTGATTAGGATCTCTAATCTCAAAATTGGTTAATGGAATCAGATATGTATCACTTTAGGAATGTTTTAGAGTTGATTCGGCTGAGATACGGGCGAGATTTGAGGAGCTAACAATCACGAATTTCAACAATTGAAATCGGTGGATCCAGAGGTAGGGGAAGGTCCGGTTCGGTTCAGCCTTTTCTATTTTATCGGTTGGTTCGGTTCAAGTGAACCCAACGGAAAACCGGTTCAAGTCCTTTTTCAATTTATAAATATATGTGTATATCCGAAAATTTATTTATTAAAATTCTACATAAATTAAATAACAAAACACCTACTAAAATACATTTTATTTTGCATAACATAATTTTTCTCCATCTTTATATTAAATATTTTTTTGTACATTAAAATAAATTATAATTATGAATCCTTCCTTGTTTTTTTAAGAAAATATATATCACTTTGTCTTAAAACACTATAACTTAAAAACTAATTTATTTATAAGATGAAATATCTTTAAACCAATTATAAAACTTTATACATATACAATTTATTAGAAAAAAATATTTCTAAGCCCAAAATAAAATAACTTTTATTACGAAAATTATATTTACATAAAACGAAATACCCAAAGATAATTTGGGGTATTTCATATATCCACCCTTAAAAATAAGTTTCGTCCCGAAACTTAGAAAACGAAAAGGAGTAGGGAGAAGAGGTATAAAGGAAAGAGAGTACGGTACTGAGATGTTTTAACATTGATCACGAAAGATACCAAGAGTTAACGAGCAGAAGCTTAGAATTAAATGTGAACGAATCTCTCTTTATTTTGAAATATATGGAATTTTACCTTATAAAATAATTAAGTTACTTATTATGTATATAAATAACTAAAACAAAATGAAATGCCCCGAAAATAATTTGGGGATATAATATAAAGAAATTATTATTATTTGAATTATAGAAGAAATACCCAAAAATAATTTGGGGTATTTCACGTAATCCCCTCAGCTTTCACCTCGTTGCCCTCTCGGGGTTTGTTGCCCTTTCGGGAGTTGTTGCCCTTTCGAGGATTGTTGAGCGAAGGAACTCCGTCCTTCACAATGTTTTGCTTACCTTCGACAGGGATCCGGATTGTCTTAGCAGACACTAAACCAAGCATAAAATTGGTAAGTAGCAGAAATGGGGGAGAATAAGAAATTCTCATTTTAAGCAAATATAAATCACTTAAATTCATCAAGCAATGAACAATCAATATAGTCCCAGGCAAGCAAGAGATATAGAATCTATGTAAGAGAATATTGTTCCACACTAACCAACAACCCAAGAGGGAGGGATGATCAGTAATGGGTTGCTTGAAAGCAATATTCAAACCCTTAACAAGGAGGTGGGTGTGACTCGAAATCACTGCTTTGAATGACATACATGAGTAGTTGACAGTCTTAGTTATTCTCTGTTTAAAAAACCAACCGAAAATTTCCTCAAACTTCATCAAGCACAAAACAGCTCTCTTATGGATGGAGAATGAAACAAAGTGTGAGTACACATGATACCTGGGATTGAGCAACTGCAATAGCAGCCCCCAACAGAGGAGTCCGGAGAGAGAGCGACTCCGACCCCAAGAACACCCGATCTCCAACAAAACAAGTTGACGCCTCCAACCCCAAGCAAAAGGAGTCTTCATCCACTTTCTTAGGATTTTTGTAAACGGCACTTCAACCCACCAACCAGCCTTAAACACAATCGAGTTCCGACCACCTGAGAACACGAACCCAGTAGAAATCATCGCAACCGCACCAACAGAAGGCCCTCGAACAGCCAGGCCACGCAGCCCCTTGGATTTGATCTCTTCAGGGCAGCGGGTAGCGCCGACGAAGACAGACCCCCACAGAGCACCCGACTGGACAGCGCTGCACTACCCCCCCATCCGGCAAGGCACCTTTTTCCTCTTTCTAAAGTTTTTAACCACCTTGTCGCCTCGTCGGCGTCTGACATCATGAGCTTCAGATCGACCACCGCCGATCTCACAGTCCAGGAAAATCTCCCAGAAATCATGAGGGAAAACATAATTAAATGGGTTTAGAGGAGTGAGGAAGGTAGGTTTGAGACTCGATTCAACATCGAGGAGGGATTTGAGGCTAGAATCGGAGAAAACCTGGCCGGAATCCGCGAGAGATTTAGGGATTTGAGGATTGGGTTGGGGGCGCGTGAGCCGGAGGCACAACGCGTTGTTTTGCCTAGCAAAGGGGTTTTTCATCGTATCTCTTATCTTTTTCTTAAGATGGTGATTTGGATTTGTATTACAGGGTTGAGGTTAATTTTGGTTTGTGGAGGATTAAAGGTAGGTATGATAATCAGATTTGAAAGTTAGGGAGAGAGCCGGAGAGGGGAGGTTGCGTCAGCCACCACAACCGGGGAGGTGAGGATGTCGGCGAGGATCATCAATGACGGAGAATGATGCTCAACAGAAGAGGAGCGAGGTGTGAGGCACCGAGATGGAGGAGGCGTCGACGGAAGGCTCGATAGATGAAGAGGATGCCAGTGGAGGAAGCTTTTGAGACAGAGAATCGCCGGAGACATAACCGCTGTAGAGGGTCGCCGAGGAAAAGACAAGTACCCAGCGACGGCGGAGGCGGTTGGGTTTTAAAGGAGGGAGATGAGCGCTTGTGGGGCTGTTGCACAGGTCATCGGAACCAACGGCTGCGGAAGTCGGGGCTGTTGCACAGGCCATCGGAACCAACAGAGGTGACGACGGCGGCCGGGGCTAGGCAATAGAAGGTGAGCCAAAAGGGTTGGGTTTTCAGGGGAGGTTTTCGGAGGGAGTTGTGGGTTTCAGAAGGCAGCGACAGGAATGGGTGTCATCAGAAATGGGTCCCTATCCTCAACCCTCCCCCCCCCCCCCCCCCCCCCTCCTCCTACCCTCACAAACCCCAACTTATCTAATGATTAAAATAATTTTTTAAAAAAATTACTTAAAATAATACGAACTATCAGATGTGAATAAAAAATAAAAAATAATAAGAACTTTAAAATCCACTAACTCATGTACAAACTATCCACATTAATAAAAAATAATATGGTTTCAAATTTGTGCTAAAAATGAAATAAACAAAAAAGTTGGTGGAATATTGTAATTAATTTCCAAACATACTATACACCTCCTTCCTCCTCGACGTTCACTGCCACACCGTAAAGAGAACTCGGAGAAGACAAAGGCGGCATCGACACAAATAGCAGTTGGTGGCAATAGGACCAGGTGGTGAGCCGAATCTAGTTTCGGCCTTTCCAGGGACAAATACTATCGGTGGCTCCAACCGTCAATGGGGTCGCCGACGATGCGAATTGGGGATTCGAGAGGGATTCAACTGTTTGATAGAACGAAAATAAATGTTGAGATTCGAGTGTTTCATTGAAAAAAATATGTGTGTGAAGCTCATCTTTGCTCAATTTATGATAAGAACGTTGATTTTCTTCCCAATCCAACGATAATAAATTTCTAGGGTTTTCGAATATGAACGGAATTGGAGAAGAATTTGGAATTGAAATCACTCAATTTCTATGAAATCACATTATAAATTAAATTTTGGACTAGATTGATGTTGATTATGTGCAATTTGAAGTGAATTGGTGAAATCGTCATGGGAGACCAAGCTTTTGTGCACTGTCTGTGCACTGGTGGTGACAATACGTGACTGTAAGGAGGAGGAAGTTGGATATGTTTTGGAAAGTAATTACAATATTTCACTAACTTTCTTGTTTATTTCATTTTTATTCATTTTTAGCACAAATTTAAAACCATATTATTTTTTGTTAATGTGGACATAGTTTGTACATGAGTTAATTAATTTTAAAGTTCGTATTATTTTTTGTTCACACTTAATAGTTAGTATTTTTAGTCATTTTTCCTTAAAAAAAGGGGGGAATTTATGTGAGAGGGGGACGGGATCGGGGACAGATGATTTACACCCGAGGTGAATAATCCACACCATAAACCAATAGCTTTATAACAATTATAGTAAATTTGTTGAATTATCATTAAATTTATTTTAATTAATAATTGATTAAATTGTGTTAGTTATATAGGTGGGCCGCACTAATTCTCCAAAATTGATTAAATTATATTTAGAGATATTGATATTTATTTATCCATTCTGGAGAATTTTTCAAAGAGCCAGTGAAAATGCTCTAACATTTTTTATTCATTTCAACCATAAACGATTACTGGTTCTAGCATAATTACATTAAAAAATCAACTTAATCATAATTACAATTAATTATCGGTAGTTGTTGCAAAATTAAAATTAAAATACTCAAACTAACTAGGACAGGGAGGAGAAAGAGAAGTGCGAAATAAATCATGTGATAGGATAAACGTATGGTGAAGAAGTTTACGCAAGGAGAAGTAGGTTTAAAGTGTTACTCTTGTGCACCTTCTTTTCTTGAGTCACAATAGGGAGAAGATGGAAATGGGTGTTAAAACACACACTCATGGTAAATAAACAAGTCAATTAGAAATGAAAACCTACATTTCGATGATTTTGCTTCGTATGACAAATCATATGGGGCCTTAGAAACAACGTTATCTCCAGTAAAAATAATATCGAGCATATATCTGCGATTGCCCAACAAGTAATCATCAATATTGCAAACTGGAACAAGACACAACCAAAGGAAAACTCCACAAAACCTAAGCAACAAAAACTAACAAGGTGGCAAAAAAACCAATTAAGGGGTTTTCCGGAGAATGTTGCATAAATGGCATTATCCGGGACAATGTTGGTCAAGTTATTGATTTGTTTCAATGTAGGATTCGTGCTTCAAACTAAAGCTCAAGCACTTTACACTGGATTACAGATAGGTCTAGACATGGGTCTTCGAAATGTCATTATTAAAGGACATAGCCTCAAAGTCATCAACGCCATCAACATTCAACAACAACACGAATCCTCCCTGGAAAATCTCAAGAACGATTGAGAATATTTGTCACTATAAGGATAGCTTCAGCAACCTTGGGTTCGTATGGGACGGAGTTAATAAACTGACTAAAATTATAAACAGGGTAAAATTTATAAACATAGTTAAAATTTTAAACAACAATATAATATGCGTATGGGGCAAAAAACAGTTTATTTGTAAAAAGTAGAGTTTATTTGGTTGTTATTAGGGATATTGTGGTACTTTCAAACGAAATAAGATAAAAGAGAAGAGGTAAAACAATACTTTTGCAAAATAAACACCCAAATAACCTCCTTTTTAATTTGTAGCTTTTTTTTAACAAATTTTTTTAACTGTTTTTATGTTTATTTTGCTCATCCATTCAACCAATAATGTTGTTTATTTTTTAAACAACCATAAACATTTATTTTTTAGTTGTTCTTTTTAACAGTCATACATACCCAAGGGAGAAGATGGAGAAGATTTGTCGCTTTAAGGATAGTTTCACCTTTTTGAGTCACAATAGGGAGAAGATGGAGATGGGTGTTAAAACACACAATCATGAAAGCCTACATTTCTAAGACCTTTGCTAGCTTCATATGGCTAGTAGGGCTGGGGAAAATTTCCCACGAAAACCATACCAACACGTGCCAACCGAACCAATTGTCAGAAGTCGGTACGATAATGGTAATCGAAACGGAAAAGTTGGGATTACCATTACCAACCGATTTGCAATTGGTTGGTACGGTAATTACCAACCAACTACTACCAATATACATTTAGTTTTATTTTAAAATTATATTTTCATTGTTTTAAGATTACATTAAGTTGGAGTATTTTTTTTGGGTTCTAAGACTTGTTGTTTATTAGTGTTGTTTGTTATTCAAGTTAATAAGTACTCTGTATTACCTATTTTTTATTTTGTTTTTGATACTAGTATTACCTATTAACTTGATTTCTTTTTATATTGGTTATCTTTATAAAATGTTTTTAATCAAGAGAGGAATACTAGCTCGGCTTCGGTTCAGACTAAAACTAAATTTTATTCGGAAGCTAGTGGACATGTTATTTTGAATATTATCGGGACTATTTAAGTCTTTATATTGCTTTTGTGCTTAAATGCATGAATAATTTCAGTATTTATGTTGTTGCTACTTATAAATTTTAAATTTTATTTAAGTTGTATTGTCTTTGATTATTTATATGTTTTTTTCATCAATACCCAAAACATGGTAAAATACCATTACCAACACGTACCAACCAACTTAATTGGTAACCAATTAAGTTGGTACAACCCCTTCGGTGGTTGGTAATGGTTTGGATTTTAGTATTACCAATTATAATTGGTTGGTACGTGGTAATGACAAAAACTAATTGGTATTGTACCAATTCCACCCCTAATGGCTAGGGTTGACAATTTTCCCCGCACCCGAATCACCGGACCCAAAAAAATGGGTGAAAACTAGAAAAAAGCAGATGATAAGTGGATGATAGGTCGGGTTAGATGTGGGTGATGATTTTTTTCACTTGCACCCGACCCACCACCTAACACATCATCCATCAGCCGCTACCATCCACTACCCATTTACAATATTTATTTGTATATTTTATTATTGTGATTTATGAATAAAATAGATACGGTAGAGAACCGGTCCATTTCGGCTTGTTTTCTAGTGCGATCCGTCCTCAATCTTGTTCCAGTTTCATGCATTCTTTATCCGATCTATATACCGATCTACCTTTTTTGTTCTTCGTTGATTATGTATTTGATAGTTTTTTCCCACTTAATTTCTCTCTTAAGATATACATATCTTTCCCAAGGCTGATAGAACCCCCCCCCCCCCCCCCCCCCCTAATTCCAATTTGTTGTACGAGTCCATGACAGAATTCTTCCATGATCTCCACTAGTCTCATCCACTGCCACAATGCATGTTTTTTTTCTTTGTAATCTCAAAGAGACGCTTCCGTCCTATACATTTCCAGTTTGTAAGGCTTTGTTTATGTGTTTTAATTTATTAAGGCCTAGACCATCCCGTTTATTTAGCTTGCGAACAATTTTTTGTTTTTTAATGTTTTTTTTTGCTATAAATTAGCGGTGAAGTTAATTTTACAATAAAAAATCCAATAAATTAAAGGGCAAAAGAAAAACTTTTAGAAGTTTTATTTTCTAATCCTGATATTTAAAATACGGGTATGCTATTCACACAGCGAGTTTTCGCCAAACGCACGGCGAGAGATGCCGATATCGACTTCTAGAGACAAGAGAAGCTCCGACATGTGAGTGCTTGTGTTAGATTTGAGTGTTGGGGAGTGTCGACACTGTACTCAAGTCGGCAAGGTGTTTGCCTACACCATACTCCCGAGTCGACAACATCATGGGGTGAGTTTTGCACACACATTGTTGGCCAGGGACCGCAGACATCGTACTCCCAAGTCAGCACACAAGTTGTTGGCCAAGGGTTGTTGATATATACAAGTTGTTGGGCAGGGGCTGTCAACACCGTACTCTCGAGTCGATATGTTGTTTGATGTCTATGACCTCCCGAGTCGACGGCTCAACCGTGCGTTTGGTGAAAAATTGGTCACGTCAATAACAACCCCCTTAAAATATAAAGTTTTTATTTATTTTAATAAGTAACTAGTACAATCCCCGCGCGATTTTTAATAAATAAAATTTTAATTAAGATAACAGATTAATATTGTAAAATATTAATAGAAGTTAGGATAACATAAAGAAAGTAGACTTGAAATCTTTAAGAAAATGGTAAAAATATTTATCAAAAAGTTAAGCTTCGTCAAAAAAGTTTTTAAATTAAGATATTATATATTGATATAGATTATTATTATTATAATATATAGTAGAGATTAGATTTAATTCAATGTTTTGAATTAAACCCCAATTGTTAGTAAATGGGTAAAAAAATAAAAGGGAAAATATGTAAATGTATGAAATAAATGAAGAGAAAAATTAATAATAATAATAATAATAATAAGAGAAAATTGTATTTAGTTGAAAAACCTTAAATTAATTAAGGAGGTATTGACACATCATCAAAAGTCTTCTAAATTAAGATATTATATAGATTTAATTAACATAACAGATTAATATTGTAAAATATTAATAGAAGTTAGGATAACATAAAGAAAGTAGACTTGAAATCTTTAAGAAAATGGTAAAAATATTTATCATAAAGTTAGGCTTCGTCAAAAAAGTTTTTAAATTAAGATATTATATATTGATATAGATTATTATTATTATAATATATAGTAGAGATTAGATTTAATTCAATGTTTTGAATTAAACCCCAATTGTTGGTAAATGGGTAAAAAAATAAAAAGGGAAAATATGTAAATGTATGAAAGAAATGAAGAGAAATAATAATAATAATTTACAGCTTGTACAGGAGACCTTAGCTCAGGCCCCCCCTTCTTTTGTTGTCGAAGAGGACCTTGATTTGAGTGAGCTTAACCTCCGACAATGTCGGAGGAAGATTTGTGATGGTCACTACACTGCTGCTGTTCGGGTACTCTCTTCATCAGGTATTACTCCTTATTCTGATGCCACTCTAGAGGCTTTGCAGGAAAAGCACCCCTTTGTCCCGTCTCCTAACTTGCCGCCTTTACATGTTGATCATCATCCTCTTCTTGCCTCTTCGACCGTTGTTTTGGATATGATTAGGAGTTTTCCTCGTGGCACGTCATGTGGGAGGGATGGGTTCCGTGCTCAACATCTGTTGGATTGTTTGGGCGGAGCGGCTGTCGCTATTTCAGATGATTTGATCGCCTCTATCACTCGGGTGATTAATCTTTTCCTTGAGGGTCGTTGTCCGCAGGCTTTGGGTGAGTACATTGCTAGTGCTCCGCTTACGCCACTTGTTAAACCAGGTGGCGGTATACGTCCTATTGCCGTTGGCACCATTTGGAGACGCCTTGTCTCTAAGGTTGGGGCTTGTTTAGTCGGTCCTTCTTTGTCTGGTTATTTTGCAGGCCTTCAGTTTGGGGTCGGGGTATCTGGTGGAGGAGAGGCTATTCTGCATACTTTGAATCGGTTTGTTGAGACTCGTGGTAGTGAGGAGGGTCTTTCCATGTTGTTAGTCGACTTCCAGAATGCTTTCAACATGGTTGATCGTGTGACCATGTTACAGGAAGTCCGCCGTCACTGCCCGGTTCTATCCCGATGGGTGGAGTTTTGCTACTCTAATCCTGCCCGACTATATTATGGGGAGCATAACTTATGGTCTTGTCGGGGGGTTCAACAAGGAGATCCTTTAGGCCCTCTGCTTTTTGCCTTGGTGTTGCATCCTTTGGTGTGCAAGATTAGAGACTCTTTTGACTTGAGTCTGCAGGCTTGGTACTTAGATGATGGTACTGTTATTGGGGACACTTTGGTTGTGGGGAAGGTCTTGGATCTGATTATGGAGGATGGTCCCCGCTTTGGTCTTCATCTTAATGTGGATAAGACCGAGATTTTTTGGCCTACAGAAGACCCTAGGAGTCGGATGCCTGGGGTTTTCCCCCCCTCTATTGCTCGGCCTTCGCGCGGTGTCAAAGTCTTGGGTGGGCCTGTCAGCGCGTGCCCTGTTTTCGGTAGTGACCTTGTGGCGAAGAGAGTGGCGAAGACCATAGAGCTTATGGATTCTGTCGCAAGGATTGATGATCCACAGTGCGAGTTGCTTCTGCTTCGGGCCTGTACGGGTATTTCTAAGCTGTACTTTGCTTTGCGTACTTGTTCCCCGCGTGTCTTTGGGTCGGCCCAACTCACATTTGATGTGGCACTCCGTGCTAGTTTAGAGCGTATTGTCACTGCATCTGAGCCTGGGTTTGGAGATTGGCAGTGGCGGCTTGCCACCTTCCCTTTTCATTTTGGTGGGCTCGGAGTGTATGCTGCTAGGGATGTCCTACATTATGCTTTTTTGGCATCCCGTTTGCAGTCTGCTGGGTTGTAGGCTAAACTTTTACGTCCTTCTGGTATCATTGATGCTGGTCCCACTTTTGATGATGCCTGCCGTGCTTTTAGTGAGACTACGGGTTCTGATATTTTACGCGATCCTAGTGAAATCGCTGCCCCCAAACTTATGAAGAAATTGGCAGATATATATTTCGCGAAGGTTGCTGCTACATCGGACTCTGTTTTCTCGTTGACTCCGCGACATGTGGCATTATGGAAGTCTCAGCAGGGTGCTCACTCATCTGAATGGTTGCGTGCAGTTCCTATTTCTGGCCTGAGCCAGACTATGAATGGAAGGACCTACCGTAGTGTGCTTAGTTATCGTTTGGGTGTTCCATTGTTCACGGTGTCTAGGCCTTGTCCTGCTTGTTCTCGGACCTTTGATGGTGATGTTTATGGTGATCATGTTGTGTCTTGTGCTGGTACTGTGGGCATCAAACATCGCCATAACCTCGTTCGCGACACCTTATTGGATATCTGCTACAGGTCCAGGATTTCTGCCGGTAAGGAGGTTGATATCGGTTTGGTTGATGGGCATGATAAGCCCATTCGTCCGGCGGATTTGCTCCTTTATTCATGGGATAGGGGGCGGGATGTGTGTGTCGATCTGACGGGATCCTCCCCATTGACTCAGTCTGGAATTTCTGACTTTATGCCTGGTCGTGCTGTTGTTGATGCTGCTCGGCGTAAGTGTGTCAAGTATCGAGATTTGTGCACGGCGGCTGGGTATGGTTTCTTACCCTTCTCCTTCTCTTCATTGGGGGAGTTGGATACAGATGCGGTTGCCTTGCTGAAGCGGATTCAGAAATTCTCGGTGTCTCAGGATGTTGGGGCTCGTGCTGCACCTTATATTTTTACTAGACTTAGCTTTGTTATCGCTAAAGGAGTGGGTGCCCAGATAGTATCTCGGTTGCCCACTAATTTCTTGTAATCTGTTTTTGTTTTATAATAATAATAATAATAATAATAATAATAATAATAAGAGAAAATTGTATTTAGTTGAAAAACCTTAAATTAATTAAGGAGGTATTGACACATCATCAAAAGTCTTCTAAATTAAGATATTATATAGATTTAATTAACATAGCAGATTAATATTGTAAAATATTAATAGAAGTTAGGATCAGACCCGTGCCTAAGCATGTTCAAGTGGATCAACGGAATAGGGCCCCAAATTTTTAGGGCTCAATAATTCAGTAGTACTCAGGAATTTAATTACAAGTTTTTTTACTTTCCTTAAGTAAACAAAATATCTGCAGTGGCGCAGTGGCGTAAATGAAAATGTGTGCTCATTTGATCTCAAGTTCGACTCTCCAGAGTGCTCGGCTTCTCTTTTTAAAGAAACTAATAACGTGGCCTATTAATTTTTATCTTTTATCTTTATTTCATACACCCGTAAGGGCTAAATGAGGTCTTTTACTTTTAATTTGGCCTATTAATTTTTATTTGGAAAATTTGTTGCTTTTGTTATGGATTATTTATTTAATATTATTTATATTGTGTTTAAAATAGCTTGAATTTTTGCTTAAATACCATATAAGGTATATAAGGTGTGTTAACCCTAGCTATTTAGACTACTATGTAAAGTTCATAATTATATTTTAAGCTTAATATAATTAAATAAAAGATGTTACAAAGTAGTTTATTTTAAATACATTATAAATGATGCTAATCAAAGATTTTAAAAATGTTTATATTTATAAACATAATTGATTTGGAATTTAACAAACCCATAATCTACCTTAAAAGGGAATTAAAGTAGTTTTTATCTTTAAATTTTAAAACTTGTTGTAAGTGTATTTTTCTCAAGAAGATAAATAATTCTTCAAATAAACTCGGGGTTATTTGCTCCATACAATAAGAACCACCCAAATCATATTTAGGTAAAATTAAAAGTGTTTAAAAACAATTAATGACCATTTTATTCTTAAAAAATTGATAAATTTAATCTAAAATTTTATAAATATAGTAGTATTTTAATTAAATATAAATAATTATAAATTTAGCGAAAAATTAATAATTAATTAATATAATTAATTTTAGTTTCGAACAGGGCCCTCAAAATGATTGGCACGACCCTGGTTAGGATAACATAAAGAAAGTAAACTTGAAATCTTTAAGAAAATGGTAAAAATATTGGGTAAAATCCACCTATGGTCCCTGAACTTTGATCAAATGTTCAAACGAGTCCCTGAACTTTATTTTTGTTCATTGAAGTCCTTGAACTTTGATATTTTGTACACATTTGGTCCATCTGTTAGTCAATTTGTTAAATATGTGTTAAATAATGATAAATAAAAACAATGTAATTTGGTATATTAATAGAATAAGTTAGGTTATACACATGTAATTGCTTGGTATTTGTTTTACTAAAGTAAAAAAAGTATATTATATTAAAAATATATGTTTTAAAAAAATATTTTTTATAATAAAAAAACTTTCTATTTTCCAACTAAATGTTATAATTTTCTGATGATATTTTATTTTAAAGTATTTTGATGACCAGAAATTTCTTATTTAATTAAAAAAATTAAAATGTGTTTTGTTAAAAAAAAATAAGCTATACTTTTTCTATAAAAAATAAATTATATTTGTGTTAACAAAATAAACTCTATTTTTAATTAAATAAGGAAATTTTAGTCATTAAAATACTTTAAAATAAACTATTATTGGAAAATTATAACATTTGGTAAAAAAATTGAAAGTGTATTTGATAAAAATATATTTTAAAATATGCTTTGTTTAAGAAAACTCTATTATGTATGATGACTTTTGAGAAGAAAAAAGCTTAATTTTTTACTTTAGTAAAACAAATACCGGGCAATTACAATTGTATAACCTAACTCATGTAATTAATACAAAAATACATTGAATCCCTATCGTTACTTAACACATATTTAACAAATTTACTAACAGAGGGACCAAATGTGTACAAAGTATCAAAGTTCAGGGACTTCAATGAACAAAAATAAAGTTCAGGGACCCGTTTGAACATTTGATCAAAGTTCAGGGACTATAGGTGGATTTTACCCTAAAAATATTTATCATAAAGTTAGGCTTCGTCAAAAAAGTTTTTAAATTAAGATATTATATATTGATATAGATTATTATTATTATAATATATAGTAGAGATTAGATTTAATTCAATGTTTTGAATTAAACCCCAATTGTTAGTAAATGGGTAAAAAAAATAAAAGGGAAAATATGTAAATGTATGAAAGAAGAAGAAGAACAACAACAACCCAGTTAACCCCGTTATAGAAAGGGGTCTGGGGGGTCAGGATGTACGCACTCATACCCCGAATAGGTCGAGAGAGTGTTTCCGATAGACCCAGAACAGTAGGACAATAGAGCCACATAGTAATAGGACACAGAGTAGGGAGCAGGGAATAGGGAAGGCGTAGGGGAGTAGCATGGAAGAAGTACGAGGATGTTTGCAAGGCCAAAGGTTATCACTTTCTGCCGTTTTCCTTTTCCACTATTGGTGACTTAGAAGATGACGCTATGGAACTTCTCAAGCGGGTGTGTGGGGTTGCTAAGGGGGTACCTGGATATAGTAGGACTTTTTGTCACACTTTGACTAGGATTGCGTTTAGTATTCAAAAGGGATGCGGAGCTCAGCTTGTTAGCCGGCTCCGATCTAATTTCATGTAGAAACTTTATTATTCTTAATAATAATAATATTATTATAAAAAATAATAATAATAATAATAAGAGAAAATTGTATTTAGTTGAAAAACCTTAAATTAATTAAGGAGGTATTGACACATCATCAAAAATCTTCTAAATTAAGATATTATATAGATATATAGATATAGGAAGGAGAACGAATGATTAAAAAAAATGGAAAAAATAGAATAGGAGAAATAAAAATAATCAAGGAAAAAACATAATTGGTCAATATTCCTAAAACTCCTCTAAGATTGACATGTAAGCAAAGTCTTCTGAATTAAGGTTATATATAGAATATAGATATATAGATTGTTAGTAAATGGGTAAAAAAATAAAAGGGAAAATATGTAAATGTATGAAAGAAATGAAGAGAAATAATAATAATAATAATAATAAGAGAAAATTGTATTTAGTTGAAAAACCTTAAATTAATTAAGGAGGTATTGACACATCATCAAAAGTCTTCTAAATTAAGATATTATATAGATAGATATAGATATAGAAAGGAGAACCAATGATGAAGAAAAAAATGGAAAAAATAGAATAGGAGAAATAAAAATAATCATGGAAAAAACATAATTGGTCAATATTCTCAAAACTCCTCTAAGATTGACATGTAAGCAAAGTCTTATGAATTATAAGGTTATATATATAGATATATAGATATAGATAATAGTACAAAGTTAACATATATCAAACACTTTATTAATTAAAAATTTAGATACTCGATGCAAGTCATGAGACTCATGACATAATATTTTGATAATTGTAGCTTACAAGACAGTTGATGATTGTTTGGCGCCCATTGTAGGAGAGATCGATATCCTTATCTTTGATTGTGAATTTGTGATTTCCGTAGCATGAGTTTTAAGAAAATATATTTAACGGGTAGTATCAAATCACATGGTTCTAAATTTGTCTCCCCTTCTGTCTCTCATCCATCTCTATCTCACAATCTTCACTTAAAATGAAAAGAAAAATAAAAAATAAAAAAGTTTAGGTTTAGAGATTATATTTTTTTTTCCATGTGAGAGAGAACAAAAGGGGTAGAACAAGATGACATCTCACAATCATTGTAGGCATCTAGTATGCAAGAAGTAAAGGGATCCGAAAGACTATTATTGAAAGTGATAACCAGACTATCATCAAAGCTATAAGCAAGGAGATCAATACTCAATGGGAAGTCATCCAATAAGTTGAGAAGATCATCATTATGGCTCAAGAGTTCGAGTTTATACAATTTAAACATTGTTATAGAGAAGTCAACCATGTAGCTGACTTCGTAGCTAGAAAAGGTATCGATTGTATTAGATCTACATCTCCTCTTACTAAGGAGTTGTACACCATCATCCTAAGGGATGATCCTGATTGTTTGTTACGATTTTCGTAGCAAACTCCAACTGTTTGCATACTATAAAAAAAAATAAAAATGACATAACCCTATGAATTGACTTTTCAAATTAAACTTTGATGAATTGATCCGTAGATCTAGACAAAACACAATTGGGAAAGGAGTATACATATAGGATATGAAAAATGTATCAACCAATCACCGTTGAAAATCGAAACATTAGCCATTTTAAAAGGTATATTTGTCGCGAAAAGATTGGGAAATACCCATATGATATGGACATTAACGGGATAACCTCAATGACATCAACTTCTTCAAAGAGATTTGGAAGTGATCATAAGAAATTGAGATGATAATTTCGAATTTTCCGTTTCACATTATGTCATTTAGAATGATGTCATTTAACTATGTATTTTAGGAAGATAATTTAGTAGCAGTCAAAATTGCATACATCAGCCACAAAACCGATGGAACTGTGGCAATAAATTACTCAAATTTTTTTAATTTCATTTGAGAGGATGCTCTCATCTAATAGATGATTTGCTCCTATTCGCCATCCGAAATCTTTCTTAAAAATAAAAATAAAAATACAAAACCGAGAGATAGAGGATTCGAACCTGACTAGACTCTCTTAACACTTTTTTTTTTTTTTTAGTCGTAGCCAAATAACTTTCTTTCTGAACTTTTCAAAGGGTGTGAGAAATCAGATCGATCTTCGAACTCGAAGATCAGCCATGGCTTCTCATCTACAGCTACTTCCCCTTCCTCGATCTATAACTGTTGCCGCTTTCGTATTCTCGTTGTTCTACCATCTCTCGTCTGCGAATCAATTGTAAGCAATCTCTCTCCATCTATCTATCTATCTATCTATCTATGTACGGGATCAAATTGATTGAAAGGCTAACCTATGGTGTCTCTGCAGAGAAGCAGAGATCGGAGGTGCTGGTCACAGGTCGCTCTTGGGGTTTAAGGAGACTCCAGAAGGTGGTAATACTACCTTCGAGTGCTCTCCTTCCGGTCCTTGCATTCCCTGCCAATATTCTGAGAAGGTATTCTCTTCTTATCAATCTACAATCCTTTATTGCCTCAGTTAGGTATAAACGTTTGTGCGATTTTCAGTTTTTGTCTGAAATAAGTTAATTTAATCGTGCCTGTTGATTCAATTTTGATGGTGCAGCTCGATTTTACGGAGTAATATTTATTCCTCTATTTTGGCATGTTGAATTTGTCCGTTTGGCCATTTTAGTTATGCAATTGATGATGGTGTGGAGGAATTAGAGCTCTCTACGCTCTTACATATTGGATCTAGTGTTTTTTTTTCGCCTTAATTTGTCGTGTATTTTTCCATCTTTCTGTGCTCTATCTTCGTGGTCAATTTAGGGTTTAGCTATTACTGTTAAACGTACTTTCTTTAAAGTAAGCAATTGGAAGACTATGCCTCGAAGAAACATTTTGAATAAGTACAGTATCATTTATGAATATGAGGACAATTGCAAGGGATTCATAGAAGCCATTTTCAGGCAGACAAACTGGTGGAATCCAACATGTCTGTAAGATCTATCAGTATGATTTTTCGAGATTCAGAATCAAGAGATTGGACAAGTGGATGTAGATATAGTTTACACTAGCTTATTTTTGTGTGCAAATGTCCATCGTGAATCCTTTTTTGATTCTTCGTGTTTGTCAGTTCATTTAGAGTTGAGACTTGTTCTTTTTCTCCTGGAGCCAAATAAAATGATTGCAGTTTTGGTCATCTACCCATTGTTGAGATATTTTCCCAAGCAATTCTTATCTGCCCCGGCTAAAATTGGATAATCACTCTAACTACATTTCCTGCCAGAATCTTTCATTGGAGATCGATCTTTGATTGTCCTACAAGCAAGTTTCATTATTGTTTGTGCCATCTTTTCTTCTTATGAATAAAATTGATTTTTAGTTGCAATGTCATTTTCTTATGTATGATTAACATGTATCCAACTAATTGTCTATTTTTCTGCAATCTAAAGTTTGCTGGATTCTGAAAAATGGCTAGCAAGATACAGAAAATGGCTTTTAATGACAGCTTGTGATGTGTAACCATCAAGAAGGAATCTCATTTTTTGGATTTTATTTTTCAAATACTGTGGTACCTCTGTACTCACAATCAGCGACTGTAAATTAGTTTTTCATTTGGCAAACTAGTAATGTCACTTTAATTGTTGGAATTCAAAGTCTCAGGTGATGGGTGGATGGAGTCTTCTATCACTTAACCCAAGTTCCCGTTTTACCACCTAACTCATTGACAGCCCTAGTCTTTATTCCTGGACAACTATAATAGTCAAGGCAAACAAGTTTACAGTTACTGCTCAGGATTATGGAGATACCAGTGGATTGGAAAAAATAATACTATAACATTGAGTATTGTTACTGAAGCAGTGCACACTGCACAGTATAATCACCCATGGATAATTGACAACTTGGGGAGTAACGGTTGGTTACATTATCAGCATCCCTTACAAGTTAGAGAAAAATAGCTTCTGCCTATGTATCTGAAATGGATTCAGTTAATGCTGTGTGCATTTGTGATGTGACATATCTTCATGAACAGTAGTCTAACCAGTCTTTCAAATAAGAAATTGAAATCTTCATGGGCAGCGCCTCATTCTCATTGTGTATAATATGTTACAGACAGAAGAAAAGTATCGTTGCAGTGAGACAGGATACCGTATTCCTTTGAAATGCGTAAAAGTCCAACAAGAAGCAAAACAAGCCAAGAGCGAAAAGCAGCACAAAAGGCGTTCTACCCTTGGGGTAGAGTTGGAGGAAGAAAATCCTCTTGCGAACAATCATGACGAACAAGCTTCTGATTCAGTTAGAGATAGAGCATTACAAGAGAATAAGGCCAAAAAACCGGCAGCTGCTGAGGGTTATGTCACTTACAGGAGTTGTATACCTGCTGTAAATGAAGAAAAGCTATCAGTACTTGGTTTTGAGGTGTGTGATGTCATTTGAATCTTTTTGGTAGTTTTGACTCATGAGTATGATATAGTACAAAAGATAAATAAATTGAGAATTCAACGATAGTTGCTTGATATAACTATCAAAATTAGATAAACAGATGTCTTTAACAAATGCTGCTGATATTATTCTGCTGACATGAATTTCGACTTTAGACCACTTTCACCACTCCTGCCAAAGTGTTTCTACTGTTATACTCAAACTACTGGTATTGTAGTAACTTCTTTCTCCTTCAATTTCTTATGCATCAGGTTTTCATGTTGGGTTTGTTGCTGATCAGTGGGTCTGTTATCCTTCTAAAGCGGAGGAAAACATCCGTCATGCCTGGCGCTGGAGGTGTAAGAATGCAGACCAATCCCAGGTTTTAGAGTTTAATCTTGTTCTTCTTGTACCCTTTTCCCTCTTGTTTGATAAGAATGAAGCATGAAGGTTGATGTAGGTAGGATTATAGCGAAATTTCATGTATTTACCAGCTAAGTTAGCTGCATTTAGAGATTATAGTAAGCCATTGCCAGCTACTATTTGCAAAATACTTTCTGAAGTTAAAAGTATATGTGTCACTCTTATACACAAGATGACATTGAAAGCCAAGTTATGAATGCTTTGTTGCATAAACATCAGATCTTACATGAGGCTTCAGATATTAGTGTGAAACATCAGTTGATCGTGTAGTGTTCACAATATGGTTTCTTCGTTTGGCTCTACACACCACAAGGTTCAAGCTTTGAAGGATGCCCACAATCTAATGGAGGCAACATAAATTGTTGTGCTGACCATATCTGCAACCCCTACTCGACGCACCCAACAAGACAGTGAGAGTGCAGAACCAACTTCGACCATTTATGGATGATTTTATATTATTCAATCTAAATTTTAGTAGCTTCATAGACGTTCAGTTTTTTTTTTTTTTTTTTAAATGTCAACTAGACTTCAATTTAAAATGAGCATTCGCTCTACTTCAGATTTCAGAAAATAGACTGTCATTGAAGCACAAAGTCCACCATCACTGTACAATCAAAAAATCGGGGTACTGACTCCATTCACTCACCACTCGAAAGCTCAGACACTGATCGAGAACATTGAAACGCTGTCATATTGAGCTGAATCACCTAGGGATTCATACGATGTATGAAAACGACGATGATTATGATGGTGACGAAGATGGCATGGGTTGAACGAGAGTATTGTATGTGATTTTCCTGAACGTCTGGCGAGGTTCTTCAGAACTAATGAGTTGGGTTTATGTTTAATTTTGAGCAAGCTAAACTAAATTTGGACGATATTTGAGAGTGCTCTGTTTCACGAGTATGTCAAGAGTTCGCTGGATCATTTGACATTTTCTCTTAAAAGTTTGTGATACAGTTAAAAAAATAGTCTTATACTGTAGTATATTTTATCATGTCATACCCATATATCACTAACTAATACTCTCTCTAATAACCTTCTTTACATTATAGTTTTTCCTACTAAACCACTGCATTTATAGGGTCCGTACGGGGAGGGGTCGAAAAAATTACTAAAACTTATAAAAAGGTTAAAAGTTAAAAAATTGTTTGAAAAAAGGTTAAAAATTTGTGTGAAATATAAACCCCGAATGAAATAAGGTTAAAAATTTGTGTGAAATATAAATCCCATATGAGATGAAAAACGGTTTATTTGTAAAAAGGGGAGTTTATTTGGTTGTTATTAAGGGTATACTTGTATTTTCAAATCAAATAAACACCAAAAACACAAAAAAGCTATCAAATGTAACTTTTTTTTAAACACCCAATTTTAACTAAAACCCCACATATAAACAACCCCATTCACAACTAATAATTTAACCGCCATTTTAGTAACACCCCTACACACCCATAATCTCTCAATGCTCATATAATTCTATAAAAAAAAATACCCGAGTAATAATAATAATAATAATAATAATAATAATAATAATAATAATAATAATAATAATAATAATGTAAACACTGTATAATTGATGTTTGAAGGTTGTGGTTACTTTCAATGATATGAACGTGTTATATACAAGAGGGAGAGAAGATTTGGTCTTATCATGTACACACCAAATCCTCTCAAAATCATAACAAAGATATACAAGGATACAAAATATATGATTCTCTCTAACAGGCCCCCGCAAGCTCATGGGCGAGGGCGAACATGTAGCTTGAGACAAAGAGAGTGAAAGTGATGATTGCCAACAACCTTGGTGAAGATATCAGCGATCTGATCTTGCGAACGAACATGACGGACAATGAGATCACTAGAGGCAACCTGTTCTCGAACGAAATGATAGTCAATTTTGATGTGTTTCGACCGCTGATGGAACACCAGATTGGCTGTGAGGAAGGTGGCACTGAGGTTGTCGCAAAGGAGAGTAGGAGGCCGAGCCACAGGGATAGCCATCTCCTGCAGCAACTGCAAGAACCACATGAGCTCAGCCGAGGCAAAGGCAATGGCTCTATATTCAGCCTCAGTGCTGGATCGAGCAACGACGTTCTGCTTGTGAGAGGACCAACTGATGAGGTTCCCACCGAAGTAAACGGCAAACCCATGCTGCGATCGGCAGTCATCCGGATCAGAGGCCCAACCGGCATCAGAGTAGGCAACGAGGCGAGAGTCAGACGCCTTGTGCAACGAGAGACCGGCAGAGATGGTGCCTTTGAGATATCGGAGGATCCGCTTAACCGCTGCCCAATGAAGCTCCGAAGGATCATGCATAAATTGGCAGACACGATTGACGACATAGGAGATCTCAGGACGGGTGATAGTCACATACTGGAGTGCCCCGACAATGCTGCGATATAAGTGTGGATCAGAACAAGGATCGCCAGAGCGGACCAGCCGAGACCCTGGTTCAGCTGGAGTTGCAATTGGCTTGGCCCCGGTCATACCACAACGATCTAAAATATCAACAATGTACTTTTGCTGACAGAGGTGAATGGTAGAGGGTGTGCGAGTGACGTCTATGCCCAAAAAGTATCCCAGCGAACCAAGGTCCTTCAGAGAGAAGGCCTTATTCAGGCTGAGAACAAACTCATCGATAAAAGTAGCATGAGAGCCCGTGATGATCAAGTCATCAACATAGATGAGAACATAAACAACATCACGACCATGAGTTTTGATGAAAAGGGAAGAGTCTGACACACAACCTCTGAAGCCTTGCCGAACAAGAGCGTCATTGAGCTTTTGAAACCAAGCTCTAGGGGCCTGCTTGAGGCCATACAAAGCCTTGCGAAGCCTACAAACATGAGTGGGGCGATCAGATGCAACAAACCCTTGCGGCTGAGTCATGTAGACGGTTTCAGCAAGATCTCCGTTGAGGAAAGCGTTGTTGACGTCGACTTGATGAAGAGGCCAAGAGCGAGATAGCGCCAGACTCAGCACAAGACGGATCGTAGTGGGTTTGATGACCGGACTGAAGGTGTCAAAGAAGTCAACACCCGCTTCTTGATTGAAACCCTTTGCAACCAGGCGAGCCTTGTAGCGATCAATGGAGCCGTCTGACTTCTGCTTAACCCTGTAAACCCACTTACAACCAACAACGTTAGCACCGGGAGGCCGAGGAACTAAGTCCCAGGTCCCATTTTTCATTAAGGCGTCATATTCTAGCTGCATAACATGTTGCCAGGGCGGGCTTTTGGCAGCTTGGTGAAAGAACTTGGGTTCCATTGTTGCCGTGAGGGCAGTGGGTAGAGGATGTTTGGTGGAGTAAAAAGACTTGGGTTTGAGGGAGTTTGTGGCAGCTCGAGTGGCCATGGGATGAACTGAGACATCCGATTGACGAAACCAGGATGGAGCGGGCGGAGCAGGTGAGGTGGAGGATGAGGATGGGCTGGTGGCATCGGTGTCCGAGGGGACGGGGGTGGCTGCCGAGGGTGATGCCGAGGCTGCAGGGCTTGTGACTTCCGAGGGCGTTGAAGGTGATGGGGAGACCGACACAGGGGACTGAGGTGGAGAAACCGGGGGAGTAATGGGGTGGGAGTGAACAGGAGATGACGACGAGGAAGAGGGAGGGGGCTGAGGAGGGGTCGTTGCCGATGGGGTCACAGAAGAAGCTTGTTGCAGCAGATTGAGGGGAAGAGAAGGGGATGGAGCACCCAACTCGATAGGGGAGGAGTCCGACTCATAGGGGAAAAGAGTCTCATCAAAGACAACCGAATGAGAGATGTAACAGCGACTTGTGGGGACATGATAGCACAAATACCCCTTATGCTTTGAACTGTATCCTAAGAATATGCAAGGTAGGGACCTGAACTCCAATTTAGAATGGTTATAGGGATGCAAAAATGGATAGCAGCGACACCCAAAAGACTTCAGAAAGGCATAGTCGGGTGTGTTGCCATACAAGAGATGAAAAGGGGATTTGTGATCCAGGTTAGGTGTGATGGTTCAGTTGGAGAGGTATACAGAGGTATGGAAGGCTTGCTCCCAGTACTACTGAGGGAGATGCGCATGAGCAAGGAGTGCTAGCCCTTTTTCAACGATGACTCGATTCTGGCGTTCGGATGAGCCGTTTTGTTGAGGTGTGTATGGGCAGGAAATGAGATGATTGATTCCAAGGTTGCGGAGCATGGTAGAAACATTCCTGTACTCCCCGCCTCCATAAGTTTAGAAGGATTTGATAGTGGTGGAAAATTGGGTTTGAATTAGTTTGAGAAATAGCTCAAAAATAGAGTAAACTTGAGACTTGACGGAGATGAAATATATCCAAACAAATTTCGAATAATCATCAATAAAACTAATATAATAAGTGTTTCCATTGGTAGACAAGAGCGGGGAGGGACCCCATACATCATAATGGACAAGATCAAAAGGTTTTGATGCAGTAATCGTACGAGCAGGAAGATGAACTCGATGACTCTTGCCAAGCTGACAGGCACCACAGACGGTGCTTAATTTATTGGAGGACACTGGAAGGAGATGACTGGAAAGAAGACGACGCAAGACGGACTCGTGGGGGTGGGCGAGACGATGATGCCAACAATCGATGGAAGCACGCTCACCCACAAAGGCAACTGATGGACTCGGACGCGATGGACATGACTGTAATGAACGGGGAAGACGATAGAGACCACCTTCAACGATTCCTCTTAGGAGCCCTTGTCCCTGCAGAGTCTTTACAAGACAAGCATCTTTGTGAAATTCAACATAAACGGGGTTATCATAGGTTAATTAGGACACACTTAACAAATTTTTGGATATTGTGGGAACACATAAAACGTTGGAGAGGGTTAATGGGGCTGAGGCACCATGTTTAGTAGATAGAACAGAGCTACCGAAATGAGAGATGGGGAGAGACATACCATTCCCGACAACTAGATTATCGGTGCCAGCATAGGGCGTGTGAGACTGGAGCCCAGAGAGATCACCGGTGACGTGAGCATTGGCACCAGTATCCACTACCCATGGGTCTGCGATGTCCGATTGGAAACTGACGGAATAGGCTGATCAATTTGACGTGGGAGCCGAATCAGGTCGACCGAGAGCTGCTTTAGCATGATGATTAGTGATCGGATATTCGATAAGGTTGAGGCGCCCAAAGCAATTAAACGCCTCATGCCCAGTTTTGCCACAGATCTGGCATGTGGGACGAGAAGGCCGATCAGAGTCCGGAGAGTCAGAGCCTGCAGCAGGGGTGTGTTGACGATCAGAGGAGGATCTGCCGCGGCCGCGACAACCCCACCCCCATGTTTTATAGATGCCCATCGTGTTTTTGACGATTCTTTGAGGTCTTCAGTGGAATAGATTGTTACCCTTGGAGGATCAGGTTTTGGCCCATTACAGTGGCGTCTGTCTACTATGCCCCTCAATTATGGTGGTCTTGGGG
The DNA here is from genome assembly GCA_037127255.1 of Persicaria tinctoria. Taxonomy (NCBI): domain Eukaryota; kingdom Viridiplantae; phylum Streptophyta; class Magnoliopsida; order Caryophyllales; family Polygonaceae; genus Persicaria; species Persicaria tinctoria. The sequence continues at coordinate 20,278,816 of JBANSL010000016.1, read as the reverse complement.
TCTACATCGTGTTTTTGACGATTCTTTGAGATCTTCAGTGGAACAGATTGTTACCCTTGAAGGATCAGGTTTTGGCCCATTACAGTGGCGTCTGTCTACTATGCCCCTCGATTATGGTGGTCTTGGGGTCTACACCGCTGCGGGCACTCTGCATTATGCTTTTCTCGCTTCGAGGATCCAGTCTCGTGGTTTGCAGGATCGTATTTTGAGGAGTGCTGGAGTGATTGGGGATGGTACCTCTTACAAATTAGCGACCTCCAGTTGGGTTAGTGTGATCGATAAGGATGACTTAGACATGTGTGTATTACAGCCAGCCCCCCATCTAATGAAGAAAATGGCTAGCTGCTACTACATAAATGTGGACAAGGATCTCAAGGTGGATTTTGCTCTTACTGGAAGGGAAGAAGCTCTTATTGCAAATATGAAGCTCCATATGGCTCAACAGTGGCCGAAAGCTGCTTCTATTCCCGATCTTGGCCAGGTTATGAATCCCATTACCTTTCGTTCAGTTATTAAATACCGTATGGGAATTGAATTGTTTAGTGTGGGATCTAAGTGCCCTGCTTGTGAGAAAGACATTTTGGATGTGTGGGGTGATCATACACTTGCTTGTACTGCTGATATTGGTGTTAAACATCGACATAATGTGGTGCGTGATGCTTTGTTCGATGAGTGCTTGAAGGCTGGAATCTCTGTTCGCAAAGAGGCATCTACTGGAATGGTTGATGACAAGGGAGGGGAACTTCGACCAGCCGATATCCTGTTCTACAACTGGTTCCAGAGCAAAGATACTTGTGTGGATATTACAGGAACTTCTATCTTCAGTTTGGCTGGTCTTTCAAGTTTCATTCCGGGTAAAGTGGCTAGAGTGGCGGCTGATAAAAAGAGGAAGAAGTACGATGATGTTTGCAGGGCCAAAGGTTATCACTTTATGCCGTTTTCCTTTTCTACTATTGGTGACTTAGAGGATGATGCTATGGGGCTTCTTAAGCGGGTGTGTGGGGTCGCTAAGGGGGTGCCTTGGTATAGTAGGGGGGTTTGTCACACTTTGACTAGAATCGCGTTTAGTATTCAAAAGGGATGCGGAGCCCAGCTTGTTAGCCGGCTTCGATCTAATTTCATGTAAGATCTTTATTATTAATAATAGCAATATTTAATAATAATAATAATAATAATAATAATAATAATAATAATAATAATAATAATAATAATAATAATAATAATAATAATAATAATAATAATAATAATACGTAACAATAATAGTCGTATTATCAATATAAATACGATTAAAAGAAAACATATAAGTATTAAATAATAAAATAGTTATATAAAAAAAATAATAGTAATATAAATTGACGAAACACCAAAAAATAAATAAATATGTATTTTATCATAAATAAATAATCGGGTTCCCGCTATATAAATAAACCCGTTTTTAGGATAATTATAATGTATCAATCAAATGATGGATTATTCCACCTAAGGTTTATTATATATAAGTGTCCACATTAAGGACACATGTCCCGAACAACATGACATTTGTCATGTACCTTAGGACACTTGTCAATAAGGGGTCATGAGCTTGCTCTATAAATATGGGTCAAGACCTTGAGACTCGGGGTCGGTTTTTGGATGGCTCGAAGAGCCTTCCCGAGCGGGATTGGTCTCGCCCAGAGGGAGCCGACGTTTGATGGAGCCCTGGGAGGACGGTGGTCCGCGGATGGCTTGAGCTCGGATCGGCACAGGTTTGGGTACGCCGACGGTAGCCTCGTCGCGCGTCTCAGGTAAGCCCGATCGTCTGAGCTCGCCCGCGCCCCACTTGATCCTGGAACCCGCCGACACGGGATTCTTAAAAACGGGTTTCTTCATTGGCGCCGTCTGTGGGAACCATCTCATCCTGAGAAGGTTCCGGACAATCGAATAGAGGTAAGAAATACATATCTGTTTTTACTTCAAATCGGTTGTGTTTATTAATTTGACTTAAAATGTCAAAATCTATATCTATATCTATATAAAATACTAAAACAGAGGCCAATGGAGCAACTTCGCAGCCACGGAATTTTCTGGATTAAACGGGATTATTTTTACATGCGTGACATTTTCTGGATTAAAGCGGTATTTTTTTTTCACATCAATTGTTTTTATAGATATTTGATATTAATATTTATATATTAAGAGGTTACAAAATCCATCACTTTAACTTCACTTATTTACAATTAATATCGGGATTGATAATCATTCATATCTTATTAGTTGAAAAATCTATCATTTTTAATAAAAATAATCAACTTATTATTTACAAAATATAACATTTTAATTATTGATGGAGCTTAGTGTTTGACCTTTTCTCTTTTAACCTCATCGGTAAAAAAATATATGGTGAAGATCTTTAACAATTTGCTTTTTTTTTTTTAAAAAAAAATATCATATATGATGGAGCTTAGTGTTTGACCTTTTTTTTTTTAATCTCATGTATTCGGTAAAAAAAATTCATGATGAAGGTTTTAACGATTTGATTTTTGTTTAAAAAAAATATCACCACTGAATTTTCTGAATTAAACGGGATTATTTTTGCCTACGTATCATATTATACATCAATTAATAAGTTAATATAGTTAGATAAAAAAACTTATATTTCTAAATCAATAATCTATCCAATATAGACTTATATCTTAATTAGATAAATACAGTTATTATTTTTATAAAGAGAAGATCCACTTGAGAAAATATAAAAGATATTTAATATATGATCCTTATGATAATATTCACAAAATATCACGCAAGGTTTCTTATTGTTTCAATTTATAATTTTTGCGAAGTTTTGTTTTCTGGATTAAATTGGTATTTTATTTTTGGGTCACATTAATTAATAAGCCAATATATTTAGGTAAACAACTTATTTTTTTAGATCAAATAATCTATCCAATATAACTTTATATCTTAATTATTATTTTTTTAAATAAATTTTCAATCTTATATATTAATTAGGTAGAAAACTTATCATTTTAGATAAATCTATCTAATATTAAATTAATATATACCATCTTTGAACGAGGTAAAAAATGTTATCCATAATTAATATTAAACAAAGCCGCGGGTAATAATTATTCATGGAGATAAAAAGTACACATAATTATTTTATAAATAACACTATATTATATTACTACCGTTTACGGAGTATGGAACTAAATTTAATTAATTTATTTGAAACCAATAGTGAATTGAAATATATCATGATGATTATCGTTTTGATCAATCGTAATACGTAGTTTGGTATAGTATTATCTAGATATAGGCATAGCCATATAGGTTTCAAATATATCATGATTAGCTTTTTAACTATGTTAATTTTACCAAATTAATATTTTAGAAAACTTACCTTAGTAAAATATTTTTACTAATGAAGATTAATCTTTTTTTTATCAAGTTAATGATAAACATTTTTGTATATAGAGTATATATATCAAATTAGTCAAAAGATTTTTTTAGGTCATTTTGCAAATGTTGATGGCTACTTATTAGAAATAAAAGATAATTGTGAAACTTTTAAGATAGAAATAAATATCTGTTGAAAGAAAAAAAAATGAAGAAGATGGAAATATAATTTAAAATGAATGTTTTTTTTTTGTAATATACATGCATATGATTAAAACATAATATAAATTATATATTTAATTATTTTTACTACATAGATTTATCATTTTATCTTTTATCATACATGGCATTAGGATAAATATTTATCTTTTCTTTTTTTAAGTTGTTACAAAGTAATTTATTTATACATGCTAACCATATATTGATTTTAAATGAAAAGAATGGTAGTTTAGTTTATGAGTAATTGAAAACTTCTAGAATAAAGATTCATTGAAATAATGTTAATCTTTTAATTAAATAAAAAAGAATAGTTTAAAAATAAATTAATGAAGTAATAAAATCTAATTTTTTAAGAAACCGCGCAAAGTCGCGGGCCACGATACTAGTGCAATATATATGTGTATGCTCCTTACGATCAGAAATCTACCATGGAATTAAATAATTTGGGACAGATGTCTCAAACGATTAAGATTGGTAAATTGCATTCGTTGCATAACCGATCAGGCGGATTTCAAACAGTATACAATTTCAGTTTTGGAGACATGCACGAAAAAGGACCTTTATCAAGGCTCCAGTTGGTGAAGTCCGTTTGAATCCCTACGCGTTTTCATGCCGCAACCAGATGGAGGATGCTTGATTAGGTTCAAAGGCTACTCGAGTGAGTTTAGTACCAATAATTTTACGGAAACCAGGGAGTGAGTATATAAGTGCAAGAATTCAGATCTCCTATTTTAGGGATAGAATTGAAATCAATGATCCTCAAACCATCCGCGGGCGGCGGATGCGCTGCCTAGGCAGGCATAACCGCGAGAAACCGCAGATTCACCAACCTACGAGGGTCGAAAGAAGTGTCGCCATCAGCGGAGTACGATAGGGGCATTGTCGACGATCTTTAGGCAATAATAAATCAAAATAAGAAAGAATTATGGGTAAATAAAGAGTTGAAGAGGTAATACGCTCGCGCAGCAAGGAATGAACTCGAAATTTCTGGCCGCGACAAGTCCTCGAGGCCCTGACCGCGTCTTCACCCGCACACGGCAATTCACCTGTAAAGGCCTGGATTTTCGATATTAATTTTTGGAAAAAGGAAATTAAAAATGAATTTAAAGTGAATTCCGGCCAAAATTTTAAATTTTAAAGATCGAGTCTGTCTTTCATTTCGGGATTCGAAAATTCCTTCCGTCGGCGAAATCCTATTCAGTTTTAAATATCTAATCGATCGGGAATTCAGATTTCCGACTCAAGACCACAACTCCGTTCTCTTTCTCCCATACTTATTCAAATTCAACATTGGTTCCCACAATTTGAGATTTGATTTTGGAATTTCCTATCTCTTTCCCTAACCCTACACACCCATAAACCTTTTTCTTCCTCATGCTTTGACTCACCAAAAATGGCAATGAGGACAAACTTTTGTCATGCCTTACCTGAAAATTTCAACCAAGGAAATCCAACTTTTATGTCATAAAATCAGGATTTGACCACATATTTCTCTCACACAAGCAAGGAATCCAAACACACCCTAGTTTCCATCTTCTCTCTCTGTTGCCGTGAGGAAGTTATCCATCCCCCATGACACCTCCATTTTGCTCAGCTCCTCTCCACCACCAGTCTCCCTCCACCACCGTCGCCACCACCCCGAGCCGCTCCCGCCATCCCTGTATCGCAGCCAACCGAGATCCCCAAATCACCACCCCTGTGCGTTGGGAGCAAGAACCGCCGAGATTTCGCCACCCCTTAATCGGCCCCACAGTCACCACCAACGACCACCCCTCATCCTCGTTCCTCCTTGTCGTCGCCGGAGAAGTCGAGTGCAGGCTCCCCTGTCTCGCCAGGAAGCCGCTGCAGCACCCCGTCTCCTCCTCTCTCCGTCAAGCAGCAGTAGCTGCCTTCCCCAGCGTCCCAGGCGAGACCGAGCAGCCAACGCCCGAGAAAACCTTCGTCGGAGCCGTTACAGCCGCTCCCGTCCCTGTTCCGATCTGAAGGTCTATTTTCGTTCTCATTCGATTTCGATGTCAATCCTTTCCAATCGCACTCGTGCTCATCTTTCTCTTCCTCCTAGGCTCCCCAGTGTCTTCCCCGCCAGCTCTCACCGTCGGAAGCGCCGCCTTGACGTCGGAAAACCTCTCGGAGTCGGGATCTCGTCGAACGGTAATCCTTCTCTTCTTCTTCTCCTCCCTTACTGCGTTGTCATTCTGGTTGTATGGGTGTGGTCGGAATTTCCAGTCGGTCGGGATGGGGGCGATTTTGAGTCGGAAAAGGCTCCGCCGGAGCCTGGGTTCGCTTCCCCTTTCTTCCGTTTTCCGTCTGTCGCTGTGTGCAGCGTCTCTGTTCTCCTGATTTGGGGAAGGAGACAGAGTTGGGATGTGGGTTGGGGCCTATTTATTCCTTCCGAATCGGGTTATACCACATGTGAAACGGGTTCTAAGCTGGGGAGCAATTCAGATCCGGATTCCCCTTTTCTTTCTTGGTCCGGTTTGGGCTTATCTTGGGCGGGTTTGGGTCCTCCATTCCGGTTACAGGTTGGGCTGAGTTGGGCTATTGAGTTAGTATTGTTGTTGTTATTAATTGTTTCGTTATATGTTATAATATATGGTTAAACTTTAATTGTTTGATTATTATTATTAGTATTATGATTTATTATAATTCCGATTTTATGAAAGTAAAGTTCTGAAATTATTTGATGTAATTACTTTAAGAGTGTTATTATAAGGTTAAGTGTTGCGTGATTATTTAAATATGGGTTGCGAAAATAGACTTGTTTTGATGATTTAATGCCGGAATCGTTTTAATAATATGATTTTGGGAAATTGATTAAGGATATTAATGATTAATGTCGGAACCTGACCAAGTATGATTTGAGGAATTGTCTAGAAAATGAGTTGACTTGATTTGGGATTTAAGAGTTTGGAAAATATAATAGTTGGTACGATTTTATCAATGGGTTTGATTGGAAATGAAACGGTTTTGGTTGATGTTTACCGTATCGGAAAGGTGTTGAAAATGGTTTTACTTCCGGTTGGTTTCGATCATGTTGAGAACGCGGAGTTCGTGTGTATGAATGGTGGACCAATAGCTTATGGAAATGGTTGATGATAGGTGTGTATTGCTTTTGGATTGCTTTGGACTTGCATTTGGGCCCTTGCTTGTATCATCCTGCTGTTCTACATCTTCAGGTAAGTTCCTTAGGGGGCTTACTCAGGTTGGACATTCATGCCTGTTGTTGCATTTTATGTTAGGTGTTGCATATGCATAAAAGCATGCCATGTAGTATCCTGTTTAGGTTGCACTAATTGAATGAGTATCTGCTTACTTATTGCGTTTGAAACAGAACGGCCGTTATCTGTGATAGTCCTAGAGTCTTTGCTAGGGTCATAGGGTAGCCCAGCCTCATCGGGTACCCTGAGTCAATCGAGTCATGAACTTCCTTATATTATGAGATGCCTGCGGGCTTTATTGTGGAGCGGGTTAGGCATGCGTGCCGCCCGATTGTGATGGAATGCATTCACGAGCTGGCCAGTCTCCGTCCTATCGGAAGGGGGTGGAGGTAGGAGAGGGATATGCCATTTGGCATTGTCTTGGGCCCTTTACAGTATTTCTGCACATTATTATATTTAGGGGCATGCTAGTGTGTTTGACTTTCGTACTGCATTAGAGCATCTTTATTAGGTATAGCACATACTATGTGGCCTTAGCGAGGACTGTCGGTCCCGCATGAGTGGCTCGATCTGACTCCTTTCCCCGTTCTTTTTTTAAAGGTATCTTCTGCAGATTTTGAGTGCTCAATGTCTATATGACGGGGTTCCCTTTTGGTGAATCGAAGAACCTGGCTAATTCTCTAACTTGGTGTAAATGGTAATAATTCGCTTACGTTTTGGTTTTGACCCGGCTCTGTCGTGACACTTTGTATCTTAACTTTGTTTCCGCTTTACTTTCATTTGAACTGAATTTCATGACATAGTCTTAGGACAGGTTAAGGGTACCCAATGGCCCCTCGAGGTTTTAGGGTTTGAAATCCCTATTTCCACTAATCTTAAAATGAGTTTGAAACCTCGACTCGTACCTGAATTGCAAGATCCGAACAAGGGGTTTTATCCCTTGAAACGTAACCCGGAAATCATAATTCTGGGTCGTTACATCACCCCCAACCAATGTCCATACCACAAATCCCACGGTTCCAGAAGGACTAAAATCCACCATGGATGAAGCGACGAGCGCAAATTTGTCGTAGACGGGGCCAATGAAGTCCGACTTACATAACGAATGACGCGGATGTGATCTTTCTATCATGGCACTAAGTGGAGAACTCGACCTCCAGTACAAGCGGAAAAAGAAAAAAGAAAGAGGGTTTTTGGAGCTTCGCTCGCGTCATAAACAAAAGGGGAGAGCGACCGGAGAAGGACGCTAGGAGATGAAGCATCGATCGCTTAAGTGGATGCGGTCGGATTGGCGAATGGGCCTATTTATTTGCAAAAGGCCCAATAGCCATGAAACTGCGATTCGCGGGCGACGATGCATCTTCTAAACAAACCGCTCAACACGTGAAGATGAGGTGGGTCCTTGCCTTGTGAGCAGGTTGCTCGCGTGATGGCAATGATTAATCCTGTCTTTTGAATATTCGTAATTTATTGAGAAAAAAACTAACTCATTAACTTGTCTTAGTAAATCGATCCTGCCATCCGAGTCTTCCTCGTTTGTTAAATAAAAGGTAACTTAATAACTGCGGGTCGTGGCCCATTTGATTATAAATTAAGGAATGAAGACAACTTCCAAGGCAGCAAGTTGTTGCATAAAGCCCCGATTCATGGGTTAACTAAATTATTTGGGCTGAAAACAACGGTAGATTTTATTAAGTCCAAGGACGTTGGAGCTTGGCTCCGCGTCGGACCTCTAATCGAAGCTACATTCTCAGAGATGATACTTTCTATAAAGTCCCAAGGACGCTGGAGCTTGGCTCCGCGCCGGGCCTCTGATCGAAGCTACATTCTCAGAGATGATACTTTTTATTAAGTCCCATAATGCGTGATCTTGCTCCGCGTCGAGCCTCTGATCGAAGCTACATTCTTAGAGATGATACTTTCTATAAAGTCCCAAGGACGCTGGAGCTTGGCTCCGCGTCGGGCCTCTGATCGAAGTTACATTCTCAGAGATGATACTTTTTATTAAGTCCCATAACGCGTGATCTTGCTCCGCGTAGGGCCTCTGATCGAAGCCGCATTCTCAGAGATGATATTTTTTAAGTCCCATAACGTGTGATCTTGCTCCGCGTCGGGCCTCTGATCGAAGTCACATTCTCATAGATGATACTTTTTATTAAGTCCCATTACGCGTGATCTTGCTCCGCGTCGGGCCTCTGATCAAAGCTACATTCTCAGAGATGATACTTTCTATAAAGTCCCAAGGACGTTGGCGCTTGGCTCCGCGTCGGGCCTCTGATCGAAGCTACATTCTCAGAGATGATACTTTTTATTAAGTCTCATAACGCGCGATCTTGCTCCGCGTCGGGCCTCTGATCGAAGCCACATTCTCAGAGATGATACTTTCTATAAGGTCCCAAGGACGCTGGATCTTGGCTCCGCGTCGGGCCTCTGATCGAAGCTAAATTCTCAGAGATGATACTTTTTATTAAGTCTCATAACGTGTGATCTTGCTCCGCGTCGGGCCTCTAATCGAAGCCACATTCTCAGAGATGATACTTTCTATAAAGTCCCAAGGACGCTGGAGCTTGGCTCCGTGTCGGGCCTCTGATCGAAGCTACATTCTCAGAGATGATACTTTTTATTAAGTCTCATAACGCGCGATCTTGCTCCGCGTCTGGCCTCTGATCGAAGCCACATTCTCAGAGATGATACTTTCCATAAAGTCCCAAGGACGCTGGAGCTTGGCTCCGCGTCGGGCCTCTGATCGAAGCTACATTCTCATAGATGATACTTTTTTATTAAGTCCCATAACGCGTGATCTTGCTCCGCGTAGGGCCTCTAATCGAAGCCACATTCTCAGAGATTATATTTTTTAAGTCCCATAACGCGTGATCTTGCTCCGCGTCGGGCCTCTGATCGAAGTCACATTCTCATAGATAATACTTTTTATTAAGTCCCAGGACGCTGGAGCTTGCTCCGCGTCGGGCATCCGGTCGTAGAGTGAGTCTCTCGAAGGAAAAATACTAAGCCCCTCGACGCTGGAGCTATCGCTCACGGAGGGCCTCAGATCGTGGCCTGAGCCTCTCGGAGCACATTGGATAAGTCACTCGACGCTGGAGCTTGCTCCGCGTCGGGCATCCGGTCGTAGAGTGAGTCTCTCGAACGAAAAATACTAAGCCCCTCGACGCTGGAGCTATTGCTCGCGGAGGGCCTCAGATCGTAGCCTGAGCCTCTCAGAGCACATTTGATAAGTCACTCGATGCTGGAGCTATTCAAGGTAAGTAATCCGTTTATCTTACTTTGATAAAGGTCCTAAAGTTACAAATTTTGACTTCTAGATAAAACAAGAAGCTTGAAGAGGAATTCAATTCCTTGAAAAATAAACATTCGCTGTTAAGGGCACATAGAGTATGGGTGTCTAGCGGCGACATTTATGAAGATATGTAGAGATGTGCAAGAATACTTGGTTGACACCTCAACATGATTTGATTAAAAAATTTACCCTCGAGGGGATCTATTGTGTCGAATATGTTTCAAGTACAAAGGATCTAGCAGCTACGACCAAATTAATTGAGTAGAATTACATGAAAGCACTTCAAATTGCTTTGATTAGGAGAAGGTATGCTTTCGCCTGATAGCGATCAGAGGCTTCACGGGTGCCTTTTCAGAGGAACACTTTCTACCCACCCTTGCCTATCGTCCTCGCTGGAGCGATGGTCTTTTGGTCTTGAGATCACTGAGTTGTTCCGTCCGCGGACGTGTGGACCTACAAACATCGATCGATTGAGCTGGAGTGTGATGGCACTCGAAATCACGCCTATTCCGCGACTTCGATCACATCAATACCGCCTCTTCGATCAAGGCCAATTTCCGCATCTCCAGTTGCGTGAATCTGTCTTCGGTTGCGTCAGCTTATGGAGGATTTTTCATTACGAAATATCAGCCTCTGAGGACGCCATAATTTTCTAGATACCTCATCCAACGAGGTGATTACTCAAGATCATACATACCAAAGTACATTGGTGCGGCTATGGGAAAGACTTTTTGGAATCAAACACATGGAAGGATGAGCAAACTAGCAGCTCTTAGTTGAAACCCCTTGAATCGCAAGAAAAAACAAATTCCCCGGTTCTGCAAGACATAATGTTACGGTGTTTCAACCACTACGGGCCTTAAAGAACGACTCGAGCCGCTTTGCCGCTGTGGATAACCCTCATGGGCTACAAGTTCCACTAGAACTTCGTTCGATATTTCATTTATAAATCCCAAGACGCTGGAGCTTGCTCCGTGTCGGGCATTCGGTTGTAGAGCTTACCTCCCGGATCGAGTACTAAGTCCTAGGACGATGGAGCTTGATCCACGTCGGGTATCCGGTCGTAAAGCTTGCCTCCCGGATCGAATACTAAGTCCCAAGGAAATATAGTTGTTCGATCAATTAAGACATTGATCAACCGGTAGACGTATATACAACAATCAATCATCATCAAATTAAGTAGAAAATCAAAATCTGCGGATCCGGATTTTGAAAGAGGGCAACAGTTGCAGCTATATATACTTTTGCTTTGGTGAAGTTGATCGTTCACGGCCAAAAGATACCGGGGACAAGTATGCAAGGTTCCATGTAAAGCGTAAACCGGACGTGGGGTGTCTTTCCTCAACTGGTTGGAATTAATCTTTGATAAGTGATTTATGACGTCCCTTTGGGCTAATAGAGTGCATCAACAGAAGCAATGGTAGAAAGTGATGCCCATGCCTGGGTAAAAATGCAAAGCTACCATTGAAAATATATAACATGCCAAACAAATTAAAAAGCTCATTTATGCACTTGATCAACCAGAATGCAGCCCGTTCATTTGCATTTCGTTGAAAGTTCAGCAAAGGGGCGCACGCGATTGAACTCTTTCTCTGAAAAATCGAGGGGCGGTTTCTCGCCTTCCCTTTTCATGGGCGCCAGCCGCGGTCAGAGCCAGAGCGCGAAGAGTTCGACGACCTAATAACTCCGTGGATTCAACACGGATGATCAGGACAAATTCTGTGTGGAATCTTTAATCTGCGGGCAGCCCCATTGCCCCGCTCGTGCTCACTCGCTCTTGCGAAATTCGGGCAAATTTTGGAGGTTTTGGCTCCATTTCTCCGCGGAGCAGGATCTCTTTAATTAGCAAGTGCGGCCGGTGGCTCGCGGATGACAAGTCTGAGAAATAATAATTAGCCATGTGGATCCCATATGCCTGGACTCCTCCCATTGATGGTTAGAGTCCGCTACGCCTGTATGCCTCAACCTTCCCAGTTTCCACCATCAAGAAAATGAGCCCGGATGCTTTTCATTTTTACCAGCTCCATCACCAAGTTCATTCTCCTACTATCGCTTTCAGGATTTCCAACTACAACTTTGAGCAGTCGCTTTTCAAGTATTCAAAAGTCTGCCGAATACATAACAACTGCGTTGGAAGTGCTAGTTAAGGCAATCAGACGAGGTACATCTGTTAGCAACAGGGAAGTGGGTTCAAGTACAATTTTCAAAAAACTTAGTGTTCTAACCTGGGATTCGGGTTTCCAATCACTTGGGAATCTCCTAAATTACAATGCTTGGTAAGCAAGACTTTGTAAGATAGTTATACTCACTCAGTGGGTTGTGTCTGACTTCTCCACGGGCGAAGCATTGCATAATTGCGCCGCACGGACTCGCCGCCTCGTATATGAGATAAGGGACGAATGAATTTCAAAGTGATTCATTAAAGAGAAATATATATATAGGCTCACAAAGAAGCGAGGCACTGAATGATCTATTCGATCGAGGAACGCGACTTAACTTGAGCGAATACAAAGGTCCTAGCGTGGCTTGACCTCACCACCACAATGGTCGTTCGTGGGACCGCTGAGGCACGATTCTCCGGCGTGCATTTGGCATACCGTTGGACCTGAACTCAACACGCAACTCGTAGCTTATCCATGGGCGGATATTGATGGGACTTTGCGAAGGAGAAGGGAGCATGTTCCGCCTCACCTTACATATCAAGGTTGATCTCTTCCATGGAACGACTCCGCAGAGCTTGAGTATGTTGCGGTGACAATCAGGCTGGATCCGGCCGCGTACGATTCTGACCTGTGATGACTAAGGTCGGGCGCACAAAAGACCAGGACGAGATGAAATCAAAGAAGAAAATCAGATACGCTGGCATCCTTCTGATATATGGCCTCGTGCTCACACTCGAGGAGGTACTCGGAGTCGTGATGGTAGAAGCTCATAAAAATAAACCATCGTTATTGCACCTTTGAGTCTCCTTTAAGTCTTAGGGGTAGGTTTGTGCAACATGATTCAACCGCGGTCGAGATCGCCGGGGTAGGTCTACTTGTCCTGATGATGTCCGCGACCAAAGAGTACATGCTATTAAAAATGTGTCAGGTTGACATTTGCATGTTATCTTGAGCAAAGACTTTTTTCTCCCCGTCTACGACCAGTTATTGCTCTAGCCGATGGCACAAGTGCATGATTTGTAGGAGATTTGGTATGCTTCGTAGACTTCTTGATATACATATGAGGCTACGGTCAGGGCCGGTTATTGGCAGGTTCAAGAGGTCTGTTTGCACAGGGCCCAATTTTGTTGGGGGCCCAATACATTTTAAATATAGTGTATATATATAATGTGTTTCTTGTAAACAAGCAAGTCAATGTAGCGCAATGGTAAATGTTTTGCCAAGGAAAGCAATAAACCCACGTTCGAATCCTACATATTGCATGATGGATTGTTTTTATTGGGGCATACTCACCCCTCTTTTGTCTTTTAACTACTTAAATTTGGGCCCTACTCACCCCCTCTCTACACTTAAAAAGAGTAATATATTTGATATTTATATAATTTTTAACTTTTAAAAAGAGTAATAAAATAATTTAAATTTGAATATGCTGAGAAATATTTTTTTTCCATGTAAATAAACGATACATAGTTTTTTTTTTCACAACATTATTTATGTCATATACAATAATATAATTGATATTTATATAATTTTTAACTTTTAAAAAGTGTAAAAAAATTATTTAAATTTTAATATGTTGAGAAATAGTTTTTTTCCATGTAAATAAACGATAAATAGTTTTTTATTTCATAAAATTATTTATGTCATATACAATAAATAGATGGAATTCCCTACTAAAAAAATATATAATTATGATCCTAACAAACATGAAAAAAATAAAAATAAAAGGGCCTAATTCTAATTATCGCACCGGGCCTCCGAAAACATCGGGACGACCCTGGCTACGGTATAAACAAATCAAATCCAATTGGCAATATTTTGGGGCTGTTTATCTTAATCTAACATGTACAACTACTTTTGTGCTCGTACACAAGGAAACTCCCCTGTCGCATCTGATAAGCCTAGGACGCTGGATCTTGCTCCGCGTCGGGCATTCCGCTGGTAGCTTCACAAGCTCGCAGAAAATTCTCTTAAGTGAGTATATATACTAAGTCATTCTCGAGCGATAGAGGGCCTCCGCTAGTAGCTTTATAAGCTCGCGGAGATAACTCTTAAAACGAGTATAAACCAAGTCTCTCTCAAGTGACAGAGGACCTCCGCTAGCAGCTTTAAAAGCCCGCGGAGATAACTCTTAAATGAGTTTAAATTAAAAACCTTCAACGCGGGAACTCTCATCTGCGGAGGGCTTTCTGGTTGAATTACGAAAGGCTTGATTCTCTTCCCAAGATATACGTAGGCAACCCACTAATAAGTTGGGTACAACCCAGACCAAACAAACTTAATTAAAACATTACACCAAAAGTCTTATATATCAAGTACTCTTCCGAAGGAAGATAAAGTACAAATACATATGTTGTCTCGTTTGAATCGAACCCTAGCTAAGACTTATCTTAACTAAGGTCCGAGGAGATGTGACGAAACACCAAAAAATAAATAAATATGTATTTTATCATAAATAAATAATCGGGTTCCCGCTATATAAATAAACCCGCTTTTAGGATAATTATAATGTATCAATCAAATGATGGATTATTCCACCTAAGGTTTATTATATATAAGTGTCCACATTAAGGACACATGTCCCGAACAACATGACATTTGTCATGTACCTTAGGACACTTGTCAATAAGGGGTCATGGGCTTGCTCTATAAATATGGGTCATGAGACTCGGGGTCGGTTTTTGGATGGCTCGAAGAGCCTTCCCGAGCGGGAATGGTCTCGTCCAGAGGGAGCCGACGTTTGATGGAGCCCTGGGAGGACGGTGGTCCGCGGATGGCTTGAGCTCGGATCGGCACAGGTTTGGGTACGCCGACGGTAGCCTCGTCGCGCGTCTCAGGTAAGCCCTATCGTCTGAGCTCGCCCGCGCCCCACTTGATCCTCGAACCCGCCGACACGGAATTCTTAAAAACGGGTTTCTTCATAAATATAAATATAATAATACTAGTAACAATAATAATGAGAAAATGATGGGTTTAATAATTTATGAATTGGAATCCCCTTTTTTTATTCTTGAAAATGCATTGACTTTGATTTTAAAAATGAAAACCAGTCACGTTCGTCTGTCTAGACAAAAGAAAAAGGAAACACAAAGCCCACCGACATCATAAGATTCCAAAGTCTCACAAAAAAAACCCACAAGACATCGCCGTTCGAGAGCTCATACGCCAATGGGGACCGCCGAAACGCCGTCGTATTTGCCGCCATCGTCGCTGAGGACGCGGCTGCGCTGGGACGTGTTCCTGAGCTTCAGGGGCGAAGACACGCGGCCGTTCACAGTCGACCTGCACGCGGCGCTCACGGCCAACGGCGTGCGCGCGTTCATCGACAATGAGGGCCTGGAGCGCGGCGACGAGATCTCGCCGGCGCTGCTCGAAGCCATCGAAGATTCGGCCGCCGCCGTCGCCATCCTTTCCCGGAGGTACGCCGACTCCCGGTGGTGCCTCGATGAGCTCGCCGGGATCTTTGACCAGCGTCGCCTGGTCCTTCCCGTCTTCTACGCCGTCGATCCGTCGGATGTCCGGAAGCAGAAGGGCCCGTTCGAAGTGGCATTTGAGCAACACGAGAGAGATGAGAGGCGCAAAGGTAGAGTTGAACAATGGAGGGAATGTATGAACCGAGTCGGCAACCTTGCTGGCTATGTGGTCGATGAAAGGTTTCAACACTTCTTTTTACTCCATTCGATTCCATCAGATCGGATTCGTTTTCCATTCTAAAATCAATTAATAATAGAAGGTGTTGATATCCAGATAATCTGATATATGATACCTAGATATCAAGATACCCAAATTGGGGCCTTTGGAATCAATGCAACCTAAAAGTCACTAGATAAAAGTTGGTCTAATTTAATCTATCACCATTTACCTTTTTTTCAATTTGGTTAGTTTAAGAGTTTGATTAAGCTCAGCTTGGTTGGGACTTTGGAATCAATCCAACCTAAGTGAGGGTTGAAAAGGTGGTGTGATGAATGGATCTAATAAGAGATACTTTATATGGAAACAAAAGTTGTTTTTAGGTTTAAACATTGAATGTACAAAGTATAAAATATTGAGTTGTGTTTAATATTGACTGACTGAGCTACTTTTTGACAGTATGAAATCTGAAGAAATACAGTTGAAAATAGTGAAGAAGGTGATGGAGATACTAAGCAACACTCCTGAGCATGTGGCTGAACACGCTGTTGGACTCGATGATCGTGCTGAATCGGTGTTAAGAATCTTGCGTTCTGAGGCAAGATCTCATGGAGTTCGAGTTCTAGGGATCCATGGTACCCCAGGGATCGGAAAAACCACCCTGGCTAAGGCTGTTTTCAACAAGCTAGTTGAGTTTTTTGAGTACCGAAGCTTTGTGTCAAATGTCAATGAGATTTTAACCAAAGAAGGCCCCTGGAGTGTTCAGAGAAAGATTATCTGTGATGTCACTGGTAGCACAGATGTTGGAGAGATAGCACTCGAATTCAGACGGATCATTCATGAGAGGCGCGTTGTTATTGTCTTGGATGATGTTAGTGAAGAAGGGCAGCAGCTAAGCTCTTTGAGTGTCGAAAGAGATTGGATTCATGAAGGTAGTTTGATCATCATCACAAGCAGAAACCTGCAAGTGCTGCAGCATTTCGCTCCTAATGTTGAGCTATATGAAGCGACAATGCTGAACACATCTGAATCATTGGAGCTCTTCAGTTACCATGCTTTGAGAAGGCAGAAACCGACGAAAGCTCTCCTTGAACTATCCAAGAAGTTCGTGTTCCTCACAGGCGGGTTGCCTTTGGCACTTCAAGTCTTTGGTTCATTCTTGCTAGACAAGAGGACGGTAGAGGAGTGGGAGGAAACTCTCCGAAAAATGGAGCAGATTCGTCCTTTTGGGCTGCAGAATGTCTTGAAGATCAGTTTTGATGCTCTTGATGATGAAGAGAAGTGTATATTCCTTGACATATCATGTTTGCTTATTCAGATGAGACTGAGGATTGAAGAAGTAGTCGACGTTTTTGAAGGTTGTGGCTTTAAGCCTAAGGTCGCGATAGGACAGCTGGTTAAGAAGTCACTGCTAAAGATCAATGAAGATGGTACATTGTGGATGCATGATCAAATCAGAGACATGGGAAGGCAAATAGTCATTGACGAAAGCCTTAACGATCTTGGCATGAGAAGCAGGCTATGGGATACTAAAGACATTTTGACCGTGCTGAGTGATAAAACAGTAAGATGACTCCATTCCTTGCTTTTAGTATCTGTATAATACTTTCGGGTCACATGGAAACACCTTCTCAACTTGATTGACGCGGGGTATACTGGAATGATTGTTGTATCTTTATCCTGATTGTTTTCCAATTTTTGTGCTATTGACAGAAGTTGAGCAAGTCCACGCGAGGACTCGTCTTAGACATTGAAAACAAGAACCTGAAGAAAGATCTGTCTGCTGACATAATATCTCAACTTCAGTACCAAAGGGAACCGAGTTTGAGAACTGCAATGGCGTGTCTCAAGGAAAAAATCAGAGCGCGGTTTCTCTCTGTATACGAGAATGATGACGAAATGATTCTTAGCACAAGATCATTTGAGCAGATGCCATTGCTGAAGTTGCTTCAGATAAACTATTTGAAGTTGCAAGGAGACTTCAAATACATGCCTGCCGAGTTGAGGTGGCTGAAATGGCAAGGATGCTCCCTCCAGTCTCTGCCTTCCAATCTTCCTCGACAAATCAGAGTTCTTGATCTCTCTACGAGCAACATAGAGTGCTTGCTCGATAGAAAATGGACACCCAGAGGCTTGAATGAGGTATGCTGATTGTCGATTTTGAAGAAAGAAATACGACATAGTAGCTTAAGCTTTTGTGATGGCTTTACTGATTTGTTATTTCAGGTTGCTCAAAATCTGACAGTTTTAAATCTCCGAGGCTGCTGTCGCATCACAACACTTCCTGATTTGTCGTCGCAGAGAAGCCTGAAAAAGCTCATTCTAGAAAACTGTCGAAAACTGACCATGATGCCCGAGTCAATTGGCGGTATGAGCTCATTAGTTCACCTGAACCTGAAGGACTGTTCGAGTCTTCTTCGGTTCCCTGACAATGTTGATGGCCTAAAGAGTCTCAAAGAGCTTATCCTGTCTGGTTGCTCAAAACTGAAAGAATTACCTGACGATATTAGAAGCTTGAAATCTCTTCAGCAGCTTCTACTCGACAACACTGCCATATCCAAGCTATCTGAATACTTATTTTGGCTCAACAAACTCGAGCTTCTGAGCTTGAACTGTTGCAGTCAATTGAAGTGCATACCCATTTGCATAGGAAAACTCGAGTCATTGAAGGAACTTCGTCTTGACCACTCCGCAGTGGAGAAACTGCCCGACTCAATTGGATCATTGATGTCACTCGAAAAGTTCAGTTTGAGGGGCTGCAGGTCCCTAACCGACATTCCGGAGTCTCTTGGGAAACTCCAGTTCTTAGAAGAATTGTTCCTAGGTGGGAGCTCAGTTAACGAACTACCGAATTCCATATGTTCATTGCTTAATCTGAGGGTCTTATCAGCTTCGCAATGTCGTTCTTTAACGACACTGCCTCTTTCAGCTGAAGGGCTAAAATCCCTTAACAAGCTTGAGTTAAATGATACACCAATTTCCCAGCTGCCGGAAGATCTTGGCTCCTTGAAAGCTATCAAGGAGCTTAACCTGAGGAATTGTTCTGAACTAGAAACATTGCCGGTTTCTATAGGAGATTTGTCGATCCTCTCCACGCTGGTTCTCGAAGGATCCGCAGTTAAAGAGTTACCCGAGTCCATAACAATGCTAGATAAACTTAGCTGGTTGAACTTGAACAGATGCAAGAGCCTCTTGAAACTTCCGGATTCAGTTGGAAAGTTGACATCTTTATCCGACCTGCTGATGGAAGAAACTGCTGTGACCAAACTACCGGAGAGTTTCGGGGGCCTCAAGAGCCTAAAGGTTTTGAAGATGAAGTCCTCAGTTAAGTTTGCAGCACTGCCAGCATCATTCTCTAGCCTCTCCAAGATACAAGAATTCGATGCTCGTTCTTGCAACATCTCGGGTAAGGTCTCTGATGACTTTGAGAGGCTGACCTCGCTGCAAGTGTTGAATCTTGGTGATAACAGCTTTGAAAGCCTACCTTCTAGCTTGGTAGGCCTGGTGTCTCTCAAGAAACTCTCGCTACGCGACTGTAAGGGGCTCTTGTCTCTACCGCCACTTCCCTTGAGCCTTTTGGAGCTGAATGCTGCTGACTGCACTGCGTTGGCGAAGGTTTCGGATCTGTCAAACTTGGAGAGCTTACACGAGCTTGTCCTTTCGAATTGCTACATGTTATCGGATGTCCCTGGCCTCGAACGATTGATGTCTTTGAGAAGATTATACATGGTTGGATGCTCAGCTGCTGCATCAACTGTTAGGCAAATGATCAGTAAGGTAACAAAATCACGTATTACATTTACATAGTTCTATATTTCGTAAAATCTCCTACTAAACAATATATTATGTTTAGTAACACGTAGCTGATGGGGTGCGTAGGTTGATAATAACATTACCTGATGAGAGAAGGATAGAAAGAATAAATTTGTGAATATAAAAAGAGGTTTAGATCGAAAAACTTGAGATGATTAGCTATTGAAAATCTAATTCGATCCAAAAGCTAATTTAACTATAGCGTTAGATTTAATTCTTTAAAAATCTGTTGAGATATGTGAAGAGACCAATTGACCAAAGAGTTCCGCATTGAATGAGTGGGCTACTCACTCTATTGCCACCAATTGGTTTTAGGACGGAACCTCACTCGGTTTATGTGCTAATATAATATTAAAGCTGCTAAAAAAGAGAGTTGAATTCAAATGGTTTTTGTTCTTGTTTCAGGTTTCCTTGAAGAAACTAAACTACTTGAGCATTCCTTGTGGTGAAATTCCGGACTGGTTTTCGGAAGAGGTGACATATTCAAGCCGCGAGGGCCTAGCTCTAACGGGACTTTTGATAGCGGTGGTGGTGTCAGTGAACCGGGCTTCATTGGAATCTATAGGAACACGAGCTAAGCTTCCTGCAATAGTGGATGTTCAAGCCAAGATAATGAGGCTAAACGAACCGATCCACACGAAAACGTTGTACTTGGAAGGAGTTCCAGGGACAACGGAAGATCAGGTGTACGTATGCCGGTTCCTAGATTACCATCCACTTGTGTCCATGCTAAGAGATGGCGACAAGTTGGAGGTGTCGGTTCGAAGTCCAGGTAGCGGCTCCATTGAGCTGAAACGCCGAGGGATCCTTATGATGTATGAAAAAGACGATGATTGTGATGGTGACGAAGATGGGGTGAATGAAAGCCTATTGTCTGTGTCTGAACGGCTGGCGAGGTTCTTCAGAAGTCAGAACTGTACGTTGAACGGTAGTGACTAAGAGTTGGGTTTATTTTTTATGTTAATGTGGAGCAAACTAAACAAACTCCTATGTAAAGTTTGTCATTTCAACAAGTAACTACCGTTTTAATTTGTAACTTGCTTTCGAATTTGGTAGGCTTTGGAATATGATATCGATAGGGATTAGGGAGTGTGTATAACAAGAAGGATGAATAGTGTTAAGTTGGCTGGGCTCGTTGAGGTCAAGATGCTGGAGAGAAAGGTCGTGTGCGAGCCCACATACGAGATACACAAATAACACATAAATCCAATAGGGTTTCAACTTAAAACCAATTGGCGGCTCTAATGCCATGTTGTGTTGGCTGGGCTCATTGGGGTCAAGACGTTGAAGGAAGGTTGTGTGCGAGCGAGCCCACGTACGAAAGACACAAACAACACATAAATCCAGAGAAGTTTCGTCTTAAAACCAACTGGTAATGAGAAAAAGTAACATGTTATCAAAGTCGGACCTGCGATTTAAAATGTTTGAGACGAGATATAATAATGTGTCCCTCTACTAAAAGGAGGGTAACAATGAACCATCATCTTCCTTAACTGGTTAACAACATGTCAACAAGCAACGAATTTGTTTCAAACATAATCTTTAGGTTGAGACAATATAAAACACCTTTTATAACCCAACATTTGCTCATTACCAAATATTTCATCATTCCTCCAAATCCATAACCACTATAAGTAGTACTAAGGTAAATAGTGGACCAAACAAGCCCACAAGGCCACAAAGCATGCTCCATATTAGACAATGTACTTCTTCTCAAAGAAAGCTAAGTGGTGTTGCACCCTTTCCTAATTCGTGAGAATGCTCCATTGACTAACCAACCAAACAAAGACTTACATTACATTTAGTCAAGTCCTAACCCACGAACAAAGGCAAGATGAGCAATCGTCTAGGGCTTAGGCTCTGTTTGGTAATTTTGTGTTAAATCATCTTTCTAATAAACAAAAACCCATGTTATTGGGATATAAAAATATCATTTCATATGGATTGAAATGAGAAAAAGATCAACAGAATATAAGAGAAGGTAAATCTCTACACAATTATTTAAGTGTTTTTTTGTTAGAATGATATATCCTGAATTCCTGATCTTATAAAAAAACAAAATTAAATATGATATTATATATAATTGTTTTTTCTCTTAAACTCCTTGAAAGCAAAGGAATTATTCTATCTCTTTTGTTGTTAAATTTTAGACACTTTTGTTCTTGAAACTTTGATTTGATTAGATATTGGTAACCTATATGACTCTCGTTTTCACGTAACCTATCAATAGATTTTACAATAAGATTTACCGGTGGAAAATATCTTTAAAAAAACAAAGTCAAAAAGAAAAATCTCAATGCAATTGAAAAATCAAAATATAGGGAGTATTTTATGCCCCCCCCCCCCAAAAAAAAAAACTGTATTACACTACCGTATAAAATTAATTTAAATGAACCGATACAGTTTAGTTGGGGAATCGGGTTACCCTTCTGGCCTTCTGCACTCCGTAGGCTTTAACTCGGTAGCCGTTCTCCATTGTAAAACGTGACCTTACCCTCTTCTTCTACTTCTACAGTTCTACTCACCCACCCACCCATCCACCCTTCTCTGGTTCGGCTCCCACTCTCCTTCGGCCGTTCTCTGGTTTTCCTCTCCTTCGGCTTCGGGCCTCCCTTCCTTCCGTTCTTCAGGTAAACCTATCCAATGCCTTCGTGTTTCATTCCCGTTTTCTTCATCTGATTCATCTATACTCTGTCGGCTCCCGTTTTCGCCTTATATCGGTGAATTGATTTCTCCTTGCACGCTACATGGAGTTTCGTTAGGGTTTCCTGCTGCATTCATTCGGATTTGTTACGGATTGCAATTTTTATTTTTATTTTGCTTTCGAATGTTTAGGTTTTGATTTTTGACCCTTTTAGACAGTCCTACCTCCTACGTCTGTTGCTTTGAGTGTTCACGGTCTTTTTTTTTTTTTATTCCCCCGCTTGTGAGATTTTTGTTTTCTTGATTCCTTACGGTCTTTGGTGTTTTAGTGCAATGTAGTTCGCCTAGGGATTCATTAGTTGAATTTCCTTTCGCATGACTGTTCAAAACACCAGGTTCTACCTACAAAGTCAATTCAGCATGAAGTATTGAAGTTATCCGGTCACTCAACTAGCTTTGTATGGCATGGCATGTCATGGCCTGACCTGATGTTTTAATCTTTGCATATGATGAAATGCAGATTGTACGTTGATAACCATGGCTGGAGCTCTGATTAAGTTAAGTACTGTCCCTGCTTTTGTCTCAACAAATTTTCAGTCGGGGAAGGGGAGAAGGACTGGTCCAAGAATGATGGCTACTCTTTGTTCTACCCGCAGTTTGAGAATAGGGAGTTACTCAGGATTGCGGGGACATAATGCTTTGGACATGATTGGATCTTCCAAGCATAATTCATTTTCCAACATTTGGTCTACGATGTTTGTCCGTAAAGCAGTAGCAAAAAGGGGTGTACCTAGAGCTATGTTTGAGCGCTTTACTGAGAAAGCAATCAAAGTTATAATGCTTTCCCAGGAAGAGGCAAGGCGTCTTGGCCATAATTTTGTTGGAACAGAGCAGATTCTCTTGGGTCTCATTGGTGAAGGAACTGGAATTGCTGCCAAGGTTCTCAAGTCCATGGGAATCAGTTTGAAAGATGCCCGGGTCGAAGTTGAGAAGATAATTGGCAGGGGGAGTGGGTTTGTTGCTGTTGAAATCCCTTTTACGCCCCGTGCCAAGCGTGTCCTGGAACTCTCACTGGAAGAAGCCCGCCAATTGGGTAAGTTTTTGCTAAAATTTTATAAACCGAGTCTACCTACATTGCATGCACTTATCACTATCCTCATTGTCTTCATCATTTGTACCATCATGCTTGATTGTTACAAATAATTGTATATGTATCTGAGTGAAACTACTCACCCTAGGATGCCAGCGTTGATAGATATTTTAGATTGGCAAAGTGCTTAGAATGACTAGGATGATTTAGTTTGGTTGAACAATGAAGCAGGCACTTTCATGGGGACCAGCATAAAAGTTACACCGTCTTTTGTGTCTAATTCGTCATAGAAGAATGATATATAGTTATCAGTCATTGATAAATTGAATGTGGATTTCTGTTTGAGACCTGGCATTGAGAAAGAATCTAGTCACATGTTTCTTGGTGGTTTAGGATGAGTTTTTGAAGGCCTGAAGCCAGAGAATTGGGTCACTTTAAATGAAAAGGAACCTGTACAACATCTCTTCTTTTCAGTATAAGCTATTTTGTATTGCAGGCCACAACTACATAGGGTCTGAACACCTGCTCTTGGGGTTACTTAAGGAGGGTGAGGGTGTAGCTGCTCGTGTTCTTGAAAACTTAGGGGCAGATCCAAGCAACATTCGTACACAGGTGAGAATGATCTTAATAGATTTCGATTATCCTGTCAGATCTTTGGGCTCCAAAATGATACACAACATTTAATGTGACATGTAGGTTATCCGCATGGTTGGTGAAAACGCTGAAACAGTTAGTGCTGGTGTTGGCGGGGGCAGCTCAGGCAGTAAGATGCCAACCCTTGAGGAGTATGGTACTAACTTGACAAAGTTGGCAGAAGAGGTCTGTCTTATCATCCTTCTAATTTGTATATATACAATACCTTATTTGGAAAGTGGGGATTCTTATAAAATTGCCTCCCCTTTACAAATTTTAGGGTAAATTGGATCCCGTTGTTGGAAGGAAGCAGCAAATAGAGCGTGTCACGCAGATCTTAGGTCGACGAACCAAGAACAACCCTTGCCTCACTGGAGAGCCTGGTGTTGGTAAAACAGCAATTGCAGAAGGCCTTGCCCAGCGGATTGCCAGTGGTGATGTTCCTGAAACTCTTGAAGGGAAAAAGGTATACGGGGACTTTAGACAACTGTCATTGTTTGATTCATTATATTGGCAAGTTTTGGAGCTATTTCATTGTCATGTCCAAGGATTTGACATTCTTTTTAGTGAAGTGTTATGCTTGCTTGTGCCATAATATCCAACTCATTGATACAATCATTCTTGTTACCATTAACTGGGTTTTGCGAAGATTATTCGAACTGCTCCACATGCACAGCTTCCCATTAGTCAAACTAAAAGAACCTTGTGACTTTTGTCCTGATAGTTATGAGCTGTTTTCTATTCAACTTCTATTGTTGCAGGTTATAACCCTTGACATGGGTCTTCTTGTGGCTGGAACTAAATACCGCGGAGAGTTTGAGGAAAGACTAAAGAAGTTGATGGAAGAAATCAAGCAGAGTGATGAGATTATTCTCTTTATTGATGAGGTACACACTCTTATTGGAGCTGGAGCAGCAGAGGGGGCCATTGATGCGGCCAACATTCTCAAACCAGCTTTGGCAAGAGGCGAATTACAAGTAGATCAACTTTCCTGCTTACCTTTTTTTTAAAAAAAAAATAAAGCATTCTAGATTGCTTACCCATATAATTGTGTTTCTAATTCAGGCATAAGATTGAGAATGTTTAAATTTTTTATAGTGTATTGGAGCCACAACACTAGATGAATACAGAAAACACATTGAAAAAGACCCAGCTCTTGAAAGAAGATTTCAACCTGTTAAAGTGCCTGAACCTACAGTAGATGAAGCTATCCAGATTCTGATGGGGCTTCGTGAGCGTTATGAGATTCACCACAAGCTCCGCTATACAGATGAGGCCTTGGTTGCTGCAGCTCAACTATCTCATCAGTACATCAGGTGCGTTTTACTTTCGCAGGAACCTGGGTTTTGTAGAATCTTTCAGATGGAAAATGTACCTGTGCTATTACTGCAGGAAGGCATGGGTCATCTTTTAGCTGATTTTTTCTAATTTGCAAGCGAGGTTATTGTTGAAAAAAGCTGTTTTGATTCTTTGAAACCATCTCTCATCCACACTTCCATAGTTCACTACCTCTGGACTGTGCTCCTCTTATGATAAACTGTTGCCCTTTCTGTAAATTTACATGTATTTTTGTATAAAACATCACTACTTATATTGTCAAAATAATTATTGTGCAAGCAGATTTAAGTTATTAGTCGCACGACCCTCCCCACTTTGGAGTTTGCTTCTCTTTTCCTACGCCTAAAGTTGTGATTTTTTACACCTCCATATCTTGTGTTGTTGAGCCTTGACTGCAACCATTGGTCATATGATGTTGTTCCTGACTTCCTGTAGCTTCTGAGATAGGGCTTGATTAATTCTCTTTTCTTAATGTGTTTTTTGGTCAACCCTTTTGATAATTTTTATGCTACAGTGACCGTTTTCTGCCTGATAAAGCCATTGACCTAATTGATGAAGCTGGTTCTAGAGTTCGGTTGCGTCATGCTCAGGTAATAATTTGTGCTCAAAATTAGGTTTCTGCATCATTCCTTGGTTCATGTTCCTCATGTTGTTGATATTCTCTATTTTTTTGTAGCTCCCTGAAGAAGCTAAAGAGCTTGAAAAAGAGCTTAGGCAGATAACAAAAGAGAAGAATGAAGCCGCTCGTGGCCAAGACTTTGAAAAGGTAATTTTCTGATTAGACATATTTTGCACCATGCCACCTTGCAGGATCTAACCGTTCTTTTGTAGTTCCAAGTAGACTCATTGAACTATTCAAATTTCTTTCAATATTAAAATAATATTAAAAAAAGTTAAAATTATAGTATTAATATGTTAAATTCATTTGATATAAAAACATTGTGGTTAACAGTAACATTATATGGAACGGAGTATTTTCTAATCATAAAATTATATAGACATATTTTATTGTATAAATTAGAGAACTACATCCATTGCACCAAAAATAGGACAGAGAAATAAAGCAGATATCATAAATTATAATATAGCTTCATAAGCTTATACTAATAGGTAATAGATATTTAAATTTTACAAATGTCGAGAGAAAAAGAGTAAAATTTATATATTAGCGTACTTAGACTTTAATGCATATTACTAGTATTATAACCCATGCTTGTATATTTCTTAAAGTATAAAAAGCTAATCATTTACTTGCACATTGGATGGGGTTCTCTTTAGGTCTGTTAGGAACTTAGGTTCACTCATTCTTGGGTAAAAAATCTGCCAGGTCATTTTGCCTTACAGTCGACTTGGGTTGGATTCAATTGTGTTTTAAGGCAGTTTGGGGTCCTCCGGGTTGGTTGTATCTTGAAATGTATTTTATTTTTAGTATGTTTTATACGGGTTATTGGTTTTCTGAAATTGAGCAAGAATAAGGTATCTGGATTTTTCTGAATAGACTTTCTTTCTTGTACATGAATAAGGTTGTTGAATCATCTCAGTGCATGCTATAGTAGTATACTGCATGAAAGTTTACACTTTATTTTGTTATAACAAATTTTATGTCAGGCTGGGGAGTTGCGTGATCGAGAAATGGACCTCAGGACACAGATCTCTGGCCTGATAGAGAAGAACAAGGAAATGAGCAAGGCAGAGGAAGAAGCTGGAGATGGGGGAGCTGTTGTGACAGAAGCCGATATCCAGCAGATTGTCTCAACTTGGACTGGTGTTCCAGTTGAAAAGGTGTCCTCTGATGAAGGTGACCGTCTTCTCAAAATGGAGGAGACCCTTCACCAGAGAATCATTGGCCAAGATGAAGCTGTTGTTGCCATCAGCCGTGCCATCCGTCGTGCCCGTGTTGGCCTCAAGAATCCCAACCGCCCAATTGCCAGCTTCATCTTCTCAGGCCCAACTGGTGTAGGGAAGTCAGAACTTGCAAAAGCACTCGCAACCTACTACTTTGGATCCGAGGAAGCTATGATCCGCCTTGATATGAGCGAGTTTATGGAGAGACACACAGTTTCGAAACTCATTGGTTCACCACCTGGTTATGTTGGTTACACTGAAGGTGGCCAGCTCACTGAGGCTGTTCGACGCCGGCCTTATACTGTGGTGTTGTTTGATGAAATCGAGAAGGCTCATCCTGATGTTTTCAACATGATGCTTCAAATCCTTGAAGACGGGAGGTTAACGGACAGCAAGGGTAGAACAGTTGATTTCAAGAACACCCTTCTGATCATGACATCAAATGTTGGAAGCAATGTGATCGAGAAGGGAGGCCGTAGACTTGGGTTCGATTTGGATTACGATGAGAAAGACAGCAGTTACAACCGGATCAAGAGCCTAGTGACAGAGGAGCTGAAGCAGTATTTCAGGCCTGAATTCTTGAACAGGTTGGATGACATGATCGTGTTCCGCCAGCTAACCAAGCTGGAGGTCAAGGAAATTTCAGATATCATGTTGAAGGAAGTCTTCGAGAGGCTCAAGGGCAAGGAAATCGAGCTCCAAGTAACCGAGAGATTCAGAGACAGAGTGGTCGAGGAAGGCTACGATCCCAGCTATGGAGCGAGACCCTTGAGAAGGGCTATCATGAGACTCTTGGAGGATAGCATGGCAGAGAAGATGCTCGCTAGAGAGATCAAGGAGGGCGATTCAGTTATTGTGGACGTCGATTCTGATGGGAAGGTAGTCGTACTCAATGGTACTACAGGTGCTTCTCCTGAGTCCCAGCCAGAGGAGATCTCCGTTTAATCCAAGCTCGGTTTTGCATCTCCTCGGCTCTTGGGTATAACCGTCCTTCCAACAAAGGAGCGATGTGAAAGGTGGGAGGCATGGGTGTGTCTTCGATAAGGCAATCTGTTGCCTGTATTTATTGATTCACAATTATCATAGGTGAATGGCTTTGGTAAGTTAGAGCCATTTGCTTACATTGATGGTTTTATAGAGGGGTTTGCAGTTAGGAATATGTACTTTTTTCCATCTAGTTGTTTTGGCGCCTTTTCTTACTACATTTTGTTAAAGAATACAACAGGAAGATGAGTATTGAGCTTATTTTCTTGTGTGATTTTGTCATTCAAGTAATGCATTATTTCTGCTTTGCTCCTCTTT
Organism: Persicaria tinctoria; assembly: GCA_037127255.1. NCBI lineage: Eukaryota > Viridiplantae > Streptophyta > Magnoliopsida > Caryophyllales > Polygonaceae > Persicaria > Persicaria tinctoria. The sequence continues at coordinate 20,250,313 of JBANSL010000016.1, read as the reverse complement.
ATTTGTTTGTGTCCATCCTATGGTGTGATGTACTGACAACGAGTCGACAATGCCATTGGCAATGTGCCTATGGATGCAGTTACATTTGTCGTGTTTCTATCTGCTAGTTTTATCGAATTTTCAAGAATCAGGTCTATCTAATCTCGAATTTTTACTTTATAAAAAAAAATGTGCCTATGGATACATTTCTGATTTCCCTATTCATTGCTCCACCTACTTGGATTTATGTTTAGCTTCGTCTTGAAGATTGGTTACTTATTGTAATCTTGACGCGCACATCTTTTAGAGAATATGATTTTTGTTTTTCTATTTTGAAGCAGCCGTTGGAGATGACAATAGAACTTGTAAGATGACAACAATCATGACATTGATATAATTGAGATTCAAACAAAACCTATTTGATTTGATTTAACATAGTCGCTTGGTGTTAATCCTATGATCTTAATCTCAAATCAAACTCAATCTTTGGGAAAACAATCAAGAAAACAACAATGTAATCCGATCTGAAGAACATTGATATCATTCCCAATAACAGATCGATCTCAACCACCATAAACAAACACGGATGAAGGCGAAAAGATCCAGATTAGGTTAGACATCAAATATGACCCAAATGATCAAAGTCTGATTGAAAACATACAAACCTTACATGAACAACGAATAAATCGATACCCCAAATCAACATCCGACGCGAAAAACAGATCGATGATGGACGATCGACGATCAAGATCACGAAGAGGTCGGATTGGGAGGTTTCTTGTTGCGGCATTTGTCCTTGATCCAAAAGAGGCTGACGGAGGCACCGTCCTTGACCTTCTTCATGCCCTTGCTGGCGCCTTCCTTGGTCTTGCTGAAGCTTTGGCCGAGCTTCTTCGTCAGCTTCTTGCCGTCTTTCCCTTGGGCTTGTTGCCCTTGTGGCGGGGCCTCCTCTTCGTTGTCGGAGTCCCACGGGTCCGCCCACGGGTTCTCGTACGAACTCTTCCCGGCCATTGCCTTCGCTTTTTGTTTTTGGCTCCTCCTTTAAGGATTCAATGGATTACACAATTGGGGGAAAATTACAGATCGGATGGTAATGGGGAAAGAGACGATGGAGAGGGATCGGTAGGAATTGGTCTTTCAACGTGCGGAGATGTATTTTTTTTCCTTTTTTTTTTCAAAAAATAAATAAAAAATTCTCTATGCGAATAAACTGTATGCGAAACCATTTATAAGATTTCTACTCTCGTCTCACCGGTGGCGAGACACCACGGAAGTGTTTTAACTTCTCCGTATTCTCGCAACTTGCAGTTCATCTCATCGTCTTTTGTAACTTCTTTGTACGTTAGGTTTCATTGTTATACTCAATTAGAGTCCGAATCTTTGTATTTGTTATATTTTTTTTTATTTGGTTGTACCATAGTTGTTAGCCTATCTACCAATTATTTCGGCCTCTTGATTTACCTAACACAAATGATATCAAGCAGGGGCGGAGCTAAGGGGGGTTCCTGGTGTGAAGAGAACATAACCAATTCAATGTTGCTGCTGTAAGCAACAGATCAAGGCCAAAATAGGCTAAACTTTAGTGACTGAAAAATCACTGCTTCATTGAAATAAAACCAGAAAGGGGAAGCTCCCTGACGGCACAAAGAGGCAAAGTTTTATGATCCCAAAACCCTACAGAAAACAAGGTGAGGTGCCAGCTTATATAGCATGGAATCCTCACTCAGGATTGGTGGATCACAAACAAACAAAAAAGGCTAGCTGTCTTATTACATCCAATTGAAATGTAGCTGGAATTTAAGCTAAATGAAGGTGCTGTAAAAGCTAAAAGAAATCAGTGATAAAATGCTCAGATTATGAACTTAAAGAAAGATCATAATCTTCACATTCCCCCCCTCAAGTTGGACTATGTTGGAAACCAACAAGGCCTAACTTGAGAGATAGAAAGTGGTGCCGCTGTGCACCCAGTGGCTTAGTCAATATATCAGCAAGTTGAACCCCTGTTCTCACATGTTGAGGGAGCACAAATCCTTGAATGAGATGCTACCCGATAAAGTGACAATCAATCTTCAAATGCTTAGTCCTTTCATGAAAGACTGGATTCTCAGCAATGTGAATGGCAGCTTTGTTATCACAAAATAAAGGGATGAGTAAATATGACTGTATTGTTAAGGCTTGCAAAATGCCATCAACCAAAATCAGCTCACTAGTAGTGGATGACATACTTCTATATTCAGCCTCAGCAGACGATTTAGAGACAATGATCTGTTTTTTGGTCTTCCATGAAATAAGAGATGTTCCAATGAACACAGCATATCCTGTAAGAGATTTAGCACTAAACTGGCATGCTCCCCAATCTGCATCTGAGTAAGCTGAGATGGATAAGTTACAAAGCTTAGGATAGAATAATCCTACTGCCACTGATCCTTTCAAATACCTCACCACATGCATAGCTGCATCCAGATGAGGTTGTCTGGGCTCTGTCATTAACTGACTTAAATGTTGTACAACATATGTGATGTTTGGCCTTGTGAGGTTCAAGAATAATAACCTTCCAATCAATCTTCTATAGACTTCAGGATCTGCTAAAAGTGCTCTTGTATCTGTAGAGAGCTTAAGGCCTCTTGGGAGAGGAAAGGAGGCAGGAGAGCACCCCATCATATTGCAATCTTCTAGTATGTCCAAGACATACTTTCTCTGGTGCAGATGAGTTCCTGTGGCATCCCTGAGGATCTCAAGCCCCAAGAAATATCTGGCCAAGCCAAGATCCTTGATGGTAAACTTGGCATCTAAAGCTTTTTTTATTAAGGCAATAGCAGAAGCATCATTACCAGTGAGCAAGACATCATCAACATACACAAGAGCCACTGCAATGCCTGTAGTTGTGATTCTAACAAATAAGCTATAATCATCAAGACTTTGAATGTAACCAAGACTAACAAGGAATTTGCATAATTCAACATTCCATTGTCTTGAGGCCTGCTTAAGGCCATATAGGAACTTTTTGAACTTGCACACCAGATTAGGTGTTGTTAAATGAAGTCCTTCAGAAGGCTTCATATAAACTTCTTCATCTAGTGAACCATGCAAGAAGGCATTATTCACATCCATTTGATATAATGGCCAGTTCTTTGCTGTTGCAAATGCTAGCAGAATTCTCACTGTACTGAACTTAGCAACTGGAGAGAAAGTGTGCTTGTAATCTTTCCATTTGATCTAATTATATCCCTTGGCAACCAACATTGCCTTGTATCTTTCTACTGACCCATCAGGTTTATACTTGATTTTATAAACCCATTTACTGCCTATTGCCTTCTTTCCAGGAAGCAGCTCTATGAGATCCCATGTCCGGTTCTTATCAAGAGCTTCCAGTTCATGATTCATAGCATCTATCCAGTGGATGTCTTTAACAACCTGTTTAAAATGGGATGGCTCATGGATCATCACCATGTTGACAAAGGATGTGACAAATGGTTTGTCCATCAAGTCCGGGTTATCAAAGCAAGTTGCTAGAAAACTCTGTGAAAAAGAGTGAGTTCTTCCATGAGGATGGCTCACATAATCTTGGAGCTTCCTTGGTTGCATAATCTGACTGGTGGATCTTCTCAAAGGAGGGAAGGTTGCTTCATCATTTAAAATCTCTTGTGAGATAATAGGCAAAGGTTCTGATCTATGAGAGTTTTCTGAATTAGCAACAACTGAAGGCAATATCTCAGGGGAGCCAGCGGATGCCTGAGACTCATGATTAACTGAAGGGGATGGCTGTTCTTGTGGATTCTGATCAGATGGAGGGTTAAGAAACACCTGATTAGGTGAAGCAAAGTCATCTACAGCTGGGTTGACAAGAGGTAAAGTATATGCTGGTGTTACTGATCCAGACTTTAAGATATCTGAATTCTCTTTGAAAGGGAAAACATCCTCATGGGAGATAACATCTCTGCAATGAAATGTAACTTTGGAATCCAAATCCCAAAGCTTGTAAGCCTTTTGCCCATGAGGATAGCTTAAGAGTATGCATTTTCTACCCCTTTCATGCAATTTATCTCTATTCTGATAGGCTACAGGAGCATAACATAAGCATCCAATGATTTTCAATTCATCATACACAGCAGGCTTACCAAACAACATTTCAAATGGAGTTTTCCACTCTAGAATCTTAACTGGAAGTTTGTTGATGATGTGTGTTGCAGCTAACACACATTCTCCCCAAAACTTTAAAGGCAACCCTGCATGAATTCTCAATGATCTGGCAGTCTCAATGAGATGCCTATGCTTTCTCTCCACTCTCCCATTCTGCTGGGGTGTGCAGGGAACACTTTTCTGATGCAAAATCCCAAGAGATGCAAGAAACTCATTGCACTGATTAGAGGTGAATTCACCACCATTATCTGACCTGATGCATTTGATCACACAACCAAATTGTGTTTTCACTTAGGCCTTAAAATCACAAATGGTTTTAAAAACCTGTGATATAGATTTAAGCAAAAAATTCCAGGTTATCCTGGTGTAATCATCTAACACAGTTAAGAAATACTGGAAACCATTGTAAGTAGACACACTGTAAGGACCCCAAACATCCATGTGAATAAGATCAAAAGGTTTAGCAGCTCTGGCAGTGCTCCTTTCAAAAGGTAGTATGTGATGCTTACACAAAGCACATATCTCACAATGAAACTGATCAAAATCAAACTGATTAACATGACTTATGTGTCTCATCTTAGAAACAGATGTATGTCCAAGCCTAGCATGGCTCAAGTCTAAACTGCTACTAGCTTTATTACAAAAGATGGGAGATGACTTCATAACTTCATTAGTTCTTCTCTTCTCAATCTAGCTTCCAGTCTGATCAGAAGTCCACACCTTGTATAAACCATGCTTTCTTTTTCCTGCCAGCAGCACTCTTCTAGTTCAAGGGTCCTGGATAAAACAAGATGACCGAGTAAAAACTGCTATTAGCTCATTATCATCTAGCAACTTTCCAACTGACAAAAGGTAGTGTTTAAAATCTGGTACTAAGAGGACATCTTTCAAGGCCATTTGATCTATAAGTTGGAGTTCTCCCATTTCATTAACAGTTTTAACAGTCCCATCAGGCAAACCAATGTGAACTTGCTTATTCAACTGCATTTTGTTCAAAATATAAGACTCAAAGGGCATCATGCGATCAGTTGCCCCTGTGTCAATTATCCACTCAATGCCATTGCTCACTGGATGACTAGAAATATCTAGAGAAGATGAAACTTTACCTGCAAATTTGGCACAAGAGCTTTCATTGTTACTTTTCTGTGCCATTTTCTTCATGATTTCCTGATACACTGCATTAACCATGGATGTATCCACTTTGCTTTCCATCCCTGCCTTCTCCACCTCATTATCAAGAGGTGTGTTCATCATTCCAGCATTCACAGAGCCTGCAACATTAGCTGATCCCCTGCTAGGTGTACTGTCTTTCTGGCCGGCTCTCAGCTCTTTGTACCAATTTGGAATCCCGTGAAGTTTGAAGCAATTGTCTGCTCCATGTCCTTTATAACCACAATGAGTGCATTTCATCTCACTCTTAAGCCTCTTGATTTCCCTCCAATCCTTCTTGGGTGGAGGATTGGTCCCTACACTAGGCCCTTGGTAGCTAAACCTGTTCTTGCTCACAGCAAATGCATTAGCATCAGACATAGCAGATTGAGTGGATCCTGAGGCAGCTGTGCTTCCCTCAACCTGTTGAAGTATGTAATAAGCCTTTCCCACTGTAGGCAAAGGGTCCTATGCAAGAATCTGATTCCTAGCAGCCTCATACCCATCATTCAAACTAGCCAGTAACTGCATCAGCTTGTTCTTTGAGTCTATCTCATTAAAACTCTTAACCAGATCACATTTACATTGCTTCATGACCCCACATGTGCATTCATGCAGCCTCTCAAGAACTTGTAACTCATCCCAGTACCTCTTCAAAGTATTGTACACCTCTCCCAAGGTCATGCTCCCTTGAGATACATTGCTCAGTTTCTTCTTAAGTTGAAAAATCCGAGGTGCATTGTTCTTGGGTGGAGGATTGGTCCTTGTACTAGGCCCATGGTAGCTAATCCTGTTCTTGCTCACAGCAAATGCATTAGCATCAGACATAGCAGATTGAGTGGATCCTGAGGCAGCTGTGCCTCCCTCAACCTGTTGAAGTATGTAATAAGCCTTTCCCACTGTAGGCAAAGGGTCCTGTGTAAGAATCTGATTCCTAGCAGCCTCATACCCATCATTCAAACTAGCCAGTAACTGCATCAGCTTGTTCTTTGAGTCTATCTCATTAAAACTCTTAACCATATCACATTTACATTGCTTCATGACCCCGCATGTGCATTCAGGCAGCCTCTCAAGAACTTGTAACTCATCCCAGTACCTCTTCAAAGTATTGTACACCTCTCCCAAGGTCATGCTCCCTTGAGATACATTGCTCAATTTCTTCTTAATTTGAAAAATCTGAGGTGCATTGTTCTGGTTGTACCTTTCAACTACCTCATCCCACAGCTCTTTTGAAGAATCCACAAACATCAGACCCTATGCTATTCCTTTACTCATAGAGTTTAGCATCCAACACCTAACCATAAAGTCAGCTCTCACCCATTTCTGATGATCTGCAGATGTTTCTACTGGTTTCTCACAAGTTCCATTCACAAAACCAAGTTTACACTTGGCACCTAGAGCCATGGTTACTCCCCTACTCCAGGTCACAAAGTTTGATCCATCAAAGGGAATAGCCACCAGCTGGGCTCCAGGATGGTCAGAATTAGATAAATAGAGTGGGTCACTTGGATTACCTAAGTTGTTGCCTTCCACTTCATTGTTGTTGTTAACGTCTGGCATCTTCTTCTTTTAGCTTGAAAAAACCACCTTTCGCTCTGATACCATGTGAAGAGAACAGAACCAATTCAATGTTGCTGCTGTAAGCAACAGATCAAGGCCAAAATAGGCTAAACTTCAGTGACTGAAAAATCACTGTTTCATTGAAATAAAACCAGAAAGGGGAAGCTCCCTAACGGCACAAAGAGGCAAAGTCTTATGATCCCAAAACCCTACAGAAAACAAGGTGAGGTGCCAGCTTATATAGCATGGAATCCTCACTCAGGATTGGTGGATCACAAACAAACAAAAAAGGCTAGCTGTCTTATTACATCCAATTGAAATGCAGCTGAAATTTAAGCTAAATGAAGGTGCTGTAAAAGCTAAAAGAAATCAGTGATAAAATGCTTAGATTATGAACTTAAAGAAAGATCATAATCTTCACACTTGGGGGTCACGTGCCTCTTCTCCCGTACGACGAACTATCTAGGTGTATTATCCTCGTCGATAGCTTCCTTTTGATATATAATACTCCCTTCATTTTATATTAATTGTCGTTGTGAGGTTTTTGATGATTTAGCAAATTAATTGTCGTTTGATCTCGTCTCGTCCTTTTTAACTTCTGGTATAATTAAATCATCTGACAGTAAAGTACTCAATACATTAAATCCTCCACAATTTGGGTTGTTTTATACAATAAAAAATTGAATATTTCAGTGGGGGCTTTGAATCAATGTAATGATGAAGGGAGATGCAGAGTTGGCATTGTACCATATTAGGAGTAATTACAACGTACTTTCTTAATTTTGGTGCTAAACTTAAAAACGTCAATTAATATAAAACGGAGGGAGTATGCTCTATATCTGAGTAAAAAGTTATGAATGTTTAAAAATTAAAGGCATGTTAATCACTTTAATTTTGTTTCAATAGACTATAATGCTTTTATATTTTAGTTAAATTAACATTCACATACTATAATTCATCCCGAGAGCTTCGAAATGAGAGGTTATACTAATCATTTCGATAATTAGATAAGAAGTTACGCAAGTTTAAAAAGTTTCATATCTAGTTATGCGTTATTATATGCTATGAGTGCAACAAATTATATATTGAATAAGGTTGTTATTCGAGCCAAACAAGTCTAGTATTATTTAATTATATTTAGCTCGTTTAGAAATGACTCGAGCTCGAGTCAAATCTATATTTGAACTTGAGCTCACTCGACTTGTTTAGTAAATTAACGAGCTTGAGCTGAATTTTTTTTCAAGTATTATGCAACCTTAGCTTACTTACTCATGACATGCATAGTAACTTTAAAAAAAAATTGTAAATTTCACAGCATTCGTGCTATTTGAGTTTAGCCGAGCCGAACTTTGAATCGAACATGCACAATTGTGCCCCTTCGAAATTTTTCTGGCTCCGCCACTTATATCAAGTATTTTTCGAATTTAACCTTGTAGCCGTTGGTTGGGACCACGTCCTCCATAATTGTAATTCAGTGACTCATTGGATTGCCCTCTCTTCTGCAATTTGCTGATGATGTCTTCAATCTCTCAGATAGTCGGGTCCCCTCCTCTTATGAAATGATCTTTTCTTCATCATCTCCCAAATTGCTTTCCTGTTTTAAAAAAATGCCTTGAAAGAGGTTTGTTTCCTTCTCATGACCAGCTCTTACGTAGTTTGTTGCTCATTTTAAAACGCGAGTGTATGAAGGCAATCGTTGCTGCTCATGCATAGCTAGTCCCTTCCAGGACACCATGCCCTGCAGTAGCTTTTCTCACTATCATTTCCATGAAGGCAATCGTTGCTGCACATTACCGTGTCCATTATGTATATAACCAACAACTCTTGATGCTTCCAATACCCACCCTTGGTAATGCGTTTCACTGCTGTAATCTCTTCTGAAGTTTGGATTTCAGCTTGAGCCCCAAGTTGACAGCTCCTAGTGTTGTTTCATGGTCTTAAAGGTATAGCCATCTCCATTTACTAGCCTCCCCAAATTAACAAGTAACAGGTAGTAATCCAAACAACCATGGCAGTAGCTTACCTCAAGCAATTTACCATACACCACAGTAGCAACAACAAAACCATGACAGCAACAAGTGTTCCACAACAGCTCTCCACCCGGATAAAAAATCAGAATACAACTTGGAAACCCATGTGCATTACCCGATTTAACATCAGCCCCCCTATCAAAGGGCAATGTTTCCGGACCATTTCTGATGAATTTGAGATTAAGGCACCTCATTAACTCCCTACCCTTGTAATATTTGGATAGCATATCAGTCCTAGCTGATTGAAGGCAACACCTTCCCCCTGGATCAAAATTAAGATTCGTATCCAACATCATCTTTGCATATATTATGGCCTCCCTTTGTCTTTTATCACCCTCTATCGAAATGATAGTGTTGTAACTTCCTTGTATACTCAACTCACCCCTCTGCCAACCACCAGGGTCAAAGACAACCAAGTACCAATTGTATTGCATACTCAGAACTAGCATATCCTCCCAAAGCATTTTATCGAACACCTTATGGGCAACTATAAAGCTTTCAAAAATTTTGCCAGTTTCTTTCAGAATTACTCTATTCTGATCTGATAGCACAACAAAACCATGATATTCAATAGGAATTTTCAAGAGCCTCATTGAAACAGCCCCAATTTTAGTAAATTTTCCCAAGATGTCCCTAGTACAGAACAGATTTTCAAAGCAATTTCCATCATCTTTAGCCAGTTTCTGCAATGCCAATTCAAATTTGGGATCCAATGTAGATTCGACAGTAAACGAGGAGTCAGAGGTTACCTTGGAAGTCTTACACCATGTTCCCTGTCTCACAAGATTCTCGTCGGATTCTGGGCTCATGTCGTTGGGAAGAGCTGTGATTCCTTCGCCCTGTGCTGACTCTGCTGCCTCTTCTTCGGTTAGTTCAGCCTCCAAATCCCCAAGAACACGATCCGCAAGCACCTCGAGTTCTCGACCTGCACTCTCTTGAATCGTTTGCCCCTCTCCAAGAACGTCGATTGCCGCCGACGTTGAATTTGGGATTTCGGTTTCCGTCAGAGTGGAAATCGACGAATTTGGCTTCGGATTTGGATGATGTGCCAGTTCTTGAGTTGCGGATTTGTTGTGGAGCAAAGCCAATTTCATGGCCTCCTCCAATTCTTTCAGCCTCCCCAATTGTACTAGGGATTTCAGCCCTTTGATGTAGCACCAAATGAAATACGATTCGCGCAGATATGGATTGATGGACAACAACCATAATCGGAGCTCCCCAAACCGCTCATTGTACTCCTCAAGGCTATCCCCTTGGTTGAGATTGTTGAATTCTTCAAGAAGCTCCATAGCTCGGCTTGGTTGCGGTTGCTTTCAATCGGCGCCTTCGGCCATTCCCGGACAGGTCGGAAGGTCGACGAGCTCTGATACCAATTGTTAGGACCTTGAGTATGCTTCCATGGAGAATTGAGAGAGAAGAGAAATTAGAGAAGGAGAGAGCCAGAGGTTGAAGCCGATAGAAGGATTTCTGTAATTTCTGTATATTCATCCCGTACAATACCTCTTGTGGGTATTTATAACCCATTTCCTAATTTCTTAGTAATTACACATATGACCCTATTATACTAATTCCTAACAACTTATCACTTATGCATCTAAGAAGTTCTTACTGCCTTCTCCTAGATAAAGAGAATGTCAATATTTACTCTGTTGATTTGGTCATTTTAACTTCTTTTTATAATTTTTATAAAAATTATAAAATATACTATTATTTTTTTACCTTTTATTTTCTAACCAATAATCATTATAGGGACATTTATGTAAAGTGAATATAAAAATACTTATAATAACATATTTTACAAATAAAATTAACATTCTAAAATGAGAAGTATAGGTTAATTAGGTGGGGTTGTGGATGCAGTTTGGGCGAGACTAACTTCTCCAACGAGAAGCGGGCTTTGGATTTTGGATTCGGGAGTTTGGTGCGCTGGGGTTGGCTAGGCTCCGGGAAAGTTTATAATAGTGTTATATAGTATATGAATAAGATTAAGGTTGATAAACATTTAACAAATGTTAGATTTATAAAAATTATATAAGATCAATGTTATTTAATACTTTACTTAAAGTTGTATTAAAAGTTAAAATGTAATTTATTTTGAATTGAAAAGGGTAAAAAAAAAATATAATAGTGATTTGCATTGAATTACTAGTTCATCTCTGCTTAGCGCTTTTCCAGGGGTCATTTGCTTCCCATCCAGAGTTTCTTACTCTCGTCTGAAATGACATTATTGGGTGGCGGGTCAATAGAGTCTGACATCACCCAAATATTTGCCTTATTTATAAAATAAAATATGGATGACGAATTTTTCATCAGCACACGCAGGGGCAGAGCTAGGGGGTGCTCGAGCACCCCCTAGCGGAAAAAAAATGCAAAAAATATATTTAGTATTTTTAAGGTAATATATAATGTTAGGCATTAGTCCAAAGGACCTATAAATAATGCCATTTGTACAACACTTTGGGCATTCAATTACAGAACACCATTTTCCCTCCTCTTCTAATCTCCTTCTCTTCTCCTCTAATGTCTGATCTCTCATCCCCTTCACACCTTTCATAACAACCTTTCCCGCCCATCAATTGGGACATAACAAATTTGATATCAGAGCATCTTTCCCGGACGTCGCACAACTGCAATGGCGGACGAAACTCGCTCGAAATCGCTGGAGTTGCAACTACAGGAGTTCAAGGAAGACATGCGCGCATTCAAGGAAGACATGAGCAGATTCGCGGCTTCGACATCCAAGCACATCTTCGATTCTAAAAAACATAGAGAAGATCAAGCACAAGAGATGGAGGAATTCAGAAGCGTGACGGATCGAAAATTGGAACAGCTAGCTGAGTTTGTTAGGAATCCTCCAAATCAAGAACCTGATCCGGGCAGCAAGAAATCGAATCAAGATTTGGGAGGCAAGAGCGAGCACCGGCAATTCTCATATCCTAGGAGTGAAGCTTCGAGTTCGAAGGGAGATGGACTCATGGGAACCGGGCCAGCTGACAGAGAGATCCATGGATCTCAAGGGAATCATCGCAAGCCGTTTGAGCAAGGACATCAAAGTAATGGCTTCTTTGATGGAATTAGAGGTAATCGATTCTCGAAACTTGATTTCCCTACATTTGATGGTAAGCGACCACGCAGCTGGATTAGAAAATGTGAGAAATTTTTCGGAATCTTTGCTCTGGAATTGCGGAAAGTTGAGATTGTTGCGATGCATTTGAATGATAAGGCAAATGTTTGGTTTCAAGGCTATGCAATTAACAAACCTCGAATCAGATGGGGAGAATTTTGCGAAGATCTGTGTAGTCGTTTTGGCGAACGACGAGAAACTGAGATAGTTGCTGAGTTCAATAAGATTGAACAAGGGGATGAATTGGAAGATTACAACAAAAGGTTTGAAGATTTGAGAGCAAGTATGCTTGCTTTTAAACCCCAATTGACGGAATTCTATTTTGTATCAAGCTACATCAGTGAGTTAAGGCAAGAAATTCGATCTCTAGTACAGTTGGGAAGGCCGACATCAATGACATCTGTGATGGAATAGGCTAGACTCCATTACAGCGCAGTGCAGGCCCTGGTCAGGCTCACAAAAGGGAGTGGAAAAGTGTCTGGCATCGGGGATAACCATAGGTCAACATCTTGGAACCGAATAAATGTATCTAAGCCAGATTCAAAGGACTCAAGCAACTTTGCCAAAGGAATTGGCCAGCAGCTATCAGAGTCAAGCTTGAAAAGGGGGAATGAAGGAAAAAAAGGGTTGTGCTACAGATGTGGAGATAAGTACTTCTATGGACACAAATGTAAGCAATCTTCTTTACACAGTTTATTGGCTCAGGAAGTAAGTGAGCAGGAAGGTGTGGATGAGCTGCTCCCTGCATCTTGGAAGGAGGTTGAGCAAGAAGAGCAAAAGATTTATGTCCATGCCCTTACAGGAGGTGAATCAGGCACCACAATTAGAGTCAAAGGGACTGTCAAAGGAAGTGAAATAACGATCTTGATAGACAGTGGTGCAACTCATAGCTTCCTGGACTCAAGGGTTGCCCAAGAAGCTGGATTTGAAACCACCTAAGCTCCCTTAATGGAGGTTAGCACTCTCAATGGGACAATGATCAGTAGTCAAGTGTGTAGTCAATTTGAATGGGAGATGCAAGGGAGCAGATATATGCAGGATATCAGAATTTTGAAAATGGGGGGCAGTGATATGATCCTTGGATCAGACTGGTTAGCTGGGTATAATCCAGTTTTGTTTGACTTTGTAGAGGTACGGATTTCTTTTATCAAGAATGGGAAAAAGGTGGTTATCAAAAGAATCCGTGAACACAAAGATAGTGGGAAGGCCAACATTCGGATGCTTACAGGCAAACAGGTTCAAAAGCTTCTTAAGAGTGAGGACTAGGAAATTGTAGCACAGATAGCACAGGTCTGCAAGGTAGAAAAGCTGAATGTGGATTTGCCTGATATGGTAAGCCACGTTTTGGAAGAATTCCCTGATGTGTTTGAAGAGCCAAAAGGGTTGCCTCCAGAAAGAGGTCACGAGCATACCATTTTCCTGAAAGAAGGAACCTCCCCATTAGCTTCTAGGCCTTACAGATATCCACATTTTCAGAAAACTGAAATAGAAAAGCAATTTGCAGAGATGTTGAGTAGTGGTGTAGTGAAGCCTAGCCATAGCCCTTTTGCTTCACCTGTATTTTTGGTAAAGAAAAAAGATGGTAGCTGGAGAATGTTTATAGACTACAGGAAAGCGAATGAAGCCACTCTGAAGGATAAATATCCTATACCTCACATTGAGGATTTGCTAGATGAGCTTAAGGGAGTTGTGGTTTTCTCCAAGCTAGACCCGAGAAGTGGGTACCATCAGGTGAGGATGGTGGAGGCAGACATTGAGAAAACAGCCTTTAGAACCCACCATGGGCATTATGAATTTAGAGTGATGTCATTTGGTCTCACTAATGCACCTGCAACTTTCCAAGCCTTGATGAATGATGTGTTTGCTACAATGTTAAGAAAGTTTGTGCTAGTTTTTTTTTATGACAAACTGATTTACAACAAGGACATGGAACATCATGTTCTTCATTTGAGGGTAGTGTTGGATACACTGAGAAAGTAGAAATTGTTTGTAAAGAAGTCAAAGTGTGAGTTTGCTCAACCTCGTGTAGAGTACTTAAACCATTTCATTTCCAAGGAGGGAGTAGCTACAGATCCAAGGAAAATTGAGGGAATGCTGAGTTGGCTAGTACCTGCAAATCTGAAAGCTCTAAGAGGTTTCCTTGGGTTATCAGGTTACTATAGAAGATTTATTAAAGGATATGGTGTTTTTGCAAAGCCCTTGATTGATTTGTTGAAAAAGGATGCTTTTGCTTGGTCTCAAACAACTAGTGAGGCATTTAAAAAGCTCAAGGAGTTGCTGGTTTCCCCACCAGTGTTGGGCCTACCGGATTTCTCAAAACCTTTCATAGTGGAGACAGATGCATGTGAGGTGGGTATTGGTGCAGTCTTAATGCAAGAAGGAAGACCCCTTGCTTACCTAAGCCAAGCCCTGCAAGGGAAAAATTTACTGCTTTCCACCTATGAAAAAGAATTGTATGCTATTCTCCTAGCTGTGGACGGATGGAGACATTATTTAGAAGCTAGAGACTTCATTATAAAGACTGATCATCAGCCCTTGAAACACCTATTAGAACAGAGACTGACTACCCAGTTGCAAAGGAAGAATGCCAGAAAGCTTTTGGGGTTAAACTACACCATTGCTTATAAGAAAGGTTCAGAGAATAGAGTAGCAGATGCATTATTGAGAAAAGGGGAATGCAATGCTTTACTAGTGGTGCAACCTCAGTGGATTCAAGATGTGTTAGCTAGCTATGAAGGGGACCCTATGGTGCAGCAATTGATAGTTACAGCAGCACAGAATACCAGTGGAGATCTAACTGTCATCAAAGGACTCCTAAGGTATAAGGGCAGGCTATACATTGGGCAAAATGAGCAGCTTCAGTCCAAGCTCATAGTTGCTACTCATGAGGAACCTCTGGGAGGACATTCAGGTATCCATGGCTCTTATCAAAGGCTCAAGCAGTTGTTTTACTGGCCTACTATGAAAGCACAGGTGACTAAATTCGTAAGGGAATGTGATGTGTGCCAGAGGAGCAAAAATGAACATGTGTTACCAGGTCTGTTACAACCGTTACCCATACCCGAGACTGCCTGGAGCCATGTGAGCATGGACTTTGTTGAGGGGCTTCCTAAGTCTCAAGGGAAGGATACTATAATGGTAGTGGTGGACAGGCTAACCAAGTATGCTCATTTCATACCTCTTAGTCATCCATTCAGAGCCGAAAAGGTAGCTACCGCATTCATGGATGACATCTTTAAACTGCATGGATTGCCTGAATGCATAGTGTCAGATAGAGACAAGGTCTTCCTGAGCACATTTTGGCAGCATCTCTTCAAGAACTTGGGCACCAAACTGCATATGAGCACAACATATCACCCACAAACCGACGACCAAACAGAAAGGGTGAACAGATGCCTGGAAACATTTCTAAGATGTATGACATCTGATCTGGCCATCCAAGGCAGTGGTTTAAGTGGTTAGCATTGGAAGAATTTTGGTATAACACCAACTTCCATATACAACCCTCAAGACATCCCCTTTTGTTGCTCTGTATGGGACTCAACCGCCCCAGTTGGGTATTTCACCAGTAATTACAAACAAGGGTGGTGCTGATGACTGGATTCAGGAAAGGCAGCATATGATGGGGCAAATTAGGTATCAGTTACAGTAGGCTCAGGCAAGGATGAAGCTGTTTGCGGATAGGCGTCATACTGAGAGGGAATTACAAGTGAATGACATGGTATACCTGAAGTTGCAGCCGTATAGGCAATCATCAGTGGCGCTAAGAAGGAACCTCAAGCTCAGTTCTAGATATTATGGACCTTATAAGGTCTTGGCTCGAGTTGGGAAAGTGGCCTACCGACTGGAATTACCTTCATCATCACGAATTCACCCGGTATTTCACATCTCGCAGCTGAAATTGAAGATTGGTGAGGATCAACTGACCACCACAGAGCTACCTAGCACAGATGAAGAAGAAGATATTGAGGTACACCCTGAGAAGATAGTAGACACCCGAGTTTCTTACTTAGCAAATGGAAACCCCGTAACTGAGTGGCTGATCCAGTGGTGCAACATGGATGAAGCACAAGCAACTTGGGAGCCTGCAACGCACATACTGCATCAATTTCCTGACCTTCAGATCCGACCTTGATGCGGCATTCCTCACAGCTGATATGTCTCGTATAAGCTGACAAGAGGAAAACATGTCGTTGTTCTTGCCAAAGAATACTCAAACTCACTGACTAGTATAGCGTGCAAGTAAGAGATCGATCCACAGGGAAATCTATTAAATTCAAGTCTAATTATAATTGCTAAGAGAGAAAAGGGGGAGTTTTTAGTGTGAAAAGATCTGCCTTTTAGCAAAGCAGAAGCAAGCAAACAAAGTAAATTGACTGTAAAATTCAGTGAAGGGAAATAGGTTCACCTACAATTTATCACTTCGATTGATGAATTCGATCCTTGTTTCAGCCTCTAGTTCTTGTCTTTTCCTATCAATGTCCTTGTCCAGATCTTATGTAAATTACTAGTCCTACGAGTCCTAGCAACCCTTATCTCTAGATAACCCTAACACGGTTAAGATTTAACCTAGAGATAGCATTAAGAATATGAATTAACCAAGGTACATGCAATATCAAGCTACGAGTTGATATTTAACATATATTCAACTTCCTACACATCCAATTAGTCCTACGAGTCCTAAAGGGATATGATTGCCATTTGGGTTAAGGTTCGCTACGAGGAATCTACAAAACCCTAGCAATTGAATGAATCTACTCTAACTAGTCGGCCAGGCCAGAGAGAATAAAACACATTCAAGCAATTAAGCACAAGGAAATCAAAACATTGCAATAGGAATAAGAACTAGATTACGAAACTCACAATTCAACAATCAAAGATCCAAACTGTAGGCGAAACCTCGAGAGTTTAGTTGCTCATGCTCAACGGCGCTCTCAACAATTGAATAGAGTGCATAAGGTCAATGAAAGAATAACTAGAAAAGCCTTAAATAGTTTAGAGAAAGTCGGCCCAAAATAGCTTAATGAAAACCCTAAGTAAAATCCGGACTAAATGTTCAGCTACTGTACGGGCCGCGGGGCGGCCAGGCCAAGCCGCGGGGCGGCCGGCGATCAGCGAAGTTCCTCGTTTCTTCCTTCGAGCCGCGGGGCGGCCAGCGATGCTGCGGGGCAGCCTGCGATTCTTCCGAGTTCTCCTTCTTTGTTTCCAGCAGCTCCTGAGTATTCTCCTTAGCTTATTTTTGCTCTTTTCAAATCCATTTCACCTCCAATCTACTTTACCTGAAATAAACCATAAAATCCTGTAGATTCCGCCTCTTCTAACTCAACAAGTGATAATGCAAATTCAACTAAATAAATGCAATATTCACACCTAAATAATGCTAAATGCAATCTATTATGCAACACTAAACATGCTCTATCATAAGCCTTGAGTCAAGGCTTTGTAATTGGGGGAGTTTTGTTAGGCATTGGTCCAAAGGATCTATAAATAATGCCATTTGTACAACACTTTGGGCATTCAATTACAGAACACCATTTTCCCTCCTCTTCTAGTCTCCCTCTCTTCTCCTCTAATGTCTGATCTCTCATCCCTTTCACACCTTTCATAACAACCTTTCTCGCCCATCAATTGGGACATGACATATAACATCTTTAAATGATATTTAAAATAAGAGTGCAATATAGCTCAAGTGGTAAGAGAATGAAGGATTGAATGAATGAGAGAAGGAGAATCAAAAGTCTTAGGTTCAAATCTCAATTCCTTCACTTTTTATTTGCTTTACAATATCATTAATTTTTTTTATTTCTCTCTATGTTTTTTTGTTTCTATCAACTATTTCATTTAAAAATGTCATATTTATGTTTAAATTATACATTTAATCTTAAAAAAATCACAATTTTAGTGTTTTTTCAACATTTTTTTTAAAAAAAATCTTCTTAATAAGTATGCACAAAAAAAAATTCAAGAAATTATTTTTGCGCCCCCTGAACAAAATCCTGACTTCGCCACTGAGCGCACGGTCATGACAACAAGTTTGGCCATATACTTTGCGAAAAATTCACTTTATAAATATCAAACTAATTTATTCACACTATCAATGTGAAATGAAGGTGTTACATAATGCAGTAATTGCAAATTGTCCAAAAAAATAAATATGAATACGACATATATATACACTTTGTTTTTCATATTTATAGTAGTTAATAATTGGACTTTATACATGTCAATTACGGAGTATTGTGTATACACAGTGGCGGAGCTGGGGGTGCTCGAGCACCCCCTGGCTCGGAAAAGAAAATACAAAAAAATACAATTTTTTTTTTGCATATATTTAGTATCCCACTTCTTAAATTTTTTATTTGTTTTACTTTATCATTAATTCTTCTTAATTTCTCTTTATATTTTTTTATTTATATCAACCATATCATTAAAAATAACAATTTTTAGTGTTTTTTCAATATTTTTTTTTATAAAATCTTCCTATCATGTATACACACAATAAAATATTTCATGAAATTTTTTTTAGCACCCCCTTGTCGGAATCCTGGCTCCGCTAATGTGTATACATATAATAATTGAACATCAATCAAGCTATGTATATATAAGTCAATTTTCGTACTTATTCCTTATATATATATATATATATATATATATATATATAGAGAGAGAGAGAGAGAGAGAGAGAGAGAGAGAGAGAGAGAGAGAGAGAGAGAGAGAGAGATACTTTGTGCACGAATCTGCAGCGTTGATCTATAAAAAATGCAAGGGTAGGATAATGCCACGTGTATGGGTGAGTTTTTTTTAAAAAAGATGGAAAATTAACCCCAAATTCAGCGGTGAAGGCCGGCGAAGATGCGTTTTCGGAGACCGGCGTTGAGGCGAGGCGGCGACGAAGAGGAGAGCCGGAGTCGGGGGGGGGGGGGCGGTGGTGGAGGAGGTGATGAGGAGATTCGGCAGGGAGGCAAGGCGGCGGAGGCGAGGAGGTGATTCAGCGGTGAGGCGAGGCGCAGACCATCGTGCTCGCCGTCGTCATCGATGCTCTCCTACTGCGTCGTCATTGATCGCTCCTGGCCCCCGTGACGTTTAAATCCAGATCCAGCATCTTAGGGTCAGATCCAGAGGGACGCGGCGACCGTGACGTCGTACGACCCCGTGGAAAGCGTCAAATCCAGAGGGACGAGCGCCAGTGGCGCGGAGGTCTCGATGGTGCTGGTCTGGTTGGGGCTGCGATCGCCAACGTCGACGGCAGTATCGAAGGTGCCGAGCCAGACGCGTGTCTTCGGAGCCGACACTGGCGCCTTAGTCGGCGAAGAGCCTTCGATCCAGAGTCAACCCAAAGCTCGTCGGAGACATCGATCCAGAGTCGATGTAGGTAGTGAAATCCCTCCGACCTCGCCCAGCGACCTCTCCTCCTCCATTGAATCCTCAAGTAAGTTTCTATAAACCCCAATTTTTAGATATTGCTAAATTGTTTAAATTTGTAAAATTTTAGAATTCAATAGGTGAAATTGAAACTTGTTTTTGATGGATTTATGGTTAAATTAGATTGATTGAGTGTTTTTGGCTTGAATTTCAGATTATTGTGACAAGTGAAGAGGGTGGGAGGAGAGTGAAGGCGAAGCTCATTCAGCGAGTAGGAGAAGCGACCAACCGTTGATGTCGAGGCGTGGGATCTGTTGACGGTGGCACTGCAGTGGTGGCCTAGGTGTGGTGGAGGGTGGCACTGCAGTGGTGGACGGTTTCCGCTCGAAGTTAAATTAGAGCGAAACAGACGGTGGGGGTGAGCTGGGCGAGGCGGGTGGTGGGTTTTTTTTTTTTTTGTTACGCATGAAACATTATTCGGTGGAATACAAGTATTATTCGGTGAGTTTCTAATGATTATTCGTTTATATACGACATTTTTTTTAATCGGAACATATAAACTATGAGATGTTTTGGTGAATTGTGAAGCAGTATTCGGTGAAATATGAAGCATTATTCATTAAAATCGTAAGTATGGTTTAGAGATACATAAACCATGAGATGTTTTGGTGAATTGTGAAACAACAAAACATTATTCGGTAGTATATGACAAATTATTCAGTGGAATTGATAATTTTCGATTTGAACTCGATGGGAAAAAAACAGAACATTAGTCGGTATTATGAGAAACATTATTCATTGGAATTGACAACTTTTAAAACATTCGAAATTATTAAAAGAAATAAGGACTGGAGTGGGTAAACGATAAAAAATCGAGACCCACTACTTTTTTTTAAAAAAAATTGTTTATATTAAAAAAAAAGGAAATGGGTTTGGTGGTGTTGGAGTACATTCTCCATCCCAAAAGAGAGCAAGGGAGTTTAGTAGTGGGTCCTATCATATTTAAAGCAAAAATAAAAAAAACCTCCTTTTAATCCATATCATCCATTTCCTCTTAATCAACGGTTACTATTTATACATAAAATACACTATAAGGGTGTGCAATCTGGAACCAATCCATATATATATATATATATATATATATATATATATATATATATATATATAATCCAACACTTATTATTTGGTCCCTTTCTTCACTTATGTTGCGTGTGATCTCTTCCTACATTTGATTCTTCAAAGTTTGATGTGATCAATGCACACTCTCACCCACTGAACACGGTCCTACAAATGTAATTACAGTACGGATTTGGATTTTGAAAACAAAAAAACAAAAAAATATTTTTTAAATACTCCGTAAAACAATTGGGTACCTAATTTCCCCTCCATTTTCGTCTTTTGCTTTCTCTCTCCGACCTGGATTCGTTGTTTCTGTTTATACCTTTCCTGGATCGACATTTACTTGGCGAATCTCTTTGTATCTACAACTTCCTTTTGAAGCGATCAGATTCGGAGCTCAGTTCGTTGAATTTTTTTTGTGGGTTGGTGGAGATGGTTGGATTTTTAGGTTTTTGAGCTTTCAGTGTTTCATAATCTAGGGTTTCTGGTTTTTTTTGGGAGGGATTCGCTGCGGGGATCGATCTAGGAGCGAGAATGCCGGGGCGCACATCGAGGTCGGAGAAGGCCGACGAAGCGAAGCAGCTTCGGCGAGATCCCTACGAGGTGTTAGGCATTTCTCGTGACTCTACGGATCAGGAAATCAAATCCACCTACAGGAAATTAGCGCTCAAGTAAGTTATTTTGCCGTTTCTTGTTTGCATTTAATAGTTTGTAGACTTTGTACCTCACTCGCTTCGTTTGCAATTGCGCATTTGCACTGTTTGGGAGTTCTGTTTCGGCGTTTTTATTGATTTTGACAGCCATTGAGTTGTGAAGTAATACACGTATGATGAATTGTTTGAAGTTTAATCCTTCTTTGGAGTTTCCTGGCAAATTTTGCAATTATTTGGTGATTGCAGTAGTTCTGGTTGCGCTTTTTTGGTGGAAAATTGGGTGGGATAAGACACGGATGGTAGAGGTCGTATCAGGTGGACTGCATCCATGGAAAAAAGGGGAAGTTTAGTTGTTGAAGTTAAACCAATTTTCTTGGTATCATTTGTGATTTATGGAGGGTGTGTTATTCCTTTTTGTCTTTTTTTTGAAGTGTGGTAAAGGCATAAGCTGAACTGGTAGCCTCCACTTATATGTATAAGCGGCAATTTTGGGGGCTATCACACATGAGTTTTGAGTAATGTTTGGGAACTGGGAGAGGATTTTGTAAGACAGAACGTAATGATTTTCAATTTGAAGCAGCTATAGGAGGGGAGAAGGTCCAAATCAAATTCACCTGTTGGCTGTTGCAACTTGCAACACTTCCTATATGAGCAAATCTGTGAAAATTAGGTTTTAAGAAACACACTGTATTTTCGTTGATTGATACTGTAGCATAAGAACATTGTGTAGCCTAGTTATCAATATTCAAGGTGTCTGGAAGCTTTGTGCTGATCAAAATGTTTGGTAAACAGAAATTTTAAAGACTTTGGTTCAATGGTGTATCTATGAACTTCTTTCAGATATCATCCCGATAAGAATGCAAATGATCCAAAGGCAGCTGATATGTTTAAGGAAGTCACTTTCTCCTACAATATATTATCTGACCCTGAGAAAAGACGCCAGTATGATGCAGCTGGGTTTGAGGTGAGCAGATACTGATGGTCAAATGTTGTTGTGATTTGTAGTTCTGTTCTTTAATATGCTCCTAGGAAAGTACAGATGTGTGTCATATTTTATTTTTCAAAGTAAGATTTGGTTGTAGTGCTCACTTTGTTCAATGCATATCGTGGTTAGGCTGTTGAGTCAGAAAATCAAGACATGGAATTGGATCTTTCAAGTCTAGGCACTGTACATACAATGTTTGCGGCTTTATTTAGGTGAGCATGTTATTTTCACCACTGCCTTTTCTTATGTAGATGATACTCTGGAAAAACAATGAACTATCTTGCATCTTGTCTTTTTCTTATTGCTTCAAATCAGTAAACTCGGTGTTCCGATTAAGACTACGGTATCAGCAACTGTGCTGGAGGAGGCACTGAATGGAACAGTAAACATTCGACCACTTCCTCTTGGACAACCTTTATGTAGGAAGGTAATGGTTCTATTGATGCCTGTTTAACTCAGTCTTTGGTATTTGCATTCACTATTTTCAGAGGAACAGATGTGTTGGTATATGCTATGTTTCATTTGTGAGTTTTGCCACTCTTGCAGGTTGAGAAGCAGTGTGCCCATTTTTATTCTGTTACAGTGACAGAGGAGGATCTGCAAGGTGGACTAGTGTGTCGTGTTCATTCATCAGACAAAAGCAAATTCAAGGTTTGTGCTAGTAATTGTCTAATGAGAGCTCTGCCTCTTCTTTGCTTTTTGCTGCATGGTCTAGTTAATAATGTATGGAAACAGTTTTTTAAATATCTTTTTTTGTAGTTTCCCCCTTTTGTGGTGATTTGTGTGATAATGATCCTGATTCATCATTCATGGAAGGATTTGATAGGAGTTAGGATGCTAGTTCTCAGGACAGTGCATTTACACATCTAATGTATTCATTTGTATCTAAGCTTCTATCTGCTTTACCTGGGTATATTTTTAGGTAGTGATCAAATTTGCTGAGAGAATGCATACTTAAACCCACTTACATAAAGTAGGTTTTTCTGTTTGTAAAACATTCCTTCTGTTTCTTATTTCTGATGTGCTTCATTGCAGCTACTGTACTTTGAGCAAGAAGGAAATGGCGGTTTAAGTCTCGCACTGCAGGTACTCATCTCTTTTTCACCCCTATGATCTTGATCTTGGATCATAGTTAGAATGATAAATTACCACTTATATCAGGATGCTCTAAATAATGTTGTTCATGAGCAAATTGTAAAATCTAATATAACTGAATTCAACTGGATAACTTCGTTCGCTTTATGAATTGTAACAGCTACCAAAAGCGTTTTAGTTTTACACTTCATCGATGCTTTCTGTCTGTCATTAAAACTGTCTTATGTAGGAGGATAGTGCCAAATCTGGGAAAATCACATCTGCTGGAATGTA
The DNA here is from genome assembly GCA_037127255.1 of Persicaria tinctoria. Lineage (NCBI taxonomy): Eukaryota > Viridiplantae > Streptophyta > Magnoliopsida > Caryophyllales > Polygonaceae > Persicaria > Persicaria tinctoria. The sequence goes on along the minus strand of JBANSL010000016.1, from coordinate 20,226,844 downwards.
TTTTCTTGGTTTCCCTGTTTACCGTTTGGACTATGCAGCTCTTGCGGTATGTTGCTATTTATTGAGATGTTCAGCTTACTTTTCTGCATCTTATTTGAACTCATATTTCCTCATTTTGTGAACAATGCAGACAGCAGCTGCCAAGGATCCAGATTCTGCCTTCTTCAAAAAATTGGAGGGGTTTCAGCCTTGTGAAATAACTGAACTAAAAGCTGGCACTCACGTCTTTTCCATTTATGGTTAGTCATTTCCCCAAGTGTGGCTGTTTGTCAACTTGGCACCTTCAACTTGTTCTCTTCCTTAACTTGTTGCCCTCTTCCTTTTTGCTTCTTGGGTCACCATAGGTGATAATTTCTTCAAAAGTGTAAGCTACACCATTGAAATCCTTTCTGCTGCACCTTTCGAAAAAGAAAAGGAGGACCTCAGAGCTGTGGAAGCTCAAATTTTAACGAAAAGGGCAGAGTTGTCGAAGTTTGAGAGTGAATATAGAGAGGTTGGTCTTGGACATGCTTATTACTCTCCGTTTGAGTCATTAGAGTCTATATATACATTGTAGTGTGTTGGCAGGTACTTGCCCAATTCACGGAGATGACAAGCAGATACACACAGGAAATGCAAGCGGTCAGTATTTAGCCTGTGACCATCCTGACATCATATAGTTTCATAGTTATTGAACTTCATCATATCTTCTGCTCATCATTTATTCCCTTGCTGCAGATTGACAATCTTCTCAAACAGCGAAATGAAGTTCATGCTTCATACACTGTTATTCCTCAACCAATGAGGCGAAGTGCAGGTAAAAGCAAAAGAAGTGCCTCCAAGGAGCCCAAGGAAGAGGGCCCAGCAAGAGAGAAGAAACCTGCAAGGGATAGAACTAAGAAGAAATGGTACAACATCCAATTGAAGGTAAATCACGAAGACTTATCGCATACAGCAAGCTCTGTTTACACATATATTACACCCTAGCCTTCCGGTTTATATTGTCCTGATCTCAAACTACCAGGCACGGCGGGCTCATGCTTGTTCTGATCCTGATCCTGTTACACAATAATCCATCATAGTCATTCACATGAGAATGGTCTACTTTGGAGTGCTTCAAGATCTCAACCCATCTATTCGGATAAACACGCCTTGCAGTTGCAGCCCTTTCACTAGCAGTTTTGTGGGAAGCTTTTTGAAGCAAATGGGGCCAAACCCGGTGATTCAAGACGCGTCAATCCAAGTAGCATTCGCCAATGTGCTGGTTATGTTTGTTTTGCTGCTTGCTAATGTAAAGGATTAGTGGTCATTTTTCGTTGTAATATTCTTCCCTCTATTTTTTGTTGCATCGATTGGGAGATTCTTGTTCGTTTGTGCTGTAATTGGTCTCAATTACGATGCTGTAAATGGCATAATTCATAAATGAAAACTTGTATTCGCCAGCTTCTTATGTTGGTTCTTTCCTTGTTAAGTTTCAACATTTCAGCACTTGATGTCTCATATTTTGGGATATTGCAGGTTTTGTATGCAAAATCACTCTCCCTCGCTGAACGTACCATTACGACATTCAACCAGAGCTTCTCACTGTTGCTTCACAAGTCAACTTAAAAGATTAACTGCTAGAATTTGGAGCTTCTAAATACATCTGGGCAAGCAAAGACGTACAAGAATTATTTGCTCAATGCCAAAGGTTATTCATTCATATTCTACAATGGAATGTAAACAATTGTCTACAAAAATGGCCCTTCATTCGTATACAATATGCACTGGTGAGATTGCAATCATCAATTCTGTAGATCTTCAGGGAAGGTGGAAGGCTCCAAATCATAGAGCTGTTCGTCATGTATCCATAAACGGTGCAATAGTAACGTATCTTGTGTATGAATTATAGACGCAAAAGAATTACCAAAGTTGATGTGTTGTAGCATTTGGGATGCCTTCTTCCACTTCACTCGGGAATACATATGCATCAATTTAATGGCTGATGCGTGTTGCACAATAGATCTAACTCAATTTGTCCATCTGCAGAAGTGGAGATTGTACAACCATTTAGAGGTTGGAGACAAAAATGAAAAATGTAAACTTTGAAAGCTAGATCAAAGATGCAGGGAAAAGCATACCAGCTAGCTTGATTCCCAAGTTCGCTTGAGCATCAGCATCAGAGTTCAATCCCTTCAAAAGTGGAGAAAAGAAATCAGTAGTATTAAGAGCAGAAAGATGCAGCGGAACTAGAAAGTAATCATCTTGGATAAATTATGTAAGATCAATAAAACGAAAGGGACAAGTACTCAAAATTCCACTACACTAGAAGGGAAAGAGTTCTTTTTTCCCCAGTAAACACTGAACGCCAAACACAATATGGAAATAAATGATCAAACATGAATGTTTAGTTAAGAAGTGAAACGAGTAGAACATACACGTACCCTTAGAACGTGACTGATCTGGAAGGAATTAAACTTATCCTTCAATTTCTTAGCTTCTGCATGCAATATAGACAAGTGCTCATCTCTCACTTGCCACAAACCCTGAAGCTGCAGTCACAAAGTATTCTCATTACAGAGCAAAGAATTAACTGGACACATTAGAAAAAAGTTGCATTACCAATGGGAAAAGCATTCAATAAGAGACAAACCTTTACCTAACCAGTATAAGGAAAAGAGACAGTGAAAGAAATCTACCCACCAAGTAATATTAACAGCAACATTGATCACATAAGGAAATATTAATAAAGCTGTATTTTTCCTTAATGCAAGAAGTTAAGATCAATGTTATACTACATTACAAACTCAACTGGTATGGTATACAAGTAATATAACCAGCCAGTAGTTAAGAATTAAGATCTCAATGTTATACTACATTACAAACTCAAGTGATTAAGGGTATGTTTGGTAAACGTAGCTGAAGGGGTAGCTGAAGCTGAATGAGTAGTTGAAGCTGAATGGTTTATTGTGTAAAATACGTTAAATTAAGCTAATACCGTGTTTGGTAACCTTAGCTGAATGGATAAAACTAGCTGATAAAAGAGGAGATTTGTGTATATAAAAGGCAAAGCTCTGAAAAGTTGAGGTGAGTAGCGAGTGGAAATTCAATTTGAAAATGCTAATTAACTAATAATTTTAGCTTTATTTAATTTAAAACTATATAATATTAAAACAAAAAGCTTCAAAACGCTACTTGTGTTGCCAAACACACCCTAAAATTGGTCATATCATAGACCATGAACTTGTGATTGAAAATTAAATAAATGTCACTTTATGTTTATGCACAATTTCTACGAAACATAGCAAATAGACTAAAATATCCTTGAATAGTAGGAAAGTGAAAAAGGAGGTGAGAAGTCATTTTCTAATCCTAATATTTTTTTTTTGAAACCTAATCCTAAATTGATTATAAAAACATCTAAAATAACATATTTTGGAACAACATTAAGAAGCTAGAGTGGTATTTATTTTGGAACAGGGGGTATTTATTTAATCAGTAAAATATTAAGCTTCAATAAAACTGTAGAGCCACATACAACGTTGCATCAGAATGATCAGATTAGACGTTTTTATCATAGCTAAAGAAACATGAGCAAGAGAAACTTTCATGGTAAGAAAGACAATTGAAACAAACCTGCATGCAGACAAGTTTAGAGTCACCTTGCACACGGATACTGGTATATCCCCTCTCGAGAGCAGATTTTAATCCCAGAATGATGGCCCGATATTCTGCAGCATTACATGTTGCAACCCCTAAGCCTTGGTGCAATTTACATATCTAGAAGAAACTGCATTTGTCAGGAAGATCCAGACATGTGTGAATGAACAAAACAGAAGAATAGATGAATTGTGTACCACACTTCCATCATTAGCCCTCAGCACCGCTCCAGCACCAGCTTGCCCTGGATTGCCTTTTGAAGCGCCATCAAACTCAAGAATGCAGGAGCACTGCATTTTCATTAATAGCATAAACATATTTTCATCACACTTTGATCAAACAGATGAAAGGCGAATCAAACAGCTGGTTCAAAGACCAACAAATGTGGCTCATTATCTAGCAAAAGCAGCCAAAATTTTTTCCAAAAAAGTCACACCCCAGAAAAAATAATCTTCACTCTAAATGAAACATCTTCTACATCAACTGAACTGCTTATATGATATTCAATTATTCAAACATGTGATGATAAGAAGATCGAAGATTCACTGTCACCTGAAAGGGGGAAAGGGGGAAATATAAAATGCTGTCATTGACTTACATTGTCAGAAGATACATAGTCAAGCTTCACCTCCTTGCATCCTGGATCCATTTCAGCTGGTATTGATCCATCTATCTGCAGAAAATATAAAACACTAATGAAATGAGCAATTCAACCAGAACATCTAAACTGAACAGAGAATTTTATTGGTGCAACTGGTTTTGTGATCGTAGTTGATTGAACAGCACATGTTATAGTTATCCCATTGTAGGTTATCGCCCTATGATGAAATATGGTTTCCCGCTGGTAGTTTATATTTATCTAAACCTGCATCCAATCTTGGAGCCAATTCCATAAAATAACTCAAAGCTCAGTCAAATAGAAACTCCCTCATGCTCGTGAAACTTATTCCAGCAAAGCACAACTGAAGCTGCTTTGTGAAGATCTTTCTAGCAATCGCTGATGATGAAAAAATAGAACAGCATAACTGCAGTTTCCAAAAGAACGTAGCAAACTAGCCCATCTAGCACAGTAAACTGCAATTATTCTTCTTGAGCTTTTGCCACTTGCAAAATTCTATTCATTGAATTCAGTGACTTTGTGGGCAAAACCGTTTCCTTGCTGATTTGCAATATAACAACACATCTTTGAAGAGGAAACGAGAAGGGATGCAGTAAACAGTTGTCACTATAAGTACAAGCAGTCTTACACCCATGCTTGATGAAGACCACAAAGGGCCAGTTAATCACATTACAATAGTTGAAATTTGAAAAGAGGGGTCTCAAGCACACGGCGTTATAATACATATAGAATTATTAGAAGCACTTCCAGAAGCATTGTTCATAACATCATTTAACGGTCACGATTCACTGCTGATCATTCAAGAGCTGACTACTAACCGAAGTTTCTGATCCAGGTGCATCTCGTGGTTTCTTCTGTGGTAGTTCATTCTTCAATGATTCACTTGTCAAAGGTGAAGGTTCCTGAAAGAAAAGGGAGAATTGCAGAACTTCTATAAGGAAATATAAGATCAGCATATTCTTGTAGCATTATAAAAAAAAAAACAGAGTATATTCCTAGTACATATGGTAACATAAATAGTGCTGAAATAGCGAAAAATGTATATATCGGGTAATACACTAAACTAGAAAGGTAGTACCAGGATATCCATTACATAATCAAGTATGAAATGATTTCACAGCCAAACTAACCTGAAAAGTGCAGGGAACTAGGTCGCCAAAGAGATCCTCTTTCAGATCAGATGCATTTATGGTGTATAAAGCATTCTGAAGACCACGGCGTAGTAGATAATCTACCGTGTCCTTGGCCAGCGAGTATCCTTTGTACACACTAGCAGGAGGGTCGCAAACCTGGAAAATTTGCGCACATTATAAACCACACATCTTCACATGCAAGTTTCCGAAAGAAGATTTAAACTGAACTGCATTCTCCACCGAGGAGATGCACAACATCTTTACAAACAAGTTAATCATCTTGATCAAAGTAGATCCAGCTTCAACAATTATCAAAGGGGAATTTGGTATACATCAGGTCTCGACTCTCGAGTTGGTATTGGTATCAAATCAATAGATTGTGTTTGGAATGGCCTGGTATATATACCAGTATAAGTGATACTCACACCTTCAGTTAAACTCCACACCAATCTCCCCAAAAGAAAACTCCATACGAACACAAATTCTAACAAAATGACCCTTAAAAGAAAATGGCAACTATCTAAAAAGCAAGGGAAGAGCATCAAGATCTCTCCATAGACACAGAAAACTGTACCAAAAAATATCAATTTGTGGCTTAATCAGAAATCGTCATGGAAAGAAATTAGCTCCAACTAAAATACAACTACGCAGCAGAGGGGAAAAGGCCTTACCGAAGTGCCAACTTGAGCTTGACAGTCGCTCAAAGTCTTGTAAACACCAACCAAATCGCCCTTGCGCACAACATAGAAGGATTCCTTGTCATCAACCGTGCTCGTTTGCGATTTGCGCGACCGCGACTTCCGCTTTGGAGCAGGAGAAGGCGAGGTAGTAGTAGTAGTAGAAGACGAAGATGAAGAATAGCAATGGAGACGAAGTTTGGCGAACGCCGATTCCAAATCAACCCTACTCGCAACAGAGCAAGTAATAATCCTTCTGAAAGGCGAAACGGGACATCCGGTGGCTCCGACGAATCGACGGTGGAGGATCAACGCTGAACGCGAAGATAGTTGGTGGAAGATGCAGCTCATGACAGTTCGAATGTGCTTGTTTTGGGGTCTGAAATCAAAATATGCAGCATCAATGAAACCCTAATTTGGGATATCTCAAATCCCCAAAATTGAGGGAAAAACATCAGATTCGCAATTCGTAAATTTCAAACATCATCCATACCGATTAATCGTTGGAGCGAGATTTCTCCTCCTCTTCAGCTCAGCTATGAGCCTGTGATAAGCATTTCGCGGGTTTCGTGACTCGTGAGTGTGTAACCGCACCGCGGGGGTCGGGGGTTAGCGAGGGTTTTGGGTTTTCTTTTTCATTTTTTTTTAATTTGGGTTAATTACAAAAACCACACTTAAATTAGGTGACTTTTTTACTAAACCACCCTTAAAAAATAAAACTACACTAAACCACCCATAAATATGTTCGGTTAACATTAAGCCCCCCATTTACCCAAGGTATGACAAAAATAGCCCTTCTTCCCAAATCTGTAATTTTTTTTTTTGTTGGGAAAATGAGAATAAGAGTTCTCAACCTCTGAAGAGAATATTATTACAGAACACGATGTTAGCCAAAAGAAAAGAGCTATAAGTCTACAACTACAGCCCTCGGTCGGGTCACCCAAAACATGCAAGCCAAAGGGAATAAAGTTAGCAAGGTATATACAATCGAGTTTGCTTCACGGAAAGCGCATTGAAAATGGACAACCCAATCTTTTTCGAAGGCCATGGCAAAACATAGTCAGGCTAAACAAAGGGTAAGCGACTTCTTCAAGAGTTCCACCGTATCCCATGAGTCCGTCTCAACCGCAACTCTTCGCAAACCAAGCTCGATGCCTCGATCCCCAAGCATGCTTAATTCAAACCTTATGCAACACCCCACATTTCCGCCTTCTGAATTGAACAGGCTCAGTGAACTCTGAGCGAACCCGCCTTTCCCGCTATCATTGGTACTTCACATAACACTGCTTGCACCCATCACAGTATCACACCATCTAATAAGTACTGTAGTAATTTTATGAGTTTAAGTGTTTAACATTAAACAATTTGTTTTCTTTTTCTATTGTTGTAATTTCTTACTCCATCCGATAAAAAAATAAGTGTCGTTTTAACTTTTGACACAATTTTTCAGTAGAGTATTAATTATCGTTGATTTTATACATTTTTCTAAATCTTATCATTTATTAAATACTTACTAATTTTTTCAACCAATTAATAAGTGGAGAGTTTAAAAGAAAAAATAGTCAATAAATATAATTTTTAATAACAATTTTCATTAATCAATCTATTAAACTACCTATAGAAAGCATAAATGACACTTATTTGGATCAAATTTAAAATTTTAAAACAACACTAATTTTGCAAGTCTGGATTTGAAACTGTAAAAGATTGAATACTACCAGTATATATGAATTAGGGTTGAATAACTCTTTCAACTTACCCAAATTCGAGATTCCAAATCCAAATTAGGGTGTTGTGGTACAAATTGGCCATAAAAGCCAACATATGTGTAATAATCACCTATCCCTAAATCCCGTATCCCCATTGTGTCTCTTCTAACAATCTATATTTTTATATGTATAAAAAAAAATTAAAATAAAAATGATAGGTAAAGAAAAAAGAATATGATCGAGGAGATTATGAGGAGGGGTAGGGGTGGGATAGTAAGGTGATCTTTATCGTCAATTGCAGTATCGAAAGGCGTCAAACGCGTGTGTCAAGAAATATATTGTCCGTCTACCGATTTTTCGGCCTTTTAAATTTACCAGGTTGTACTATATATACATCTTGACAAATTTTTTGTTGTTGTTAAGAATAAATTTCATACTACAGAGTACTACTCATATCTTATAATTTAAGTCACTTTGATATTTGAAATAATTTATAATGTGACAAAAACTCTATAATTTTTTTTATAATATAATTTCTTTATAATAATTTTTATTGAATAGATCAATTGCTATTAAACATTATTTAAATATATGTCATCCAATCACAAACCTTATTTATCTTATCCTATCACACAAATCCTAGTCCTTGAAGAATATCAATTTATCATAACTGAAACTACAAAAAATATTTTTTTAAAAAAAAATTCTATCCAACTTCTGCACGCGTAAATCTTCACCAAGACTTGACATAAATCCGATATATCTATATATATATGTCAAACCAATCGATCTCTTTGCAATTTTGCATTGTTAATTAATTAGCTGTTTAATTGTGATCGATCGATTCTCCTTAATTGAGAACAAATTAAATATGGCTCACCGGGTTTCATATTCAGGGCGGGATGAAGCCAGCGGTTGCTCGTACGACATCGTGATTTCGGCGGGGGAGTACCCGTCGTCCGTCGACGGCCGTGAGTTGCACGTGGAGGTCCAATGCCGCTTCCCAGAGGCCTCGGTTCCTCATTCTTTCCAGTACAATGATATGCACGGTTGGGGCCTGCAAGATCCCGACAGCCTCTCCGACCTCGGAGGACACCTCACCCGGTGGCTCCACTACAATCTCGTCCCGCTGACCGCCCGGAACGACACCATCCGACTTGTTTTCGACTTCATGTCTTCGGTTGGAGAAGCCGTTGACGGAATACTTGTTCGGGTCGGCATGTACTACCCTGCTGATCGTGATCCCGAGGCGGATGAGGTGGTGGATAGACTAGTGGAGCTGTCGCTGCAAGAAGGCTCCTTGAGGCCGACACCGGCTTGTCGGGAGTCCGTGGAGGCGTTGGAGAGGGTCGTGATCAGGGGTGAGGAGAGGGAGACGAGCTGCTTGGTTTGTTTGGAGGAGTTCTCGTTAGGGTTGGAGGTGACGAAGATGCCATGTTCGCATCTTTTTCATGGGGATTGCATCGTCAGATGGCTCGAGGTTCAACGTTTTTGCCCTTTATGTCGCTATGAGCTTGCCTCTTGTGTTGAGGAGTCGATCGATCGAGTATGAAGACTATTTTTTGAGTTACTTGTTAACTTCATCCATTATTTGTTAATAAGAGAAAAATCAGCGAACGAAGAAGAGAAGACTGAGAGCGTCAAAGAGAATGTGATATACATTATTTTTTTATATGTAATAATAAAATTGATGTATAAAACCCTACATGACTTAACTTTTTGTGTTTGATGTTGAAAAAAATTTCTCTCACCAAATAAAATTATTAAAATAAGATATAGTTGTAATTTAGGCAAAGTCACCAAGTGAATATTATCTATATATCTTTAGGCTGGGTTACTGAACACTATAAAGAGGGGTTTCTCTTGTCTTAAGGTGGAGAGAGATTGTCTGACTGTGATTAACGCTATCAACGGGACTTGGAAGAGCCCGTGGGAGATCAAGATCACGATTTCAGATGCTCTCGGTTTTTGTAGTGCTTTTGAGAGTCATCTTCTCTCACACCTTAGAGAGAGGAATTGGGTAGTTGATAAGCTGGCGCACCAGGGTCTAACTTTGACTTTCGTTGAGGAGTGCACTCCAGCGGAGATCGAATGGGTCAACCATGGTTGACCATCCCAAATGTTTGCCTTGTATAAAAAAAATCTATCCATATACTCCCTCCATTCCATAAAACATATCCCTTTGTTTTTTGGCACGCTTTTTAATGAGTGAAAAACTCTATAAAATATTATTTTTTTAATATAATTTGATACTTATTAGTCATAAGTATCAAATTAATTTAAAAAAGATCAACAATATTTTATATTAATCTATATATATATATATATATATATATATATATATTGGAAATTTCTGTCTAAGTAAAATATATAATATTAAGATAGTATTAAATTTATTAGTGGTAGAATTTTTCCTACAATTCTATTTGAATTTTTTATAACTAATATGTTATTCAAATAAACATAATAATTGCATAATAAAAAAGCTAAGAAAATAACTAAAACATCTAAGAGATTAGGGGTGATTGTTAATTAAATAATTATTGTCCAATTTATTAATTTTTTCAAACAATAATTGTAACAATTTTTTTTTTTAAAAAAAAACTTTATATTATATATTAATCATATAATAAATAAAAGGATTTATTATGTTTATTTTCATATTTGAAATATGTTTTTATAAATAATAATCTTTATACATATACTAATACTAAAACCGATCTATCTATCTACTTGCCTACCTATCTTTATCTCTATATATATCTATATCCATATCTATTAGTTAATTGATAAAAATAAAAATTAATACTACTTCATAGTAATACTTACCAAAATATTCACTAAAAATAAATAATTAACAAAATATTCAAGCTTTTAAAATATTTACAAAAATATTTATTTTTACAAAAATATGTATGTATGTATGTATGTATGTATGTATGTATGTATTGACTATGGTTTTCATAATTTTTACCACCACATGATACGGACCATTTATTAATAATTATTGATGATTATTGAAATTGGAAAGTCTTATAGTAACATTTTAAGGGTTTGTTTTTTTCAAAAACGTTTATTAGTTGGGCATCATCCTTCAATATAATATTGATATAAATTTATATTTCCCCCCTTTTAATTTTTTTTTTAATAATTCGTAAATTATATATTTATTCAATTTTAGTCTTCATTTTTTTCGAAATTAGAGAATATCATCTTTACTTAATCTATCTTTATCGACCTATATAGATATCTATTAATATTACTAATTCTGCTAGCATTTTGCTGACGTGTCACGCCCACAATTAAAGTTGATTTTTTTATTCAAATGAGATTTTCTTATTGGTCAATATTATTATGGAAACTTTAAAATATTTGTTTCCTATTTTAAATATGATTTGAATCCATTCTTTTTTTTTTTTCGGTTATATTGCCGTAAATATTGAGACATGTTTCCATTTTTTTTTTCCGATTGCAATATATCTATTATATATCTATCTATTATCTATTATCTATCTATCTATTATCTATTAATATCTATTAATATTACTAATTCTGCTAGCATTTTGCTGACGTGTCACGCCCACAATTAAAGTTGAATTTTTTATTCAAATGAGATTTTCTTATTGGTCAATATTATTATGGAAACTTTAAAATATTTGTTTCCTATTTTAAATATGATTTAAATCCATTCCCTTTTTTTTTATTTTCGGTTATACTGTCGTAAATATTGAGACATGTTTCCATTTTTTTCCCGATTGCAATCTCTTTTCGGTTATATTGCTGATGTGTCACGCTCACAATTAAACTTGAATTTTTTTATTCAAATGGTATTTTCTTATTGGTCAATATTATTGCTGAAATTTTAGATTTTTTTTTCAAAATATTCAAGGAAAAATAAAAAATTACAAAAAAAATCATAACTTGAAAATATTTACAAAAATATTCAAAATTTGCAGGGATGTCAGAAAAACGCGGTCTGAGACCGCGTTTTATTCACAAGGTGAAAAACTGAAAATTGAAGAAAAATGTGGAAAAAAAATACAAAAGAAACGCGGTTTCAAACCGCGTTTCTATGGTTAATTTTATTTGGGAATAATTTACGTCATTTTGTTTTATTTTTTACACCTCTTGGTTTTTTTTTTTTTTTAAATGAAAATTGGAAGAGGAGGCCGGAGTTTGTTGGGAGGAGGAGAGGGGAGGGCTGAGAGGACTGGGAGGCAAAGGGCCGGGAGCTCGTCCTCGTGGACTCCACAGGCCATCGCGACACCTGCGACCGCCGACCACCACGAGCTCGCCCTTGACCGTCACCTGCGACCACCGTGACACTTGCGAGGCTACGACCACTCCCTCCTCAGATCCAGATCCAATTTCAAAACCCTAGCCCGGAGTTCGATAGCGCATTCGCCATGGGGCTCGTGATTGTTCTTGACGGACCATTTCCTCCGCCTTGGTACCGCCCAGATCGAAGAAGAAGGGGCTCTCGTCAGCGGCGGAAGCTTCGACGTCGGCAACCCCCAAATCTTCCCGAGCACCTCCACCTCCTCTCTTGCCCCCTCCGCCACGATCTCCGCCTTGGTACCACGGCTACCGCCCATATCGAATCCCATCTCAGATCGAAGAGGAAGGCACGTCGGCTCCGATCGAAACCCATCTCAGACGAAAAGGAAGGAAGACGATGCGCTCCTCTTCCAATCTTCATTTAAAAAAAAAAAACAAGAGACGCGGTTTGGAACCGCGTCTCTAGTGTAAAAAATAAAACAAAATGACGTAAATTATTCCCAAAAAAAATTAACCATAGAAACGCGGTTTGAAACCGCGTTTCTTTTGTATTTTTTTTTCACATTTTTCTTCAATTTTCAGTTTTTCACTTTGTGAATAAAACGCGGTTTCAGACCGCGTTTTTCTGACATCACTGCAAATTTTGAATATTTTTGTAAATATTTTCAAGTTGTGAATTTTTTTGTAATTTTTTTATTTTTTCTTGAATAGTTTGAAAAAAAATTCGAAATTTTAAAACATTTGTTTCCTATTTTAAACATATTTGTTTCCTATTTTTATACTAAAATATTATTTAATTTGATATGTTGTATGTCAATTTGTGATCTATTTTAATCGTCTACCTACATTGAACATTCGTCAATTCTTGGCTGATTTTATTCTTGGATATTGAAATTGTTGATTTATCATTTTTAACCGATTGCAATATTCCCCACAATGTCTACATACAACGAACATGTAATAATCAATTTGTAAATATTCGATTTCAAAAATTAATTATAAAAATCAATTAGAGCCAAATAAGTGTTATTTTATAATTTAATTATTTTAGACATCTTAAATGACTATCGAAAAATAAATAATATTTTAAGACTCACAAGTAGGGGTGGGCACAAATTCCGCAAATCCCGGTCCCGTCTCGGGTCCGTCCCGGTCCCGTCCCGATCCCGGTGGGATTTCGGAAAAAAATAGTGAATCCCGTCCCGGTCCCGTCCCGCAAAAATTATGCGGGACGGGACGCGGGACGACCCGTCTCAATCCCGCAAATCCCGTCCCGTCCCGCATATATATAATAATGTAATATATATATATTTATAATATAGTATATATATATATATATATATATACACATTAGATTACCCACTGTAATACTGTATTATAGTATATTATATATAATATATATTATATTACAGTATGTACGGGATAGTATGTGTGTGTATAGTATATATATTAGATTACAGTATCTTATATATATAAGATTACGTACAGTATATGTTATAGTATATTGCATATATATTAGATTACAGTATGTATTGTAGGAGTATTATATATAATATATATTGTATCAGTGTGTGTATATATAAATATAGGGGAACCCGTAAAATATAAAAAATTATTATACGTGTTACGTCTTTGAAAATCGGAAAATGTATAGAAATTTTTTTACTTTTTTATAATCTTTTTTATTGGAGGGACAAGGCCCGTCCCGTCCCGGTCCCGTCCCGTCCCGCGAGGGACAAGGCCCGTGCGGGATTTAAAAAAAAAGGGTAAATCCCGTCCCGGGCCCGTCCCGCAAAAATTACGCGGGACGGGACGCGGGACGACCTCCGTCCCGTCCCGTCCCGTCCCGCGCCCACCCCTACTCACAAGCATTACTAATTCTTATTTTACATCTTGGATGAGGCTTCTTAGATCACTTTTCTACCTTTAAGGATCTTTTTTTTACCATCTTACTTCTTACCTTTATTTTCACTATTGATTTCTCTATCTTTCTAACCATCTTTCTCATGAAAATAATCAATAAGTTATGTACATCTACATATTTAACTTCAAAATTATTCACACAATCATGTGCTTATGATTTTTTAATATTTGTACGGGAGCTTATATTTTACCTTTTTAGATCTATGCTAATGATAATAATTATATATTTATTTCAAATTATATTAGATGGTGTGTTTGAGTATTATTACTACTTTACCTTATTAAATCATTTTCAAAATTTGTATCGTATCTCTTTCCAACTAATTTATAAATTATAAAAAAATATTTTATACATATTTTTGTTGTAAACACGTGTATACATATATATATATATATATATATATATATATATATATATATATATCAATATAGTATTATATAGATATATAAAATGATGTTCAAATTAAAATGGATCAAGCTCCCGTGCCTTTGGTATTACACTAGTTTAATCTAATTTATTTGTCTTTAATAATTCTTGCCTTATATATCAAATTTGGAAACCCGGCCTAGCCCAATTATTTTGAAGATCAATAGATATTATTATATTGAAAGATTTTGTTTTTGATAATCAGATATATTATCATCATGCCAATATCTATCTATTTTATAATCTATCTATTTCTATCATAATTTTAATATTCCACTAGCTCTCGCTCTATATATATGACCCCTAACCCCCTTACCTCATATTATTCATACAATCCCTTCCTAATTTCATTGTTAAAAGTTTCATACTTCCTCGGCAAGATTGAGATGGCTGATGACGTTCCATATTATGTCGAAGGTGTGAATGAATCCATCAGTGGTTCATTATATGATTTAGCTCTGCAAGAGATTGAGGAGACCTACTCCTTCGCCGATGAGGAGATTGAGGAGATGGAGAGGGCGATAGCTGAATCAATGCAAGAGGGTTCTTTGAAGCCAACATGGGCTTGTGCAGAAGCTGTGGACGCGTTAGAGAAGGTCGTGATCAATGGCACAGAGAGGGAGGAGAGCTGCGTGGTTTGCTTGGAGGAGTTCTCGTGTGGTTCAAAGGCGACAAAAATGCCATGTTCGCATCTCTTTCATGGAGATTGCATCGATGAATGGCTTGAGGTTCAACGTTTCTGTCCATTATGTCATTACGAGTTGCCGCTTGCTCAGGGAGAGGTGATCGATTGGACTATGCCTAGCGATGCGATCATGGAGGTTACCGAGTATGAAGTTTGATAGCGCCGTTGGATTCGTGTGTATATTATATAAGTAGGTTTTCCGTATTGGTAATTGCAATGATACGATGTTTTGCAAGAGTGATCATCTATATCTATTAATATTACTAATTCTGCTAGCATTTTGCTGACGTGTCACACTCACAATTAAAGTTGAATTTTTTATTCAAATGAGCTTTCTTATTGGTCAATATTATTATGGAAACTTTAAAATATTTGTTTCCTATTTTAAATATGATTTGAATCCGTTCCTTTTTTTTTAATTTTCGGTTATATTGTCGTAAATATTAAGACATGTTTCCATTTTTTTTTCTGATTGCAATATATCTATCTATCTATCTATTAATATTACTAATTCTGCTAACATTTTGCTGACGTGTCACTCTGTAAATTATAGTTGAATTTTTTAATCAAAAGTTTCATTTCTTATTAATCGATGTTATTAAGGGAAGTTTAAATATTTTTTTCCTATATTATATTCATCACAATCGTATTAAAAATATCTAGACAATTAATTCAAATGTCAAAATAAAAATCTATTAATTAATAATAATAATACTAATTCTGCTAGCATTTTGTTGACATGTCACGCCCACAATTAAACTTAATTTTTTTATTCAAATAGTATTTTCTTATTGGTCAATATTATTGCTGAAATTTTAAAATACACGTTTCATATTTTGAACATATTTGTTTCCTATTTTTATACTAATCAAAAGTTTCTTTTCTTATTAATCGATATTAACAAGGGATGTTTTTTTCTTACAATTTACTTATTTTACTTATTTTTGAAAAGTTTTTTTTCTTACAATTTACTTATTTTAGACATCTTAAATGACTATCGAAAAATAAATAATATTTTAAGACTTACAAGAATTACTAATGATTATTTTACATCTTAGATGAGGCTTCTTAGATCACTTATCTACCTTTTAGGATCTTTTTATTTTTACCATCTTACCTTTATTTTCACAATTAATTTCCCTCTCTTTCTAGCCATCTTTCTAATGAAAATAATGAATAAGTTATGTATATCTACATAACTTCAAAAGTATTCGCACAATCATGTGCTTATGACAATAATTATATACGGAGTATTTATTTCAATTATATTAGGTGGTGTGTTTGAGTATTATTACTACTTTACCTTATTAAATCATTTTAAAATTTTGTATTGTATCTCTTTCCAACTAATTTATAAATTACAAAAAAAAACTTTATACGTACATATTTTTGTTATAAACAAGTATATATTAATATAGTACTATTATAGATATAGATATATAAAATGATGTTCAAATTAAAATGGATCAAACTCCCGTGCCTTCAAGGCACGGGTATTACACTAGTACATATACTAAAACTGATGTATTGCTGCCTGCGTGGCGGCACGTGAGTAAATCTGCCTACGTGGTAGCGCGAGAGTGCGTCTCGCAAATCTTTCTCCCGTCAAAAAGGAAATCTAATAAAAAATAATTATTTTATTTTACCATTAACACATATAATTGGATAGATGGAATATCTTATAAAAGAGTAAATATTATATAAGGAAAAAACTATATCAATATAATTAAACGTAGTAGTGCTAATTTTCATAGTCATACTTACCAAAAATATTAATAGATAAATATGTAATATTTGATAGGTGCTATTTTATTTATATTTAGATTATTTTTTGGTGGAAATAATTATTTATATCAAAATCAATCATTTACTAATTGTTATTTTATATCTATCTATATTATTTTTTGAGGCCAAAATAAATAATTAAAATATTATATAGCCATATATGTAGCCACAATCCATCCGTACGTACATAGATATTTTAGTAAACTAATGTAATAAATATATACTACATATTTAATAAAAAGGAATATTAAAATATTTTTAAAAATCAACTATCTAATTAAATTATAGGAGATTTAATTAACCATAGCTTAGAAGAAAAAACTTTTACATAGTACCTTATAATGTGAATTTTATTTATATTTTGAGAGAATCTAATTAAAAGATATTTAAATTATATATAACCCGTCGAACTAATTTTATTTATATTTATATTAATTTTTTGAAGGAAAAAATAATTTATATTTAGATTAACGTATTCTCCGTACACGGGACGGGATCTACACTAGTTATAGATATGAAGATATATAGATTGTTTATACAGTGTGTGTTCTTGCCACGGCATTCAGTGATCTTTTGTTATTTAGGGTTTGGTTAATTTACCTTTTACATTAATAAGTTTTACTTCATCAAAATATTAGCATTTTATATGCAGCCTACCTAATACCTATGCTTTATTATAAACAATAACCACGCCAACAACCATTTAACTTCTGTTCTTCAAATTTTTAGTAGGACTAGTTCGACATCTGAGTAAAAAGCTAGTTATGAATATTTGAAAATCTAATGGATAATAATTTATTTAACTATATATCAATAGATGAAAATATTTTTATATTTTACTTACCTTGATATTCACTTACTATAACAGTTCAAGAACTTCGAAATAAGAGGTTATAATACTCACGTAGGGCTCGTAGTTAAGGATTCAGTAGGTTACAATACGTATACAATAGGTTTCAATAAACCACAAAAGAGCGTAACATATAGTTTCAATAAAAAAAGTTCCAAATACAAAAAATAGGTTTCAAAAATCATAATTAGGTTTCATTAGGCTACAAGAAGTGTTCAAATAAATGGTACAATGAGTATACAATATTATAGATAACAATTACTGTAACCTAAAATTATTGTACCTAAATAACAAGAAGCGATATATTACAATAGGTAGCGATCGACTACTCAAATTATTAAGGTACACGGCCAACCTGCAATCAACGATCATTATTGTATGTAAATGTAATCTAGAATCCAATAAGATGTTGTTGGCTTTAATTTATATCTATTCGGATGATCTAATAGTTCTAATTATGAATCACAACATATATCACAAGAAATATTCATCAACCTTGATCGACTTTATAACCGATTCATTAAACACAAATTCATCAACCTTGATCTAGATGTTCATGTTTTTGTTACGCGTAACAAAAACATGAACAAATAACACAAAGCTGATGCATCTACGACCGTGAATGAAAGAGGAGCGCGTCAACTAATTGAAGAAGCGTGGAAAGAATTAGCATCAATAAAATAGAATGAGCGTCAAGTAATTAAGGGTAGTTATTAATTAAATAATTACGGTCCAACTTATTAATTTTTAAAACAATAATTGTAGCAATTTTTTTTAACAAAAAACTTAATATTATATATTAATCATATAATAAATAAAAAGTCAATATAAATGGTAAATGTGAATATTAATTCATTAGGTAGATCTATTATAATCATTATTTGCCTAATTTCTTCATTATAATTTGGATTTATTATGTTTATTGTGATGCTGCGATTGATTTTAGGGGAAAAAAATCTTAAAATAATATATTGTCATGGCCCTATCTATCATAGTCACACTTAACAAAAGAATTAATAGATAAATATGTAATATTTGATAGATGCTATTTTATTTATATCTAGATTATTTTTTGGTGAAAATAATTATTTATATCAAATTTAATTATTTAATAATTTATATATATATATATATATATATTATTTTTTATGACCAAAATAAATCATTAAAATATTATATAGCTAGCCATAATATGTCCATGGATATTTTAATAAACTGGCATAATAAATATATATTACATCTTTAATAAAAAAATATTAAAATATTTTTTAAAATCACCTACCTATTAAATTACATGAGATTTAATTAACGATAGACTAGAAAAAAAATATTTTACCATATAAATGTGAATTTGATTTTTATTTGAGAGAATCTAAATAAATAATATTTAAATAATATCTAATCTTCCTATATTATTTTTTGGTAGAAAAAATTATTTATATTTATATTTATATTATTTATTTATTGGAATCTATCTAGAATATTTATAATTTTGTATTAATATACTTTTCGTGTACAGAACGGAACCTACACTAATTTTAGAATATAACGTCAGAATATTAGCGTACACAGAGTGGGACTTACTCTAGAGTCTAGACTATTTTTTTTTTATAGTAGACAAGAAATAGGAGTGATTACACAAGTTGTAATCTAGCTCCTTGATCATCCTTGAGGATGATGGTACAAAGATCCCTATTGTAGGGGATAGTAGCATTGTTACAGATGATACCTTTCCTGGCTATAAAGTCTGCAACTTGATTTGCTTCACGATAGCAGTGTCTGTAATGGATAAAATCAAAACCAGCTTCCAATTGCTTGATTCTCTCTATGTGACGTATAACTTCCCATCTAGATTTACTGCTGCAGTTGAGGGCGTTGATGAGCTGTAAATTGTCACCCTCTATAATTACCCTTCGGAGTCCATTTCTTTGTGCTTGCTCCAAACCTGTCTATATAGCTAAGGCTTTAGTTTGTATGACAGAAGACTTGCAAGTAACCTGGTAGAACATATCAATGACATGGCCTCGGGAGTCCCGAGTAATCCCACCCACCGAGCACATACCCGTGGGTTTGACAGAACCATCCACATTAATTTTGTAGATAGCTCCAGGTGGTCTGTTCCATCTAGCTTTAGCTCTTCTATTCTTAGGTTTGCTTGGGGGATTTTCATTTTTAGTTTGAGACCACTCATAAATATTAGCAGTAATTCTTCAAATTATATTTTCCTTTGTATTAGGCGGTTTTTTCCTGAAGATGAAATCATTTCTAATTTCCCAGACCATGTTCCAAATGAACACAAGATCCATAAAATTTTTATTTTCTATTTTGATTTGTTCAATGTCGAAAGTTTCTACACCATATAGGTTATGTAGTACTTTCCCAGTGTAGGTTTCGTATTGACAAATAATATTTCTAATGAAAGGACAGGATCTCAGAAGGTGCTCAGAGGTTTCCTCCTCTTGTGAACAGAGGCAGCATTGGCTTGGTACTCGATTAAAAAATTTATTGAGCCTTTTGGCTGTCGGAAGACCATCAACGATTATTTTCCACAGAAAAGTCTTCATTCTTGGGGGAAGATCCACTTGCCAAATCCACTTATAATTTGAAGGAGCGTGAGTCGTATTGGCAGTTAAAAGTTTACTTGATTTGGTCGAGAAGATACCACATGGGTCGAGACGCCAAATAAGTTTATCCGGGGTATCCCAATTTGGGATGTGTATTTCTAAAATCTTAGAGACAATATTAGGAGGGAAGATTTGCTTAATTAAAGGGATATTCCAACGTTTATCCGTAGTAAAAAGTTGATTAACTTTCATGTCCTTACTATGATTTCCTTGAAGATTTGCCAAGCATACATTGGGGACCCAGGGTTCAGACCATATACTTATACTATCACCATTTCCTATGATCCAGTGGAGACCAGATTCAAAATGTTTCCTTAGAGAGAGAAGACGTCCAAATTGCCATGAGGTAAGATGATTCGAGATAGTACGTATGTCATCTTTTTGAAGATATTTTTCCTTCACTATCTGAACCCATATATTATTTTCATTTGTGTAGATTTTCCAAAGTAATTTCATTTGTAGGCTTATGTTAAGATCTTCTGCTTTTTTGATATCCAAACCCCCAGACGCTTTACTACTACAAATTTTATCCCAGCTAATCAGAGGATTGTATCTTTCAGAGTTAAGTTTATTCCAAAAGAAATTTTTATTAACTTGATCTATCTGCTGAAGTATTCCTTTTGGTAGTAGGAAATTTTGCATTAAGTAGTTTGTTTTAGAGCTCAGATTTGACTGGATGAGCACCGCTCGTCCAGCTTGTGAGAGCGTAGAGGCCTTCCACTTGGAAAGTTGTTTCTTCATATTTTGAATGGCATCTTCAAAGACACAGTTCTTGATTCGGCCGTTTAATAGGGGGATACCTAGATATTTTTCAAGAGTCCTGGTCATGGGTACACCCATATGATGGGCCAGATCTCTAGATAAGTTTTGGGAGACACTATTAGAGCATTGTAAGGAGCTTTTCGAATAGGTAATGGTTAAACCTGATAGGTTTGAAAATTTATTCAATATATTTTGGATAGTATTGAGACTACTGTGAGCTGCATTAGCAAAAATCAAGGTGTCATCAGCGAAGGTTAGGAAGGGGATCGAAGTACCATTTTTAGTCAATTTTATCCCAACCAAAGCTTCGTCACGTAAAGCTTCTTTGTGGAGTTCACGAGACAGGCCTTCCATAACCAAGATAAAGATGTAGGGAGCCAACGGATCACCTTGTCTAATTCCTCTATTGGGTTTGAATTGTGTACCCGGAATATTATTCACCAAAACAGAGCAAGAGGTCGTGGTTATACATTGCATAATCCATTTGATCCAAATGTCGTGGAATCCAAAGTTAGTGAGAACAGCTTCAATATAGCTCCAATTTATTTTATCATACGCTTTTTCCATATCTAATTTTAGTGTCATCCATCCGTTTCTACCTTTCTTTCTTTTAAAACTATGAAAGATTTCATGAGCTATAAGAGTATTATCTTGGATGGATCTTCCTTCTACGAAGGCGCCTTGGTATGGGTTAATGAGTTTTGGAAGAATCGGTTTTAGTCTATTAGCCATAATTTTTGAGATAATTTTGTATATTGTGTTACAGAGGCTGATTGGTCGATAATGATTGATATTTGTGGGATTGTCAGTTTTTGGAATTAGGGCTATGAAGGTGTGATTGATTTCTGAGAGAATATGACTAGAATGAAAAAAGGATTTTATAGCTTTACAGCAAGATCGTCCAACAATATGCCAGTATTTCTTATAAAATTCTGGGGGATAACCATCTGGACCCGGGGTTTTATCTTCTGCCATTTCCCAAAAGGTAGATTTTATTTCGGAATCAGATGGTTGGGCTATCAGGCTTATGTTTTCAGTTGCAGAGATTTGGGGTTGGATATTCCAAACGTCATTTGAATGAACTACCCTTGGGTTATTTGTGATAAACCTTTCAGACATTTCTAATGTGATTCGATCAGATATTTCATCATGGTCAGTTAGGATATGCCCTTGCGAAGATTCGAACGAGAGTAAATTTTTCTTAAAATTTTTAATTTTTGCGGCTGTTTGAAAGTATTTAGTATTACGGTCTGAGAGATGCAAGTGTTTGATCTTAGCTCTTTGCTTCCAATATTTATGACTAAACTCAAGGATTCGTATTCTTTTGTGTTCTAACCTTAGCTAATTTGGCTTCATCCATCACCGAGATCCTACCCCAAGGTAGTCTAGCCTGGAAATTCTTAATCTTGTGCTCCACCTCCGCCAATTGTTTTGTGAGATTATTATATTGTTTTTTGCACCAGTTCTTAGTATTTCTCTTAAGAAGTTTTTGTTTTTGAACAAGTTTAAAGGCAAAAGAGCCGGTGAATTTGTTGCTCCAAACTTTCCTAACTATGTCTTCATAGATCTTGTTAGTAGTCCAGGACATCTCAAATTTAAAAGGAGTGCCTAATTTTTTCTTAGTTTTCCCAATGTCAATTGTTATAGGACAGTGGTCCGAGAAAGAAAAGGAGTGGTGTTTTGTGATTAAATTCGGGAAATGAGATGTTATTTTGTGGTGGGCCAAGACTCGATCTAACCTTTCATAAATATTATTTGTGGTGCTTCGATTTTTCCTCCAAGTAAAGGTGGAGCCACTATAGGGGATTGTGAGGAGGTTAAGATCATTCTTGACTCTGTTTAATCTTCTGAACTTAGCAGAACATGGGTTAGTGCCACCCTGTTTTTCAGAGGTATTCTCAATATCATTTAGATCACCAATGATCATTAGAGGGAGATTATACTTAGCTGAAATCTCATATATGTCATGCCAGAAAAGATCTTTTTCGGATTCAATCGAAGGGGCATAAACAAAAGCTATGGCTAGATCGAGGTTATCAATTCTCAGTTGTAACAAGATGAATCTACTGCTTTGAGCAATGATTTTGCAGGTATCTGAGACTTTGGATTTGTGTAATAACTAGAGACCACCGCTGTAGCCAAGTGCACTAATACAATAAGCCTTATGAAAAGCTGCTGTGTGGATTTGCTCTTCGGATGGGGGTTCAGATGTTTTTGTTTCCGATAAAACCATGATATCCAAATTGTTGACAAATCTGAAGTGATTGATTTCATACCACATGAGAGGCCGTTTGGAGCCCCTGATATTCCAATAGCCAACACTAATCATTGATATTATTTTGATGATGCTGAACCAGCTTGTACAAAGTGAGATTGAAGGTAAAGATTCTATGTTCTTCAGTGTATATGCTTGGCTGGATTCTGGTCCATTTAGGCATACCATACCATATACATTTTTCCCGATAATTGAGAGAATGCTGAAGGTGAGAGATTTCCATCTCTTCATAGCTTTCTGTCTTTTGTCGAGCATCCCTTCTGAAATTATTATTTTGTATGCAACTATGTTGCTCAGAGTTACTTGTAGATGTTTGGATAGTTCGGCTGGGGGCCATATAGTTTTGGTAAAATTTGTTGTTGATGGTTGGGTTGCTTGCCACCCACAGCCTATAGCAGAAAGGCGTGGAGCAAAGCTGAGAGTTGAAGAAATAGGAAAGGGAATGTAACATACCTGGGAGGTAATTAGGAGCATAAACCTGCACAAGAACACAGACAATACAGACGCCAACAGGAAGCATTCCAGTAGCAAAATTCCAAACAGCAATGGCCAAGAAACACCAAGGCCAGGAACAATCAAGAGAGACATAAGCAGCAAGATAAAGGGCGGTAGACAAGTAGTAAACTTCCTTAATGATGTTGTAGATAATCAGGTAGCTCCCAAAAGCTTTTGAAAATGATTGGGAGGGACCAGAGATAACATGCAGCATTAAACAACCATTACAAGGAGAGCCATTGTTCTGGATAAGAAGGAAATCATAATTAGAGATGAGAAAACAAAAGAGCTGGGAGGTATTATTTAAGCCAGTGTGAGCAGCAAGGTGCTCAGTCCCGCTCCGGATCAGCCAAGGATTAGTCATCATCAGTTCTTTTTCTTGCGGGACTTCTTTGTAGCTGGAGATGAGGCTTCACTAGTGTCATCTTCATCCTTACTCTTGGTAACTTCGCCTTCACTGTTGTGTTGTCCTCGTCAGGTTGTCTGATAACAATACCTCCAAGCTTTCTAACCACAGAGTGGTCAGATCTCATAGACAGGTGAGATTCATCGGTTTCATTTCCCATATCCACCATTTTGCCTTTCTGTTGGTACTTGATCAAGTCCTCAAGGGTACCATCAATCGGGCAGTTAGCAGATGGGGGGAGCTGGTTACCAGAGGAGAGGATAGTGTGTAAAATGGAGGGAGTTATGGTAAAGGGCAAAGTAGAAGTATCAACACTATGTTGTTCCTTATTGCGACAATGTTCTATGAACGTGTTTAGCTTTTTTTTATGTTTTTACTGTCTATTTGTTCTAGTCCTTATTTGTTCTGTGACATTTGCATTACTTTGCATTATTGCGACAATGTTCTGTGTCTATTTGTTCTGTGACATTTGCATTACTTTGCTCAAGTTCTGCCTGCACCAAATACTTGTGGATGTTTGGTCAGTTCTGTTTCTGCGAGTCAACTCATAATAATTGTGTTTTATTGAACTAGTGCATGATATATATATTGTATACTTCATTTGTAAGATTGGCCCCTTGTGTTTTTATTGCCACAAGGGTTGCTCAATGATATTTCCTCATCTAGCATCCATTCAGCTTCATCAACGTTCAGAATCATACAATCTTACACAAAGTGCCATTGTTCCATTTGGTTTAGAGTACATTATAAAGACATTAGCATTTAGATCTTGGTCTTTTGGAAGTGAATCTATCCCCAGCTGCCAGCCGATTCCCATTTTTTCTAACTATGAGCATGTATCTTACATGAGATTTTTCTTTATTAGGTGAGTGTGGATTCCAGAATGGTTCTATATCACCTCAGATCTTCTGGTTTACTAAGAACACAAGGCCTTATTGGCGGGGAAAGACTCTAGAGATATTGTCATTGATATGTTCCTTATAGTGAGATTTTTCTCTGTCTATGTGCATGAACTTTACTATGAACAAGCACATCCCTATTCTTGTGTGCCCATGCTTTCGATTTGCAATTCATTAGATGTAAATCTCACTATGTTTATTCCAAGCAAGTGAAAAAAGGAATATTAGGAATATTTAGAGTTATATGGGGATGACTTTTTTCCCACTGCACTTTACCATATGTGGGACAATGATTGATTGTTCCAGAAATAGGAAAATCTGAATGAAGTTTCCCTTGATTCATGAACAAGTGTTTTATGTATGCTTATTTAGAGTTTAGTAAAGATATGATGTGCAATTTATTAATTCTAGGGGAGTGAAGTGCACGTTATATTTTATATTGAGGATGAAGTGCACATTCATTAATTCTATTTATGCACTATATAGTCATATTCATGCACTTTATAACCTTATTTTTGCACTTAAAATTTTAGGTTCCAGCTTTGACTTAATGGCATCAAGGTTAACCTTATTCATAGCTGCATTTTTTATTCATAGCTATTTCTATCATATTTGTCAAACTAGAGCAGCTCACTTCTGTCAAAACGGTTAAATGAGATACAAAAAACTCTTAAAGTGGCTATTTTTTTTCCCTCCGTATCTCAGTAGGTGGGAACTTCTCCGAGCGTGATTTTCTACTCTCGTCCTTGGGATTATGTTTGAAAATTTGACCGATACCTTTTCACATGATCTGTAAATGGAGGCGATTCCTCAGCTGCAAGTGTGGGCTCCAAAAATCAGGCTTGGGCAGGCTGCTGCAGCTGCTGGCATAGATCAGGAAAATGTTAAACAGGAGTGGTTATTAAGACCCAAGCTGCTGCAGATGCAAGTGTAGGCTGCTCAACTGCAAGCTAGGCTGCTGCAGCTGCAAGTGTGGGCTGCTGTTAGCTTCAATTTTTTAATTTTTTTTTGGTTTGGATTCATGTCCTTGCAAGGATGGCAAAGAATCAGTATTCCTGGAACGGCTATGAGGCAAAAAATCAGTATTTATCTTGACTGACTCTGATTTGCATACCTTTATGCTGAAACATGTTTTTGTAGCTCTTGTTGCTATCATACAATTGATTAATGTTTGATCAATTTGTTAGATTAAATGCCTGGTGGTTTCACAATAAGGAGGCTTAAATTTCCTTTAGTTTGAATATTAGCTCTTATCAAGCTTTAAAAGCCTATTAGCTCAATGGGAGAGCAATGTGTTTATGTGCAAAGACGTGGGTTCGATTCCTGAATAGGCTAAAATGTATAATTTTCATAGTTTGCGTAATTTTGTAATAAAAGTCTTGTAATAAGATATATTAGTGCAAATTAGTTAGAAATAAACAGCCACAATCTTGAGAAGGATTTTAAAAAAATGAATTCAGCTGGTGCATCTTCAAAAAAAAATCAACTCGTATGTTTTTTTTGAAAGAGTTGTTGCACTTCATATTATTATTCATGCACTTCATCATTTTATTCTTGCACTTTATAATCTTAATTGTGCACTTCAACATCTTATTTATGCACTTCATCATTTTATTCTTGCACTTTATAATCTTACTTGTGCACTTCAAAATCTTATTCATGCACTTCATCATTTTATTCTTGCACTTTATAATCTTAATTGTGCACTTTAAAATCTTATCCATGCACTTCATCATTTTATTCTGGCACTTTATCTTTTTATTTATGCACTTCACAATCTTAATTATGCACTTCACAATCGTATTCATGCACTTCATATTATTATTCTTACACTTGATCATTTTAATTGTGCACTTCATCATCTTATTTTTGCACTATATTATTTTATTTATGCACTTCATTATCTTAATTGTGAACTTCATCATTTTATTCTTGCACTTTAACATCTTATTTATGCACTTCATAATTTAATTCTTGCACTTTATCATTTTATTTATGCACTTCATAATCATAATTGTGCACTTTAACATTTTATTTATGCACTTTATCCTTTTATTCTTGCACTTTATAATCTTAATAATTAGCGAAAACAAAAACAAGACACCCATAAATAGCCTATACGGGATTTGAACCCGCGTCTTTGTGCATAGCACATCGCTCTACCATTTTGAGCTAATAGGCTTTTCACGGCACATCTCACATATTGATGCAATTATAGAACACAATTGTGCAATCTGAACTATATTAAGTGCAAAAACAAGACATATTAGTGCACTTTTAGATACCAAATGTGCAATATGGTATAAGAGAGCACACTTGGGAAACCTCGACTTTATAGCTTTGCATTTCAAGGGACTTCAAAGCCTGGTTAGTGATCGAGTTTTGCACAACCAACATCAGTCCAGCCAAACTCTCTCTATTCACAATTTGACTTAAAATCCCTCGGATTACATACACATTGATCATCATAGGCCCACAAAAAATGACCAGCATCTACATTCGCCAAAAACAGCACCATATCCCACAAAACAGTCATTCACCGTATCCCTCAGCAGTAAGCAATAAGCATATCAAATAAATATGCAGTGTAACTGTGCCCTTTCTATTTGCTGGTTTATTTATCCAGATCCTAACAATCACCAAGGAATTACCATCTCTTTGCTTACTGATGACAATTTATCTCTGAAGTGTAACAATTGATGTGCATAAAAAGGTCAAAACCTGAAAATTTGAAAAAGAACAGTAGCAAAATATCAACCAGCAAATCTCAGAAGTACATCACATAACCACAACAAAGTAGGAAATTAAACAAGAGATCCATTCTGGATCACTTCTCATCTTGCTGTAGTGGTAGTCAACCGAACAAATCTAAATATACATGATTAGGGCTTCAATGAATTGAAATGAAACTATGGTGATTATTTAATTGGAATTGATGTTTCTCTGTGACCATATTGTTTCCATTTCCCGTTTCAATGTAACTATTCTCACCCTGAATCTGAAAAAAAACAAATATGTGCAAAATGTGCTCACTCCATTTTCATGCTTCAATGATTTGAGCAAAGAGACCTCTGTATACAACCTTACCAGATCTTCCGTCAACAGCACAAGCTTCTGATCGTTAATTCTGACCTGATTCCAAGCAACCTCAATCCCATCAACCTCATCGAATGCCTTGACAACTTCCTTAGCAATCCTAAAAAGTCGAAAAAGAGGCTATCAACCATCCAATCACTAGTTTAAACAGTTATCTTGCATAATTTCTTTCTATAAAGCAATTCATTATGCACATAATTTGAACTAGCTGAATCCGTCCAAATTCATCAATTGATGTTTGATGTGCTATCATGCCTAATGTCTTTCTGGAATTTGATTCACCAAGCAAATAGTAAAAGATTTCAACTCCAATTTCAAAATGGGCTATTCTCGGAAGAGGAAAAGGATTTAGCAAAATATCCATGATAAATCACCATAAGCAAAATAGATAGACAACAATAGCTCACTAACAACGACTTCTCTAACACCATGATAGAACCAAAGCACCTTAAAAGCAGACGTTTTCAACTACAGAAACATCAAAATTAACTTCTTCAAAACAAGCAATTGAGGAAGTAAAACACCAAAGAATAGCCACAACACTCCCTGAAAAGGAAAATCAAGGTAATTGAGCGTTGAGAGAAATTACCCAGTGATCGGAATTGACGGCATCACAAATTTCCATGTTCATAGTCCAATAATCGGAAGCTATGAGCAACTCGCTGGTGGCTATATCGACATTCACCGTAGATGAATTCGGCGACGAGCTGAGCGATAAAGAAGGCAACATCTTTGCCGATTCCCAATTCCTCAGAGGCAAATTCCAATCGCTGGAGGGAAATCGGGCACCAGAGTTGAGGTTTCGGCCGTGGAACAAGGAAGCATCGAAGGATCAGAACCGCATCGGCAAGGGAGGGGCTTGAAGTGACTAGGGCAAGGAATAGGGGAAAGAGAATCGAAAGTGAGGTTCAAAGGTCTGGCATGATTTTGTAAGGGCGGAGAAACCATAGGTGTGGAAGCAGATGTAGGACCAGCCACCGATCTGCGAGATGAAGATGAAGGCGATATGCAGAGACGGAGACGGAGACGGAGACGAAGACGAAGAAGGAAGCGGACGCCATTCTGAGACCTGACCGGGAAAGGGGGTACGGGTAATACAAATAAATTGGGTCGGCCCGTTAAGACGCACTTACAGATCCCGCCCCAATAAATCCATTTTCACTTTAAGAGTTATTTTCACTTTAAGTTCCTTTTTCATTTGAACATTTACTATATGTATATATATTAATGAAGGTTTGGTTAATTTACCTTTTAGATTGATAAGTTTTACTGCATCAAAAATGGGTGGAAGGCAAAGACATTGTCGTTCGCGGGACGGATGACGGCGGATCGATTTAATTTTCTGTTAGATAAGGTGTCATCGAAACTAAATGGGTGGAAGGCAAAGACATTGTCGTTCGCGGGATGGATCACATTGCCTAAATCGGTGCTCACAAGTTTGCCGCTCTATACTATGCAATCTACCTTTGTCCCCCGAGACATTTGCGATGCGATTGATCGTAAGGTCAGAAGCTTTGTGTGGGGTTCGACGGCCGAAAGCAAGAAGATCCACCTACTCAACAAGTCGGTAATAACCAAGCCGATGGATGAGGGAGGGTTGGGAATCAGACCGGTGCGGATGACAAATCAATCCATACTTGCAAAGCTGAGTTGGCGATTGCTCCAGAACCCATCAGCCTTGTGGAGTAGGGTATTGCGTGGAAAGTATTGCAAAGGGAGGCTAGATGTCGACATGTTTGAGAAGAGAACTGGGGCATCTCGGACGTGGCGAGCAGTTCTGCACGGGGCTGAGGTGCTAACGCCACATCTTCGGTCCTCAATTGGTAATGGAAAGACAATGCTCTTCTGGCTGCACTCTTGGTTAACAACGGAAGTTCTGAGCGATTTGGCCGTGACGGACGTGCCAGATGATTTGTTGGGAGCTACTGTGGAAGAGTTATGGAATGGGGATTCTTGGGATTGGCCTTGACGGAGGTTGCAGTCGATGTATGTTAGTAATGACGAAGGGGCGCGGGACAAGCTATATTGGTCACAGACATCGTCGGGAATGTTTACGACCAAGTCCGGGCTTCAGGTTATACGAGGAAGTGGAAAAAATGATCAGGAGGCAAAGGAATGGAAGAGTATTTGGAGGCTACCAGTGCAGCAGAGAGCGAGATCCTTTGCTTATTTGGCAGCGTACGACGCTTTTTTATCAAACAGCACAAGAGTCCGGAGGCACTTGGCAACGTCGGAGATGTGTCCGCGATGTCAGGAAGCGGAAACGGGGCTGCATTTGCTGCGTGACTGCTCAGCGGTGAAGGAGGAATGGATGAAGGTAATCCAGACTGATCAGAGGGGTTATTTTTTCGAACCTTCGGATATTCGAGCTTGGATTTTCAAAAATACCAAATTGGGAGGAGGGGGCGATGCTGCAACCTTTGCCAATTTGATTTGGCTCATATGGAAGTGTCGAAACAGATTGGTCCACGAACAAAGGGATGATTGTAAGGGACTAGCGGAAAGAGCTCTCGACCTCACACTCCGATACTCGGAGGCAAAAGGAAAACTGGAGCTGCCTGCAGGGCCGGTCCGGGCAAGAACGGACACGCCGACAGCATGGACTAAACCGCCGGAAGGATGGGTGAAGTTGAACATAGACGGCACATCAAAAGGCAATCCGGGTCCTGCTGGGGGTGGTGGAGTTTTCCGCGATCCCTTAGGAGGATTCAGGTGGGCGTTTGGATTTAAATGTGGCGTATGCACGGCGTTGCGGGCTGAGATCTGGGCATTGGTCCATGGATTAAGACTGAGCAAACAGCTCCAAATTCCCTGTTTGGAGGTCGAGACGGACTCAAAGGTGCTCGTCGACTTACTGAGGGAGGCACCACCAATTACCCACCCGGATGTCTATCTTCTGCAATAGTGCAGACAGCTGCTAATGGAAGGTAATGGAGAGCAAGTCCGGTTGAAATGGATTCGTCGTGAGGCAAACTCTATGGCTGATACGTTAGCTAATAGGTACTTAGGAAGGGCAACTGATTTTGAGGAATTCCAAAATCCTCCTACATGTATTGCGTCTGAACTTGGGGACTACCCTGCTGTTATTTGATTTTGCTTTAATCCAATAAAACTTCGGGCTTTGCCCGCTTATGGAACCAAAAAAAAAAAAAACAATAACCACGCCACCAAACACTTCCTTTTTTTTCCTTCAAATTTTTAGTAAGGCTAAATCGATATTTGAGTAAAAAGTTATGAATATTTAAAAATCGAACGGATAATAATTACTTTAATTATATATCAATAGACAAAAATGCTTTTATATTTTACTTACCTTGATAATAGTTCAAAAGCTTCGAAATAAGATGTTATAATATTTACAATTTTGGCGAACAACACAATTATTTAGAAATTCAATATTCATTATATTATTGAGAAAATTTGCGCCGAAGGCGCAAATTTTAGGTCAAATTAATTAATTGTCTCCCACTTCTTCCAAATTTGTTAAAAGTCCACCACTTAAATTTGTAACCCCCCTCTCCTAAACCTCGCTTGGATCGATATATCTGTCGCCTTCTTCCTCGATCTCTCGCCTTCTTCTTCAGTCGAGTGGTGAAAAAGGATCTGTCGAGTGGTGAAGTAGGTAACCGCGAAGATGATGTGGTCGGCCATGGATTTCTTCATCCCGCGCTACTCGAAGTCGCTCCAGACCGCGCTCTTCGGCCGCCGGTTGTTGCGGCCTCATTCTAGATCTGGCCGGCCATGGATTCGATTTCTCAAATCTGTGGCGCGACGACAACCTCGGTGGCGCAGGGACTAGATATGTGCGCTCTCCCTCTTTCTCTTCCCCTTCAGTTACTTGTGTTTCTCCATCACAGTCTCCCTCTGTCTCGATTTCTCAGATCTCATATTTGTGTGCCGGTGTTTCAGCAAGGTCTGCCCGACGACGTCGCCACTTGCTCCCCGCCGATGTTTTAGCAAGTTCTCCCTCTTAGGCGTTCGACGGCGACTCTGAATCGGGCTCTTGCAGCCGTTGATCTCGGATCCGACGAGCCACCTTTGAGCCAGAACTGTCCGATGGCGTCGCCACTTGCTTCACGCAGAGATGTGGATGAGGAAGATGAAGATGCCAAACGAGATTGTCGCCACTTGCTGTTGATTTTGCTGTTGATTTTGTTCAGATGCTGAAATTCAATGGTTCTTGATTTTGTTCAGATTTAGCCTTCCAATCTGATTGATTTTGCTAAAATCATTGGTCATGGTGTTTACTTGCTATTGATTAATGGATTGAACAACTTTGTGATTCATTATGGTGTTCTTTGTGATTCCTTTAATTATTTGCTGAAAGTTGGAGAACTCTAAACCTGGAGGTTTACATTTTGATTTTTCTTTTTCTTTTTCTTTTTTGGAATTTGTTATTTGTGAATTTGTGGTTAGTTTGGTTTGTTGAAAGTTTAAATATTGGCAATTTCAGCAATTTTTTTTGTCTTGCTGAAACTTTTTCTTATGCTGAAATGTTGAAATTAATTCTTATAAAATTGTATGAGCTACAATATATTACACACAAACATATATTTCAGCATTTCAGCATTTTTTTGTGATCTGAAATGCTGAACTTAATTCACTGTTGGGGGTCAAAGTCGGATATCAAATGTTGTTTATGCAATTTCAGCATATTTTTTTGCCTTGCTGAAACTTTTAGATAGCTTATTAGCTTCTTGATTTTTTTTGTGATCTGAAATGCTGAAATTAATTCTTTATTAGCAAAATTCGTATGCTGAAATCAATCCTTATAAAATTGTATGAGGTACTATTTCAACATTTTAGCATTTTAGCATTTTTGAAAAAAACAAACTCCGGTTTCAGCAATTTCGGTGTTGAAGTGGTGACGCGAAAAAAAAGCAACTCCGGTTTCAACACCTTCGGTATTGAAGTGGTGATCTGGAAAAAAAAATTAACTCCGGTTTCAACAACAATTTCATCATCTAAAACCGGGGTTTCAGCATCAACAACTTTGCTGAAACCGGGTTTTCAACATCAACAACCCTTGTTTCAGCAACGCAGTAAAAAAAAACCTCATTGAAAACAGGGGTTGCTGAAAATCGAATGTGTTGAAACATGGGTTTCAGCAACTCCGTTTTAGCCAGCAACGCGGTAAAAAAAAACATTGAAACATGGGTTGCTGAAACCGCATGTGCTGAAACAAGAGTTTCAGCATCAGCACATGCGGTTTCAGCAACGCGAAAAAAAAATTGGAAAAAAAAACTAAAAAAAAACTATAAAAGGGGTTGCTGAAACCGTATGTGCTGAAACAGAAGTTTCAGCAATTCCGTTTCAGAAACTCTGGAAACGCGAAAAAAAAATTGAGACGGGAGGGGGGCACATGGGCAAAGGGGGGCGGTGGACATTTAGCTAATTTGGAAAAGGTGGGAGACATTTTCCTAATAAAGGCCAAAATTTAGGAAATTGAGGTAATCACCCCTATATTATTTGTACTATTCTTATTTTGTTAGCTTTGTTCATCTATTATTTCATATATTTATCCATTTTTATTCTTTAAATAAAACAATATATTGTGACAGTATTCTAAGGAAAATCGAAAAATCAGTACTTTCCTCCAAATATAACTTAATTGACTTGACAAGTTTCACATGTATTATTATAGAATGACATAATTATTGTCGTAATAAAAGATTTTTTTTATAAGTATACGAATAAAATAGTGTCATCTTAATACAAAATAACACCTTAAGGGACGGAATCATGTGGGGTGACAGACTTTAAGAGGATAACTGTCAAGAACATAAAAATGAATGAATACCTCTCCAGTTGAACAAATATGTTAGTATTTAAATGTATTTAAACTTTGTGTCATTACGTCATTAGTAAACATAGAAATATATATCATCATTAACCCAGAAATAATGTTTCAAAGAGATGACATTAAGATGATCCCTCAAAGCATTAACAGATCTTTATTTTTATATCTCCTATACTGCAGACCCTTCTTTATAGTCATTATTATCTACCCAATCTCCAAAGTCTAAGCATTAGTTACAGATTAAAACGAGGAAGAGGGAAATAATAACTTGCACTTACCTGTGGCAAAACTAGTTTCTGACATAAGAATAACACCTCAAAAAAGGGCATCCACCAATACAAACATTCCAATTTGCAGGTACATGATTTTACCACTAGCGTGAGAGGCAAGTTCCCGGTTAAGTTAGGAAATCTGTCATAAATTGAAACTACTAAACCCTAAAATCTACATGATTATTCTCAGTAAGGACAAACTATTTTATTTTTTTTTGAGCAAAACTCCAATTGTCATTTATTTAGCATCATCCAATAGCAATAATTGAACGTTATAAGGGACTAAGTGAAAGCTAAACAAAACTACTTCAGTAACCGGTCTAAGCTTTGCAAAATAATCAGCAGCTCGATTTGCCTGCCGATGGATAAGGCTCCATCGAAAATCCTCGAATTGGGTTGCCAGCCTATGGATCCTCCGAATCTGCTGGCCCGTCTCTCCCTTTGGGAACACCCCCTGTTGCAGCTGTGTCAGTACCTGAGAGCAATCGCACTCCAACCATACTCTCCCCAGCCCCTGTTGCAAACCTAGCTCCAACGCCCAAGCAAGTCCCTCCGCCTCCACCAATTCGACCCTCTCGTTAGCTTGTGTTCTCTTGGCAGCCGCAAACACCAGCTCTCCCTGATCGTTTCTAGCAACGCACTCGATCCCACACCCTTTGTTTGCCTCAATCGCGGCATCACAATTGATCTTCGTGAATCCCGCCGCCGATTTCTCCCACATTGCTCTTTCTTTCCCCTCCTCAGCCTTTCTATTGTTTACTGTATCCCTTCCCCTGTTGCAGTCTTCCATGCTCTGCTTCACTAGATGGATCAGTTCCTCCGCCTCCATCTCTGTTGACTCGAAGATACGCTTGTTCCTAGCCATCCAAATGGCCTCTATGCTATGTACTCAAATCTGAATAAGGTCTCTACAACCCGTTTTACAAACCAATTCGAAAGTATCCAGAACACCACAAGCCCGCTTCATGATCTTCCCCAAAGATGGTAAACGGTTCCAAACCGCTCGGGCTTTGATGCATCTGAATAAAACATGAGGTTCATCTTCCCGAACTCCACACCAAGAGCATAAGTCACACTCCACAACACCTTTTTTCTTCAAATTTCCTAAGCACGGTAATACACCCTTGCAGGCCCTCCAAAGGAAATTTCGGACTCTCGGAGCCGTTTGCACCTTCCACACCTTGTTCCATACCGAGGCAACCCGAGAAGAGTCTGACGTCGTGGCCCTTTCCACATGAAAATCCAGCTCCATCAGTACATGGTAGCATGTCCCCACTGTGAAGTGTCCGCCCTTTGTGTAATGCCATATCAGCTCGTCTTGAACGTCCAGGTACGTTAACCTCATCTGCAGAACTAAATCCGCATCCATTGGTGTGAGGATCCCCCTCACAAGATCCTCATTCCATGAGTTTGTCTCCCAATTGATGAGCTTCGCAACCTTTAGCTCCCCATCAAAGCCCCATAGGTTTGCAATTAGTTTGAAAGTGATTGGCCTCGGGATCCACGGATCCTTGAAAACAGCCACATTCTCCCCATTACCCACGTGCCACCGGAGCCCCTTTGTGAGTGCAGCTCGCCCCTCCAACAGACTACGCCATGTATAGGATGGTTGGAACCCCACTTGAGCCTGCAAGAAACTCGTCCGAGGGAAGTACCTTGCCTTTAACATCCTTGCAAGTAACGAGCCCGGATCCTGCAACAGCCACCATCCCTGTCTAGCAAGCAACGCCTCGTTGAACCTTTCCATGTCCTGAAAGCCCATTTCACCCTTATCTTTTGGGAGACACATACGCTTCCAACTCATCCAGTGGATTTTCCTCTTATCGGAACCATCTCCCCCACCAGAATCTACACATCTGGTTCTCAATGTCCTTGCACAAACCCGTCGGGAGCTTGAAACAAGACATTGTGTATGTGGGGATTGCCTGGGCTACCGATTTTATGAGCACCTCCTTTCCCCCTCTGGACAAAGTCTTTTCCTTCCAACCCTTCACTTTCTTCCATATTCTTTCTTTCAGCTGACCGAATATCACTTTTTTTTTTATCTCCCTAACATGGTAGGCAGGCCAAGGTATTTCTCATGCCTCTCTACCTCCTTGAATTGAACCGTTTGCTGCACTTCCCTTCGAGTACTATCGCTGACATTTGTGCTGAAAGAGATCTCCGACTTCGCAAGATTCACTTGTTGACCCGATGCTGCTCCGTAGTCGCGGAGGATCTGTGCAATTTCACTGCCCTGTTGACAAGTCACTCTTGCAAATTGGACGCTATCGTCCGCAAAGAATAAGTGTGATACTCTCGGAGCACCCTGAGCTATCGCAATTCCTTCCAGCCTTCCTTCCTGCTCGCTCATTCGGAGCATCCCAGATAGTCCCTCGGCACACAGCAGGAACAAGTACGGAGACATGGGATCTCCTTGTCTCAAACCTCTCCCCGGTCTAAATACAGGAGACGGGGCTCCATCTATTAACACTGAAAAAGACACTGAAGACACGTACCTCATAACAAGATTGATCCACTCATCCGCAAAGCCCAGCCGTTGCATACAAGCCTTGAGGAAAGCCCACTCTACCCGATCGTAAGCCTTTGTCATGTCCAACTTTAAAGCCATGTAACCTTTTCGACCGCTGCGTTTCTTCTTCATGAAGTGAAAGAGCTCGAACGCAGCAAGAACATTATCCGTGATCAATCTTCCCGGGACAAAGACGCTCTGACTCGGCGACACTATCTTTCCCAGGCATTTCTTCAACCTGTTAGTCAGCACTTTCGAGACAACTTTATAGAGCACGTTACACAAACTAATTGATCTCAATTCCGTCATTCTACAAGGATTTGTAAATTTAGGAATTAAAGAGATGAATGTGTAATTTAGCTCAGCCGACATGGGAGCCCCGCTCAATATACTAATAGCAAATTTTGCATACATCAGGTCCGACCATATCCCAGTGCTTCTGAAAGAAAAGCGCTGACATACCATCCGGACCCGGTGCTTTAGTTGGGTGCATCTCAAATAGAGCATGTTTTACCTCATCACTTGTGAACGACCGAAGGAGCTCTGAGTTGTCTTCTGCCGAGACCAGGTGCTCGATTCCTTGAGTAACTATGTCCGGATCAGCTTGCACATTGGATCTAAACAGGTTTTCGAAATACTCCATTGCCACATTGGCTTTCCCCTCATGGCCTCTCCACTCAATCCCATTATTATCCACCAATTTTCTCACCTCATTCCTTTTCAATCTACCCGACGCTTTCTTGTGAAAGTAACTAGTGTTTCTATCCCCCCATTTTTGCTCATTTGCTTTAGCACGTTGAAACCATAACATCTCTTCTCTTCTCATAAGCTCTCTCTCTTTCTCCTGCAGGGACCTTCTCCTTACCACTGTTGCCCCCGACAGCCCCCCTTGCTGTAGCTCCCCCCATTTTTCCCTGAATTTCCTCAACTCCCTACGCACATTCCCGAAATGAAGCCAGCCCCACTCTTTTAGATCGTTAGCACACCTACCGATCTTACCAAGCACACCGGTATCAACTCTAGTCGTACCCGGGTTTTTCCATCCATTCTTTATCACCTCCCTGCACCCATCATCGTCAAGCCACATCGCATCAAAGCGGAACAATTTGCTCCCTTTTCGTTTGTCACCACTCTCTATACTCGGGCTGAATCTTATCATAATCGGGACGTGATCTGACCCCATCCATGGTAGATGATGCACCACAGTTTCCGGGAAAACATCAAGAAATTGGGAGTTTGCGAACCCTATATCTAGACGTTCTTGTATGAAGGCATCCTCTTCTCTCCGATTATCCCATGTAAACCGGTTGCCTTCGTATATTATTTACCTAAAGCCACACTTCTCTACCACCTCCCTGAATTCTAACAGCATGTTCACCTCGACCGACATCCCACCTTCCTTATCATCCTGTCTAAAAACAGGATTAAAACCCCACACACAAATCCATTCAGCATGCCTCTCCTCATGCAATCGGTCAAGAAGGCCCCAAGTATGTCGTTTTTCTGCCTTATTAGGCCAGCCATGCACTCCGGTAAACCTCCATACACGAGCCTCATACTCCACCTCTGTATCAATGTAATGCCTAGTGAACGACTTCACATTCAACACCACATCCGCCGTCCATAAAAGACACAAACCCCCCGACCTCCCGACACAATCCACCGTGAAACATCATGTCATCCCTAATTTCCTCCTTATGAACTCCATTCTCGCAGCCGTACTTTTGGTTTCCATCAAGAAAACCAAATTGGGTTATCCTCCAGAATCACTTTCCGTCTTTTTTCATCAATTATGTTATCAATCGCCATCGCATCATCCCCCTCTCCCTCTTTCATCTTCTTTGAGTTCTTATGATCTCCCGCCCTCACCTCTTTATCCCCGCCACCCTCACTTACATAACCTCCCCTCGCAACCCTCTTCCAGTGTTTCTTCTTACCTCCATCTCCCTCTCCACCCCTTCCCCCAATCATTGCACTCTTTTCCCCATCGTCTCCCCTCTCACTCCCCTTCTTGTTGTGTTTCTCCTTAGCATCCCCCATCCTCACATCTCCTCCCTCTATTTCTTTTCCTTATCTTTATTATTATCATCATTTATCAACACCATCTCCTGCAGTTTCTCTACCATTTGAATTTGATCATCCACCTGTTCCTTACCCAGCTCTCCCTCACTCTCCGCATCATCCTTAGCCTCCAACTCCTCCTCTAGCGATCTTCTCGCATTATTTCCATTTGCTCCTTTCCCTGCATTTGGTCCCCTGTCCTCTTTACCCTCACCTTTTCCCTCCATTCCACCTTTCCATTGGTCATTCCTACTTCCTGTCCCTCTTGCCGTGGCTTTCATTTGGGATGCCCGCATCCAGTCGCCATACTCGTTGTGGAATTGCTTTGCCTCCTCATATTCGCAATCTAATTCAACATGTCCTACCCGACCACACACATAGCAGAAATTCGGGAGACGTTCGTATTTCGCCACAAACCACATTTTCCTACCATCTATCGTGGCCATGACACCCCTTCTCAAAGGTTTTGTAATATCCAGCATGATTCTCATTCGAACGTACTTTCCACATACTTCAATCGTCCTCTCATCCACATCCAAGACTCTACCCACCCTAGCCCCTAACTTTTCAACCACATCCCTTTTGAAAGCCCCTATCGGTAAATCATACAATCTTACCCAAGACGGCGCTTCATCGAACGTCATCTTCGATGGTTGCTCTTGGCC
Source organism: Persicaria tinctoria (assembly GCA_037127255.1). Lineage (NCBI taxonomy): Eukaryota > Viridiplantae > Streptophyta > Magnoliopsida > Caryophyllales > Polygonaceae > Persicaria > Persicaria tinctoria. The sequence continues at coordinate 20,187,273 of JBANSL010000016.1, read as the reverse complement.
AGGTTCTCGGAGCACCAGAAGGGCACGATCAAAAGCTCGTGGACCACCCTTGTAAACCCGCTCCTTCTCCACTTGATCGCTGAATTGGAACGAGAGCACATTCGTCGACAACTCCCAAAGATGGTATCCCTTCCTTACTCGCCAAGCCGCCTTTAGCGCAGCATTCATCGCATATGAGTTGAACGGTCGTGTCGTCTTCAGAGCACCTATGAGAATCGGCGTACTACTTTCCCCTCCCACAACCCCTATCTCCTTCCCAATCTCCTACGACTCCCTCTCTTCCCTTGTGAGATGAATATTCTCTCCTCCTTCCATGGCCCCTAACCCTAACCCTATAACTTCGAAAACCTGCAAAATACAACCTGCTGTCGATCGCGAACACAGCGAACCTCACACGGAAGTGGCGAGACTCTCTAGCTCCCATGGCCCCCCACCGGAGAGGAAGAAGACTTGTGTTGATCGTCGGTGACTCTCGCCGCACGTCTCCTATGCCCTAGAGAGGACAAACTAATTCAAATCATATTGGTTGAGTACAAAATCTATGAATAACCTGATACTAACATAGAAATCATTTGTATGGTCATAAGAAATCCATTGCACACAGATCTCAACCAACTCGAATCTCAATCAACTCTCAACCATTCCAAACTCACAAAATCAATATCCCAAAACTCAAAAGCAAGCAATTGGTACATATTGTTTAAGATAAATGAACAAGAATTAATATTAGGAGATGAAGCACCAAATAGGGTTAGGGCTTGTGCTCAGATCCATAAACTCGAATGAGAGTTACCAAGCCGCAAAATCAGTGAGCAAAGAAGACAAACAGGGTGTTCAGGTCCATAAACTATGGTTAGGGTGTGTGCTCAGATCCATACTTCCACTCAAATTTATCATTTAAGAACTAAGAACCCTAACCTAGTTTAAACCCTAAATCAATAAAACAAATCAATTTCAAACAAAAAAGAGCAAAACCATAGAATAGGGTGTTCACCTTCTTAACCGGCAAATTCACAGTAGGCTAAGGAGACGTGTCGCGGTTGTGCTTGCATGTTGTCGACAGACACTCTTGGCCTTTATTGGCTAGGAATCGGTGAATCGCGCGAGATGGTCGTGAGGATACAGAGAGAGATCGATAAGAGGGCAAACATCATGGGAGGCTAGCTGGGGCCGAGCTCTTCATCTTTGGTCGATTGTAAAAGATGAGGGGAGAAGCGAGATAACCAGGTGAGACAGAGAGATTAGCGCTCTAGGTCGAAGAAAGACACAGAAGAGATCTAGGATCTAGCATCGAAAATGAAGGGGTTTCGCTGTTGAGAGATGGGAACGAGAGACGAGAAGCGGAATTTCGCCGGAGAGCCTACATCCCCAGCGGAGTCACCCTCATTCCGAAAGCCGGCGAGATTGGAGGAGGGAGGGGTTGAGGGTGAACAGGGAGGAGGAGGAGGAGGGCTTTCGCTGTCGCGGGGAGGCTCAGTCGGGTTTGGAAGAGGAATGGAAGATGGAGTGAAAAGTGTTCCTTTTTTCTTAAAAAATTTCCAAGTGTTGAATTATTTCGCGTGTATTTCATATGGGCGGGATTTGTCCCGCGCTTGTGTTTTTTCCAAAAACGTTTTTTTAACATCTGTGAAAAAATAATGTGGTGTCTATTTTATTTTCAACATCACAAATTTATCAACCGATGTCAAAAATTTGTTTTACATGGCAGATTTTTCTGACCGATGTTAATGTACCGATGTTAAATAACAGAATTCTAGTAGTGAACGTTCATTATAGGTTTCAATAAACCACAAAAGAGCGCCAACAAACAATTATTTTTAGTAGGGCTCGTAGTTAAGGTTAGTAGGTTACAATACGTATACAATAAGTTTCAATAAACCACAAAAGAGTGTAACATATAATTTCAATAATAAAAAAAGTTCCAAATACAGAAAATAGGTTTCAAGAATCAAAATTAGGTTTCATTAGGTTACAAGAAGTGTTCAAATAAAGGGTACAATGAGTATATACAATATTATAGATAACAATTACTGTAACCTAAAATTATTGTACCCAAATAAAAAGAAGCGATATATTACAATAGGTAGCGATCGACTACTCAAATTGTTCCTGTAATTGAAGGACACGGCCAACCTGCAATCAACGATCATTGTATGTAAATAGACTTGTCAAAACACAACCCGACCCGATGACCCGACCTGACCGATCGAAATTTTTTGGGTCAAGACCCGGAAATTTTGACCCGGAAATTTTTTTCGACCCGAACCCGAAAACCCGGAAATTTTCCGGGAAATCTGGGTTTCGACCCAGTGACCCGATTGACCCGGTAATTTTGACCCGATTGACCCGGTGACCCGGTTGATTTATAATTAAAAAAATTTATATTTAATTAAAATTTATCACAAAATTATCAAATTATGATTTTTTTAATTTAAAAAAGAAAAAATTGACAAACCCGAAATCGACCCGAACCCGCCCGAAACCCGATCAAACCCGGGTTCTAGTCAACCCGAAAAATCCGGAACCCGTTTTACCCGAGACCCGGAGTGACCCGACCCGAACCCGACCGGAATGACCCGTTTGACAGGTCTATATGTAAATTTAATCTAGAATCCAATAAGATGTTGTTGGCTTTTATATCTATATGGATGATCTAGTAGTTCTAATTATGAATCACAACATATATCACAAGCAATTCATAACCTTGATCCACTTCATAACCAATTCATTTAACACAAATTTGATTGAGTTCTCATATTAGGGTTTACAATATCTTGGAAGTTACCATAACAAAAACATGAACAAATAACACAAAACTGATGCATCTACGACCGTGAATGAAAGAGGAGCGCGTCAACTAATTGAAGAAGCATGGAAAGAATTAGCATCAATGAAATAGAATGAGTGTCAATGGAATAGAATGAGCGTCAAGTAATTTAGGGTTGGTTGATTTACCTTTTACATTAATATGTTTTACTTTATCATAGCATTTTATCTGCAGCCTAGCTATCCTTTATTATAAACAATAACCACGCCACCAAGCATTTAACCTTTTTTTTCTTCAAAATTTTAGTAGGGCTAATTCAATATCTGAGTAAAAAGTTATTAATATTTGAAAATCGAGTGTTTTGCGGAAAATCACCCCTTAAAACATTTACGAATCAAAACGAATGGAAAAAACCTAATTATGTCGAATCAATTGTTGTGCTCGAAACTGGCTAAAATTCATGAAATTTATCAAAGAACGAATTAATCGACACTCACTTTCGTATGTCGATCAATTTGGATGATTATCAAATGACATTCAACCGTTATTTGGATGATTATCAAGGAACGAATTAAAACTGATTGGATGAAGTAAAATAATAATAAAAATAAGGGGTATAATTGACTTTTCATGCACTTTACCGTTCAATTAACGGAAATTAGATGATGGGCGTGACTTTGCAAAGAAAATGGATTTAACGAGTGGTTTTCTGCAATTTTCGTTTTAAGGGGTGGTTTTTCGCAAAACACTCTATTTAAAAGGTGGTTTTTTAAATTTTTTTCATAAGAGCTATCGTCAAGATGATAAAATGACTATTGACAAGATAAATATTAAAAAATTACATGTAAAGATCATTTTCCTTGAATTGGTAAATAAAGAGCGGTCATTCCGGAGTTCGAACCGAGGACCTATGTACTACCCACAAGTCCTTTCCGGTGAGCAATTTCGGAATGGTTATAAAGATCCTTTTCCACTCAAAAACAGATCGAGGCTAAAAAAACCCTAGCCAAGCTTAAAACTAATAAGATCCAATTCAATTAATCGGTGAAGTTATGAATTGGGTGATCTAACACTACGCCAGTTGATGGGATAATTAACCATAACCTAATTAGTGCAAGTGATAATTAACCATAACCTAATTATAAGTCGTTGCGACCAACTGATAATAGGTGGTTGCGATCAATTATGCGCTAAAAGATAATTTTACCTTGCGCTAAACGGAATTCCCGTAATAGGGCAAAATAATTAATTCATCACGTACGTTCATTTTTTATGCTAATTAAGATGGATATATAAAATATTAAATTTTAATTAATTTTTTAAATAATTTCATATTTTTAGTAATAAGTAAAAGATTATTAAAAAGAATATATATATTTTATATTTTTTTTATCATCTTAAGAAAACCGGGTGTGATCGAATAGTAAACGACTTATAAAAGTAAACGGAGGGAGTAACTAATAGTATGCGATGTCGATCTCTTTATATACCAAGCGGTTGTCAAATGAAGATAATATGAAATTCAATCCATATCGTTAAAATTATCTTATTTATATCTATATTATTTTTTAGGATAAAAAAATTATTAAAATATTATGTAGTCCAAATCCAACCGTGCATAGATATTTTAGTAAACTAAAGTAATAAATATATACTACATATTTAATTAAAAAGAAAAAAATATTTTTAAAAATCAGTTATCTATTAAATTACATAATATTTAATTAACAAAAGAAATCTTTAAAAAATATGAACAACTAACGGGGGAAGCATTTCTAGGTCTACAAAATTCTACAACAACAATGGCTGACATGGGGCAGATTAGGAAAACAAATACCCATTTTGAGCATATATGTATAATATGGCAAACAATTTGGGAAGATAGGAACCTCTCTATATTTAAAGGTAAGGAGTTAGACAGCGTAGAAACACTAACAAGGAAAGCAATCAAGAGTATTACTGAATCATTCAGTAATACTCTTTTTTTTGTCATTGTCAAATATATTAGAAAAATGCACAAACACAACTATGAAAGAATTACAGAACAAAACAACCTGGGAATAGTGCAGCAAGACAGCAACAACAACTTCTTTAATCCCCAATTGCAAACTGACGAAGCAATGCACTGTAAATCCTGAATTGCAAACCAAATCTGCTGCCTGCGAATCTTCGATAGTGTCACAATTACCCAATTAGAGAATTGGAAATTCCCAAATTGAAAACAATAGGACATTAGAAACTTAGCAAAACAAGGGATGAATGATTGAATGTTCAATTCGGGACTGCGACAAGCCGACAATGAAAATCAGAGATTGAAATTCAGAAAATTACCGAAGATGGAGATGTGGGGGCACTGGGCAGACGAAGGCGAAGGGGGAGGCCGAAGAGGGAGCCTGCGACACCGGCGAAGGCGGCAAGGAGGCGAGAAGGAGAACACAGGAGCATAGAATCGGAGGGATGAGCGAGCCGAGCCGGACCAGGCGGTGGTGTGAAAGAGATGCATCCCTCCCAGAGTGAAAGCTTGAGTAAGTAGAAGGGTGAAGCGTGATTTTTGCGGGGAAGGCGAGGCGTTGCAAGCAATTACTCCAGTAAGCGTGAGTTTTCGAGGAAGAAGGAGAAGAGTGGCCATTAATGAGCGTTTCTCTTCCGCTTTCTCTGCTACAATTAAAAAAAAAATTAATATATACATATATACCTAATATACCGTACCAAAAATATGGTGCCCTAGTAAAAAAGTGGTGCCCTGTTCCATTGACTTTTTGAACAGCCCAATGGACGGGCCTGACTGAATGGGAAAAGGCAAATTACAAAGAGTGAAATATACAACTAAATCCTAGAAGAAAATTTAAGAACTGGACAAAACCCCCCGACGGCTATCTACAAAATCAATGTAGATGGCTCGGTTAAACCCTCGGGGGATTGCCAGGTTGGGGGTATTGTCCGAGATTGGAATGGGCAAGTTACAGATTTCTTTCAGGAAAAAGTTACAAAGGGATCTGTCATATAAACAAAATCCCTGGCTGTTTGCAGAGGACTAGAACTAGCCCTCGCTAGAGGATGAGAAGGATTATCATAGAAGAAGATAATTTGGAGGTGATAAAGGCCATCACATGAGCTAACCTACCTCATTGGGAGATCATGAGAACCATAGAGAAGATTTGAAGATTAATGAAGGAATTCACCTCGATTCAGGTGCAACATTGCTACAGAGAAGCAAATTCGGCTGCAGACTTTCTAGCTAGAAGTAGTAATGAATTCAATCCTTATAACCTCTCTATGAGTAGAAAATTTTGTAACATCATCCGCCAGGATGATCAAGGATGATCTTTTTAAAGACATCCTATAGGTTGCCTACTGTTAAAAAAACATAATATTTAATTAACGATAATTTAGAAAAAAATATTTTACCTTATAAAAGTGAATTTTATTTATATTTATAGAATCCAAATAAAAGATATTTAGATTATATATAATATCTCAAATTAATTATATATATATATTGATAAAAATTAGGTAAAATATTTAAATTATATATAATTTTATTTATATCCAATTCAAACCAAATCTCTCCTCTCTCTAGTTTTCTAGAGAGAGGGAGCTCAACCCCGGCTTCGACCATCCAAATCTCGGCTCCGGCCGCCCAAATCACGGCTTCGTCCGCCACAATTCGCTTTGGCCTGCCGCCGCCTGTAGCTCCACCTCCGGGTTGTTGTAAAACACGAATGGGAAACCTATCTCTATAAATCTTGTTTCGGCTCTTATTCAAAAACCAAATTAGGTTGGGGCATGTGTTGTTTGGTGTGTCTTGTCCCCGATTTGTCAACCTCCTGGCCTAATTTGTGCATCTTCTTCCCAAATGTAAGATTTCGCCTTCAGGAGTGTTGAAAATATCTTTATGGAACAACTCTGGGTAGAAGAAATCCTTCGCCGATCACTTTCGTCTGCCACTGTTTTCTTCAAATTTCTGGGTTGCAGTGGCTCCAGGCTGGGAAATCTTTCTCCGATGTGGGTTGGTTGCTCCGATCTACCCCCTTTCCCAACACTTGCTTGAATCCGTCACCGATTGTGGTTCCTTTCGATCGGTGCTTCAATCTCGCCCTATCCACCCCTGCTGTATTTGTATTCGAGCCCCCTCGGCGTCTTTCCCGTCACCGATTGTGGTTCCTTTGGATCGGTGATTCAATCTCGTCTTGTCCACCCCTTCTGTGTTTGGATTCGAGGCCCCCCCCCCCCCCCGGCGTCTTTGCCGCTGTCAAGGGTCTGCGTTTGGAATCTTTCTCGCCCCCGACCTATTTGCCCCTAGTTGTCGATGGCTTCCTGTTGCGTACAATTGTAGAGCACCTTGGCGTGCAAGGGTTTTCTTTGCCCTTGCACGCCAAGCATCTATCAAAAAAAAAAGTTTGTCTTTCTCTGCAAGGACGTGAGGCTTTGGAAAAAAATATATTGTTGTTGTTATTTATATATTATATTTATATATGAATAGCAATAAATTATAAAATCAATTTCCGAAAGGGTTTGACCAAAATCCTGAAAGGGCATGACCAAATTATCGAAAGGGTTGTAAATTCTAGTTCTTTGAGTAAAGTTTGGTTTTGAGCGTTCCCTCAGTCGCATCATGTTTCGGGTTGTGGCTTGTGCGTGCTTTTGGGGTCCTAGTTTTGTTTTGGTTTGGTTGACGGTGTGACGCTCGAAGTCGGGTCTGGTTAGGGTCGTGGTGGTGTGCTCAGAGACGACTCCGTTTTTAGGAGACTGTTCCTTGGAGTTTCCGTCTTCACTGCCCACGGGAGATGACGTCCTGATGTACCACTGACCAGCGGTGCTGCCATGGTGGTGCTTGGCTTCTGTCCGCGTCTTTGTTCTCGGCCAAGGGTTTTCATTTAGACTTGGTATCTCCTTTTGTACGTGTAGTTTCAATCCTTGTTGCGCTTGTTTTGGTTCGCTTTTGGTTGTATTGTTTTCGACAGTTGATCCGTCTGCCGATTCGTCGGCCTCTCGGGGAGCCAGATCTGTCTGGTCCCCAATTAAGACTCAAAAATCAGTACGATTGTACGAGAGAGAAATGTGAGTGTGTAGTGGAAATGCAAATTAGGTAATTCAATAGTGCTTGGACACACAGCGAGTGCATAGTGCAAAGCCGCACTGTTCCGTGGGACCCAAACTATTTTTTTTTATGACGAGTAACAAACCTCGGACAAGTGACCCAGCCGTCAAGAGTCACACACCTTCGACCCAATGATAAGGAGCAAGGCAAACATTGGATTTTCACCCAAAGAAAGAGACGGAGGTAGGGATCGAACCCAAGACTTCTTGATTTCCTCCCTTGCTCCCTACTAGTGAGCCACCCCGACTGGGACGACCTAAACTATTTTGCACATGCGCAGTGTGGGTACTCGCAGTCCGTGTTCGATTTCTTTCATAATACATTTTGCGATATTTTCACCGTATCTTTAGCAATTCCGATTTATTAACTAAGGAAAGTTTGTCACAAATTACAAAATTCAATCAGATTTCCAAAACTAGATGCTTCAATTTCATTCTTCTCTATATATAGATCATTTACCCTTGTTCTTATTCATCAATTTCTTATTTCCTTATTTTCTTTCTAAAAACTAGATGGCTCAAGACCGTGAGCAGGAGTTCGAGAGGGCACTAGCGGAGCTATCGACGGACTACATGTCTCATCACAATGAGGGCTTCATCGATGAAGAGGAGTGGGAGAGGGAAATTGCTCCGCTGTCGACAAACTACGTACCAGTTCATGACCTTGAGGAGCTGGAGAGGAACTTCGAGCGAGCTCTAGCAAACCTATCAATGAACTACGTGCCAGCTGATTACGATGTCGAGGAGCTATCGATAAACTATGTGCCTGTTAAAGACTATGAAGAGGGGTTCACCGACCAAGAGGAAGAGGAGTTCGAGAGGACACTACCGGAGGTATCGAGAGCAGAGGAGGTGCCAGATAGGATCACGATTAGGGGCTCACAGAGGGAGATGACCTGCACGGTTTGCTTGGAGTTCTGTTAAATCACGATGGGTCATACGACGTAGGGGGGTCACACGCCCATGCGCCCACACGCGCTAACCAAGCCGAGCGAGGTTCCATCCTAAAACCAATTGGTGTTAGGTGGGGTAGCCCAGCGGCTTATATGCAAGGCTTGGATTCATCATAATTGGTGTTAGGTGGGGTAGCCCACTGACTTATATGCAAGGCTTGGATTCATCATATTATTCAATGTGGGATGTCATTTAACATCTTTCCATACACCCCCTCAAATGCAAATACATGGCCCCGCAATATCTGTCAGTTGCACTTGACGACTTAAGCCTCGGCTCTGATACCATGTTAAATCACAGCGGGTCATACATTGGATTTTTACCCAAAGAAAGGGACGGAGGTAGGGGTCGAACCCAATACCTCTTGACTTCCCCCCTTGCTCTCTACTAGTGAGCCACCCCGACTGGGACGACCTAAACTATTTTACACATGCGCAGTGCGCGTACTCGCAGTCCGTTTTCGATTTCTTTCACAATATATTTTGCGATATTTTCACCGTGTCTTTAGCAATTCCGATTTATTAATTAACGAAAGTTTGTCACAAATTACAAAATTCAATCAGATTTCCAAAACTAGATGCTTCAATTTCATTCTTCTCTATATATAGATCATTTACCCTTGTTCTTATTCATCAATTTCTTATTTCCTTATTTTCTTTCTAAAAACTAGATGGCTCAAGACCGTGAGCAGGAGTTCGAGAGGGCACTAGCGGGGCTATCGACGGACTACATGTCTCATCACAATGAGGGCTTCATCGATGAAGAGGAGTGGGAGAGGGAAATTGCTCCGCTGTCGACAAACTACGTACCAGGCCACACGCCCATGCGCCCACACGCCCATGTGCCCACACGCGCTAACCAAGCCGAGCGAGTTCCATCCTAAAACCAATTGGTGTTAGGTGGGGTAGCTCAGCGGCTTATATGCAAGGCTTGAATTCATCATAATTGGTGTTAGGTGGGGTAGCCCACTGACTTATATGTAAGGCTTGGATTCATCGTATTATTCAATGTGAGATGTCATTTAACATCTTTCCACAAGTTCTTGTTTGGATCAGAGGCGACAAGGATGGCATGTTCGCATATTTTTTCACGGAGAGTGCATCGTTAGATGGCTCCAAGTTCAAGTTTTTGTCCCCTATGCCGTTGTGACTTTGCTGTCAGCCGAGGAGTCAATCAAGTGGGCCGATCTGACTTTGCCTAACGAATCATAGATCATGGAGACTATGTACTTACTATAGTTGTAGGTATTCCTAATGTAGGTGTTCGTAATTTCAATAGTGTAATCTAGCTAGTAATATTGGTTCTTCAAACGTTAGTTGATATAGCAATTGATCAAGTCGAATCGTTTTTATCTACCATATATAGTCTATTGGACCGAGTTATATTGTTTTGAGCATAAATAATACTCCGTATAATAGAAGATGTGATAACAACTCTATGAATTGAACTATTTGAATCCAGGACCACTTTTAGTTGAGGGATTCATCCTTCCTTACCATCCCATGTGATTAGGTAAGTCAGTACATATACACTAACCTCGAATTCGTGCTCTTAACAAAACACTAGCTTTCTTTTATAGCCGAAGCGACTCTTGAACCATATCTAGATAGAACATCTGCTAGCATTGCCTTATCCCGCGACTTCAAACTGCACCAAGCCACAGATAAATGGTTAAAACATGTGAAATGAAACCTGTCGCAGCGTATTAACACAAGCATCTCAAGAGAGAAGCACAAATTAAGAGAATATGAAGAACCTTTTTGCAGCTCCGGGGATTTTTGGCACTGTATTCTTCTTCTCTCTTTTCTTTGGAGTTGATTTCGATTTTACTGCAGCCTGAGATTTATCAACATGTTTTGATGGCAATGGAGCAACGGAGGGTGTCATTTTTTGTTCAGAGGATTCGAAACTCTCTCTAACGTCTTCATCATCTTTTGATGCCCTCAAGGATTTGAAACTCTCTTGAATGTCTTCATCGTCACCAGAGTCTGTGGGTATTGCCTTCTCCTGCACCTTCAACCTACGTCATAGCCACAAACATGTGGTTAAAACATGTTGCGACATATTAATACAAACAATTGTTATTTCCTAAGGCTCTATTTTATGAGAGGACAAATCAAGAGAATACAATGAACCTGTTTGGAGCTCCGGGGATTTTTGCAACTGCTTTCTTCTTTTCACTATTCTTCCGAGCAGATTTCAATTTTACTGCAGCCTGAGGGCTATCTCCACTTTCTGATGACAGTAAAACAACTGATGACATCATTTTCTGTTCAATCCGTTCAATATCATCCAGCTTTGATGCACTCAAGGATTTGAAATTCTGTTTAACGTCAAACTCTTCATCATCTTCGTCACCATAGTCTTTATCCCAGGACTCCTCAGAGTCATCCTCCTCATCCAAAAGTAAAAGACCACTCTTCTCATCAGAATCAGTTTTGTTTTTCCCTTCCACATTTGGATTGTTAACTGTCTTTTCGCTTTCCTTCTGAGAAAATTTCACTTTTACTGCAGCCTGAGGGTTATCTCTCTGGATTGATGGCAGTAAACCAAATGAGGACATCATTCTCTGTTCAATCTGTTCAATATCATCCTCTGATGCACTCACAGATATGAACTTCTCACTAACGTCAAACTCTTCGTCGTCTTCATCGCCAGAGTCTGTATCCCAGGACTCCTCAGAGTCATCCTCCTCGTCTAAAGGCAAACGACCACTCTTTCCATCAGAACCAGCTTTGTTTTTCCCTTCCAGATTTGGATTGTTAACTGTCTTCGATGATGCACTGTATGCTCTGTTCATTAGTTCACACTTTATTCGCTTGTCAATCTTACCAAAAGTTATGTTTTGGCTGGAGAATATATCAACGAACCTGTTGTAACACGAATAAAAAGTTAACTACCTTTCAGTTTCTTATCTCAATCAAATCAGGAAAGGGAATGGTTTACCCACAGAACGATTGAATTAAGATAATGGAATTAGTGAACTGTAATGTGAGTATACGATCATATATACCTCTTTGCATCCTCCAAAGAGCAGAAATTAACAAAAGCAAAGCCTTTGCAGATAGGATCCTTTGTTTTCTTGTTCCCCAAAACCAAAGGTGTTATGTTTACAATGCCAGAGATCTCTTTGAAAGCTGTTTTAAGATCTCTCTGTATGTTCCGTTTCTTCGGAAGATTGCTGATGCGTACACAGACTGCAGCTTCAGTATCTGCGTTAAATTCACATGCAATATGTCAATGAGACTTAAATGAGAATCTATAGATCGTAATGTATCTCCTACCAAAATCTTGCAAATGATGGTGTCATGATAATTTCCTTAGCAGGGCTTTAATAGGTTAATAATGTTGAGAAACAAGGATTTGAAACATTATCATCTTCCTTGTGAATATTCAGTAAATGTAAGATTCAAGAACCAAAGAATCCCCAACCATCAGCAAGAAGCACACTTATTTGTTTAACTGAAAAGACATTTACATAGCATTAAGATAAAAAGAGAGCTTAAAAGAAGAAGAAAATCTGGCACCATAGAGAAGATTTTCCATAATGGTAAAAGTATCTCCATTCCATAAGACATTTTACAGAGAATTCACGGAACTCACTCGCCCCCTTACCGCCCACAATGCTTTCACAACCAAATCCACATCTGTCAGGCTATTTGCACATCTAATGAAAAGATGTAACCATATTCTCCAATTTACAAGTATTAAGAGGTACCAACATTACACAAAAGGTTCTTCTTCTTTTCATATCCTGCACCTTAAATTTTGCCTTTCTGTTTTGAGGCTCATGAATATAAAGATGGACAGGACGGTAATCAATCCGTAGAAATTATCTAAGAACCTAATACAATTTCACACACAATCTACTAACAACAAACAAGGTCACCTATATGATCATGTAACACCAATGGAAGAAACCAATCCAACGAACATTGCTCAAAAATCAATTCAAATGAAACAACATGTTAAAGGCAATTATCAGATATTCACAAGTAACTCTCTGACCTTTGTTGAGCTGCTCCTTGGTTTCTAAAGATAGGCTCTTAAGCTTACTGATATTAGCCAGCTGAGCTCTCCTAGTCTGCTCAATTTCTTCAACAAGCTTATCCTCAATGGAAGTATCATACACTTTCCCTTCCCCAAACCCTCGCGGCTTCTTCTTCAGCCACTCATCAAGCTCTTCAATTGGGACAATTACATCCATTTCATCATCGACATCCCCGTCCTCATCATCGTCTTCAAAAAAATCAAATTCATCGTCATCTTCTTCTTCTTCAAAACCTTCTATTGAATCCAAAACGGCAGTACCGCCATTTTTACGGTTACTTTGAGCAAACAGGTGGACTCCGCGCCGTCCCTGGGGATGAAACACGGACAAACATCAAATCGGTAATTCTCAAATTGAAAGAAAAATCGAGCTTAGTAGATGAGGAAACTCTGAATTTCACATACGATTGAGAGTGGAGAGGCCAGAGATGGAAGCGGGAATGCACAGAAGTAGGTTTTGCAAATTTGGTTAGAAAGGAGAGAGAAGGTCTTGACTCCAACGAGTGGTGCCCTAGAGACGCCTGGTTTAGCACCGGGCGGTGCTTGTGGCGGAGGAGATAATGGAAGCCCTCCGACCCCCAGCATTGTTGTTGTTCCGGTAGGTGTTTCCGGTGGGGTTTTCGGAAAGATGTGGAAGGAACGAACGAGAGGGCGACAAAGCGTAGAACTTGTCCGGATTGACTTGGTTCCTTAATGGGCTGGGTGTGAAATTATTGGGCCCAGTACCAAAATGGGTAAAGCCCAACAATTTTCTAATCTTGTTTACGGTATATGAGAAGCTCCAAGTAAAGGCTATCGTAAATAGAGATGGCAATGGGTCGGGTGGTGGGTGGATGGACCCCCATTTCACCCGACCCACCATGGGTGATCCATTTCTCCACCCATCACCCCACCCATATCCAGTTCACCCATATTCATCGGGTGATCGGGTGAAATAGGTGAAATGTGGGTGATTTTCCCTAAATGCATGTAATTGAATTCCAATCAATTTGGTACAAAAAAAAAGTGTATAAAATGTGATAATCTTACACATTTAAGTCTTAAATAAGTCTTAAAAACATACAATAACTCTTAAACACATATCATAAGTCTAAAACATAAGGAAAATAAGTAGTCCAACTTGAATACGAATCGCCTTGGATGAACATCAACCACTAGACCACTATAGGTAAGCTTAGGGGTGGGCACAAATCCCGTAAATCCCGGGCCCGTCCCGGTCCCGTCCCGATCCCGGTGGGATTTGAAAAAAAAATAATGAATCTCGTCCCGGTCCCGTCACGCAAAAATTATGTGGGACGGAACGCAGGACGAATATTTCTTATCCCGCAAATCCCGTCCCGTCCCGCATATATATAATATATATTATATTATATTATATAATTTACACTTTTTGTAAGTATTATATATTTATCTATACATATATTATACTTTGTATAGATATATACATACTGTATATTACTATCTATACTAATACAGTGTAGTATACTTTCTTTCTTTTTTGTCGGTGTACACACTGTATTATATATGTAATAGTGTTTATATGTATAGTATATAATATTGTGTATAATTATATTTATACACAATATATATATATTATATTTTTTTTATATAAATATATAAAAAATATATATTTTATATAAAATATATATATATATTATATGGATCGGGTCGGGTGGTGGATCGGGTGCGGGTGGAGAAAAACTTCACCCCACCCGACCCACCACCCATATCCACTTCACCCACATCCACTTTCCACCCTTTTTTTTCGGGTTTTCACCCACTTTTTCGGGTCGGGAGATTCGGGTTCGGGTCGGGTGCGGGTGAAATTGCCATACCTAATCGTAAATCTAATTTGAGATGTGTCATGTGTGTTACAATAGTACGGCTGTTATATGAGACGAGGAGATCGGCTCGGGCTCGATTCGATAAAACCTCGACTCGAGCTCGTTCATTTTCTAGATAAGACAAGTATGAACACATTTTTAACCTCGGTTCGCTCAATTTAAGTTCAAAATAGCTCGAATTTTCTGAAATTTCTAAAATTTCCTTAAAATTACTATATTTTGAGAAAATAGAAATACTTAATGCTCGGAAAAAACTTAGTTCGAGCTCGTTCATTTTCTAAACAAGTTGAATATGAACACATATTTAAGGTTGAGTCCAAATTTAGCCATGGCTCGAGCTCGACTTGTTTTTAAACAGATTGAATATAAATAAGCAATACTCACCTCGGTCGGCTGAAACAACAAGCCTATATAATGCAACTTTGAAAATGATTGCAAGATTAAATTTGTGATATTTACTGAAAAAATGCAACTTTGAAAATGATTTTGGTTCCAACCTATTACTCACGCTTCAAATCCAAATAAACACTAGGCCCAACTTGGCCCAACGTGAATCTTAGCCCAACTGCAAGTGCTATACGCCGATCAATGGCAACCGGTAGTTGCGTCATCGTTCCGGGAATTCCCGCCAAAACACCTACGCTGGAGCTGCTCGACCAGTCCATCTGCGTTGCTTCTGTTTCCCTTCCTTTGATCATTTTACCCCGATTTTTTTAAAAAATTTTGCCTTTAATTAGGCGAATAACTTGGAATGCTTTAGGAGTTGAAGAAAATTAATTGAAGACGGAGACACCTTCGGAGTTGTCAGCATCTGTGCCAAGGTAATCGGCTTTTAAATCGCCTTTTTGTTCTCTTTCCGCTAGCAATTTTCTGCTTGTGGAGCACTGCAATGAGAATTTATTTATGGATGTTTGTGATTGGGAATTGGAATATGTTAGGTTTGGTGGATAACTACGGGAGTTCGACTTCATGGACCACAACCTGTTTGTGAAAATGTCCAAACGAAGCTTCTCTTTTTAAATCTGCAAATTGGACTAAATTTGAGCCACCAAGGGCTCCTTTCAACCGTTGAATGCATTGTCTAGCGCACAGGTCAGTCACAAATCCGGAATTCATAACGTAACCTATCCGCATTTATTTCAGACAGCTCCAGGACTTTTTCATGTGAATGACATTGTGTAGAGTGTGGATCCAATCAGTGTTTAGTCCCTTTACCATGTCGGCAGGAGGACAAAGAGAAGAACAAAAGAGATGGACTCCACGTTGTATTCACTTTAGGGAATTCACTCAACTTGCATGTGGGATGATGATAGGATATATGTGAATCGCAAACAAGGTTAAAAGTAAGGTCTTTTCTATCCTATAGTACTGTGAAATCCCCAACAATAAAATCTTGGAGGTCCAATTTTGCAAAGCACAAAGTGCCTGCAACTTTGTCGATGAAGCTGTGCGGGTAGGATGTGGATTCTTGATGTATATTAATTCGGGTTTGATCTGGCTTTCTCTTTTTTTTTTTTTTTTTTTTTTGCATATCTGATGATATAGGAAGCCAAACTGCCAATTTGTGGACATGTTTAGGAGATAAGTGTTCTAACTTTCATTTGTGGGAAATTTCTTGTAGTAACCACTTGTCTTTGATACTTTCCGCATGATGACCACAAAGACTGGGATTATGTTGTCATAAATGATCATTTAACGACTATCAAGAGTAGAATAGGGGGGATAACTACCAATGAGGATGACTGTCAATGGTTTTCATAAATATTTTGTCAACGAGCCAAAATTGAGAATTACCACATGGAAACTGTAAAAAACCTTGAGTACCATAAGGAACTTGCAAAAGCTTGTGTTACCTTGAGGAATTTTCCTTCATATCTTCTCCTGTGGGGTACTTTTGAATACAAAGGATCTTTTAAGTATATTTTGCATTGTTAGGTGAATGTGCCTTTGATAGTGATTCATACTTGCTAACAGTGCTGATGCCAATGGGGCCTGACAGTGATAACTGATGAAGAAGAGTGGAAATGATTGTGTTTTTACTGGGCAAGGTTACTATTTGCATTTAGAATGGATATCTAACATATTTTTTTCTTCTTGCTTACAAATCTAGGGAATTGATCAATGCTTCTCATGTTCAAATTAGTCCATAAAAGTCCTAGTCAACATCGACTTTTCTTGCAGCATTTATTGTGATATGGAATTCAGTGTGCACAATATTTCTAACCATATCTTTTATCACATGCCATGACATTTGTTCACCTTCAGGGTACTCAAATAATTGTATAACCTAGAAACTCATCCCCCAATCTCACACTGACACACAACCACAGACATACCATTTGAAGGATATGGACTAAAAGAAGTGTTCAGATGTTAGAGTATCAAATTATCAGTGGATTATTTGGATTTGTCCAAGGAGGGGAAAATGACTAGATTAACTTTCTGTAAAACTTCAGTGTCTTACTTGGATTATATTAGGATTTAGCACAGAAGTTGATAGGTTGAACAGTGTACACATGCCCTGACCAGTTACCACAGACCATTGGACCTGAATTGATCGCAGATTGTCTTAATTGTGAGTCATTAATGTCATCTAACCGTCCCACTTGAATTATTGGGTTCTCATTATTTTGTCTAGGTCATACTTTTATGTAAGGCTTTATTATTTTTGAGATCCTTTCATATCCCATAAAAGATGGGTTCCTTGCTCCCACCACCTTATGAAGTGGTCACTCAATCATTGATCCTTGTGGGGGAAAAAAAAATCTGAACATGTGAGGGTAAAAACCATCTGAGGTGAGCTCTTGCCAAGCTGTTTCTGTCACTTTTTCTCTAAGCTTTACGCGGTGTTACTGCTATTGATGATGCAGGAAACAAAATGATGATCAAGATCTAAAATCAACCTGAAATAATAACTGCACATGCCAATAGTAATTTAGTAATGATATTGTTGTGCAATTGAGGACCTGGGACACTAATGGAGTATTTTACATTCATGTTTATTGATTCCTCTCTAGGTGGAGAAAACTGCATACCCGGTGCTCCTTTGGCTGCTCACTCAGACCTCATTGTTATGGGCTTACCCGCTTAGAATCACGATACCTAAAGTAATCATCTTTCTGCTACTGTATTATTCTTCCTTCAAATTCCTTATGTTCAGTATCTATCTCTTTGGAGTCTTTTGCTAGCAATTAAGATCTCAAAATGAAATACATTGTCAGTTTGAAATAACACAAAATTCATGCAGGATTGATTGGGTTTGGCCTTTCCTCTAGTAAACTGTACGAAGTTGTTTTCATTGAAAAAGTGAAATTTGAGGTTGGCAATCATTTTTTCTTGGAACCTTAAAAAGCCACACCCTTTACATACATTTCCTTGTCTTACTTTTTTTCTTTCAACCCACTCAATATTACAATCAACAGCAAAACTTCTTGTTGAGCATCTCTAAAACAGATCAGGCGCGGGGCGTTAATCAAGTCCTGCTAAATCCTATACTTTGTTCATTACATATCTATAATTAAACTTCTGCACATCTTAGCTGGTCAGCTTCCAGCCTCAGAGATGCTCTGCAGTGCTGGTCGCCATGACTTTGGCTTCCCTACAGCGGCAGCATTGCTCCCTGCCGCCCTCGCTCTCTGCCTCTCGTCTTTCGCCACCTGACAATACAAATCAATACAATTCATTATTTTTGAGATTCTTTGTGAAATTGAACCTAAATGAAAATTAAGAGACTATTTGATAGCCTATGGATGAGGGATATGATATTTACCTGGCTAGTCATGCTTGTCTCTGATTTCCCCTTCACAACTGCTTGATCATCTCCTGAGTTGCGCTTTTCGGAATTCAAGCGTAATCTCTCAGCTGATTCTTGTTCAGTCTTCTTCATCTTCGCGTGCTTCTTTGCCCGTAAAACTTTCATGACCTCTGCAAGAATATGACAGTAAACCTCCATTAGAACCTCAAAAAGGAGTTTAAGTTACTTCCAGCAAGGAAGATGATTAAGGATATATTCACCTTGAGAAGTAAGAAGCCTATAAGCATGGCCAAGCACAAGGGTATCGGTTGGCCGGAGGAGTTTGACTCGTGTATACCGGACAGTCTTCTTCTCCGGAGGGACACCCTGCTGCTGCTCCTCGGATGACTCATCACCGGAGACTTGCAAGGGAATGATGAGGGACACGTAGTGGCCGGGGTTGTTCTTCATAACCTCACTCACTGGAATGGGCCAGTAAAGCCTCTCTATCTTCCCATTTGGATGCTGTATCACCATTGCTGCTGCATCCACTGCTTGGCAGTTTCCCATCTTGTTATCTTATTTTTCTGAAACTCAACCTTTTTCTATTAATTAAATGATGTTGATGATGATGATGAAGAAGAAGAAGAGGCAGAAAGGAGGATAAGGAGGAGGAAGAAGAAGATGAGAAAATAAATTGTAAGAACAAAGGTCTCTTTCTTTGGAGCACCCACCAATTGGAGCATATAAATGGTAATGTGATGGGTCTTTCTCAATCATACATAGAGGTCCATTTTCTAAAATAAAATGTATATTTAAAAAATTGAAAATAATGTATCATGTGAGATTAATTTATCTGACATTATTTTGATCCTTACGCACCTGGACGTTATGAAAGGCAACAACTCTTCTCCCCTTATGAGATATTCCAATTTGAACCATGTATTTTGGAACTGAGTGAGTATTGTGTATTATAAATTATAAATTACGGTTATCTTAAAAGTTATTGCCGGAGCAAAGGTCAGCCAAAAAAAGAGGTGAAAGAAGGTTGTTAGACAAGATCTTGATATTTCGGGGCTCACTGAGGAGTGCGATCTGAATAGACTAGGGATAACCGTGTGAGGCATATTATTCATCAGCCTTCTTTGGCCTAGAACTCCTTCCTATTACTTATCCATTTTTTATTTTATTTTATTTTATCTATTTTCTTTATTATTTTGTTACATGCATATTGGTCTTTTTTTAGGTCATTTTGGAAGCATCCTCTTGATTTAGTACGTCAAGAAAAATCTGCGTACATCTCGACCTTTTAAACCCCGCTCGGAATGGGATATGTTAAGAATATTGTTGCGTTGGTTATCCATAAATAGTGGTAGACTTAGAAAGAAATTGTATTATTATGAAGTATAATCCCTATTATTGGCTAATAGTGGTTGCATGGGAAAGCACTTCGTTTTTGTTGTTGTTGGAATGTAAGCACTTTGGTTTTAGGTTTAATAAAACGCAATATACTAATATGAATATAGTACTAGTAGGAATTCGGTAGGTCAAATTTGGAATCGAAACAAGGTTGCTTAAATTCAGGTTAGAATGTCCACGTGGGATGTGCCCATGCCGAATGGTTGTTCGTTCCCCTTGGTGCCGAATCACTATTACACCTAGGGGTGGGCATGGGACGGGACGGGATGGGATTGGGGTAATCTCGCGTCCCGTCCCGCGTATTTTTTACAGGACGGGATTGAATTTTTTTTTTTCAAATCCCGCCGGGTCTTATCCCTCTCGGGACGGGACGGGACGGGATTTGTCCCTCGTAAAAAAAAAGATTAAAATACAATTAAAAAAAATAAGTAGAAAGTTGCAAATGAGGTGTAAAATTAAGTCATGCATAATGACATTACATATAAAAAAAACAGTAGGCAAATGGAGACTTTCCTGCTCAACCGAGAGCTACCAATTGGGAACTTAGTGTCTTTTTTATAGAAGTACAACACTAACAGTAAGTAGTAAACCAAACTACTTACTGTATTTCTTATATATTTTTATTTTTAATGTTTTTATTATTATTTTAAAATTTAAATTTTGGTTTAAATAAATATTAAAGTATAATATAAATATATTCTTATATATTTTTATTAATTTTAATTAAATATATAAAATATATATAATTTTTTATATATATGCGGAACGGGACGGGATTTGCGGGATTCGAACTCTTCGTCCCGCGTCCCGTCCCACATAATTTTTGTGGGACGGGATCAAATTTTTTTTTTCTAAATCCTACCGGGATCGGGACGAGATGCGGGACGGGACGGGATTTGTGCCCACCCCTAATTACACCCCAATTACGATTTAAAAATTATTGATAATTGATAATTAAAATATTGATTAATTTCGAAAATATTTTTTTCTTTTTCTAAAATATAAGATTTTTATGATAGGAATTTAAAAATATATGACCATATCAATATATACTCTTCATCTCAAAGAAGTTCATATTTTCTTTTCAATAATCTTTTAAAAATGATTAAAAAATTATACTAAAATATGAGTTGTTTTATTACTATTTTTGTATAATATTATTCATGACATTATAAAAAAAAATTAAAACGAAAAATAAAGGGGTTTACTGTGCACTTAAAATATCGCCGAGTACATGGTTTTCTTTCGCGAACTCGTACTGCGCGTACGCACTTTCAATTTTTTATTTTATTTTATTTCACAATTCATCAAATCCACCCACAGACTCTTCATCTTCTCCATTAATCCGACCACCATCTCCGATGTAATCCTCCACCACCCCCTCGGTCGCCCCCGCCCTGCCAAGAGGAGTAACTAATCCCCTGGAATTCCGGCCACCACCACCATCTCCGATGTAATCCTCCACCACCACCTCGGCCGCCGCCGCCCTGCGAACAGGAATAACTAATCCCCTGGAAATCCGGCCACCACCACCATCTCCGATGAAATCCTCCACCACCACCTCGACCGCCGCCGCCCTGCAAACAGGAGTAACTTATCCCCTGGAAATCCGGTGACGCGAACCTGAATCCACTTGGAAATCTGCTTCCCGACCTCCTCGTTGAAATCGCAGGTAAACATCCTCCAAATCGGCGTCGGCGGTGAAATAGTCTGAACCCTAGGTAGGTGAATTGAAAAGAAGGGGGAAAGAGGGGTAGGGTTGCCTCGTCCTCACTGAATCGGCTAGTGGTGCCCGATGCGTTCAAATAGCTCACCACCGACATCATATTCTGAATCGGTCGGTGCCCGGCGGTGCCCGATGCGTGCACGGTGCCATGGGGGAGAGAGCATAGGCCCGCCTGGAAATCCGCCGGAGCCGGCGCCGATTCGGTAACGAGAGTAGAGGAAGAAGCAGATCCGCTGTGCTCGTGCACTCCGTCATTGCAGTGTCGGCGGGCCCCACAGACTCGCGAACTCGCATTACTCATTTGCGTCCCTCACCGTGTAACAAGCGAGATATTAACTGTGGATATAGCAATCCCGAAAATAAAATATTAAATTTGTTTGAGACACATGAAGTATATTTTTAATGTAAAAAATTGCCTAAAATAATTAATAGGAGTGATCCGGCCTCCTCTCTTGGAGTTTGGAGTTTTGATTTCGTAATTGGACACTCAATATATATATATATATATATATATATATATATATATATATATATATATATATATATATATATATATATATATATATATATATATATATATATATATATATATATATATATATATATATATATATATATATATATATATATATCTTGGATTTCAGTTATTGATTTCGTCATCTGGATTTGTAAAATTGGTGACTTTTATGTATAGTCATTTGAATTTGGAGTAACCATGTTTAGTGTGGTTGAATTGAAGCTGCGTTTTTGTCAGCATTATCAACGTATCCCTATCACTATTATCTTTATCACTTGACATGTTAATTATATACACTAATTGAAACGTTTTTTTTTAATTATCAATATATTTAAAGATATTTTCATCCGAAAGAATGCTTGATCTATCCCTAGATAAGAAACTTAATTTGAGAAAGAAGTTCCTTATCCAACCCTTAGATAGAAAAACCGTCAACATTTTAACACATTTTAGTTTTTATCATCACGTTGTAAAAGAAAATCATGAAGGAAAAAAAAGTTGAAGACATGTCTTTTTTTTTTATTAGGAAATAATTCGAGGATCATGCAGACATATCTGGCACCTCGAGCTAGAAGCCGACAAAGTCAGCATACAGCGAATTGCCAGAATATACCACGTAATAAAAAGAAAAGGAGGGCAATACAAACGGAGATAAGCACACATTTCCGAGCAAACAAGCAAACCTACACACAAACTCCCTGGGACACTATAGACTAGGAGCTGAATGATGATACCAAACACCATCAAGCAGTGAGACCGCTAGCCAACGGTACATAAAAAGTTCATGTGGCCAGTGAATATGATCATCCAAAGAAAATTTTGAATTATGGATACACACCGTCTTGATCCAACCAGACCCGACACCAGACACCAAAGTCCTAACTCAGAAGCCATGCCATGCCTATATAGTATGAATATACATGCAATAAGACAGAAATGAAATAAAAAGGAAACTAGTCCTACAATTGGTATATTTAAATGGTTGAATTAATAATTTAGAAAAAGGACAATTGACAACTCTGAAATTTTTGAAATATATCTAAACGTATATTGAAACATTTTTGTCATGGATCAAAATGACAAAATATAATAATAAGGCAATTACGTGTGTGGTCCATGCTTTTAGCTTATAGGCAAAATGCTACTTAACCAAATTATCAATCATTAATGTTTTACATGGATTCATTGATCGTAAACCAATCAGCTATATTATTTTGGATGGAGATGTATTTGTCATTATTCATGATTTAAATATTTAATAAAAACACTTTCTCAATGGGATTGTACGTAACGCTAAATGGGTGGACCGTATAAGCATAAACGTATATATTGTTTTTCACAATGTATATATATTTAAAAAGCTGAAATGGAAATTTGGAGTTATGTTTTTAAGACTGAAAATATGGAGATTTGTGGATCCATGCTTGAGATATGATGTATCCGCATCAATTTATTGTTTCAAATTGGCCACGTAGCCTTCATCGATTATACATAGTTAATTAAAGATCGAGGCTAGCATAAGCCGGTGGGTCGATTACCCCACAAGTCCCACGTTTGATTTTAGGATGAAATTTTCGCCTATGGTTTAAATTTTAACACACGTCTATGGTTAAGATATTTCATATCACTGAATACCAAACCAGTGGCAGATCTAGTGTATTAAATCTAGGTGAGCGGAAATTTTTAGTCATGACAAAGAGAACAAAAAATTAACAAGCTAAAATACGATTATTATATAGTACTTCATAAAAAAATACAAAGAAAATTCAAGATTTATCAATTATAAGAGTTACAGAGTATTTGACATTCATAATAATAAATAGTTTCATGATAAATAAAATATGATTAACGAAATTGCGCTCTACGATCTCCCATCGACTCGAAATGGTAAAAAGTAACAAAAAAATAATATATGTCTACAAAAAAATATATAAAATAGATGATGTAAAATACTAATCTCATCTCAATATATGTCTACAATCAAATTCCCAAACAATTCATAGACTTAATTTAGTAAATTAGAAATTAAATAAAGAATAATTAGAAAAGAGAAAAAAACATACCTCACAAATTAGATTAAAGTGATCGAAGTTAAAGTTTGATAAACGCCAAAAAAAAAGCATTTTGCGTAGCATAGTACTGCCGAAGCCTTTGCTTTTGTGTGGAACGGTGGAACTTGGAAGGAGGATGAGGCGGTGTATTTGATTCCAAATAAATAAATAAAACCGAAGCTTATGAATTAAGAGGTCATTGGGCCTTTAATACATTAAGTCCACTAGTAGTACCCACTTAAAATAATTCCACCCAACAATATTTTTTTTTAAACCTAGCCCTAGAAAAATCTACCCAGCAAGAGCTGGGTCTGCTCCCACATACATCCGCCACTGTACCAAACCAAAGGAAACAAATCAAACGGAACAAATTATAGAAGCTCTGATATCATTTGAAGAATCTAAATCTAGATTCACAATGATCATCAATCAAGCATCGAAAATGGAGGTTTCTACTCACTTCAACCTCTCTCTCTTTTCTACAGAAATCTCGCCCAGAGCAGAACACAAACAACCAATTTATAACCCTATGTAAATGACCAAACTACCCCCGTATAAAATGTTTATTTTCATGTGATGCTCAATACACATATCACATATCCTACAAAGTTCTATCAGACTTTAATAATGTATACGGTTGAAAAAAAAAAACAATTTTACGGTTTGTTTGGAGATTTAATTAGGGTCTCAATTCAAGTATAAACATAATTTCTTTTTTGGTCAAGATGTTATGATCCTAATGGGATCTTTGTGAGATTGAAGAGGAAGTTACAGATTAGAGAGGAGATTAGGGAAAGAAGATGAAGAAGATAGAGGTAGGAGATGAGTTCAAGGAGAGATAGAACAAGAGAGGATAGAGAGTAGGAGAGAGACTAGTTGTTTGATTATTACTTTCATGCCCAATTACAAAGTATAAGGGTATATTTATACCCTAACTATACAAATCTAATATAACCCTATTATATGAGATCATAACACAAGAGCAGGAGATATTGTACTCCTAATCATAGACGGATCTAGGCGGGGGTAAGCAAGAGCATATGCCCCCCTTTCATCCGACGAATCACCTATATTGTTCTACGCGTCAATAGCTTCGTTTTGATATATTATAAGTCAGAATCTGATAAACGAGTACAAAATTTTGAACGTTTGAAAGTTAAACACAGATTAATCATTTCAAATGTTTTTTTAATAAATCACAATTCTTTTATATTTTACTTAATTTGATATATTGACAATATAATTCAACCAAAGAGCTTCGAAACAAGAGGTTATATTATTAAATTCGATTATTATATAATTAAGAAATTATACAAGTTTGAAGTTTGTATATCTTTTTAGATATTAATTTGCATACTAAGAGAACAACAAATTATGCGTATTTTTTAGTGTTGACATCGTTTTTATGCATATTTTTATGTGCTGACATCGTTTTTAGGTGGATATAATATATGTAGGTATATATGTATGCTTGAGTCCTTAAAAATTAGTTTGTTTTTTAGTGCTGACATTGTTTTTATACATATTTTTTAGTGCTGACATTGTTTTTAGGTGGATATTAGATATGTAGGTATATTTATATGCTTGAGTCCTTAAAATTGGTTTGTTTTTTAGTGCTGACATCGTTTTTTAGCGTATTTTTTAGTGCTGACATCGTTTTTATGCATATTTTTTAGTGCTGATATCGTTTTTATGCATATATTTATGTAGGTATATATTTGCCGATATCATGTTTGCAATATTAAGAGATGGAGGAGGAAGGACGTCAACATCGTCGGCAAATTCGGCGTATCCGGTGTCGGCGTTAGCAAATTACTTTTGAGAAGATTGAGACTCGTTTTTTTTTCTAGAACATTCCTTTGTTTATTTGCTTTCCCCCTTTTATATTTTATATAAAATTTCTAATGTTATTTGATTTGTGAAATTCAAATAATTGGTAATGACTTAATACATCAAATATATTGATCTCCGATGTCATCACTGTCGGCGTCAACATCCTCGTAGACAACGTCAACAATGCTGATGTCAGCATTTCCGACGTTGGCGTCAACATCCTCGTAAACAACGTCAGCACTGATGCGCGAAAAAAAAGAGGTTGGCGTCAGCATTTCCGGGGAAAAAAAAAGAGTTGGCGTCAACATCCCTTAAACGGCGTCAGCACTGACGCGGAAAAAAAAAATACTCAGAGGGGGGGCACACGGGGAAGGGGGGTACACAGGAGGGGGCATAACGGATGTATAGTTTGCTAATTTTTCCCAAACTTTGTATAGTTCGCTAATTTGGCCAACTTATTTGTATAGTTTGCAAACTGTCCCTTAATAAAATTCGCTTACGATACCGATCAAGTAGGGGAAACTCAAGGGATGAACTACTACGAAGTAGTTAAAGTATACTATGTTGAAATGTGATTGTTCTACATTGGTTATATAGAGAATGTTTGAACAACATATAAGGTTGAAGAACTATTCTTATTGTCAATTGATTTTGAGATGGAATCCCGTTCGGGTTTATGTATTGTTCGAATCTCCCGTATATGAGTCCGCACACACGACCTCCCTCTAGCTTCTTGACTCCACCGGACCCAACCGAGTTAACATATATGTACAATGATTTTTTTTTTTATACCCCTTTAGTGATATTATTGATCGACAAGTTTCAATAGTTTCACGTTTGGAAAATATCATGGAGCTCGTAGTGGACAAATTTTATACGTTCGGAGCTGAGTCACATCGAAGTGTACGTCCGTTTATCACGCTTTTTTTTTTAATTATTATTATTAGGTAATAATTCGAATTAAGACATATCTGAAACTCAAAAGTTGACCAAGTCGACAGACAGAAGAGCCGTCTAAAATCCATACAACAATACATAAATGCGTAAACTCGTGAAAATGCACTCTACAAAAAGCAAAATTAAGCATGCCTAAATCAAACAGGAAGAAGACGAAGACGACGAACGAAGCCAAGTCCCACACTAAAGCAGAACCGTAGGCCAGCGATGCAGCAGGACCCGATCATCATGTGGGTAGTGAGGACGAACTCTAGGGAAGCAGTCAACCCGAGTAATGGAGACGCCACGATACACACTACCATGACTCCAACCTATCCCGACCAGTGTTCTAAAAATCGCGGCTAGGCGGGAGGGGACCTAGGAATTTTTAAGTCTAGGCGGGCCTCTAGGCGAAAATCCCCCTAGGCACCGCCTAAACCCGCTTAGGCGCGCCTCCTGCTAGTCCCGCCTAGGTGTCGCCTAGTCCCTCCTAGATGCCGACTAATCCCGCCTAGCCCGACGATTATTCAATTTTAGCTTTTAGGCTTGTGATTATTAAACTTAGGAACTTTTTTATCCCCCAAGTCGAGATATATTTGCTTTTGCGTCGAACCTAGATTCGTTAGTCGGACACGTACTTTTGCATTTGTTTACTTTAATGTTAGTTAAGCACCGCAAATTTAGGTTTATGAGTGATATTATGAATTATTAGTATATTATATGAATTATTGACATGTGTTATAGGTTAAAAGATAAGGAAATAATCAAATTTGTTCTAAGTCCGCAGGCGCCGCCTAGGCGCTAAGCGGTCACCCACCGCCTAGTGGCCGTCTAACACCTTTTAGAACATTGATCCCGACTCCGACAACCTGAACCAAATCCAGGATAAGAACGCCAAGTCACGCCACCGCAGAACCACACAACGCTTGAGTAAAGAGCACCCAAGAACCCTAAAGGGATTTAGTCAACCTAAATGGGATTTAGTACGTGCTCATGAGCGAGGTTTGATACCCTTACGGGATTGTGAATGAATACATGTAGTCAATTATTTAAATATATAAATGTCATCACCCCTTTTTTTTTCTTAATCTGTGTTTCGGGGCAGCTTTGGGCCTAAGGCAAAGCCTTTGGCTGAAAGTCTGGATTTTGGGACAATATTTCCCAACCTCAGGCCACCGATAGACCTAAAGAGGACCAGGGCCACTGGATAGCCTAGCCCCGACACAAGGAGAACAGTGGCCTCCATATATAGGGAAGAGCAGCACCGCCGCCCAGGGCCAAGCCCCAACGACGGAGGTCCAGATCGGGAACCAGTAACACCAGGCGGCCCGCCGAAGCCAATTGACAAGTAGCCATCGGTCGAGATCAAGCCCACCATAGGAGAAGGATGCTAAATCCACCAAAGATCAAGGTAGGTGATGTGGAAATGGGGGTTTTGAGGAAAGAGGGATGCTTTTATATCGGGATATGTTACACTAGCCAACCAAACAGTGGCGCTGCTGATGCGAAGACGGGGGTCGAGGGGACAAGTGGGGGCGATGGCGGTTGCCCAGAAATCTCATATGCCATCAATAGGGTCTGTCACTATATGCACAATCCCACTGTTGAGCATTGGAAATCAGTCAAACACATCCTCCGTTACTTGAAAGGCACGATCTCTCACGGCGTCACCTTCCGGCCACCACCACCATCTCCGATGTAATCCTCCACCACCACCTCGGCCGCCGCCGCCCTGCGAACAGGAATAACTAATCCCCTGGAAATCCGGCCACCACCACCATCTCCGATGAAATCCTCCACCACCACCTCGACCGCCGCCGCCCTGCAAACAGGAGTAACTTATCCCCTGGAAATCCGGTGACGCGAACCTGAATCCACTTGGAAATCTGCTTCCCGACCTCCTCGTTGAAATCGCAGGTAAACATCCTCCAAATCGGCGTCGGCGGTGAAATAGTCTGAACCCTAGGTAGGTGAATTGAAAAGAAGGGGGAAAGAGGGGTAGGGTTGCCTCGTCCTCACTGAATCGGCTAGTGGTGCCCGATGCGTTCAAATAGCTCACCACCGACATCATATTCTGAATCGGTCGGTGCCCGGCGGTGCCCGATGCGTGCACGGTGCCATGGGGGAGAGAGCATAGGCCCGCCTGGAAATCCGCCGGAGCCGGCGCCGATTCGGTAACGAGAGTAGAGGAAGAAGCAGATCCGCTGTGCTCGTGCACTCCGTCATTGCAGTGTCGGCGGGCCCCACAGACTCGCGAACTCGCATTACTCATTTGCGTCCCTCACCGTGTAACAAGCGAGATATTAACTGTGGATATAGCAATCCCGAAAATAAAATATTAAATTTGTTTGAGACACATGAAGTATATTTTTAATGTAAAAAATTGCCTAAAATAATTAATAGGAGTGATCCGGCCTCCTCTCTTGGAGTTTGGAGTTTTGATTTCGTAATTGGACACTCAATATATATATATATATATATATATATATATATATATATATATATATATATATATATCTTGGATTTCAGTTATTGATTTCGTCATCTGGATTTGTAAAATTGGTGACTTTTATGTATAGTCATTTGAATTTGGAGTAACCATGTTTAGTGTGGTTGAATTGAAGCTGCGTTTTTGTCAGCATTATCAACGTATCCCTATCACTATTATCTTTATCACTTGACATGTTAATTATATACACTAATTGAAACGTTTTTTTTTAATTATCAATATATTTAAAGATATTTTCATCCGAAAGAATGCTTGATCTATCCCTAGATAAGAAACTTAATTTGAGAAAGAAGTTCCTTATCCAACCCTTAGATAGAAAAACCGTCAACATTTTAACACATTTTAGTTTTTATCATCACGTTGTAAAAGAAAATCATGAAGGAAAAAAAAGTTGAAGACATGTCTTTTTTTTTTATTAGGAAATAATTCGAGGATCATGCAGACATATCTGGCACCTCGAGCTAGAAGCCGACAAAGTCAGCATACAGCGAATTGCCAGAATATACCACGTAATAAAAAGAAAAGGAGGGCAATACAAACGGAGATAAGCACACATTTCCGAGCAAACAAGCAAACCTACACACAAACTCCCTGGGACACTATAGACTAGGAGCTGAATGATGATACCAAACACCATCAAGCAGTGAGACCGCTAGCCAACGGTACATAAAAAGTTCATGTGGCCAGTGAATATGATCATCCAAAGAAAATTTTGAATTATGGATACACACCGTCTTGATCCAACCAGACCCGACACCAGACACCAAAGTCCTAACTCAGAAGCCATGCCATGCCTATATAGTATGAATATACATGCAATAAGACAGAAATGAAATAAAAAGGAAACTAGTCCTACAATTGGTATATTTAAATGGTTGAATTAATAATTTAGAAAAAGGACAATTGACAACTCTGAAATTTTTGAAATATATCTAAACGTATATTGAAACATTTTTGTCATGGATCAAAATGACAAAATATAATAATAAGGCAATTACGTGTGTGGTCCATGCTTTTAGCTTATAGGCAAAATGCTACTTAACCAAATTATCAATCATTAATGTTTTACATGGATTCATTGATCGTAAACCAATCAGCTATATTATTTTGGATGGAGATGTATTTGTCATTATTCATGATTTAAATATTTAATAAAAACACTTTCTCAATGGGATTGTACGTAACGCTAAATGGGTGGACCGTATAAGCATAAACGTATATATTGTTTTTCACAATGTATATATATTTAAAAAGCTGAAATGGAAATTTGGAGTTATGTTTTTAAGACTGAAAATATGGAGATTTGTGGATCCATGCTTGAGATATGATGTATCCGCATCAATTTATTGTTTCAAATTGGCCACGTAGCCTTCATCGATTATACATAGTTAATTAAAGATCGAGGCTAGCATAAGCCGGTGGGTCGATTACCCCACAAGTCCCACGTTTGATTTTAGGATGAAATTTTCGCCTATGGTTTAAATTTTAACACACGTCTATGGTTAAGATATTTCATATCACTGAATACCAAACCAGTGGCAGATCTAGTGTATTAAATCTAGGTGAGCGGAAATTTTTAGTCATGACAAAGAGAACAAAAAATTAACAAGCTAAAATACGATTATTATATAGTACTTCATAAAAAAATACAAAGAAAATTCAAGATTTATCAATTATAAGAGTTACAGAGTATTTGACATTCATAATAATAAATAGTTTCATGATAAATAAAATATGATTAACGAAATTGCGCTCTACGATCTCCCATCGACTCGAAATGGTAAAAAGTAACAAAAAAATAATATATGTCTACAAAAAAATATATAAAATAGATGATGTAAAATACTAATCTCATCTCAATATATGTCTACAATCAAATTCCCAAACAATTCATAGACTTAATTTAGTAAATTAGAAATTAAATAAAGAATAATTAGAAAAGAGAAAAAAACATACCTCACAAATTAGATTAAAGTGATCGAAGTTAAAGTTTGATAAACGCCAAAAAAAAAGCATTTTGCGTAGCATAGTACTGCCGAAGCCTTTGCTTTTGTGTGGAACGGTGGAACTTGGAAGGAGGATGAGGCGGTGTATTTGATTCCAAATAAATAAATAAAACCGAAGCTTATGAATTAAGAGGTCATTGGGCCTTTAATACATTAAGTCCACTAGTAGTACCCACTTAAAATAATTCCACCCAACAATATTTTTTTTTAAACCTAGCCCTAGAAAAATCTACCCAGCAAGAGCTGGGTCTGCTCCCACATACATCCGCCACTGTACCAAACCAAAGGAAACAAATCAAACGGAACAAATTATAGAAGCTCTGATATCATTTGAAGAATCTAAATCTAGATTCACAATGATCATCAATCAAGCATCGAAAATGGAGGTTTCTACTCACTTCAACCTCTCTCTCTTTTCTACAGAAATCTCGCCCAGAGCAGAACACAAACAACCAATTTATAACCCTATGTAAATGACCAAACTACCCCCGTATAAAATGTTTATTTTCATGTGATGCTCAATACACATATCACATATCCTACAAAGTTCTATCAGACTTTAATAATGTATACGGTTGAAAAAAAAAAACAATTTTACGGTTTGTTTGGAGATTTAATTAGGGTCTCAATTCAAGTATAAACATAATTTCTTTTTTGGTCAAGATGTTATGATCCTAATGGGATCTTTGTGAGATTGAAGAGGAAGTTACAGATTAGAGAGGAGATTAGGGAAAGAAGATGAAGAAGATAGAGGTAGGAGATGAGTTCAAGGAGAGATAGAACAAGAGAGGATAGAGAGTAGGAGAGAGACTAGTTGTTTGATTATTACTTTCATGCCCAATTACAAAGTATAAGGGTATATTTATACCCTAACTATACAAATCTAATATAACCCTATTATATGAGATCATAACACAAGAGCAGGAGATATTGTACTCCTAATCATAGACGGATCTAGGCGGGGGTAAGCAAGAGCATATGCCCCCCTTTCATCCGACGAATCACCTATATTGTTCTACGCGTCAATAGCTTCGTTTTGATATATTATAAGTCAGAATCTGATAAACGAGTACAAAATTTTGAACGTTTGAAAGTTAAACACAGATTAATCATTTCAAATGTTTTTTTAATAAATCACAATTCTTTTATATTTTACTTAATTTGATATATTGACAATATAATTCAACCAAAGAGCTTCGAAACAAGAGGTTATATTATTAAATTCGATTATTATATAATTAAGAAATTATACAAGTTTGAAGTTTGTATATCTTTTTAGATATTAATTTGCATACTAAGAGAACAACAAATTATGCGTATTTTTTAGTGTTGACATCGTTTTTATGCATATTTTTATGTGCTGACATCGTTTTTAGGTGGATATAATATATGTAGGTATATATGTATGCTTGAGTCCTTAAAAATTAGTTTGTTTTTTAGTGCTGACATTGTTTTTATACATATTTTTTAGTGCTGACATTGTTTTTAGGTGGATATTAGATATGTAGGTATATTTATATGCTTGAGTCCTTAAAATTGGTTTGTTTTTTAGTGCTGACATCGTTTTTTAGCGTATTTTTTAGTGCTGACATCGTTTTTATGCATATTTTTTAGTGCTGATATCGTTTTTATGCATATATTTATGTAGGTATATATTTGCCGATATCATGTTTGCAATATTAAGAGATGGAGGAGGAAGGACGTCAACATCGTCGGCAAATTCGGCGTATCCGGTGTCGGCGTTAGCAAATTACTTTTGAGAAGATTGAGACTCGTTTTTTTTTCTAGAACATTCCTTTGTTTATTTGCTTTCCCCCTTTTATATTTTATATAAAATTTCTAATGTTATTTGATTTGTGAAATTCAAATAATTGGTAATGACTTAATACATCAAATATATTGATCTCCGATGTCATCACTGTCGGCGTCAACATCCTCGTAGACAACGTCAACAATGCTGATGTCAGCATTTCCGACGTTGGCGTCAACATCCTCGTAAACAACGTCAGCACTGATGCGCGAAAAAAAAGAGGTTGGCGTCAGCATTTCCGGGGAAAAAAAAAGAGTTGGCGTCAACATCCCTTAAACGGCGTCAGCACTGACGCGGAAAAAAAAAATACTCAGAGGGGGGGCACACGGGGAAGGGGGGTACACAGGAGGGGGCATAACGGATGTATAGTTTGCTAATTTTTCCCAAACTTTGTATAGTTCGCTAATTTGGCCAACTTATTTGTATAGTTTGCAAACTGTCCCTTAATAAAATTCGCTTACGATACCGATCAAGTAGGGGAAACTCAAGGGATGAACTACTACGAAGTAGTTAAAGTATACTATGTTGAAATGTGATTGTTCTACATTGGTTATATAGAGAATGTTTGAACAACATATAAGGTTGAAGAACTATTCTTATTGTCAATTGATTTTGAGATGGAATCCCGTTCGGGTTTATGTATTGTTCGAATCTCCCGTATATGAGTCCGCACACACGACCTCCCTCTAGCTTCTTGACTCCACCGGACCCAACCGAGTTAACATATATGTACAATGATTTTTTTTTTTATACCCCTTTAGTGATATTATTGATCGACAAGTTTCAATAGTTTCACGTTTGGAAAATATCATGGAGCTCGTAGTGGACAAATTTTATACGTTCGGAGCTGAGTCACATCGAAGTGTACGTCCGTTTATCACGCTTTTTTTTTTAATTATTATTATTAGGTAATAATTCGAATTAAGACATATCTGAAACTCAAAAGTTGACCAAGTCGACAGACAGAAGAGCCGTCTAAAATCCATACAACAATACATAAATGCGTAAACTCGTGAAAATGCACTCTACAAAAAGCAAAATTAAGCATGCCTAAATCAAACAGGAAGAAGACGAAGACGACGAACGAAGCCAAGTCCCACACTAAAGCAGAACCGTAGGCCAGCGATGCAGCAGGACCCGATCATCATGTGGGTAGTGAGGACGAACTCTAGGGAAGCAGTCAACCCGAGTAATGGAGACGCCACGATACACACTACCATGACTCCAACCTATCCCGACCAGTGTTCTAAAAATCGCGGCTAGGCGGGAGGGGACCTAGGAATTTTTAAGTCTAGGCGGGCCTCTAGGCGAAAATCCCCCTAGGCACCGCCTAAACCCGCTTAGGCGCGCCTCCTGCTAGTCCCGCCTAGGTGTCGCCTAGTCCCTCCTAGATGCCGACTAATCCCGCCTAGCCCGACGATTATTCAATTTTAGCTTTTAGGCTTGTGATTATTAAACTTAGGAACTTTTTTATCCCCCAAGTCGAGATATATTTGCTTTTGCGTCGAACCTAGATTCGTTAGTCGGACACGTACTTTTGCATTTGTTTACTTTAATGTTAGTTAAGCACCGCAAATTTAGGTTTATGAGTGATATTATGAATTATTAGTATATTATATGAATTATTGACATGTGTTATAGGTTAAAAGATAAGGAAATAATCAAATTTGTTCTAAGTCCGCAGGCGCCGCCTAGGCGCTAAGCGGTCACCCACCGCCTAGTGGCCGTCTAACACCTTTTAGAACATTGATCCCGACTCCGACAACCTGAACCAAATCCAGGATAAGAACGCCAAGTCACGCCACCGCAGAACCACACAACGCTTGAGTAAAGAGCACCCAAGAACCCTAAAGGGATTTAGTCAACCTAAATGGGATTTAGTACGTGCTCATGAGCGAGGTTTGATACCCTTACGGGATTGTGAATGAATACATGTAGTCAATTATTTAAATATATAAATGTCATCACCCCTTTTTTTTTCTTAATCTGTGTTTCGGGGCAGCTTTGGGCCTAAGGCAAAGCCTTTGGCTGAAAGTCTGGATTTTGGGACAATATTTCCCAACCTCAGGCCACCGATAGACCTAAAGAGGACCAGGGCCACTGGATAGCCTAGCCCCGACACAAGGAGAACAGTGGCCTCCATATATAGGGAAGAGCAGCACCGCCGCCCAGGGCCAAGCCCCAACGACGGAGGTCCAGATCGGGAACCAGTAACACCAGGCGGCCCGCCGAAGCCAATTGACAAGTAGCCATCGGTCGAGATCAAGCCCACCATAGGAGAA
Organism: Persicaria tinctoria; assembly: GCA_037127255.1. NCBI lineage: Eukaryota > Viridiplantae > Streptophyta > Magnoliopsida > Caryophyllales > Polygonaceae > Persicaria > Persicaria tinctoria. The sequence continues at coordinate 20,151,736 of JBANSL010000016.1, read as the reverse complement.
GGATGCTAAATCCACCAAAGATCAAGGTAGGTGATGTGGAAATGGGGGTTTTGAGGAAAGAGGGATGCTTTTATATCGGGATATGTTACACTAGCCAACCAAACAGTGGCGCTGCTGATGCGAAGACGGGGGTCGAGGGGACAAGTGGGGGCGATGGCGGTTGCCCAGAAATCTCATATGCCATCAATAGGGTCTGTCACTATATGCACAATCCCACTGTTGAGCATTGGAAATCAGTCAAACACATCCTCCGTTACTTGAAAGGCACGATCTCTCACGGCGTCACCTTACGACCGGCTCTGGATTCCCGCCTTGTTGCCTGTTCGGATGCAGGTTGGGCTTCTGACTCTGACGACTGTCGATCCCAACATGGCTTCTCTATATATTACGTCGGCAATCTCATAAGTTGGTCATCTCGGAAGCAACGTGTGGTTGCTCGATCAAGTACGGAGGCGGAATATCGAGCGATTGTGTTCACGTACTGCTGCTGAATTGATATGGCTTCGCCAACTTCAGGGAGAGCTACATTCGCCCTTGTCAACCCCTATCCTAATTTGCGACAATCTCAGCGCCACGTTTATGTCTTCCAATCCAGTGTTCCATGATCGGTCCAAACCTATAAAAATCGATTACCACTTTGTACGGGAGCAAGTTGAAGACGGTGATTTGATTGTTCGCCATATTCAATCTGCTGATCAGGTGGTTGATATATTCACCAAGGCAGTCGGCAGTGCGAGATTTGTCGCCTTGCGAGACAAGTTTCATGTTCGTAAACTCCCATAAGCTTGCGGGAGCTTGTTAGAATATTATAGTTAAGATATGATCTTGCAATATCTTCTTTTAACTTCACTCTCAATCATTCTCAATCACTTACAATATTATGGACCAAATAACACGTCCGGGCTATATACCTATTATCACACCACTCTGATGCCTGGACCCTCTTTGACTATATCCGAACTATATTATCAAAAACACTCGGGTAGTGATATAAGGAATATACGAGGATTGGTGATTAACGCATGTATACATAGTTAACTTACAGTTTGAGCTTACTACATGTGTTAAAGTGTTATGTATCCAAATGTACGCGGCTATGTTGAGATATGAGTGTTTAAGATTTAAGTCATTCACAAAAAGGTTTACAAGGGTGGTGTGAACTCTATACAAACTTAAATTTTTGTGTTAAAATATGAATCCTGATCAATTATACTCACGAAAACTAAAGATGATGTGACCCGATATTTATTTCTCATATGACTCACCATCGAAATATATTTTACATGCTTGACTTAACCTATTGGAGTGTCATACATAAAACAACAAAGTTGCCATTTTGTGAAGCTTTGCATTGAACCAAAATCAGAGAGAAAAGAGAGTTTCTACAGATCAAGGTAAGGGAAGAAGAAGCTGTTAGTTTGGTTGTTAGGAGGCGGGAGTATTTATAGACATCTCCCACTGATTTCTCCTAATTACAAAACTTAGCCACAATACTTTAACTTAAGTATAATACCCTTAGGACACTAGTCTCATTACCCTCCCCTCAAGTTGGAGATGGTGTGTCAAATACCATACCCAACTTGACTGGCAAAAATTGATGCTGAGACTCTCCTAGAGCTTTAGTCATGAGATCTGTCAGTTGTAATGCTGAAGGCACATGATGTGTTTGAAGAAATCCATCATGTTGTTGCTCTCTCACAAAGTGGCAATCAATCCTCAAGTGCTTTGTTCTTTCATGGAAGACGGGGTTAGCAGCTAAGTGTTGAGCCGATTTGTTATCACAGTACAGAGGTATGGGACGAGGAAGGGTTACTTGGAGTTGAGCAAACAATCCATCAAGCCATAACATCTCACTGGAAGCATAGGACATAGCTCTGTACTCTGATTCTGTGGATGATTTTGAGTCTGTCTTCTGCTTTTTAGTCTTCCAGGACACCAGATTTTTGCCAAGCATCATACAATAGCCAGATAAGGACTTTGCAGTGTAAGCACAGGAACCCCAGTCTGCATCTGAGTAGGCAACTAAGTCCAATGTAGATTCCTTTGAATAGAAAAGCCCTGCATTGAGAGTTCCTTTGAGGTATCTCAGAACATGCATGGCAGCTTGATAGTGAGGCAATCTGGGAGAACTGATGAACTGAGAGAGATGCTGCACAACATATGACAAATCAGGCCTTGTCATATTCAAGAAGAGAAGCCTGCCCACCAATCTTCTGTATGCTTCAGGCTCCTCCATTGGTGTTCCTTCTTCTGGAGACAGCTTTAATCCTCTAGGTAATGGAGAAACAGCTGCCTTGGAGTCCAACATCTCTGTGTCTCTTAGTAGATCTAGGATGTACTTCCTCTGATGAACAGTCATGCCAACAGATGATCTTGAAATCTCCATGCCCAAGAAGTACCTAACTTGCCCAAGGTCTTTGATGGTGAACTTTGAGTGCATGAGTTCTTTAGTTGTGATAATCACACCTTCATCATCTCTTGTCAACAGTAAATCATCTACATAGACAAGGGCAGTTACAATACCTTTGGAAACCTTTTTAATAAATAAAGAATAATCTTGTTTAGATTGAACATAGCCCAGTGAAATGAGAAATTTTGTAAGTTCCACATTCCACTGTCTACTAGCTTGTTTCAAGCCATAAAGTGATCTCTTCAAGAGACACACTTGACCTGAACCAGCTTTAGTGTAACCATCAGGTGGTTTCATATAGATTTCCTCATCAAGAAATCCATGTAAAAATGCATTGTTGATATCTAACTGATGTATGGGCCAATCTCTAACAGTTGCAAGAGCTAATATACATCTAACTGAAGTAAATTTTGCAACAGGAGAGAAAGTATGTTTGTAATCTTTGTCTTTTACCTGATTGTAGCCTTTAGCTACTAACCTTGCCTTATACCTTTCAATAGAGCCATCAGGCTTATACTTGAGCTTGAATACCCATTTTGAGCCAATTGCTGTCTGACCAGGAGGTAAGTCAGTTATTATCCAAGTTTTATTCTTCTCCAAGGCCAGTAATTCCTTGTCCATAGCCTCTATCCAGTTCTGATCCTTCTTGGCTTGTGTATATGTATGAGGCTCAGGAACCTGAACCATACTCACAAAGGAACTTAGAAATTCACCTGAGTAAAGGTTAATATCACCAAGAGCAACTGATAAAAAACTTTGAGAAAGTGAATTAGTAGCTGGTATTGAAGGACATAAGAAATCCTTTAACTTTGTAGGAGGTTGGTGAACCCGACCAGATCTTCTTGGTTGTACAATCTCATGATGCTGGGGACCAACTACTGTGGTATCATGAGATTGGACTTCATTGCTAAATTCAGTAGATCCTGTAATCTCATTAGAAATGTCAGTGTCACTAGCAACAACATTACCTGGAGGTATATCATTTTGATCATTGTAACTGTAAGAGGGTAAAAGAGAACCTGATTCCATATTCTGACCATTGAAAAATAAATCTGAATTATCAGAAGGGCTTACCATAGGAAGCTGCAATCTTGTAGAAGTCTCAGTAACATTACCATGATCCCCTTTAAAGGGAAACCTGTCTTCAAAGAACTGAACATGTCTACTAATAATATATTTCTGAGTATCCAAACAAAACAGTTTATATGCTTTTTGTGCAAAAGGATAACCAATCAGAATGCACTTGAAAGCCTTAGATCCAAACTTATCTTGCTTTGAATGAGGATTCAAAGCATAGCACAAACACCCAATGGTCTTTAATTCATCCATGGATGGAGGATGACCAAATAAAACTTCAAAAGGAGATTTCCATTGCAAATTAGCAGCAGGTAGTTTGTTTATGATATGAGTAGCAGCTAAAACACAATCTCCCCAAAACCTTTGAGGAAGATTAGCATGAATTCTAATGGCACGTGCAGTTTCAATCAAATACATGTGCCTTCTTTCCACTTTGTCATTTTGATGAGGAGTGTAAGGAGCACTTCTTTGATGTACAATACCTTTAGAGGCAAATAAATGTGTACAATCCTTTTGTATAAACTCAGTTCCATTGTCACTTCTAAAGCATTTGATAGTGACATTAAACTGAGTTTGTACATAGGAGATAAATGAAGATAAAATTTGGAACACATGAGTCTTGTTGGCCATAAAAAATGTCCAAGTAACTCTACTTTTATCATCCATGACAGTAAGAAAGTAAGAAGAACCATTCACACTCTTCACTTTATAAGGACCCCAAATGTCCAAATGCACCAAGTCAAAACAAGCATCAGACAAAGAATTGCTTAAAGGAAAAGGCAATTTGTGCATTTTTGCTAAAACACAAGTGTCACAGCTAGGTAAACGTTTAGAAGGAAGACCATGTAAATGAATCAAATTGCTCAAAGATGCATGGCCTAGCCTGACATGAAGTTGCTATAACTCCAAATCCTTACTCACATTACAAACACTAGAAGTACTTGAAACAAATTTATCTAAAGTAGGAAAACAAATGTTATTGATCTTGATAGGCAGTTGCTCAGCTTGTATGTGGTCAGATTGCAACTTGTACAGTCCATGAAGCTTGGATCCAGAACCAATGACCTGATTAGTGCCAAGGTCCTGGAAAAACCAACCATGGGCAGTAAAGATGGCTGCAAGACAAGAATCCTCAACCAATCTACCAACAGATAAAAGATTATGCTTGAAACTAGGCACCAACAACACATTATGCAAGACAATCTTATCATTAAGACGCAAAGTACCTATCTCACTAACAACAGACATATTGCCATCAGGCATACCAACATTAATGGGCTTACTGAGCAACTTCCTATCAAACAATAAGTAATCATATGCAGTCATGTGATCAGTTGCACCAGTATATATTATCCAATCAGTATCTTTAGTAAATCTAGCCAACAAAGCCAAATTATAAGGTTGAGAGTTACCTGCCATATTGGTCACAGCTGCACAGTTCACCTGGCTCTTTTCTTGCATAGCCTTCAACAGTTCTTGGCATAGGGCATTAACAAGAGATGAATCCATCTTCCCTCCTAGCAAGTTAGAACCAGCACTGTTAGCAGTATGAGACCCCAAGCTCTTACTATCACCCTCCTCTAAAGGAGTTTCCAAATCCCCATCAGTCTCAAAAGCATTGTTTGCAGAGGGCCTACCATCTCTAGGAGACTAGGACCCTTATACCACTCAGGGTAACCATGTAGTTTGAAGCAATTTTCCATTATATGACCTTTGGATCGACAATGATAGCAAATTTTGTCCTTGTTATCTTTCTTTGGATCTTTCTTGGGACCCTGGAACGTATCATTCTGAGCCATCCCTCTCCTAGCAGCAACCAAAGCCATGTTCTCTGACTGAACTCCATTAGCTACCCCTTTACCACCATCAAATTGTTGAACCAGGGAATAAGCTTTGTTGAGTGTAGGCAAGGGATCTGTTGCCAGAATATTGTTGCAGACAGATTCATATCCTTCTCCCAAACCGACCAAGAATTGCATTAAGCGATTCCTCCCTTCGGATTCAAGAACTTTCTTTGCCAATTGACAGGTGCAGGCCGCCATAGCCCCACATTCACAGCTAGCACTACCTTCCACACTTTGCAATTCATCCCAAACCCGCTTGAGTTTATTGAAATATTCAGCTATGGTCTTATCCCCCTTCGTAATGTGAATCAATTCTTTCCTTAATTGAAAAATCAAAGGGGCGTTCGATTGACCAGCCCAGAAAATTCGAACCAGAGAACTGGAATGCCAGCAATTGCGCTCCAGGATTATCCGAATTGGCCAAAGCAAGAGGATCATTCATGTTTCCATTCGAATTTCCGTTCAATTGAACCCCTCCACCTCCAAGAACTCCGGAAAGACCTTCGTCCGCCATTGAACCTTCGCAAATCGCTGAAATCACCAAGAAACAGCTAACCGGACTCGCACCAAGCGAGATTCGCACACAGCGAGATCGAAAACCACAATCAAAGCCTCAATTGCTCTGATACCATGTGAAGCTTTACATTGAACCAAAATCAGAGAGAAAAGAGAGTTTCTACAGATCAAGGTAAGGGAAGAAGAAGCTGTTAGTTTGGTTGTTAGGAGGCAGGAGTATTTATAGACATCTCCCACTGATTTCTCCTAATTATAAAACTTAGCCACAATACTTTAACTTAAGTATGATACCCTTAGGACACTAGTCTCATTACATTTCTAATTGAGATCTCTACAAGTGAGCTTTTACACTAAGTGTGGGCCGGCCTCAAACTTTAAATTATTTTCTTTTTGGTAGAAGCTCAAACTTTAAATTGTGGGAATGAACTTTTATCATATAAAAATCGATTGTGCTCAAATCTTTAGTGAAAATGTACTAAAATATGGATTTGCTTGATTGGTGTACGTGGACGAAGCTCAAAGCTTCAATTTAGTACAAAAGATTTGATTTATGAAGCTTAGAAGGAATATGAATTGGTAGCAAACTCCTTTACTTGCATTGGTGGCCATTGGAATTTCCCTTTGAATTGCTATCACTTTATCTGCTCTTACTTTTCCTTTGGCCTTCGAGACTTGAGATTTATGGGAAAAAAAAAGGCAAAGAATCAAAACTTTATTTCATTTTTCCTTTTATTTATGTATAAATTATAAGAGAGGCCTAATTAAGAATGATGATCTCCACTCTCACAAGCAATGTTCTAAAAGACGCTTGGCGGATGCTTGAAGGTAAGGTATCATTAAGCGCCAAGACGGTCTGGCGGCCTTATTGGCGGATTCTTGGCGGATAAAACGTTTTTTTGGTTATTTTCTTATATTTAACTCTTGAACATGTTTAAAACTCATATAATGTAATAAAATATGCATTTTTAAAGTCATTAACATCTTTAAATAAAAAAAACATGATACAAATCAAATAAACATCATGATCATTTTAACCGTTGTTAGACCCAAACATAAAATCAAATATAAAATCTCATAAACATGTTTAAATAAACATCGTAATCCATAATTTCTACATTAACAACATAAAACAACAAAAATCGATCTCAAATTCAAAACAAATAGCCAAAAGTGTCAAACGCCAAGAAACGTCAAGCACCTTGGCGGTGTCTTGGCGGCTAGCCTACGCCAAGTGTCTTGGCGGTGTCTAGGCGGACGCCAATAGCGTTTTTTAGAACAGTGCTCACAAGGAAACCCAACCAATTCTAGGCAAAGCGTACGCTGCGTATGTATATAGGAAAGGAGCATTTTCTAAGTATAATACTCTTTTGATAATTAATGTAAATAAAAAAAATTTGTTTGTAAAGAGGTGTTTTAGTATAAATTATAGTACATAAATTCATCATAAATTTAAATTTTTTAGAAATTTAAATTTTAAAACACTGATACAAACATGGTAGCAGAGTAAAACTTTTATGTTTGTATTTAAATTTAATAAGAGTTTAATATATAAGTAGGAAATAAAATAAGATTATTACAATTACATTTTATGAAGTTATATAAAGAATTTAATGTCATTTATTAAAAAATTATTAGCTTAAACATATATAAAATTCTTTGATAATCGAAAATTGATAGACCCGTGTAGCACGGGTAGTCCACTAGTTTGTATGTATATTTTGCAACTTTGATGAACCCATGATTTGGTCAAACCATATTAATTATGACAAGCTGAGGAGAAGAGGAAGAGCGGAAAGAAAGGTGGTCAAATTTGATCATGTGGTCCACATTACCACTAATCTACAATTATCCTAAAATATTAGATGAATTAAGATGCTAAGTGTAGTCAAACACATGAGGCCAATTAATTCCTTAATCATGATAATCCAACACCTTGGAAATAAAGCTCCTTACAAATATAACATCTTAATTAGCCCAAAGTATATTTTAATGACATATTTTCAACTTGGAATTACAAATTCAATTGAACTCCGTCCGTATAATATATCGATCCATATTACTTGGATCTGAAATTGTTCAAATATAAATCTATCTCGATGGGAGAATAATTTAAATTATGTCAATTACGGGTTTGTTTATTATACAGAATGACATTCTTTATCATGGCATCACAACCTAAATTAATTGTAGCTAAAATCTACAAAATTAAATTAAACTAAAATTTACCATCACTAAAATTAAACTACTGAAAATCATAGTAAACTGCTAAAAAAAACTCATAATAAAAACGACTTTTTATTCTCGCGTTTCTATATTGTGTTTATTTATCCATTCTCAAACGACACAAATAAGTGATGTAAGTATGTAGTTTTTATTTCGAAATAAGTAATGTAAGTAGTTTGTGTTGAGTCGGACCAAGCTCCTAGTTGATGTTGAAATAAGTGATGCCTTATGCCTACAAAGTATTAAAGTATAGAGCTTATACACATTATTTGATTGACAGCAATTCAAGCTGCATATATAACAGGAATCTTTTTTTGGTGTATTATAGCAATAGGCCCATATCATAGACTTACTTGCACACTGAAAATTTACAGTCAATTTCTATCCGAAATGCAATACAAAATCAATCAATCTCTGTCTCTATGTACTACTTAACTTGTATGAAGAGCTATAAAAGTTACCCATGGATTATGGATATGATAAAAAGATAAGATGATTGTCATTTCGGCATATGTTCCAAGAAATTCGTTTGTGCTGTTACCATTGTGACATTATCCGATTTATTAGATATTCTATGGTACGAAAAATATATACGTAACTCGAACTGATCATACGCATGTGTTATTTATTTATTAATAACACGCGTCGTTGTAATTGGCCAATGAATAAATATCACCGCTCAAATTATAACATAACGCGCATATTCGAATAAAGCACATATTCTCTAATTCAGATTTATTTTAAAAGTTAGATAATGGATTGTCAATCATATGAATGTTATATATAAATTTATGCATCGAAATTAAGTTTCGTAATTGTAAGAGGTCGAAAAAATCAGCAGACACTGGATAAAAGAAGAATGAGTAAAATTTGGGGTTGTAACATGAGTTGTTAAAAGTAGACCAAAGTACATAAATATAGACAATTAGCATGTAGAGGTGTTTAATCAAGATGGCCTTTATATATAACAAGCTATTAGCTAGCCCACAAACAAAACCTCTCTTTAAAAATGACTTTAGTGTCTCTCAATCTCTTACTACCAGGTAAATACCAGCTTGTGGCGGTGCTCTTTGGGACACATATTTTATATTATTATTTTTATTATTGATGGGATTTATAATGTCGCACTCTATCATGACAATTAGATTCTAAGTAATTTGTACGTGATGTCCTATCGTGTTTGCCGTCGCTTGGATAAATTTTGGATGTACGATCGACACTTGAAGACTCGTGAGATAGTTCAAATCTGAGGTCATTCATGTGTTGTTTCTCCCGTTGGTGATCACTTTTGATATCGGCGTTTCTTCTTCAGCTTCAATTTGTGATGTCTTTTTTACTGTTCGGTTGCTTTTCATGATGGTCTGCTCATCTACCGATTTTTCCGGTCTCTCAGTACATTAGACAGGGATATGTAATGTACTGAATCCTTACTTGTATATATAAAAAAAAGATTCTAAGTAATTTGTACCTGCTTAGTAAGTAGGTACAAATTTTGGTTTAATTTTTTGAAAACTTCAAAATTTTCTTGCCATGTTTTAATGTAGGCGATACTATTTCATATGGGCTGATCACATGGGCTATCTTATTCCCTTTTATTTATCAAAAGCCCATTTGGGCTTTTATGGGCCTCACTGCCGGTTTGTTAATTACCAGCGAGCCAGGTCCAGAACATGAAATTTTTGTGCATGTATGTGTGTTTATTTTAATGAGTTAGGACTTAGGAGGGCATCAAAATCGATCCAACCATCTTTAAGGACGAGAGTAACAAGATAGCTTTTTGGTGGGATGCAATGCCATTTGGTTGGAGAAGATGATGAAGGAAAGCAATTTTGTCCGCGACTTTAGTGACTTGTGTGAAAATAGGGCCAATTTGATCCTCCTCGAACCGAAAGAGGGGAGGCATGAATATTCAAAATGACAAGATCGATCTCCAGCACAATCACCTATTACACTTTTTCTGCTACACTCTCTAATACACTTCTTAAATTGATCTAAATTATGAATTAAATTATGAAACCCCATCTTAGGTTTAAATTTATATATAAATCCTAAGTGGTTAACCCATGAGATTGAACTTTTTATTGTCAAAGTGAAAGATACAAATTCCAGCCTATTTGATTAATAACTGAAGGTTTATATATTTTGCAACACTAGTTTTGTGGTTGAAAACCTAGCCTTTCCCTAATAGGAGGTATGGACCTATGGTCATACATAATCAAAGTCACATATATACAGCCAGCTTATTGTTAAAACCATGAGTTCAGTTGGTAAAGATGGTATCTCTCATGCTAAATGTAAGAATAATTCTGCCTTTAGAACTGCTGCTGAATTGGGTTATAGCCATTTCCGTAGATTAATTGTACTAAGGATGAACCCAAACCATTCCTGATAAGATGCTTATGCATATAAGGAGTGATAATCACCACACGGAAACACCCTCTCAACTTTGTTGGGAAAAGGGTGCGTACTGCTAGACCCAGACCCTGCTTGGTGGCACGATATACTGGGATGATTGTTGTTATTTAGCTATTTGATTCATATTCAAATTCAAAAGGACACTGATTTGGTTTTCCTTGTATTCGAGGATCAACTAATAGCTCTCCGGAGTGCCAACAGAACAAGCATTGCTCATGCTTGAGATCCAATATGTACAAAAATAAGCCTTAGATTGGTTAAAACTTACAAGGCTACTAGATGATGATGATGATGATGATGATGATGATGATGATGATGATGATGATGATGAAAGACATTTCTCGCATTCGAAATCTACAAATTCGAATTAGAACTCAACATAAAGCTTCCTCTGGCCCTCGGAGTCTGCCATCCTTCCTCGAATAACTGCAATATTGGATACAAGCTCTCTTCAATGCCAGTCTCTTTCTCTTCTCCACCATGATCCTGGCTCGCCGAGTTCCATCTCATTCTTCTTCTTCTCCGCGAGCCTTTCTGATCATCATCTCCTCCCACTTTACCAGCTGAAGAAAACTCCTCATTTTCCGCCATGGAGTAGGAATCAGCCTCGCTTTCCTTCTCCTTGGTGTTCTTCAGTGCCCCAATTGTCAACACAACAATCATCCAATTCAACCAACTAATCCCCCAAAACACCGCTTGCTCCAGCAATGGCACTCGATGAAGCATCAAAGGGATTCTGTTCATCAGGCCATCGAGTTTTTCAGGCAGCTGTTCGACAAGAAAGACCGCGCTATCCACGAGATCGAGCACACGATAACAAGACGGAAATCGCGAGCTTGTGATCATCATAACAGCCAATAAGTGGTCGTCTATGATGGAGAGGAAAGCAAGCAAATAACACAGCAATGCGTGGATCGTTGGATTCAGAAACGATCCCCGATCGGCTAGGGTTCTTGTTAGGGAACCGAGCGGTCCGTAGATTCCTAGGGTTCTTGCGCAGATGATATGAGCAATGGCTAACACCGCGATACCACAGGTGTGCAGAGGACGTCGCCTGGTGTATGCCGTTGTGTATGCGGCGTCTTCCATTTGCGCTTAATCCTGTCGATTCGCAATGAATTTCGTTGAGATTTTGCGATTGATTGCGAAATCAGCATCAATTGAGATGTTTAGGGATTGAATGAAATACCTTGAACTCCAGATCTAGGGTTTTCTGCAAACCGAAAGCGACAAGCACGATCTCTCTACGATGAATCAATCGTACTGAATCCATTGAGACATTGAAAGAGAGAGCGAGAGCGAGAGCGAGAGAGGATTGAGGACATTGATTGCGTTGAATTTGGGCGCGGGATTGAGGTCTGTTGCATCATAAATCAAGCGTCAATTTCGCTTAACGATCGATTGTTGCAACGCTTTGGGAAATGTAACGGCTATTTTCGTACAATTATAATCTAACGTTGAATTCCCACCAAAAAAAAAAAAAATCTAACGTTGAATGTGCCTTACAAATTTATGCCCTAATACATAGGATAATAAATTAACATGGGCAAGGTTTATATATTAATTTTTTTCCCTACCAAATAAATTAACACGGGCAAGGTTTAAATAATCCAACTATTAGAGGAGTAATAAAAGTTATTTTCACCTTTACATTGTAAAATAAAAAAAACCAACCTTAGGAGGTTTTCCGACCATAAATCAGACAAAATACGCTAACATAAAATTGGTTTAATGTTATCATTCTCATTAGAATAGCTCAATATCATCCAAAATATACCACCATCTTAATATCACCGATTATATGTGAGTGTTTTTTTTATCGGATTTATGATCGGAAAAAAAAAGAGTTGAATACTCTGTTACCATCTTTCTAAAGTTGAACAAGATGTTTTTTACCACCTAAAATTGAGTTATTTTAATTAGCTTTGCCTTATTTATTTATTTAATGAAAAAAAATCGGTGGATCACATTATAGAATCTCGCAACACTTGTATTATTACTAAAATTTAGGTCATAGGTTAGAAAAATCGTTTATTATCTGAAACGGTAAATATATATAGCAAAAAAAAAGGGTTAAATAACCGAAGATGTCTATGACGGATGTCAAGATGAAGACTTTTTTTTTAGATTAGTAAAAAAGTCTTAGTACTTGATCAATGAACATTACATGTTTACAAGAATATGAGGATACTCAACAGGGAAAACCCAGCAAATCAGTAAATCAGTAAATCAGACAAGAAGCTGTTAATCTAATTAGAATCTGTATTTGGGAGCAGTTAGAGAGTGATTTTCAAGCTTCATTTTTCCATACTTCTTGTAACAGTTGGTATCTAACAACACTTCTTCCCCCCTTCCCTTGAGGCATCCAGTTTGGTTCAGAGGAAGCTGAACAAATCTGGATGTTCTCCACCTTGATCAGACCTAACGGCGAGTTCATCTTCTCAAGATCATCATCACTGTTGTATGACTTTCTAAGTATAGAGGACGATCCGCCTTTTTGCTTATCTTGCTTCCCTGGCTCTCTTATCATGCTTGAGAGCTGATCAACTGGCACCGGCAAGTAGTACACAGGATTCGCTTTACAAGGGAAGCTGTTAATGGCCTCTTTTGCAGCCCCAACCTGGTCCTGCAACTCAAAAGGACTTTAACTATGTGTGTTTCCCCGAGAAAAAGAAACTCGGGACAATGTGCTGTAGGAGACAATTAATCATCCTAGATAGACCGATAAACTGGAGTAGGGCTTAGGTCAATTTATCTATAACAACTTTTATGTATAGATGATTTTCAAAGGTTTATTATCAATGGTTTTTATATCTATAATAAGAAATCCTAGCTGCAGAGATGTTTAGCTGTGTTTTCTGTGCAGTTCTTGCCAGAACACAGAAATCCTTTGTATCTCTCGTTCTTATGTCTTTCTCTCATTCAGAAATTCACAACACAAAGTTAACTGGCTTAAAGATGAAACTCAATTATTAAGCTCAACTAACCTCGAAATCCAAGGCCTCAAGAAGTGAATCAGGGATTGGGGCAGGGGAGAAGTCGTCGGGAATGAAGGTGTTAAGGACTCTTTTGATTAATGGAGCACCGAGTAGAGGGCATACCTTCAAAGCACAACAGTTCAAAATCAGAATAGGAGAATCATCTGTTCTTGGAGTTGAGCAGCTAAACAAGTTCTTGCCTCTTTTCTTGTTGATCCATCCGAAAGCATTCCTAGCGGCAGCATCATAAGATCGCTCAAAGCATTAAGGAGACGGAAAGCCTTAAATGGTACAACCTCTTCCTTTCTCTTGTTCTCATCTGATTCATTGTCGTCTTGTGAATCACCGAAGAAGTCAGTAAGCCATCTGGACCAGCTTCCCACCTGGGTTTCACAAGAAACCTTAACTATTCCTGTATTTTTACATTCCATAAACACAGTACGCCTTAAGATGGTATGTTACTTACAGCATTTTTAAGCTGAGCCCCAGCCCCAAAGCTTGATTTTCCAGAAGGAATGGGAAGGACTTTAGGATCAGTAATGGGGTCAGAGATTGGATCTGTTGGCATCTCTTCGTCTGAGTCACGAAGAACTGCATTGAACATTGCAACGTCGAGTCTATTGACTAACTGCTCCATCACCTGCACCACATATCCAAAGTAGATTTGCAACAGTTAAAAACATGTGTTTTTCTTCTTTAGGCGAATGAAATTGCATTGCAGCAATACCGATTTAGACGACATTGGCAAGCAGCCACAATCATGGCCAGCTGCTCGAAGAGGGCATAGCCTTTCCCACGCGTCCTGAAAGGCTTTCTTCCAAAGATCAATGGAGAAACTTCCTTGCTCCTGATCACCCAATCCAAATCTCCATGCTTGCGTTTTCCTTGCAGCTCGTCGTCCTTTCTTCTTTGTAGGTATTGTCTGCATATGAGGAGTGAAACTCTGCCACCACAGCGACTCTATCATCCGCGAGAAAATCCAAGCTTCTAACTTCTCCAAAGCCATGATGAGTGTTTGTGGCTCCTCCCATTCATCTTCAGTCTGTGATTGTGATTGTGATTCTTTTTTGTTGTTCTGTTGGGACTTCTTATCGCTTTTATTCTTCACCTTTCCCTTCAGCTCAGTGGAAGTCACGGAAGGAGGAGGAGGTTCGTTGTTTATCTGGCTGGCAATTGCCCTTAGCATTATGGAATTCGACAGCCAGAATGTCAGCCTGTACTGAACACACAATGGAGAGTTACTATAAACCTTTTCGCTTCCAGGTAAAGAGAAGACGAAGAAGAAGAAAATAACCTTGAGACATCGTTACCACATGCCTTGGAAACCAAAACGAGGCCTGAGACGATTGTTCTAGCCGCGCTAGCCCTCTTTGCAGCAGACCCTGCTTTGCAAGCATGCTGATAAAATCTAGAGAGGCGGCGAGCTGGGGAGTGAATTTTCCTTGTGGAATTCACATGTTCAACTACTGCTGAGTAGAGTGACACTTCAATGGCAGCTGATTCCTTCAGCTCTTCTTCAAGCATCTCCAATTTCGCTTCCCACTCGCTCTTCTTCTCAGCTTTCCCACTCTTCTTTTCTTTCTTGATTTCGCTCGTTTCTTGAACTTTAGTTTCCATTACTTTAGTAGTTTCTACTGGAGCCTCCTCCTTAGCAATGCTGGTTACAGTTGAGGTGTCCAAGGGCTGATTATTGACGCTGATTGGCGCGCTAATCTGGAGAGAATCGGAAGGAAGCCTAACGGATTTCATATGCTTTAGCCCATTGAAATCAAGCCCTTTTCGGCCAAACTTGAGCGTGCTACTTCTTGAGGTGGATTTCTGCTTCGTAGCTATTTCCGAGAACTTGCTGAAGACATCTCTTTCAGGTGGGGCAGCACTCGGTTTAACACCATTCCATTCCTCATTTCCGATCTCTACATGATCATTCTTCACTTGTGTGTCAGCAGGAACATTCCAAGTGCCAATTGTAATCTCCTTTGAGATAGCTTGATCCTGTTTTCTTTGATTGTCATCTGTACCGTTGGATTGCGTATTTCTCGGGCTTAAGCTTTCCGAATTGAGACCCACCTATCATTTGAAAGTTTGGTTCAATCTCAGTACTTGAATTCATAGGTAGGACTAAAATGATAGCTAAATCAACACATACCGCGACGAAATTGAGGACTTCATCCATCTGAAAATGGGAACTCCTAGAGGCATCCGAAGCAGAAGGGGTCCTGGAGGAATTAGAGGTCCGTTCATCATCATCTGTGAGAAGCTCAGAGTCATCGTCGCATTGCTCACTCATCAACCTCAAGACGGACTCTATCCCCTCGTTGTCGAAAGGCTGGATCTTAACACACAGAAATGTAGGAGTCATACCCTTGGTAGTCTTCTTCATGGTTATAGGAGCATTGATTGTCTCACCCTCCTTGATGATCCCGTACTCAGCAAGATTGATAGTGACTGATCCGAGGAGCTGGCCTTTCACCGCCTTATCCTTGCGAGGCTCGTACAAGTGGAACTCCAAGTAGTTCTTTTGGAAGCCCTCATTGGGTTTGTTCTTGCTGGATGTGCACAAAGAGACAGGCAGCTTGAAGAACTCGTTGAACTCAATCTTTCCGCCTTCGAACCCATTGAGAGATGGCACTCCTGGAGGGAGGAACCCCGTGTTCTGCTCTCCGTTCTCCCATTGGATCATCACAGTTTGAACTGAACACAAGGGTATTGAAGGCGGCCATGGCTTGATCTCTAGGACACTTACAATGTAGTCTACTTGGACTGTGATTCCCTTCTTCTTCTTCAACCCGAGCACCATCTCTTAGACAGACAATCCAATGACCCTGCCACGACAAAATGAGCATGTCACATATGTCAATACAACGAAAGATGAAGCCGGGAATTGTGTGCAAGAAGCCAAATGAAAGGAAAGATGCAAAATAAATGTTTACCTTTGAGATGATGAACTAACTTTCCCGGGGAAAAAAACAGATTGGGGTGATTCTTAATTCATCACAGTAGCCATGGCTGATGAAGAAAAGGAATGTGTGGTTTCTATGAGACAGACAGATATGAAAGTCAAAACAACTAAAAAGGTAATTGAAAAGACAAAAAGGGTTTCCAGAACCAAGCCAAAAGGGCCGTTATCCCCGCAATTGATTGTGCTCTCCACAATCCACACACATTCATGCTGCATCGCACGCTCATCAATTATTTATTTTTTGGGTGTTTTGATCTAAACACTTTTAAGGTGCTTCAAGGGATTGATAAGTTGTTTATTCTAATATGAGTTTTATGTATAATATAATACGGAGTAACAATAATAAAGTGTATTTTAAAAATAAACCATTTGAAAAGTGATGAGAACTAAAATTTGGATCTCCAAGCATTGATTCCACTTGGATTAATACTTAATTCTATAAAAAGGGTCGGCAAGGGCAGACCCACATTACTGCAACATTGAAGCACCCACGTCGAGTTTTAATGCCTCTGCACTTCTGCAGCATATAATTAGAGTACCCTTTCTTCCATTAACTTTACAAGATGCTTACATATCTACCAAACTACTGTAACAATAAAATTGGAAATTTCAGTATCAACTCTCAATCTTTCATTTTCACGTGGTAACGCTCAGTCTTTTACTACACTTGTTTCACTTACAGCAATCATCTGGAGTACGACTGACATTTCCTGCCCTTTTGAATGGGGCCATTAAAGCAAGCTCAGATGCATCTACTGATCTCCTGGAGCTTTGGAGGGTAACTGCATATAAAAAACTGCTCATAAGATAATCTGATAAATATGCAAAAAATCAAGAATTTGCATTTTAAGCCTGTGAAAAAGTTAGGAATCGCACCAGGAAAATGTCCAGAAAGGAAACCATATAGGCAAACCATTGCAAAACATTTTGAAGTAACAGTGCCTAATCACTCACAACCATAGATAAGATAGGTGTTATTTGACCAAAAAGGTTCATAAAGTGACGTGTTTCTATGATCTTCTCCTTGCCAGGACATGGAGGAAACACATAATTATCTACTTTGCAACAACCCTTTTACCAAACGAGGGTCTGAAATTAGTACAGTTGTAGCTGACACATCTTAAAGACAAATAAATGCCTCGTCGATAGATATACTGGGGCTACCTCCCATTATACTGTGACAATTGCTCCTTATCCTTTATACTGTATCTATTATTCAGCATCTGAATTAGGAGCCAGCCAACCTATACAGAATAGGAAGCAAAACCTTCAGATTCTGATATGCTAATCCACCTAAATATTTGCAAAATTCAATCATCAGCGGGGGGGAAAACATATTTGATTAACTAATTAGTTTCTTCTCTCTGGATCTTTTATATATGGAAGTGATTAGATTATAAGCAGTTCAGCACAATAAAACCAAAAACATGGCAATCAGTATCGCAAAGATTTTTGCTGATATCAAGCCTCTATGCGGTGCGAAGGAAACCAAATAGATGGGTATCATAAATTTATCTTGTCAGCAGGATAAATGGTATAAGACCCACATAAGACCAAACATATTCAGATATCCAAAAAAGACGCAAGATAAGGAAAGTGTAAGGTTAAAAAAGAAGGGATGACAAACAACCTGCAATGAATAATCTTGATCAGTAGCCTGCAGTGACTCCCTTTCTGCGTGGTCATTGATCCTTCTCTCGAGCTCTGGCCTGAAGTGTCTAAGAAGACCCTGAATTGGCCAAGCAGCAGCATATCTGCTTTGTCAATTCTTGAAGCAGGTCAATCTCCTCCAGCTTAGCATTACCGACTTCCAGTCTCTCCATCATCATCCATAACCACCCAGTTCCTTCCCTACAAGGGGTACATTGTCCACAACTTTCATGCTTGTAGAAGTAGGAGAGTCTTGCAATTGCATCTCGACGACAGTTGATTTGTCCATGACAATAACAGCTGCAGTCCCCAAACTTGACTGACTGGACAGCCTTGAGAGCATCATAGTCCATGAGCACATCGGTTTGTTATGGAAAACATGCCCTAAAGTAAAAAAAAATGAAAGTGTTACATATTAACTTAATCTACAAGCCTAAACCAATTCCATCAACTCTCAACCCAATCCCGATCAGAAAACCCTAAATAAATCCGGAACGTTCCACTCGTGCCGCACAGAAATCAACACCTATCTCTCAAAATCGACCAAAATCAATAATTCGTAGAGGAAATTGACATTTCCGGATCCACTTCAAGCAAAGCCATACATAAACACGGCATGAAATTTGGAGTTCTTAGCATAAAAAAATCATAAAAGACTGAAAATACACTTACACAAAGCAAATTGAAATTCATACAGGGAGAGAGAGAGAGTGAGAATCGGAAAATTGACTGCGTACCATTGCAGCAAGCTCGGCCTCTAACAGCGATTTAGCTGACTAATGGTTTAGTTTAGTTCACTGGCTTCCTAGCTCAAGTGTGAGTGGTTAGTTTAGTTTCATTGTCAACCATAGCGCGGAGCAACACAACAAAGAGAAAGGCAACTGCTAGACATTACCACACAGCTTGCCCACTTCTTACAAAAAATAAAAATAAAAATTGTGCCTCCAAATGACTTGATCACAAAGGATAATAAATCTTATGGAGTCTAAACAATTAAAACTGCAAATATAATCAATAAACAATCATCTTTTTCTTCGACTACTAGGGATCGTTTGGTATGGAGGTATGGATATGAGATATGGGTATAGGAGGGTCCATATCCATATCGGGTGTTTGGTAAAAAGAGATATGGATATCTGATATACGGATTGGGCTTTTATTTTGGCGTTCAGATATTTGAAAAAATTGGGGCATATCACGCAGGCTCTCCTCTCCTCTCGCTCTCCGTCGCTTCTTCTCTGGAGTTCTTGCTTCCTCTTCATCGCTGCTGCTCCTCCATAGGCGAGGTATGTACCTCTTCTCTCTTTCTCTCGTTTTCGTTTTCCTTGTCTTTTTTTCCCTCTTCTCCTTAAATTAGATATGGGTTGTTGTTTTGATTTTCGATCTAGGGTTAGTGTCAATCTAGGGTTTTTGTTTTGGTTCATCTCAGGTCGATAAAGGGTTTATATAGTGTCGATCCTTTGTTAAGATGCAATGGGTGAACATTTTTTAGGGAGATTTTTGTGATGATGGGGCAGAAATCCGGTTTGTTCAACTCTATGGGTTTTCATGAGTTCAGAGTCTTCATTTCCAAGTGTATGATGCTTTTATGTCCCTAATGATGATTGTGTTTTTGTGAAATGCAAAATTCTAGAATACTTGGATACTTATTGAAACACACTTTCATGAGAATGCTACTTGAGATAGTTATAAAAATGTTTGTTATTGATAGTTGTAGTAGTTAACTTGTGCTATATTTTGTTTCTTTGTCGTATAGAAATGGACACATTTGAGCTTGATTTGATAAGGAGAAAGAAGGAAAGGAAAAAACTCGTGCATGCAACAATCGCACTTCTCATGAAATTGATTATGCTTATTAGTGAGAGAGTTAGTGAACAAGTTTTTCAAATTAAGGAAGTACAAACACATAAAAAGGATAAGATGATTCATAGATTGGCCAACCTAAATAGGTTGATTAGAGATAGTGATGTTATATGTAAGAAGGAGCTTCGTGTCAATAGAGAAACTTTTGGAGTGCTATGTAGAATGGTTCAAGATATTGGGGGATTGCGTAGAACAAAAAACATGGATGTTGAGGAAATTGTTGCAATGTTTCTGTATACATTGGCTCATCACAAAAAAAATAGGTCAATAGCGAATTACTTTCTAAGAAGTGGTGAGAGTGTGAGTCGCCAATTCAATCTTTGTATTCGTGCGGTTCTAAATTTGCACAATCACTTGTTCAAGAAGCCTACACCAATACCCGAGGATTGTGAAGATGGTAGATGGAAATCAAGGGTCATTTGAGTACCATAGCTGAAACCATGTTGAGATCTGACAATCGCGATGAGTTAGTATCGACACAAAAGAAGATGTTGCTTTCCGAGATATCCATGTTGCCAGGAATTTCTGAGATGGATGCGGTTGATGCTACTAGAGTTATTTCGAGGTCCCCTAGCGAGCTTGATGCATTCTACAGCTGCCCAAATGATCATTGGAAGATGTTGTACGTGCAAAGCATTATTGTTCGACTCCATGGTTCTGCAGGGGCTGCTGGACTGTAGAGGGTACAAGGGTGGTTTAGAAGTGTGTTTGCAAGGCCATTTTTGTGGCATTTTTTGAAAAAGTGTATGCCTAAACATTCATCAAACATGCAAGGCAACTTGCCTATTAGTTTTTTGCACATGTGGTAACGTTTCATGTTGGTAGGTTGGCAAAACACTTGGGTACTTGCAACATACAAGTATGATATTGCAAATCTTCTAGTACTTTATGATATTTCAATCTTATGTTACTTGCATTATTTTTTTTATTATTATTGTTGGTAGTTTAGGTTCATTATATAACAATTTTATTCCTTTTTCCAAATCTCATATCAATCTGATATTTGATATCTGGTTCCAAACAGCACATATGAGATATCAGATATCAGCTTCATACCCATAGATTGATACCCATATCCGATACCCATATCGGATATCTGATATACACATGGAACTACTAACTCATATCAATGAGAAAAAAATATTGGAACTTGTCATTTACCGAAAAAGAGTTCTAAGGCGATGCCTGGAAATCAATCGCAGTCAATTTTTATCCCAAAACAGATAAAGAAGTGAATCAATCAATCAAGAAACCCTAGAAATAAAACCAGCGGGATGAGAAATTGAAAAGGGGATCAAACCTTTGAATTGTGGGAGGCGATTTCCGACGGATGCACTTAGAGGGGGTTTGGAAGTGGATGGGATACGGTGAGGACCGGCCGATGGGGACGAAGATGATGGCCGGCCTACTGATGATGGGAGGCGGCACCCAGTGTTTCGTCCATAGCCAGAGACCCAGACTCCCAGAGTGAAGGCAGGTACGAGGATACGAGGAGGGTGGCAGTTTTCTAAATACATTCAAATCAAAGGGTAACATAGGAAAAAAATGTTACTATTTCTAAGCCCCTCCCCTCTTTTTACACGGAGATTGTTTTTTTTTTTTTTATGACGTAGGAAAAAAATGTTACTATTTCGGACACGTGACCCAGTCGACAAGAGCTACGGACCAGGTAAACCGGCTTCGGTTCGACCCACTGGAAAGGAGTGAGGCAAACCTTGGATTTTAATCCAAGGAAAAGGGCGGAGGTAGAGATCGAACCCGAGACCTCCTGACATCCTCCTACTCCCCACCAGTGAGCCACCCCGACTGGGGTTATATGCACCAATGTTAAGTGCTTGTATTTTAATGGACTGATTCTAGATCCGTTTTAACTTTAGCACAATATATGTCCATTAATCCTTGCAAGTCGTATGAAAAATACACGGATTAATTTAGGATACGTCCGTTGTAAAAAAAAACATTTCAAATGATAGATCATTGATCTATCCTAATAAATTAAAACGCAAAAAAAAAAAAGGAAAGAAAGAAAGAGAGTAAATTTTTTTTAAAAACAAAAAAAGGAAAGAAGAAAGTTTAATTTTTTTACAACTTGCAATGATTATTGAACAGAAGTTAACCTATGAATGAAAGGGATCCTTAATCCATCTGTATGAAGTGCATATAACTCATGCACTGGGTGTATATAGCCACCCCGTTACTATATAGGATTGAAAGAAGATATCAATAAACATGAAATGACCAGGCTCGGCCCAAGGTGGTAGGCCAGAGAGACGACGACCTAGGTTCCATAAATTTTAGGTCCATAATAAGTAAATTTATAGTAGTAAAAATATATTTACAAAGGCTAAACAAATAGCCTAAACAATCAATCGGTATATTTGTACTACATGGTTGCAGAATTTAGGCTCGGCCTTAATTTCTATTTTACCCAAAGGACATATATTAAGAATTATAGGCGATATTAAGGATGTATTATGAATAATCTTTAAACTTCAAAAGCCTCTTTGATAAAGAGAGCACTCATTGCTCTCAAACCCAACTCTGGCTTTATAATCTTCAACCAAATTGCTTACTACTGTAGTAACTACCTTTTGCAGATTCGAGTTCATCATCTCTTCCAATTTTTTTTTTTTCCCAAATGAAAAGTAACTGCCAATCAGCCATTTCTTTTCTTAAACATGTGCAATGGCCACACCCATTCCTATCTTGAATAATTTTTAATTTTAACTTAGAATCTAACATCAATTGAGCTTGAAAAATCAGGCTACATTACTTTACTAGACAAATGGAATTCAAAACTAACAAACTATATAATACTTGAAGCATTTTCATCTACAGCATCAGGGTGTGATGATCCAAGAGCTTAAATCTAACAAGAACACGAACTCAATCGACAAACAAGACGAGCAACGTATTGGATCTAAGTTTAGATGTTGGTGAAGGACGTGTTTCAAACCGACGGGAAGAACTTGTTGAGATTGAATGGCAAGGAGTAGAACTCCTCACTTCGAGCGTCTGTCTTGAAAGATCGGAATCTTTCCCACCACAGCATTCCCCTGTCCTTCCTTGATGCAGTATCGTTCTTCAGCAACGTCACGTCCAGGAACATGGCCAACACTCCCGCTACAAATGCCTTCGACGAGAATGGCACGTTGATCATGTCATTGAACTGAAAATTTTCAATACCAAATGTATATCATGCCATTAGCCTATATGAATTAACTTGAAAAGGAAGAGCTCTTGTGAAAACAGAGCAGCAATTACCCATCTTGCGTGTGTGTGAACCGGACCATATCCATGGATCACCGTGTACTCGTTGAAGTACTGTGGGATAGACAATCCCATGAAGATGGAGAAAGCTAAGATGAACTTTGTCCGAAAGTGGTTCAGGTTGCAGAACTGCAGGAAGCCTAGACCAGCTGAACCTGCACCGAAATCAACAAAGCAAGTTAACATAAGAAAAAAAACACCATTGTCACAGGAAAGATTGTTCGTAAGTCAGGTTAGATCGAGAACTTACCAACATACGCAAACAAAAGGCAGTATAGCGCTGCTATGATTGGAGCAGGAATGGATGCAACAATGGCTCCGAATTTTCCTGAAAATTTTACACAAACCGAAAAGCACATGTTTACTAGGAAGATATACAAAAAGTTAGTGAATTCAGAACTCAGAAGTATATATGTGTTACTAACCGAGTATAGAAAAGAAGATCATAAAGCCAGCTGCTATTTGGACCACCCTTCGGCTACCAACCTTCGTCAATGCTAGCAAGCCAGCATTCTCCCTGAAAGATAACAGGCCAAGTTAATTTGAGGAGATGCATCATATGGCAAGAAAAAACCAAATTTTGCTTGTATAGTTGTGAAATGAAATGATCTAGGCTTGTACACTGATACTGATGAGCCGTTTCCTGTTCCGAAAATTCCAGAGAAGAGGATGCCTACACCCTAAAGTAAAGCAGTGCAGTGATTAACAAGAAAGGAATAGCAGAAAATGCAACCATGGAGAAAATGTTAAGCCTTTTTATATGTATGAATTTACCTGCCAACCGATGCCACGGCTAAGAATGGAGGGTGGCATAGGTGTTGCACTTGCGTATCTTGCAACAGCGATGAAGGAGCCAGTAGACTGTCACACAAGAATTTGTGGTTAGTGTAGCTGATGAACATATACCGAGCAGCAAACAGAAAAGGTAGAAACCTCCACAAGAGCGACGAATGTTGCAGCCATCATTGCAAAGCATTCACCAGCATCAAATGTTGGAGCTCCCCATTGGAATGGATAAGGAACACTTATCCTATACACAAATGCACGCGACATGAACATCTTATGTTACTAATCAAAGTACATTCAGAGTTCAGTGTTAGGAGAAAGGGTGTTTACCATGGTGCAGAACCAATAAGTCCAGCACGATCTGTTCTGCAACTTAGCTGCGTATTTAGGGGCCTGTTCTTGTACGCACCGCCTACTGTCAGAAGGTGAGCATAAATCCAGACAAGGATCACCGAGAACAAGACTGCAAACCGGTCAAACACATGCTTCTCGCCCTTCACCATATGAGGTACATACTGCATTTGTACGTTGCATCGGTAAGCTTAGCTTCTCAAGCTTACGCAAAATCACACCAAGAGACTTGAATAAGGTGGATAATACTTGCCTGAGAAAATATCAGGAGAAGTATAAGCTCTGGTAGCCCAACTTCAATGCACTTTGCAACCTATCAATCCAAATGAACAACAAGGTTACTTCAATTTTCGGATTCTAAAGTCTCCAATTAGATGGGCATCATAGATTCATAGTTCATAGATTACTTACTCCAGGGAATCCTAGCTCATACAAACCGAACCCGGATAAGGCCACCAAAGGCACAGCTGCCAAAGGACTCAAGTATCTGACAATTTGAAAACCAAATTTGTAGAATCACAATCAACTTCTACAAAGGTAGCAAAGTAAACCAACCAAGAAATAATGATACAGAAAGGGCTAAACCAACCTTGTGACGTTGCGCCACAGACCACTAAATCCAAGAACAATCTGAATGGTGGAGGCAACGATCATAGGGCCCTGGATTCCTCGCATAATCTTGTAAAATTTCTGAATTGAGTACCAGAAACTCAGTTTAAATTTTAGCATGATCTGAAACATTAAAAAACCAAAGACTACAGCACAAACAGATAACTAGATAAGACTATATATAAGGCCAGGCCACCTCTTTAGGATCCAGGATGTCGTTATAGCGCCCTGCCAGAACGATTGAAATGGTCGTAGGGACGAATGTGTAAGACCCTCCAATCACTGCCGGAAGCCGTGTCCCAAAGAAGGTCTGTAACAAGGTGTTCAATCCAGCAACAAACTGTAAGGTCTGTATCATCTTCACTTTCTCCTCCTGCAAGACACAAATTAACAAAATTTCTGCTGCATTAGATACCAAATACTCTTATGAATTGGGGAAAAAAATATCATGGTGTTCTGGATTACATTTCCGCCGCCCATTTGGGGAGCCAGGTAAGTTGGGATGAGAACGGTTGTGCCAAGCATCACCAAGTATTGTTGGAAGCCAAGTAATACAGCCTCAGCTGCAATAAGAACGCAATCGAACTAAAATCAGCAGTTGAAAATCAAACCCTAAGCTCTTAAATAGCTGTGATCCTTCAAGAAACTCAAGCAAATAGACATAAAGATGCAAGCTTTATAATCCGAAACAGGTCGATATGAAAATAGAAGCTAAAATAATTCATAAGAACATGCCAAACAAGTGATAGAGAAGAGAGATTTACGCCATGGAGGAGGGCTGGTGATGCAGTAAGAGACGTTGGGGAGCTGCTCTTTCACCTGATGCGGTTGCAGCTCCTCCTGTTTCGGCGGTGGCGCCGGTCCTCCACCCGCCATATCTCCGTCTTGGACTCTTTATACTCTCACAAAAAAAAAGGAACCTTTGAAACCAGGAAAATCGATCTCGAGAAGGAAATTTCTGAAACGGGGTAATGAGGGGTTTTGATGGGTAGTGTACTAGTGTTAAAGGCGCCAAAGCGCCGTGGCAAGAGCCCTTAGTGTGAAAGATACCCACCTGGGTAGGAAGGAGTGAGTGGGGCAACGGTGGGGGGTGAAAGTGAATGCGTGGGAGAAAGTGAGCAAAAGCGAAAGTGCATCTCTGCGGGTTTTGTTACTTCTGTACTCTTTCGTTTTGGCTCCAAAAAAGCTTGAGTAAGAAAAGCCATGAGAGAGGATGAAGTTGTTATATAAATACTTTTGGACACGAAGAGTGCTAAATCAGCTTGTGCCGACTAACTCGATCCACGGGTAGGGAGCACTTGGTTTTGGAAAAAAAATCTATATCAGTCTTTTTTAAGAAATAATGGGAAAAAATTATCAAATTTTAATCATTTTGGTTATTTTTTGAAATGGTTTTCCTATCTAAATCCAAAGTGCTACGGAGTATAATCAATAGCTAACTTTTTTGAGAAAAATAACTATAACTAACTATAAAAAAAAAACATTTTATATGAGGTGTCATCACCATTTAAATTATAAATTTTTCAATCACTCAAAGTAAAATAGAATTTTGTTTATTTTTCTTAACATATTTTACATTTTCTAATCAATCGATTCAATTCAAAATATTAATTTAGTCCTTAATATATCATATATTTTTAATCAGTTAATTCAATTCAAAACATTGAATGAATGAATTGTGTTTCTCCCTGGTGCTTGTGAAAGAATGGTTGCATACTTGTTGCATGTGATGATGAGAGAATGTAGATCCACTTCCGTCCTTTATATCGAGGTCTTTTGTTTGCAACTTAATTAGTCTTTTGGGGCTAGGAGATTGGGATTAGGAATCATTCTAGAATGTTTTAATCGGAAAAGACTTACGAGTAGTATCTAAAGGTCACTATTCGAATTCCGGATGATCGCTCTCTATTTAACAACATCAAAGAGTTTGAAAGAGCTCATGAAAGATTGAGATGCATGTACGTTGATTTTCGTCCTAGCTCCAATTGGACCAATACTATGAGATGAGGGAGCCGGCCTTAATAATAATAATAATAATAATAATAATAATAATAAACAACCAATACATGGACTAGAAATAAGTTTCCTTTAAAAAAAAAACTGAACTATATATGAGTTGTAAAAATAACTTTCCCGGTCAGAAAGAAAAGAAATCAAGAGGTGGTGGATTGTGTTGGTGTAAAGATGATCTCTATAATCTTTATGCAGTAATGTAGATTCTGTAGATAGATAGTTTGACCTTTTATTTTTTTAACACTTTCCTAGCTCTATCTTTCTCAGATATATAAATTCTAATTAATTGGTATTTCTACTGTATATGCAAAGAGTTCTAATTAATTTAAAATTATATATATTTCAAATTTTAATTAATTTAGCTTTTCTTTTATTTAGATTCATAAGGTCGTACTATTATCAATACTGTTCTAAAAAACGCTCTTGGCGTCCGCCTAGCTAGACACCTCAAGACGTTTGGCTCAGGCTAGCCGCCAAGACACCGCCAAGGTGCTTGGCGTTTGGAACTTTGACAGTTTGTTTAGAATTTGAGATTGATTTTTGTACATTGGTTTTTTTTTTTGGTCAACACATTGTTTTATTTTGTTAATGTATGGATTGTGATGTTTATTTGAACTAGGCTAAGTACCGAGCGCGTGCGCGCGCGGTTTAATCATATTTAAATTGTTCACATTATTTTTTATATGTGTGTAAATATTCATATGTGCAAATAGTTGTAACTTGGTTGTTTTCCTTATAAAATTGTACACGTTTTATATGTGTGTAAGTATTCATATGTGCACATAGTTCTAATTGAGTTTTTTTTCCTTGTAAATTTCTATAATACTCATTCCATTAATTAAAACTTGATGTTTTACTATTGATGCATGTTTTGTAGGTGTTAAAAATATATTAAATATTAACTTTTTAAATAATTTGTTAACAACTTCATGCTTATGAATTTATAAAAACAAATGTAAAAAAAAGTTGTTATTTTATATAGTCTATATCCTTCTAAAAAAAGCATGCATGAATGGTAAATGACATGTTTTAATTAATAGATGGAGTAGTAAAAATAATAATTGTATCATTATAAGAAACTGTGAGTATAGTATTTCGAATCTTTCATTAAGGTAATAAGAATGATGTCATTTAATTAAAAAAGATGTAAAGAAGGGTAGTCTTTTTTTAAAAAACAAATATTAATCAAAACGAAAAAAGAAATCCAAAACTACAAAGCTCAAAAATCCTAATCATTAAAATTAAAAAAGGATATTATTGTTGTTGTTGTTGGATTAAAATCGGGTTGATTAAGAAAACCTAATAGTTACCATTTGGGTATTTTATTTGAAAACATAAAATATGGTTGATTTGAAAAAACTTTAAAGTTGTAGTTTGGGCATTTTAAGAAAAAACATAAAATTGGGTGAAATTGATGAAATATGACCATTTATAATTAATAAACCTTGATGTTTTACTATTCATGCATGCTTTTTTTAACATCTTCATGCTTATGAATTTATGGAAACAAACGTAAAAAATTAATATTTTATATAGTTTATATCATTGTAAAAAAGGACACATGGATAGTAAATGACATGTTTTTAATAATAGATGGAGTAGTCAAAATAAAATCGAATCGTTATAAGAAACTGCTAGTATAGTATCTTGAAATTTTCATTAAGGTAATAAGAATGATGTATTTCAATTAAAAAAATGTAAAGAAGCTAGGGTAGTCTTTTAAAAAATTTATTAAACAAAATGAAAAAGAAATCCAAAACTGTAACGGCCCAGAATTATGATTTCCGGGTTACGTTTCAAGGGATAAAACCCCTTGTTCGAATCTTGCAATCCAGGTACGGGTCGAGGTTTTAAACTCATTTTTATGGTCAATAATAAAGAGGGATTTCGAACCCTGAAAATATCGTATGACCGTTGGGTACCCTTAACCTGTCCTAGGGACTAACTCGCGAAATTCATTTCAAACGGAAGAAAAATTAAGATACAAAGCGCCACGGCGGAGCCGGGTCAAAACCAAAACATAAGTGGATGATTACCATTTATAATGAGTTAGAGATTTAGCCAGGTTCTTCGATTCGCAAAAAGGAAACCCCGTCATAAAGACATCGAGCACTCAAATCTGCAGAAAATACCTTTAAAAGAAGAACGGGGAAAGGAGTCAGATCGAGCCACTCATGCGGGACCGGCAGTCCTCGCTGAGGCCACATAGTATGTGCTATACCTAATAAAGATGCTCTAATGCAATACGAAAGTCAAACACACTAGCATGCTCCTAGTCATAATAATGTGTAAAAATACTGTAAAGGGCCCAAGACAATGCCAAGTGGTATATCCCTCTCCTACCTCCACCCCCTTCCGATAGGGCAGAGACTGACCAGCTCGTGAATGCATTCCATCATAATCGGGCGGCACGCATGCCTAACCCGCTCCACAATAAAGCCCGCAGGCATTTCATAATATAAGGAAGTTCATGACTCGATTGACTCAGGGTACCCGATGAGGCTGGGCTACCCTATGACCCTAGCAAAGACTCTAGGACTATCACAGACAACGGCCGTTCTGTTTCAAACGCATAAAGTAAGCAAATGCTCATTCAATTAGTGCAACCTGAACAGGATACTACATGACATGCTTTTATGCATATGCAACACCTAACATAAAATGCAACAACAGGCATGAATGTCCAACCTGAGTAAGCCCCCTAGGGAACTTACCTGAAGATGCAGAACAGCAAGATAACACAAGCAAGGGCCCAAATTGCAAGTCCAAAGCAATGCACACATATCATCAAGACATTTCCATAAGCTACCGAACCAACATTCTTACACACGTGAACCCAAGTTCTCCATATCCTCAAAACCAATCGACGAAAAAACCATTTTCCAAAACCTTTCCGATTTGATCAACATCAACCAAAATCATTTACTTCCAATCAATCCCATTGATAAAATCGTACCAACCATATTTTCCAAACTCTTAAATCCCAAATTAAGTCAACTCATATTCAATACATTTTCTCAAATCATAATTGGCCAAAACCCCTTTATAAAACATTAAATCTTTAATCAACTTGTAAATTTATACCATTAAAATAATTCCGGCATGTTTCTTATTTCGAAATCATTATAGAATAAAAACCGGCATTTTAGATTTCCAAACGCAACTCCTTAAGAGACATTCTCGAAATTTAGAAATAATTTATCATCAATTAACATAAACATTAACCATGTTATAATAATTCATTTTCAAAAAAATCCCAAAATCACATATCTAAATCCTCATAAAACGCACCATATATAAATAATCCAATTAATACTATTTTAAAACAAATAAACAATATATAACGATTAATTTCCAGAATTTATAATAATAACCAAATCCCAAAATAATAATAATAATATTCAAATAATTTAACAATTACTAACCATATAATCTTAAAACATATAACCATAAATATAATCATAACCCATAACTCATAAAACACAGCCCTCTTAAATAATAACTAAGCCCAACTCTCTATTATGAAACAAATCGGGTTCAGCCCAATACCCAAACCCAATAAAATCTGAAAGAAAGGAGAGACCCGGATATGAGGATCCAATTACCCAGGAGGAGAAACCAGAGATCTGACCCGGATCCACCAAATTGGTTTGAATGGTGAATGAGGAATGGGGATTTGTGTGCATTGGAGAGGGAGTGCAGAGAAAGCATAAAAGGGAAATTGTGTGTTTGACCCAAAATGAATTCAAGCATATTGGAATCAAGCAGAAGAGAGGGGGGTGTAGGCGTGCAGCAGGTTGGCGTGGAAATCTGTCCAATTTCAGAGGGGAGCTGCTACTTTCTGCTGCTACTCGACAAACAAAGGGAAAAGGGGAAAAGAGCTAGCAAGCATATAGAGGAAGAGACAAAGTGTAGAGTGATACCAAAACCCCAAATTTGAAATATCTGAAAATAAATTATCCGAATCCGCTCTTTTGATTTTATTCCGACTCGATCAAATTAGATTTTAATTTTTTTTCCAATCCGAATTTAATAATGAAATCCAAACATCATTTTCCAATTCTCGGCAGATGAAAGCGGGAATAAAACGTATTTTAAATTTTCAACTAAATATTGCCGGAACTCGTTTCGAGATATTTAGAATAACGAATAGTTCGAGGACGGAATTTCCAAACCTTCTTAATTTTAGAAATCAACCTGTTTATAAATTACTATTTTAATAATTTAATATTCTAAAATTTCCCGGTCTTTACATCATCCACCTCTAAAAATAAGTCTCGTCCTCGAGACTAAAATCACTCTAAAACAAGGGGATGAAGTTTGAAATTGGTGAGTTCAAGGATCGTATCATTAATTCTGTAAGCATCTCATGGGGGCCCGTATGAGATCCTCACAACACCGTTGACGTGATCATAACATTCCCAATTGGTCGTAGCAAGTATGTGATATGGGCCCCTATCACACCCTTACCCCGACCTTTCGGTCACATCATAACTCGAAAAACAATCATAGCGTCTCTACTAGGTCTTAGCAAGCATTCTATATGCGACCCTATAAAATGCTTGTATCCACTTCGTGAGGCGTTATAATATAAGCCCGGGTGTGAAAATTTTCAAAAAGGGATTCCGCAATTGGAAAAGATTGGTCTCAAAATCGTTGAAATTCTCGGTAACGTTTATTCTTTAAATTTCCAAGTAATTTCTTTTCAAACCGCTCAAAATCTTCAAATAAGACGTTTAACCAAGAAACTTTACACCAAAATAAGTAAAATCCTTTCGATCAAAATTTCGTCAAAATCTTCCAAAATCAAATCAGTTTCCCGCATAACAATCAATCAAATTCAGAAGCTCGGAGGTGGAATCATCCACCTCTAAGGGCTAATCCCATATTCTTTTCCTAGTTTCCAAAATCAAATCAATCTATTAGTCTCAATTCAAGCAAGATTCACAAGCCATAAGCAATGCATAACCACATAACTAATCGATCCTCAACGAGTACATCATATAACAAGTCTCAAACATATGTTAGCACACTGCCACAAGATCACATCAACGTCTCCACATCATACTAAAGATCATAATATGCATCTATCCAAAATCATATCACACATCTCGATATCACACCAAGGTCATAACAGGTACATCCTCATCATAAAGTCAACGAATCAAACTCATTGTCAACACATCAACACAAAAAGTCATGTTATTAAGATTCCGCGAAAGGGGAGGTCAAACAGTATATCAGTCATCGAATGTCAGCATATTCACCAAACATCATCTTAACTCATCACAATGCCATATAGCGATCATTTAGAATTCTGGTATCATTATCTCACATATACTAATCATGATCATACTTCAAGTCATATTAATCATTTACATAACCAATAATCATGCTTGTCAACCATATAGTACACATCATGCTTACTACCACATAATAAAACATCATGCTTCCACATAATAGCACATCATTATCCCATAGTTCATACTCATCA
Source organism: Persicaria tinctoria (assembly GCA_037127255.1). NCBI lineage: Eukaryota > Viridiplantae > Streptophyta > Magnoliopsida > Caryophyllales > Polygonaceae > Persicaria > Persicaria tinctoria. Next base: position 20,119,278 of record JBANSL010000016.1, on the reverse strand, counting down.
TTACTTCGTATATCATATCACATCACGTCCTAACATGCTTCTAAACCAATATAACAGGATATCAAAGTATTAATATATCATGGTAACACTTGTCACTACCAACTAGATTTTAATATTGCATATCAACATGTAATTCCATATCAGGTTCATCATGGTCGTTATCTAACATCATGCCAGCAGATATAAATAAATCACAAAATCAAGAAAATTCCTCACATTATACCAGTCAAAATAAAACACAATCCCCACTCGCCCATCTCCACTATCAAGCCAAGACTAACTCTCTTCTATACTCGCCAACGTCAACTCAGACAAAAATTCTCCAAAGAAATCCCAATTCATCTCGATGCTCAAATCTCGCCCCTCCTTCCGCCAAGCGCCACCACACCATCCACCTCTAAGAACCCAACTCCTATATCTAACGTCACACCCAAGTCCTCAATGTTCACGAGCCCTTCCTTACACTTCTCGTACTACCCGAAGCATTACCAGCATCACCTAGAAGCTCATCAGAACCACCAACATTGCCTCTCATAAATCCCAAAGCTCTCGCAGTCTTACCTAAGCCAACATCCCTTTCTCGCGACTCATCTTCTAATACCATTGATCATCCCAACTACCCAAGAGTCTTTCACCACTCTCCAACCACGCTACCAAATGACCTCACCCACAGGTTTAAGGAAGGAGCAATCATGCAAATCATCAATCATAAGGTCTACATCATATCAACTAGCATTTATATCAATAGCATCATTAGTCCAGCATTAACCATTGCAACTGCGTCGATAAATCTCAATTTACTGTCATGCTCAATCATTATTACAAATCATCATATATCCACACAATCAAGTCAAGCTAGCAAGTTTCATCATAATCTTATCTAATAGACAGTTCAGGTTTCTCAGCATATGTAGTTCACATTTTACAAGCAAAGGAATTCAATCATGCTTAGCAACTTAGGGTAGAAACATGTCAAGACATTATGGTACATGAGATATATAAGTCATCAAATCATATCATCATAGACAACAGGCAATCAGGCAACAGTCATCATCAAGTCATCACATCAACACGTAAATCTCATCGCTAGGTTAGTGCAATATCGTCGTCAACAAATTAAAAAAGGTTAGAAATTCGAATGAAGAACACTCCCGCTTGCAAGGCATATCATACTTAGTAACCGTAATTCTCGATGCGTGCCCGTTACGCCGACATCATTGATCCCGAGGCCCGTGGGTTATGGGCCCACGCTTCCGCTGCACTGCGCTATTGCTATCTAATTTTTCATTCATTCCCTCTTCCATGCGGTCGCTCGCCCAATGTATCGCGCAAGGGTCCAAGTTAGTGGGGATAGGGAAGTGACATGGACGAACAACCCAATGTTCCTCCCGAAGACAACCACAGACCAAATGCTAAAGACGACAAGACCAGAGACAAGACTCCGACTCGAGAACAGCAACGATGCCCCTATGGAAGTCTATTAGGTTATAATTGCGACAAGCAAGCACAAATTTATCATGGAGCATACCACACACATTAAACCACACTAACATGTACCTATCTCAAGGAACAATGACATACACATTCATTCTAAAAGGCACAATCGAGCGCTATACCGGTACATATGAGGCAAGCTAGTAGTTTATCACTCCATGAAAGCAGATATGCCTAACAACTTCAACAAGCTATGCGGAACCAACAATAGTCATGTATGATTCGAAGTCATGCGGGATTTAATGAGGAGAACAGGTATCATATATATGAACGATGGACGAACATGGTATACTCATCAACAATTGAGTTCAATATCGCATAACGAGGTATATCATAACAATCAGCCGAAACATCATACGAGAACACATAAAAGCAGCATAGTAAATATCACACCGGACAATAATAATCATATACCAGGTTAAGAATGACATGTAGTCATACGACAAGATACATTTAGAGAACATAGATCCTACTTGATGCTAGCGATGTATGATAAGGCATGGCATAGTCAAGAGTGATTTAATGAGTTCAACATAATGTTCATAAAACATGAGACATCATTACAAAGTAACAAAGAGGACATCACGAGTGATAGGTTCTAAGCGTGCTAGGAAGGAATCGTCATTGAGGCACGTAAGGTAGTACAATAATTATCGCATTACAGGACAAGGATGTTCACGTAATAAAACAAGCATGACAAGTCACCATTTAGCGGGTCGTATTGGAAATCATCAGCCATACAGGACACTACTAGCACATACCGAACATGAACACAATCAAGGTAACTCGACTAAATTCATTCTAACATTCATGTGTTATGCGTATGTACAATCATGGTATAGCGTGGTGTGTGATCGTGCGAGGTGCCAAGTCTTACATTCATGCAAGTGCGAGATGATAAAACAGAGTAATAGGGAAACACTACCGAGAGGTAACATGTAAGCATGCTAAGATAACCATCACGAAAGGCAAGTCGCTCATCGAATTCAACATTAGTCTAATAATGAGTAAAACACCTAAGATGATATGAAAGGGGAGAATCACACTATCAGGGACCTAGCTCAAGAGAAAATCAGCAATAAGGTAGGTAAGGTATAAACTCGCACCAATCACAACCAAGGGTCTTACATGATACTAATGGCTCAATATACATACGATATATACATGTCTTTAATTGATTACATGACCATATGCAAGAGCTCAATCAATCACATTCCAATGTTATAGACGCACGGGAGGAAATGCAGTGAGGTATAATACAAGTCTAAGTAACGGGCAATGTGACTAAGTACGGGGACAGGAGTTCAAATCAACACATACTGGGATAAAAGATGCATCTTTCAAGACTCAATTATACCAACCTATTCTCCACTCAACGCAAGTAACACACAACAACATTTATTGAAGAATAACCAACAATAGTCTACCTCATGAATACAATTAGACGAGCATGCTATAAATTTTTGTCACAAAAGGTATGATAATCATCAAGGCCTTATCAGTTAGCATGCTAATGAGATTATTTACGTGCATTCATATAAAAAAGAGTTAATCACACTATCATGCACCAAATTCAGGGGAAAGCAACAACCATATAGATTCATATCATGTGTCTCATGCTTCCATTCCATCATCAACAAAGTCAGTACGATAGGTCAAGTAAGCATGCTATGACAACATATAATCATGACAGAGAGTAAGGTATAATACGAGATCTAAGCAGGGTGACTAATCATAGATGCAAAACCATGGGCAGCTTTTACTAACGATCATTCGCAAGGTACATGCCAAAGATTTCAAAATTATATCATGCAATTCAAAGGGAGCCACTATTACAACCGGACAGAGATCCCTAAGGTCAATCATTGAATTTTCCCAACTGACTCATTACCTCTCTTTCCCGTGGGACTCTGGTAGGACTCTTTATGACAATGAGACACTGGTTTATCATCATAAGGATTGAGAAGACAACCTCAGAAGCACCTTACTCTTGACTCAAAATGACATCAAGAACTACCTTCCAATACTCACTCAGACAACCTTCATATACACACATGATTCCGACACAATGTGTTTACCAACCCGATTCCCCGTAGAAGACACTGGCATCTGGGAAAAGACTCGATAGCACCGTCAAAGGGTTAACAAACATAGTGGAATGGGCTGTTTCACACAAGCTGGGTTTGATCACACGGAAATAAGGGTACTCCCACTATCCCGTTTGCACAAATCAATCAATACACAACTCATTGTTAGGCATACCAAATCAGATCTCTAGCATAGCAAGCACTCAGCACAGAATCAGTTAATAACACTCATAATGATCTCATTTGAGTCTCCCAACCCATCTGTAAAGACCAAGCTGATATTTTATCTACCGTTCCCAACTACACCCAATAGGGGTGGTCTAGCGCCTTTACTACCCACTCGCGTCCCCGTTTGGTCGGTTTTCCTCTTTTATTACAAATCAAGTTCATTACTAAGTCCAATTTCAGTTAGGCCTCTTAAGTTCATTTTGCCCCTTTAAAACACTTTCAAATCATTTGAAATTCATGGGCGGTTTTCCAAAACATACACTCGACCCTTGTGTACCCGAATTGCACAACCTCAGCTCTAATACCATCTTTCTAACGGCCCAAAATTATGATTTCTGGATTACGTTTCAAGGGATAAAATCTCTTGTTCGGATCTTGCAATCCAGGTACGGGTCGAGGTTTTAAACTCATTTTTATGGTCAATAATAAAGAGGGATTTCAAACCCTGAAAATATCGTATGACCGTTGGGTACCCTTAACCTGTCCTAGGGACTAACTCGCGAAATTCATTTCAAACGGAAGCAAGACGGAAGAAAAATTAAGATACAAAGCGCCACGACGGAGCCGGGTCAAAACCAAAACATAAGTGGATGATTACCATTTATAATGAGTTAGAGATTTAGCCAGGTTCTTCGATTCGCAAAAAGGAAACCCCGTCATAAAGACATCGAGCACTCAAATCTGCAGAAAATACCTTTAAAAGAAGAACGGGGAAAGGAGTCAGATCGAGCCACTCATGCGGGACCGGCAGTCCTCGCTGAGGCCACATAGTATGTGCTATACCTAATAAAGATGCTCTAATGCAATACGAAATTCAAACACACTAGCATGCTCCTAGTCATAATAATGTGTAAAAATACTGTAAAGGGCCCAAGACAATGCCAAGTGGCATATCCCTCTCCTACCTCCACCCCCTTCCGATAGGGCAGAGACTGGCCAGCTCGTGAATGCATTCCATCATAATCGGGCGGCACGCATGCCTAACCCGCTCCACAATAAAGCCCGCAGGCATTTCATAATATAAGGAAGTTCATGACTCGATTGACTCAGGGTACCCGATGAGGCTGGGCTACCCTATGACCCTAGCAAAGACTCTAGGACTATCACAGACAACGACCGTTCTGTTTCAAACGCATAAAGTAAGCAAATGCTCATTCAATTAGTGCAACCTGAACAGGATACTACATGACATGCTTTTATGCATATGCAACACCTAACATAAAATGCAACAACAGGCATGAATGTCCAACCTGAGTAAGCCCCCTAGGGAACTTACCTGAAGATGCAGAACAGCAAGATAACACAAGCAAGGGCCCAAATTGCAAGTCCAAAGCAATGCACACATATCATCAAGACATTTCCATAAGCTACCGAACCAACATTCTTACACACGTGAACCCAAGTTCTCCATATCCTCAAAACCAATCGACGAAAAAACCATTTTCCAAAACCTTTCCGATTTGATCAACATCAACCAAAATCATTTACTTCCAATCAATCCCATTGATAAAATCGTACCAACCATATTTTCCAAACTCTTAAATCCCAAATTAAGTCAACTCATATTCAATACATTTTCTCAAATCATAATTGGCCAAAACCCCTTTATAAAACATTAAATCTTTAATCAACTTGTAAATTTATACCATTAAAATAATTCCGGCATGTTTCTTATTTCGAAATCATTATAGAATAAAAACCGGCATTTTAGATTTCCAAACGCAACTCCTTAAGAGACATTCTCGAAATTTAGAAATAATTTATCATCAATTAACATAAACATTAACCATGTTATAATAATTCATTTTCAAAAAAATCCCAAAATCACATATCTAAATCCTCATAAAACGCACCATATATAAATAATCCAATTAATACTATTTTAAAACAAATAAACAATATATAACGATTAATTTCCAGAATTTATAATAATAACCAAATCCCAAAATAATAATAATAATATTCAAATAATTTAACAATTACTAACCATATAATCTTAAAACATATAACCATAAATATAATCATAACCCATAACTCATAAAACACAGCCCTCTTAAATAATAACTAAGCCCAACTCTCTATTATGAAACAAATCGGGCTCAGCCCAATACCCAAACCCAATGAAATCTGAAAGAAAGGAGAGACCCGGATATGAGGATCCAATTACCCAGGAGGAGAAACCAGAGATCTGACCCGGATCCACCAAATTGGTTTGAATGGTGAATGAGGAATGGGGATTTGTGTGCATTGGAGAGGGAGTGCAGAGAAAGCATAAAAGGGAAATTGTGTGTTTGACCCAAAATGAATTCAAGCAGATTGGAATCAAGCAGAAGAGAGGGGGGTGTAGGCGTGCAGCAGGTTGGCGTGGAAATCTGTCCAATTTCAGAGGGGAGCTGCTACTTTCTGCTGCTACTCGACAAACAAAGGGAAAAGGGGAAAAGAGCTAGCAAGCATATGGAGGAAGACACAAAGTGTAGAGTGATACCAAAACCCCAAATTTGAAATATCCGAAAATAAATTATCCGAATCCGCTCTTTTGATTTTATTCCGACTCGATCAAATTAGATTTTAATTTTTTTTCCAATCCGAATTTAATAATGAAATCCAAACATCATTTTCCAATTCTCGGCAGATGAAAGCGGGAATAAAACGTATTTTAAATTTTCAACTAAATATTGCCGGAACTCGTTTCGAGATATTTAGAATAACGAATAGTTCGAGGACGGAATTTCCAAACCTTCTTAATTTTAGAAATCAACCTGTTTATAAATTACTATTTTAATAATTTAATATTCTAAAATTTCCCGGTCTTTACAAAAACTATAAGTTCAAAAATCCTAATCATTACAATTAAAAAAAGATATTATTGTTTTTGCTATTATTATTATAATTATCATTATCTATTTAAAATCGGTTTGATTAAGAAAACCTAATAGTTACCATTTGGGTATTTTATTTAAAAACATAAAATATGGTTTATTTGAGAAAAATTTAAAGTGGTAATTTGTGTATTTTAGGAACAAAATATAAAGTTGGGTGAAATTGATTAAATATGAAAATTATAATTTTTGAAAAGACATTAAAGGACATTGAAATAAAAAAATTAATAATTTTAAATTCAAGCTTTTGAGGATAAAAAAAGACATCTTACAAATGAAGATGGAAATTACCTAAAAGGGTATAGTAAATCTAAGATTATAATACAATTTACAAGGGCAAAATAGGTATTTTCATCCAAAAAAAACAATAAAAAATTATTAGTGGGAATTACTATTCATTTAGAAGTTCATGCTATTATATAGGGTTTAAGATATGTGTATGATATTTTATATTTGATTTTATGTTTGAATCTAACAACGGTTAAAATGATCATGATATATGTTTATTTTTTTTGTACTATGTTTTTTTATTTAAAGATGTTAATTACTTTAAAATGCATATTTTATTATATTATATGAGTTTTAAATATGTTCAAGAGTTAAATATAAGAAAATAACCAAAAACCGTTTTATTTGTCAAAAATCCGTCAATAAGGCCGCCAAACCATCTTGGCGCTTGATGGTACCTTACTGTCAAGTATTTGTCAATCATATTTTAGAACATCGACTATTTTATATATATATATATATATATATATATATATATATATATATATATAGGGATTGACTCCGGTAAAAACCTCAAATTGTGGTAAAAACCGTAAGGACAACTCTATAACTTGGTTTATTTGAAACATATGCTAAAAATTTCAATCACACTGTGACTTTACAACTCGGTTAAACCTAAAAACCGTGCTAAAAGCTCCAATTTTAAAATAACACATGACTCTATAGTTCTGTCAATCCTAAAAATCGTGCTAAAAAACTCATATTTTAAAATTACATAGTGACTTTATAGCTCGGTTTTATTCAAACCGGGCTAAATTTTGTGACTTTATAGATCGGTTCTATTCATAACCGGGCTATAAAGCAAGTGAACCGGGCTAAAAAGTCGGTCCTCACGAGTTTTTACCACAATTTTGGTTTTCACCGGAGCGCACCCATATATCGCTTCACATGTACATACCTTACATCTATGTACATGTCAATAGCAATAAATTGATGTATCAGTGTGTAACTAGATATGAAAACTTTAAACATAAATAGTTTTTTCATTATTAATTGTCTAATTAATTAAGTAATATAACATCTCATTAAATTATCAAGTTCAGTAAAATATAAGAGTATCTTACTCTATTAAAACACATTTAAAATAATGAATCTGTGTGTAATTCTCAAATGTCGTAATTTTGCTCGAGTGTCATATTTAAACTGATAATATATTAAAATGAACAAAGTCATCAGCGAATGGGTTTCTATATATACACACACTTTTCTAAATGTGTTTATCGTGTACACATGGCTTGTCGTATATTAAACTGAGTAACAACTTTTGCCTAAGCCCTATATAACTCGAATACACATTGACAATTATGACAAGGTGAGATTTTGAGAAAAATTCAAATAAAGGTTGATATATAAGTTGAGATTTTGATAAAACATCAATCTGACTGTGTTTTATTTTTTTTTCTGCTCTAGCGCGTCCGAGCGGACGAGAACCCGAAGTTCTGAATCAGTGCTGAAGCTATCATCGGCAGGGAAGCTATAAGCCAGACGCGCAATCCTGTCAGCTACAACGTTCGAACCCCTGAAAATATGACGAATAGCAACATTAGAGAATGATCGGAGAAAAGTCGTAGTATCAGCGCGCCATCAGTAACTCAATAATCCACGGCGGGTGCCAATCCCCGAGTAGAGATTTAATCACGACTAAGCAATCGCCTTCGATAAGTAAATTATCGAGACCCATTTGTAGGGCCCTGACCACACCCATATGCAGTCCAACAGCCTCGCAAAACACCGCTGGCATGTTAGAGCAAATGCCAGAGCCAGTGGATATTACCGTGCCATTGTGGTCTCGAATAACGAAGCCGTAAGTGCCCGACTCTGTAGGTCGACAAGAACCGTCGAAGTTTAGTTTGCAGTGGCCATGTGGTGGCTTAGTCCACCCTATAGATCGAGCTGCAGTCGAAATTGGATGGACATTTCGGTTCCTGTTACTAGGTTTCGAAAGTGGCGGCGAACACAAATGATTGTCCACTAGGGAGGCCGACCTAGTCTTCCAAGTAGTATAATTGATTTGGTAAAAAACTACAATAGCTTGAGCCGATATAGTGTTTATGTGTTGGAATGACAGCTGATTGCGAAAGTACCAGATCGCCCACCAAACAGTCGCTACCAGATCGCCCATCAATCTGACTGTGTGAAAACGAAAATCGCCAGATTGATTTTTTATTTTTTTATTTTTTTTGGGTTATAAGGTTATGATTTACCTTTCTAATACAAATTAATTGAATTTATTATATAAGGAAACCCGGCCACTATTATCAGCCGACAATATGAACAATAGTTCATCAATAGTGTATATATATATATATATATATATATATATATATATATATATATATATATATATATATATATATATATATATATATATATATATATAGTGAGAGAGACACTATAGACTATGTAGTATATAGTAGACATATATCTTTGTACATACACCATCAGAGGCGGATTCAAACGGGAGCATGTGGGGCATGTGCCCCCACCCTCATTTGACGAACCCCGTATATGTATTTTCCTCGTCGATTGCTTCGTTTTGATATATAGTACACATTAATCCGATATTCGAGTAAAAACTTATGAATGTTTGAAAATTAAAGGTATATTAATCACTTTAAATCTTATTTAAATAACCCACAATGCTTTTATACTTTATTTATATTGACATTCATATACTGTAATTTCTCTTGGAATCTTTGAAATGAGAGGTTATATTACTCATTTCAACAATTAAGTAAGAAGTTACGAAAGCTTAAATAAAAAAAAATGTCAGATTTTCTACTTAAAAGTGCATGAAATAGAATGAATATAGCAATTGAATGAGGAGGAAGGAAGTACTGCTCGAGACAGTAACCATATACTGTAGTATATGGCAGATCTCTGTTTCAATTATTCCAGTCGATGTATGCATGCAATTGCAATGCAAAGGTCACTTTCTCTACTCAGATATCACCGTACATAAAATATGTGCACCTGCGTACTTGATGAGGATTCTTTCATTTTTTTATTTTTTTTTGGTTATAAGGCCGAGATTTATTGTGTAGGGGCTTTCATTTCTCTTGTATATTTTGATATCCTTTTTCCATTCCAACGAATGTGGGATATGATCTTTTTTATCTAATACGCCCTTTCAAATACAACCCGTCTAGTCGCGCTAACACTATGTTTTTCTTGGTTCGAACATCTCAATTTCCTTTTTGCTTTGACCATCTTTTTGAAGCTAGGAAAACTAACCCGATTTGATAAACCTCGTCCGGTTGTATGAAAATGGGAGTCGTGTTAGAGTTTACTAGTACGATCACATCGTCATGACGCGGTTTTTTATAAATAAAATCTTAGTATTATGTTAAATTAGTATTATAAAATAATAGTAAAAGTTCACATAATTAAATGTTTTGAATTAAACCCATTAATTGAGAAAAAAATTAAAGTAGTATATATAGATTTATAAATATAGATTACTGGTATAGATTTTATGTTTCCTTATTATTAGTTTCATGTTTTGAATGAATCCCATTGTTTTTTAAAAACTACTAAAATTATAATTTAGGTTAAGATCATGGATTAATTAAATTTATAAAAAAAAAATTGATTGAATAATCTACTTTTAAAAAGAGAGTGATAACTCCTAAAAATGCTTCTCTTTTAATAGTTAGATATAGATTTTTTTTAGGTTATAAGATCGATCGAAATCTTTTTTTTTTGGTATGAAAGTCGGGTAAGGACCCGTTATTTATTCAAATCAAAAAAACTAAATGCTGAGTACAGAAGAAGCATCCATAAAAGTGTCTAAAATAGCAGGAGGAGAGGTGAATTCTAAATATTCTGCATCCAAAGACACAGCCCACTTCGCAAGAGCATCAGCTCCCGTGTTGGCTTGGCGGCCAATTAGCGACACCGAGACATCCCATCCGGGCCGAGTTAGCAGATTGCGGCATTCTTCAATGAGGAGAGCGTCCGGGTGTACTACAACTTCCCTGGACTTAAGGAACCTGCAGAGTATTGCAGAATCGGACTCTAGAATCATGTGTGAGATGCCCAAGCTCAGTCCCAATCTTAGCCCATGTAGCGCCGCCCAGAGTTCTGCTCTTATGGCCGTAGCAAATCCACACTTAAATGTGAACGCCGAGAGGAAGCCCCGTGTGCAGGTTAGAAAAGCTCCACCTCCACCCGCCACTCCTGGGTTTCCTTTCGAGGCACCGTCTATATTGAGCTTCACCCATCCGACTGGTGGTGCTGTCCATTGAGTAGGAGCTGCTGGTTGTGGATTATTCGGACCCTGGGGCAGATGAGTGTTGCTTCGGCTTCGAGCATACAAGGCAGTAAATTCCTTAGCTCTATGTGCGAGTCCCTTGTGATCCTCTTTGTTCTCGAAGGCCAACAGATTTCGGGCTTTCCATACCAACCACAGCATGTTGGCGAAGCTAGCTGCCCACCCATGGCTTCGCTTGATGTTCCAGAAAATCCAGTCTTGGATTGGAATTTGCTCAAAGAAGTTGGTGATTCCATGTTCCCGCAGCAGAACCTCCCATTCCTTTTTGATGACGTGACAATCCCGGAGAACGTGGATGCCGGATTCGGGCAATGAACAACGGGGACAAGCATCTGAGTTAGTGAGGTGACGGCGGAACTTTGTTTCATTCGAGAGGAAAGCATTATGTGCCGCAATGTGAACGAAATTCCGAATCCGTTGCTGCACCGGTAGCTTCCAAATATGGCGCCATCCCGTGCTTGCAGTGATAGGGCTCTCACCCTTGATGATCTGCTGAAGAGCGGAGCCAGTTGAGAACACCCCCGAGGGAGTAAGTCCCCAGTACAGTCGGTCCGGCGTGTGGGGGTCGGATGGTATGTAGATTGATTGTAGTTTCAGAAGGACATCAGACGGAAGGTACGGTGACAGCAATTCCCAATTCCAGGAGCTATTCAGACGCATCTCTGCCACCGTGAAGCTACTCAATTCCGTATGAGTCTCCTCTACCCTTATATATATTCGCTTGTGAAAAATATTAACTTATTAAATGATTCATACAGTATTCGATTCAGATATACAATGGTTTAAGAGATCTATTGAATTGGAGTAAGACGAGAAAAAAAAAAGCCAACCATCTTCCGTAACATATTTAATTTGAGACATGGTTTTAGTGTCACGAATGATTACACTAAACACATCAAGATTGAAATAATTAGTATGAAAATTTATTAATTGCAAGGGGTTGTACTAATTATTAGTACCGGAGTATATAATTATATATAATATGGTTGAATGGTTCATCCTTATTCCTTTTCGATCATTACAAATTAAAGAAGATTCTTAATGACTTTTGAGACAAAAAGTTGATGAGTGGATATATTATATAATACATATATCTAAGCATATTTGATATTTGTATAAGTGGAATATATAATATATAATATATTAGCCCTAACAAGATAAAAAGGTACACTTTGTAGGAGATCGAATTTGTTCTCGTGATCGATCTGATTGATGCTTTCCGAATTCAGAATCGCATACTTAATTGTGTTGCTTTCCTCCATCAATCAATTCCATATAAGAATCATATGCTACTAACTTTCAATCTTCATTCAAACGCAAATCATAAGTTAGATAGGACCAAATGCGGTGACGATCCTCTAGTCTAACGACAAATTAACATGGCTGTCAAATAAATAATTTCAAACGTCGTTTAGCTTATCGGCCTAGGGTGACATTAGTCATGAAACCGCCAAATGAATGGGTGAAAATAGTTAGAGAGAAATACTTACACAAGGAAAAAGAACACGTCGTGGCAATGGGCGAAGTTGATGAAGATTAACGAAGAATTCTGCTCATGTCTTATTTGGCAGGTTGGTAATGGGAAAACCATAAGGTTCTGGAAGGACAACTGGCTAAACCATGCCACAAACCTCCGAGAAAACAGTACTCGTGCCATAGACCACAATGAAGAACAAGAAACGACTGACCAGTTCTTACAACCGGATAAAACTTGGAATGTGGAAAGATTAAAAGACTTCCTCCCTTTGGATATCATCGAAAGAATCTTGGAAATTCATATCCCTACAAATGAAATCGAAGATAGACTATACTGGAAACCAAGTAGAAACGGATGGTTTTCAACCGCGAGTGCTCTAGACCATGTCACGTGAACTAGAAGAACCAACTCCGATCCACTCGGCTGGATTTGAAAAATTGACTATCCGCCAAAAATAAAAACTTTCATATGGAAAAACCTACTAAACGAGACCCCGACGAAAGTCAGACTACAAGGTAAAGGAGTTCATGTCCCACTTGCATTGCCCACTCTGCAACTATAATGGCGAAGATGCTACCCACATCTTTACCGAATGCCAAACTTCTTTATCCATTATCTGTAAAATGGATAGACAAATTGAGCAAATAATCCGGAACACAGACAAAGAAGACAAAACTTACAATAATGTAATTGCGGACATTTTTGCAAATATCTCGGCAGAACAGAAATCGATCCTTACTTTTTCCCTTTGGGGGATTTGGTCAATGAGAAATAGAATCATATTCAACAACAATGACGTTAGGAATCCGAAAGAATGAATAAAAAATATAAAATAATATAGGATAAGTTGGAGAAAAGCACAATTAGAAGAACAAGAAGATGGCACGCCCACTACAAGAGTACTTACCCACCAAAACAGGAAAAAAAAAAGCAAAAAATTGTAAAATGGAAAAAGCCCATTGACGACTTTATCAAACTCAATTTTGACGGAGCTGTGGTTTGTTCGGGCATTGCTGCCTCTAGGTTTGTTATTGTGATAGCCAAGGGTTAGTTCTCTCTTGTGGTGCCTGGGGCCACAGTAGAGTGTCTGCGGAACAAGCGGGGTGTCTCGGTCTTTTGTTTGGATTGCAGGAGGCTACGAAGAGGGGTTTCTCCCGGCTCGTGGTGGAGGGCGACTGCTTGATGCTGATCAACGTCATGAAGGGGATCTGTCGGTGTCCTTGGGAGATTAAGATGACAGTCTCGGATGCCCTCGACTTCTTTCGCGCTTTCGAGAGGGTCATTTTCTCGCACACCTTTCGCGAGGGGAACCAGGTTGCTGATAGACTAGCACACATCAGTCTCTCTTCATCGTTTGTCACTAAGCGAGCTCCTACTGAGATTGCTGACGTCGTTCGTCTGGACGCTCTTGGGTAGTGGTTCAATCGCGGTTGACCATCCCTTAATCTTTGCGTTGTATAAAAAAAAGTACGTGACCAAACATGTAAACTATATAGATCTGTTTACCTTGTTTGATCCAAACAAAATGCCTCCAAGTACTCTCTTTGTATAATTTTCGTCCATCACAAACTTGCGTAATATAGCTTGGCAAATAGGTACTACCATCTTGCCCACTACACATTTCACTTCATGGGGGATTTTCTAGTTGTTCATCCGCGTCAGCTGCTAATGACACTTCCAATGACAATTTGCTTACAAAGTATAGGTTCGCTTTTGTCAATCCAGCTTGAATGAAAAATAAGTTCAATTGGCTAGATATTATGGTACGAAGCCCCGTCAAAATATGACTTCTTACGATCCCGTTTCTTTTCCTTTTAGGAATCGGGATCTTTATATGTCCTTGTCTTTCGACTATCCATAAATGCTATGAATCCTCCATCAAAGGGAACAACCCCCACTGTTGTTCCTCTTCCAATCGTAGTACACAACCTGTAAAAGTAAATGCCAAGCTTAATTAGTATCTTTGATGAAAAAAATAAATACATGCCCATGCATCTCATATTGGATGGATTCAAAAACACACCCTCGAGAAGGTGATTGATCCAGCAATCAGCTTGCAATGAAAAAGATTGTAGTACTTTGGAGCAATCAACATGCAATGGAAAGATGTGGTCAAGATATGTAATTATTAGAAGTCAGCACTTTGGAACACTTCATCTAGAGAGTAATGACTTGAGTTTGAGCATGTGGTCCTTTTGATTGTTGCTAATGGATATTGTGTAAAACCCGGAGTCTTAATATGACTTCGAAGCCCCGTCAAAATATGACTTCTTACGATCCTGTTTCTTTTCCTTTTGCGAATTGAGATCTCTATGTCCTTGTCCTTCGACTATCCATAAATGATATGAATCCTCCATCAAAGGAAACATCCCCCACTGTTTTTCCTCTTCCAATCATAGTACACAACCTGTAAAAGTAAATGCCAAACTTAATTAGTATCTTTGATGAGAAAAATAAATTCATGTCCATGCATCTCATATTGAATAGATTAAAAAACATACCCTCGAGAAGGTGGTTCATCAATCAGCTTTCAATGAAGAAGACTGTAGTACTTTGGAGCAATCAACATGCAATGGAAAGATGTGGTCAAGATATGTAATTATTAGAAGTCGGCATTTTGGAACACTTCATCTAGAGAGTAATGACTTTGAGTTTGAGCATGGGGTCATTTTGATTGTTGCTAATTGATATTGTGTAAAATCCGGGGTTTTAATATGACTTCGAAGCCTCGTCAAAATATGACTTCTTACGATCCCGTTTCTTTTCCTTTTGGGAATCGGGATCTCTATATGTCTTTATCCTTCTAATATCCATAAATGCTATAAATCCTCCATCAAAAGGAACGACCCCCACTGTTGTTCCTCTTCAAATCGTAGTACACAACTTGTAAAAGTAAATGCCAAGCTTAATTAGTATCTTTGATGAGAAAAATAAATACATGTCCATGCATCTCATATTGAATAGATTAAAAAACATACCCTCGAGAAGATGGTTGATCCAGCAATCAACTTGCAATGAAGAAGATTGTAGTACTTTGGAGCAATCAACATGCAATGGAAAGATGTGGTCAAGATATGTAATTATTAGAAGTTAGCATTTTGGAACACTTCATCTAGAGAGTAATGACTTTGAGTTTGAGCATGTGGTCCTTTTGATTGTTGCTAATGAATATTGTGTAAAACCCAGGGTCTTAATATGACTTCGAAGCCCCGTCAAAATATGACTTCTTATGATCTCGTTTCTTTTCCTTTTGGGAATTGAGATCTCTATATGTCCTTGTCCTTTGACTATCCATAAATGCAATGAATCCTCCATCAAAGGGAACGACCCCCACTGTCGTTCCTCTTCCAATCGTAGTACACAATCTGTAAAAGTAAATGCCTAGCTTAATTAGTATCTTTGATGAGAAAAATGAATACATGTCCATGCATCTTATATTGGATGGGTTCATAAACATACCCTCGAGAAGGTGGTTGATCCAACAATCAGCTTGCAATGAAGAAGACTGTAATACTTTGGAGCAATCAACATGCAATGGAAAGATGTGGTCAAGATATGTAATTATTATAAGTTAGCATTTTGTAACACTTCATCTAGAGAGCAATGATTTTGAGTTTGAGCATGTGGTCCTTTCGATTGTTGCTAATGAATATTGTGTAAAACCCAGGGTCTTAATATGACTCCGAAGCCCCGTCAAAATATGACTTCTTACGATCTCGTTTCTTTTCCTTTTGGGAATTGAGATCTCTATATGTCCTTGTCTTTCGACTATCCATAAATGCTATGAATCCTCCATCAAAGGGAACGACCCCCACTGTTGTTCCTCTTCCAATCGTAGTACACAATCTGTAAAAGTAAATGCCAAGCTTAATTAGTATCTTTGATGAGAAAAATAAATACATGTCCATGCATCTTATATTGGATGGATTCATAAACATACCCTCGAGAAGGTGGTTGATCCAGCAATCAGCTTGCAATGAAGAAGACTGTAGTACTTTGGAGCAATCAACATGCAATGGAAAGATGTGGTCAAGATATGTAATTATTAGAAGTTAGCATTTTGGAACACTTCATCTAGAGAGTAATGATTTTGAGTTTGAGCATGTGGTCATTTTGATTGTTGCTAATGAATATTGTGTAAAACCCAGGGTCAAAATATGACTTCTTACGATCTCGTTTCTTTTCTTTGGGAATTGAGATCTCTATATGTCCTTATCCTTCGACTATCCATAAATGCTATGAATCCTCCATCAAAGGGAATGGCCCCCACCGTTGTTCCTCTTCCAATCATAGTACACAATCTGTAAAAGTAAATGCCAAGTTTAATTAGTATCTTTGATGAGAAAAATAAATACATGTCCATGCATCTTATATTGGATGGATTCATAAACATACACTCGAGAAGGTGGTTGATCCAGCAATCAGCTTGCAATGAAGAAGACTGTAGTACTTCGGAGCAATCAACATGCAATGGAAAGATGTGGTCAAGATATGTAATTAATTATTAGAACTCAACACTTTGGAACACTTTGAAATACTTCATCTAGAGAGTAATGACTTTGAGTTTGAGCATGTGGTTATTTTGATTGTTGCTAATGGATATTTTGTAAAATTCGGGGTCTTAAGAGGCGCCAGCCCATGTCAACTAGCCCGCTCAGATCCGTTGTCCTCACTTGTAGCCTGAAAAGAAAGAGCTATTTTGACATAGTTAGGGCTTGAATCACTTATAAATCACTCCGTACATCCTTATTATATCCGATATAGGACGGAGGTGTTACAATCTCCCCCACTTAGAGTACTGATGACCCCATCAAACCCAAGGCTAGGGACTGCCCTCCAAGTGGAGCGTACCCGAGCATACTTTCGGAGTACCTCCGGGCCCAAAGTCGATTCTGATACCATTTGTAAGACTCGGGGTCTTAAGAGGCGGCAACCCATGCCACCTAGCTCTCTCAGGTCTGTTTTCCTCACTTGGAGCCTGAAAAGGAAGAGCTCTTGTAATATAGATAGGGCTTGAATCACTTATAAATCACTCCGTAAATCCTTATTATATCCGATGTAGGACGGGAGTGTTACATATTGAGAGATGGATCGGTGACTAGTATTCTCTTGTTCTTCTTTGGCTAAAATTATTAAAGAGAGATTTAATTATAAATTTTATACTCAACCAATTTACCTATCTAAATTATTTTCTAGTTTTGGTGAATGAACGGTGTAGAATATGTGTCCGGCATGACCACTTGTATGAAAGAATACTCAGTGTATCGAGCCTATTGTCTCGATGATCTCTCAACCAAAAAAGTTCTTAATAGGCTCGAGCAATATCGAATGGAAGAGCCAGCAGCTGACATCCCTAAAAAATTTAAACGGTGCTTGGTTGATTTGGGGAAAAAGAATCTCACGATATATCGAGGGCTATTTACAATTCATCAAGGACCTATAAAACTGTGGTTTCATTTAGGTAATTGGTGACAGACAATTTAGTGGAATTGATGATGATATTGCTGCAAAGTAGATCGTTGCATGAAGCTCGTACGTTCTAAGGAAGGTGTCATGTTGTATATACCGCACTATGTGCACATAGATAATTATGCGGAACAATCGTCACGAGTATGGTGTCATTTTGTGTATCTAAGCACCTTGGTCATTAGCTCTCCACATTTTGTGTATGTCTAGATTATATGTATTTCATTCTTCGGATCGTCGAACGTCCCCACTTTGTGTGTGTTCTTTGCGTAAAAGTCGTGTACGAATGAACGTCCAAGGCATTATGAAGAAGTAGAAGGTCTTCCGTTTATATTACTATTGATTGTTATCATATTCTCCATGTATATTTCATTGTATTTTTATGCTCTCCAACAACTTCAATTTGACAAGTTCCAAGTAAGATACGCGCTCAGCGAATTTAAGAGTGCTTAATATTTCTACTACAGCTTTTGGATCTGGTGCTATGTGAACAAACATCAATGTCTTTGCTTGCCCTCCTGATGGCATGGAAACACAAGACACTTGTAAATTATTGGCATGAATTTTTTTAGAGAAAACTCACAAGGAAGCAGATACATTGTATGAACTAACCAAGAGAGTATTGAAGTAACTATGTGAGTTTGCTGTTTCGATATGGAATATGTGCACCCTTATGTGCTAGTGCAACGCATAAGAGTGTATGTCTAGGTTTAATGTTCAACATACATAGAAATCCCATTCGATAGGCCACATAGAAAAATATTTTCCTTACATAAGGATTCAGAAAAGACCGGGTCACCTAATAAATTGCCTAATAAATTCTAGATCATCCAAATTTGCATAATAAATTTACATAATAAATTTTCCACTAGATCATCCAAATTCTAGCAGAAAAGTTTGAACCTCCTCTTCGTGGATTGCAATCAGCATTTGTCCAAGTCTTTCTTCTGACATGCAAAAATAAAAGTTAATAAAATTATAGTCAAATAAGCATTGCAAAAGAATGAAACATGGCCAAAGAGATAAAAAAAAAAAACACCATAGTTGTAAATAAAGCGAAATAAAAACTTGAAAATAGAGTTTACAACTTGCAAATTAGTAGATCGTCCGCGAGAAAAAAATTGTCAAAGATGTAGATATAGAAGAGTTTACTCATATCTGCACCAAAAACGTAGAAAATATTTTCTAATCAAAACTTACCAAAGTTGTTTTAAAATGGATTAAAATAAATAACAACTATTTTATTAGCTTAAAATCCTTGAACATTTGAAATATAAATTAAATCCAAATAAATTTGTGCTTTTTTTGTTAATATTTAATTAGGTTCCATCTAAAAGATTTGCTTTGTTTAAATTTATTCTTGCCATTTACATTCCAATTTTATCTTGACATGAATGATGTGATTTGTTTCATTTTATTTTTTAATTTTTAGCAGGTTAATAAGATTTAATATTGATTTGTTTTGTTTGGAGTATAAAGATTTATAAATTAGATAGATATATGATTTATTAAATGTTACTGATTAATCATTAATGAGAATTGGTTTCTGTTAGATAGATAAAATAATTCATTTTAGATGGATGGGCCTTAATTTGTATATGTAAAAAAATTGTTTATTTAAAATTTAGATTAGTGAGAATATTTTAAATATGAGCCAAAGTTATTTGTGTAGTTCATTCAATCAATTGTTTAATTTGTAAGGTAATTTGGATAGGCATGAGCATAACTAGTACAATTCCCGCGCCATGCGCAGTTTTTTAAAACTAAAATATTAATAATATATATAAATATATTATAAAATACTAATAAAAGTTAAGATTAAAAAAAAACTTTACCATAAATGTATCTTATAATTCTTAAATAATTTTTTATATCTCATCTAAAGTATAATACATAAATTAATGTAGATATTTTAAATCACCCAATAATAATAATATCAGTATTATTGTAACTTTTTTAGAAATTTTTAAATCTGAATCATGCATTTAAATGCGATGTGTCACAACTAATAATTATATTCAATGTTTTGAATTATACTCAATAGTTAGTACATAAATGTGAGTTAAGCCAGATGATTATGTTAGATTGAATTCAATGTTTTGAATTAAGCCTAATTGTTAGTAAATATGTTAAGAATAAAAGAGAATGGAGGATTAAAAAAATTAATAGAAATAAAGAGAAAAGGAGAAATAAAAAAATCAAGGAAAAAAACATAATTGGTCAATATTCCGAAAACTCCTCTAAGATTGACACGTAAGCAAAGTCTTCTAAATTAAGATTATATATAGATAGTTAGTACATAAATGTGAGTTAAGCCAGATGATTATAATAGATTGAATTCAATGTTTTGAATTAAGCCCAATGTTTTGAATTAAGCCTAATTGTTAGTAATTATGTTAAGAATAAAAGAGAATGGAGGATTAAAAAAATTAATGGAAATAAAGAGAAAAGGAGAAATAAAAAAATCAAGGAAAAAAACATAATTGCTCAATATTCCGAAAACTCCTCTAAGATTGACACGTAAGCAAAGCCTTCTAAATTAAGATTATATATAGATATATAGATTAGAATTTTGAGATTTTAAGATAGGAATTACTTAATTAGATTAGATTAGATAGATTAAAATTAAGTAATGGATTAACACGAAATTATGATTTATTAGATAATCTATTTTTAAGGTGAGATTGCCAAGTCAGGTTTATTATGGTAAAATCACGATAAATTTATAACAAATTTAAAGTACTAGTTTGGAATTTTGTTGTGGATAATTGAAATTTTGATCAATATGATGTGAATAAAAGCCCAAGCCCTTATATATAGAAAGATATTTAAAAAAAGTCTTCCCTTGTAAGATTGATAGAGATATTAGATGAATAATTTGGTTTTATATATTTTACTCCATCAAAAAATTTAATATTTTGAAAATTTGTTAAAAACTTCATCAGGTGAATAATAATAAAAATTGCAATATTATCTAAAAAATCAGATTTCCTCTTTGATTATTTTTATTATTATTATTATACATAACTAGTATATCCCCGCGCCATGGCGCGATAATATAAGAAATAA
This sequence comes from Persicaria tinctoria, assembly GCA_037127255.1. Classification (NCBI taxonomy): domain Eukaryota; kingdom Viridiplantae; phylum Streptophyta; class Magnoliopsida; order Caryophyllales; family Polygonaceae; genus Persicaria; species Persicaria tinctoria. The sequence continues at coordinate 20,098,017 of JBANSL010000016.1, read as the reverse complement.
ATAACAACCATTATATATAGTAGGTAGGTTATACTGTTAATTCTAGATTGTTAATGTTCCTGATATCGGGAGTGTGAAAAAATATCAATGTTTTGCAATAAATTAAAAATGAGGCAATTATTGAAAAAATAAAAGATAAAACCGATTTTTTATAAAATAATGTGAAATTCTCATGCTAGATAAGATGTTTTTTATTATCTACAAAAGATAAAAATTTCATATATCTCTACAATAATTGTATCTAAATTTTAATTTTAAGTTAGATTAATCGTTTCATGTCATAGGGGAAAAAATAAATAAAAATGATAAAACCGGATAAAAAGATAAGATATAGGAAAAAATTAAAAATTAAAAATCAAATTTTATAGATCTTGCAGTTAGTCCCGCGGTCGCCGTGGGTCTTTTGTAGATAATAAAAAAAAACCTTATTTTATATATCACTAAAATAATTTTAATTAGCTAAGAAAAAATTAAAAATTAAAAATTAAAAATTAAAAATTAAAAATTAAAAATTAAAAATTAAAAATCAGTTAGGAAAGATTGCAAGATCTTTAAAAGGTGAGATATTAATTACTATAATTTATAGATTATATAGATATAGAATACTCCGTATAGATGAGGAGTAAGGTTTGCTTGGTAAAAATGTTTATTTGATGGGTTATATATATGGTAATTAACTCGGCTTATTAAATTATTAATATTTGAATTAGAATATTAGTTATACTATTATCGTGTTAACCGGAAATGATATCTACACTGCTAATTTTTACTATTTCCACCGCTAATCACCGCATATATATGCGGTGAGTTAATGACAGTCAACGCACCTACCGCATATACATGCGGTGACCAACTGCCAACCGTATGGGTCCTCACCGCATGAAGATGCGGTGAATACCCCCGTTCCGTTTCAACCCCACCGCATACTCATGCGGTGGGTATCGGATAACCGGATTTGCGGGTAACTATTTGGAGGAGCTGAACGGACCGATGCACACCGCTTGGGTATGCGGTATACGCCGACACTACGAATTCATCGTATAATACAGGCACATCTCCGGTGGTATATCCTACTACAGGGGAATTAACTTGTAATAAAAGTCGTGATCTGAAAAAACTCATATGTTGAATTCAAAAGAAAGATGATATTGCATCAACATTGATTAAAACGAAAGTGCGATAAATATCCTCGATGACGAAAATATGGAGTTCGAAAATTAATTTGTGAAATGGAATAGACAAAGGTGCAACCCAATTGAACATATGAAGTTCGAAAAATGACACCAGAAAGTGGAAAGTGCTAATACGATAGGGGACGGCCACCATCATGACGGCGGTAAGCTCTATATCGTGCAATCCTCGCTGCAAACTGCTCTTCCCAACCGTCGACCATGCGATCGTGATGCCGTGTCCATGTGACGTAGACTGGAGGAAGAGGTGAACCAGGCAACAACCAAATCTGTGAATACAAGATGAATATTGACATCAGAAAAGAGAAACAAAACAATAACAAATTAATGAATATGAAATATGAAACGTACCGGAACGAAATGGTTGTTGTTACCGACTAAAGCTATTCCATCTAGCTCCTCATAGGCCGGTACTGACGGGCCACCGGTGGCGTACAGAGGTAGGCACAACATAAGCATCATCTGTGACAAAATCACCAAAGGACGCTGGTGAAGCGTGGCAAACACCTCACCCATGATCGGAATCTCCATCCAATACGTAGCATCATGACACGTGTCGAAATAGTTGACCCTCATGATGAGCTCATGTAAGGCAGGATAGTAATGGTATCGATCTGAATGTAGCTGCAACTCAACGGCCAGCTCTCGTCGAACTCGAGGCCATGCGTCTTGTCCCAAGTTCAGAAGACAAGCAAAAGACCTATACCCACAGTGACCATCACCTGCAACATTTGTGACGGCTCGTACGAAAGTAATCATGAATTCGTCGATGTTGCCAGTGCCCCAATTGAAATCTACTTGAGGTAGATTCTGTGGTGGAAGCGTCGTAGGTGCTGGTGTTGGAATGTCACCTACAATATCCGGAGCTGGCTCCGACGCTGATCGACCTCGTCCACGTCCCCTTCCACGACCCCGTCCTCTTCCTCTGCCTACTCCTCGGCCCCTAGGAGGGTCGTCGATGGCAATGTCGTTGGACCCAGTGGCCTCTTCAGTACCTTCCACGTCATCTGTTTCGTTTGATGCCGGTTGACCCCGACCTCGGCCTCGCCCTCGTGCGGATCCAGTGGTCGTCTGTCTATCTGCCCGACGTTGAGCCCGAGCACGCTCACGTTCCCAAGGTAGAGGGTTCGTCTGACAGGGGTGGCAAGTCCTCGGTCTCCCGGGCGGTCTACGGTCCTCCGGGTCAGGGGTGGTCAACGGTGTATGGGAGGGACGATCCCCGTCGTTGAATGCCGACGCGATTCTCCAACAAGTATCCTCGTTCATAGCTCTGCTCTGGAACAAAATGATCATGCGCGACATGTCCACATCAGCTCTGCTGAGGGGAGTGTTATCCTGGACGTTATCAACATGAGGCCTCTTGAAATCCAATTGCTTCCAAAAAATGTGTATCTGGGATGGTCTGAAGGGTATCTGCGTGTCTCGACAAGCTTGCATGTCATGTGTGCATGGAAGACCGTAGACGTCCCTCTAGTATGCATCTCTGCATGGTTGCGAAGGTGGCTCAGCTTCCATCTTTGTGTAGATTTCGAACAACAGGTTGAAACATTCCTTCGACACAATATTCCGAATTCGATCGAAAATCCATAGGCCGTGGGAGTCTGTAGGCCAGGTGTTGTTCGCTCTCCCCAATGTATTCTTCACCTCCCTTATTTGATCTGTCATCATCAGTTCGATTGTGTTTATCACGTGAGTGAAATCACCGACTGCAGAGTTTAAGGTCTTTTTCAACACAGAATGAGCAGCCTCAACCCTAAAAGATAAGTGAGACTCGCAGGTGAAGATCGTTATATGTAAACAAATTACGTGTATAATGAATTTTATAATGAAAACGTAGGTGCACCTGTTCGTCGTGGTCGTACCAAAATGCTGGATTGCGTTTGTCCATGCACGAACTATCTGCTCCGAGTAATCTCGTAACCACGTCGCCTCCAAATACGGCATAAGCCCTTCGATATGCCCCCACTCTGCATGCATACCCCTCCTTCTAGCGGCGAAAGTTTCAACCGATCTGGATTGGAACAGGCCAACACATGCGTTCTTGAAACGCCTAGCAACATCAAGATACTTTGACTTCTGGAAAGCAGCTTCTTCGCATCGTCGGAGGACGTGCACTGTGCACAACATATGCCTGACATTGGGAAGAACTTCTCGTAGCGCCGCAATCAACCCCAACTCTCGATCAGTGACAACAACGTTAGGAAGATTACCTCGCATGAGGTAAACGAGCTGCCCCAACGCCCAAATGTACGTATCTGTGTTCTCGTGCGACATGAAGCAGAACCCGATGACGAAGTTCTTCTTTGTGCAAGTAAATCCAACGAACTGACACAAAGGGATCCCGTACCTGCACAATGAAATATTTGAGTTCGCATACCCTGGTGGGAAGGGGTAAAAGAATAAGTGTATATAGAAACGTACGCATTCGTCCGGTATGTACTATCGACGAGGACGACGTATGGAAACATGGCTAGAAGATGGCGAGCGTCTGTATGGGCGATAAATAGATCTTGAAACCTGTTGGGATCGTCAGGGGATCTCCTCGTAGAGTAGAAGTAACCCTTCTCCCGCAAAATGCGGAGTGCTTCCTGGGAGACTGTTCGATCTCCTCTCGCTTCAGCTTTAAACTTTGCTCTCGCATTGTACACTTGGCGCCGCGATGTGAAGTTCAACTTCTGTCGTGCGTCAGCTGTCATCTTCAATGTAGCTAAAATCGGTTTTGGTGGGGTACCAGCGACGGTAAGGGCCAACGTAGTGTCTCTTTCCTCTGTATCCATTCGTCCGACGTACGAGTGACCGTCCAATGCACCGGGGAGTAGATGGTTGTGCTTGCCATGAATAACGTCCAGGCCCCGTTCGCCCCGTTTGAACTCCACGCCAGGCAATGCAAACGGACACCTCTCTATCTTCGAAACAGCTCTGCGCGTGTTCCCGCTTGCATCATCTCCGGCTACTCGTGGTCTCTTACGGGGAGTGTACTGGCCGTACTTCTCACATGCGAGCAATAGACTCCCACACCTTGTAGGAGTGCTCCCCCAAGAACGCTTGATTGTCAAAACTATATTAAGCTTTAATGCTGTGCCACGACAGTGTTGTAGGAGATCATCGCGATTGGTCCGCATCTGGGATGTAGCAAATTCGGGAGTGTAATCACGGTACTCCTGGTTACGGGCCTGATCGTCCTGACCGTCTTCCGGCATCGGATCAGCCTGCTCCTCCAGTGGTAGCTTCCAGCATGCAAACAGTACATATATATTACGTGACCCATTCATGGTTTCCGTCTGCTCTAATTCAGAACCTAATTTATTCCCCTACATTTAAAAACCGGTACCTATATCTTGGTTTCCATTCGATATGATTCCACTACCTATATTCTACCTATAACGACATTCCAAATGATAAACATTAATCACATACCGAAAGACGAGGGGGTGGTGAGTTATCGGCCATTGGCGTAGTTGTAGGTGCTTCCTCCCCTGGGCTTAAAGGCCGTGGATTGGTGTCGTCGTTAACCATATTAGAAAATGACCGTCGATGAGGTGTGAGGGCATTGGATGCATTCCAACGGAGAGCGGAAGACTTCTTATACAGTAACACCGCATACCTATGCGGTGGTTCCAGATGACCGTTGGTGTTGAATTATTTGAATTTATGGGCCCACCGCATAGGTATACGGTGTTCGGGACACCGTATAGGTCTACGGTGTAAACACCGCATAGGTATACGGTGCACCACCATATACCTTTGCGGTGGATGCATACCGCATGGGCATGCGGTATGTATCTATATATACCCCATGGCTGGTTTGTGACATTTGCCGTGGCGGAAAAGCGATGATAATCTGTGCGAACTAGTCATGGCCAAAGATTTGTGTCTTCAGATCGAAATTTTTGACCATTGACTAGTTTGCACGGGTTATATCGCTTCGTCTCATAAATTAAATAAAATCCGTATGTATGCTTTTTTCATGGCTCAATAGCGATGATAGCCTAGGCAACATGCCACGGCCGGCGATTTGTGTCGTTTGATTGAAATCGCAGGCCGCTGGCATGTTGCTCGGGTTATATCGCTTCGATATAGTGTTATGTAGATTCGATCTAATAAAATGCAATAGGTATCTACAGGATAATGTGAAAGACGTTGTGATAGTACATATGTACGCCCATAACGTCTTTGACATTATCCTGCGGATGACTGTTGCTCATCCAACCAAAACTGTAAATGCTTCGGAAACGTACCGGTACGGGTACACCGTCATCTTCGTCCGTCATTGTAGTGGGCGTCCAAATTACATCTGTCGAGGGAGAATGAACCTCTTACAAGAGGATGAAGCTGGGAACTTTCGTCGGAACGCACGACGGAATTTCTCATCTTCGCACTTTTATAAGAGGCTCGCTCTCCTCCGTCCGATGGAATTTGGAGGACCAACTCTGACGACGGAAGAAGATGGTGATGTCCCCGTGCCGGTATGTTTTCGCTTTTTTTTACCACCGCATATCTATGCGGTGTAGCACACCGTATAGATATGCGATGTAAACCACCGCATCCACATGCGGTATCTCATACCGCATAGATATGCGGTGGTAAGCCTCGCATATAACTTGACATGATCTCCCGCTATAAATTACCGCCGTGCGATGTCGAAATTACAACATCTCGTTTGACGGAGAAGGAGATGGCGGCTGGTAACACACCAAGACCTTTCTTCTTGGTCTCAGGGAGCGGCCCGAGGGATTTTTTCTGGTGGGTAGAAGATGTCTCGCTGACACAAATATTGGTAAGCCCCGTTCTGTCGTCTGACATATCATTCACAATGGTCCGAACTCACTAAGTACATCTTGAAAACTGCAGCCTCTGCCTTCCAACTTCGAAGAAGAATACGGGCTGGCCGGTGTCGAAAGAATAACGCTGACTAATGGGGTAGGGAGGAGAGGCACCAGCATCCGGGTAGAGCGCAACAGATCCGGGGCACTCTGGCTCGCACAAGGATGGAATACTTTCACGAGATCGCGTGGCGTGCGGGTAGGCGCGGGGTTGATGTTTAGCTACTTAGGCAACTCTCGGTTTCGGGTAGTCGTAGTGCCGCTGGAGAATGTTTCACCATCAGAGGAAGAGAACAACAATGATTTCCTCTGATGTGTGACATGACGACGACCCGGCAAAACTTTGTAACTAAGATATTTTTGCTGTAATCTTATATCATTAATTAATATGAAAAATGCGGCACTCTATCCGTTTTCATGTAACGTGTTATTCCCTAAAATAACCAAAAATCATATCATGAAACGGTGCCGCTGTGCTGGTACGTTGCTTCATGTCTTCGTTTAGAGCCCCTAATCCACATGCTGGTACATTGTTGTCATGTAACGGTGTCACCGTGATGTAACTGTATCACCGTATGGGCATGTGGTGGTACACACCGCATGAAGATGCGGTATATACACACCGCATGTCCATACGGTAGTGTTGAAAGGAAACTATAAAAGGGGTTGGTTTAGACTTACAATAAACCATAAACACTATGGCCACTACCAAAGTGTATGAAGCGGAGACAAGATCGGGCAGTAGGTTTAGACTTACAGTCGAAACTTTTCGTACGCCACCTGACGATATATTGTGCAACTGTCAGCACAAAAGCTCGACAGGATGGTCGTGCTGCCTTTGCCAAGTTGTATGCGAAGAACGCGATACAGCCAGAGTTTCCGATTCGGTTGACCTAGAGTGCGTTCAAGGAGTGACTTACGAGGATGTCCGCATGACAAGGCCGTACTCGTATAGGGATAACCCTGCAGCATATTATATTCACGTGACGGAGGCAATTACGGAGCTTGTTAGCGACGACTTCTCCAATTTGGGATTGGCCAGTGCAGCGCAGGTGGCAAGATACACAGTGAAAAAAGTCGTGCGGCGTGCAAACACCAAGCTTACAAAGTACGCATTTCACCGAATACAGATTCACATTTTGAGCAATGTAGAGGAGTCAGTTGGTAGTTGTTATGTACCATAGGTAAAATGTTGTCGGTTGGTAATTGTTGTGTATCATTTATGATGAATTTATCCGGTCCCGAGTTAAACCATTAATTATATTTCGCTGATAAATCATTTGCATTACACATGCGGTGATACATTGGCTAATAAACGGATTCTACATAATGATTTTATACCAACTTGGTTCCTACTCTACTGATGGATATGGTATATTTTGCAAAGGGTCCCACCATAGTACAGGATCTACAGAACAACTACCTACTGACTCCTCGAGAAGATGCGGGCTAATGTGGATCTCAATGCGGTTGAATGCGTACTTCTTCACTTTGTCGTTCGCTGGATGGATTGTGTTGTCGACAGTGAACCTTGCAATTTGAAATGCGCAGTGTAGCCTGACATCGCTGAATAGGTCGCTGATTGCGCATTTGATTGCCTCAACCGCCTCGCGGTAGTATGACTCAGGGTCCTCAATGTGTAATTGGTGACCTTTCAGACACGCCAATTCAACCGGCTCCGAGAATGCGTAGCTATTGCCTTCAACGCCTTTGTAGCATACAACGTGAAAAAGACAGCAGGGAAACGATTGGCACCACCGCTCGTGCTGACAATTGCACAAATAATCCTCGTATGGCCTCGAGAACTTTTCGCGTATAATTTTGTATGACACACCCATATCTGTCTCACCTTCAAACTCAACTACTCTAACCATGATTTGATTGTTGTGATTCGTATGAGGTGGTTGTCGCATTTTATAGCCAAAATGGGACAACCATATGGGGTGTCTCCACACCGCATGTCCATGCGGTATCAAGGTACCGCATGTACGTGCGGTATCAAGGTACCGCATAGGCATGCGGTGTCTCTACGCCATGTGCCAAAATGGGACCGGACCTCATAGGAGACACCGCATGACCATGCGGTATAAATACACCGCATGAACATGCGATGTAAGGCCTATAAATCATGACGGCCACCCAAGTGCGACAAAAACCACTACGGCTATCCAGCGAATCACAAAATGGTAAACACTCTAGACACATACCGGCGAACGACAGGTTATCTTGAGTACAATGTTACATTAATTCGTTGCACGGAGCCATGGTGGCCGGAGGAATGCACCTGCAGGCATCCAGCATACCTTCTAAGAAATTCGTGCGTTATACTTCAGTGTCAATTCGAGACAGACACTGACATAGCATATCCGATCGAGTTTTCTTGTGCGCATTGTTATGACGACAGAGGATTTCCCGAATCGTATTACTTAGATGCAGAGGCGCGGATTGCGAATCACATTAGGAGATATTGTCGTTACGATGTTTACATTTTCGAGGCTGAGGGCATATGTGATCATGTTATCCGAAAGCTGCGAGCATTCAACGCAGGTGAAAGGTATTACGCGTTCAACCAAATGAATATTGTCATTTCCATTAATGAGAGGTCATCGGACGAAGGTAGTGATTAGACATGCATTACCAAGTATGTAGTGTGATGTGCATGTGTTGTATTTTCATTTATAAGCAGTTAAACCGTTTAATGAAATTCTCTATCGAATCCCGATCGGGGATTTCCATGACATATTATTTCAAATGTTGCAAGGAAAAATAGAAAATATGTTCCAATAGGAAACACATGACACAAATAGCGTACGAACCGACTTATTATTCAAACAACATTGTTACAACTAGACGACAAACAAACTACTAGACAACCAACAATAACAACAACTTCATCACACTGCCACAAACGAACGACTACACAACCAACAATAACAACTTCATCACACTGACACATATGAACGACTACAGATAAGTCGGATAAACACATAAATCCTAGATCTCGTCGGCATGCTTGTTGTTGATGTGCCTCTTAAGATGGCCGTGCTGCAGGTTGTTGGTCACAGTGTAGCGATGGCCGCAGTGACGGCACGTTGCAGTAAAAGCGATGCCTCCAAGCGCCTTTCTTTTGTAGTGTTTGGTGAACATGTCTTCACGTGGAATTGGTCTTGGTTCGGACGACATTGTCGGCGGTGAAGTGTGTTTCCAGCGGTGAGGTGTGTTTCCGGCGGCGGTTTAGGTCCGCTTATATAGACATACATACCGCATGAATATGCGGTTAGTACACACCGCATGTCCATATGGTGTTCACTACCGCATGAACATGCGGTTAGTAAGTACCGCATAGGCATGCAGTACGTAATAACCGCATGTCGATGCGGTAGTAAACACCGTATGGACATGCGGTGTCTGAAACCTATATATGCTCAGAGTCTCTGACCAAGTTACCACACATCAACATGTCGGACAACAGCGAGGAAAGCTCAAGTAACGACATAATACGTCAAGGCACGATGGAAGAGTATGAGGCGGTTCTCTACACTGGTAGTCCACGCTCAAAGACGGTGGAGGCGATGATAAAGAGACTACGTGATGAAAATCGGGCGCTCCTGGTCGAAAACCAACAAGCCCGTTGGCGGATTGATATCCTGGAAAGTCAAGTTGCAGTTCTGGAAGAGGAAAAAAAGGCTCTCGTCATGAATCTAGATGAAGCTACTGTGCGTAACCCTTGACTATATTAGGGCCGGTTGTATTTGGTCGATTGTAATTTATAAAGTTCGTTTCGAATCATGATATTAAAAGTTGTGTACGGACATACTATTCAAATTTGAAAACGATCCGCAACGGTAACAAACCATCAAATCCACACCAAAACACAAAAAACGTATTCCGAAATCGAATCATCAACTACTGCACAAAAAACAATCCAAACTATTGCACAAAAAAATAATCCAAACTACCAACTACTACACAAAAAGTCATCGACCCGCAAACAGAACAACCACATACATCAGCCCAGATCGCACCGTCACGGTGGGGAAGGACCCCAAAATTGCTCATAGATGCGATTCAGATGTGCAGCTGTCAACTCAACTCCAAGGTCCCTGAATCTCCAACCCAGCCGTATGATGGCGCTGCTCGATGATGGTCGGCGGGGGTGGCGACGACGGGGGTGGCGGCGGCGGGATGATGGGCTGGTGTCGAGGAGTGTCAGGAAGTAGGTATGGATGACTATGGCGGTGTAACCACTCCAGATAGTCATCGGCCACGCCATATGGGTACTCTTCAGAGGTCCGTGGCAACTCTTCCATGGGGAAAAGATGATCGAACCTGTGCGCCCAGTAGTTGTCGGCTGGGTGGAACGATGCCTCCTTCTTGCACTTGGCGGACTTCGGTCTGTGCACTATGGTAGGTCTGATTGGATCAGCGGGAATGTGCTGAACCCGACCAAACTGTCGCAGCACACGGTCCGGCATATACGGCTCCTCCTCGAACAACCACCGGATGGTGCCCCTATATCTCGACAGACGCAGATCTCCATCAAAATCCAAGTGTCTACCAAATGGCATGAACTCGATCTGCAATGGAATAGAAATTGTTATTACGACTAAAATCTAGTTTATAGTATGACAAATGTAAGTGCGGATATAAATGTGTTCGTACCTCGTCGACAGTCATCTCATCCAGCCTCCGCCACAGAACATCCAGTCGCTCGATGCGAGGCCTATCATCCCGGGTCACCGTAGTGGAAAATGGCATCGCCCCCAGGACGTACCTCACCCCGCGTCGCGGATCCCGGGATAGCCTCCGATCGAGCGTCATGCCGGGCTTGAACACCGGAAAATGCAACCATATCCACATCTACAAAGGAACAATACTATCAGCAACATAGTCATTATAACTTAGTTACAAAACTGCTAAAATAAATAATCACAGAACAAATGACTTACCTCCAATAGTTTTGTACAACCGTCCATGTCTTTGGCCAATTCCCGGGTCGCCTCGCCCAATCCCCGGTACAAGCACGCCAAGACCCCTGCAGCTATAGAAAGATGCGACACCTGCGCTGCATCCATAAACCTACGGATCACCTCCGGACGCAATCTTCCGCCCGACTTGTCAATGAACAAGGTCGCAGTCGCAATAATCCCCATCACAACACCCATGATGCACTCCATATCATGCTCTAGTGGGGCGCCATCTCAAACCCGTTGTCGCATCGGTGCTATCTTCTCAAGGAGGAGCTGAACAGTAGGGCCTCCATGGGCCCATGCGCTCGTCCGCTCGTTCTGAGTCAAGTCGTAATACTCCCCAACTGTGTCCCTCCAGGCGCCCACGTCATCCAAGTGAATATACTCCTCTCCGTCCAAACCAAGGCCAAATATGAAGAACACATCGTGCAGTGTGATGGTGATCTCTTCCCATGCGAAGTGAAAACTGTTCGTCTCGGGGTGCCAGTGCTCAACAAACGCACTGATCAGAGTGTGATCCACATGATCCCACTCGAAATCTCTCAGGTCCCAGAACCCAGTCTCACGCACTGCGGGAAACCAGGACTCCCGTCCATCAACCTCCAACAACGCCTCTACCCGGCCCAGCGACTGCCCTCGTCTCTGCACACACACACCCCTCCGCAAGGCTGCGTCCTCCCGTCTCCAAATAGCCTGTGCAATGTGGGTCTCGTAGTCTCTCAGAAGGGAAACGGTATGTGGCCCCCCTGGCCATTCGGGCAGAACAGCCCGAATGACCCCTGTCCTGATAGGCTCGCCATGCTGCCTATCACCTCTTGTACTACTCCCCTCGCCATGCTGCCCAGCACCACCTGCCCGACTGCTCTCGCCACGCTGTCTCCGCCTCCTCTGCATTACACGGATAGGGGGTTGTGCCGCCTGGTCTCCTCTCCTGTCCTGACGAACATCGTCAGATGCCCCATACATCGGATCATGGCTCGGGCCGAGGGGGGCCAGCGACACATGCCTCGAAAGTGCAGCTGACTCAATAGGTGGGGCCGAAGAACTTCTCTGTCCACGTACATCCCTCTCATGACCCTCGGCAATCGGCACACCCCCCAAGTTCCTAGGTGTCGCTGATGGCGCCGCCTGCTGACTCCCGGTAATCGGCTCAGGCGCGACGCTCCTCGGCGTCGACGATGGCGCCGCATGCTGACTCCCAGGCGTCCTCCCTACACTCGTAGATCCTACCGGGGTGAACGACGCAAAATCTATCTGCCCAACGGCCCATGGCTCCTGGTCGCCCGCTCGAGCATGACTCGTCCCAACACCCACATCTCCGAGCAGAGGTGTCGTGTCATCATACGAGTTCAATTGTTCGCTCGCAAACGCAGTCCCAAAGTACTCCTGATAACTGTCATGATGAGTCTGCAACTGCTCATCCACTCTCTCAGCTCCAGTCTGCAACTGCTCATCCGTCTGCCGTGCTCGGTCCCCTCGTAGGTACTCCTCCATCATCTCAATACCCTGGTCGCCTTGACTAGACTCTTCGGTCGACTGCACCACTGGGTCATCTGTGTGGTCAAACATCAACGCCAGCTCAATCTGTACCAGACTCTGATATGTCTCTATAGACGACTGTGATATGTGCCCCAAACCGTCACTCTGGTCAACACGTGACTGAGAAGATGGCCCAGTATCAGCTCCTACCGTCTCAGTATCCCTCTCCGGAGGATCCACAACATCCTCCAACGTCTGGCTTTCCCTGACGGCAACCTCGGTATCATCATCTACCGCGTCACTATCCGTCTCCATAGGAACTGATACATCCTCTAACGTTTGTCTCTCCCTAATGGCAGCTCTCCTAGCAGATTGCAAAACCACCCTCTCTCCTAAATTTCTCGATAACGCGGACTGTGTAAATTAAAATATATTTGTTAGAATCCTATCGCTCAATTACAATATTATATTGTATGACTGTCTAAATGTGGCAAGATTTTCGTAAGGTTTATTACTGATTTCATCTTAATACTAACAATTCCTAAGAAAACATAAATATATACTTATTCGATTTCAATTTCCCTACACCTAGTATTTGACAGAATCCTATAGATCGAATACGATACTATATCGTGTGACTGACTAAATGTTTCAAGATTTTCCAAAGGTTTATTAATGATTTCAACCTAATAATATCAATTCCTAAGAAAACAGAAATATATACTTATTCGATTTCAATTTCCCTACACCTAGTAACGATTTTAACATACCTTAGGTTGAGGCTGTGTCTGAGTCTGCGGTTGTTGCTCAGTCTGTGTCTCAAGCTGTGGCGGTACATCTGTCGTCCTCCTCCTCTGTATAGTGGGTTCCGGCTACATTATATATAACAATTAAATGTTAACACTATTTCCTTCAGGTTAAAAAATAAAGCAAATTGATTTTTATAAACATTAAATGTTACCTGTAACGGATGTCTCCGAAAAGGACCGACATCATCAGCCGCGGCTTTTCCACGATTGTCTTTCACCATCTCAAAACTCGGGTACAAAGTGGTGGTAGAAATAGGGACGGGGAATCGACGTAACCAAAAGTCAGGCTCGGAAAGAAAGGAATCGGAGAAGATTCGGATGGTGTGTCGGAGAACTGGGCCCCCCACGCCTATTTATAATGGGCCCCTAACGGTAAAAAACATACCGCATGGAGATGCCACAACGGTATGTTTTTTTACCGTTGCCACAACGGTAACAAAATACCGCATGGAGATGCGGTAGATTCTTGCCCAAATTTTAAATATTTTTAAAAACCACCGCATACCCATGCGGTGGGTTTCGGATAACTTCGACCCAACCGGTTTCTCGTATTACGGACTCCGTTTTAGCCTAACCCACCGCATGTACATGCGGTGTATTTGGACGGTCAACGGACATACCGTATTAAATCACCGCATAGGGATGCGGTGGATTTGCGGTGTAAATAGTAAAAATTAGCGGTGTAGATATAACGCAACTTTTAGTAGTGAAAGCTTGTGATTTAAAATTATCATGGCGGTTATATTATTATCTTAGTAGATTTAGATATGATTTATCACTTAAGATCTCTAAATCGTATCTAGAAGAAAACTGTACCATTACCAAAAAACACGAAATAAAAAGATAATTATATTCAATTTAACCAAAAATCAAAACAGACTTAGTTATATTTTCTGCAAAAATTACGGAAAATAAATAAAAATAAAATAAAACAAAGAGACGAAGCACCGTACGTAATGTGAAGATGAAACTGTAACCCTCCCGGCCGGAGAACTGCAAGAAGAAACGAAGTTCATCTCCACATGAAGCCAATAAAGCCATTTGACATGTACACCTGCTCACCCGCTGCGAACTCGGACCGTCCGATTTCGCCTCCGGCAAGTGGCAGTAGAAACCTAGGAAAACGCACCGCTCGTACGCCGACCGATCGGCGGCGACGATGAGCAAGTGGTTGATCAGCGCCCGAGCTAGTCCCCTCGCCGAGCTAGAAGCTCTCGAGAAAGAGGTCGAGCATGTTCGACGGCTAATGGTCGTCGATTCGCTCCACGTAGGCTTTTTTGATGATCGCGATTATCACCGTCTTGTTGTTCTCCTCCGCCGCCTTCTGTAGCGCCACTGGTAAGCCGTCGCAATCGGTGTCCTTCGTCGGCAGCGCCTACTTCGCCTAGCACCAGGAAAACGCGTTTTAATTGATCGATTGATGAAGAAACTAATTGATAGAGGAAAGGGATTGGATTGAAGTAGTTACAGGAGGATGTGAATCAGCCATTGCAAATAGAAGGAGGCAAGTAGAGACGACTGTAGAAGTGTAGAGTAACCCTAGAATACGGTGGAGAGAAGGAAGTTGTTTTTATAAATTAGAACTAAAATCAAGAGGAGATAGGAGGGAAAAAAAATTACTATTGGTTGAAATAACTAAATTGAAGGTGGAGAAGACACGTAGACAAAAGTCTTCTGATTTAAATTATTATATAGATTTTGTATTAAAAATAATAATTAATTAATTAAAACTTTCATTGGTAGATGATTTTTTTTTTATGGAATTAGTTTTGTAATTAAAAAGAGATTAAAATTGAAATTGAAATTGGAAAAGTTCAAAAGTGCTGCCATGGTTTGAATTTTAGAAAATCTCTAACAAAATCAAATATCAAATAAAGGTAATTAAAAATTAAAAGATTTTCTATTTTGTTAAGATTTGACACAAAAAGAAACGAAATTATAACCAATTGAGTCAATATAAATTAACATGGATGCCAAATAAATAAATAATTTCAAACCTCGTTTAGCTTCTCGACCTAGGGTGACATTAAGGGTCCGTTTGTCAATGCATGTAGCTTTTCAGAACTTTTGATTTTAATATTTTATAGTTTTAAATAAGTTAAATATAAGATTTTAATTTAATTAGCTTTTGAAATTGGATTTTCAACCGCCACTCGCTCCAAACCTGTTAGAATTCTATTCATTTTCTCCTATCTGATCCGCTAGGATGTATCAGCTATTATATCTTACTAGCTTATAAAAACTCTAATTTAACATATATTTAACACACTTAATCCATTAGTTTCAGCTCTCATATTAACTTCAGCTACCCCATCAACTCCGTGTTACCAATTTGACCCTAAGTCCCGAAATCGCGAGTGTTGTGAAACGTTTACTTTGTAGGTTTCTGTTCGATCGATCCCAAGAAAACCTCCAATCTATTAATATTACTAATTCTGCTAGCATTTTGCTGACGTGTCACGCCCACAATTAAATTTGAATTTTTTATTCAAATGAGTTTTTCTTATTGGTCAATATTATTATGGAAACTTTAAAATATTTGTTTCCTATTTTAAATATGATTTGAATCCATTCCCTTTTTATTTATTTTCGGTTATATTTTCGTAAATATTGAGACATGTATCCATTTTTTTCCCGATTGCAATCTCTTTTCGGTTATATTGCTGATGTGTCACGCTCACAATTAAAGTTGAATTTTTTATTCAAATGGTATTTTCTTATTGATCAATATTATTGCTGAAATTTTAAAATATCTATTTTCTATTTTAAACATATTTGTTTCCTATTTTTATACTAAAACATTATTTAATTTGATATGTTGTATGTCAATTTGTGATCTATTTTAATCGTCTACGTACATTGAACATTCCTCAATTCTTGGCTGATTTTTTTCTTGGATATTGAAATTGTTGATTTATCATTTTTAACCGATTGCAATATTCCCCACAATGTCTACATACAACGAACATGTAATAATCAATTTGTAAATATTTGATTTCAAAAATTAATTATAAAAATCAATTAGAGCCAAAAAATGTTTTTTTTATAATTTAATTATTTTAGACATCTTAAATGACTATCGAAAAATAAATAATATTTTAAGACTCACAAGCATTACTAATGCTTATTTTACATCTTGGATGAGACTTCTTAGATCACTTTTTTACTTTTAAGGATCTTTTTTTTACCATCTTACCTTTATTTTCACTATTTATTTTTCTATCTTTCTAACCATCTTTCTCATGAAAATAATCAATAAGTTATGTACATCTACATATTTAACTTCAAAATTATTCACACAATCATGTGCTTATGAATTTTTAATATTTGTACGGGAGCTTATATTTTACTTTTTAGATCTATGCTAATGATAATAATTATATATTTATTTCAAATTATATTAGATGGTGTGTTTGAGTATTATTACTACTTTACCTTATTAAATCATTTTCAAAATTTGTATCGCATCTTTTTCCAACTAATTTATAAATTATAAAAAAATAATTTATACATATTTTTGTTGTAAACACGTATATATATATATATATATATATATATATATATATATTAATATAGTATTATATAGATATATAAAATGATGTTCAAATTAAAATGGATCAAACTCCTGTGCCTTTAAGGCACGGGTATTACACTAGTGATTCACTAAAATCTATAACACAACTAACTATACGTACAATTGCTATCTCAAGTCGTAACCGATTGCCTCATGCTCGTCCATATGAATTTTTTGGGTAATTTAGAGGAGATGGGCTAATGTGGGTGGGCTGCTTATCATTGGTCTGGCCCTCTAGTTGTTATTGGGCCATGCTATGTAAAAGCCCCAAGTCCTAAATTCTTCCTCTCTAAATTTCAAATAATTAAAAAGGAGGAAAAATGATTTTTTAAAAAAAATCCAAATAAACTTTAAAAATTAATAATTTGTTTATATATATAATAAGGTGTTGTTAGATACGCCGCAAATCACCCTTTTAGAATGTACGTTCAATCCAACGTACAACTTTTTTTAATTAATTAACATGCTTTCTTAATTAATTAATTAGCTACAACAAACTTGCACGTCGAAATGCAAATTTGGGTGTATTTATCCGGACCGATATAATATTATATTAAAATCAATTTTGATATGGTTCAATTCTCTGACCAAATTCCCGAGAGTATGGTGAAGCGGTAATCATATATTCAGATGTTCGATTTTTTAATGACATGGTAATCCATCTTATTAAATAATCAAATAAAATAATTAAAAACATGTAAAGATTATATAAATTGGAGCAAAATTTTTTACAATACGATTCAATTGTACCAAATTTCTATCCTTTTAATTGGGTATATAATGAAGTATTTTGCTATGTAAAAATTACAATCTAGAAAGATTGTTCGATCTAGAGCTGAGCATTCTCTACTACAAGTGCAATGAACCTCGTAACAAATAGTTTTTATAGGGAAAACAATCTTGGTTCCTTTATTTTATCGAAGCCGGTTAACAAGAGTTATTCCTATCGCGAAAGCTATGGGAGATGATGCAGAAATGAAAGTTCAGAGAAAGTACTATTAGGAGGCGGTAGTAGTTCGGTGAGTATTATCTAATCCGTCTTTATGGTTTCTTTTATAGTCTGTTTTTTTTTTATTTGTTGAAAACAATTATAAAACTACCTTATTTATTAAGAAAAGTAATAAAATAATTCGGTACACCAATCAAGCGATACGGACTACATAATGAACCATAATTGGACCAGGAGATCTCAATATATAGTAGTTCTATTCTAAACTGATTGGAGTGGCAACTCAAAACCTATGAACAAAACCTATGAAGAAAGCAACATCCAAACTGCTGGCAACTCAAAGCCAATGGTCATGCAAATGACAACACCTTTCAAATTTCTGGCCTTTAAAAAAAGAAAAATAATCTATTACAAGTTGGTGTAAGTAGTTGTGGGGCTATATCCCGTGCCAAGAGGTTCGAAGTTCGAATTCCCATGAAAATATGGAGACGTTTGTGAGTGGGAGAGTCAACCCCTTAAATGAGTCACATCGTACCCGATCCAGATGCAGACTTATTCACGGTTGTTCTGCATTTAAACAGACTTATTCATCGAGGCGTCTCCTTTTTCTAAAAGGTTGTTTTCTTGGAGATTCGTCTTCACTGCTCACAGGAGTCTCCTAATGTGCTGCTGGCCTGCGGTGCTGCCAACAGGGAGTACTCGACTTTCGTCTTTCGTCTACGTCCTCATCCCTTTCGGTTTGGTTATTTTTAGTTTCGCTTTTATAGGATATGTTTGCTTATATTTGACACCATCTTTGTATTGTGTGTTTGTTTATTCGGTTTTGATTTTACCTAATAAAAAAAGAAGAAGAAGCTTTTCCTACTCCGTAGAAATAGAAGAGTAGTTGCACATCACTGGTTTCCCCCTTCTTCTCTATCTTATCAATTTCAGACTTTCAGTTTGTTGGGTTACCTTCTTCTTCCTCCTCCTCCTCCTCTCCTCTCCTCACTCCTCATCAATGGCCACTGCACTCGCCCTCCTCCCCGCTATTGAATCCCCTCATCACCTTCCTTCCAAAAAGATTCAATCTTCCCCCTTCTCCCTCTCCCTTTCCATTCCCAAACCCCATTCCCTTTCCCTCCCTAAACAAACCCCTACTTTCCGCCACCACCCACCTCCACCTCCTTTATGCGCATCCCAATCCTCCGATCCCTCTCCCTCCATCACCACCTACCCGCAAAATCCACTCCCCGCCGGCCGATTCCTCACCCCTTCCGAGTTCGAGATGGTCGAATTCCTCGACGGTTTCACCTACCGGTCCGATTTGCCTTCTGGGCGCCTGCGGATTAGGGCCATGAGAGGCGACGAATTGGATGTCGCCTCTAAATTGCTGGCGGAATCGTTTAGTGAGGCCATGGTTTGGCCTTCCGGGTACGTGAATTTGCTGAGTTTTTTGGTGAAGAACTACCTGATTGAGCGGAGGTCTATGTTGCCCCACGCTATCACTTTGTTAGGGTTTTACCGAGATCAGATTCCCGTTGATGGAGAAGAAGATGAAGGTGAAGGGGAATTGGCCGGCACCGTTGAGGTGTCTTTTGATAAAATGGGGGCTAATGCTACTCCACCTACACCAGTTCCTCCCAAGAACTGTCCTTATATATGTAACATGACAGTTAAATTTCCCCTCCGGAGGTACACCTCCCTTACCATTTTTAGGGTTTATTTTTGCAGTGTTATACTGTTATTACCTGCTTCCTTGAATTGCATAGTTTTGGTAACATTAGGGGGAATGTGTGAAACTGAGTGAGGATTTAATGAGGATAAATAGGCCCACAATGAAATGGCTTTTTTGGCATGAACTGACTCGATTGCTGCGATCTTATAACATGATTGAGCCATCTATTGATGGCGTGAGCGGCATTCAATTCCCCCCTATCAGTGCTTTACACCGGACTTGCGGGTAGTACCAAAGGTCCCGGTTCGAACCATGGATGACCGCTCTTTATTTACCAATTCAAGGGTCTTAAGCTAGTACTAGTCAATATTTTTTCTGTTTATTGAAGTTTCATATGTTGGCAATTGGCGTTGACATTTTCTTCTTTGTTTCTGCTTGTTAGCAACAAATTAGACTAAGTTGTTGAATGCCAATCAAGCTTGGATTTTTGTTATTTTGGGGTTTTTCTTGATGTCACTTGCAAGATGGAGGCCTAATTGGGTAACTTTGCATTTGCCGCCTGGTATTGTAGGAGAGGCATCGGTTGGCATCTGCTGAAGGCGAGTGAACAGCTGATATCCTACATGACCTCCTCAAGTGAGGTGTATTTACACTGTAGGCTCATTGACACAGCTCCGTTCAACATGTATAAAAGGGCTGGATATGAAATTGTTAAAACAGACAGCATGCTGGTTCTACTTTCGTTGCAGAGGCGAAAGCATTTGATGCGAAAGATACTTCCCGCTTTAACAGAACCTCTTGATGATGGGTTTGTGGGGTCTGAAAAGCTAACTCAATTGTGAAAGAGCGCACAAGGACTGGAGCTTATTGTCTCGTAAGTGACATATTCATACTTCCCTTTTACCTGAGATTGAGCTATGCAGTTCTTATGTGCTCTCTATCTATGTACATTCGTCTATCTTTATGTACATTTGCATAGTCATTGGGATCATTGGGTATAATATGATTTTTGGCTTTTACTATTATGATCATGGTAGCAGGATGGATATATTCCTGAATTCGCTTTTCTTGCATTTTTACATTTTTATTTTTTATTGTTGTGGAATTACAAGTTTCTCTCCTTCCAATTATATCAAGATGGGCAGGAATAAGAAACCGAGTGGGAAAAAAAATATTTCATTAAATATAGCATTAGCATACATGTTCAGTTTCTGCCTTCATAAAATAGACATTTTCTTGCCATCTAGCCGAAGGCTGTTTCCAAGATTGGCCGTAAAACCTAACTCTTCAGTTTCTTCCAAGCCATTAGCCGAAGTAAATCAGAAATTCTCAGGTTTAGTTACACCTGCATATCAGCGCTCTAATACAGGCCAATTTTTTAGATCATTCGAAGCGTGTGCAATGTCATACCCAAGCCTTTTGAGTTTATATGTAAAATCAGCTGGATTTCTTTTACGCACTCATGCATTGTTGGTCTCTCACTGCTATCAATTCTGATACAGCGGGATGCTAAATTTGCAAACATGACTGTAGACTCTATGGTGTATGAGTTCCGCGGTAACTCTGGATCTATAAGCTTTCTTAGTCTCTTCCGGTCGTTCAGCATGTTCCTTACCTGAATCGTTTCAGTTTAGTCATCATCTACAACTAAACAGCCTAAACTTCAAATGGTAAACCAAAGTTATGCTGAACTTGAATGAATTATATCAATACCTGCATAATTATATTTTGATCAGCCGGTCCTTGGTTCAAGTCTACTGCTCTACGTCCTGTCAAAAGCTCAAGAAGTACCACTCCAAATGCATAAACATCGCTCTGTGGAGTTAGCTTACCTGTCTGTTACCAAGTGAAAGTCATAGGAGTGAAAATCCCTCTACTCAGAGAATGAGGGAATAGATACTATGCTTTTATTCCTCCAGTTATTTTCAAATGTGAAGTGAAGGGGTTTTAACTAAAAAGAAACTCTTGACAACAAAACATTTTTACCACCTTCACATCAAGTTATTGGTATTCTTAGCTGCCTAGATTAGTGTCTTGTCTGTCTAACTGCAATCATGTCATTTGGATGATTTTGTGATAACGGCTTGATTAAAGGAAGTACGTATTAGCATATTAGGTATGTGAACTGTTGAGTAGAAGAGCAAGAACTATGATGGAGAAGGGAAAGTTCTAGATGATAGAGACGTGATGCTATGAAGAACTTGTGGACATGAAAGTATGAAACTGATCTTAAGAATTCTATTTGAGCAGAATACAACTTCAAGAATGCTTTATTTGGGCATAAAGAAGCTTACCGAAGCATATTCAGGGTCAAAATAACCGAAAGTTCCCAAGACCATTGCAGTTACACAGGCCTCCTGCCCCTCTGGCATAAACTTAGCTAGTCCAAAATCGGAAATCTGCATTACAAGCCAGTTTAGCTTTCATATGTATCTCTGCATTATTTATTAACTTGGATGATACTAATTAACAAAGCTAGCGTTTGAAATTTATTTGCCTTAGCCTCAAAGTTGTTATTTAAGAGAACATTGCTTGATTTGAAATCTCTGTGGATGATTGGAACCCCAACATCCGAACTTGAATGGAGGTAAGCGAGCCCCTTTGCTACTCCTAGTGCAACTTTGAGCCTTTCAGGCCAGTCCATCTTTGCTTGACCTATTCCTGGAAACCAGTTACATGAGATTCAAAGCTCAGTGCAAGCTGTTTTTGCCTGCTAATGATAACTGAAATTGCAGATACTCACTGTTTAAGTGATCTTGCAGGTTCCCGTTTCGCATGTACTCATACACAAGGAACCGTTGCTTCCTGTCAGCACAATACCCAATCAAGGAAACCAGATTCGGGTGGTCCAGTCTGCTCAACATATCAACTTCTACACGGAATTCGCGTTCCCCTTCAGCTGCTTTCAGTGGTGGTAGTTCCATCTTCTTGATTGCTACAGTCTGTAAGGGCTCCAAGAAATAGAGGCTTCATCAAGTGTTTTGGAGCTCTCATGTTCAATGAATTATATCTAGTCTGATAAACTTACAAGTTCATACGCGTTGTTGTATGTAAAACTAGGTGACATGAGTTACAAATTCAGATGAAATCAAAGAAGATTCATAGAAATTCATTATGTGATAGAAAATCATACCTCTCCTGTACGCAGAGTGCCCTTGTAAACCCGGCCGAATCCACCTTTCCCAAGGAAGTTCTCCTCGCTGAAGGAACAAGTTGCCTCCTCCATCTCCTTGAGGGTGAAAATTGCCGTCCCATGGCGCCTCTTTGCTGGCGGATGCTTCTCCTCGAGCTGCCAGAGCTCTACAGGCTTGTAAGTCCCTGAATTTTAGGCAAGATTTTGAACTTCATTACCAGATTTCATGACTCCTTGATTCAATTCAACAATGGTTATGTAGGAAGAAGACGAAGAAGGAAGCGTACAAGGGTCTCCCTGTTCCAGCGACTTGCTCCTACGACGCTTGTTCCACGCAGAGACGAGACCGAAAGGCATAATGAGGATGCTATGCCAAATCCAGTTCAATGTGCAGTTCCTATTGGTAAGCTTCTTGCTTGATTGGTTATTCAACTAAAGATGTTTAAAGCTGGGAGATAGTTAGGGGAAGTACAAGCGTAACAACGTCGGTTTTCGTGGATATATAGAGAGGAGATGAGAAGCACGGGGTTCCTTATGAAGAGTATGTATAGAGCAAATGAGGGATTTGATTTGAAGGATACTCAAACTACTACATCTTTCAACAAACTCTCATGATGCCTTTTGAGAGAGACATGGAGGGAGAGAAGCTTTAAGAAATCCTTGGTCTGATTATATTTAATGGAAATGAGACAAATCTAATTCATTTCAACTATCTCAACATTTTTTCTAAATTTTTTTCTGAAATGGGAAATGAAAGTCAAAATTTTCAAATTATTTTGTACTCTAATCCATTTAATGGTCTGATTATCTTAAAGATTTGGAGAAACATTTATTTTTCGAAGAATGTTGGGAAAGACGGTCTATTTTTTTCTATTATTTTCTTATTTTAAAAATAATGGACAATCTTTTGGGCTCTAAATTTTAGAGAAGCGGTTGAAGATTCTCATTTTGTTTTTTGTAAATGTCAACCAAACGAGCGCTTGTTATGAAATACATCGAGAAGTTGGGTGATTGCTAAAGAGGCTTCTTTGAGCTATATAGGAATTAGGAAGGTGTCATATTGATGTTACTTACCACAATGACATTGCTTATAACTAGTAAGCACAATTTGAAACTCCTAATCCAGGTTGATTTACATACCTATGTTATTATGAGTGTGATGTATCTTGATGTATGAAATAGATAAACCATGTCCGTTACATATTATATTGGATGGGTTTCAAGTTTCAGCTTCAATAGTAGGCAATGCATCAATGTCATTTCCAAATATTTAAAATGACAACACTTATAAATAACATACAAAACAGAAATGTACGTATGTATTAAGTCTATATTACAGGTAGGTAAGAGTATACCATCAAACTTGTTGCCTTGTATTTTTTGCTTGCCCAAACAATAAAGGTGTGTTGGCCCTCTTCATTTTGGCCTAAAAATATTCCAATTTTGAGCTTTCATGCAATGAAAAAAATATTTTATATTATTGGTCTTTTTAACTTATTTATATAGAAAATATAAGCCCAATAATCCGATTTTAAATATGATTAAACAAGTAAATATAGGGAAATCTTTCTCAAATTAATACTTTATCTTAGCGTATAAATAGTTTTATTATATAATTTTTTTTTAAAAAAAAAACTTCAGAATATTTATTTTGACAAGAAAAGTTTAGGTGGGCCAGAGAGCTTTGGTCTTAAGTGGGCCTAGCCCATTAATTGGATAACCTGGGTTGGGCCTGGGTAGAAAACAACAATATTATCAGAATAAACTGTACCGGTAGATGACAGGTTATTGATTTTTTTTTGCTGACAAATCATATTACAAATCTTTTGTCAACATACATTATACATTATAAGCTTCTTATCAATTCAACAACGCGATAAACCGTTGCCATTCATCTTAAAGAGCAGCGATTGAAAAGTGGATGGATGCATTCGGTCCCGTTTGAACTACTCCGGAACTGAAAAAACCGAAAACTTAATAGGACCATATTCACATAGAACCATATATATTCACACTTGATTGTCTTGCTGTAGCAAGAGAGGTTCCTTCAAGTGATCATCATCATCTGAGCCAGCTTCCATTTTATCCGATTTTTCTGCCTTTTTCTCCTCTTCTTCTTTGGTTGTTGCCCACAACATTGCATAGTACCCTAATCCGGATATACATGCCCCTACCACACTGCAAAAATGACATGAAATCACATTGATGACATTGCTTTTT
Organism: Persicaria tinctoria; assembly: GCA_037127255.1. Classification (NCBI taxonomy): domain Eukaryota; kingdom Viridiplantae; phylum Streptophyta; class Magnoliopsida; order Caryophyllales; family Polygonaceae; genus Persicaria; species Persicaria tinctoria. Next base: position 20,073,213 of record JBANSL010000016.1, on the reverse strand, counting down.
CTTAGCTCAATTTTCATATTTCAAACCCTTGTAACCAAAATATGGCTTCAATTTTACTATAATGGAGTATATTTAGTATCGGCGTTCTTAACCTGTATCAGGGCATAGGTTAAGAATCTCAATTTGATAGCTATTTCTCTGAATAACGATCAATAAACTCCAAGTTAGTATATGTAGAAAGAGTATTAGTTCAACACCTTCCATAGTGAAGACTACTTCCAAAGAATGAAAGAGTGATGGCACACGCCCAAAATATCCCGAAAGGCCTGAACGAGGCAACGTACATGGCGCCCTTCTTGCTCATACACCATGCCTGTACTCGGCTTCTCACAAATGACCCGAATATCGCCTAGTATGAACAATGCAATAGCTAAGCATGCTTCCATTCTCCTAATAGCTTAAATGGCTAAATGAACCAATGTGCTTAAAAATTATCATAAGTATGAGTTATACTCACTGTGCAAACAATGATGCCTATCTCCAATTTCATGGTCAATTTCCAGGAGCTTAGGTCGTGTTCTGCAAGTAAGTCGACAACTGTAGTTTGTATCGTACCAAGCGTGATGAACCAAGTTACGATTACCATCATGTCCGGGAGCTTTTGGAATGTCGAAACCTTTCAAATGCAACATAATCGTATGAAGGTTTAAGGCCATGTTAGAACCTCCTTGGTATAGTACTATAGTGGCTAGGTTACTGTAAGGGCCCGTTTGGTACCGGTATCGGTATCAAGATATCAATTAATATCGGGGGATATCTTGATATCAAGTGATACTTCCCTCAAAATCAGTATATCAAATAAGCTCAAATCTGATATCCAGACATCAGATATCGATCACTTGATATTTGGGGATACCAAACACTAGACATGATCAATATCACTTTAAGTGATATTTATATCTGGTCATATCAAACACTGATATTAGATATCGAGGGCTGATATCCGATATCTGATATCTAGATCGATATCAATACCAAATGGGTCCTAATTCCTATCAGATTTATTTGGTTGTTTGCCTGTTATATTATAAAGTTGGAATCTACCTTCTAATACAGAAAACTTGAACTAATGTATAGGGCTTCAACCTAACCCTGTGTTATATTTTGGCCTTAGTTTTCGGATTCCAATCGATGTAACATGATATATAACATACCTGTACGGTGCCCCATATGGCTAGGAAAAACGTAGCACAAGCAAGCAAAAGGCAACCGAAAACCCACTCTTGCGAGGACGACATGAACACCAACATGGGGTGGGCGCTGAGAAGTAAGCGAGGCCTAAAGAGAGGATTCTCGAGGATCGAAGGGCCTTTGTAGGCTGTCACTACCGCTGCTCCTATGAACGATACCAACACCGCGACTATCCTAGTCTTACTGCTTGTTCTTCTCAAGTCCAGCTTTGTTTTCCTACATTGACCCAAAAACATGTACAGCTTCAAATTTGCTATGAATTGAACCCTCATTACAGCTTGTTAGTATCATAACTGATCAAAACCGAAGAGAAAATAACAAGGAACCAAGTTTGGTACCGTCGAACAAGAGCGATGAAGTACTGGAATGACGGGAGGAGGAGCCCCATTGCACATACAACTATAGGTGAACTGTAAAACAGTCCTGTAAATGCTAGGTTTTGAGCTATTGTTATCCTGCAAAAAAGTACCAAATAAGTGGTGATTTACTAGATATATAGCCATGGATATGAAACAACTTTTTCTAGAGGATTTTTTGTGTTCTTGCAAAAGAAATAATTGGTGATTAGAGGATTTTTATTTCCTATATATAACTAGTGAATTGATCCAATTTTATGGCCTAATTTTAGGAAGGATGAGAGGCTTATGGCTAAAAATCTACAAATAAATTTAGGCCTCTTTGTTTGAGTAGCACGGAATAAAAGGAAAAGAAATCAAATTTTATGTGTAAAATCTGTATGATCGTCACTTTTTTGTGTGAGTCTTGAAAAGGGAAGAGGGAAACAGTTAAAATGAGGAAAGAAGGCTGGATAATGGTTAGAATATTGATCAATGAATCTTAACTTAACAATGAACAGACGAGGGGTTAATGTAATGCAGATGAAATGATTTGTGATTTAATATATGGTATAAATTATATGATCTTATCATCTTATATATTCTCTATCCATTATTCTTCCTGTAACTAACATTCATATCAACCTAATTTGTACCTTATACTGGATGGTGGTACCAACTACCATATATCTACATAATCGATGGTTCGAGCTCATCCGTTATTCAGCCTGGTGTCTAGTTGTCAAGGCTTGTTACATAGCGATTGAATTTATCCATTTTTAAGTCGATTGAATATTGATGAATAGGTTTTGTTTGAATTTTGATGGATGAGATTAGGGGTTTGGTTATTCCCATCTTGATTACTACTTAGCCATCATCTTATTAATTAAGGGATCCATGAAGACATGTCATGAGATTGAGGTCAAGCAAACAGACCCTATGAGGCCCAGGAGGAAGAACTGCGCCATGAATTTGAAGTTCAAGCTCTCTCTCATTCTGCAAACATCAAGTTATTAATTAATTATAAACTAACTCAATTAGTAAATCAAAAACATAAAATTATAAAAATGTAAATAGAAGTACTTAGAAATTACATACGCCTCTTTGTGGAACAAGGAAGAGTAAGGGAGGAGGATGATAGCGGAGAGGGCGTTCGAATAACCGACGAACACGAACTGGTTCATCCCGCCCTCCATGGCCGAGTTTGCGGTTATCGTAAGCGCAATGGTGCATCCTTCCATTAGCACCATTGCTATGAAGGGAACCACTGCCTCCCACACCTTCTCCTTCTCCATCATCCCCATCTCGATCTCGATCGGATTGATCAATTGATAGAGCCTGTTTTGGTTGATGAATGAGTGATGCCTAATACTAATTTCAAGCCATGAATTTATATATAGCTTGAAGGATTCAACTGTATATACTCAAGAGTCAGTGATTGTCATAGTTATTATTAATTGTTTAATTAGTTGTTGAATTATTATCCACAAAAAAAAGAAATAATAAGAGAAAGGCAAATTAATTAAGAGGAGAGCTTAGAGTAGTAACCTTTCATGGTCTCCTGAAGCTACTTAGTTGGCGGGAAAACGCTGATAGAGTTAACGGCCAAGTCACTATAGACTGATTCTGACTCATCTTGTTAGTTTATTTTATTGGAAGGTTTAATTATTTAATTTACATAATACAGGATTTGTCTTGGTTTCATTTGTCTTGTTGTATACAATAAACATATTATTCACTTTCACATGCATATTAGAAATTTGAAGGGATCAAGATTCAAGATCATATCAAAATTAGGGTCGGTTGCACGTCAACTTATACCTTATAAGTTGTCGGCTTATACATTATAGACATGTTATCATCATCACAGGTATGTTAACCTTCTTATAAAATAAATAAAATCAATATACATTGCACCAAACAAACCTTAATATATAGCTTTATACTCCCGTCATTAAGTAAAATATGTCATTTTATGATGTAATTCCTGTTAAATAAAGGAAAAATGGACAAAAATAATACCAAGTATCAACTTTTGGCCAAAAATAATACGAACTTTGAAATTGACCGTTTCATATACGAACTATCGCCCTATTAACCGAAAATAATACATGTGTATTTAGGTGAACTTTCCGACCAAATACGCCACGTGGACGCCGGAAAACACACCTGGCATAAATTTTTGCCACGTCACCAAACTTGTAAGTTATGCCATGTCATAAATTTATTTTTCATTTTTTAAAAAAAATTAAACAAATAGGCAAATAGCTACAGTACCTTTTGAAACAATGGAATCGAGGGTGGGCGTCTTCAATTTCTTCTCAATGTTATCTGCTCGTTCTCTCCTCCATTGTTTCGAAAGATACTGTAGATATTTGCCTATTTGTTTAATTTTTCTTTTTTTTAAAAAAAAATGAAAAATAAATTTATGATATGGCATAACTTACAAGTTTGGTGACGTGGCAAAAATTTATGCCATGTGTGTTTTCCGGCGTCCACGTGGTGTATTTGGTCGGAAAGTTCACCGGAATACACTTATGTATTATTTTCGGTTAATAGTTCATATATGAAACGGTCAATTTCAAAGTTGGTATTATTTTTGGCCAAAAGTTGATACTTGGTATTATTTTTTTCCATTTTTCCTTAAATAAAAGATGTCAATACAAATCATAAGTTAGTGTAGTGATGTGATTGGGGTGTTACACCTCATACCAAGAGATTTAGAGTTCGAATGCCCTTGATGAGATGCAGAGCGACGAAGCTAGAAGATGGAATTTTGGTGTTTTAGTTTTAGCTATCCTTTTCAAGAAGTGAGAAAATTAAGGGTACGATGAGATATATATTTGTTAAAAATTGTGCTGGTTAAGTGAAAACGGCTTATATGGAGTATATTATAATTAAGCTCCTTCTCAACGGTGACAGAACTAAGAATTAGGAAGGGATAGTCACCTTTTAAGGATCAAAGCTCAAACGTCGCCGTTTCAAATTAAAATTGCAGTGGTGTTTGATGGGGTGACTAAATGGCAACGGGTTAATGGGAGGTCGATCTCGAGTTCAATTTCTATCTCCGTCCTTTTCCTTAGGTGAAAAAATACAGGTTCACGTTACTTAGCTAAGTCCGTGAACTAATCAAAGAGGAAGAAAATGTGAGAGAAACAACTCAAGATAGGCGACCACGAGGGAAGAAGACTGTCATTGAAGAGAAACCATGAGCTGCCTGTAAGACCTGGAAGACAGTTCAAGAGGTGGTCACGGAAGAAGATAGGAGGGAGGAAAAGGTGTTGGGTATAAACCTGATCAAACTCTTTATTTTTTTTCCTAAGGAAATAGTTCAAGAAAAACCTTGTAAAAAAATCACGTAGGTTGCCTTGTCCGCAACATTTTTGACCCGTGAGAAAACCCGTGGTAATATATTACCACTACCCTCAAAGGTCGGGATATTTTTATTACATTTGAAAGTTGAGAATATATTGTTACCATGCCCCCCAAAGGTGGGGGTTTATCAGTGTTGAAAATAAATCTTGAGTAAGTTTAACTACTTTGTATTAAAATTTAAGTCATTTACTATTTAAAGTATTTTTTTTAAATGATAAAAAAAATATAAGATGTAAAATATTAATTTTTTTTAAAATAATATAAAAAAAATATTTTATAAAGTTTTCAACTTTTTAAAAAACTTACTCCCTCCGTTAATTAAAACATGTCGTTTTAGACATTTGCACATTTTTTTAAGAAAGCAAATAAAAATATATTTATACACCTAATTGTTACTTTACTTTTCCACTTTATTGAAAACTACAGCTAACAAATCCCTAATAATTACAAGGGTACTTTTGGAAAGTGAACAATAAAATACCTAAAACGACATGTTTTTTTAACAAGATTTTATCCCTAAAGCGACATATTTTTATTAACAGAGGGAGTATTAAACAGTTAAATTGTGGCACAGATAAGGTAATACTCTCTCTGTTAAGCAAATAGTGTATGTCATTTTCACAATTTACACAAATAGTATCATTATACCCTCATTTATTACTCTACTTTCAGTTTCTCGAAAAACTACAACTACCATCTACTAATAATTATAAGTGCAATTTTGTAAAATAAATACTAAAATACCTAAATCTAAAATGATCTATTTTAGTTAACAAGAATTACAATATAAAATGACATTTTTGTTTAACGGAGAGTAAAAGAGAGTTGTAAGCTAAGCATGAGCCGAAATGACGTGCGTTGAGGCAAGTAGTGCATGAACAATAGATAGTTGTTGACTGTTTTGGGCGGCTGAAATTGTCAAATTGGTTAAAACCTCATCGATCATTAATTATGTTATTAATTTGGTTTCATACCTAAATTAGTAGCAGTGAGTATTACATAAGCTGGAATGGAGCTTCATATATACACGTCATTTAGTGTACATATATAATATATACTTGTTGGACATACATCCATTTTATTTTTATTTTCCATGGCATACGTATATGCTTATATTGTAGCTAGTTCTCCAGGATTAATTTGCTCCTTCGGAGTTCTGTGAGCCAATGGAAAATCCATTGTTTTATGGTGTAATTAATAGGCTAAAAACATGATGTCTTATAGTTTAATTTCTTTATTTGTAGAAGATCGGTAAAGGTTAAATGACAGCTGACACATAGGTGTATGCAGTAAGCCAAAAAGGTTTGAATAAGATTCCGTGATTCTTCAACAGCAAAGCATTGTTCACATGGAAGTTAAATTTGGCGATGAGATCAAAATATTGGAGTATTGCAACACTGCATACACACAGATGGAGGAGTTAGGCATTCATTGACGAATGAAGTCAAATCCAAACAACATCTGTTGAAATTGTTGAATTCTTCTAATGTGTATGATACTCAAATCGTTTGAATATCAAGAAAAAAAGTTCAACGATTTCTGCGATGATTCATTTTCTGTATAGGACTGATTCAAAGAGGCTCAGTTTAATGACAGATGAAGGGCTTTTACAAACAGTATAGGAGTAGAAAATTTTAACTGCAGGAGGATAAAATCTGAGTTGTTTGGGGAGTAACCCATTTGATACCTTCTCAGACCTGCCATGTTAAAGCTATATGACAATAAGACCAGGGTGAACAAAACCCAGAACACAAGGGTACCATACAAACTTTCAAACAAGCTTTCTCGAGTGGGAAGAAAATGTAACAACCAAACCACACAAGGGTATCATCTTATCTTTTCATTTCTAGTAACAGAATAAGAAAATACCGCCAAATTGGTGGGATAATGAAACACACAAGTCTGAACACAAGTTGAGCAAAAGGTACCAAAACTGTATATGCATCTTGTATAACAAGTCTAAAGAGAGTGAGATCAAGTAAAAGACGTTAACAGCGTTTGTTGATCTAAGTAAAGGGGAAGGGGGCTTTGAAATGCTTCAGAAGAAAAGTACTCTGAAATGTAGACACTGAATTTATTTCTTCTTCTTTCCCCCCTTGCCAGATTTAGTGGGTGCACTTGTGGAGGCGGATGGAGCTTCCTGCTTCTTGACTCTTAGATGGTGTCGAGGTACCATTTCTGCTACACGGATCATTAGCTGTTTTCCTGGTAGATCATCAAACAGAAAGTAAAGATCATGACAGCACAAAAAAGGGGCAAAATACTATACAGGATTATTCTTTAGCTTCCACTTCTTCTGAGTGGACACAATAGGAGTTGCCAACAGCCGGGTGTAGAGTGTGTTTGGATTAACATGCATTTTAATTATAATGTATGATGTTTTATTATAATGACATTTTACTAAAAAGTGATGTTCAGATGGAACTTGAGTTAATGCATTATACAAGAAATACATTAACTCAATTATGAAAGATTGAAACTACGTGAAAATACAATATCTAATTTAATGCATGTGATCCAAATGGACCCACCTTAGATATAAAATGCTACTTGGAAAGAGGAAAGATCCGAGGGATGGGGGCTCGAAACCAGAAACACAGTTAAACTAACTTCATCTAACTGAAAACAGAGTTACAAGTGTAGCTGGAGCAAGAGCTTTGGCAATGATACAAAATTTATTCTTCCTCTCAGCAATATCACATCTATACCCTTGTATGCAAAACTGAGTTAGTGTATGTATTATGATTTATGAATGAGAAAAATATTGCTAAAAAGAGTGCATAGTAGATTGATATGCTTTATTGGTTCTGGTTCCGTGAGATGAAAGAGTTTCCTCAAATTATATTCACATGAAAAAATGCAGCTTGTAAAAATTTAATATAAACTGAGTTCCTAAGCAATATTAGAACATCATTCCAATTGTAATCAAGTCAAAAGCGTATCAAATGAAAACAACAAAAGTATTCTTACTCGAAGAAATAGCAGGGTTACATGGAGTTCCATCCTCTTGTTTCAGCATCACCCTCACTCTCCCTCTTTGCATATAGTCGCGTGGATACGCTTTATCAGCCTAAACAGAAAAAAGCCGAAATATCATCAATCGACCATGCCCATCAGGTAAGGAACGGGGGCATAGAAATGAAATTGTATGGAAGAGTTGCTATAAGAACAAACCTCAATCGCGTAATTTAAGCCAAGGTGTTTACAGCAATCACCGATCTCCACACAGTTAGGGTTCTCACATGCTTTCTCAATGCTAATACGACGTCCTTCCGCTACTGTTTTCTTCGAATTAATGTATACAGGGTACAAAATAATCCACTTCTTTATGTTAGGCAGTTCACCATTCATTGTTTCCACTTCACCTATAACCTGTAAAATCGTGAAGTATAATGATAAGAACACCAAATTTCCACAGATCTCTTTTCCCCAATTCTAACAAAACCCTAATTAATCCAGTAACAAATGAAGCAGCTGCTGGATCAGAAATCAAACAAGCAATCGATGAGGGGATAAAGTCCGGTTCGCAAATCCAAGACTAATCTGGTATGATTTGCCGCAGAAGAAAAAAATTATATTTGGTGAATCACAGAAAATCATCAACAGTAGCAAATATAATTTTTCTAAATTCGAACATGTTGAAACAAGAGGACAAATTCACATAATCAAATTGACAATAATCTCAAGCAATAATTCACCCCAAAAAAATGCTTAACTTTCGACATTTCACATAATCAAACTGACAAATTCACATATTCAAATTGACAACAATTCACCACCAAAAATGCTTACCTGAAATCGAATGACAGATGGGGGCTTCCTCTTCTCTTCTCTGAAATCGAATGACAGATGGGGCTTCCTCTTCCTCTTCTCTTCTCTGAAATCGAATTTACAACTTTTCAATTTTCCACATGAAGCTTCGAATTAGAACACGAGAAGATAAGAATCAATTCGAACAACGGATTACCTTTCTGTTCAGTCTGAGATGAGATGCGAAATGGGGCTTGCTCGGCTTTCGACTGTTCAGTCTGTTCTTCGAGAATGGGCGGCGCGGCGGTTCCGGTCTGGGAAAGGCGAGGCGGAGGCGGGATGCCGATGCCGGATTGCCTTTGACGCCTTCACGGGATACTGGGAGAAGGAAGAAGGGGACGACTTCACGGGAAGACAGACGCGGAGCGGAGGAGGAGTTTGGTTAGGGTTTCTTTACACAAGCAAAACGGCGTCGTTTTTTTTTTTTTTATTTTTTTTAGGAAAAATAACCGAAAATAATACCAACTATCCACAGTGAACCAAAAATAATATGAACTTTACAATTGACAATCTCGTGTACAAACTATCACCATATTAACCAAAAATCCGACAAGGATTCCGGCAATAGTTGCCACGTGTACACCGGAGTTACTATGTAGATGGCATGTCACTTGTGGACCCCTTGTCCACCTCATTAAATAAAAAATAAAAATAAAAATAAAAAACAGAAATTAATTAACCCAGATTCGAAGAGGAGGAAGAGGACGTTCGACAGGGGTTCATCAATTCGCACTTCGTAGAGGAGGACCACCCGCCTGAAACGCTCTCGAAATCTACTTGCTCGCTAATTCCAATTCTTCTAAGAATACACAAAGGTAAGTTCATCGTTTGTTTTAGGGTTCAAGCACATGTTTTAGTTTAGGGTTTGAGGTTTGCAATTTCAATTGAGAAGAAGGCCCTTTTGTATTTTTTATTCATAATAGGTGTTTAATGATGGATGAAGTTGATTATGGTGAAGATGACCCTGAAAATAACTCTCATGAGGATGAAAAGAGGGCTTTTGAAGGATCTGAATCTTGATGATGCTCCTACTGTGAACTGGAAAGAATTTTTGGTTGAGAATACGGATAGTGTAATGTCTGAGGATGAATATGATTTTATTGGCTTTGACAAATACACTTCAAGTGAAGTTGATGGTGAAGATGTAGACCAGGAAGATAACATTGATGCAGCTGAGAAAGACAACAATCCTGAAGGAATGACAAGTCGCACGATGAGGAGTTTTAAAGGAAAAAAATTTTTGTATGAACTAAATGAGTCTTCCGAAGAAGAGGAAGGAGATTATGGCTTGGCAGCACGTGATATAGACACTTTCGACGAAGAGTTTCAAATGGTTAGACAAAGGGTGATTGAGTACAAGACAGAAGTTGAGAAACAAAGGGAGGGGCAGTTAAGTGAATATGAGGAGTCTGATGGTGACATGGATTTGATTTCAGAAAATGAGGATGATGTCGATGCTTCAATGAGGGGAAGAAGAAGGGATATGATTGTTGAACGAAAAACGAATTATAGAGATTATTGTGGAAAGTTGGATTGCGATTTCCAAGCTTGAAAATGTTCAAGGAAGTTGTGAGAAGGTATGGTATTTACAATGGATATAGTTTCAAATTTGTTGTATGTGATAAACGTAAGGTGGAGGTTGGGGTAACTTGTAAGAAGGATTGCCCATTAAAGATTTACGCATCATGGAATCAAAAGGAGGGCTGCATTCTCGTGAAATCGCCAGCTTACATCAAGATGGCTTGCTAGAGAATATATTGGTCGTTTCAAGGAGAACCCTCGTTGGCCAGCAGATGAGATGGTTCAAAGTGTGAGGAGAAGGTATGAGGTTATCATAAATAGATGGATTGTATATAAGGCAAGGACAGCTGCATATAAGATGTTACATGGCTCGGTCAAACAACACTATAACAAGCTTGGGAGGTTCATTGAAGAGCTAAGGAGAACAAATGGAGGAAGCACCTTCGAATTAGTTACAATCCCATCTAGTCCTCCGACATTTCAAAGGTTTTTTCTTTGTTTTGAAGGGTTAAGAAGTGGTTTTCTGTTGGGCTGCAGAAGATTTATATGTTTGGATGGATGTTTTTTGAAAACATTTTTAGGAGGTATTCTTCTTGGTGCAGTGGGAAGGGATGAGAATAATCAGATGTTTCCGATTTGTTGGGCAGTAGTTGAGGGTGAGAATAGAGAAAGCTGGGAATGGTTTTTGAAACATTTGAAGGTTGAACTGAATGAGACAAATGGGGAAGGATGGACATTCATGTCTGACCAAGGTTAGACCATTTTGTAATTTTTTCAGCAAGTGCGATGACACATTCATGTTTTTCCTTAGTATGTTACTGATCTGATGATACATTTTATCCACATGGCCTTCTTGCTGCTTCTGCAACAGTTTTCCCTCGTGCAGAACATAGAAATTGTGCAAGGCATATATATGCAAACTGGCATAAGGTGCATAAAGGTGATGAGTTGAAGCTGGCCTTTTGGAGGATTGTTCGAGCGTACACTGAAGCTGATTTTGACGATGATGTTGAAGAGCTCAAACAGATTTCCCCTCAAGGAGCCGCAGATCTTTTACAGTAAAATCCACGGGTATTTTGTAGGGCATTTTTTTCTGGTGAAAGCAAGTGTGATGTTATTGTTAGCAATATGGCCGAGACATTCAATGGATACATTCTTAAAGCTAGGGGAAAACATATTATTGACATGCTTAATGATGTTAGAACATTGCTCATGGAAAGGATGGTTGTGAAGCGTATGTTAATGGAAGGCCAGGAAGGAAACGCCATTTGCCCAAGAATAAAGCTGAAATTAGAGGAGCAAAAAGTCAACGCATGGGAGCTAGGAGTGTCACCTTCATCAATTTTGTAATGCTGAATGCTTAAATGCCGAATGTTCAAATCTAGTGAACTGCTCTGAATGTTGAATGTTTCATGATTGTAGCAGTTGTGTGATCTGAGCGGGTGTTTGATTTCAATGGTGCTACTTTCTGTCATCTGCCTTCACTTTCAAGATGCTTGGGGACTGATTTCAATGGTACTACTGATTTTTGGTTTTTTTTTCTATGGTACTACTGATTTTGGGGACTGTGCTTGGGGACTGAATTTTTTTTTCTGTCAACTTTTATAATGTTTGATTTTTTTTTTCAAGATGTTTGATTTTACTAAATCAGTTTTTTCTAAATCAGTTTTTTCAAGATGTTTGATTTTTTCCAAGATGCTTTCTTGTGCATAATGCATATGGGGGCTGATTTTTTAGAGAGAATGAGAGATGCCATATGGGGACTGTTTTTTTTATATAAGAGATGATCACTTCAGCTATCTATTTATTCATCTGACAGAGAATACTTGATCTGGGCTGCATGGGGACTGATTTTGGTATATGGGGACTGATTTATAAGAGATGCCATATAGGGGTACCAAAATCAGATAATTCATAATGCCAATGGTACTACTAATTTTAGGGACCGATTTCAAAGTTTTGGAAAAAGTTTTTTTTTTTCAAAACTGATTTTGGTACCAAAATCAGATATTATTTAATCATTTTCCCGTAATAAAAGAGAAAAACTGATTTTGGCACCAAAAAATATCATGTATGAATAACTGATCATTTTTTTATGCCAAAAAAAAAAATTCATGTTACATTTCCTATAAGACAAAATAAGCTACTAAAATGATGCAGCTCCCAAGAAGCATCTGCATGAACAATCACTCAAAAGTTCACTTAATCCGCAAATGAGATGATCATGTCAATATGTCATTCCTTATCTCCACAGATGTTCTTCAAAATGAGAATTTGGCTGCAGTTTACTTACAAATTCAGCTTACTACAGAGCATGTGTTTCCAAACCTCATTTTCAGTATCTAGTCCCTTACATCTAGTCCCTTATAACATGATATAGCAGCAGCATCTAGTCCCTTATAACCTGATATCTGCAGTAGCTTAATCATATGAATCTGCAGAACCTACACTTGCATCCTATTTCCAAATTAAACCTCCCTCCCCTAGTTTTTAACTATAACAGCAGCATTTTGTGTCTTAAATGACACCAACAACTCTTGGTAAACAAAATACACACTTTCATTGCATTAATAAGCATCTTACAACATTGTCTTTAGACATAAGAAGTCATTAGGTAATATAGCTAACACCACACCAACTACAATTTTCGACACAACCATACATTGAGAATAATACTAACCTAATCTAAATTCACCCATGCTTTCATATTTTCACCAATACGATGAGTAATATAACTAACACCACACCAATTACAATTTTCAACACTAGATTTTCTCTTTCAATCTTCTTCACGAGATTTTTGCAATCTGAACAATGTGAGCATCCACTTGTAGAGGTACCAAGATCTTCGTCAACAGTTGTAGATATTTTTATTGCCTCTAAAACCATAAGCACGAGCATCCATCCATTCGAAGTAAGTGCATTTTGCATTTGTCTGTAATTCAATACAAAAATTAAGACAATTAGTGAAAAGTCACAATAATCGAATCACCCTAAACAACAGTAGTGTTGAATCCACAGTTGAAAGCCCTATATTTGGATTCCTAAATTTTTGAATTGCCTATAAAATCACAAAAATTCCAAGCCAATTGGAAGTCAATTCGAAACTTTAACATCTAAATCTAATTTAAAGCCAGTGCCACACTCTAAAATCAAAACCAATTCAAAGCCCTAATCGATTGAAAGCATCAAAAACCCTAATCAATTGAAATCCAATTACAATTCAATCTTACCTTCCACAATGGACACCCATTGAATCGTATTCCTGAATTTTCAGTGTATTTGCAAGTTTGAAGGGTTGCAGGGAGGCCATGGAGGCATTTTCGAACTGACGATATCCCTCTTCGACATGAACTTGAAGACTCTGTCATCCCTTCCTTCCGTTCTATCATCCTGCGTACGTTGCCTTCGTCGTCGTCGCCCCAGCTGTTAGCTTCTTCTTCCCGATCAGCATCTTTCAGGCGGGTGGTCCTCCTCCTTCCTCCTTTGCAAAGTGCGAACTGATGAACCATGTCGAACGTCTTCATCCTTCTCTTCGAATCTGGGTTAATTAATTTCTGTTTTTTATTTTTATTTTTATTTTTTTTATTTAATGAGGTGGACAAGGGGTCCACAAGTGACATGACATCTACATGGTAACTCCGGTGTACACGTGGCAACTATTGCCGGAATCCTTGTCAGATTTTTGGTCCGTATTATTTTTGGTTAATATGGTGATAGTTTGTACATGATATTGTCAATTATAAAGTTCGTATTATTTTTGATTCACTGTGAATAGTTGATATTATTTTCGGGTTTTTTTTTTAATATACCTAATTACTGGGCACGTGCTCCCACATGCTCGGGCTCCCTCTAGCAAATGAAAAGCTCATCGATGAAGAAAACCCCGAATGATTGGGACTCTGCGAGTTCAATCAACGAAAACCTTAGCCGAATGGGACAATGACAACATGCATCGAGAAAACAGTGAAATGGTAGGGCTTAGTTTCAAACTTCATGCTCTCAAGCTTGAAATTATCAACCCATGCTTAAATTACACAAGAATTGGGTACAAGAAATACAACAAATCAAACACCAAAGCTAAATCACCTCAGTAAACGATGACAACAGAGGCGACTGAAAGGAGCTTACGCAGCCCAATTTAATGGCTCGTGTTATGTGGCCTAATTTAATTAGTCCGTATTACTCGACCCATTTTTTTTAAATGTTAATCCTGTGTGATCCTTCTAGAGTTCTGAATTCTGATGGGCTCTAGTCCAATTCAATCAAGAGAGAGAGTCTCAGTTGGGAAATTATTCGTCTGTAACCATATTGATTATTCGTACATAACAACATAATTATTCGTATCTATATATCTAGGGGTTGTTAAATACACCGCTAATTTTTATTGGACAGACCGCTAAACTTCGCAACCCAATGCGGATCGAGCTCCGCTACCCCTTGCGAACCTCACCGGACATCGGGCCAAACACGCCCTAAAAGGCCATCGACAAAACGTCTGTAAGACGTTATAGACTAGATTTTAGGGCGTGTTTGGCCCGATGCCCGGTGAGGTCCACAAGGAGTAGCGGAGCTCGGTCCGTAGGGGGTTGCGAAGTTTAGCGGTGTATCCGGTAAAAATTAACGTTGTATTTAGCTTTCCCGTATATCTATCTATCTATCTATAAATAAACATTGAGTCAATATTTAACTTGTTGTATTCTTAACATGTAATAGTGTATAACTAGATATAAAAAAAATTTAAACTTGTGTAACTTCTTACCAAATTATCAAAATAAGTAATATATAACCTATGGTTTCGAACCTCTCGAGATGATTTATAATACGTGAATGTCAATTTAAGTAAAATATAAAAGTATTATAGTTCACTGAAATAAAATTAAAGTGATTATTACATCTACAATTTTCAAACATTCATAACTTTTTACTCCGATGTCGGATTAGCGACGAGGAGATAGAATACACTTAGGTAATTTTTCGGATGAGGGGAGGGGCACGTACTCCCCCATGCCCCCCTTGGCTCCGCCTCTAAGCACCACACGGATTTTTTTTTTTAATTTTGTATACCTTGCGGAATTTGTAAAAATTCGTGGGCACCATGCAGAATTTTCCCTTAAAATATCTCCACCTTTCAACGGTTAGAAAAATAACTCAATCTTTGGGAAGGTGGTAACAAATTAGTATTTGAGACTCATTTTCACGATAAAAGAATTGGACTAAATTAAAAGAGAGTGTATGGCCTCATCGGAAGAGGATTCTCCGCCGCCAGTAACAAAGCAACCGAGCGAACCACCACGGCCGCCGGATGTGACTACAGATTGTATGCAGACTGATGAGACACACAAAGCTACCGGCCAACAAGGGGGTTCTGGTGCTCAGCCAGGAGAAAGAAAATCCTGGAAGGATACTGTTGTGGGAGGTGGGGTATCCCAACCAAGAACTTCCATTAACAGTGAGTTCCTAAAAGGAAAGGTGACAGTTTCGTTCCCGGGGGGAATGGAAGGAGATCCGGAAATCCTGATTGCTGATGATGTGGTTGAGGCGCTTGCAAGCGTCTGGAAAAACTCAATGGTGGTTAGGATATTGGGCTCTCCACTACCTTTTGTCTTAATGGAAAGGAAATTGAGGGAAATATGAAATCGCTTTGGAAGAATGCAGATCATAGACCTACCATATGGCAACTATCTAGTGCGATTCGAATCTGAAAAGAGCTTTATTGATGCCATGACGGAGGGCCCTTGGATTATCTTTGGGAGGTGCTTGATCATTAGGGCTTGGAGCACGGACTTTCGGCCGAAGGATCCCATAAAGACTGCCCCTGCTTGGGTTAGGATTGTCGACTTACCGTTACATTTCTATCAAGAAGATGTGTTGATGCAGGCAGCAGCGGGATTGGGCTCGCCAATTAGAGTGGATAACAGGACCACGTACACCGAAAGGGGGCGGTTTGCTAGAGTCTGTGTTGAGGTGGACCTGGGGCTCCCGCTCAAGGGTTCAATCGGGATCAATGGTCGCCGCTACCTTGTTGAGTACGAAGGAATTCCGTCTATCTGCTTCGGGTGTGGTAGAGTGGGCCATTTGAAGATGAATTATCAATTCAGTAAGAAACAGGAGGAAACTGAGGATGAACCACCAGAGACAAACCGACCGGAGCAGAAGAATCAACTAAAAGCAGGGGAAAAAGAGAGGAGCAGCACTCATGGAGAATGGATGGAGGTGAAGAGGAAGCACAAGGTGAAACCGAAAAACCAACACCAAGGGAAGAGGCCGAGCGAAGGAGGTGTCCCATCCTTCAGCGTGCCTGCAAAGACGACATCTGATGGGAATCAGAAGGAGGAGGAGAACCAGGAAAGAGTTGCTGAGGAGCCAGGAAGAGAGTTTGAAAGGTTCCAGGGGGAAATCCTTAGTCAAGAGAGGACGAAGGAAGTAATAGTTACTCCGGTGTCGGAAGAATCCCCGATCAGCAATAACTCCGGCGAACGGAAGGAGGAAGAAGAACAAACCCAGACAAGCAATCAATTCACTGCCCTCATTGATGAGGCTGGCGAGACTAACGATAACTATACTAAGGTCGAGGAAATCAAATCAATTATGGAGGCTGAGAGGAACGTTGAGAGCAGGGATCCCGAGGAAAAGGCGGAGTATAACGGCAAAAAGAATATAGAGAATCCCGAGGAGGATGTGGTCATGGTAGAATGTGTGCAATCAGTTATGGATAAGGAGTTGACAGAAAGAAAGATGATGGTGCATACTAACCCAAATACTGATTTGGGCCAGACTGAGAATGAGATCTCTAACCCGGATAACAGGAAAGGGGTCAACAAAAGGAAACACCAGGAAAAAAAAAGGAGCTCACTGACGTTGGGCCTTCAAAGGCTATCATAATTGCTATGAGCCCATACGAGGAGCCTAGGATACCTAAGAAAAGACTTAAGCCCGGATGCAAGGATGAAAATTATTACCCAGAAAACAGAGATGCCGGAGTTGAACAAGAGTTTATGTGTGTGTCTAACATGAATGAGGGGGCTCTTCATCGGATTGAGGGTCGCTTATGAAGAAACGATTTGGAGGGTGTACAGGATGTGGATGTGGATTAAACCATCTGACTGTCCTTTGTCCTTTTATTTTAGTTTTGTCTTAAGTTTTATTTTGTATTATCTCATCAAGATGAATATCTTATTGTGGAATTGTTTTGGTGCAGGAAAGAAGTCTTTCATTCAAGCGATCAGGTACATCTGCAATCACTGCCGTGTGGATGTGCTTGCCCTCTTTGAAACCAGAATCTCGGGGGATACGGCTGATGATGTTTGTAAAAAGCTGAACTTCGCCAAGGTTGAGAGAGTGGAAGCTAGTGGCTTTGCAAGAGGGGTGTGGCTCCTTTGGAATGACAGGACCTGCGACTTAAGGGTGGAGTTGAAAAATCAGAACTTCATTCATGCGTCTTGGGTTGAAGGTAATAGCACTATGAACCTCATTGTGGTTTACGCGCCGTCTACTGTCTTCCGAAGAGTTCCGTTTTGGAGGGAGATTAGTGAGACGCTGGAAGGTATCAAAGAAGATGTCCTATTAGGCGGAGATTTCAACTGTATCATCGCCCCTGAAGAAACCCAGGGAGGGACAGGCGCCTTACACAGGGATGCTCAGGTTTTCAAGGATATGATCAGTCGGTTCAACCTTGTCGATCTCGGCTTCACGGGGCAGGACTATACTTGGAGAAAAAAGGTTGTTGGAGATAGATTGGTGTCGAAAAGACTGGACAGAGTCCTGACGAATATCCCAGGCAGATTGGGCTGGCCGGAAGCGAAAGTTCATCACTTGCCTAGGTACTCTTCGGATCATAATCCTATCCTCCTGGAAATGTGCCCGGAAGTTAAGAAGAACAGATGTAGGCACCCGTTTCGTTTTGAAGCTGCCTGGCTCTCCCACCCGAACTTCATACCCTTTGTTGAAAATAAGTGGCATGGTGACTGCCCTGTTGGCCTAGCTCTCAACGAACTCACGAGAGATTTGAAAATTTGGAACAGGGAAGTGTTTGGGAATATTTTTCTGAGAAAGAAGTTGCTGCTGGAGGAATTGGATGGCGTCCAAAAGAAGCTTGCTAAGGGTCCGAACCAACTGGCCGAGGAACAAGAGGAAAGGATAAAATCTAAACTTGATGAAGTGTTTGAACAAGAAGAAGTGCTTTGGATGCAGAAGTCGAGAGAGGCTTGGCTCGTCAATGGGGATAGAAATACCAGGTTCTTCCACGCATCTACGGTAATCAGAAGAAAGAACAACAGGGTTGAAGGCCTTTTTGATAAAAATAATGTTTGGGTGGAGGTTAAGGTTGACTTGGAAAATCTGGCTGTGGATTATTTTGATGAGCTGTACTCGGAGGGACCGGTGACGCAGGCTGGTAGGAGTGCTAGTGTTGAGTTCCCTGTTCTTATGGAAGCTGATTGGGAAGGAGCTTGCAAAGAGGTTTCGGATGAGGAAATTCGGAAAGCTTTTTATAGCATGGGGGCGTTCAAGGCCCCAGGGGTTGACGGATACCAACCAATCTTCTTTCAGAAATGCTGGAAGACGGTTGGTTCTGCGACTATACAACTTATGAAGAATTTCTTCCTGACATGTGAGCTTCCGTTTGGTTTGAATGACACTTTGATTACTCTCCTTCCGAAGGTGGGAAAGCCCGAACATATCAGCCAGTTTAGGGGGATAAGCCTTTGTAATGTTAGCTATAAAGCTATCACGAAAATTATGGCGACTAGGCTCCAACCACTTATGGAGAAACTGGTTAGTTCTATGCAAGGGAGCTTCATACCAGGCAGATTGATCACGGACAATGTTGTTATTGCACAAGAAGTGGTCCATTCGATGAGGAGAAAGAAGGGAGGCAAGGGTTGGGTTTGCTTGAAGCTCGACCTTGAAAAGGCCTACGATAGGCTCAATTGGGATTTTATTGAGGACACGCTCACTTGGGCAAAATTTCCGGAAAAATGGATCAAGTGGATTATGGTGTGCATTAGGAGCTCTAGAATGCAGGTCCTATGGAATGGGGAAGTGACCCGGCAGTTTACTCCGTCTCGGGGCATCCGGCAAGGAGATCCTTTATCACCTTATATTTTCGTGCTATGCTTGGAACGCCTAACCCATATTATAAACCTTGCAGTGGAGTGTGGTACTTGGAAGCCGGTGAAGATAGCAAGAAATGCTCCTGCCCTCTCCCATATTTTCTTCGCGGACGACATCTTGCTGTTCGCTGAAGCAACTGTGGATCAGGTCAGGGGGATTAGGGACTGCATTGAAAGATTCTGCGAGTGTTCGAGACAGAAGATCAGCCTGCAGAAATCGAAATTCTTCGTTTCTAAAAATGTGAAGAGGGAGCTGAAGCTTAAAATCCAGGAAGTTAGTGGGATTGAAGCTACGGAGGACCTGAGTATGTACCTTGGGGTTCCTCTCCTGCAAAAAAGGGTGAAAAGGGCCGACTTTGGGTTCATAATCCAGAAGTTTGAGGCTAAGCTGTCGGGTTGGAAGTCCAGCACCTTGAGCTTTGCAGGTAGAACCACGCTGGTAAATACGGTGCTCGGTTCCCTCCTGGTTTACTGTATGGGGACTATCTTGGTTCCGTCTGGAATTTGTAAGAACATGGAAAAGATATGTAGAGGGTTCCTTTGGGGGTCTACAAACATGAGGAAAAGAGTTCACAAAGTCGCCTGACAGGAGATCACCAGACCAAAATGTAACGGAGGCCTTGGGATCAAATCGATGGAAGATCTGAACTTGGCGCTTGTGGCTAAGCTTGGATGGAGATTTATAATGGAAGATAAAAGTATTTGGAAAGAGGTGCTTACCGGAAAGTATATCGGGACGGCCATAGGGAGATTGTCGGGTGCTTCGCACATTTGGAAAGGGATTCGAAGAGGGCTAGAGAGGGTCATCAACCCTGGGCTGCGCTAGAACATAAGGAATGGGAGAGATGTGGACTTCTGGAAAGATAAGTGGATCATGGAGGTTCCGTTGCAGAGTTTGAGATTAGGGGAAGATGAAGAACTTCCGTCGATCAGCGTGAAAGAGATGTGGATGGAAAGGAAGGGTTGGCGATGGGATATCCTGAGCATGAAGCTGCATGCAGACGTTCTGATGAGATTAGCGGCTTGTTTTATCTCGGAGGGGGAAGACGTACCTTGTTGGGAAGCCACCAAGGATGGGGACTACAATGTCAAGTCCGGATATGAGGCTATATGTCAATGGAGAAACTGGCAGAGTAATGACATTTGATTCTACAGAACCTTGTGGAAACTGGAAGTTAACGAAAGAATCAGGTCTTTTGTGTGGACCATCAGCAAAGGAGGAGTGATTACTAATGCGGAGCGAGTGAGAAGGGGATTCGCAACCTCTGCTTGTTGTCCGGTATGTAAATCTTCTGATGAATCGTTGGAACATCTGTTTAAAGAATGTGATGCTGCTAAATTTTTGTGGTTGCAGGTTCTAAGTTCTACAACTAGGAGGCATGCTTGGAGCCTCCCTTTCGCGACATGGATTAGAGAAAACATCCTGTCGACAGAGAGCTTCGAAGAAGGAGGAAGTTGGAGTGAGTTTTTCGCGACGGCACTGTGGAAGCTATGGAAGCAGAGAAACGACGTGGTTTTTAGAGACAGAGATCAAAAGGGGGTGACAACCATGGGGTGCAGCAGGACAATGAAAGACTACATGGAAGCGAGGAAAAGGCTTGACGATGGCAAGCCAGAAGTCCAGAAGAGAAGGAAATACATCAGATGGGAGAGGCCGAGACAGGAATGGGTGAAGGTGAACACAGATGGTTCTGTGCGCAATGGGGGTCACGCTACAGCAGGGGGCGTGGTCAGGGATGCGGAGGCCAAGTGGCTCGGTGGCTTCGCCTACAACATAGGTTCGTGCTCCCCCATATTTGCCGAGTGCTGGGGCATTCTAAAAGGCCTGGAAGTTTGGGCTTAAGAAGGTTGTAATCGAGTCGGACTCGGATTTGTGTGTTAAGATCCTCGAAGGCAGGATCAAACCCACACATCCGCTGTCTAGCCTGGTAGGGCTCTGCCATGGCTTCATACGTAGAGACTGGCTAGTCCAGTTTCGACATTCTTACCGTGAGGCAAATTCGGTAGCGGATGGGTTGACCGCTTTCGCCTGCTCCTTGCCTCTCGGCGTTCATGAGTTTTTAATCACGCCCGACTGTGTCTCTCACCTGTTGATCTTGGATGAGCAGGGGTTGGCTCGGTCTGGACTTTGTGCTGTGTAATGTTTGTTTGGTTTTGCTCTTGTAAACTCTTGTTTCTTATTTTAATCTATCGGTTTGGGGAGTTCTCCCCGTTTGCCCACCAAAAAAAAAAACAAATTAGTATTTTTTTTTTCCGACTATAAATCCAAGCAAAAACAATGACATATTATATAGTTGACAAAATTGATATTTTAGTAAAATTTTGATGATTTTTTTTTTTTGAGAACGAGCCTATAAGGCTTTACTCTGAATTATCTAAAACCATGGCATTGTACACAGACTTTGGAATGGAATTAATTGAAAAAAAACAAACTAGCACTGCTTGATCTATCATTTGCTAACTCATGCGCTACTCTATTACCCCCCCTCCTAATATGGTTCCAAACTACCTCATCGACACTAGCAGACAGCTCCCTTGCAGCATCAACAAGACGTCTCAACACTCCTCAGCCATGGTAGCCCTTGTTCAGCTTCAGTACCAGCGGAAGGCAGTCCGACTCAACAATTATGCGCCTCCACCCCCGCTCTGCTGCAAGTTCGACAGCCCACACCACCGCCTGTGCCTCAGCAACCTCCACGTCTGTTGTGAATTCAACATCTCGACGGGCTGCGATCAACATACTGCCCCTCTCATCCCGTCCAATAACCCCCAGTCCTGACCCATATTCGGCCACAACCGCATCACAATTGAGCTTGATAAACCCCTCTCCCGGCTTCGTCCACCTCACCTCGCGACTCTGCACATCCTTGCGCTGGCTGGTCCCGCCACTGTCGGCTCTCCCTTTCAGAGCCTCCACCACTGTGTTAATCCCCTGCACCACCTCAATCGGCTCGCACATCTTACCCTCGAATAGCCGTTTGTTTCGAGCCTCCCACACGCCCCACAACACAGCCGCCCACCCTTGTTGCTCCTGCTTTGTCCCATCGGTAAAAACCCGAACAAAAGTGTCCATCATCGATCTCCCTCTCTAGAAATGCAGTAGGCCTGGCCACGTTTTCCATACCTCCTTAGCTCTCCCACACTCGTAGAGAGCATGGAAACCATCCTCCTTTCTACCGCACTCATTGCAACGATCGTCCTCCACAATCCTCCTCTTTAACAAATTTTGATGATATTGACTTGCTTTAATGAGAATGATATCATTTGACCAATTTCATATTATTACTTTATTTTATTACAACATTTTCCAAACATTAAGTTATTTTTCTTCGAGTTAAAAGGTGGAGATATTTTTTCATTATTTTAATTAGTTTTGCAGAATAAAAATCACCCTCCATAAATTAATAATTATCCTCTAGCTAATAGTTTTTCATAATATAAACTCTGAAAAGCCGGTCGTTCATTTTTTTACAATACACACGTTGGTCGTTGAATGATGGATGCGCCATCGCATCTGAGTTAGGCAGTAGCATCGATCGTTTATCATCCTAATTTAATTAGTTATAGGTTTAACAAATAACCCCACCAGTGTATAGTCATATATATTTCACATGCAGATAACTAAGTTTTGATTCTCCAAGATCGAAGTTTGATCCGCGCATAGTGATATACTCCGTGAAAGTTGACACTCAATAATAATTATTGATTAAAATAGATGCATCTGAATCGTGACACTATTATTTTAATCGATCCCTACACAATTACGTGTTAAGAAAATATTAATTATTGTCTCGACCAGGAGGTCGTCTAATGGTGTGGAGTAATTAGGGTGGTATTCCTACCTCCTTGAATTTTCATCCTTTCCTTTCATTTCATTGGAAGAAAATTCAAGATTTTTCTTTCTCGGTGCTGAGTCCTTGTCATAAAAAAAGATTAATTATTTGGACATCTCATTATTTAATTCGTTTTAACTTTTCGATCAACTTTTTTAAAATGGTAAAAACTCTATTGTGTATAAAATACGTAGTATTAAAATATAAAACTTATTAATAATAAATACAAAAATATATTTTTTATTGTTTTATCATCCTTGCCAAATGGATTGAATTGATAACCAATTTATATTTTGAGGCGGATAAAGTAATATTGAAACTATAATAAACTAAGTAATCTATTAACAATTTATGAGTAAACACATAAAAAAGTAAATGCTCATGGCAGATCTTGCAACTTCTCAAGCTGTTCGATTGATCGTCGCACGCACGTGTTTCGCGAAGTCAACCAATTAGCTAACAAGGTGGCTCAGCTACATCACGCGATGGACCAAGATACTCTCCTGACACATTTGGAGCTAACTTCACTTGTTCGAAAAGATGCTATTGGATGGTGGGTCACCATAGCTTGAAATCTTCCAAAACATTACCTTAAATAAAAAAATGTAAATATCTAAATAAATAACAAATTTTAAGAAAATATATTAGAAAATAATACTCCATGTATAAAGAGGGAAAATCTGGAAAAAAAAAACCGGGTGAAAAGTAGATGATGGATGGGCTGGTGATGGGCCGGGTTGGATGTGAGTGATGCTTTTTTCCACCCGCACCTGACCCACCACCCGACCAATCATTCATCACCCGCTACCATCCACTACCCATTTACAATATACAGTAATATACTATTTGTTTATTTTATTATTGTGATTTATGAATAAAAACATATATTTTTTGTTCTTTTTCTAACCCTAAATCTATAATATTGCATAAAATTTGGCATAAAAAATCGAGTGAATTAATAATTTCAATATAATATTTTTCAAGACATATTATTTTTATAATATTATAAAGATAAATTTCATAACTTCTAGTATGAACTTTTTATGTTGTATTTTTATAATAATTTTTTTAATATAGTTATATGTTGTATATACTATATATGGCAATATATATTTTGGATTAGATGAAAATAGACAAAATTAAATAGACGAAAAATCACCCATATTTCACTCATGTCACCCGCTCACCCGATGGGTGAAGTGGATGAGAGTGAAATAGATACGGATGTTATATCGGGTAGGGTGATAATCCACTCATGATAAATCAGGTGAAATGAGAGTTTATCCACCAAACACTCAACTCATTACCATCCCTATCCATAACACATTGAATAAAAAATATTTATTCAAGAAAACATGGAGTAAAAATAAATTTTGAAACTATAAATAAATAGTGCGCATTCCCGTAAGTTGGGCCCCACTCTCACCAAATCTTGATTAAGATTAATTAATTAAATACACCGAAAATCATCATTTTATCATTTTATTATTATTAAAGTAAAGTAGGTGATCACTCTGGCGGACCTCTGCAGTTTGACCTCTCTCGATCTCTTCTGTCCCCTTCGCTACTTCTCGATCCGACTCCAACTCACCTCTTCCGCCGCTCCTCCGATCAATCCGCCATGTCCGCCCGTTTGATATCGTCCCTCCTCTCCCGTTCTTCCGCTCGGCTCGGTACCGCCTTAATCTCCACTTGAAATTCATTTTAATTTGATGCTTGATCGAGCTTCCACGTTTCTAGTTTTTTTTTTTTAGTCTTGCTATTCATTCGTTGCTGATTCATGCTGCACTTCGATCTACTAGTCCAATTCAAACTCGTTTCCAGTTTAGTGATTATCTTGAATCTTCGCAAGTGGTCCCCATATCTTAATTTCTGGTGATTAATGATTATCTTGAATCTTCGTAAATGCCGTTGATCGAGCCTTTTATCTAAATGATCGGTAGTTTAAGAAGTAAAATTGAAGTCCTAGAGTTGAAATTTACTGTTCTACTATAAGCCAAGCTCTGTATTTTCGATTATGTTCAGGGAGAAGTTCTTGCTTGAGAAGAGGAGTGAGTAAATACAGCACCACCGCCGCTCTCGAGGAACCTATCACTCCTTCTGTGCAAGTGGAGCTCACCAAGCTCTTGATCAATGGCCAATTCGTGGATTCCGCATCAGGTACTACTATTGATGCTATTTCCAACTTTGAGTGACTCTGTTTGCTTTTAAGAGTTTTGTTTGAGATTTCGTTCTAAAATCAATTGGAAATAAAGAACACTTTGAATAATCCATTGAATTGCAGGCAAAACATTCCCCACGCTTGACCCAAGGACAGGAGATGTGATTGCTCATGTAGCTGAGGGTGATGCTGAGGACGTTGATCGAGCTGTCGCTGCTGCTCGCAAGGCATTCGATCAAGGACCCTGGCCTAGAATGACTGCTTATGTAAATATTGCTTTTCACTTGATGCAATCTCATATCTGCCTGATATTTAACATGAGTTAGTGATATAGTGGAATGGTTGTCATTTTGGTGTTGAATTTCGGTTTGGTTTGTCCAGGAACGGTCTAAGATTATGTTGAAATTCGCCGACCTGATTGACCACCACAATGATTACATAGCCGCACTCGAGACCTGGGACAACGGGAAGCCTTACGAGCAAGCTGCTAAGATTGAAGTGCCCATGGTTTCACGCTTGATGAGATACTATGCTGGTATGCCACTATGTCCTCCGTAAAGTTGGCGGGATGTGTATCTCATATCGAATATAGTGCTGATAAAAAGGGTGTGAGGACAATTGAATTTCAACCGTTTGAAATTCTTCAGGTTGGGCAGACAAAATCCATGGTCTCACAGTCCCCGCGGATGGACCATATCATATGCAAACACTGCACGAACCAATCGGTGTGGCGGGCCAAATCATCCCTTGGAATTTCCCTCTACTCATGTTTGGTTGGAAGGTCGGACCTGCATTGGCGTGTGGTAACTCCATCGTCCTAAAAACTGCAGAGCAAACACCATTGACTGCTTTGTTTGTTGCCAAGCTTCTTCATGAGGTAGATATTTGAACTGGGGGAATGGGGTCTTTATTTCAAATCTGAACATCCTCAATTCCAATTTCACTTATTGATGATGATAACTATTTTGGCAGGCTGGACTTCCTGAGGGAGTACTGAATATAGTTTCGGGTTTTGGCCCCACTGCTGGTGCAGCTCTTGCTGCCCACATGGATGTCGACAAGGTAATTTACTCTCGCGGCTGCTGCAATTGCATATCATTTGTATAATTGTATCCCAGAGGTGAAACTTATACGTTTCACTGCAGGTTGCTTTCACTGGATCGACTGATACGGGGAAAATTATACTTGAATTAGCTGCGAAAAGCAATCTCAAGTCTGTGACCTTGGAACTCGGAGGGAAATCGCCTTTCATTGTATGCAAGGATGCTGATGTTGACCAGGCTGTGGAGCTTGCACACTTTGCCTTGTTCTTCAATCAGGTGGGTTCAGTTGACTGATTCATCATTGCAAATAACTGAGTTTTGAATACGGTGACCTGAAAATGAAGCACATTTATACCGTCTTCAGGGTCAATGTTGCTGTGCTGGGTCTCGGACATTTGTGCACGAAAGCTTGTATGATGAGTTTGTTGCGAAAGCCAAGGCACGTGCCTCGCAACGCTCGGTTGGTGATCCTTTTAGGAAGGGCATTGAACAAGGTCCTCAGGTAAATAAAATGCATTGTTTTCAATTGATCAGCTCGGACAAATGACAAGTACTTACATATCATTCTATTATCTGGTCAATACTGACTAAGCTTTGATTCGAAACAACACAGATTGACACTGATCAGTTTGAGAAGGTGTTGAAGTACATCAGATCGGGTGTCGAAAACGGAGCAACCCTAGAGACAGGAGGAGAAAGATTTGGCTCCAAGGGCTATTATATTAAACCTACTGTCTTCTCCAATGTTAAGGTATTTCCCTTATCCGATTTCTCAACATGAAAATCACATAAAAACAGTGTTGTAGATTCTAAGAGAGGTGATTATTGGAATTGCCATTTTTAATCTCAGGATGACATGTTGATAGCCAAAGATGAGATATTTGGTCCAGTACAATCCATATTGAAATTCAAGTAAGTGTTGATAAGAAGCTTACCCTTCCAATATTGTTGCATATTATGCGATTTACCTTCTCCGTTTGGCCGCAGAGACATAGATGAGGTGATTCGGCGGGCAAATGCAACTCGGTACGGGCTGGCTGCCGGAGTGTTCACAAAGGACATCGATACCGCCAACACATTGACACGGGCGCTGAGAGTCGGGACTGTGTGGGTGAACTGCTTCGACATATTTGATGCAGCGCTCCCGTTCGGAGGCTTTAAGATGAGCGGAACGGGAAGGGAGAAGGGTGTTGACAGCCTCAAAGCCTACCTCCAAGTTAAGGCCGTCGTCACCCCTTTGAAGGACCCTTTCTGGCTATAGAACATGGTTTAAGCCTTTAGGGGAAAACTTGCACTTGTTGCTTGTCATAATGTCCCTCATCCTCCAAAATGTATTGTCTTCCAAGTTCCAATCCAATGACCCCAAATAGCAAGTTATAATAATAACAATTTGAGATCCTTTCAGAGGGTTTAATAAAGGGTTTTGTAATAGTTATTTGTAGGGTTGTCTCCTTCAAAGTGTTGAGTCTTGTACTTTTGCTTTTGCTGAGTTTTCTCAATCTGGTGACCTATTGGTAATCGACAACTACCGGCTAAGACAGTAGGGCTTCTCTTCCTCCTCACAACACAGAAAAAATCGATGATCAAATACAGACCATGGGCATGGCAAATGGAACCTAACTCATAAGCAATTTTGGGATACCTAGAAGAAAGCCACCCTTAAATGTGGACATTCCCACAATCACTTGTTCTTGTTGGACAGTAGGACTGTTATAAAAACTGAATGGCTTGAGAGTCGAGCTCGTTCAATTGTCTAAACAAGTCAAGTCTGAACAAGATTTTAAGCTCGGTTGAAAGATCGACTCGTTCAATTTAACCTCGAATAACTCGAATTTTATGGAATTTTTAAATTTTCTATTAAGTTAATATGGTATGACTAAGTAGAACTGCTTAAAGCTCAAAAAAAGCTCGGTTCGAGGCTTCGAGCTCGTTCATTTCCTAAACAAGTCAAGCTTTCGTTCATTTCCTAAACAAGCCAAGCTTGATAAAAAAAAATACAGCTCGTTTAAAAATTGGGTTCGTCTCAACTCGAACTAGTTTAACAAATAAACCAAGCTTGAACATGTTAAGTTCGGCTTGCTCCAATAATCCCCTCCTTGGCAATGGCATTATGTCAAAGCAATGGACCAGCTAGTAGCTGAGCTTGGATGTGAGTAAAAGAAATGGGTTGTGTAGGTCTTAGGCCCATGACCCAACTTTGGGCTATTTGAAATGGGATTTGAGTCATTTTGACAGTCAACAATAGACCCTCTAATGTATCATGTATGTAAGTTGTCTGATTGTGATTCAGGATCTAGTTTCTCTTTGTACTCTTATACGAAGCTTCCTTTTATTTGTGGTTTCTCCCTTGATGATCTTATTAAACTTGCTTTCTATACCAAGGTTCGCTGAAGGCGTGTTGTGTTCTACTCGACTCTCTCCTTTCCAACAACTCGTCCAAGGCCATGTTTTGTCCGACTATTAGGATATATTATTAGTTAGGATATATTTCTATCCTTTGTGATTATGTAATCTTTCCATATCCGTCATATATATCTTCTAGCGCCTTGGAACCTACGATTTTGTAATTATATATTCATTCAAAGATCAATGAGAAAGTAAGAAAGACAATTCACAAAACCCTAGCCTTCTTTACATGGTATCAGCCTTAAACAGATCCTCCTAAAACATCTGCCGCCGCCCATCATGTCTTTCGACGGCACTCCTCCCACCACCGCTTCCAACACCCCTGACCCCAATGCCGACCCTAACTCCGATACCAGATCCACTGACAACATCCTTATTGCTGCGGCTGGAACCGGCCCTCCAATTTCCCAATCTCAATGTTCGTCTTGATCGCTCCAATTACACCCTCTGGCGACATACCATCAAATCTGCCCTAGAAACCTTTGATCTTGAATCGTTTCTGCTCACAACCGAAGCCCCTGCAAGCACCCTTGATGCCCCGTCCGGCTCTACATATCCTCCGCCACCCAACCCGGCCTTTGCCCCCTGGAAAAAGAAGGACCGTCTTGTTCTTCTTTGGATCACGTAAACCCTCACCACCCCGCTCCTTGCTCATGTTGCTCGTGCTCAAACCACTCACGAAGAATGGGCAATTCTTGAGCGCATGTTCTTTGCTCAAACTAGAGCCCCTCAGATGCATCTCAAGCAACAGATGCAAAACTTACCGAAGGGTTCGCTCGGTATTCTTGAGTACGTCGAGAAAAAGCGTTCCTTTTCTGATGCTCTCGCAGAATGCTCCTACATTGTTTTCGACGCTGATTTTGTCGAATGTGTTCTCAATGGACTCGGTTCATCCTATTCGGCCTTCCTCACGTCTTACAACATGCCGAAGGATCCGATTTCGTCTGATGAACTACTCGGCCTCCTTCTTCGAGAAGAGGAGCACATCGCAGCCTCTCTCGCACCAGCCTCGGACTCGACTCTCTCGGCTAATGTTGCTAGTCGTGGGGGCTGCTCCTCCCAATCCGCTGGATGTCGAGAACAGCCTTCCAATGATCCCTCTCGTCCACGCCCCCAGTGTCAGATTTGCACCAGGACTGGTCATGAAGCAGTCAATTGCTGGCAGCGCCTCAACACCAGTGACTTTCCTCCAACAAACACCACAAGCGGTCGTCGTGGCGGCCGAGGAGGTGGTCGCCGGGGCGACGACAGACCTGGCAGCGGCCGCGGCACCTCGCAGCAGCCCGAACAACAACACTTCCAACATTTTCAGCACTCTTCCACACCACCGCAACGCCACGCCTACAACGTTGGGGCTCCTCCATCCACACTGGTTGATCCTAACTGGTACTTTGATTCTGGGGCAACCAACCATGTGACCGCTGATTTCGGTAACCTTTATGTTCACTCTGATTACACTGGCAATGAAGGTCTGCAGGTGGGCAATGGTATGTCCCTTCCTATTACGTATTTGGGTTCTTCATCCTTGCCTGTTAACCCTAAACCTCTTCGTTTGCATAATATCCTATTTGTTCCTCAAATTAGAAAAAGTCTTTTAAGTGTTTCACAATTAACAAAAGACAACAATGTCTACATAATTTTTTACCCTTCTGCTTGCTTTGTGAAGGACATGCAGGGTCGCACCCTCCTCAAAGGAATCGTTGAGAACGGGCTTTACCATCTTCAACCACCTGACCCCTCTCGGCCAACCCACACCGCTTTTCTCAGAGAAAGGACTAGTCTTCAGACATGGCATGAGCGTCTTGGTCATCCGCATGAGTCTGTCTTTCGTCGTTTAGTCTCTAGATTTCAGTTACCAGTGTCTTTGAATAATCTTAAAACAGTTTGTGAGTCCTGTCAACTTGGGAAGAGTCATCGAATCCCTCTCAACAGCCCCCATGAGTCCAGTCAGTCTCCTTTTGATCTTGTGTACTCTGATGTTTGGGGCCCTGCCCCTGTTGCATCTTTTAATGACAATTCCTATTTCTTAATCTTTGTGGATGATCATACCAAATTTGTCTGGATTTATTTTCTGTCTCAAAAATCGCAGGTTCTTCATCATGTTCAGTTGTTCCATAAGATGGTTGAGACCCAGTTCTCTATCAAAATCAAACAATTTCAATCAGATTGGGGAGGTGAATATCGTAATGTCTCCTCCTTTCTTCAGTCACAGGGTATCATACACAGAGTCTCATGTCCTCACACCCAATCCCAAAATGGAGCAGCTGAACGTCGTCATAGGACAATCGTCGAAAAAGGTCTTGCCGTGCTCTCTCATGCGAGGCTACCTCAGAGCTTTTGGGAGCATGCTTTTCACACGTCTGTCTATCTTCACAACAGGACCCTACTCCTGTTTTACATTACAAGTCTCCCTTTGAGAGTCTTTATGGCAAATAACCTGATTACAAATTTCTTAAGACCTTCGGTTGTCTCTGTTATCCATTCTTACGCCCTTACACCTCCAACAAATTGGAATTTCGGTCATCCCCTTGCATTTTCATCGGCTACAGTTCTAAACACAAAGGGTATTTGTGTCTTCATGTTCCCACCAATCGAGTCTATGTTGCTCGCCATGTCATGTTTGATGAAGCCACATTCCCCTACCCGTCCCATCGAGTCGCTCTCTCACCCACCCCACCTACAGATTGCGATCTCCCCAACCCGTCACTCCTACAGCAAGCCTCGTCACCTTGGCTACCCTCACCCTCTCCCTCTCCATTATCCTCTCCGTCACACACCCTCCCCTCGGCTGTCTCCGATCAGTAGCTCTCTCCCCATCCATTACCGCAGCCCCCATCCCCTGATCTATCTCCAGCCGTCACCCCCACCACCACACCTAGCTCGGTCTCTCGATCCCTGAAGGAGGAGCTTGCGGCTCAGACGTCTCCGAATCATGGTAAGTCTCCTTCTCCTATTCCAGAGGAGCACCCAGTTGCTCCATCTTACTTTCGCCATGCTGCTGATAGCACCCATCCCATGCAAACTCGAGCTCAAACAAACAAATTGAAACCCAAAGCTCATATCACCTCCAATCACCCTCTGCCGTCTGCTCCTGATTTATACAATGAACCCAAAACCTTTCTTCAAGCCTCCAAATCGCCTGAGTGGCAGAATGCTATGCAGGTTGAGTTTGATGCCCTTATTCGTAATGGGACTTGGACACTTGTACCGCGTCCTCTGCATGCTAACATTGTTGGTTGTAAGTGGGTTTACAGGATCAAGCGTCGTGCTGATGGCTCCATTGAGCGCTACAAAGCTCGCCTTGTCGCCAAGGGCTTCAATCAGGAGGAAGGTGTTGATTACTTTGACACATTCAGTCCGGTCATCAAGCCAACTACCATTCGCATTGTCCTCTCTCTGGCTCTTCATCAGTCTTGGCCTCTCCGACAGGTTGACATCAACAATGCCTTTCTCAATGGTGACCTTTCCGAACAGGTGTACATGGCGCAGCCTCCAGGCTTTGTCGATCAGTCTCGGCCTTACTCCGTCTGTCTGCTGCGTAAAGCCCTTTATGGCCTGAAACAAGCACCTCGCGCCTGGTTCACCAAGCTTTGCCAGTTCCTCCTACAGCATCGCTTCTGCCCCTGCCAGTCAGACACTTCGATGTTTATTCGTCGCCAGGGTTCATCGACTCTCCTGATTCTGGTCTATGTTGATGATCTTATCATTACTGGTTCTGTGCCTACAGAGATCGATACCTTTATTGCGCTTCTCAATCAGACATTCTCTCTGCGTGACTTGGGTGATCTTCATTATTTTCTAGGCATTGAATTGGTACGTCATCCGACTCAGATTATTTTATCTCAGCAGAAGTACATTCGTGATCTCCTGTTGCGAAGCAAGATGCACGATGCTCGCCCCATTTCGTCTCCAGCCGAGCCGACCTCTCGCCTTGTTCGCGATGGGGATCCTCACTCGGATCCTCACCTCTACAGGAGCATTGTTGGTGCCCTTCAATACGCGACTATTACTCGGCCTGAAATCTCTTATGGAGTTAACCGAGTGTGTCAGTTCATGCACTCTCCCACTGAGGTTCATTGGTCCGCTGTTAAAACGGATTCTTCGGTATCTGAAGGGTACTCTTTCATCCGGCCTTGTCCTTCGCCCACTCGCTGACGCCCGTCTTGTGGCGTTCTCCGATGCCGGCTGGGCCTCTGATGGTGACGATTGCCGATCTCAGGATGGTTTTGCCATCTACTATGGGGGTAATCTCATCAATTGGGCGTCTAAGAAGCAAAATGTTGTCACCAAATCCAGCACCGAAGCCGAGTATAGGGCCATTGCCTTTGCCGCTACGGAACTCATCTGGATCCAGCAATTGCTTTCTGAGTTGCGTGCTCCAGCTGCTCTACCTCCTATCATTTTATGTGATAATTTGAGTGCAACTTACATGTCCGCCAATCCAGTTTTCCATCAGCGGTCTAAGCACATCAAAATTGATTACTACTTTGTTCGTGAGCAAGTTAAGGATGGCTCCCTTGTTGTTCGGCATGTTCCAGGTCAAGATCAAATTGCGGACATCTTCACGAAAGCGGTCGGCACTGCTCGTTTTCTCTCCCTGCGCTCCAGGCTCCATGTTCGTGATCCTCCATGAGCTTGCGGGGGGTATTAGGATATATTATTAGTTAGGATATATTTCTATCCTTTGTGATTATGTAATCTTTCCATATCCGTCATGTATATCTTCTAGTGTCTTGGAGCCTACGATTTTGTAACTATATATTCATTCAAAGATCAATGAGAAAGTAAGAAAGACAATTCGCAAAACCCTAGCTTTCTTTACACCGACTAAGAAAGATAGTAAACGTACCTACGATTTACCGAAAATGATGACAAATCGAAAATTATCACATAAAATAATTGAGTTTGTTTGAAGATGTATTTGAGTCATGGGTACTTTTGCAAAGTGAAGATTATTTAGGCGTAGAATGAATCATATATGAATCATTTCTCATTAACAGAAAAGATGAATGTCAAAAGTCTGATGAGTCAATAATTGAAAGTTGTGTGTAGGTAGTCATGTATCTTCTATTACAATCGTTTAAGTCGATATGTATGATGTATGATCCATAGTTAAGTTTCACACTATCTTATACTCCGTACTAGTCAAAAAAGGAGTTTTTTTGATGTGAAAAGTTTGCCAAGTAATAAAGCTAAATTACAACCGACAAGCAGGCCAGATCTAAGCCAGCATATGATGCCTCTTCGTACTAAAAACACTGTCTTTAAAGTTTCTGAGAATCCACCATGAATGCGAAATGCAAGCTACTGCCTTTATGGCAGTGTAAATGATACCAAATTGGTCCAACTAATAACCCCACTCGGTGCCCACTTCAATCATGAATACCAAAATGCAAGAAGCTCTACTTCCTTTTGGGTTTTTTTTTAAGTTCAAAGGGATTCAACTTAGGAGTTCCTTTTTTAAAAAACTTTTCAATGGCAAATTAAATTGCATCACAAGAAAACAAATCTCTTTTTTTTCTTTTTTTTTTTTTTAAAAAAAGGTGGCTGGGAATCATTTGGTTGGAAGCATTTTTGTTTTTGGAACCACTTCATGTGGGAGATCTCCTTCACAAGGATCTATGTCACCTGACTAAGATCATTGCTGTTTTTTCTCCAAAAAAAAAGATTATTATAATTACCATTTTTGAGTGAATTCATGTGAGGTTTGTCCCCTGATCAAGAGAAAAGAATCCAAAGACAAACCCACTTGCCAATATAACCAATCTTATATACTAATGAAAACAACAACCTCAGTATTTCCTGTAATCAAATAGGCTTTTGATCGAGGGTCAGGATGTACACATCATTTCCCTGAAGTAGTCGAAAGAGTATATATATATATATATCGTATAGAAGCCAATCGCTAAATGGCACCTAAATGAACCCCAATATGGCAATATATATAAGGATTTGTAATTATTTTTCTGATTAAGAAAGAATATGTTAAGAAAATGATTACAAAGAAAGAATGATCAAGAAAGTAGAATGAGTCTTGATGATGATGATCACTTGGTGGTGCACTCTGGTGGAAGAACTTTGTACCTTCTTTTGTCTTTACAGTAGGAGTAAATCATGAACTTGTTTCTTGCCCATTGGAGGCCTTGGATTTGCTGTTGTGAGAGCTCCACAAAGGGCAGCCCATCCACTGGATCCAAGCTTGAAGGGCTAGGGCTGCTAGAGCTGCTCTTGTAAGGGCATGTTTGGGAGGTGGTGTTATGATCTATACTGTAAGTGCAGCCACTCATCTCTAGGTTCCCAAGTGATGTTACAAAGGGTGAGTATTTGTAGTCTACTGGGAACTTGCCTCCATGGGTTGCCCAATCAGATGCATCCCAGATTGTTGTGTATACTGTCATTGGCTTTGATGGGTATGCTGCTGACATTGCTTTTGTGTTTTGCACTTCCCTTATTGGTATGTTGTCCACTAGAAACCTGCATTTTTTTTTATAAAAAAAATCCATAAAGAAAAATTATAGTAACATATATATATATATGGGATGATGAATCTCTCCTATACGAGCTTTTGTGTTATAAGGGTGGATCATATACTTTTGGGGGGAAATGTGGGGACTTACACTACATGGTGGCTGTTCCATATGATACTGTACTCATGGTACTGGGCCGTGGGATCGAACCAAAGACGAAACTTCTCCTCTCTCCCGATCCTCTCGCTTCCATTGCCATAGACATTGGTCTGCAAGAGCCAATCCTTCCTCTTCTCATGGCCAAGCAATTCAAAGTCTAGCTCATCATGGTTGTGTGGGAAAATGTCTGAATTTGAAAGCTAACAAAAAAAAAAGTGTCATTAATTATAAGCTAGTAAAACAAAACAAAACTATAGTCATTTTTGTGAGTAATTAATGAATTGATAAGGTAGGAATTAAACTCACATAAAAGGCTACAACCACTCCAGATGTGTAGCCAGCTGGTAGCTTCATAGATGCACTGAAGAACCCATAGAAGTACCTATTCTTGGATGCCAATCCTGAACCTGTACACATAAACCTGCATCTTGTTACTACTTACTACTACACATAATCAGGGTTTAGAGCGTGTTTGGCAGAGCGTTTAAAGTAGCATTTAGTCTTAGCATTTGTGTTTCCGCTAGAGCTACGTACAACTTGACATGCCAAACACACCCTTACTTCTAGGGAAAAAAAACTATAGTGCTTTTATATATAGAATGAATTATTTTACCTGTGGATTTGTTGAGGGAGATGCTAGAAGATGAACCATTGTTAAAGAACTTGATATTAGGAGATCCATAGTAAACGGAAGTGTACTTAGTGAAGGAGAGGTGGGGAAAGAGTTGGGTCAGTCGGGTCACATTTTGAGGCGAGTTTAGGGCATTGCAGGGAGCTGAAATGAGGCAAATTAGCAATGAGGCCAAGAGGAGTTTCCTGATGCATAAGGAAAAAGACATGTTCTCTAGCTAATACTTTTGTGGTGGTGTTGGTTTTGGTGATTTGTAGGCTAAGTAACAAGAAAGGGGAGGTAGCTATAAGGTTGGATGGGCAAGAAGTTTGGTATATAAATGGACCCAAGAAAGAGAGGGTCAACAAGTTTGGGGGTTTTTAAGTGTGATGAGTTGTTGCAAGCTGGAGATTTTGCTTTTAAAGTGATGGATGGATGGATACCTCTACCTGGGAGGAGGAGGTTGTTTGGAGGTTTTGTAAGGGTGGTGGAAAACAATGACTTGGAAGACCATGTGGGTTGAGTTTGGTATGTTTGGCATATCTAATCTCTCATTAATGCTTTTAGTTAATGACTGTTTATAGCCTATTTTCAGGCTTGCTTTTGTATTATCTATCTAATGGTGTTCAAGGATCTTGGTACAGTATCCTACAATAAGCTAAAAATATAAAGTATATATAAAATATCGATTACAAAATTGTTTAGATTTTTCTGTTAGAAGGGTAGATCCGACCTTATACCCGGTATATATTCCTACACGGACCGGTTTGCATTTGAACTAGTTAACGTGCTTGCCGACATAGCTTACTCACCTATTGCATAGCCATATACCCACTGTATCTTTTTTTCAAAATGCATTTTCAAGAGCATACAACAAGATTGTGAAGGTGTTGTAATCAGTTTATGGCAAACAAAATACGGAGTGATACAGAAAAAATGCAGATTGTGAAGAGGCAACAGCCAAGTGATAAATTGGTTGGATGATGGAGGCTGAATTTGAGAAACGCGTTTGGGAATTGCCAGCTAATGAGCTTTTAATGAATCTACGTACTGATTGCACTGATAAGTCAATCAATGAGGAGACCACCCACCGTTAATGGCTTTTCCCTTTGTTTTTTTCTCCTCTATACGTACTCCACCCCCATGTATATGTATTCGACACCTTGCAAATCTTTAATTGATATCTTTGCAACTTTATGCAATAAATTTACTGTAAAAAACAAAAGGTTTTTTAGTGTTATGCTCTCGGTACACTGTTTTGGATGCAATCATGAACACACAATAAGTTGTCATGTGATAATGTGTTTTTAAGTAATTTAATGGGATAATTAGGTTGATATACCCTTTTCAATTTTTGTATTGGTAATTATACCAATGAAAGTTTTCTTTTAGTAATTGTACCTTTTTTATTTTTGAAAACTGATTTGCCCCTAGAGACAACTTTCTTAAATCACGTCAAACTGACTCATTTTTAACAAATTGATTACAACTAGTGCTAATCGCTCAATATGTTCTCACTACGCCAGATTGCGTCTCGCTCGACGGACCTCAAAATGTTCGTCGCCTGAATCAGGTTCGGGCGACGAACTTACTCAGGTCCGTCGCCTGAACGTTGGGAGGCCCAAACCGCCTCCAACCCATGTTCAGCCGACCAGAAAACCTCAATGTTCGTCGGCTGAACTGAACTCAAGCGACGGAATAAATTCAGGCGACGAACTTTGCTCAAGATCGTTCACCCGAACAGGTATCCGAATGACGGCTGTCAGAATGGGCCTTTGTAGCGACGGAAATTCTAGTGGTCCGTCGCCTGAACGTTGGACGGGCCTTTGTAGCGACGGAAATTCTAGTGGTCCGTCGCCTGAACGTTGGACTTTTTCAAAAGTAAAGTAATAAAGTCCGGTTGATGGCGGATATTAAATACTGTTCATTCAGGAGACGAACATTTAAATATGTCCGTCGCCTGAAAAGTGGGGTAGTTGACCCCATATTTATTACTATTCACTCAGGAGACGGAGTTATATATATGTCCGTCGCCTGAATGTGTTTTCCGTAACAAACAATTAAAATCGGTTGTACTGTACAATAAATCATTCTCATCTTCATCCTTTCTCCCAAAATAACCCTAGAGGGCTCGAAAACTCTTCCCCCATTTCACACCTCCATTGAAGGTATGTATAAATTTTAAATTTTTTTGTTTTTTTTGTTGAATATATGCATATACATTGTTTGTTTGGATTGATGATGAGTTTGTCTTTTTTAATGGAGCTTGGATGGTAAAAAAGTTGTTTGAATGGAGTTTATGAGGGGAAAGAGTTGTGTATGTATATATGGAGTTGAAATTGAGGTTAAATGGAGGTTAAATTGAGTTTGTGTTATGAATTGATTGTTTATGTGAATAGATTGTTTATGTTCAATTTTATTTTAGAATGTGGTGTAGAATGACATAGATGATGAGAATGGAATTTGTATTTGAGTTTTTGATGAAAATGGAATTTAGAATGTTATGATTGAAAATTGATTTTAAATTGAGTTTGAGGTATGAATGGATTGTGTATGTGAATGGATTGTTTATGTTTAATTTTATTTTAGAATGTGGTGTAGAATGACATAGATGATGAGAATGGATTGTTTATGTGCAATTTCATTTTAGAATGTGATGAATTCATATGAATGGATTGATAATGATAGGACGATAATGGGCGACAAAAGTTGGATGCTACTCCCTCACGCTCACGAGGAGTACCAAAATGGAATATTTCTCTTTATGCAGAATATTAGAGATAATGCGAATGGAATGACTCATTTCCTATGTCCGTGTCGGAGATGCCGCAACAATGAATGGCACCCAATAGATGAAATACACAGTCATTTGGCCCACATGGGAATGTGGCCTAGTTATACTGTTTGGGACAAGCATGGCGAAGCCCCAGTTGATAGGACAAATGAGCAACGACGAACGCAGATCCTGGAGGAAGGGGCATCTTCCTCCGTTGATGGTCTTGCTATGAACATTCTGCACGATCCTTTTCCGTTTCATGCCGGATATGAGACGCATTCTGTCCCCGACGATCCTCCGTTCCAATATGTTGTTGACGATGATTACGAGAAATATAATAGGCTTGTAGAGGCAACAAACATGCCATTGTGTGAGAACAACGATATGACTGTTCTGGATGCCTGTCTGGATGCAATGCAGATGAAGTTAGAGTTTGGTTGGACAGATAGGAGCATGGACGCCATGTGCGCACACATTGCTCGCATGTTGCCGAAAGGACATAAACATCCTACGGATGGAGCGAAGATGAAGAGTGTGATTAGGGACCTTGCATTTGGGTACGAGCTGATCGACGCTTGTGAGTATAACTGTGTGCTATTTCGCAAACAATATGCAGATCTCGAAGCGTGTCCCAAGTGCAACACACCTAGGTAGTGTACTAGGGAGGGTACGAGAGGCAAGGTTCCCAGGAAGGTTTTCCGGTACTTTCCCTTAACCCTTAGACTGAAGAGATTGTTCATGGAGCCGAATATTACAAAGGGTATGCGATGGCATGGTGAGCGGGTGAGAGATGCAGAATGGTTGAAACACCCATCAGATGGTGAGGCATGGAAAGAATTCAACGAAACCTACCCGCATTTCTCTGAAGACGTGAGGAATGTGAGACTTGCACTTGCAACCGATGGATTCAATCCATTTGGGAATCAATCAACCCTCCATAGCACATGGCCTGTCATAGTGATGCCATACAACTTGCCTCCGTCATTGTGCATGAAGAAGGAATTCAACATGTTAGCGTTGTTGATTCCGGGACCAAAGTCTTCAGGAAAGTGTCTTAGTGTGTTCATGCAACCGTTGATCAATGAGCTTCGCCACTTATAGGGGACTGGAGTATATACTGTTGATCGATACTCAAGGTCCACTTTCACGATGAAAGCAGCAGTGTTGTGGACTATAAGCGACTTTCCTGGCTTGGGGATGTTGGCTGGAGCTGCGACGAAGGGGTATAAAGCCTGCCCTATTTGCTTGGACGGTACTTCTGCAACGCATGAACAAGGGAGAATGGTTTACGATGGGCACCGTAGATGGCTTCCACTAAACCACCCGTGGCGAACCGATGGTATGGCATTCAATGGAAGCGAAGAACATAGACACGCCCTTATGCTTGGAACGGGGAGCAAATTCTTTCACAGATCGATAGGTACGAGAACTACCTCTCTTTTCACTATCTTTTCACTCTCTTTTCCCTTTTCATACGTTTGTCCGATGTCTTTCTCATTATGTTTCCATCTGTTTCAACAGGATCAACTTCCCCGTCCTCAGCTCGCACCCTGCTTTCAAGGCCCCATACAGTGTGACTAACAGAATGTGTTGGACCAAAAAGTCCGAGTTATGGAGATTGCCTTACTGGCGTCACATTAGAGTCAGACATGCACTCGATGTTATGCACATCGAGAAGAACGTCTTCGACAACATCATCGGCGTGCAGGTACGAGATGAGAGTCGTGCAGGTACGAATGCTATGGAGGAGTTGAGCTATGATATTTCTGTCGTTTCAAGCCTCGTGCGTCCTCACGGTAAAATCATGAGAGAAAGGTTAGGAAAACCTATGATTGCAGAGGCTCACTGGCAGGTTTTAACCAACTGCAAGGAAGCTGAGTTCTACTTGACGTCGCATGAGAACCTGTATAGTGAGGCTTACCCGGAGTATGAAGAATGGGACCGTAGAAAAGATTTTCTCAGTTATTTCTACCCATGGGTAAGAACGAACGTGATGTTTCATTGAACAAATTGCATGTTTGTTTTCCCAAAACAGAACTCTAATAGGTTATGTTGTATAGGTTTCTAAGTTGCACAGAGATGGAGACAACTACCTAAAACCGGAGGTTCTGAACTTGGCAAAGGGGCCACTACAATGCAAACTGTATTGGGCCTGCTCTGTCAATGGGGTGAAGTTTGTGGCATGGGACAAAGACAAAGATTTGAGAACACAAAATTCAGGGGTGATGGTGGAAACTTCAGATGCTAAGTACTATGGGGTACTTGAACAAGTGGTAGAGCTGATATACGCTACTTGTATGCTAGTTGTGTTGTTTAAATGCAAGTGGTTTGACACCGACCCTGAAAATAGTGGAAGCACCAAGGTAGATATGGGTGTGCTCTCTGTGGACACAAACAGCAGTTGGTATGAGGATTCCCCATTTTGTCTTGCACGCTCGGCGAGGCAAGTGTTTTACATGGATGATCCAAAGGCGGGTG
The DNA here is from genome assembly GCA_037127255.1 of Persicaria tinctoria. NCBI lineage: Eukaryota > Viridiplantae > Streptophyta > Magnoliopsida > Caryophyllales > Polygonaceae > Persicaria > Persicaria tinctoria. Next base: position 20,031,935 of record JBANSL010000016.1, on the reverse strand, counting down.
ATGCTTGGAAAGTAGTTAATGTGATGTCCCATAGAAACGTGTATGATCCTCAAACTCTAGCAACTCGCGGAGATGATCTTACCAATGAGGTGGAAGAAGCTTATCAGGAGATTGGCCCGGTGATCTATTTTGAAAATTTGAACCTCGCCATTGATCTTGAAATGGAGGAAGAAGAAGAAGAAGACGATGATGATGAAGATGAAGATGAACATGAACATGATGAAGATGAAGATGAACAAGAGGATGACGAAGAGGAAAATGACGATGACGAAGGTTGATAATGTCTTCGGATTCCATAAATCATATATTGTAATCGTTGTTTTTGTGAGACATGGCGGTTATTTTCGTATGTGTATGACATGGTTGGTATCATGGCTTCTAAGACTATTTTTTTGGGTGCAATTTGTCATTAAGTTATGGTAAACAGGGCAATAACACATGCCAAGTGCTCTTTTTAAAAAAATCTGTATTTTTTCAGGCGACGGACAAATTAAATTCCCGTCGCCTGAGAGTATTCAGCAGACGAACTTATTACAAGTACGTCTCCCCAATGAAAAAGTGAATTTCACACCATTTTGGCTCGAATAAAATTTCATTTCCCACCTTTATTTTCACCAAAATTTGAATTTCCGCCAAATGTTCAGTCGACGGAATAGTTAATTTTTCGTCGCCTGAGATGATTCAGGAGACGAACTTAATATTAGTATGTCTCCCCAATGCAAAAGTGAATTTCCCCCCTATATTTTCACGAAAATTTGAATTTCCGCCAAATTTTCAGGCGACAATATTTTTTTTAAATGTCCGTCGCCTGAAAATGTAGGATTTTAGTAACTCGGACTCCTCCCCTAACCCTAGCCCCAAATCATTTTCACTCATCGCTCTCTCTCTCTCTCTCTCTCTCTCTCTCTCTCTCTCTCTCTCTCTCTCTCTCTCTCTCTCTCTCTCTCTCTGTGTCTCTCCTCCGCCTCCTCCCTCTCCAAGTTGCCTCTGTCCCTCCTCCGCCTCTCCTCCGCCGCTCCTCTCGTCCCTCCTCCACCTCTCCTCCGCCTCTCCTCCGCCGCTCCTCTCGTCCCTCCTCCACCTCTCCTCCGCCGCTCCTCTCGTTCCTCCTCCACCTCTCCTCCGACCTCTCCTCCGCCATGCCTCCTAAATGCCGCCCTGTGAAGGGGAAAAAGAAGCAAACCTCGTCCACTCCGGCCCCGATTCCTCCACCGCTGCAATTACCGGTCCCCTCGCCATCGAACTCAGCCGCTTTAGCGCCTCCGGCTCCCTCTCCAAACCCGGCCCCGACTCCCACTCCCACTCCCACTCCCTCTCCAAATCCGGCCCCGACTCCTACTCCCACTTCCTCTCCAAACCCGGCCCCGACTCCCACTCCCACTCCCTCTCCAAACCCGGTCCCGACTCCTCCTCCTGCCTCAGGGACTCCTACTCCCTCTCCCACTCCCTCTGCAAAAACCCCGGTGCCACCTCCTCTCTTATCTCTCCCCAATGGCAACCCTGCGCCATCCACGGCCATTGTCGGCGCCAACCCAGTAGCTACGTCATCAGGCGAGGCCCCTCGCTCCATCCGATGTTGTGGTTAGCACCTCTCTCTCCCTCTGTCAGATTCTTTAAAATTGTATAAGGATTTAGGGTTTCAATGTGTATACTGATTTAGGATTTAGGGTTTCAATCCGATGCCATAAAGTTGTTTGCTCTTGCTTGTTTTAAAACCATAATTATGTAATATTAATCTGATTTAGGATTTAGGATTTAGGGTTTCAATCTGATTTAGGATTTAGGGTTTCAATTTGATTTGTGTGAAATTGAACAGGAAGTATGTTCAATGTCTTTTTGTTTTAACTGGTTGCAGTGATCCTTTTTTTTTTTCCTTTGGCTTGATATTTGTGGACGTAGCCTTGGAATGAGACTTTGTGTCTCTACAGTCTTGTGTGAAACAGGATCAAGACAGAAAACCTGTTTGCTTTCTCTTTCTTTCTTTTATTTATTTTTTAATTCCAATTTCACCCTATGGTTGCAGTGAATTTGCTTCCTTTAGCCTTGTTTGAAGCCACCTGTGATTTGTGTGCAAACCTATCTTTTTACTTGTTTGATTGGCCTTATTTTACCAGTACTTCTCTTTAATTTAGAGTCATGCTGGCTGAGTTTATCCAGAAACTTTGCTTTCTTTTTCTCTGCCTTAGAAAAGTCTTGACTGTAGTGTAGTTGCTTTCTTTGGGTTTGCTTTAATGTCTTGCAATTTGTCTGTCTTGGAATTGTGTTGTGTCATGTAACTACTCTAGAGGCTATTAGATACATATGTGTGATGTATAAGAGTAGTATAAATAAGGGTATATGTGTACTGGGAGGAACATTGAATATACACACAAGCATTACCTCCTAAATGTTACTTACCTCCTAAATGTTACTTATGTTGAATATACACACAAGCATTTTGTTACTCCTTCCCCAACAATCTATTACATTGCCCAACCTTCACCATAGCCATATCACTACATGTTGCTTCTTTTTTTTGTTGCTTATTAATGTTACTTGTGTTGATGATGATTGTGTTTGTTGCTTATTAGACCTGCCACTGCTGGATTTAGATTTGGAATTGTGTTTGTTCCATGGTACTATTTTAGATTTAGGATTTATGTTGCTTATTGCTAATAATAATGATTAAACTGGATATTATAGGTAAATATCAACTGTCTTATTATCTCAACTGTCTTATTATTTATCTCAACTGTTATCTGATATGTTCTTATAATTTTTAGGTAAATATCGAACCATCAAGAGTCACAAAACAGCACTCCTCAAGGCAGCAACAGGGAAGAAGCTGAAGATTGAGTGGTCCTGCTTCCACAAGGGGCCTGGCCTCAAGCAACTGCATGACACCTTTGTCCGAGACATTGGGTGTGCTATCAGGGACAAAGTGCCGATGCTTGCATCAACATGGAGCAAACTAACAGATGAGCACCAGTCCCCCGTAAGAGATTACTTGGAGGTAGTTTTTTTTTTTTTATTATCTCTTACCTAAGTACTTATTACTTATATCTTTATAGTGTGATCTGTGTTTGCTTGCTTGAATGTTGCTTATTTTTACCTAAAAAAATACTTATTACTTATATCTTTTACCTAAAAAATATGCTTATCTACTCCACTTATTACTTATATCTTTTACCTAAAAAATATGATTATCTACTGTACTTATCTACTGTACTTATTACTTAGATCTTTATAGTGTGATCTGGCCTCAAGCAACTTTTACCTAAGTACTTATTACTTATATCTTTTACCTAAAAAATAATTTGGTTTTGTGCTTCACATCTATTCTGCACTGATTTTTTTTTTGTTTGCTTGCTTGGCTGTTGCCTATCTTCTGTCATGTGTGGATGCACTATGAGATTTGTTTGCTTGCTTGACTGTTGCTTATTTTGCTTGCTTATCTACTATGAGATTTTTTTAGTTTGCTTGCTTGGCTGTTGCCTATTTTATTTTTGCTTCACAATATGCTTATCTATTGTTGCTTTTCATCTATTTGCTATGATTTTTTTTTCTTGCTTATCTACTATGAGATTTGTTTGCTTGCTTGACTGTTGCTTATTTTTGCTTGCTTGTCTACTATGAGATTTTTTTTAGTTTGCTTGCTTGGTTGTTGCCTATCTTATTTTTCCTTCACAATATGCTTATCTACTGTTGCTTTTCATCTATTTGCTCTGAATTTTTTTTTCTTGCTTAACTGTTGCTTGACTGTTGCTTTTTTTGTTTTGTTTCCTTGCTTGGTTGTTGCTTATCTACTGTTGCTTATCTCCTATTCAATTTTTTTTTTCTGATATGGATGTGTAGATGTACTATGAGATTGACCCTGCAGTTGACTCATACGTGGAGAAGAAGAGCGGAAAAGCATATGAGGCCTGGAAATATGACTGTCATCAACACTTCCTGGAGTGGGGGGGCGAGGACATATCACTTGAGTTTGTCGCTCGCCCTGAGCAGTGGCAGTTCTTAGTGAGTGACTTCACAGACGAAGCGAGAATGGTAATTTCTCATTAATTCCCTAACTTGTTTTTTTATTCGCCGTTTATCTTATTGTTTATCACTTGTAATTTCTGATTGACTATCTTTTTATAGGCCCTGTGTGAGCGAAACAAGCAAAACAGGACCAAGAACCCGAACCCCCTTAATCATCACAATGGGTCCAAGCCCCTGAGCTTCCGAGCAGAAGAGCTCATCGTTAAGGAAAACCATCCGGCGGCATGGCTTAAGACAACCATAGAAGCCTACGAGGGGTGTCCGAGTGCGCAGGATGGACTGGTATGACCTTTTTTTTCTGTAATTTTTCCTAAGTACTTAGGTTTTACTTATATTATTGCATTTCTTATAAATCCTGTTCAAAAATGCATTTCTGTATGACTTTCTTATTTCTCCTAAGTACTTAGGTTTTACTTAGGTACTTAGGTTTTACTTAGGTTTTTTGTATGAGTTTCTGTATGACTTTCTTATTTTCTGTATGAGTTTTACTGACTGTAATTTTTGTATGACTTTCTTATTTCTTATACATTGTAAAATCAGAAGTTCAAAAATGCATTTTTGTATGACTTTCTTATTTCTTATAAATCCTGGCTGTAATTTTTCCTAAGTACTTAGGTTTTACTTAGGTTTTCTGTATGAGTTTTACTTATGATAATGCATTTCTAATAATAATGCATTTCAGTAAAACCTAAGTATAATAATGCATTCATTAGTGAATAGTTTTACTTATAATAATGAAAAGCTAGGTCAAAATTAATGATGATAAGCTATATACATTCATTAGTGAATAGTTTTACCTATAATAATGCATTTCTTTCATTATTTCTTTTTCTATATAATGAAAGCAGTAGGTAATAATGCATTTCTTTCACTATGAGATTGGTTTTTCTTATACATTCCTTTCATTATTTCTACTGTTATTGTAATCAGTAGGTAAATCCTACTGTTATTATAAATTCATTTCATTATTTATGTTAGGGTTAGTATAAATTCCTTTTAGTGTTATTATAAATTCCCTTCATTATTTCTTTGGTTTTACTTATACATTCCTTTTGGCATCTTAATTAGTTTATACATTCTCATTTTATGCAAATGTTATGGGAAATCAATATTGCATGTTAAACCTAAAAAGTAAGTGTAAATTCCTTTCATTATTTCTACTGTTATTGTAATCAGTGGGTAAATCCTACTGTTATTATAAATTCATTTCATTATTTATGTTAGGGTTAGTATAAATTCCTTTTAGTCTTATTATAAATTCCCTTCATTATTTCTTTGGTTTTACTTATACATTCCTTTTGGCATCTTAATTAGTTTATACATTCTCAGTTTATGCAAATGTTATGGGAAATCAATATTGCATGTTAAACCTAAAAAGTAAGTGTATTTCCTATGATTTCACATGATTGTAAGTTATGGGAAATCAATATTGCATTAAGTTTGTGTACATAACTGGTTTGAAATTTATATATGCATTCCTTTCATCCTATCTCTGAGTTTGTGTACATCCTATAACTTGTTTTACTTATATATATTCCTTTTACTTATATATTCCTTTTACTGGTTTGAAATCAATATATGCATTCCTTTCTGTGTTTTACTTATATATATATTCATTTTACTTATAAATTTCTGTGTTTGTAGGCCAAATTGAAACGTCGTCTTGATGAAGTCTGCACTGTTGGAGAAGGAGCAAAAGACCCAAGCCAAATACCACCCCTCTCTGTCGAAGAACAAACACAGATCATCTTGGATTGCTTTGGGGAAAGACGAGGAACAGAAGTTCGAGGTATAGTTCAATCCCACTTATTTTATTATTGTTTTACAATTTTCAGAAGTTCATAAAAATATTTTACTTGTTATAATTCATAACAAGATTTTACTTATGTTTGAATTTCTGATTTTACAATTTCCATTACAAGATTTTACTTACGTTTTCAATCTTGTTTTCATAACAAGATTTTATTTATGTTTTACAATTTCCATTACTGATTTTACTTATAGTTCATAACAAGATTTTACTTATGTTTTCAATCTTTTTTTACTTACAGCTCTTATTATGTGTTCAATCCCACTGATTTTACTTATTATGTTTTCAATCTTTTTTTAAAAGGAATGGGTGCAGCTGGAGAGCGGCCTGCAAAGAAAAGAGGGGGTCCATGGGCAGCAAGGGCTGCAGAGAGGGACAAGGAGCTGGAGGAGGCGAAGGCTGAAATTGTAAGGCTGCGTGAGAAAACCACCCAAGCCGAGAGCAAGAATGAGCAGCTGGAGGAGCGTATGGCCAACATCGAGAGGCTCATGATGGGCATGCTAGGTGGTCAGGCCAACTCACAACCATCTGTCACCTCCGTAGTGTGTCCTCAGGCTGTCCCTTCAGCCACAGCTTCTCCTCAGCCCTCCAACAACTCAGCTGGTCATCCAACAGACAGTCAGCCCTCCCCCCAGCCGAAATAGCTAGGTAAGGACGCCCTCCTCATATCCCTCTAACTAAAACTTGGGTTTGGTTTTTTGGAGAAACATTTAGAACTTGTGTATTTTGGAATTTGTAGTATTTGGATATACTTTTTGTGAAGTTTTGTGTGAAGTTGCTCAAGATGGATATTTGTCACATACTTTTGGTATGTTGGACAAGGTTTAGGGTGGATTACAAGGTTTTTAATGTGATGGGTTGAATTGCTTGTGCTTGTGATTGTGTGTTGTTGAGTATGTTGTTGTTTGTGTTGTGTGTGTTGTTGTTTATAGAGTTTAGGACAGGAGCACAACATGTGCTATATAAGGTACATTCGAACAGGGGACACCTGCCCTATTAAATTTTATTTTTTTAAAATCAAAACAATTCAGGCGATGAACAAACAATATTACATCGTCTTATTACTAAAAAAAAAATTAAACCCATTCAGGCGACGGACTTATATAAAATTTCGTCTCCTGAACACTCCAGCTACGGACATACAACTGAGAATGCATCTTTAGACTACACTCAGGAGACAAAACAATTCTATGTCCGTCTCCTGAAACTATCTAGGCGACGAAACATAAAGAAAAAAGTCCGTCGCCTGGAAGCTTGCATAGCCCTATGGACCGACTCAGGCGACGAACTTATGACACTAAACTCGTCGCCTGAGTCTTAATGGGCGGGCCTGGATGGCCCTTGGCCTTTGACAACATCATCAGTCGACGAACACTTTTTCCGTCGCCTGAGTTCACTCCACCGACGAACATACAGATGCTCGTCGACTGAATGGTGGAAGGATGAAAGTCACCCGACCACAACTCAGGCGACGGAAGTTCGTCGCCTGATTTGTCAGAGGGCGAAAAACACCTTTCAGGTGACGGCTTTGGTCCGTCGCCCGAAAGGCCATCTGGCATAGTGTCTTCTTAACCATCAATTTATTTTGATGCTTCTGCAAGTGTCAATTGAAATCAAGTTACAAGATTAAAGGTATGTGGTTATATCTATTATGCTATAATTATTGTCGAATAGTTCATAGTTACTTGAGATTATTACTAGAATGCTCTCCGTAATACTATACGGGTGAAATTTAATTGTCGTAATCGATCGAGACTTAGCCTAGTAAGTATATAGCCGTAATTGAAGTCCTAATAAGCTAGTATGGATATATTTGTGATCGAAGTCCTAATGTGGGTGATATATTGCTATCTTGCCGGCTGGCCATTGATTACAATCCTCTTCTCCACTCCTATTTTGTGTATTTGGAACCTATTATTGTAACCCTATGTTATGCAATTGTGTGGTTCTTGAAATCTATGATGTATATTTATTGTAACCTATAAAAACCCTAACAATGCGGTTAGTTACGATACAAACTAGATACAATTAATTAATTACAAGAATCAAATTACCCTACAACAAATTAGTTACAATATTGTTACAATATTGAGTACAAGTACGGTTACAATAAATTAGTTACAATAACTAATCATGGGACAATAATATCGGTTACAATTATTACAGTTACAATATCGGTTACAATTATTAATGCAGTTAATTACAATAAGTAAATTAGTTACAGTTATTGTAGTGTTATTGTAATCATTGGACAGTAATCATGGGCCAATAATATCGGCTACAATAGGTTACAATATGTTACAGTACGTAGTGACCGGTTTGCATACCTTCATGGTACAACAAAAGTAAGTTACAATAAATTACTTACAATAGGTTACAATAAGGTGTACAATAGGTCACAATAGGTTACAGTAGTAACCGATTGCATACTTTCAGGGTACAACAAAAGTAGGTTACAGTAGGTTACAAATGTAATGTTATGTGTTAATTTCCTATGTCTTGTTTGCTTTATGTGTTACATGTATTGTTGTGTGTATGCTTGTAACATGTATGTATATGATGATTGTACATATTACATATAGGTAACATATATATACTATGTATGGATGCATACTTTATTATATATTCGACTGAGTCGTATTGAGCTATATAGCTTGATCCTCTAACGAATATATATGTATAAAGTATGGTGTGATAATACATATGTATAATATATGATATAGCTATATGTATTATATGTATATACCAAGAGATAAGAGCTTACCTCGTTATTGGGCTTTAGCCCATTAGCTGAGAGAAGCCCATGATTGTCGGACTGGATTGAGGAGCCCATGGGCTTGAGCTCGCTGCCAGCTGAAACCCTAAGTCCAGACGCTGCATTTTGACTTTGGCTGGAGCTCCCCTTTGGTGACCTAGCTATATAAGCTCATGTTGGAGCTTTTCTGCCATCGTACTGTTTGAGCTCTCTCTCTCTCTTTATCTTCCACAAGACGCTCTCTTCTAGGGTTTTCTAGGGTTTGGTGTTCCTCTCCCTTTGCCTGAAGATTTACCGAGCCGGGAAGCGAAGAAGGTGGCCGACAACATCCCTGGTGGTTCTCTGGTGGCCGGCGCTCCAAGCTCTGGGCAGCAGCTCTCCTTGTCCAGGCGATCTAGGGTTTGAGATCGAAGACTTCTTCGATCTCTAGTTCCCACACAGGGGGATTTCTTTCTCTCTTGGTTTCTGATCTCATGCATGTCTAGATCTAGGAGTTTTATATCTCTTTACTTGATCTGTCCCTGTACGAACTTCTTATAGTGGATTTGGCCAACTCTTGAGGCCCCGTGGATGTAGGCTTAGCCGAACCACGTAAAATCTCTTGTGTTCATTCTTCGACTTGCGTGTTTCGATCCGATCTGTTATCTCCTGCTCGATTTCATACGCTTCCGCGTATTTGCCTATCTCGTTTATCGATCTATAGGTTTTACAACATGGTATCAGAGCTTGAGTGTCGCGTTCTTGATTTCCTGGCTCATTATTGAGTTCTAGGGATAGAGAACGGGTGTAGGGCCTCGGGCGGACCTAAAAGGTGACATCGCTGGTGCCGCACCCCCCCCTGCACGACATACCACACCCTTGTTTGCTAGATCTAGGTCTCTGTGCTTTATTTCTGGCTTCTGGTGTGTAGATATGTGTGTTTATTGCTTGTTCTTGCAATATTTTGTTAGATCTACTTGGTTACTGTCAAGATTCAAGGTTTTCTTGAATCTGAAAGTGTTTTGATTCACTTACTAACTTGGTTTCTTTGTTTTTGCAAGGTACTGGTTACTATGGGTGACAAAGGCACCTATCTAAAGCCCTTCAATGGCCACACGGATTTTGCTATGTGGAAAATAAAAATGAAGGCAATTTTGACAAAAGAAAAATGATGGGTTGCTGATACAAATAAGTTTCCTGATAACACTACTAAGGAAAAAATCTTGGAAACTGATGAACAAGCCCACAGTGAGATCATGCTATGCTTAGGAGATGAAGTTGCTAGACAGGTCTATAATCTTGAGACAGCTGAGAAGCTGTGGGAGGGGTTGGAAGCCCTCTATTTTGTAAAATCTCTCCCTTCTCGAGCTAACCTGTTTAATAAGTTGTTTACCTTTAAAATGGATGTGTCATGTCCTTTATCTGAGAATCTGGATAAATTTTTTACTATTATTCAAGATTTGCAACGCTGTGGTGATAAAGTTGAGGAAACTCAACAGTGTGTGTTGTTGTTAAATGCTTTGTCGGCTCAGTTTGACACTTTTAAAGATGTTGTTCAATATAGCACTGATAAATTAGATAAAAAGGTTATCCTTGAGTCTATTATTCAGAAAAATGATGCATTGAAAGTGTTTAAAAACAAATATGAGTCTAAATCTGACACCAAAACTAAAAATAAGAATGAAGTTCTTGTTTCTAAAGGTAGGATCAGAGGCAATAAGCCAAATAACAACCAAAATCAAAACAGGAACAAACCTCAGAAGGACAATGGTAAACCTGAGTCTAGTCAACATGGTAAATCTGACAAGCCTGACAAATCTCACTTGATGTGTTCTTACTGCTCTAAGTCTGGTCATATTGAAAAACATTGTTTCAAAAGAAAAAGAGATGAAAAAGCTGCTGGAAAGCAGCCCAATGTGTCTAATGTGTTTGAATCTCATCCTTATTATACTCATGAAGTGCTTGCATTATTGAACACTGCTGATTCTAATACCTGGATTTTGGATTCTGGATGTACTATGCATGCTACCTATCATAAGTCTTGGTTTCATGATCTTAAATGCTTTGATGGTGGCACTGTCATGCTTGGTGATCATTCTGTGCTTAAAATTAAAGGTGTTGGATCTATTGCTGTAAAGATGTTTGATAATGTGGTTAGAGTTATTAAAGATGTTAAATGGGTTTCTGCTTTAAGAAGAAACTTGATGTCTGAAAGTGCTCTTGAAGAATTGCATTATGATGTGTTTAGTTCTGTAGGTGTGAGAGTTGTCACTAAAGATGGTAAGCCTGTCATTAAGTGCATTAGAAAAGGTGGCTTATATGAACTTCTTGCTACTCCTGTGATGAATTTCTCTTCTGCTACTGCTCTCACTGTTGCTAACTCTGTGAAAACCATGTCTTTAAATGATACTCTTATGTGGCATAACAAGTTAGGTCATATAGGAAATAAAGGTTTAGAACATTTGCATAAATCTGGCATTCTTAACTCTAAACCTTGCACTATTGAGTTATGTGAAAACTGTGTGCTTGGTAAACATACTAGGAAAAGTTTCAAGTCATCTGTTCATGTCTCTGCTGCTCCTCTTGATTATATACATTCTAATCTTTGGGGCCCTGCCCAAGTTTCCACTGTTGGTCGTAAAAGATACTCCATGTCTCTTGTTGACCATTACAGTAGATATGTTTGGGTGTATTTGTTGAAGACTAAAGATGAAGCTTTTGAAACTTCTAAGATATGGAAAACTAGAGTTGAAAAAGAAACTGGATTATCTGTTAAGTGTTTGAAAACTGACAATGGTTTGGAGTTTTGCAATTCTGTGTTTAATGCATTCTGTCATGAGCATGGTATAAAAAGACATTTGACAATTCCTGGTACCCCTCAGCAAAATGGTACAGCTGAGAGGTTAAACATGACTCTTCTTGAAAAAGCTAGATGCATGTTAATCTCTTCTCGTTTGAAACATAGTTTATGGGGTAAAGCTGTGGTTACTTTTGCTTATTTGATTAATAGAACTCCTTCATCTGTGATTGCTTTTAAAACACCTTATGAGTTATGGACTAAAAGAATACATAAACTTGATCACTTAAAACCTTTTGGTTGTACTGTCTATTCTTATGTAAATCAAGGTAAGTTGGAACCCAGATCACAGAAATGTGTTCTCCTGGGGTATCCTGAAGGTGTCAAAGGGTATAAACTTTTAATTATCCAACCTAGTGTTTACAAAACAATTGTGAGTAGGAATGTTATCCTTAATGAGCATGAATTCCATTTTAAAAAGGCTTCTGCTTCTGTGCTTAATGAGACTGACTTGCAGGAACAAGGTAATCAGTTTTATGTTCCTAAGAACATAGATTCTGATTCTGATGATGAGTTTGATAGTGGTTATTCTTCTCCCTCCCCTCTCTCTATTTCTTCTCTTGCCCCTCCTGCTTCTGTGATTATGCAACCTCACCAATTGGGTGGGTGTAACGGCCCAGAATTATGATTTCCGGGTTACGTTTAAAGGGATTAAACCCCTTGTTCGGATTTTGCAATCCAGGTACGGGTCGAGGTTTCAAACTCAATTTAAGATTAGTAGAAAGAGGGATTTCAAACCCTAAAAGTCACGAAGGGTCGTAGGGTACCCTTAACCTATCTTAAGACTATGTCGCGAAATTCAATTCAAATGAAAGTAAAGCGGAAGCAAAGTTAAGATACAAAGTGTCACGGCAGAGTCGGGTCAAAATCAAAACGTAAGCGAATGATTACCATTTATACCAAGTTAGAGAATTAGCCAGGTTCTTCAATTCGCCAAAAAGAACCCCGTCATATAGACATTGAGCACTCAGAATCGGTAGAAAACACCTTAAAAAAAAGAACGGGGAAAGGAGTCAGATCGAGCCACTCATGCGGGACCGGCAGTCCTCGCTGAGGCCACATAGTATGTGCTATACCTAATAAAGATGCTCTAATGCCGTACGAAAGTCAAACACACTAGCATGCCCCTAGGTATATTAATGTTTAGAAATACTGTAAAGGGCCCAAGACAATGCCAAGTGGCATATCCCTCTCCTACCACCACCCCCTTCCGATAGGGCGGAGACTGGCCAGCTCGTGAATGCATTCCATCATAATCGGGCGGCACGCATGCCTAACCCGCTCCACGATAAAGCCCGCAGACATCTCATAATATAAGGAAGTTCACGACTCGATTGACTCAGGGTACCCGATGAGGCTGGGCTACCCTATGACCCTAGCAAAAACTCTAGGACTATCACAGATAACGGCCGTTCTGTTTCAAACGCATAAAGTAAGCAGATGCTCATTCAATTAGTGCAACCTAAACAGGATACTACATGACATGCTTTTATGCATATGCAACACCTAACATAAAATGCAACAACAGGCATGAATGTCCAACTGAGTAAGCCCCCTAGGGAACTTACCTGAAGTCTTTACATCCAATTAACCAGCAAACAAGCCACTCAGATAATCATCCATCGGTCCACAAGCCACTCAGAGAATCATCCAATCACACTAGCAAGTAATAAGCAAGGAACAACTCATCAATACATACTTAATTAACACATAAGTAGGCTTTCAAGTCAACATAGGATTCAACAATATTTTATTCAAATAACTAACATCTCATCATAACCACCATTCTCAATTAACCTTGTTCCCATCAGGTATGGAACTAAGTTAAAAGTCTTACCAAGATCACCACTCAAAACATCTTACTTTAGGTTTCGCTTAACAACCGCTCAAGTAATTCATAATTTATCAAATCCTCAGATACTCAACCAAATTCACAAGTTCTCAACATCAAGGATCAACAAGTCTTATTATTCAACTCGCATAATGAATCATTCCCAAGGGATAAACCAAAGTAAGTCGACATATAAGAACTAAGGTTAAATTGTAACTAAACCGTATTTTAAGGTCATAGCCACACCAAGTCCATGTATCGTAAGTTCACACGGCACATCAAGTTCTCAAGACACTTCCTACATAGTTACACTAGCATTCAACCAATTAAAGGACCTAAAATATTCATTTTACTACTCTAGTTAACTATTTTTACCTAGCTTAAATATGAGGTAGTGATATCAAGTCAAACGAACCAATTTCATATCTCGAATAGCACAACAAGCTTACAATTCAAGGCATGATAAATTTTTACTCACTAACCATAATTAACTCATACATCAATGGCACTCAAGTGGTAATATATATGACCTTAATTCAATTGGAACGCACATCAATAGCCCTTAATCCATATCTTAATAGATGTTAATACTATCTAATCCAATTAGTCCATTCCTAACAACACAGACGGCAAGAAATTCTAATTGATTAAATTCAAGGCAAAACAAACTGAGTCCCCAGTTGAACGATTCTCAAAGCAAGGAATTGTCAATAACCCAACAAAATTGCAATTAAAGGATGTCCAAGAGGGTATACCCAAATCCCGTTATCGATTCAAGCAAGGGGCTCGGAGGTCGGGCTAGACCGGTCTGATTTAGGCTTGCAATTGGGCTTCGGTTTACGGAGGCTCGGATCCAGCTCCTGGCTCATTCTTCAGCCGCCCAGCAGCTCGTCAGTCCAGTCAGGGGAGGAGAGGGTGCCGGAGATGGGGTACATCGACAGCTGTTGGCTCAAGCTTCGATGGCGGCGCCGAGGTGGGTGAAATCGCGGTCGGTCTCGACGACGGGTCCAAGGAGGTCAAGTGTTGGGGGAAGGCATTGACTCCGGTGACGGCGTGTCACGGCGAGGAGACGAGCAGCAGCTCAGATCCAAGAGTGAGAGAGAGAAATGATGAACAAGGGAAGCCATTGGAGTGTGACTTTGAGGGTCGGCGAGCAGGCTGGGCAACGAGACAGATTCCAGATCGGAGGAAGGAGATAACAGAGGCGGACGAATGAAAATGAGGAGAGTGAAATTGGATTGACGGCTAGGGTTAGATTACAAGGTATATATACTCCGCTAATTAGGGTTACATAATATTACAAGAAATCACAAAAACAACTCGTTATTTCTGTTTTGTAATAGTTATACCACAATACCTCACAATTTCAACCCCGTAGATTTTATTTTCAAGTCTTATATAGGAAAGCTGAATAGAGCTGATTTTAAATCGAAATCAATATATGTCGGAACTGGCTTTAAATAAAATAAAAATCATTTGATCATGGGTGGAGATTTTTTTTTTAAAAAAAAAAGATTATTAGAATCTCGAAAGTTTAATATTGAAATTAAATTATAATTCATAAAATAATATTTTAAAATTTTGGGTCTTTACAGTGGGGAAGCAACTAATGAATCTGTTTTGCCTTCTTCCTCTTCTGTTACTCCTGTTTCTGTGGATGAGGATACTGTTGTTGAATCTGTGTCTGCTTCTGGTTCTGGCAATTCTAGTTCTTCAGATGCTTTAAGACATGATTTAACTGATTGGAAATTAACTAGAGATAGAAGTCCTAGGACTGTTATCCCTAATAACAGATTCATTAATAACATTGTTGAGTTTGCTTGTCTTGTTTCTTCTGTGGTTCAAAACTATACTCCTGAAACTTATGAACAAGCTGTTAGATGTGCTCACTTTAAATTCTGGAAGCATGCTATGAATGAAGAAATAGATTCTATGAGAGTTAATAAAACCTGGACTTTGGTTCCAAAACCTGTTGATGCTAGATTGATTGATTGTAAATGGATCTTTAAACTCAAAGAGGGAATTTCTAAGTCTGACCCCCCTAGATACAAAGATAGGTTAGTTGCTAAAGGTTTTACTCAAAGGGAAGGAGAGGATTACAATGAGATCTTTGCTCCTATTGTGAAGTATAAGACTCTTAGATTGTTGCTTGCTATGACTGTTGTCTATGACTTTGAACTTGAACAAATGGATGTTAAAACTGCTTTTCTTCATGGTGACTTGGATGAAACTATTTACATGAAACAGCCTAAAGGCTTCATTGATTCTGTTCATCCTGACTATGCCTGCTTGCTTAATAAATCTATATATGGCTTGAAACAATCTCCACGACAGTGGAATATCAAGTTTGATAGATGTATGAGATTTAGCTTGGGTTTTAAGAGAAGTAAGTTTGATACATGTTTGTACTTTAAAGGTTTAAAGCATGCTGGTCCTGTGTTATATGTTCTTCTATATGTGGGTGATATTCTGCTTATTTCTAAGTCCACTGATTGCATCCTTGATATTAAGAAGAATTTGCAAAAACATTTTGACATGAAGGACTTAGGCATGGCTAAGAAAATCTTGGGCATGTCCATTGTTAGGGATAGAAAGCATAAGAAGCTTTGGTTACATCAATGTGATTATGTTCAGAAAGTGCTAGATAGATTTCATATGACTGGAGATAAAGTGAATAACATTCCTCTTGGTCCTTATCTTGACTTAACTAAGCTTAAAGAGAAAATGTCTATGGTTGAGTCTAAAAGAATGAAATCTATTCCTTATGATGCTGCTGTTGGTTCTGTTATGTACTCCATGATTTGTACTAGACTTGACTTGGCATTTGCAATTAGCACCCTTAGTAGGTTTATGTCTGAACCTGCTGAGAAGCATTGGTCGTCAATGAAATATCTGCTTAAGTATTTGCTTGGATCTGTGAACTTATCCCTGTTATATGCTGAACATTCTTCATCTTATGATTTACATGGTTTTGTTGATGCTGACTATGCTAGCAACAAGGATACCAGAAAATCTATTACTTCCTATGTTTATACATGGGCAGGTAATTGTGTTTCCTGGAAATCCCAGCAGCAACCTATAGTTGCATTATCCTCTACTGAGGCAGAGTACATTGCAGCCACTGAGGCCTGTAAAGAGGCTATATGGCTGCAGGGTATTCTGAAAGAGATTGAGAAAAAGCACTATACTATTGTATTGCATATAGATAGCCAAAGTGCTCTTTACTTGTGTCGTGACCCCATGTATCATGAAAGAACTAAGCATATAGATGTGAGATATCATTTTATAAGGGAAAAAGTTGAAGATAATGTGATTCATGTTAAGAAAATTGATGTTAGATATAATCCTGCAAATTTTGGTACAAAAATAGTTCCTTATGAGAAGTTTTTGTATTGCAGGAACTTCCTCCATTTGGAGGAGCTCACTTGATTTGTTGTATGAGTGTGGGCTGAGGACGGACCTGGCATAAGAATCCACTAGAGTGAAGCTGAGTCTGCCCAGTGCAAGACTTAGAAAATTACAGGGGCATTTGTAATGTTATGTGTTAATTTCCTATGTCTTGTTTGCTTTATGTGTTACATGTATTGTTGTGTGTATGCTTGTAACATGTATGTATATGATGATTGTACATATTACATATAGGTAACATATATATACTATGTATGGATGCATACTTTATCATATATTCGACTGAGTCGTATTGAGCTATATAGCTTGATCCTCTAACGAATATATATGTATAAAGTATGGTGTGATAATACATATGTATAATATATGATATATCTATATGTATTATATGTATATACCAAGAGATAAGAGCTTACCTCGTTACTGGGCTTTAGCCCATTAGCTGAGAGAAGCCCATGATTGCCGGACTGGATTGAGAAGCCCATGGGCTTGAGCTCGCTGCCAGCTGAAACCCTAAGTCCAAACGTTGCGTTTTGACTTTGGCTGGAGCTCCTCTTTGGTGACCTAGCTATATAAGCTCATGTTGGAGCTTTTCTGCCGTCGTACTGTTTGAGCTCTCTCTCTCTCTTCATCTTCCACAAGACGCTCTCTTCTAGGGTTTTCTAGGGTTTGGTGTTCCTCTCCCTTTGCCTGAAGATTTACCGAGCCGGGAAGCGAAGAAGGTGGCCGACAGCATCCCTGGTGGTTCTCTGGTGGCCGGCGCTCCAAGCTCTGGGCAGCAGCTCTCCTTGTCCAGGCGATCTAGGGTTTGAGATTGAAGACTTCTTCGATCTCTGGTTCCCACACAGGGGGATTTCTTTCTCTCTTGGTTTCTGATCTCATGCATGTCTAGATCTAGGAGTTTTGTATCTCTTTACTTGATATGTCCCTGTACGAACTTCTTATAGTGGATTTGGCCAACTCTTGAGGCCCCGTGGATGTAGGCTTAGCCGAACCACGTAAAATCTCTTGTGTTCGTTCTTCGACTTGCGTGTTTCAATCCGATCTGTTATCTCTTGCTCGATTTCATACGCTTTCGCATATTCGCCTATCTCGTTTATCGATCTATAGGTTTTACAACAAAAGTAATCAAATGCATTAGAAACACAATTAGGTTACCGAAGTTAAGTTGTTTATAAATAACCACATCAATACTCATTGACATGTACCAATTGATGACTCGATCATCGATCTATTGATGGTTATTGATAAATTACAACTACTGCACCTAGGGTCCAAAATCCATCCATCAAGGTTGTTAGCCTGTTACAGAGTAATATTTGTTTGCAAATTCAATTTATCTTAATTGTAACCTACAACTCCGTAATGATATTATCAAATTAAAATTAAATTAAAGCAACATTAAAATTGTACGTATTCTCAAATCAAATAAAAACGATTGTGTTATTGTGTAATGATATGTACGTATTCTCAAATCAAAGCTAAGAAAAAGTACAAAAAGTAATTAATATTGTTTCATTTCATATACTAACGACTTGGTAATTAATACTGTAATTATAACGAATTACAAGAAGTGAGAACTGATGTTGCTCAGTCATCCGTTTTAGGGGAATATAGTAATTTTAAATAATATTATCTATAATAAACAATCTTGTAAAAAATCTAACAACTTGTAAAAAACCCTTATCTAAAATAACCAATCTTATCTATATCTATTTATTGTTTTTAATTTTAAAAAGATAAAAAATTATATTGTAAGGGTATTTAGGTAAAATTCATCCTAAAAAGGTATAATTACTGAAAAGAAAAACTAAAGGGTATAGTTACTAAAAAAAAACCTGAAAAAGGTATATTCTCTCAAATTTTCACTTTATTTTAATGTTTTTTACATGTAATGTTAATTGAAATCAAGTTACAAGATTAAAGATTTGTGGTTATATTGTATGTTCGCCGACTCTAGTATAGAACATATTTATCTGCGAACAAATTCAGCAAACCATTACTCATTAGTGATGTACTAGTAGGCTTTGAAATTCGGCAAACGATTATCATCGAATTGATCAAGTAGGCCAGTGAAATTGAAATCGATCACATGTACGCCGAGTGAAATTGTTTCACTAAATCAAGTAAATGTTGATTCTTTATTATATTGAAATTATATGATATGCTAAAACCTTAATAACGAATTTAGTTACGATATAAGTTAAGTAAATGTAATTTATACAAGAATCAAAATATCAAATCACCTGCAACGAATTAGTTACAATAATGTGTTTATGTTGACTACGGTTATAGTTACAATAATTAAGGAATGTTACAAGAAATCAACTACAATACAAATTATATGTACATATATATTATTAAAAAATAAATAAAACACAATTAAGGTTTCAAGAATAATGAGGTTTCAATAATAATGGTTACAATAATTAAGTTTTAAGAATAACGGTTACAAGAATAATAAGGTTTTAAGAATAATGGTTACAATAATTAAGTTTCAAGAATAAAGGTTACAAGAATAATAAGGTTTCAAGAATAATGGTTACAATAATTAAATTTCTTGTAGCACTCTAGGATTAAAATCGGTTACAATATGTTACAATCAAAATTGAATTACCTATAACACATGGAAGAAGTAGCGTATGCACGTACAAATCAATAATCCGAATAATTTTCCTTTTCAATTTCAAAAAGTAAAACAATCTTATCTACAATCTAAACCATAAACTATTTAATTTTATTTTAATTTTAAAAAGATAAAATCTTATCTCTATCTATTTACTTTTATTTTAATTTAAAAAAAAATTCTACCTTAAGGGTATTTAGGTAAAATCTATCCTAAAAAAGTATAATTATTAAAAAGAAAAACTAAAGGGTATAATTACTAAAAACAAACTTGAAAATGGTTCATTCTCTCAAATTTTCACTAATTTAATTGGTAATTATTCGACCAATAAAAGTATTTATTCGGTTGTAATAACTATTTAAGCACAGTGAATTATCCAATTAAGGTGGTTTTCGTGTAAGCAGTCATTGTGGTTTAATTTGTAAGCAGTGAAATTATTCGTATGTATTAAAAAATTATTCTTGCATAATAATATAATTATTCATGCGTATAATTAAAAAGATGTAATTATTTGTATTTAACAAATGATTATTCATATGTATGCAAATGCGAATAATCACTAGGTACTTACGAATAATGTCATTGTTAATTCATAAGTTACTTTTAATCTCAACCATTGATCTTCTTAATTTGATGCTACAAATTTGCTCACAAATTACACAATAAATTCTGCCTACACTTGATCTCTCTCTCTATATATATAATATATAATATATTATATATTATATATACACATATTAAGAATACTCCAGCAACCAAGCTAAGTATGTTTACTTCGTCTGGTTTGATATTAAACTTCTAATGCACGCTAATTTTTTATGTTGAGGACACTATTATAGTGTATGAATAAGCCTTATATATATTTTATCTAGTGATATTCTCACGTTAATGTTGTTTATGAAACTATATGGGATATAATTTTAAAATATTCCCTTTTTTTGAATTAGGCACTTCACGAAATAAATCAATTTTGATATCAACAAATATTTTCTTATGGTTTTCTAATTGTTAGAGCATTAGTCATTGGTATAGGAGCTTACTATTTACACCGTGAATTTTTTGCCGTTTATACAGGTAATCCGCGCACTCGTAATGCGCGTTGCGATTTTTTTTAAATACAAATCCGCGTATGCAAAGTGCAAGTACGCACATATATTAATTTTTTTATGCAAATTAATTATAGATACCGAGTATATATTCATGACAACTTATGTGGGCTGGGCCAGATTCCTCCATTTCCTAACTCAATTTTCACATTCCAATTTCTTTGCAGCCTCTTCATTGTAATTAGATCTGGATCTCCGCCATTGCAGACCAGTTCCAACTCTCCCCTCACTGCGTTTCTCCAATGGCGGATCAAGGTCATCTGAACTACTCCGGAACCCAGTGGATTATTCTTATTATCGATCTCTGTCCAATTTTGGATCGCCGTCACCATACCGAATACCTCCGATCTCTTCTCTCCTCCGTCGAATTTCTTTTGTTATTTTCGACATCTTCAAGGTCTCTTTTTTCTCTCTTAAGCTCGATCTCCTTCTCTTCGCTTCTCCCCTCCTCCGCTGTACTCAAACTTTTCTTGAGAACCTCGGTCATTGTATAATCCCAATGCCCTCTCATTCGACCGTCCAGGGGAAACCCTAGATTAGCTGTCAGAATTTCTAAGCTCTCTCGCAGATATACAAGAGCCTATGGAGTTCGATTTGACAAAGTGCAAAAGGGGCAAAGGGATGGAGGTGAAAAGAATGGAGTCTAATTGTACTGGAGTAGGCACCCCAGTTTTAGAGCAGCACTAGGCAACTGCGCACGCGTAATACGCGGATGCACCCAAGTGCGATCTCGCCGTGTGCATTCGCATCCCCGTGGACGTCCTTTCCATCTACCGCGCACCCGGAATACGCGGTTGCAAAAACTTTCCGTGCAGACGGCAATACATTCACAGCAATTCCGTTGGTATATGACTGTATGTCTTGTAGTTGTAACTCATCTCTTTTTAATATAGTTCACCCAATTAACCACCTAACCTATCTAAATTTACTATATGGATTGGATAGTAGGTAAAATATTAAGTGAGTGTGTGATAGATTTAATATATTTTTTTGGTAACAAATCAGGCTAATAAATAGTTTCACTCTTCCATCACTCGACAATTTCCAAGCCTTTTCGAAAGTTGACAAAAATACTAAACTACCCGAATTATTGCAGGATTTTCAATTAAAAAAAAGGCAAAATTGCAGAAAACCACCCTTTAAATATGCTGTTTTGCGTGAAACCACCCTTTAAAACGAAAATTGCAGAAAACCACCCTTTAAAACCGTTTTCTTTGCAAAGTCACACCCATCACCCAAATTTCGTTAATTAAATGTACGTGGAATAGTGACCATATTTTTAGAATAATAAAAACTATATAACATATCATTTTTAAAAAATTTATTTTCTTTGAGTAGCCCTTTAGTAATATACACTTTTTAAAATATATAAAACATCAATCATATCTATTTTTTATAGAGTGTTTTTACTAATAAGTGTGAAATTATATTTAAAAAATGATATTTTATTTAAAAAATTACTTTTGAAAAACATGTTAAAAGGTAAAAATTAATTAATACCAATTGGGTAAAGTAAAATAATAATAAAAACAAGGGATATAATTGATTTTCATGCACTTTAACATTTAATTAACAAAATTTGGGTAATGGGTGTGACTTTGCAAAGAAAACAGTTTTAAAGGGTGGTTTTCTGCAATTTTTGTTTTAAGGGGTGGTTTCACGCAAAACAGCCTATTTAAAGGGTGGTTTTCTGCAATTTGGCCTAAAAAAAAAGACCCCATATAACATATTGAGCCAATTTGGGCTATGTGCGCCCTTGGGCATTCTCCATGCAGTGGGCCTGTCCGGTCTATTGGGTTAACCAGATTTCGGTAAAGGTTTATTTATGCATTGGAATATAAATATTGGACCATACATGGTATATCCGTTTATGTGACTAACAATTGCACTTATGGATGCAGATTAGACCGGAAACATGGGTCAACCCACCCAATTTGTTCGATTAAATTTGCAAGTTTGGATAAGGCAATTGATTCAAACGGGTCGACATGTCCAAAAAGGGTCGGCCTTGGGTTAAGGATCAAGCTCAAGCGGGCTAATAGGATTATAGTAAAATAATATATATTGATATTGATTATATAATTTATACTTGTACATCTATTAATACTAAATGATTAATAGTATTCAGATTACATATAAATTAAAGAATACAATATTATTAAATAGATTAATTTCAAGATTTTTCCCATTGAAACGAACCTATACTAAAGATTTATGGTGTGATCTCAAAGTTGTGTAACATTTGTACCTTTGTTTTGTTTAAAATTGTAATCTTTTTAGGATACTTAGCACATATCGTAAAGTTTGACATCAAATGTAAAAAAAAAAAAAAAATCACAAACTTTAATGGGCGGAGGGCTTAAAATCTTAAATAAGGTAGTTAACTCAAAAACCAGGCCTGATCCAAGCCTAACCCGTTATAATAGGTCAAGATTTCCACATAGGTCCAATCCAAACCCGCCTAGTCCGACCCATGCTCAAATATAGTGCAAAAGCCATAATACTCCGTACAATTAGCATAATTTGTACCTAAGTTGGATCAACCCACAACCCATTCGACCTATACCCAAAACACATTGGATGTGTTCGATAAGCCTTACCCAACCCCGTGGCGTGTCTAACCTATAAAAACCCGACCTGTAATTTACCATACTAACATTCAATTTGTAATATTATAACTCGAAAATGATATGACTCGAAGTGATTAAATCCGACCCCGACCCGTTTGACGCAGTTTTTCCTTTATGAATAAGAAATTATTGGTTTTTAGATAAGAGAGGAATAATATACTCCCTCCGTCTAAAATACATGGGCTTTTAGCGTACGTTGTTTTAGGAGTTAAAAACTATATAAAATAATAAATTTTTTATTCAGTTTTTTTAACAATTACAAACTTATTGTCAATAAAAGCCCATGTATTTTTAGACGAATGTAGTACTAGTTATTGTTAGTGCATTGCTGGACCACATGTACCTGAATCTATATTCAAGTATTTAAACAAAATTTGGTTCGACCATTAGTTTTGGACAATTTAATAATAATAATAAATTAATCACAATGCATTAGATACTGTTCTTATTAACGAAAAAAGGAACAAATTACAAAATCATCCTACGAGGAAATCCAACACTATTGAGTAGGGGTGGGCACGGGACGGGATTGGGTCGGGACGGGACTCGTTCCGAGAAATTTTTTCGGGACGGGATTGACATTTTTTTTTCGGGACGGGATGGTGTCTGGACGGGACGGGACGGGCCTTGTCCCGCATATAAAAATAATAAAATATTATATAAATTTGCAAAGTGAAAAATGCTTTCATAATTCATTATTTAGTATAATATGTTGAATACGATATTATTCTCAACTATATTATTCAATAATAATAATAATAATAATAATAATATAATATTATTATTAATTCATTGGTATAATTAATTATAATGTTCAACATATTTGGCTACATTATCTTACTAGATCGGGACGGAAAGGAATTGAGACGAGATTTACCAATATTGTCTAATTATCGATTGATAGTTAGGAAGAATACCGTATTTAATTAGCTATTTGCCTCTTGTAACTCTAAATGGGCGGGATGTGTGTGTCGATCTAACGGGATCCTCTCCATTGACTCAGTCTGGGATTTCTGACTTTATGCCTGGTCGTGCTGTTGTTGATGCTGCTCGACGTAAGTGTGTCAAGTATTGAGATTTGTGTACGGCGGCTGGTTATGGTTTCCTACCCTTCTCATTCTCTTCATTGGGGGGGTTGGATACAAATGCGGTTGCATTGCTGAAGCGGATTCAGAAATTCTCGGTATCTCAGGATGCTGGGGCTCGTGCTGCACGTTATATTTTTACTAGACTTGGCTTTGTTATCGCTAAAGGAGTGGGTGCCCAGATAGTATCTCGGTTGCCCACTAATTTCTTGTAATATGTTTTTATTATAATAATAATAATAATAATAATAATAATTATAAAAAATAAAATAAAATAAAATAATATTACTTATTTTTATTGTTATTATTATAAAATAATTATACTTTACAAGAAAAAAATATAATAATAATAATAATATAATAATAATAATAATAATAATATAATAATAATAATATAATAATAATAATAATAATAATAATAATAATTTTATTATAAATTAATAATATTATTAAATTATCTTACAATATTATATATTATTATTATTATTATTATTATAAATTGAAAATTATTATTATAGTTATAAATAATATTTGCTCAAAATAATAATACTAATAATATATTATTATTATTCTATAATATTATAATATTATTATTAATATAAAAATTATTATTATTATTATTATTATTATTATATGCGGGACGGGACGGGATTTGCGGGATCCCACCGGGATCGTCCCGCGTTTCGTCCCGCATAATTTTTGCGGGACGGGATCGGGACGGGATTTGCTATTTTGTCCTAAATCCCACCGGGATCGGGACGGGATCGGGATGGGACCGGGACGGGATCGGGATTTGCGGGATTTGTGCCCACCCCTACTATTGAGACAATGTGAAGAGACAAAGATCTCACATTGATAATATGAACAAAGAAGCCTTAGTATATAAAAGCTAGTGGACTCCTCATGTTGTCAATTGATTTTAGGATAGAACTCCGTTCGGCTTATGTGCTAAGCTATTAGTGCAGGGGTGCACGTGTGCACACGACCCACGATCCCGAGTCCCAATGGACTTCAGTAAACCCTTCTTAGATTATCTAACAACAAATTCCTAATATTAAGAGTTGAATCATTGTTCATTAATACATGCATGTAAAATATATTAACTCGTCCAGCAATTATTGCAAAATTAAAGAGAGGGAGCCAAATCCTCGGCTCCGACCTACGTATCCCGGCTTCGGCCGTTTTAATTCGGCTTCGGCCGCCTTGTATTGGTATCTCACCATCTGCTCCACCCCTGGCTCCTTTCGTCTTCGGCGTGGGTGTTTCTTGGGTTCTGTCGGGGCGCGTTTGTTGCCTGTGCTTCCACCTCCTTCGGGGTATCCACATCCTTGCGGGGTTTCGTCCTCCTTATATCAGGGCTTGGTGCACTTTGCTTCGATTTAATTCTCCTATTAAGCAATCCTTGTCTTGAAGCCTGAACCTTCTTCTTCCTTGTTTGGGTGGGTCGTGGTTTGGGTTTCTATCGTCTAAATCAATTTGGGGGTTTTCATTTTCTCTTTCCAACTCTTCAATTTCGACTTGGATCCGTCTCTAGTTCGGGTTTTCGGCCGGACCGCTGGTCTGTGTGGTGGTGCGGTGTCGGGGTGGGTTTTACTCTCTCCGCCTCTCCCTCCCGTGGCCTCGGTGGATTCCGATCGATGCCCCTGCTCACCATCTTCTCCGATCTGCCCTCCTTCCATCTCCATGGCGGTGCCCCGATGGTTCCACAAAAAAAAAAAAAAAAAACTTTTCAGTGTGTAGATCCCGGATTTTTCGGGATTGCTTTGGATCATGCTTGCAAGGCACGGTTGAGGTGAGTATTATTTTGGGGGGCTTTTGCTCCCTCCCTCAAAAAAAAAAAAAGAGGAAAAAAAAAATAAAGAAAGAAAAATATTATATTATATGTATAAGGGTTAGCTAGATTTACCGAGTTGCTTGGTGGTGGAATTATATTTGGCTTTGGGGCTAGCAGTTTAAAGCAGTGTTCTTCTCATATGTCAACGTGCGAGAGGTCGTGGATGTGATCGAAACCTAAAGGCTCGCCAGTAGAGTCCAAATCTGAGGCTTCCACTTAGTTCCCCAGGGAGTCCCTACGTGCCTCTACCAACTGACGGACGAGATGTCTCACTCTGCTTCTGTTATTTCTTTAATAGTACTAGCCCGTGTCTATAACTGTTCCCTTGTAATTTGGTTTTATCTGATTTGTAAGTGGATTGTACTGATGGTTTATCCGTTGCCGATTCTTTCGGCCTATTAACCACCGGGTTTGTTCGGTGCGTCGAATTTTTACCAAATAAAAAAAAATTATTGCAAAATTATTATACTCGATATCGATCACAAATGTAATTCACAAATATGACCCACACGATTTATGGAATCATGGAAGTTTCCTTATCATGTCTTGTATTATTATCAAAATCAGATATATTATGTGTTAACTCGAGAAAACTATTTATAATCAGCTAGCTAGCTAGGCCGTCTATATTAGTTACGGTTAGGAAACAAAGGTTAATTCATTATCTATCAAGTCTTATTAGCTTAGTGGATAAGTCATCACTTACAATTTATATACACCCATAAAATTTATACTGTAAAATATCTACTTTTTTATTAAACAAAATTAACAATTTTGTACTTTTTAATGGTAACTACAATTTTTTTAAAAAAATTGGATTTCTTATTTAAATTTTTCATCATATATAATTTTTTTTATGTAAATAATAAATGACATGTTTTATTGAACTGAGTAAATATTAGGGATGATATTCAAGCTGATCGAATAGTTCGGCTCGGGCTCGTTTGAATGTGAAAACAAGCCGAGTTTGAGCTCACAGTCAAGCTCGAGTCGGTGTTGCACCTTTTTAGGTAAATTTACATTTTTACCGCTAATTTTACAACCTTGTGTCCGTCCCTCCCCAAACCAGCCTCCAACGTCACTCTTTTCAACGTACTCTGAGGTCTCGATCCGGCGATCCCTCCTCACTTAATCTCAGGCCAGCCATTGGCGGCCCTCGCATCCTCCTCTGCCCGATGTCGCTCTAATCTCCCCTCGGTCGCTGCTATGTGTGGATCTCGAGCTCGAATGGTTGGCGTCTGAGTTGTCTCCTCCCTCCTCTGTTATCGTCTGGTCTGAGTTGAGTCGTATCTGGTTCGTCTCCTCCCTCCTCTGGTCTTGTCTCACCGAGTCTCTCTTCTGGCCACCGCTCTAATCTCTCATCTCTCCATTGCAGGTGCTAGGCTAAAAGTTGATCGACATATCTGGACCATATCTGTCTCGCTTCACATCTTCCCGTTGCAGCGCTGCTCGACTCACCAATCTCGTCTCGACCCTTCAATTATACACCCAATCTCACCTTCTTCTTGTAATCTCATCTTCTTCTTTTTGCAAGCTCGTCTTAAAAAAAGTTACACACGCTAAAAAAAATAAGTTTATTACATATGCTAAAAAAAAAAAAAAAAAGCTCTTCTTCTTGTATTGTATTTGTATTACACTAGTGTACATTTGTATTTCAATTTGATTTGTGTTGGTCGATTGATCACAGTTGCAAACTTTGTGCTGATTGATTGATTTGTGCAGTGTATTTGTATTTCAGATTAATTTGTACAGTATATTTGAATACAAATCGTGCTAGCTAAACTAACATAAACACTGTAAACGAGCACACGAGCTCGATCGTATACGCAAGCTCACGAGCTTGAGCTCGAGCACCTCTCCAATCTCACGAGTCGAGCTTGAGTACTTGTTTGGACTCGTTTTCATATAAAGCTCGAGCTAGCTCAAGCTTAAGTCATTTGTAAACGAGGCGAGCTTGAACATCAAGTACTTAAGCTCGTGAGCTCGTATATCACCCTAGTATATACTCCCTCCGTTCGACAAAACACTTGTCATTTTAGAGTGTTATTTTTGTTTAAAAAAAACTTGTCATTGTAGGTATTTTGTACTTCGCTTTACAAAAATGCCCTTAACATGATTGATGGTTTGTTAGTTGTAGTTTTCGATAAAGTAAAAAAAGAGGGTAATAATTGAGGGTAAATTAGTACATTTGTTAATTTTCTTAAAACTTGTGAAATGAGCTAAAATGACAAGTTTTGCCGAACGGATAGAGTATCGTGTTAACCTATATTGAAATGCAATAGATTTCAAATAATTTGAATAATGCACGGAGTAATAATGTAATCCGTAAAAATGATTAATTCATTAGCTAGTTTGCATATTTTGACTTTTCCCACAATGTCGGCTACGTTCCTTCACGTAGGCCATCCCTGCCGCCATGCACGAGCTCATCCCGTACCTCCCGCCACCACGTGTCGCCCTCTCGTCTCTCCTCACACCCTCACAGAAGTTGCCTTCCTACATCCCACGTGTCCCTCCTACGCTTCTTCATTCTCGACCTATAATCAATTGACGCGTGTCCCCCCCTTCACTCCACCTATATATGCATATACACGGAAACAAGCACAAATATCCAAACCACTTCAATCCAATCCACCCCCAAATCAAACAAAATCAACAAACCCTAAATTCCCTCCCATTTCAGCTCCATACAAAATCCTACAAATTCGATGATTCGCCACTCCGATGGATCTGCTCGCCGGATCTTGACCTTTCCGGCGGTTCATCCATGCGAGAGAGTATCCCCGAGGACGCTTCTCGGCTCTCTGATAGACCTGTCCCGCGAAATCTCCGGTTTCAAATCTAGATCCATTGTTTCGTCCAACCGAGATGCTAGGAGCGCGATTCGCTTGGTTGACGTTCTCCTCGTCTTCCTTGAAGAGCTCCAGGAGGACGTCGCCGGGCCTGGATTGGATTCGATCGTAATAAGCTTGTCAGAGATGCACGTGGCCTTGCAGAGGATCCGATTCCTCCTAGAGGATTGCACCCGCCAGGACGCGCGGCTTTGGATGCTGGTGAAGTCCGGGGAGGTGGCGAACCACTTCCGAGTGGTGGGAAGAGATTTCGCCACCGCGTTGGAGGTATTTCCAGTAAGTTCATTCGATTTGTCCAGTGAGTCGGAAGATTGTGTTGAATTTGTGGCTAGGCAAGCTAGGAGCTTAGGGTCTGTAGTTGAGTCGGGTGTCTGTTGGGCTTTGAATCTGTTAATTCCTGTGTTGAAGGGTTTTGAGAGGAAGATGATTCCCAATCCGAATGATCTCAAGCAGGTCTTGGATTGTTTGGGAGTCCGGAATTGGGGGGATTGTGAAGGGGAAATCAAGTTCCTGGAGGAGAAGATTTGTTCACAAGATGTGAGCGATGAGAATGGAGAGGCTGCATTGTTGGGCTTCATGATATATTGCCGGTGTGTGATTTTTGGCCTTCTATGCAGCGAAGATGTTCGAAGAAATGACCGTGATATCAAGGATGATGGTGGTGGGGTGCTGCTAGGTTATTTGAACGAGGAGGATTTGAGGTGCCCCATTTCATTGGAGATCATGACTGATCCAGTGACGATATCAACTGGGCACACCTATGATCGGGATTCCATATTGAAATGGTTCAGTGGAGGCAACCCGATCTGTCCCAAAACCGGTGAGAGGCTTCAGAGCTTGGAATGGGTGCCGAATTCAGCCCTGCAGAGGCTGGCCTGGCAATATGCCATGGAGAATGGCATTGATATCCCAAAAATGTGTGATCGTGACCGCCGTGTGCCAGGAACCGCTTTGGCGGCTAGTCCAGCTTATGAAGAGGCCATCAAAATGGCTTCTGATTACCTGGCTATAAAGCTTGCTATAGGCACGTTGGAGGAACGAAACAAGGCTGCTTACGAAATCCGTCTGCTGACAAAAAGGAATGTTGTCAACAGGGCTTTGTTTGTGGAATCTGGCGTGATTCCATACCTGCTGAATCTTCTGTTGTTGAAAGAATCAGCTATCCAGGAGAATGTCATTGCGGCTCTGTTGAACCTCTCTAAGCACTCGAAGGGGAAAGCAGCAGTTGTTCAGCATGGCGGCTTGCAGCTTATCGTAAAGGTGCTAAAGAATGGCTTGAAGTTGGAAGCAAAACAGCATGCAGCTGCAGTGTTGTTTTACCTCTCTTCCATGGAGGAGCATCGTCAGTTGATTGGAACTATGCCAGAGGCGATCCCTGCTTTAATTGAGCTGATCAGGATTGGAGGTGATCGCGGAAAGAAGAATGCTTTAGTCGCAATCTTTGGCCTTGTATTGCACCCGAGCAACCATCACATGGTGCTTCGTGCCAATGCAGTCCCATTGTTGACGAATCTCCTGAGGTCTTTGGAGAAAGAAGATCTTATAACCGATTCACTAGCAGTTCTCTCTGCATTAGCCGATAAGCCAGAAGGGACAGCTGCAATTCTACGGGCTGGAACCTTAAACATTGTTGTTGCAATCTTCTGTTCATCCACTTCAAGGTCTACTAGAGAGCATTGTGCGTCGTTGCTTCAAGCTTTGTGTACAAATGGTGGGAGAGATGTGGTTCAAGTTTTAGCAAAGAGCCCTTCACTCATGGGGTCCTTGTACACCCTTCTCACCGAAGGCACCCCACGAGCAGGCAAAAAGGCGAGATCACTAATTGGTATCTTGCACGAGTTCTCGGAGAAAGGCTCCTCAAGCTCAGCTGCTCATCCGTTACCACACGAACGTTTTATTCACGTGTGGTAATCCTAGTTTACGACATCCTATAATTCCTTCATTTTTTCTTCTTCATTTGTATATATAATATGTCTGTGCATAGGCTTGCCTCAAGAGTTGATAGGCCTCTTGGTTTTCATTGTGGAAAGT
The DNA here is from genome assembly GCA_037127255.1 of Persicaria tinctoria. NCBI lineage: Eukaryota > Viridiplantae > Streptophyta > Magnoliopsida > Caryophyllales > Polygonaceae > Persicaria > Persicaria tinctoria. Next base: position 20,001,111 of record JBANSL010000016.1, on the reverse strand, counting down.
TAATTAGCTCTGGATATTTGAAGGGCTAACTCTGAATGAGCTTCTCTTTTTACAAGAAGCTCATTGTACATCTCTTGATTATGGGGAAAGATTATTTTTTTTCACTTCAATGTAACAAATAGTGTATAAATCTATTGTTCTGTGGTAAAATAATAAAGCCTCCCTTGTAGCTAACTTATTGAGGTAACATTTTGCTGCATTATCACTTTATAATCATAAGTTACGTTCTTTGATACAGGTCATACAGCTAAGAAAAATCGAATCTATCATGCATTTCAGGAATACTTGACTTGAGCTATATGAATCTACCAACATCTGTTCCGAAATTTCCTCTCCAGTTCTTATAGTTCTCGTAAAAACGCTCTTAATTATAAGACATACAGTAATTTCAAATAAGATAAAGCCAGCAACCTTGATATACACCTGCCATCTCTTGTATAACTCATAATTCAACCTTTTCAGATCAATTTTGTCTATTGTAAAAATTGTTTCTAGAGCTAACCATTCTTTCAAACCCATTCATTGACGAAAAGAAATAACCCATGATCTATGGTTTATTAGTAGGTCATTTAAGCATTATGAGAATAGAAAATCGGGGAATCAAACTAAGTCGCAAACTAATAAGCTAAAAAGCATGATAATTTTACATCTCATTTCTAGTACACAAACAACAAGCTGCTTCTTCATGCAAAAGATAAGCTAAAAATAGAGTTCAGACTATGCCCTAAGCTATAACTCTTCACCTTAAGCAGAATATGACAGAAGGAGATAACCTGCTATAGTGATTGTTACTGCTCGGGTGCATGATGGTGCCTCTCCCCCCAAGTATTTTCATGACCAGTACCGTTTATATTCTGAATCAGTTGGTGTGTTGAGGCTATGACAATGCCACATGCAATGTACAACATTTGCTATCCAAATGACAGAATTGTCTGATTTTGTGCAAAAATCAGACAGCCCGGTGCAATCTTGGAGTTCCGGAGCACGCGAAAGCTGAGCTGGCTAATCCCTGTGATCAAAGACAAGAGTACGCTATTAAACCACCCAAAATTCCTAAAAAGCAGCAAAAGAAACCCTACTAGGCTTGCTATTTAGAATTACATAGTTGTAGATTAAGAATATGGAAAACCATATGGACTGAAATCAATGAAGAGAAAAGTGATCATACTAAAGTCAACATATGCAGAGGAGATTACTAAAAAGCCACATGGATCAATTGCAGATTAATTCATGACAATCATTCTAATGCTAAAAAACAGCAATTGAGATTATCACAAACTCCGCATAGCAAAAATTCTCGCATGACTCCTAACTGATGAATCTTGGTCTTTTTCTTGGGTCATATTAAGAGGGTAGGAATCAGGATATACTAACTAAGTTCTAAACCATAGATTTCAATTGTGTCTCAGGATAGTAGATGTCCGACCCAATGTTGAATCAAATGTGACTGTGACCAACAGTGCACCTTATGTCAAGTATCTGATTTTAGAGACAGAGTAAATTCAAACTTGCACCCAATCAAAATGAGAAACTTACAACACTGCAAAAACCAATGAGATTACAAAGATAGCATATAAGGTCCGGAAACAGGACGCATAACATAACTCACAAGAAAAGCAATGAGAAAGGCATTACGTGTTGCAAAAGATAGAACATCTTACAGTTCAACTATAAACTATGGAATCAATGAGTTAAGTCATTTCTACTACTAAAATGCAACCATACATCAACCCAAAAGATAATAGGACCAAATGCAACAGCACTGCCCCTGAATTTCTAAAAAAATGTCCACATAAAAGACTCTATAAGCCACCAAGGAAACTTCACAAGGAAATGAAAATCACCTCTGGAGACAGGAACGTGAAACAATAAACAATCCTGCAACCCAATTCAGAACAAAAATGCAAATCCATTCCAAAGGCCTACTAACAGACTAACATTTACCAAAATCTAGTACTAATTTGTAACAGATAGCCAAATGAACAAAGTAAAAAGAATCAATTAAGATGTGAAATTTACCAGTATTTAATCAATCCATCCCAGCCGCAAGTGGCCACTTTGCTTGTCTCTAGTGGGTGCCATTCACAGCCAATGCAAACGCCCTCATGACATTTTAACGTCCTGAAAACCTTGGTACTTTTCCAGTCCCAAAACCAGCATTTACCCTCTCCATCTCCAGACATAACAAACCGACCATCGGGAGAGAAATTTACTTGACAAGCATAACCAGCCACTACATGCCCTTTAAACGTCTTCTTTTTATTAAGCTGAAACCTCTCCCTTGTACCATATATCAGAATCTGGTTGTCCAAGCTCTGTGCGGCTAGCCAGTTTGAATTGGGGTGAACAGAAATAGCTGGCATAGAGTGCATATGGGGTTCACTTATATATTTGATGACAACAGGAATTCCAAATTCCCATACCCTGAGAGACTTGTCATCACTGGAAGTGACAAATCTTCTATTGTTATCCACAAAAGTTATAGTATTCACTGCCCCTAAATGCTGATCATACTCCTGAGTGATCTGTCCTGTATTCATATCCCACTGAACTATCTTCTTATCACTCATCCCAGCTAACAGTATATTTTGCTTATCATCATCGGGATTAAGCTTGACAACATAGGGAATCTTCCCAGTTGAGAATGTAGATATCACCTGCCCTGTCTCTGTGTCCCAGTACTTGATATTCTTATCATATCCAGCACTCAAGAACTTAGTCCCATCATTCGAAAAGCAGATATCTCTAACACCCTTCGAGTGACCCATGTAAGTTCTCATGCATTTCCTGGTATTGTGAACATCCCAGATCTTCACCTTTGTATCTAGCCCAGCAGACAGAATCAAATGCCCATATTTAGGGAAGAATCTGATAGCAGAAACACCCTTGGTATGTCCACTCCATGTATGTTCCAATCTTTTAGGTATGTAACAATGATCATTGTTAGCCTTGACATCTTTAGGAGGTGTAATCCATGACCTGCCTTGATAATCTTTCTCCTGCTTACCATGGAAAGTACTCTTATCAGTTTGAACCTCCCCCTTTTCAGTATTCTCGCCTCTCTCCTCCGCCTTCTTCCTAGCGTAATCCTCTGCATACTTCTTCTGGTCCTCAGTGAGGTCTGCCTGCAAACCCTCCTTCTTTCCAGCCCATGGACTCTTCCTATTCTTCAACAACCAGGTATCCGATGCCGGATTCTCAACTTCCACCCCATCAACAACCTCTTCTTCCTCATCCTCCATTCCATCCAATTTATCCCTCTTCTTCTCCAATTTCCTCCTCTTTTGCTCACTCTGAGGTATATTATACACCGAAAGACCAACATTTTTCTGCAAAGTATCTAAATCCCCAACGTAATTGTTACCTGTAGACGCAGACGGATCAGCAGCGTATCCATACTTGTGGAAAGTATTGTACTGCTCGTCGAACACGAACGATTCAATGGCGGCATCCTCCACAAACCCTAGCTTGTGGTTGCGCATCCCCTGAGCGATCCCATCCTTGGCGTACGGGTGCGCAGGGCCCTGAATCGGAGCCCAAAGCTGGTCGTACGTTGGATTGAAGGCGACGAGGTGCTGCGATGGATCGATGGGCTTGGTTAGGGCTCTGCTGGAACCGGAAACGGTGAGAGAGAGCATGGTATCATCGATCTTCGGTGCCGCCGATTTGGTAGGGAGAGAGAGTACACGAATCGGCGATGAATCGGGCGAAGAAGTAGGATCTTGCTCATTGACATGCTCGTCCTCGTCTATCCGTTGTTCTCCTTGGTGCAGTTCGTCTCCATCTTCGTCGCCGTCGGCATAGCTCCGGAGGAGATCCATGTAGACAGGGACGGAGCCAGAAATCTTAGAGCGGGGGCACAATAGCACTAGACAATAATATCGAGAAAAAAGTCGTAAAACACACATCAGGGGTTCGATAGCATAAACTAGTATCCAACGATATTACAAACTAATTTCAATATCATTCTCTAATCATTATTCAATATCATTCTCCAAGCCAACACACCACCAAAAATGCACAAGCAAATTTCAGTAGAAATATCCCAATCTCAAGCAATATAATTTCCTATTCAAATTGACATTAATTCACCCCAAATTGACAATAATCTCAATAAAAAATTCACCCACATCTCAAGCAATCGAAATATCCCAATCTCAAATTGACAATAATCAAAATATCCCAATAATCTCAAGCAATAATTCACCACAAATTGACAATAATTTTCTATTGAAATTGACAGTAATCCCAAATCTCAAGAAATCGAAATATCCCAATCTCAAATTGATAATAATCTCAAGCAATAATTCACCCTCAAAAAATGCTTAACTTTCGACATTTGATTATACAAATTCACATATTCAAATTGACAATAATTCACCACCAATTCACCACCAGAAATGCTTACCTGAAATCGAATGACAGATGGGGCTTCCTCTTCCTCTTCTCTTCTCTGAAATCGAATGACAGATGGAGGCTTCCTCTAACCCTCTTCCTCTCCTCTTCTCTGAAATCGAATTTACAACTCTTCAATTTTCCACATGAAGCTTCGAATTAGAACACAAGAAGATGAGAATCAATAAAAAAAAACAGATTACCTTGCTGTTCGATCAGTCTGAGATGAGATGCGAAATGGGGCTTGCTCCGCTTTCGACTTCGAGAATGGGCGGCGCGGCGTTTCTGGTCGGGGGAAGGCGAGGCGGAGGCGGGATGCCGATGCCGGATTGCCTTTCACGCCTTCACGGGATATTGCGAGCAGGACTTAGGAGAAGGAAGAAGGGGGACGGCTTCACGGGAAGACAGAAGCGGAGCGGAGATGGAGTTTGGTTAGGGCTTCTTTACACAAGCAAAACGACGTTGTTTTGCTTTTTTTTTTTTTTTTAAATATACCTAACTACTGGGCCGAGGGGAGGGGCACGTGCTCCCCCGGCTCCGCCTCTGCATGTAGATTAAAGATCCAATTTCGCCGACTGAAAAACCCTAGACTTGCCGCTGCTTTCTCGTCGACTGCACAGTCCAGCGAGATCTCGGAGTTGATGGCGGCGCTCAGTGGCTGAGCCTGATCGACACCGAACAACTCTTTTTGGGCTAAATTTTGGCTGACCAATGAGATCTATCAAGGCCCATTTAGACCTTTTATGTTATCCTGTTTTATCTATCTACCGGGTTTGTGGGAGATGGGGTTAAAAAGCTGACTAAAATTATAAACATCGTAAGATTTATAAATTGTTGGTAAAATTAGTTAAAAATTTAAGGAAAAATTTGGTTAATATCCATATTTGGTGACAATATTAAGAAAATGTCCACTTTTTTTCATAATTAAGGAAATGTCCATTTATGACAATTTTACCCCTGTTCTAATTTCTCCCCCAAATTAGGTTTCTTCCTCCATTAGAAAAGACGATCAGCGCGCACTTCATCTCCCTTCTCATTCAGCGCTCAAACTTCATCTCCCTTCTCAGTTCCTTCAATTTGTCACCGAGGCATCCGATCCAAGGAGATTTTGGTGGATTTGGGCGAGGTTCATCATCAGATTCAAAGTATTTTCAGATTTTGGGACAAATTTCGTTCTCAAATCGAAGCTTATTTGTCACTCAACAGTCCGATCGAAGAGGATTTCGGTGGATTGTTCATATTAGGGTGAATCCAACCGAAATCGAGTTGTTGGTAAAGATTATATCAACAAATCGAAGACAATTTGTCACCATTCGATTCATCATCCTTCTTCTTAGATTGAAGAGGTAATAATCATCTCTCTCTCTCTTTTCTATTCATAATGATAAACTTCTTTTATTGAATACCTTGAACTAAATTTAGAACTTGGTAAGAGATTGGTGACATATAGCATTGTCTTCCTTTGAAAATCTGAGCAATATGTAATTGATGACATATGTAAACATAAACTTGATAATTAGTTGGTGACAAATCCGCTTATGATTTAGCTTGAACTAAATTTAGAACTTGGTAAGAGATTGGTGACATATAGCATTGTCTTCCTTTGAAAATCTGAGCAATATGTAATTGATGACATATGTAAACATAAACTTGATAATTAGTTGGTGACAAATCCGCTTATGGTTTAGCTTGAACTAAATTTAGAACTTGGTAAGAGATTGGTGACATATAATATTGTCTTTCTTTGAAAATCTGAGCAATATGTAATTGATGACATATGTAAACATAAACTTGATAATTAGTTGGTGACAAATCCTCTTATGGTATAGTTTGAGCTCAATTTAGAACTTGGTAAGAGATTGGTGACATATTGCATTGTGTTCCTTTGAAATCTGAGCAATATGTAATTGATGACATATGTAAACATAAACTTGATAATTAGTCGGTGACAAATCCTCTTATGGTATAGTTTGAGCTCAATTTAGAACTTGGTAAGAGATTGATGACATATAGCATTGTCATCATTTGAAAATCTGAGCAATGTGTAATTGATGACATATGTAAACATAAACTTGATAATTAGTCGGTGACAAATCCTCTTATGGTATAGTTTGAGCTCAATTTAGAACTTGGTAAGAGATTGGTGACATATAGCATTGTCTTCATTTGAAAACCTGACCAATATGTAATTGATGACATTTGTAAACATAAACTTGATAATTAGTTGGTGACATTATTGTAGAATATATTGAATACAATTAGTTTGGTTATAAGGTGAAAAAATCAACACCAAAGTACTTTAGAACAAAATGTGTTGATGACAAATGTCAATGGAGGATACATGCTACAAGGATAGATGGTTCAAATATATTTGAAGTAAAGAAATACATTGAAGGCCATACATGCAATATGCAAGTGAGATTGAAACACCGTCATCCTGCTTCATACAAAGTAGTGGCAGAAAAGATGAAACCAAGGTGAAAGTGAGATTGAACCATATTACAAGTCAATTAGTTGTGTTTTGAACCATATTACAAGTCAATTAGTTGTTTTTTGAACCTTACGATCTATTATATAAACATGATAGTATCATCAATATTACATTGTCATCTCATTTCTATGTAATATATTGTCAACCATAGAGCACTGTCACCAACCTATTGTCACCGAACTCTTATATGTAATATATTGTCAAAAAAAAAAGTGTCACCAACCTATTGTCACCAAATATTGTCACATCAACGACATAACACTATCACCAACATATTGTCACCAATTCCGTTTAAAAAAAACATATTGACACCTACATATTTGCACACACCTATTGTCACCAAATACAGAACACTGTCACCACTATATTGTCACCAACTATAGAATACTGTCACCAACCTATTGTCACCGCCCTCTTATATGTAATATATTGTCACCAAATAAAAAAGTGTCACCAACCTGTTGTCACCAAATATTGGCACATCAACGACAGAACACTATCAAAAGCATATTGTCACCAATTCCGTTTAAGAAAAAAACATATTGACACCTACATATTTGCACACACCTATTGTCACCAAATACAGAACACTGTCACCACTATATTGTCACCAACTATAGAACACTGTCACCAACCTATTGTCACCGCTCTCTTATATGTAATATATTGTCACCAAATAATAAAGTGTCACCAACCTATTGTCACCAAATACAGAACACTGTCACCACTCTTTTGTCACCAATTATAGAGCATTGTCACCAACCTATTGTCATCACCCTATTTTATGCAATATATTGTCATCAAAGAAAAAAGTGTCACAAACCTATTGTCACCAAACTAAAATGTTATCGCATTTTTCATCTAAAATTAACACATTTTTGGTACAAAACTAAAACCCTAAAACAAAGGGAGCATAGACCCAAGAGGGGCTAAAATTGAGCAGACGAAAATTTGATGTACAGTATGGTTTAGGGTTTAGGGTTTAGTCTTTAGGGTTTAGGGCCAAGGCCCTAAACCCTAAACCCTAAAATGTGTGTACAGTACTAATGTTATCAGAGTTGTCATCTAATATTAACACATTTTTTTTACAAAACTGAAACCCTAGAACTAGGTGAGCATAGACCCTAGAGGGGCTAAAATTGAGCAGCCGAAAATTTGATTTCCAGTACTAATGGCATCACATTTGTCAACTAATAATAACGCATTTTTGTTGCAAAACTGAAACCCTAGAACAAGGGGAGCATAAACCCAAGAGGGGCTAAACCCGAGCAAACGAAAATTTGATGTACAGTATGGTTTAGGGTTTAGGGTTTAGTCTTTAGGGTTTAGGGCCTTGGCCCTAAACACTAAATTGTGTATACAGTACTAATGTTATCAGATTTGTCATCTAATATTAACGCAATTTTTTTATGAAACTGAAACCCTAGAACTAGGTGAGTATAGACCCTAGAGGGGCTAAACTTGAGCAGACGAACATTTGATGTACAATGCTAATGGCCTCACGTTTGTCATCTAATATTAACGTATGTTTGTTATAATAATAACCCTAAGTAGATGAAATTTGAAGCAGTTTGCACGACTCTTCACAATCTCCAAGTGAGAAAAGACTTGTACTACTTAATAGCTTCCAAAACAGCTTAACATCCAAAATAGTTGAGACATTCATACACTTAACATCCAAAATAGCTTCCAAACTATAAGCACCAATCAAATTTGTAGTACTTAATATAAATCCCCAACTGTCAGACTACGTTAACTTTCAAAATAAAGGGGAACGGGTGAGACATTCACCATGATAGTCAGATTGCAATAAGTGTCAAAATATGAGCACCATGCAACATTAAACTACTTAATATCCTAAAACAGTGACAATTAAATCATAGGTGCAGATTGTATTCCTAGAGCTCCCATGTCCAACACTTGTTCTTGAACAAATCCACAGTCATCCTCTCCCTATATGCATCCATATACTCGTTTGAAATAGCTTCAACACCACCATGAAATGCAAGACCCTCGATATATTTGATGGTATACATACCACAACTTCCACTGCAATTGAACAGAAGGATAATGAAAATTACATTATAGCTAAATTAGATATAAAAAAATGAAATATATTGTAACATATAGAAAAACAACATACCCTCCAATATTCTGAGCAATACCATCGATCCTCTTGACTGAAAATGGCCCGTCATCAAAATCTCCAAATCTTCCACTCTTCCTCATCAGTGTTGGAAGCAGTTTGCACAACTCTTCACAATGATTAAGCACTTCTCCAAGTGAGAAAAGACTTGTATTGCGATCATAAACATTGACATTCCTATCCTTCAAATCAATCTCTAAGGCCACCCAATGTTTATTGTCAAAATTGAGTGGGGTATACTCCTTCTTGACACCAACCCATGACTTCCCAAAAGTACGCGGGAGAGATCCATCAAAATATTTCATAAACAATTTGTCACCATCAGCTGATTTTTTGTAACTCTCGAAAGCCCCATCCATAAACTTTCGGATCCAAAAACAATCTAAAATTAGAATATCTGCAAACTTGTCGGGATGTCCAAGTATACGCTGCCTAAAATGAAACAAAGCCTCGCTAATGTGCTAGAAAAATACAAAACACATACGAACATATGAATATATTGCTATTTCACACTATCACCAAAACAATGTCTTCAAATAAATAAAAAAGTGATGGAAAAGTAAGAATACTTACAGAATCAGTCAGCCAAACTTCATGTCCCACAAGTACCTTAAAAAATGCATTATCAAGATCATTTTCACCACCAGTGATGACACGGCGACTAAAAAGCAAAAATAAGAAAATATATAAGAGAGTGTAAAAGTACAAGCAATGATATACCTATATATAATCAAGTGACCCAAAATTGAATAAACAAGTACAAAAAGGAAATAATATTTACCCAACAGGAAGAATCCACTCATATAAATAAGTGCGATCATCAGCAGAAACTAAACTATGCTTCGGTTGACGTGGAAGACCTTTGATCACCTTCTTCTTCCTCTTAAAAGAAGTGAAAGGTGTGTGCTTCAAAGGTCCAGCTTTCACAACTCTATTCGAACGTCTTGGAGCAAGACTTCCACAAGGCACCGCTCCATGTTGTTTAGAGTCAAGAACTTGATTTCTATCAACTTCATTATCACCGTCATCAGAAACATGAGTGTCATCTACTGCAGTGACATGATCGGCAACATTATCGACATCCTTATCATCAAAAGAAGCTGGACTGTCACCAACATTGACAAAAAGATGTTCAAACTCAGATGGATTGGAGCAAGTTTCCTTGATGGCCTCCATCTCAACCTTGAGGTCAGCATCGAGTTTAGCTCGATACATTTCTAAATCAAAATCACTACCAACTGTTGGTTGAGATGAGCGTGCTTCAAGGTTAGAGAACCTCCTGTCAAGTGCCTCAAGCTTCTCAATACATTGCTGGATTTGTGATTCAAATTTCTCCAAATAAGGCATAAAACCTTTACAGATCTGCTCAACACTAGCAATTCTATCAGAGAGTTGTTTGGCCCATATAGGGATTTCTGATTGTGCATCATCGGTAGGAAGAGGATCAGGTGAAACACCACTAGGAACTTTAGCATGTCCAGCAGGCTCCATATGCTTCAGCTTCTTCTCTACAATCTTCTCCTTCTTCTCTACAACCTTCTCCTTCTCCTTCTTCTCTACAACCTTCTTCTTATTCTTCTGCTTCTTATCTCCATTCTGAGATACCTTCGCCTTCTTCTCTACAACCTTCTCCTTCTGCTTCTTATCTCCAGCCTTCTCCTTATCATTCTTCTTCTTACTACGCAATGGAGGTTCAAAATCAGATGTGTCATCAGAAACATTTGTGGAGACACCCATATCCTTTGTGGGCTTCCTTGGCACATCTCTTTTCCTTTTCTTAGATGAAGGAGGATTTGGGATAACAGCTTCATTGCCATCCGTTTTAAGGTTACCACCTTCTTTCCTAAGAAGATGAGCTTGCATCCTTAAGAACCTTGTAGAACTTTCTTCAATCAGCTCATTTCCCACATAACTAGCAACATACGCATCAATTAAAGGATCAGCTGCCTCTTCATCAAACAGGAGACCAGGTTCTTTCATAAATTCAGCATAAAGTGGGAATATAGTGCCCTGTGAAGAAAAGAAAAGTAAAAGTTTACTTAGAAATGTTATATGTCACCAATAAAACTAAAATATGTGAAATTATAGCAAAAAAAACAATAATATAACAAAAACTCACCAAGCTTTTAGAGAATATATCTCGAAACTTATCAAACCTAATGGAAGTCACTTTGAGGGAGCTATACCATACCATAGATGAAAGAGATCCAACAACATGAGAAAATTTGCAATTTGTGATTGTTGCCATCATGGGAATTGACTCCAAAATCCACATCTAAAAATATACAATAATGAAAAATATTAGTGTCATTAAATGGTGAAAAAAAAACCCTTAAACAACCTTTTAAAAATAACAAACGGTGAGCAAATATATACCTGGAATGCAAAAGGATAGCCAAACAAGTTATAAACGAATCTCCCGCGGGTACACTTGGATAGGTCAGCTCTCATGGCATGCCTCAAATAATACAATGTGTCTGAATAAACCTCCCTACCAAATGGATACCTTGATAATTTCTCAATGTTACACACAAGAGGGAGGAATTCTTCTCGAATAAACTGCTTCCTTTGGGGTAATAGCACACACTCAATGATCAACAAGTAGGCAGCAGGAAGCTTTTTGACAGAATCAGTCGGTTCGTTTGAGAAAAAATCTAGAAGCTCAGCGACTGATAAGTGAGGAGCACCAAAAAAAGATTGCATTGAAACATTTTCAGTAGTGTCATTATTATCATCTACTCCCTTCAACCCGGTAACACAGCAGAACTCAAGTAGAGAAAACCTCGATAAAGTATGACCGACTTTGAACCACATTTCATATTTCTTATTAGTTTTGATCTCATGCAAAAGCATATGATGTACAAGTTGGTGATAGAAAGTCATCTTATCAGCTGCACGAACGATGCTCCCAAAACATCCATCAACTAACAAAGTCCAATCACTTGATGACAACTCTTTTTTTTTATAAGATTTATAATCTCTGGCTTAGAATACACATTTGCACAACCACGAAAACGTTGTGCAGGAGGAATAATATATTGGCACTGAGCTATTGGGTCACCACGAACAACAAGTGCCGAATTAGGAGCTGTCACCAAACATAAAGTAAGAATTGTCACCAAAACAAACAATTGTCACCAAAATAAACAAGCAATGATAAACACTTGAAATGGAAAAACCTATAAAGTAAGAATTGTCACCAAACAAACACTTGTCACCAAAACAAACAAGCAATGATAAACACTTGGAATTGAATAACCAATAAAGTAAGAATTGTCACCAAACAAACAATTGTCACTAAAACAAACAAGCAATGATAAACACTTGAAATTGAACAACCTATAAAGTAAGAATTGTCACCAAACAAACAATTGTCACCAAAACAAACAAGCAATGATAAACACTTGAAATTTAACAACTTATAAAGTAAGAACGAATTAGATTTATAAATAAGAACACTAACCTGGATTATCCATTTGAAGTAGATAGAAACACACAAACCCTAAAAAAAACATAAACAAATTGTCATCAAATCAATGTATTCACACAAAAATCCGCAACTGGTGTCCCAAATCATAAAATTAACATCTCAAAATGATGACAGTTAACGAATTGTCACCAGAGATTAAACAAATTGACATATTTTGCAATTTAAGATACTGCATTAACACATGATTGAAACTCATAGGGTGCAGATATGCAATTGACATGACTAATATGTTTTTGACGCGTCAAAATGTGATATCAAAACTGGCTGGACAAATTGGGAGAACATTAACACAATTACATAGTTGTGGGTTATGGGTTTTATTTTGTTTATTTATCTGATATATTTACAGACTAGAAATTGGGAGTGTGATTCATATAAAGGTGGGACTTGGGAGAAACACACAAAGGGGAAATTGGATTTATCTCCTAAGTCAAAGACAACACATAAGAGTAGGAATGGTGGCCACTGGCCTATGATGGGGTAAGTATAAGTTTGGGTTAAATAATTGTCTACTACCCCAAAACAAATCATTTCGGTCAACAAGCTCAGTATGCAAGGTTGCAACCGATCTAAGCCCACCAAACAAACAGCAATTTGAGAGATTCATAGAAGACTAAGTTCAACATTATTAATAAAATATCTACCAATAATTTGACCAGCTTTCTCCAGGATCAAAAGTGCATTCACTGGTATCCAGTCAAACATATGGAAGAGCAATGAAGCGTCTAGATAACTCAAAAAGCAAATGCATCCAAATGCATTAGAATTCACAAGACTGCCTAACACAAAAGCTAAGGCCAATAGTTTCTTTTTGCAATTCTGCCAGATATCTGTTCAAGCGAACGCTCAACATAACAACCAAATGTGAAACTTATACTGAAAAAACAAAGATTCAAAAGGAGCAGGCAAATGAGAGTCGGAATCGCACCACGAAAGCAAACAATCAAAACCAAACCAATCTAATCACATGACTCACATCCAATTTCCGACCACTACTTTCTCAAACTGAATCAGATCTGAACCAAACACTCTGAAATTCGACATACAAGAGAAGCCAAATTCAGAACGAAAAAGAGCAGGCAAATGCTAGGAGGAATCACGCCGATACGAAGGGACTTACCTAGAGCTGAAATCCAGTGAATGCGAACAGGAGAGTCCGGCGGTGCGCGCAGATCCACCTCGATGCAGATCCAAGCGAAAAGAAGGGTCCGACGGCGACGAGTGGGACTGGAAATGGAGAAGGGCAATGGAGATGGAGGGCGACGAGTGGCACTGGAGCTCCTGGCGACGGGTCGGACGGAAGGGATTTTAGGGCAACAGATCGACAAGAAGAAAGACGCCTGATGGAACAAATTAGGAGGGTATTAATGGTAGGGGTAAACTTGGAATTACAATAAAATTATGGACACTTTCTTAATATCCCTTTAAGTATGGACATTTTCTTAATTGCCTTTTCTAAATGGATATTCCACCAAAATTTTCCAAAATCTAAACAACAAGATAATCTTCGTATGGGGTGAAAAACAATTTATTTGTAAAAATTGGAGTTTATTTGGTTGTTAGTAGGGGTATTGTGGTACTTTCAAACCAAATAAGATAAAAGTGAAGGAGTAAAACAATACTTTTTTAAAATAAACGCCAAAATAACCTTCGTTTTCTAGCTTATTTTTTAACACGTTTTTTTAAACTAGTTTTACCTAAAAATAGGCTTTCATACACCCATAAAACCTAATTAAAAAATATATATCTTCTTCTATATCTGACTATTAAAAAAGAAGCATTTTCAACCAATCAAATTAAAATAGATTTTTTTATATTTTCTAATCAATCTTCTATATCTAACTATTAAAACAGAAACATTTTTTATTAGGTGTCATCACTTCTATAAGGGTTTTTAAGTTTTTAACCAATCAAATTAAAATAAATTTTTTATTTTCTAATTATCAAAGTCCGACTCGGACCGATGACTAGGGGTCGTGTGCACGGGCGCACATGCGCTAGTAGCCTAGCACACAAGTCGAGTGAGGTTCCATTCTAAAACCAATTGGCAATAGAATGATTAGCTCACCGACTCATATACTAGGGCTGGTTATGTTCAACTTTCCGATGTGGAACACTTTTGGTCTCATTCACATCTCTAACACGCCCCCACAAGTCCAACTAGGAATGACCATCTAGTTGAGACTTGGACAACTGTGTAACCCAGACCATGATCGAAAGACGGGCCGTTAGGCTAACCACTCTAATACAATATCAAAGTCCGACTCGGACCGTTGACTTGGGGTCGTGTGCACGGGCGCACATGCGCTAGTAGACTAGCACACAAGCCGAGTGAGGTTCCATTCTAAAACCAATTGGCAATAGAATGATTAGCCCACCGAATCATATACTAGGGCTTGTTATGTTCAACTTTCCGATGTGGAACACTTTTGGTCTCATTGACCATCTAGTTGAGACATAGACAACTGGGTAACCCATACGAGGATCGAAAGACGGGCCGTTAGGCTAACCACTCTGATACCATATCAAAGTCCAACTCGGACCGTTGACTGGGGATCGTGTGCACGGACGCACATGCGTTAATAGCCTAGCACACAAGCCGAGTGAAGTTCCATTCTAAAACCAATTGACAATAGAAGGAGTAGCCCACCGACTCATATACTAAGGCTTGATATGTTCAACTTTCTGAAGTGGGACACTTTTGGTCTCATTCACATCTCAACACTAATCAATTGGTTCAATTTAAACTATTAAATTATAGTATAGTTTATTCCTTAGTATATTATTTAAAACACTAAAACAATTAATCATCACTAGTACAAATATAGGGGTGGAGCACGGTAAGTTGGGTACGATTTTTGACAAGCGTGCTTATTTTTTTTATTTTAAGCACGGTTTTATATAAAAGTGTGTTCCCAACCCCAAATTCAACTAAAAGCAACACGCTTTTCCAAAAAACCGTTCTCGTTTATTTATGAAAAAATATGTAGACCGGTTTTCGTGTAAAGCGTTCTTAAAAAAACTTAAAACAAACACAGTTTAATTTTCAAAGCGTGTTCCCAAAACCATATTTGACTAAAATAAACACGCTTTCCTATAAAACCGTTCTCGTTTATTTCAGAAAAAAATATTTAGACCGATTTTCGTGTAAAGCGTGCTTAAAAAAACTTAAAACGAACACGGTTTAATTTTCAAAGTGTGTTTCCATAACCAGATTTGAGTAAAATAAACACGCTTTTCTATAAAACCGTTCTCTTTTATTTCTATAAAAATATTTAGACCGGTTTTAGTTTAAAGCGTTCTTAAAAAAACTTAAAACGAACACGGTTTAATTTTCAAAGTGTCTTCCCAAAACCAGATTTGATGAAAATAAACACGCTTTGCTATAAAACCGTTCTTGTTTATTTGGGAACAAAATATTGAACCCGGTTTTTGTGTAAAGCGTGCTTAAAAAAATTACAACGAACACGGTTTAATTCTCAAAGTGTGTTCCCAAAACCAAATTTAACTAAAACAAACATGTTTTTTTATAAATCCATTCTCATTTATTTCTAAAAATTATTAGGCCCGGTTTTCATGCGAAGCATGCTTAAAAATAAGTTAAAACGAACACGGTTTCATTTTACAAATGTGTTCCCAAAACCAATTTTAACTAAAATCAACACGCTTTTCTATAGAATAGTTCTCGTTTGTTTCTAAAGAAATAATTAGCTCGGTTTTCATGTAATGTGTGCTTAAAAAAATTAAAACGAACACAGATTTATAAGAAAAGTGTCTTCCCAAAACAAAATTTAACTAGAGGGAACACATTTTTCTTTTAAAGCGTTCTAATTTATATTTATAAACCGTTCTCGAAAAAAATATTCTTTTTTATATTTAGAGTTTTTTTAGTAATTAGATTTAAGTAAATGCACAAAGTTACAACAAAATTCGGTAGCTCAGGTGGTAGGCATGTGAAGCGGATGAATTTAGTATGAGGGTGCAAGAGGTCTTGGGTTCGATTCTTGGTTCGAGAGGTGAGGTATTGCATTGGACCAATGTTGGGATGGATATCCGTTTGAGAGATATACGAAAGAGCACACACTTTTTTTTTAGCATACTTCAATTAAAGCGTTCTTATAATTCGGTTCTTATAATGTGCTTGTTTGGGAGCGCATCCACTCTAAGCACAATACGAGAAGTGTGCTCCCATGTATAAAAAAAACGTGCTCTGGCTCCCTTTTTGTACTAGTGCATCTCTACAAGATGTTATATGCAATTCTTTTTTTTTTTTTTTGTAGTGGTGATAGAGCATATTTAGTATTGCATAATATATTGCATTTAACATAATTTAGGTGTGAATATTGCATTTATTTAGTTGAATTTGTATTTTCACTTGTTGAGTTAGAAAGGCGGAATCTACATGATTTTATAGTTTATTTCAGGTAAAGTAGATTGGAGGTGAAATGGATTTGAAAAGAGCAAAAATAAGCTAAGGAGAATACTTAGGAGCTACTGGAAACAAAGAAGAAGCAGTTCGGAAGAATCGCAGGCCGCCCCGCATCATCGTTGGCCGCCCCGCGGCTCGAAGAGGGAAACCGAGCACTTCGTTGATCGCCGGCGGCCCCGCGGCCTGGCCTGGGCGCCCCGCAGCCCGTGCAGAGACTAAACTTCGATTTCGGATTTTTACTTAGGGTTTTATTATGTTATTTTGGGCCGAATTTCTCTAGACTATTTAAGGCTTTTCTAGTTAATCTTTCATTCACCTTATGCACATTATTCCATTGTTGAGAGCGCCGTTGAGCATGAGCAACTAGACTCTCAAGGTTTCGCCTACGATTTGGATCTTTGATTTTTGAATTGTGAGTTTCTTAATCTAGTTCTTATTCCTATTGCAGCGTTTTGACTTCTTTGTGCTTAATTGCTTGAATGTGTTTTTTTCTCTCTGGCCTGGCCGACTAGTTAGAGTAGATTCATTCAATTGCTAGGGTTTTGTAGATTCCTCGTAGAGAACCTTAACCCAAGTGGCAATCATATCCCTTTAGGACTCGTAGGACTAATTGGATGTGTAGGAAGTTGAATATATGTTAAATATCGACTCGTAGCTTGATATTGCATGTACCTTGGTTAATTCATATTCTTAATGCTATCTCTAGGTTAAATCTTAACCGTGTTAGGGTTATCTAGAGATAAGGGTTGCTAGGACTCGTAGGACTAGTAATTTACATAAGATCTGGACAAGGACATTGATAGGAAAAGACAAGAACTAGAGGCTGAAATAAGGATCGAATTCATCAATCGAAGTGATAAATTGTAGGTGAACCTATTCATCTCCACTGAATTCTAAAACCTACTTACTTTGTTTGCTTGCTTCCGCTTTGCTAAAAGGCGGATCTTTTCACACTAAAAACTTCCCCTTTTTGCTCTTAGCAATTAGAATTAGACTTGAATTTAATAGATTTCCCTGTGGATCGATCTCTTGCTTGCACGCTATACTAGTTGTGAGTTTGAGTATTCTTTGGCAAGAACAACGATAGGTTTTCCTCTTGTCAAATTTGGCGCCGTTGCCGGGGATCTTTCTGATTAAATTCTTGTGTTGTTTTAATTTCTTATTTTTGTGTGGACCACTTATATGGTCCACACTCGTGCTACTAACTCCTTCAGGCAGGTATGATCTATCCCATCTCTGATAGTCAATGGGTTAGTCCAACGCAGGTAGTACCAAAGAAGGGAGGCATTACAGTGGTTGAGAATCAAGAAGGTGAGTTGGTCCCTACCAGAGTCCAATCAGGCTGGAGAGTTTGCATCGATTATCGTAAGCTGAATGCGGTAACTCAAAAAGATCACTTTCCCTTACCTTTCATTGATCAAATGCTTGAAAGACTTGCTAGTCGTCCATATTACTGCTTTCTAGATGGATATTCAGGGTACTTTCAGATAGCCATCGCACCAGAGGATCAAGAGAAGACAACATTCACTTGTCCGTTTGGCACTTTTGCATATCGCAGAATGCCTTTTGGCTTGTGCAATGCTCCTGGGACATTCCAACGGTGTATGGTAAGTATCTTCTCTGAATATATAGAGCAATTTATTGAGGTCTTTATGGATGATTTTACAGTCCATGGTGATAGTTTTGATGCTTGCCTCAACCATTTGGCACGTGTGCTTAAAAGATGTGTTGACACTAATTTAGTGCTCAATTCAGAAAAGTGTCACTTTATGGTTGAGGAAGGCATTGTTTTGGGTCACATTGTCTCCCATAAAGGGATTGAGGTTGATAAGGGAAAGATTGACATCATTCAATCATTGCCTTATCCTACTAATGTGCGTGAAGTTCGTTCCTTTTTAGGCCATGCAGGATTCTACCGCAGGTTCATTAAGGACTTCTCAAAGATCACCTCACCCTTGTGCGAGCTGCTAAAGAAGGAGGTTACATTTGCCTTTGATGAGAAGTGCAGGACGACGTTTGATGAGTTAAAGACTTGTCTTACTAGTGCACCAATCACACAAGCACCAAATTGGTCTCAGCCGTTCGAATTGATGTGTGACGCTAGTGACTATGCTGTGGGAGCCGTGCTTGGACAAAAAGAAGGTAGAAGCTCTCATGTCATATACTATGCATCTATGACCCTGAATGGAGCTCAAAGAAATTACTCGACCACAGAAAAAGAACTTCTTGCTATAGTTTTTGCACTTGAGAAATTTAGATCTTATTTGCTTGGTACAAAAGTTATTGTTTACACTGATCATGCAGCACTTCGTTACCTTTTGACGAAGAAAGAAGCTAAACCAAGACTGATTAGATGGATCTTGCTTCTAAGCGAGTTTGACATTGAAATCAGGGACAAAAAGGGTGCTGAGAACCTAGTTGCTGACCATCTAAGTCGTATTGTGCAGGAGGAGAATGGACAAGAAGGCATATTGGGGAGCTTTCCTGACGAAGAGCTTCTACAAGTCTTCGCCATCGCCAGCCGCCCCGTCGCCAACCCAGGCCGCCCCGCGGCCGAGTCATCAGAGGTGGATTTCTCCGCAATCGTCGGCCGCCCCGTAGCAACCCCAGGCCGCCCCGCGGCCGAATCCTCGGAGAAAGTTTCCCTCGCAATCACCGGCCGCCCCGTCGCCACCCCTGGCCGCCCCACGGCCCCTGCAGAATTTGAGCTCGAATCTCTCCTCAAGGTGAGTGCTCTTCCACGCTGATACGGGGTTAGCCGTAGGTTGGTCCGATCTTCGACAACAAGCAAGAATAATCAAGAACTAATAAAGAAACTCAAGAACTTAATCAAGAACTCAAAGAACGCAGCAAGAAATAACAAGAAAGATGCAAGATTTATGCAAGACTCAACAAGAAAGCAAAGAAACGCAGCAAGACTCTCAAGAATCGATCAAGATAGGACAAGATCGACCAAGAAACACCAAGAACAGAGGCTGTCCTTAATGTCGACTCAAAGAAGTTGAACAAGACTCGATAAAGACTCGAAATTGCAACAAAGAATGAAAAGACACGACCGATAAGGACTGAGTCGATCTATGCAGAACAAGATAAAGACCCCAGGCCTCCTCAGAGGGTAGGAACCAATACCAATGACTACACAACCCGCCTCTACAACCCTACACAATCAAGCGGACAACTTGAAGGCACAAGGAGGGGGCTTGTGGATACTAGATTCACCAAGTCTTGCGAAGTTGATGAACGGCAAAGCAAACCAAGCTGAGATTATCAATCAATTCGAGATCACGGAGAGCACAGCTCAATCCGGCCTGATCTCTCTCTCTAAAGTGTTTCACACGTTTTAGAAGAATAACTTGTATTATGAATGTTCCAATTGAATTACAAAGCTGAATCGAAAATATATAGAGAACTAAGGCCTGTTGGCCGGCCTAACTAGATAGAAATAGATAGATCTACTTTCTAATGGGCTTAATAAACTTAAAAACATAAATAAATAAGGTCTCTAAAAATAATAACTTAGAAAAGCCCAATTCAGCCCAATAATGTGCTTAAGCTGAAAATAAGCTTCAATACTTAAAGAAATTCGGCCCAAGCTTTAACTAAGGTGGCTCGGCCTCCATTTGCACTCCAATGCACATGTATGTCTTCAATGTAGGCTCGGGGAGTTGAACCTTGCTCGAGAACAAAGCATGACCCACAAAGTTGAATGAGTCTCTTTGAAGCTTCTTAGCTCTAGCTCGAGTCATTGGCCCTTCTCCAAGTATGATGGGTGTGTCTGGCGTTGTAGAAGATGGTCCCGCATCAACCTCCCCTTCTTGAAAAGGATTCGACCACGAATCCAAGTCTTCATCCACAGCGAAGTAAGGGATTAGATCTGCGACGTTGAATGTAGCGCTCACGCCCATGTCTCCAGGAAGCTCCAATTGGTAGGCATTGTCGCCCACTCTCTTCTTGATTCGAAATGGTCCATCACCACGAGGCGACAGCTTGTTCTTCCGGGCTTCTGGAAAACGCTCCTTCCTCAAGTGCACCCATACAAGATCTCCAGGCTGAAATGTGACCAAGCGACGTCCCTTGTTGGCCTTGTTAGCGTTGTATTCAGCCTTGAGCTTCAGCTTCTCTCGGGTTCGTTCATGCAGCTCCTTGATGAACTCGACATGCTTACCTGCCTCAAATGATTCTTTGTCTCTCATAGGATATGGAGTAAGATCAAAAGGGGTTAGTGGATTAACACCATACAGACATTCAAATGGACTGATTTTAGTAGCCGAATGCATGGTTCGATTATAAGCAAATTCCACATGAGGTAAGGCTTCTTCCCAAAGTTTCAAATTCTTCCTAATAATGGCTCTTAGGACAGTAGCAAGGGTTCTATTAGTCACCTCAGTTTGGCCATCAGTTTGGGGGTGGCTAGAAGTAGAGAATAGCAATCTAGTTCCCAATTTATTCCATAAGGTACGCCAAAAATGACTTAAGAATTTTACATCCCTATCACTAACAATGGTTTTAGGCACACCATGCAACCTAACTACTTCTCTAAAGAATAAATTAGCAACATTGGTAGCATCATCAGTTTTGTGGCATGCAATGAAATGAGCCATTTTAGAGAATCTATCAACCACTACAAAGATTGAATCCCTCCCCTTCTTAGTTCTAGGCAACCCAACTATAAAATCCATAGAAATGTCTTCCCACAGGGTTGAGGGTATCGGCAGTGGTGTATAAAGGCCATGGGGCATAAGCTTAGCTTTGGCTTTAATGCAATCTATGCATCTCTTAAGGCAATGTTCTACATCCCTAAGCATATGTGGCCAATAAAAATGTGATTTTAGTGTGCTATATGTCTTATCCCTACCAAAATGTCCCATTAATCCACCACTATGGGCTTCACTAACAAGTAATAATCGTAGAGAACATCTAGGAATGCACACTTGATCTTTTCGAAATAAGAATCCTTGATGAATATAAAAGCTGTCATTAGGACCCTTTTCTAAGCATTTTCGAAATATATCTCCAAAATCCAAATCAGATTCATACAATTCCTTTATGTAAACAAAGCCTAAGACTCTAGAATCCAAAGTGGTTAAAAGAACATGTCTTCTAGATAATGCATCAGCAACCACATTGTCTTTGCCTTTCTTATACTTAATTACATAAGGAAATGTTTCTATGAACTCCATCCATCTACCATGTCTCCTATCAAGTTTATCTTGGCTTTTAAAGTGTTTTAATGATTCATGATCAGTTCTAAGAATAAACTCGCTAGGCCATAGATAGTGAGACCATGTCTTAAGTACTCGAAACAAAGCATACAATTCCTTATCATAGGTAGAGTAATTAAGACAAGCACCTTTCAACTTCTCAGAAAAGAAAGCAATAGGCTTACCTCCCTGCATAAGGACTCCACCAATTCCTACTCCGCTAGCATCACACTCGACCTCAAAAGGCTGAGTAAAGTCCGGCAAAGCTAGTAGAGGTGCGTGAGTCAGCTTATCCTTAAGTGTGTTGAATGCGTCCTCCTGAGCTGCTCCCCATGTGAACTCACTCCTTTTCTTTGTAAGCTCTGTTAGTGGGGCTGAGATGGTGCTGAAATCTCGCACAAAGCGTCGGTAGAAGCTCGCAAGACCTTGGAAGCTGCGTACATGGCCTATGTTGGTGGGGGTCGGCCACTCTTGGATGGCTTTAATCTTTGATTCATCAACACGCAGTCCTTTAGAGCTCACTTTACTTACCTTCCGCTTCTCAATCTCATCAGCTACTTGTGTAGGCGTCATAGGTTTGAGAATGACATTCTTTCCCTGAAAAGTAAAGGTATAGCGATTAGTAAACCCATCATGAATAACCTTGCGATCAGATTGCCAAGGACGGCCTAATAGAATATGACAAGCTTGCATAGGCACAATATCACATAAAACATCATCTTCATAATGTCCTAGTTTAATATGCACTTTAACTTGTCTATGAACTTTTAATAAGCCACAATCATTCATCCAATGCAATTTGTAAGGTCTAGGGTGTTGGACAGTAGGTAAATGCAATTTGTCAACCATTTCTTGACTAGCTAAATTACAGCAACTACCTCCATCAATGATCACATTTACAACCTTTCCTTTAACTAGACAACGAGTATGAAATAAGTTTTCTCTTTGATTATCTTCACATGGTGTAGGAACAACACTTAAAACTCTTCTAACAATCAAAGATTCTCCATGTTCATATTCAACCTCATTATCATCATTTTCATAGCAAACAAGGTTTAGGTTCTGATCATTATCATTATTAGCATTCTCATCATGTTCATCACAAGAGTTTTCAGATTCATATTCTCCAAATTGATTAACCATGAGAGTTTTCTTATTAGGGCAATCCTTCATATAATGTCCTCTACCTTGGCATTTAAAGCATACAATATCTCTAGAACGAGTGGTAGAAGGGTTAGGATTACTCCCTTTGGGACCAGTAGATGTCCCAGACGATTCTCGTCCATTCCATGGGCCTTTACCCTTGTCGAGGGGCTGTTGGGGCTGTCGACCTTCACTCCTCCATTGGGGCTGCTGAGCTCGCTCCCTAGAGCCCATCTCCGAGCGCCCTTGGGGCTGTTGGGGCCGAGATTGGCGCCACCCTTGTTGCTGGCCACTCGACACCCTATTGCCTTGGCTTTTGTAGCGTTGTCCCTTTTCTACTTTCATAGCTAGATGTAAAAGTTCAGTAGGAGTAGTATAGGGAAAATAATCAATTTCATGAGCTAAAGCAGGATGTAAGATTCGAAGATATCTAACATTAGTTTTCTCATGAGTTTCGACTATATTAGCTCTAGCCATGGCTTCTTGCATAACATTAAATGTTTCCTCAACAGTTTTACTACCTTGTTTAAGGTTTTCTAATCTGTTTAATAGCTCTCTATCATAATGTTGAGGTACAAATCTATTTCTCATGACCACTTTCAATTGTTCCCAAGAAGCAATAGGTGCATCAAGGGATCTTCTTCTTTCCTTAACAAGATTATCCCACCAGATTAATGCAAAACCTTGAAACTCTAGGGAAGCTAGTTGTACTTTCTTAGGTTCTGAGAAATTATGACAATTCCAGATTTGCTCCATTTTAATTTCCCAATCAATATAAGCATCTGGATCAGTTTTACCATCAAAAGGAGGAATCTTTACCTTAACCTTACCCATACCGTCGTCGTCATTGAACCTAGGTGGTCGGTTCGGATTTCCCCTTTGATTCCGTCTCGGGCGTCGCTCCCAATACTCCTCTTCTTGGAAGTCGTCATCTTGCTCCGAGTAATAGAATTGCTCTTGATAGCCACGTCCTCTTCCCCTTCCCTGTCCTTGACCTTGCACATTAACAAACCCATTATTCCGATCATTTCTCCCACCTTGTGGAGAGTTGTTTTCATTGAATAAAGGATTATCTAAATTAACATTGACATGAGGATTAGGATTAGGAATAGGGTTAGGATTAACGACCTCTCTTTCGTCATTAGGTATCTCAACTCGCTCTTGCTGACCTATGGTGTTCGAACCACTAGGCCTAGAGCTCTCTAATGCAGCCACCCTTGCTGTTAGCGCAGCCAATGATTCAGGAACACCCGTTGTGTTGTTCATGATAGTCGCCATGTTGTTCATCATGGTCTGAAATTGCTCGGGCGTCACTGTTGCACTTGAGTTAGTGGCATTGTTACCACCATTGTTTCCCTGATTAGTAGACATTATAACAAAGACCAAAGAAACAAGGAACTAAGTTAAAGGTTAGTAAAACTTATAAACAGCTCACAATTGTGTTTCGCTCACACTCCCTCTCTGATTGATATATCACGCTTGCTAGGGCAATCCGCTTTGGGCAAATCAACTACCAAGCAAAAACTAAGCAATCAAAGTATGTAGTGAATGAAACAAACAGCAAAGTACTCGATAAAGGAGAAAGAGCACTCGACAGCAGCAGTAAGCGATTCAAGCAAACAGATGGGTAATTTGCAAGGAATCAACTCGACACAACAAGGAGATCACTCGGCAGGGGCTGAGATCACTCGACACACACAAGAGAGAACTCGGCAGGGGCTGAGATCACTCGACTCAATCAAAGCAAGCACACAACAGCACTCGATCAAGGTGAGAAAGAGTACTCAACACAAAGAGAAAATAAGAAAGCAAAAGAAAACTTAGAAATTTACCTCTTTTGATTGAAAACCTTAAGTTATGATGTTGTAGTTGCAAGGTAGGATTTCAATTTTGTGGAGGTGTATGTGTTTAGGGATAGGTATGTTGATTAGGGCTGAGAAGAGGGTTCACCAATGATGTCCTTGGGAGCTTTCTTGCACTAGATCAACAACTAACAAACACTTTCTCTCTCTTTTGAATTTTCGGACCTTAATTTACTGTTTTTTTTTTTTTTTTTTTTTTTTTTTTTTTTTAAATGTGAAACTAATGCAAGAAAAGACTCAAATTAATGTATAGGACTCGAAAATCTGGTATAGATGGTGATAAAAGATGAAAATTCAGCCCTAATGTAAAGATATAGATAGAATGGCTAATTTAGGTAATAGGATCTATCTTGTGCCTTTTTAGATAGTTGATAGATATAATGGAAATTAATATCCAACAACTTAAAATTTCTGATTTTTGATAGGCAATAGATAAATGGAATTAGATAAAAGATAAATCAAAATTCCAAAGATAGAATAGATAAACAAAAGGATAGAAAAGATAGAACAAACTAGGGTTTCTTGTGTTTATGTGATGTCGACCAAGCTGTGACTATGGGGACAAGGGTAATGCCGCCGGCTTAGGTGCTGCACAAGGGAAATTGCGCACCACTTTGGTCGACTCCACGGTCTCGGCAAGGCTTTGTGTTTAGGCTATGCAACCACAAACAATCACAAACTCAAGATTAGTGCAATAATCAAATAAAGAAACAAGAAGTAAAAGACCAAACAAGAAAATGACTCTTTTTTGTGGTTTTTGTGTTTAGAAAAGAAAAAGACTCAATCTTGATGTCGGAAACCAAAGCTCTGATGCCAATTTGATACGGGGTTAGCCGTAGGTTGGTCCGATCTTCGACAACAAGCAAGAATAATCAAGAACTAATAAAGAAACTCAAGAACTTAATCAAGAACTCAAAGAACGCAGCAAGAAATAACAAGAAAGATGCAAGATTTATGCAAGACTCAACAAGAAAGCAAAGAAACGCAGCAAGACTCTCAAGAATCGATCAAGATAGGACAAGATCGACCAAGAAACACCAAGAACAGAGGCTGTCCTTAATGTCGACTCAAAGAAGTTGAACAAGACTCGATAAAGACTCGAAATTGCAACAAAGAATGAAAAGACACGACCGATAAGGACTGAGTCGATCTATGCAGAACAAGATAAAGACCCCAGGCCTCCTCAGAGGGTAGGAACCAATACCAATGACTACACAACCCGCCTCTACAACCCTACACAATCAAGCGGACAACTTGAAGGCACAAGGAGGGGGCTTGTGGATACTAGATTCACCAAGTCTTGCGAAGTTGATGAACGGCAAAGCAAACCAAGCTGAGATTATCAATCAATTCGAGATCACGGAGAGCACAGCTCAATCCGGCCTGATCTCTCTCTCTAAAGTGTTTCACACGTTTTAGAAGAATAACTTGTATTATGAATGTTCCAATTGAATTACAAAGCTGAATCGAAAATATATAGAGAACTAAGGCCTGTTGGCCGGCCTAACTAGATAGAAATAGATAGATCTACTTTCTAATGGGCTTAATAAACTTAAAAACATAAATAAATAAGGTCTCTAAAAATAATAACTTAGAAAAGCCCAATTCAGCCCAATAATGTGCTTAAGCTGAAAATAAGCTTCAATACTTAAAGAAATTCGGCCCAAGCTTTAACTAAGGTGGCTCGGCCTCCATTTGCACTCCAATGCACATGTATGTCTTCAATGTAGGCTCGGGGAGTTGAACCTTGCTCGAGAACAAAGCATGACCCACAAAGTTGAATGAGTCTCTTTGAAGCTTCTTAGCTCTAGCTCGAGTCATTGGCCCTTCTCCAAGTATGATGGGTGTGTCTGGCGTTGTAGAAGATGGTCCCGCATCACACGCCCTTGGTTTGCTAACTTGGTCAACTTTTTAGTGTCGGAAGAGTTTCCACCCAACTTTTCAAAGGCTCAAAAGGACAAGATACGCCACGATGCTCGCTTCTATGTTTGGGATGACCCCTACCTATGGAAGCATTGCGCAGATCAAGTAATACGTCGGTGTCTTCCCGACGATGAGGTACAATCTGTCCTAAATTTTTGTCATTCCCATGAATGTGGTGGAAACTTTGGACCACAAAAGACAGCTAGGAAGGTACTTGATGCAGGATTCTTTTGGCCACATATATTTCGTGATTCTTATGCTTTTTGCAAATCCTGCGATCGCTGTCAGAGAGTTGGGAATCTTTCTAAGAGGAATGAGATGCCACAAACTCGCATGATATTTTGTGAGATTTTTGATGTTTGGGGCATTGACTTCATGGGACCATTCCCTAAATCCTTTGGAAATCTATATATTTTGCTTGCGGTGGACTACGTCTCCAAGTGGGTGGAGGCGAAGGCCACCAGAACTGATGATTCAAAGGTAGTGACAGGTTTCCTTAAGGAGCTATTCTCTAGATTTGGAGTCCCAAAAGCACTAATCAGTGATAAAGGGACCCATTTCTGCAACAAGACTGTGAGTGCGCTCTTAAAGAAGTATCATGTGACTCAGAGGGTGTCTACTGCATACCACCCCCAGACCAATGGGCAAGCCGAGGTGTCTAACCGCGAGATAAAGACTATCTTGGAGAAGACTGTTGCCCCAAACAGGAAGGATTGGAGTGTCAGACTTGATGATGCTCTATGGGCTTATCGAACGGCTTACAAGACGCCCATTGGGATGTCTCCGTTTAGATTAGTCTATGGAAAGGCTTGCCATCTTCCTGTCGAGTTTGAACATAAATCATATTGGGCGGTGAAGCAGTGCAACATGCAGATTGATGAAGTTGGGGAATTCAGGAAACTACAGTTGCAGGAGTTGGAAGAGTTGAGATTGGATGCCTATGATAACTCCGTCACCTACAAGGAGAAGACAAAGGCATGGCACGATAAACATATCTTGCGAAAGGACCTCAAAGTTGGGGAAAAGGTCCTTCTATTTCAATCGCGCCTACAACTTTTCCCAGGTAAGCTTCGTTCTAGATGGACAGGACCATATGTGATTACTAATGTCTTTTCTCATGGTGCAGTAGAACTACTAAACCAGAGGAATGAAGACATTTTCAAGCTAAATGGTCATAGAGTTAAACCCTATTATGAGAATTTTGTCAAACAGGACGGTGATGAGTTGGTTCTCACTGAACCAATTGCTGAGGAGCATTAGGGGTCATAACGTCGAGCCAACGACAGTAACCAAAGGCGCTGCTTGGGAGGCAACCCAAGGTAATAGTTAGGTACTATTTTCTTTTTGCATTACATTTTTTTAGTTTATTTTTGGTTTGTTTGGGTATACTAACAATGCAGGGAGAAAAAACAAAGGAAAAAGAAGAAGAAGCTACTGGCCGCCCCGTCGCCAGCCAGGCCGCCCCGCGGCTAGGTCACAGCGAAGTGACTTCGCGGCAATCGCTGGCCGCCCCGTCGCCCACCCTGGCCGCCCCGCGGCCTAAGCCGGATAGGAAATTTTTTAGGGCCTACCAAAATTAAAACCCTATCCATCCCTTTCTTCTCTATCTCTATCAGCCGCCGCCCCCTCACAAACCCTCTATCTTCTTCCTCCTTCAAGCTCCCCCTTAAGAAACTCCATTAAAACTCCTCCTCCAAGCTTCCTTCTTTCACCAAAATCACCCTCTTTTCCATTATTTCCATCCCCCTTCTACAAAAACTCCACCCCACCACCTCATTCTCCTAGATCTACACAAAAAATCGCTCCTCCCAAGATTTTTCTAGAGTATTTCCTTCGGATCCACTACGAAGAAGGACGGTTTGGGACGTCAGAGAGAAGATCCGACGTCGGAGTACACAGATCCGGAAAATCGTCGGCCGCCCCGTCGCCTGTGCAGCCGCCCCGCGGCCATCCTCGTCGACGGCCGCCCCGTCGCCACCTTCGGCTGCCCCGCGGCCACTGCAGAGGCCGTTTTTCGTGAGTTCTTCTTTGATTTCAATTCTTTGGGGTAATATTTCTTAGCTCCGATTCACTATGTCGAGGCCACATGGAATGAATAGAAATCAGAAGGAGAGATGGACTGCGTTGAACACTAGAAACTTCTTTGTAACGAAATTCTTTCATGAGCCTACCTTGAGATTATTACAGATGGATGCCTGCACTAGGCAGCTATTAGAGCATGGGGGCGTAGGAGGGTTTTTAGAGAAGAATGCTCCTACTTACCCGAGTTTATGTAAGGAGTTTCTAGCCACTGTGAGTGTGGGACGTACATCCATTGAGTTTCGATTATTGGGGAGGGGTCATGAGATGTCAAAGGAGAGATTGGCACAGATTCTGGGTGTTACTGCTGTGCCGACTGCTGGTTGGCTTGATGTCTGCAAGGGAGAGGGCCCTGTGGCTTTCTGAATGGCATCTACTAGGGTGCCTTTTGAGGCCAAGAAGGGCCGGTACAACTCCAGCATTCGCCATCCTGCCTTACGACTGATTCACAAGGTTCTGGCGAACACCTTCTTCGCACAGGCTGAGGTCAACAAGATCTCGTTGAAGGACATGTCATTTCTGTGGTGTTTGACGCCAGAGAGCCCTATGGTTCCAGGTTGGGTAGATCTGTTTCTAATGAACTGCAAGGATATCCTGGATAAGCGCGACAGGGCGACCATCAGCTTTGGGGCTCTTATCACCCTCATTTCTCGCGCATGCATCGATATGAGCGTTTTCCATGACATTCAGCATGGCTCATTTCTGTATGATGAAGCCCAGCTGAGGAAAATTAGCCACCTGGAGGGTAGAGCGCCGATGTGGATCTGGAGGGCAGGCCATCAGGGGAGGATCCAGTTGAGATTGCCCCGTCATCTCCCATTTGGCCCTACAGCTGCTGATTTTTATATGGGGGATGAGATGGATGAGGATGATGATGATGAGGAGGAGGAGATTCCTGATGCTGAGCAGGACGATGCTGAGGATGTTCCCAGAGTTCAGACGGATTTTGGAGGAGCTGGACCTTCTGGCACAGTTGGAGGTGCTGGTCCAGATAACTACTCGCTGGCACAACAGATGGCTGATATGCGTCTCCAGCAGAACACTATGTGGGAGCATCAGCAGATGATGTCGCGTCGTCAAGACGCAATGTGGGAGAACCAGCAGCGGATGCACCAGCGCCAGGACGCGATGTGGGACCACAACCAGCAGTTGTACGTGGAGGTCGGCGACATTCGTCGCGATGTACGTGGCTTGACTTCTCACCTGGAGGAGGTCTCTGAGAGCCAGGCGGCGATTCGACGGATGCAGGAGCAGATATGGCAGAGGCAAGAGGATTTCTATCGATTCGCCTATCCATAGTTCCCACCATATCCGCCGCCTCCACCACCTCAGCAGTGAGCATGTTAGTTGTTTCTTTTCTTTTCCCTTTTATTTTTATTTTGATGTTTTTGTTCTCTTTTCTGCATTGAGGACAATGTCAGAACTAAGTGTGGGGGAGAAGACTTGCAAACTCTCTGTATTTTGTTTCTAATTTGCACTGCATTTTAAGTTTTAAGGTTGCATGTTTATTTATATTGGTTGTATGCATATTTAGTTTCTACAATTGTTATTTCTATTCTGAAAAAAAAAAAAAACAGTTTTAGTTCTTGCATTTTTAGGAATAGGTCTTATTTCCCCATATGGATGCCGTTTGTTCTCCATTTTATCTATTGAGACTTATGCCCCATGATGTGCTTGGATTGTTGAAAGCTTTTGATATATGTTTTCTACACTATTTGGTGGGCATGATTGATTGATAATTGAGCACATAAAATCTTGAATTTTTGGGTGATCTTGAAGTTTTAGACATGTCCTGGTGAGCTTATTTTAGTCTATTCAAGACTACACTTTATTTAGTCCTTTTGCTTGTTGTGTGTACTCTCTTCAATTACTTCCTCTTTGACTTGCATTGAGATATCTTGTTCAAGGCTGCATATTATGATTTCTGCACATGACTTAAACATGATTGAGGCACCTTTATTAGCCCTATTTGACTCTATTCCCACCTTACATATTATCCTCTGCTTGAAGCCAATTTGAGCCTAATTGCCTATACTTTTATAGCTCCACAAGATTTTTCCATTGCCAATGATAGCCTGACCCCATCCGGGAATTTAGGACTAGTTGGTGAATATCTATAGTGTGGATGATGGTTTGTAGTGGTGGATTGTATGTTGGAGGTGTATTTATGAGATGTTTGATTCTTGCTAGCATATTTATTACTTGGGACCTAAGGAGGATAAAATTCACTTAGGGGTAAAAGTCAAGGAAAATCATTTGATATAGCATGAATGATTGAAAAAAAAAAGAAAAAAAGAAAAAAAAAAGAATAAAGGAATGAGTTGAGTATGCTTTCTAAAGTTTTATGCTTGAGATTGGTGTTGTTTGGCATTATAGAGATTTGGTATGAGAAGTTATGAGTGGTTTTATGATTTGGTAGCTTCATTAGTTCCCGGATTATGAGCACCACATGACCAAAATTGTTCCTTACCTTATATGTTCTACCTTGACCCCATTACAACCCAATTGAAAGACCTCATGATTTTTGTTGTGTGTAGAGTCACCAGCGGTGGAGATTTAGAACACTGGTGCAAGGCTCTTGTAGCTAAGTTTTTGAAGATTGAGTTTTGAGCATAAACATTTAAGCCTAAACACTTGAGCGAGAGGGAAACACATCTCCTTTGTGAGGTCTAGAATGGATATGGTTGCCTGATTTCATTGATTATTCCAATTATGTGCTATGATGTTATTAATCTTTTGTGTTTGCTAGTTTTCATGCACTTAAAGAATATTGAGGTGTTGATACATGAATTGCTATTCTGTGGGGCTGCAGAGTTAAGTTTTCTATTGCTTAAGGACAAGCAAAGGTTCAAGTGTGGGGAAATTTGATAGAGCATATTTAGTATTGCATAATATATTGCATTTAACATAATTTAGGTGTGAATATTGCATTTATTTAGTTGAATTTGCATTTTCACTTGTTGAGTTAGAAGAGGCGGAATCTACATGATTTTATGGTTTATTTCAGGTAAAGTAGATTGGAGGTGAAATGGATTTGAAAAGAGCAAAAATAAGCTAAGGAGAATACTTAGGAGCTGCTGGAAACAAAGAAGAAGCAGTTCGGAAGAATCGCAGGCCGCCCCGCGGCTCGAAGAGGGAAACGGATCACTTCGCTGATCGACGACCGCCCCGCGGCCTGGCCTGGCCGCCCCGCGGCCCGTGCAGAGACTAAACTTCGATTTCGGATTTTTACTTAGGGTTTTATTATGTTATTTTGGGCCGAATTTCTCTAGACTATTTAAGGCTTTTCTAGTTATTCTTTCATTCACCTTATGCACATTATTCCATTGTTGAGAGCGCCGTTGAGCATGAGCAACTAAACTCTCAAGGTTTCGCCTACGATTTGGATCTTTGATTTTTGAATTGTGAGTTTCTTAATCTAGTTCTTATTCCTATTGCAACGTTTTGACTTCTTTGTGCTTAATTGCTTGAATGTGTTTTTTTCTCTCTGGCCTGACCGACTAGTTAGAGTAGATTCATTCAATTGCTAGGGTTTTGTAGATTCCTCGTAGCGAACCTTAACCCAAGTGGCAATCATATCCCTTTAGGACTCGTAGGACTAATTGGATGTGTAGGAAGTTGAATATATGTTAAATATCGACTCGTAGCTTGATATTGCATGTACCTTGGTTAATTCATATTCTTAATGCTATCTCTAGGTTAAATCTTAACCGTGTTAGGGTTATCTAGAGATAAGGGTTGCTAGGACTCGTAGGACTAGTAATTTACATAAGATCTGGACAAGGACATTGATAGGAAAAGACAAGAACTAGAGGCTGAAACAAGGATCGAATTCATCAATCGAAGTGATAAATTGTAGGTGAACCTATTCATCTCCACTGAATTCTAAAACCTACTTACTTTGTTTGCTTGCTTCCGCTTTGCTAAAAGGCGGATCTTTTCACACTAAAAACTTCCCCTTTTCGCTCTTAGCAATTAGAATTAGACTTGAATTTAATAGATTTCCCTGTGGATCGATCTCTTGCTTGCACGCTATACTAGTTGTGAATTTGAGTATTCTTTGGCAAGAACAACGATAGGTTTTCCTCTTGTCAAGTGGTTATGTGCAATTCTTACCGAAACACGAAAATATTTTACGTCTCACATTATTCTCTTTCTATTTTATTGCTAGATTCAAATAGAAACCTAGCTTAGTATGTCGGTCCTTATATAGGATCACCTTATTACAATTAACAAATACTATGTACATGCTATACTTGAATTCAGGGGCGGATCCTCTTTAGGGCCAGAGGTGGCAGTCGCCCCCCCAATCAAAAACAAAATTTAATATACATATTACCCTCGTCGATAGCTTCGATTTGATATATTATAAGCTCAAATCCGATACCCGAGTAAAAAGTTATAAACATTTCAAAACTGAAGCGATATAAATTATTTTTCACATCATTTACCCAATTAATATACTTCTATCATACTTATCATTTGTTAAACTCCGTAACTTAATAATATAATTAAACCCAAAAACTTCAAATATTGATGATTTTTTCGAAAAAAAAATTTCCGCCCTCTCAACTAACCGCTTCAGGATCCGCCAGTGCTTGAATTGATTGAAGCTCGCTATCTCCCTCTTTAATTTGAAAACGAATTGTTGAATTAAACCCATATGATATGACACAAAAGTATCAAAATAAAACAGATTGTTCCATGTGAATCTATATCGATCATTCCTTTAGTTCTAGTAGTAGACTATACTATGAATTAACTTAAATGATGTGGTTGCATTAATAGTTTTAATCTCTACATCTACCTTATCACTTGCAATTCAAATATCGTGTCCAGACGCAGATGCGCAATAAATCAAACCTCATCGGATATTCGGATCTAATGATTTAAACCTTCCATAGCTTCCTAGGAATTCGATGCTTTAGTATCCAACTCGAATCTAATTCATCAGATACAATTGAAAGTTTGGTGAGAATATATTAAATTTTGGTAGAGGCCCAATTTCAGAAATTTATTACTCCGTATTTGTGGTTGAAGGTTGCAATAATATAGGGTGTGTATGGCAGCCGGTATAAACCGGTTAAAAATATAAATTATTAGCTGTTAAAAAAATAAACGGGTTTAAATGGTGTATGAGAACAACAAATAAGCTATAATCAGTTAAAAAAAGGGCTTTAAAAATAAGCTGCAGATTGAAGCTTATTTTGGGGTTTATATTTCATAATTACTATTTTACCCCTTCTCTTTTATCTTATTTGGTTTGAAAGTACCACAATATCCCTAATAAAAATCAAATAAACTCCACTTTTTACAAATAAACTGTTTTTCGCCCCATACGGAGATTATCTTGTTGTTTAAATTTTTAACTACTTTTACCAACGGTTTATAAATTTTACCCTGTTTATAATTTTAGTCAATTTATTAACTCCGTCCCATACGAACCCATAGTGTTACATATGAGTACTATTGTTCATTTCACTAGACATGCCATTAAACCATGCTTGTATGTACATATTGAATAGACCAACTAGACTGAGACTATTTTTTTTTTTTTTTATATAAGGAAATAATTCGAGATCAAATATATCTGAATCTCGATGGCCGACAAGTCGACAGATGGAAACCCGTCTAAACATATAATAAAACAAAAACAAAAAACGGTACAAAACAGTAAGTGAAAACGCACCCTACAAGAAACGAGTGTATCATTTATCTAAAACGAAAACAATGGTGATTAAATAATACTCCATATTATTAATGAGTGTATCATTTATCTAAACGACAAATATTGCTAATTACTCCGGGTAACATAACAACAATGACAAAGACGGATGTTTAAGGGACAATAATTTCATTGAAGTGACGTATAACTAAATGTTATTTTTATTATCATTATTATTACTACATAAAGTATATAGTCATTAATTTTTGGCCAAACATTTATATTTGTAATGGTTGTAACTTGTAAGTACTCCCAAGTCGGAACATGCAAGTTGCATAGAGTGGTAAAAAGTTCAATAGTTAAAAATCATTTTTTTTAACAAGGTAATTAAATATTCGAAATATCTAACACATCAGTGTCGAATAAATTGAAAGGACGAAACAAACGGCAGATAGGTTAACCGTCATGATACTAGCAAACTAGCTAAAACATAAATATTCAAGCCCAGTTCGAACAAAGCAACAAAATACTAGACAAGTGAGGGTTAAAAAATCATCATATATTGCCATGTTTTCATCCATCAAACTTCTTTTTTATCCTACGAATTAAGTCATTTTAGAAAGTTAATCCATAAAAAATAACAAAATCAATTCAATAAATATGTCAAGATGTTGCATAAGTCTCATGACATACTTTCCAAGAATATTGTTGCATTCACAATCTATTTCCTCGACTTCTACGCATGTCAATCTTATTGATCATGTTGTGATATATGTTGAGTCCGAGTTATTCTTCTTTGTTTGGCTTTGTGTATTTTTCTTATACGGTTTCATGATGATTAGTTCATCTATACTGATCCTTCGGTCATTAATTTGATATTTACCATATAAATGCTTGTCTAATATTTTGAATTATTTCATAATCAAATTTATATATATCTTCTAAGCATGCCTTTTTCTTATGTTGTGATATATCTTCTTGTCTAAGATTTATGAGATCGACAGAAAGTGATGAGAGTAAGGATTTGCTAGTCTTAGGATGCCCTGTATGGATATGAGAGAATATCGTGCTAATAATGTGCTGTAAACCGAAAGAGAATAGAGAGTAGAGAAAGAGATATGGAGAGAAGGAGGAGGAGAAACTGATGTTTTATTGAGGATCTTCAGGACCCATTATATAGGAATTGACAAAGAAGCTAAAGTAGTATTTATCCATTCTCATTATAACAATGCAAAGATAATATCATAACAATTATATCTTTTTATTAATGGGGTGGCCTATATATACGCTAATACGCCCTTATTTTTCTGATCAAATGGCCACACATTTAAAAGATAACTAGTATAGTTCCCGCGCCATGACGCGATTTTTTAAAAATAAAATTTAAAAATAAAATAAAATAATATTATCCAATTCAATAAATTATTAGTTTAATATTTTGAATTCAAATTAAAACTATACAAATAAACTCATAAAAGAAAGATATAATAAACGCAATTAAGATGAACTCCATTGTAGGTTAATATTAGTTTAATATTTTGAAATAAACCCATTTGTTATTTCAAAGATGAAAATCAATTGCAAAAAATAAAAAGGGTAAAAATGAAAAAAATGATTAGTTGAAGGGAAGGAAAGGAAAGAGAGAGAAGAAAAATAAAAGAGTAGGAAAAAGATGATTGGTTGAATCAGCTAAAATTAAGGAGAATGTGACACGTAAGTCTAAGTCTTCTGATTTAAAGTATTATATAGATTAAGAGCAATATGTTAAGCAAGCTAGTGTGAAATTAAAGGTACGTAGGGACCAAACCATTCCAGAATGACTTAATGAAAAGGACTTGCAGGAAGTACCCAAATGTTCTCAGTTCGAACCCCGGATATGGCTTCTTTATTTACAAATTCAAGAAAGGTAGTGGCCATTAGTGAATAACTAGCTTATATAGATCAGGGACCATAAAATAAAAAAACATACCGACTGGCGACTGCGGTTGAACGTACAGTTAAACCTGACCTAGCTAGCTAGTTAATTACTCAACCGAAACCAATTTACTGCGTATATATGAGCAACTCGTGCAGTGTAAACCTGATGAATCAGTCAAGACTTGAATTGAATTAATGGGTGTTTGGCAGCGTATGTTATAGCAGGTGGTGGTTGTGAGTTGTGAGTTAGGGAATCACCATCAATTTTGTAACCCACGGGCCTTTCCGCGTGCTACTTCTCCCTCCACTAATCTATTTTAATTTAATTAAGTTTGTTGTATTTTGTATCACTTATATATTTATATATATATATATATATTATGGAGTATATATTTAAATATAATCGGAGGTTCAAAAGTTATATTTAAGTAGTGCTGCTCATGGGTAAATAATTGAATGTGTAATGTAGCCATTACTACTGACCAACAAGATCCATCCAAATAACGGGCGGTGGCCGGTTTTGCTCCTCTCCGGCGGGTCAAGGGTTGAAACCCCCAACTTGGATCCTAACCCGCTTTGGCTATGGGTCACCATGTTATTTGACCCGTTTAATAAGAGAAAAAGATATGTTATTCTATTAAAATAACATTCAAAATGATGATAAATATATTTTATTAATTTATTTCAATGAATACATTTCTCTCTCATTAAAATAACATTAAAAGGGAGGGGTAAAAATGACTTTTCACCATTTTAAACATAAACCTAACGGGAAAAAAGGTTGTGGGTGGCAATTTAACTACAAAATGTGTTTAAGGGGTGGTTTTCTGCAATTTCAATTTTAAGGGGTGGTTTTCTGCAAAGACCCATATTTAAGGGGTGGTTTTCTGCCATTTTCCCTTCTTTTTTTTCTTCAGATTATTATATATGGGTTAAGATATATAAAGGGTTAGGGTTGTACTGTACCTTAATTATATATATCATAAAATCAATTGACATTAAAATGAGTAGCAATCGACTTATATACAAAGTTTGAATTCCTTATATCATCAACGTGAGATTTATCATTTCTCATCTTTAACAACTATACTCAATATAGACCATCAAATATTCCAGAGAGCAACCTATCAGAACTCATTTCCTTCATAAGAATTAATGCCCAAAATCATGTGAATTTCATTATGTTCAAATATTGTTGAAACGTGGTTGTCTCCTATCGAAAAGAAAATGAGATATCTTGACTAATATTTAAGTTTAGCATATTACTCTTTTCATTATTAATTGGTTTTGAGATGAACTAGTTAGATTTATTTGGTTTTGAATGAGTGCTCGCACAACACCTTCCTCCGACGTATTGTTGGGATCCCACAATAACTGTGGAGAGGATGGTGAAGTTTGTATACAATAGATTAAAAGAGTAGATTACGACCTTATAACTCAAAGCAAAATAAACACAACACACATTTTCTAGAGAAAACAAACGAGTGAAGCCAATAGTGGCATAGGCAATCTCAATTATTTAACAATTATTCGACAAGGCACGAGCCGTAATGATCTCGGCCAGAAAAGATAGTACTTTGATAAGATCGATCATAATTTGTGTGTCTACCTTAATACATGAAAACATCTGTTGATTCTTATGAAAGGGTGCAGTTCACATACTCTATCCACACTATTTTACTTTACCCTAAAACAAAATCTAGCACCTATGGTTTAAAATTGAATATCATCATTCATCAATGTATATATAGCAGCAGTTAGGCTTTTTTATATAGAGGAAGTGGCCCAGGGAACCAAGCTGGCAAAATTTGGAATTACCTCTCCAAAGTCACAAAAAACACATCCGTTTAGAACTCGGCAAAAGCACACAAAATCCACTCTTTAGGGCATGGGTGAGAGGGTGGGTGGGGTATGTGTGTGTATCTATCTATTTATATATGTATAGGACCACCTTTTGGCTCTACTTTGGGGTTCACATGCCCTTTTAAGTCTTCGATTATTCCCACGGGCACCAGATTCCACTCGGGATGACAATGTGGCCGAGATTCTCTCGTGATTAAACCTTCTCGAGATAAATGCTTTCGATACTTAATTAAATTGGTACACCATATCAAATCATAGTTAAATTTCAATAGGTGATCATCAAAGGGAGAAATGCCGACGGATAAGGTGTCAAACATGTATAACATATACATTAGTACTATATAATATCATAACTGTATCAAAGGAAGGAAAAAATAAAGGCAACAATCAAACTCTTCGTTTATAATTGCCTTTGGAGTGGTAAATCATTTCTAGAAAGCAAGCGGCTTTCTTGACCGATGCCAAAAAGAAAGAAAAAAAAAAGAAAAAATTGTGACTAAACAATGATCAGTGATCGAGTGATTAACATCTTGCTCGATGGAATTAAACTCCACTCTTTTTTTTTTCTTATGAAAAAGAATCAACGGAGGTAATTAATCGGCAGCGGCCCAAGTGAGATCGTTCTCAAAGATCCAATGGCACACTTCGATGAGCCCCGGGCCGGGCCCGAGCGCGAGGAACGCCCCATGGGTCGGGCTCCACGCTGACGTGTCCAGGTGACAGATGGCGACCCCACGGTTGATCCTGGCCTTGGTATTCGGATCCAAGATATCCGCTTCGTAGACCCGGACCTTTGGGACCGAGTGGCAGTAATAGAGTAAGTAAGGGTACAGGCTCTGGTGACAGGAGACCGATTGCGTTACATCTCCACCGTTGATTCCTCTGACTTGCCCGATCAGGACGTCGCCCTTCGACCCCACGGTGCTCTCCGTGGTCCTCAGCTCCACCGAATTACCCAGCACCGAAACGGCGAAGTCGATCATGTCCTCCGCCGATCCAACGCAGCGTTTCATCTCCCCGTGGCTCGGCGCCCTCTCGCACTCCTGCAACGCCGCGTTTAGCATGCTCTCCATGCTCGAGTTGTCGAAGGCGTGGAAGATCGCCTTCATCGACGAGATCTCCGACGACGAGAACGGCAGTTTCGAGAGAACCGTCCGAGGCAAAAACGACC
Source organism: Persicaria tinctoria (assembly GCA_037127255.1). Lineage (NCBI taxonomy): Eukaryota > Viridiplantae > Streptophyta > Magnoliopsida > Caryophyllales > Polygonaceae > Persicaria > Persicaria tinctoria. Next base: position 19,961,336 of record JBANSL010000016.1, on the reverse strand, counting down.
TTTCAGGCATTTTATCTTTTATGTCGGGCATCGGCATCACAGTACCTGTCTTCAACTGCTCCTCTCTGAAGAATTTGCCTGGCTCGATCCATTTATTTACGGTTTTGCCACTCCTGGTGGCCAGTTGAGCGGCAATGGCGGTGCTGGTGTTGGTGTATTCCGAGAATGTGGCGCCGTCTTTGGAGTATTCCTTGAAGGTGTTGTTAACGCCGTAGGATTTGAAATCCACGGTTTCGGATTTCGCGCCCTTACCGTAGCCGGAGAATTTGTCGGTGCCTTGATTGAATGATTTGCCGTAGTTGGAGAATTTCACTTTCTCCTTGTTGGAGTTCTTGGCGTACGATTGGAAGGAATCGTCGCCGACATTTGACTGGTCTCTGTAGTTCGAGAAGCTCTCGGCAATGGCGTTTCCGCCGTCGCCGTAGCTCTTGAACGTGTTCTCAGGGACGTTTTGGTTGTCTCCGTAGGAGGTGAAGTTGTCGCTACCGGCGTTGCCTCCCTCGCTGTAGCCTGAGAAGCCGGAGCTAACGACATTGGCATCTTCTCCGTATTTGGCGAAGGAATTGCTCAGGCCGTTGCCGTCCTTGCCGTAACTTGCGAAGATCTGGCTGCCGGCGTTGCTATCGGCCGAGTAGGCGGTAAACGCCTGCTCCCGGCCGTTTCCGTCGGCGGAGTAGGACGTAAACTTCAGATCTGGAACATTCACCTCATCCGCGTAGTGTTTAAACTCGCCGGAGCCTCCGGTGGCGGAATCGCCGTAAGTGTTGAACGTCTGGCTGACTACATTGCCGTCGAGAGCGTATGTAGCGAATCGGTCGCTGTGGCCGGAGGAGTCGCGGCTGTAGCGGCGGAAGGAGTCAACGGGGAGGTTCTCGTTGCCAGAGTAGTTCTTGAAAGAATCAACGCCGCCGGCGCGGTCGGATCCGTAATTAGTGAAGTTCTGGTCGGAGTACATAGCGAAGTGCACATCGGAGGAGTGCTTGGAGAGGTTCGGCGAGGGGTCAGGGAAGCACATGAGATTCGCCTTCTTGCAGAAGGAGTCAAGATGCTGAGACAATGCGTTCTGTTCAGCGAGTACGGAGAAAAAGGCGGCGTCGGCGGCTGAGAGCGGGGAGGCCTTGGAGAGGAGGAACTCCGGGCGGGGGACCTTGTAGATCTTGTTGTTCCAGTAGCGCACCAGGTACGCCCGGGGGGTGAACGGACTCTCGCCGACGGCGGCCTGCATTGAAAAGAAGGAGAAAGAAACAGTTAGATTGAGCGGTTACAAAATTACAACAGCGATTGAATTAGGGATAATTGATGATTAATTACATTGAGATTGAGAGAGAAAAGTAGGGAGAGGAGGAGGAAGATATGCGGTTGCTTTCGCATTTTGTGGTGTGTGACTGAACTGCGTGGGTGTGGATGTGGGGGTGCGTCTTGTTGCTTGTTGGGGAAGATGTGAATTGAGGAGGTTGGGGGGTGATTTCTGAGAGGGGCTTTAATTGCAGGGATTGAACGCGTGAATGGATTTGGTGTGTTTTGGACACAATAGGGTAAAGTGCCATTCAAATAAAACAATCACAAACTACTTTTTCCTTTGTGTGTTTGTTTCAACTTTCAAGCTGTTTTTTTTAAATAAAAAATGGTTATTTGCAAAACAACCAACCTGTTTTCAACCCAATTTCTAAACCCAGGTCAATTTTTTTTGGTGTCAAATACTCCGTACGTCGTCAAGATTCAAGACTCTGGAATAGTGAGCTGCTAAAATGTGAACCTGATTGTAGGATAGAAAAACCGATCTTATTTTCTCTTGCTCTATACTACGTATTTGCCATTAAAAGGAAAAATCAACAATGGGTTGATTTCACTTATTAGATGGCAATGTTGAAAAAATGTTGTGACTTGTTTGTAGATGTTGTGACATTTGTTACTAAATCTGAATAAGCCCTTCCTATTATTGGAGTGAGATGTCTATTATTGGAGTGAGATGTCTTAGGATTCCTAGACCAACTGACCAAAGATGTTTAAGTTTGGCATCTTACCATCTAATCTAATTATAGGAATTCTGAAGACCAATGTCACATACTCTTCATTACAAACAATGCACTATAAGTTGGTGTACCTAGAAAGTATTCCAACCCCATACTTATATCAAAACAAACACAAATTTGTTCGAGGAGAATTGAAAATCAATTGAAACTCAGAAGAGTAGTTCATTCACTTATATACTTGACTTGTGTTGTTCACACTTTCAATGCCGGACACAAATTGGGTGTGCATGATCATAGACATGAAAGAATCTAAAAATATGAAATTAAACATATGGGCATTAGGAATAAATAATTTTGTACACCAAAGTCTAAAACAGATCCTCCTGAACAAACACAGATGGGAGGCAAGTGTGTTCTCATGAGCCATATACTAAATAGATAAAATGGCTGCATTTTTTTGGTGCTCACTGAATTTTATAATGTAGAAAAGGTTTGGATTGATGGTCTTTAAGTAGAGGCCTCCATATGACAATCTGACACTCTCATCTTTCTCAGATTACTAAAGTGTTAATGTGTATCAGACTTACACTATCCAATCTCATCTTCTGCCCACCAGCTGCCAACCCCATCAATCTGTTTCCCTATTTTTTTCTCCAACACCTCCACTTCTCAATGGCTTTGTTGGAACCATGAATCCCATGGCTTATGTTTTTAACCCACCATAGTAAATCAGAAATATGGATGTGGTAAAGCCATAAATGGCGAGCTCGAACATACCTTAAACATGTCGTTATATAAAGAGTTGTTGCCTAATAGTTAAAACCGGTGGTGTACATTTGGTCTGCTAATTGGTTTTATAATAGAACCCCATTAGACTTACGGTTCAGGTGTGTATATAATGGAAGTATTAACTATTAATAGATCAAAATGCCTGAAGTAGCACAATAGGTAACTTCATGTGGTTTGATTTTACAAGAGAAAGTAGTTTGAACAAATCAAGAAACCAAAGTATGAATCCTTTTATTCTTTCCCTTTATGTTTTGGAAGATTTATGGTTGTCTTTATGAAGCTTGAAGAATATAAATCCTGGTATTCAGTGGTTGTCAATTCAAGTGATCACAGGCTTATTAGTTATCGACGTTTTCGTGACATTCGCTAGCTGTATACATGTCCTACAGTATGCTCGTGAGTTAACATAGACCATATATACTTGTTGATACAATACTTTCCATTGATAAGCCCTTTCAGGTTCATTGTCCTCGCTAACCATAACTAAAATCTCGGGGCAACACAAACACAAAAGCGGTACGAAAGAGGGAGGGAGGGGAGATGAGAACAAAAGAAAAGCAAGTCCCCAAGTGCCAGAGATGCTCTCTATAATCTCCTCACAAGCCTCTACTATTTGTTCACAAAGCTTGGATTTTATGTTGGGAGGGTCCATCTGGTGTTGTGTGTGTTGTGTTGTGGTGTCCTACCAAACACCCTCACGTGTTGCAAGATGTTAAAACAAAGGGAGAGAACACTTCAATTCCGAGTCCTTCCTCCCTAGATGGCAAAAAAAGCGTTTCACGAGACGCTTGGAAGCCTTCCCTCGAGACAAATTTACACCTAGCCCGCGCTTTTTGCTCCACTCCCTTGAGTCCCTTCTTCTTGGTTTCTTCCGGCGTCCACCTAATCGCCATATAGCTTCAATGTGATTGATTCACCAATGGCTCAAACTCGAAGCGGAACACTAAGAAACAAGCTATAGTTATTAGTTAGTACACTACTCCATGTAGTTCATAACTTCATATATACCAATGGAACTTTCTAAGGAATTTGTTGTGAGTGTTGTTATCAACACTTATGAGGCGGCATGTGATGGAACAAACTGTTATTCCCTGAGGAACGCAGACGACAAAGCGAAGGCAGAAGAAGACATTTGAAGTAGCTAAGCATTTTGTGAAGATGTAATAATGAATGTAGCTTTCAAAAGGCCCCTTGAATTAGCTGGATTGATGTACCTGTCTTCATTGCTACCACAGAAGGGCGTTCTTCGTCATTGTCGTCCTCCTCCTTGTGTTAGTCAGTTCGTTCCCACAACCATGGGCATTCCTTTTTCGAAGCCACATCTAATAACTTGGAGGAGACTATTTTGAACAAATTAGCTTCGCAGGAATCAAGAAATACATGAAAGTTCATTTTCCTTGCAGTGAATAACCATTGTTGAGGAAAATAAAGTGAATCCCCGAACGCCAATTGATTTTAGGATGAAATTGGTTAGTATGTCAGAAGCAGGATTGGGACATTTACCTATCGGTTTCGCTATATACACCTCAAAAAAGGATTAATTAATTTTTTTTAAATGTTAATGTTAATTAGTCACAACTCACAAGGCTTTTGAGGACGTGCATTTTTTACCTTCAATTTTTTGTGTATATAACAACGCCCTTTACCAATTCATTGTAGAAGCTTGGTTTGTACAGTTGTATATGACTATACAATTCATGCCTGTCCGTAGGTATTCACCAACTTGGACTTGGAAGCGACAGATGAATTGGGCCACGTTTGGACCTAGTGAAAACTCAACAGGCCCAATAAGTCCAAAATCCGTGAGGCAAGATCCACTCTATTTTGTTTGGTGAGCCCAAGTATGGAGAGGCCCTGTTTCTATGGAATGGAATTAGATCTGTCAAAGCACAACCCGACCCGAACATCCGAAAAAATTTTGACCCGAAAACGGGAATTTCGACTCGGAAATTTTTTTCGACCCGAACCCAAAATACCCGGAAATTTTCTGGGTTTCGACCCGGTGACCCGATTGACCCGGTAATTTTGATCCGATTTACCCATTTGACCCGTTGATCCGATTGATTTATAATTATATATGATTAATTTTTTTTATGGAGATTCCAATTTATTACATTTTATAATTACAATCACTTGATCTTTCATTTTCAAATCAACTTTTATATTTATTTGTATTGTGTAATACTCTGTCCGATCGATAGTATTTGATTTTTTATTTTTCAACGGACTTTTTTAAGATGATAAAAATTCTAAAAAATATTAAAATATTAAAACAATTCTATACTTATTACTAATTGCATGAAATTATTTTTAAAAAATTATTTGAAAATTTGATATTTTATATATTATTACATTTTATTAAAAATTACGAGAAATAATAAAAATCAAATATTTTACATCAAATATAGTATATAATTACAAGAACCAGAACTTATGAACAACGTCTTAAACTTTAGAATTTTAACTTTATCGCAAAGTTATCAAAATATGATTTTTTTTTTAATTTAAAAAAGAAAAAATTGACCAACCCGAAATCGACTCGAAATGACCCGAAAAACCCGGTCAAACCCTTATTACCTGGGACCCGAAAATACCTGAAACCCGTATTACCCGGGACCCAAAGTGACCCGACCCGAATGACCCGTTTGACAGGTCTAAATGGAATACGTAAATCCGTTCGGTAAAATATACTTCTGCCTCGTTCGACAAAACACGTCACTTTACTATTCACGCACGCTTTTTTAGGGGATAAGAACTATATAAAATATCTAATTTTTTTTAATAATTTTTGTAACAATTTCGTAGTTATTATTAATATGTACAAATTTTATAAAAAAAATGAATACTTAATATAGTTTTTTATTATTCTAAAGAAGCGTACATGAATAGTAAACAATATGTTTTGCCGAACGGAGGGAGTATTGTTTACCATATTGTAGAATAATAAAAACTAGTTCTTTTCCCAAACCATGTTCGGGTTTGTTTTTCATCATTCAAAGAAATTGACGCATTACGAATGATAACTTATCAAAGTTAAAATCAGTCGAGCAACACTTACGGGCCAAGATGGGATGAGACATGTCCCTGTAATAAAAAAGAGTATACAAATACCAACAAATTAATTCATTTGTCCTTATGATTTGTTGTCTTACTTGCTTGTAGCTTGATTTGTATTTCATAGATGAAGGCGATCAAGCCTCTTCAGGTGGAATCTCAATAGTACACTATTTGTTCGTTGTTCAGTTTGAAAATAGATCAATCGGTTTCTTTTCCCGAACCATGTTCGGATTTTTTTTAATAATATTTTCAGTCGAGTTTGACATCTTAAATAAAATACTCAACACGCCAATTTTTCTTATAAAGTCATTTTTATAACTTATAATAATAATTATTATTATTTGTAATATTGACAATATAAGTTACCTAAAATAATCTAAAAACTGTATAATCTTAAAAAATAAATGGAATAGATTGAAGAAAAAAATAAATATTTATAATGACGGTTGTTGTAATGCATCAAATCGGCATCTTGATCGTTCTCCTTGTCGAGCGATCTTCCTGCATAGATTAGAAGAGGAAGAAGAGGCGGGGCTCGCTCCCCGGAGGAGCCTCCGACGCTCAAGTCAGAGAGTGTGTCGGCTCAAAGAAGCCCCCCGAAACCCTAGTTCAGCACCCATATATATAATGGAAATTAGGGTTGAAATAAATGCTACCTGGTAGAAGACAGTTGTGCCCTCAAGTTCCTTACAGGCTTATTTTAGCCCTATCAATTGCCCCTCGGGTTTCCTCTTCACGATCTAGTGATGAGGAAAGACGAATAACTTGATACTCTTCACTTGTTCTGATCAAAGATCACTAGTGATGCTTGCCCCTTGTCTTCATTGTATCCTACAAGCTTTGACATTCTCAACCGAATAACACAATATAGTGGAGTTGGTGTGTTATTAACTGATCAACTGAAAATTACCGCTCAAAGTGATTAGAAGGGTTTTTTGCCATAAAGGAGAAACAACGTCAGTCGATGACATCATTGTTTAAAGTTTATTAATGATTGACAATTTGACGGTTTTCGTTAGGGTTGAGCATTTTGCTTTAAATGATATTCTTATCGTTTGATTTTGACTTTTGTTGGCCCTTAACGGCGTTATTATGGCTTAGAATTGTCTTTAGGTAGTCTTAAGTGACGATTCTTTGGCCATAAGTGGCGATCATTTGGCCTTGATTGGCGTTCTATTGGCCTGAAATCGGCGAACTTTGGCCTTAAGTGGTGATCCTTTGGCTTGAAATCGGCGAACTTTGGCCTTAAGTGGCGAACCCTTGGCCTGAAATCGACGTACTTTGTCCTTAAGTGGCGAAACTTTGGCCTGAAATCGACGTACTTTGGCCTTAAGTGGCGATTCTTTGGCCTTGACTGACGTTCTATTGGCCTTGAGTGGTGATCTATTGGCCTTGAATGGCGATTTATTGGCCATGAGTGGCGATTCGTTGGCCATGAGTGGCGATCCATTGGCCTTGATTGGCGATCTATTGGCCTTGATTGGCGATCCATTGGCCTTGAGTGACGATTTATTGGCCATGAGTGACGATTCGTTGGCCATGAGTGGCGATTCGTTGGCCTTGATTGGTGATCCATTGGCCTTGAGTGACGATTTATTTATTGTTTTTTATGACTTTGAAATAATGGTGCTCTATATATATATATATAGATGCGCATATAAGCATTTCAAGAAATGATATGTCACCGATGCAATTAACCATGCAATATGATTAACTAAATAGTAAACTTTTCATTAAAAATAGGACATAGAGGACTTAGCTTTTGGGTCTCACATGCTGGGCCGGTCGGGCACGATGTGTTGCACTTCCAAGTAAGATATCTTGCCTTAAGAAAGTTGGCATTTTTCTGCAATTATCTTAAATGCGTAGGCTGAGCTGCAATTTTCATAAACTTTGGGCTGATTTTGTAATTACTCCCAATTTGCAAAGTAACGTAATTGGATTAATTGCTTTGTAATTAATCCCAACTAGTACGATTCCCGCACAATGTCGCGTTTTCTTAAAATTAAAATATTACATATAAAAATATTAATAAATATTAAGATAAAAATCATAACAAAAAAACTTTATAACAAATGTATCTTATAATTATCTCGGATTTTTTTTTAAATCTCATGTAAAGTATAATACATAAATATAAATATTTTAAATTACTCAATAATAATAATATCAATATCATTATAACATTGTTTAAATGTGATATGTCATAATCAATAGTTATATTTAATGTTTGAATTAAGCCCGATAGTTAGTAAATAAATTTGATTCAACCTAATAGTTATATTAGATTGAATTCAATGTTTTCAATTAAGCCCAATAGTTAGTAAAATTAAAGAAAAAAAAAGAATTAAAGGAAAAGGAAAAAAAAAAAGAAGAATTAAAGAAAATAAAATAAAAATGGCAAAAAAAAAATGATTAGTTAAGACTCCTAAAATGCCTCTAAGATTGACACATCATCATAAACTCTTCTAAATTAAGAGTTTATATAGATAGTTAGTAAAATTAAAGAAAAAAAAAGAATTAAAGGAAAAGGAAGAAAAAAGGAGAATTAAAGAAAATAAAATAAAAATGGCAAAAAAAAAATGATTAGTTAAGACTCCTAAAATGCCTCTAAGATTGACACATCATCATAAACTCTTCTAAATTAAGAGTTTATATAGATTTGCAATGTAACGCTTCTTCGTAGGGTTGGCAGTGAGCTGCGGCGGCGCACGAAGTTGCTTCCTCGCCATCGTCCCGACTCTCTAACCTTGATCTTCGACGACGGCGAAGGATCCGGATTGGGGTGCCCCCGGCTTGCCCATCGATGTCGGCGTGTTCTCGTGGCTCGGTGAAAGAGAAGCTTGGTAGCGGCGGCTATGGTGGCGATGGAGGCTCGGACGCGGGCTAGCCCGCGGTTGGTTATGCGGTTCGCTTGAGCAATAGCCTTGGCCAGCAAAAATGACAACGAAGGCCGACGACCGGTAGCACTTTCGATGCTTAGTGAAACGAGATGCTCGACGACTCGATCATCATTGCCAGAGAAGTCCTCGTGCCGGTTATCCTGGATGCGTCGGGGTCGGATCCGAGGATGGATCGAGTGGAAGACGCACTCCCCTCCTGTTCTACGAAGGGTTTGAGGACAGATCTGACAATGGCAATCAGCCTGATCGAGAAGAATCGGGATCCGCCTCGCGGTAGGCGGCGGTGGCTGCGACGCCGGCGCTTGGGCGAGAGCGACGCCAATGATGAGACAGAGGCGGGAGTTGTGGAAGATCGACGACTCTTCAATGTCGGAATCGCCGTTTAGGAGGTCACCAGATTTCCTGCATTCTCTACCCTTTCTTCTCTTTCAGCTTCGATTGGGAGATCTCTTGTGAACCGGCACTGATGAGCCGCGCCTCCCCTAGGGTTTGTAGTTGAAGGCTGAGCGCCCCCCGGTTCACCATCAACGGTTGATCTTTTGTTGCTTTGCAGATTGGGAGATCCGATCACATGGCTTTTTGATCGATTTCCCACAGACGGCGCCAAATGTAATGCATCAAATCGGCATCTTGATCGTTCTCCTTGTCGAGCGATCTTCCTGCATAGATTAGAAGAGGAAGAAGAGGTGGGGCTCGCTCCCCGGAGGAGCCTCCGACGCTCAAGTCAGAGAATGTGTCGGCTCAAAGAAACCCCCCGAAACCCTAGTTCAGCACCCATATATATAATGGAAATTAGGGTTGAAATAAATGTTACCTGGTAGAAGACAGTTGTGCCCTCAAGTTCCTTACGAGCTTATTTTAGCCCTATCAGTTGCAATGATGATGTGGTGAAAACAAATGAATCGGGAGTATTTTAGTGTTTCACACGGAGATACAAAGGGGAGCGGATGTTGTGGCGACCTTCGGACGATGACATGTGAAACGAAGGCTTCTAGTGCTGTCACTTAGAATATGTATGGTTAAGCTAGTTTTTCTATATAAAAAAATGAATAAAATTAATTAATAATGATGAAGAAAATGAATAATTTAAGCTAATTCCAAACCTAATTACCAAAACTAAATTAATAATCTTTCACACTTCAACCTCACCCACCTTGAAACCCTCGAGATACTCGAGTTCACATAGTTTTTTTTAAAAGGAAATTATGGATCTAATGGAACTTGTTAGATACACTGCAAATCTACCTCTTAAACGCATGTTTAAAGGAATGTGGTAGATTTTTTTAATTGATTATACTTTTAATCATCTTTAGCAAGGAGAATTAGTGCACGTCTGATGACGCCCAAAAGATAACGGAATTAAAGAAACAATTAAAGAGAGCTCAAAAGGTCAGTGAAAATAGACTTCAAAGAACAAACATGAATAACCTATGATCCGCGGACGAAGAACGCATGCACAAATGGGACAGGTGGCGCACAAAGGGACAGGTGGCGCTCATGCCCCCCATCCAAGTGCATCTCCTTCCCTAGACACGTGGCGATGCGACATCGACAAATGGCCAAAAGGGGGGAACATCTCCCCGGTTTGATAGACGAAGAAATGTACTATAAAAGGCAGAAAGGAAGCTAAAGAAAAGAGACTTTTTTGGAAAACAAGGGAGGGGACGCTAGTTTCAGAGGGGGTTGCGAGGGAAATAGCCACGCCGAGTATTCCCACCTTGACTCATCTCCTGACCACATGTCCGCGGACGCCTTAAGAGATAAGAACAACATAATTAACCGGGACAGGTAGTCGGACGTCAGTCTAAGGGGCCAGAGAGCACATGGATCTATTTCGCCCTCAACTTCTATTGTATTAGACGAGCGTATCTCCTTTACCATTGGGTCATTTGATGAACCCGGACAAGTAAAGATGCGAGTCTTCTCGAAAGACTCGGCGGCTCCGGTCGTGGGACCCCCATAATCTGTGGGGATCCTAGGTAATGGGTAAGATCGTCCTAATTTCCTTTAGGGTAAGCGGCTCAGGTAAAGGTCTTTTTCCCCCTGTTTTGTCGCCCCGAGCGGGTGGTTAACCAGGGGGAAATGGCTTTAGGTAAGTCCGCATTACCCAATTTCCATAAAAGGAAATCCAAAGCATACCCCCCCATGGGGACGTGGGGGGCCACATACTTTTTCTTGTACGGTTTCGTCACTGGCGCCGTCTGTGGGAAACACTCTCACCCTGAGGGGTTCCCGATTTTAAGTATCATGATATGATTTAAGACATTGTAGTTAATTAATACCTTTTGTATGTGCAGGTGAAAAATGAGTGAAAGCATGGGAGGGGCCTCTCACGGGACGATGAGTCATGACCACGTAGGACACCAGGAGTCCGAGTTGCATGTAAACTCTCCGGGTCAGAACAGCGCGCCGGAGGTTCCGGTTTTCTCGCCGTACGTCCCCCCACAAACGGCTCAAGGCTATTACATGCAAGAGGAACATTACATCCCCCCTCCGAACCCTGGACAAGGTTTCTTCTACGGGTATGACGGATACCATCCCTTCCAGCAGGGGAACCCGTATAACGTTTTTCCCCGAAATATATATGGGAGTACTTATCAAGATCATCATCAGCCCAGATTCTCTGATGATTTTGGTACACACCGTCGGAGCGAAGACAGACGTGCACCCAAGCATCACAGGGGCGAGCATTCATCTGATATATCCACGTCCACCCGGACAGGTTCACCCCGTGAGAACGAGAGGAAGGTGGATTTTGTTCCTTCAGTGTTCACCCCCGAGGTCTGCCTGGCACCAGTACCCAAGCGATGGAGAGACGCTAATCTGATGAAATATGATGGCACTACTGACCCTGATGATCACATGTGCCATTTCACGACCGCAATGGGGATCAATGAGTATAATGATGCAATGTTGTGCCGAACGTTCCCATCAACTCTGACCGGCATCGCCCTAACTTGGTTCACCAACCTACCGCAGAACTCGATCGCTAGTTTCATCCAGCTTTCCCAGGTCTTCAAGTCCCATTTTGGAAGCTCGCTGACGGAAGAAAAGTCGTTGATTTACCTCGCCAAAAATAATCCCCAAACAAACAAACTAGTATAATATGCAAGTAAGGGGTCGAACCCTAGAGAATCAAGTATTTCTAAATATTGTGTATTTATCAATATAAAAAGAAAGGATTTTTATGAATGAAAATAAAAGAAAATAATATTGACAAAAGCAAATAAAGGACAGAAGAAAAGCGTTTCCACCTACAAGTTCTCGACTTTGGTTGGTTTTATTGGTCATCGAATCCTTTTCAAGTTATTATCGTTTCCTACGAATTCCTCCCGTCTTGGTTTAAATAGATTAAAAGTCCTACGAGTCCAATTAATCCCTTACACCTCAATGCAACCTTAACACGGTCAAGATTTAACAAAGAGATAGCAAATAGTCCCAAGATCTTGAGCATATAAATAACACCAATTAAACACGGTAAATCAATGTTTAAGATATATGTCAACTCCCTACATAATCCTGCTTCAAACACGGAATCCACAATCTTATGCGTGCTACTACGGAAATAACACAAATACGAAAGTATTAAATCCTAGCATGAAATCAATATTATCAAGGTAGCTAATCAAGATAACATCAATAACACAATCAATATCACACAAAGAAGTTGAAAGAATTATAGAGGAAAAATAACTTGAATTAGAAACTCACAAACCACCAACCAAGTCTTGAAAGTGTAGACGCACTCCATAAACATAAACCAAAACAATTAGAATAAAGTCTCCGTATACACACGGCTTATTGTCTCTCCCTTCTTGTCGTATGAATGTATGCATAAATATAATGTATAAACTTTCCTACTTAACTAGTGCTATCTAATCTTAAAAAGGAAACAAAAACTTTTATCCTATTATATGATATATAACTAATTCTATCTACCTAATCTAAATCTAATTTATACAATATATAATATATCTATCTTAATGTGGTACGACAACCACTTCATGAGACATCATGGACCTCTTTCCATATACAACTAGATTGACTTAGTTGATGTGGTCTTAGCCCAACTGTAAATTGCGCAATCTGCAACTCTCTCCGCTTCGCATGATTTGTCCAATGCAATTCATTCCAAATTCGCTCTAAAATACCTGAAATAAATAACACACGGGTGTAGACTCCGAAAAGCAAATAATACAAAATAAGTAAAAATGCTCTAAATTAATATGCAAATATATTCTTAAAACATGACTAAAATAGACACTATCAAACCACCCCATGGTTAGACTTTTGCTCGTCCCCGAGCAATCTAATCACAAAAAAAAGACGGACTAATAAGAAAGACAAAAGACTCAAAGAGATTTCTATGAATGATCACTCATCAGTATGGTTGTCATGGCTTTAGGAGTATTTATTATGTTAAGCTCAATATAGTTATGACACTATGAGACCCACATCAAACCTTTCATACTCATTGCTTTAAACTCCGATTAGGTTCATGTGATGCTTGCATTCAGAATGTATTGAGCAATCAAAATCATTAAGCATACTTAAAAATTGTCATAAACACTCATAGATTACCAGACCTTTTCTCTTTCGGATTGTCAATAAATCACTTTTTTTTTCTTTTTTTTCCAAGCATCTTCTAATTACTTTTTCTTCCTCTTTGTGTGAATTTTATTCTCCACAAACAGGATCGGTTACTAACCGTATTTTTTTTTCTTCTTATGATTTTCAATTCTCGAGTGAATTTTATCCTCCTCGAGCGTACCATTATGTAAGTCTTTGCTTGGTTTATTGATGATTCTTTTCACTCGAGTGAATTTTATCCTCCTCGAGCGGTGTAAGTGAATTTTATCCTCCTTACACTCATCAACCCAACACATATCAAATCACGTCAAAAATCATATCAAACAAATAACCGAATTTACTAGTGCTTTTCATCAGGGGTTTAGACATATACAATAGAAATCATATAAATTTTTCAAAGATTGCTCTAAACTGAACATCCAACCAATAATCAAGTTTCAACTAAAGCTCATAATCCAGATTATCTATAGGAATCTCACAAGTGTCTTTATTCAATTAAAATTCAAGTTTATTAACTCTTAAGCCATGAAAAACCATAGATCATCATCGAGATCATATCAACCATAGAAACATCTCTCTATCACAACTAAAAGAAAAACTTAACAAATAAAAAAAATACTCAACAACTTACTACGACCATGGGATAATTATCAAATTCCTATAATGCAATGCATAAAAAACGGAGCTACACATGAATTCCCCCACCCCATGCTTAAAATGTTACTTTGTCCTCAAAGTAAAGAAAAAGAAAGAAAGAAAGAGGTAGAGGAAACTCACCAAACAAATCAGGCATTCCCGAACAAGCTTTGAGATCAAGTGGAGGTAGGAGTGCAGCCTCTAAAGTCTGAACAACCCTTAAAATTCAGCAATTGGGTGTTTCAGCAGAAACTTTCAGAATCAGCTTGGATGTAATCGACATTTATGAACCTTCTTGGAGTTGGATAAATATAGGCATGTCCTCCTCTTTGCAAAATATCTGGCCAAGACACAAAACAAAAAAAAAGAATGCACCACACACAAAAACATTCCAACAAACAAGAAAAATATATCATCCAATAAAGAAGAACAACAAATACCAGTCAAACACAAATCAGCCATTGCAAGTCATACTCAATCACTCATGTCAAACTAAAAATATGGAGTTCAAGTGATTTCAGGGAGCATGAGAAAAGAAGATAACAAGAATGAATCGTATGATTACTTAACCCAAAATACCGCAGAAACCTACTAATCTAGAAGAGACTTGCAAAAATACTTAGCTGAATTTAGACATGAGAAGAATAACCCGATCAGCTACAGGGAGTGCATTATCACTCCAAAGTATTCAAACATCAAGCTCAAGATGTAAGCAGGCAAATCTCCAAACTAGTTGCAAATTTTTGCTTAACAACATATGAAGACAATTCCAAAAGCAAATATCAGCACAGAAGAGTAAAACTTAATGAATTCACTATCCAGTCACAAGTTTAATACCCATTCTCAGCAGCAAATCAACCCATGAAAACAGCAACGCATAGCAACAACATGAGCTAAAGCATGGACCTAATAAAAAGGAGTAATGCTCAAGGTTTCCTACAGATTAAAATAAAGTAAACACCATCGACAGGAACAGGATTTGTGACATCAAAGACAAGACCAACAACCACAAATATGAGTCAATAACAACAGTAAGTGGGTGGTTTCGAGACTTGTCAAATTCAGCTCAAGAAACTATTACCATAGAAATGCTTAGGCAAGCATCTCAACATATGCCAGCCATATAACTGTCTAAGAACAATGCAATTGCCTAAATAATTAACAACACTGCAGATCGAGATAGGGATTAGCCTGTGCTTACCCGATTGAAATCGAAGCTAACGACTCTAATTCGGGGATTGAATAGGCCATGTTATGAGAGGCAGCCCCGTACGAGCAGTCTCCATCCATCGGTCCTGTCCCCTTACTACTTCCTTGATGGCTCCGGTGGAGTGGTGGCGAGGAATTCCTGTGGCTCTAGGAAATCGCCGGTGGTTAGGTGGCGAGGGTGCCGACGACTAACAGTAGACAGGTCCGGCGAGAGAAGGGCGGCGGAGAGGTGAGGAGGAAGGGCTGCTGCTGGCAAATGGCGGTTGCTGGCGATCGGAAGGAGATGGCGCGGCGAGGCGATACAGCGGTGGGAGGCTGGTGTTCCGGCGATTGCTGGGCTTCAGGACGGAATGCGGGAGGAGGCATTATCGCGAGGAGGCAAGGCGGCCCTTGGATTAGGTTTCCGTCGGGACAAGTCGGGACAAGGGCGAAGGGAACGGGCGGTCTCAGATGGCTGGAGAGTGGTTCGATTGCACGCGGCCGGAGATGGTAGGAAAGGCGGTGAAGCGGCGGTGGTGTGAGATGGCCGGTGAGGGTTTGAGAACGGAAAGGAAGAGGGAGACGGGAAGAGAGTTGTTTTTTTTTTTAACGAAAATAAAATAATAAATATATAAATGAATGCTAACTAAAAATAAAAAGAAAAAAAACGTACTTTAGTTGCCTCACAATCTCTCTAAGATCGATTCAGACATTGTTACAGCCCTCAATAACTTGTCAAACTCTTGTGCACACATATTAAGCAAGCATATATAATATAGTGATAATTTGAAACTAAATATTATTGCAAATAATAATCGTTTCAACTTATCAAACAAACGAGCAGGACTCTTTGTAGAGGGTGTATAATACCACCAATTCAGTTCTATTGGTGACTTTTCAAAATAGCAATTAAAAGGATCAATATAATCATCATTACCTTCCAAATTGCAAGAATTTACCTTTATTACCTCTCGAGCCTCAGGAGGTGGCTCTAGACATGGTTCATCAACGGGTGAGCTCGGAATAAAAGCATCAGATGGAGTAGGAGACAAAACACATGAAATCTCATGCGTCGACTCATGAGATTCAATGTCAGGAAGCATGAGACCCTCTTCTCCATCGTCGATTGAATCATTGGTGCTTGTGTCTTGGCTTCCCTCGTATATCTCGCCCGACATCGATCTGAAAGGTAAGGGTATGGATGTCAGCTTGTAGTCTTCTTCCACCTTCGCCATGGCACCCACGCAAAGGAAAAGATCCCACAATTCCGGCCAATCTAAACTGCAAAAGCCTTCTTTTTTCAAAGATTTGGCGAATTCTCGTATTTCGGGAAGCATGCCATCTAAAACACAAACTATTTGTTCAATCAAACCATCTTGGATACCCTGTGAAGCACGATCATCAACTAAATCTTGCACTCTTGCGAGGTAATGGTGAAAGTATTCTCCCTTGTATTGCCACAACTCCAACTCCATTGGAAACAATTAGTAACGAGGTATCGCGAACCGTAAGATAGGTCCACGATGAGGTTAGATATATATATACAAAAATCAATAAACACACAAAACAAAGAAACAAACTTGATTCCCCGACAACGACGCCAATTTGACGGAAGAAAAGTCGTTGATTTACCTCGCCAAAAATAATTCCCAAACAAACAAACTAGTATAGTATGCAAGTAAGGGGTCGAACCCTAGAGAATCAAGTATTTCTAAATATTGTGTATTTATCAATATAAAAAGAAAGGATTTTTATGAATGAAAATAAAAGAAAATAATATTGACAAAAGCAAATAAAGGATAGAAGAAAAGCGTTTCCACCTACAAGTTCTCGACTTTGGTTGGTTTTATTGGTCATCGTATCCTTTTCAAGTTATTATCGTTTCCTACGAATTCCTCCCGTCTTGGTTTAAATAGATTAAAATTCCAACGAGTCCAATTAATCCCTTACACCTCAATGCAACCTTAACACGGTCAAGATTTAACAAAGAGATAGCAAATAGTCCCAAGATCTTGAGCATATAAATAACACCAATTAAACACGGTAAATCAATGTTTAAGATATATGTCAACTCCCTACATAATCCTGCTTCAAACACGGAATCCACAATCTTATGCGTGCTACTACGGAAATAACACAAATACGAAAGTATTAAATCCTAGCATGAAATCAATATTATCAAGGTAGCTAATCAAGATAACATCAATAACACAATCAATATCACACAAAGAAGTTGAAAGAATTATAGAGGAAAAATAACTTGAATTAGAAACTCACAAACCACCAACCAAGTCTTGAAAGTGTAGACGCACTCCATAAACATAAACCAAAACAATTAGAATAAAGTCTCCGTATACACACGGCTTATTGTCTCTCCCTTCTTGTCGTATGAATGTATGCATAAATATAATGTATAAACTTTCCTACTTAACTAGTTCTATCTAATCTTAAAAAAGGAAACAAAAACTTTTATCCTATTATATGATATATAACTAATTCTATCTACCTAATCTAAATCTAATTTATACAATATATAATATATCTATCTTAATGTGGTACGACAGCCACTTCATGAGACATCATGGACCTCTTTCCATATACAACTAGATTGACTTAGTTGATGTGGTCTTAGCCCAACTGTAAATTGCGCAATCTGCAACTCTCTCCGGCTTCGTATGATTTGTCCAATGCAATTCATTCCAAATTCGCTCTAAAATACCTGAAATAAATAACACACGGGTGTAGACTCCGAAAAGCAAATAATACAAAATAAGATATAAAATAAGTAAAAGTGCTCTAAATTAATATGCAAATATATTCTTAAAACATGACTAAAATAGACACTATCACTTGCGGTCTAGGAAAAAGACCATGTTGGACCTCAACTCGATCAGGCAAGGACAGAACGAGACTCTGGGGCAATTCTTCGCCCGTTTTACCTCTGTGGTAGTTCAAATTCCCAACTTTAATCACGAGTCCGCGGTTATAATCCTGATGGGGAACATAGCGGAAGGCGGTTTCAAAACTCGACTTTTCAGAAAAAAAGTCAAAAGACTATGACACGTTAAGGAACTTGGTGTCGGCCCAGATTGAGGCAGAGGAAGCCGCGGCCTCTAGCTCAAGAGCTAATGAGGGCCCACGAGGTTTCCTGGGGAAGATAGCGGGAAAGTTTCGGAAGGACAAAGGAGCGGCGAAACCGAGGAATTACTCCGCGGGCGAAATACACGCGTCCCGACAGGACGAGGTCCACTTCAACCGTGAGAGAGAGAATCCAAACGCTAGATATCAAGGCTATGACCAAGAAGTACGCCATAAGAGGGAGCCAGTCTCCCCGGCAAGGAAGAATGAACATCGCGACAACCCCCAACGTCACCAGCAGGCTCAGAATCGCAACGATAGGGGGCACACGGATGATAGAGGGAGTCACCGCCGGGCTTCGCGATTCGAAAACCCTCGGGGGAGGGATGAGCAACAACGTTACCCCCCAATGAACAGGGGCAGGGGGAGGGGACGTTGGTGGAGGGGTGGTCGAAGAGGGCAGGGTCAGCCTGCACAAGTATCGGTCAATCAGGCTCCACGCCGCGAAGATCGCCCAGAAGGATCGCGGGTCAACCGAATCCCGGAGCCAGAAGGTTTCATTGACACTCTAGCGGAAGGACCATCGATCTCAGGAATCAGTCGGCAAGAGAGAAAGAATTATGAGAGGGAGGCAAGGCAACCTCCATCAACTGCAAGCCAAAAGATCGCCTTACAACCACATCTCCCCGGTTTGATAGACGAAGAAATGTACTATAAAAGGCAGAAAGGGAGCTAAAGAAAAGAGACTTTTTTGGAAAACAAGGGAGGGGACGCTAGTTCCAGAGGGGGTTGAGAGGGAAATAGCCACGTCGAGGTTCCCACCTTGACTCATCTCCTGACCACATGTCCGCGGACGCCTTAAGAGAGAAGAACAACATAATTAAATTAACCGGGACATGTAGTCGGACGTCAGTCTAAGGGGCCAGAGAGCACATGGATCTATTTCGCCCTCAACTTCTATTGTATTAGACGAGCGTATCTCCTTTACCATTGGGTCATTTAATGAACCCGGACAAGTAAAGATGCGAGTCTTCTCGAAAGACTTGGCGGCTCCGGTCGTGGGACCCCCATAATCTGTGAGGATCCCAAGTAATGGGTAAGACCGTCCTAATTTCCTTTAGGGTAAGCGGCTCAGGTAAAGGTCTTTTTCCCCCTGTTTTGTCGCCCCGAGCGGGTGGTTAACCAGGGGAAATGGCTTCAGGTAAGTCCTTATTACCCAATTTCCATAAAAGGAAATCCAAAGCATACCCCCCATGGGAACGTGGGGGGCCACATACTTTTTCTTGTACGGTTTCGTCACTCGAAACTGACGTAGCACCACGTTACTTTGGACGTGGTGATTTATGGTGTATTTAGTTTCCGTGTGATCTAATTTAACACATAATTTATGACATTCAATATATTTTATACAATAACTATATTAATGAACTCCAAACTAAATAAAATAACACTGGGAAAATAGGTATTATATCCACGTATATTACTTATAATGCCAAAGAGTTGCAAGAGAAAGGATTTCCATGGCCAACTAAAAGCCTATTTGCCCATTAATACCCAAGCCGTTCTCATGAACTTTTCGAGAGGTTGAGACAAAATTGCTAGAATTATGTGCATCATTTCCATCAAGATCAGAAGGCTTCGTAATAGAGACAACCAATGAATCAGGAGCACTCAGTATCATGTGATCAGCATAATTTGTAATTGACTCCTGCAAAGATGGAATGTAGCTGCTTAATGACCATCTCCATATAAAAAAAGTAGTATCACCAGGAATACAAGGGTCTGGGTCTCCACAACAGTCAAATAATGAACCGGTCGATGACTCGAAGTTGATGGGGGTATGTGAGTGGAAATGAGCCTAAAGATGAACACAATAGAGATCAAATCGATCACTGAAAAATTAGCAAACACCATACTCGAACCTCCAAACAATTTTCTCTCTTCACCAAAGTTCCACATAATTTACCTTTAAAAAAATATTATTATTATTATCGGTGGAATTCACCTACAATATCATATTCAACTCAAATTCATCATCCCAGGATTCTCCTTTGTCAAGTCGACTGAAAATCAATGTCAAAAAGTGTTGTAGTAGATCACCTGAAAAATAAACATTTGCGTTCATAAAGCAAATCAACTAAACTGCTAAAGTTTGAACACTATTAAGCTATAAGCCTATAAGTTACCTGCGCCTACCAAATATATAGAACGCAATACTTCTAGCTCATCCATCAATCTCCAATCATTCAGTAACTTTGACAACATACATCCTCCAATGTAATCCACCTATGTATTAAATATGCGGTAGTAAATGAGAATCCTTTCAAGATGAGGTAGTAAAATAAAGAAACTGGAATCTATTGGTGAAAACAAACAACCTGCTTCTTATCATACGGGGTATATGATAAAACATTCTTGTAGAATAACCAAAGGAAGTGGAGTTGATCTTGGTTCGGCGACTTGAATCCACCATAGAAACCTGGATGAAAGGGAGCTGTTTCTCTGGAATGGAAGAACGTCTGACATACAAAGATTGTCCTGCCCAAGAGTCATATGATTTTTGCAAGATATAAGCTTCAAATACGCAAATTTTAGTCCAAGTTAAAGCACTCATTATTGTACCTCAAATGCAAGGATAATGGTTGGGAATTGAAATAATGTTTCTAAAACATTCACATCATCCTGAGCACACGGGAGTATCCACTAGGCGTGGCCATGGGTCGGACCCGGCTGGTCGACGGGTTCGACCCGTCGGGTCAAGGGTCGGGGAAGGGCGACCCGAACCCTAACCCGGGAATTCCACGGGTTGGCGGGTTTGGGTCGACCCGTTGACCCGGCGGATTCCCGAATTAAAAAAAAAATTATTTTTTTATAATATTTTCAACTAATAAAAATTAAAAAAAATGATATGTAAAGACTTTTCTACATATGTCTTTTTTTTGTGCATTCTACATATGTCTTCTTATATCCATTTCATTTTAATATATGTAAAGACTTTTCTACATATGTCTTTTTTTTTTGTGCATTCTACATATGTCTTCTTATATCCATTCCATTTCATTTTTTTGTGCATTCTACATGTCTTCTTATATCCATTTCATTTTAATATGAAGTGGAAAAAAACATGAGAAATTTTATATTTTTATAAAACTTCCTTCATCCACTACAATATAAATGTAGGGATATAAAACTTCTCATACTTTACTTCATTTCAATATAAGAAATAAAGCTTAAAGTGAAGAGTGAGAGTTAAGGGAGGATGGGATACACATATATATACATCCATTCCTTCTCATTCTAACTCTCAACTTTCAATGTGGGACAAGAGCCTTGTCCTACATTGAAAGTTGAGAAAATAGGGGAAGTCTTCCAAATCTATAAAAAGAGAAGGGTGATAGTGCTTTTGACCCACATTGCACGTTGGAAACTAGTTTATATTTATATATTATGAATTATTATAAGAATAATATACATAATAATTATTATAAACATAAAAAAAAATTCAAAAAAAAAAAAATTGGGATGGTGGGTTGACCCGTCGGGTCATCGGGTTCAAAACCTCTGACCCTAACCCTAACCCACAACCCGCCCCCACCCGTTGACCCGGACCCGCCGGGTCAATGACCTGTCGGGTCATTGACCCGTACGACCCGTCGGGTCACGGGTCGACTCGTAACCCGTGGCCACCCCTAATATCCACTATCCAGATTCAGTAAAATGAAAACCATATGTGTTGTTGGTTCCGGCTGTGGGAGCATCTATTTTTGATTTCATGCTAAACACGGCATCCCATAGCTCCTCATCATTCAAGGGAGGATGACAAACATATTTGGACAAGTTCAAAGAGCTCCAAGTATGCTTGTTCTCGTTCAAAAACATCTTGGACACAGTAAGAACGGGATTCTGTGGACAAAACGACTTCACAGTTTACCTTTCCTCAATCAAACCCTAAGAAGTAGTTGCATCCTCCAAATGAGTTAACCTATTTTCATCTCTAGAACCAACTTTTTTATCCCTTAATGCTTCACCTAAAAGTTCAATCCCTATCTCTTCTGTACTTGCAATAGAAGAACTGTCCCTATCACGTGAAGCACTTTGTCTTACCAAGGCTTGAGGTGAAGCCACAATCATAGGATGGAGGTGATCAAGCCGAAGGTAGTTATAAACATGGTCACCAGGAGCTATAAGACCTGATAACGATATACGAAAAACCTTTGATAATGTTAATCCTGTTGACCTATGCTTTCGTTGCATTTCACCTAAATCAGTAGCATTATCAACAATTGCAGATGAATCAAGCTTGTAACAACCATCTCTACCAAAAGGCATTTGATCTGAGTTTGCAGGAGCCTGCCTAATCAGCTGCAATGAGTTTCCAGCTGAAACAATTGAACAGGTTATGTCTCTAAAAAATATTGGACATGCCTCTAAGTCTGTTATACTCCTATCGTGAGGTACACTTGTTTCCTTCTGATATGAAAAGGATCTCAAAAGATAACTCTTCTCCCAAAATGCAGCATCGCTAATTTAAATTGTCTTATTCTCATAAAAGAACATCTGCAGGAAGATGGAAATATACAACTTGTTACCAAAATGCACACAAGGGCTACATGCACACATCACTGTGCATGTGCATTTATGAACCTGAGAATTGATTATTTTGTTCATATATGCACAACAAAGTAGTATCATCAGCAATACAACAGCTTGGGTCTCCACAACAGTGAAATAATGAAATGGTCAAACACTCAAAGTGCATAGGGTACGTGGGTGGAAATGAGCCTAAAGATGAACACAACAGAGATTAAATAGATAACCCAAAAAAATAGCAAACACCATACTTGAACCTCCAAACAATTTTCTTTCTCTTCACCAAAGCTCCACATAATTTACCTTTGAAAAAAAAATATTATTATCACTGGAATTCACCTGCAATATCATATTCAACTCAAACCCATCATCCCAGGATTTGGATAAATCAATTTTACAACTTGAATGAAATACAGGGGGAATGGGTTTAACATCAACGCTTGCTTTTTCCAGACCCTTTTCTTTCTCTCTAGGATTCCAGGAATTGGTTATTGATGACAGATCGAGGATCTCACAAACACAAGTTACAGGGATGAGGAGCATGTCTCTTTGAATCTAGGTCTATGAAATTAGGGAATTTAGGATTGGGTTTTATTTTATCCGAAAATTTAAGATGAATTCATTGACATTGCTCACCTGAAACGGGATCGTGAGAGAGGAAGAGAACGTGGGTGGTTAAAGCCTTCAATAGTTGCCCTAATTTATTGTGAAATTGTTGATTTTGCCCTCTTCATCTCCTTCCGCCTCTTCCTCTCGACAATCTCTTGTCGCGGTACCTCACACAACTTGTTAGGGTAGGCAATGGTCGCAATCTTGAGCAAAAGCTTCAAATCTAGGAAATTGAACACGAAAACCTTTTGGAGGAGAGCAACGACAATCCGATCATGGAAGAGACGAACGGATATGACGTTGGACCAGAAGGAGAGGTCACCCTCGCTACAATCCTCTACCACACTTGGGCTACGCCAACTTCCAGTCCTACATCACCCTCGCACCGCGCCGCCTCCCAGATCCTCGATCCGCAACCACCCTTGCGCAACGCCTCCGCCCCAAGTGCCTGATCGCCACCACCGAACCAAACGGGATCTCCCACCCACAATAGAAGATAATTGTGAGGAACAAATATAGAAGGTGGGAAAAATAAGCAGTTGAAGAAGAGACGAAATACCATTACAGTTGTGACTCGCGAGGAGAGTAGAATTTCAGATGCGAGGAGAAGATGAGAGATGGAACGGGATTTGAGCAGTTGAAAGAACGTGGGTGAAGAAAGTAACTTCTTAGGCTGCTCAAAGGGTTGACACGTGGCTCAATTTTTTGTGAATACATTGCTTCTAAAATTATAAGTATAAGGGGTTGATTATATAAAATAATACTTTTTAATTAATTTTTTAATATATACTAGTAGTTTCATACTTATTAAAAGTGATATTTTATATAATTTTTATTATTTAAAAAAAATGCATAAAAAAAACGTATTTTATCGAACAGAAAATTATTTAACATGGAGTAAATCTATACAAAATTATTTGGAGACCCTTAACGAAATTGGTGACAACGTACGTTTCTGGGATAGATTGGGATGCTTTATGAGGGGTGGACTTGATTTGATGATTGTATATGGATGGTGTGTGTAAAGAGAGGCGTGAGAGGGAAGTGTTATTGATTTCAATGTGGGGATTCAGCGTGATTCATTTCCATCATTCTACTTCGCCTTTGTTAGTTGTGATTGTGATTTGTGAGTGATCTCTCTCTCTCTTTCGTTAAATCATTAACCTTATTCGATCAAACTTCAATTCCTGAATCAACTATCATATAACTCCTTAAAGAGTATATAGATTATTTCACTCATAAGCGACTCCATGATACCAAAATAATTCAAACTAAAATATATTATGAAATTGTAATTTCACTACAACTATATATATGACCAACTTGTACGATTGGTAGTTGGTGAGTGATCTTTAAAGACCTTTTTTTTTTATGATAACTTGCGTCGATCGACTCAACCCACTGACGAGAGTAAAATAAACCTTAGATTTTTAACCAACGAAAGGAACGAAGTCAAGAATCGAACCCGCAGGACCTCCTAACTTCCTCCTTTACTCCCCACACAATTGGGTCATTCCGACTGGGGCTTGATGACCTATTTTTTAAAACAATTTGAACAACTTTCATCATGTTCAAATGCTCTACATATGTCTAGCTAAGCTAGCTAGCTACTCATTTTCTCATTGATTAATTGATCGAGTACCCATATACAGTATATAGACTAATAACTTTGAATTACTAATTAACTTGAATTACTTGATATATCCATCCTCCAATCTGAAAGATACATTAATGTAAGCTAGTTTCCTCTGCATCATGTTCAAATGCTATGCATGTTTGTAGATATATAAGAAAACAAAACTACACATACATTAATAGACATAGATAATAATTACCTACTCGATCCAGTATTAATTGCATTAATAGATGTAATAATTATTTATTTCCATAAAATCATGTTTAAAATAAAAAATAAAAAAAAAGATTCACCGAAAGTACTGCAAGAAAAAAAGACCTTTGCATATGCTTCGGTTATGAGTCCCCAGCTATGAGGATTGAGGATAATCCCTTTATATTCAGGCAAGTAGGCAACCTAGCTAGCTAGCTTGAAGCTAAACAGATGATTGATTTTCTCATGAACATATATATGTCTTGGTTTTGGTCAATTCAATTTCATCAAAAACACATTCAGATTCAGGAACTAGAAACAAAAATAAATTCCAAAAAATTCTCTATACAAATAGAGAATTAGAGCGAAAAACAATGGTTATATACGCGCATAACAACAATACGTTAATATGAATAAAATATATAGAGAGAAAAAGTATATTAATTACTAATAGAAATGAAAACATATGAAAATCTTCAAAAGTGTCTACCAAATGTTCCAGAGTTTCAAGTGTCGGACACAGATACAGATACGAGACACGGACACCCACCCGAGGTGTCCGTGATTCATAAATATAAACTAACCCACCATTAACGTTGTTACAAGAATGAATTGAAGTTATCTCAGGTGTTCATCCAAATCTCCTGGCACTCTCCATCATAGGAAGCTGATGTCCCCTGCCATACCCATTAGGGCCATTACCCATCATCACCATCTGCGGGTTCTTCTTCTCGAACCCAAACTCGACATCTCCCGGGCCTTTGGGGCCGAACCCGAACTCGGGGTCTCTCGGGCGGCCTTTTTGGCCGTCGTGGTACTGCTTAGGGTGGTTGGAGGAGCGCTTGCTGAAGAGACGGCCGAAGACGCAGGCAGCGGCCGAGATGATAAGGATTACGGCGAGCACAGCAAAGACGGGCCCGAAGGATCCACTGGAGTGGGTCGAGGTCGGCCGCTTCGTCATGGTGGCTGGGTAAATCAGTACCCCTCCTGCCGGTGGTGGAATAGCTTGAACGGAGGTCTCCATTTATGGATTAGTGATCGAGGCTTGGGAGGTGCAAATTGAGGAGGTAGGGTTTAGTGCATTGGTGGAGAAAGAGGTTGCTGAAGAAACAAGAGCAACATTGGAAGCATGTGTTATGTTACTTATGTATATAGCAAGAGAGAGGGACTTGAAAACAAAAACAGGTAATTTACTCATTCAAGTAGTTTTTTTCTTTCTTTTTTTTTGATAAAGAAAAGTTTGTGGGTATGTTTCGGGCTAAAGCATCCTTACGGATGAGAATTTGTAATTCTTTGTCGAATTCAGGTTAGCGTTAGGAATTAAATGTCACTTTCCTCATTCATGGGTTTCTATTGTTCTGCTATGCGGTAGTAAGACATCGTGAAAATTCTTACGGTCCCATGCATCTCCTTGTCTATCCCCAAGTTGGCCATATCTTCTACTTCGATTTGATTGTATTTCTTTTGATTGAGATGGTTCTCGATTTCTTTGGTTCTCCCTTTATATCTCTAACCATTTATCGTCTTATATTTTGCATAATGGTTAGGCTGTCTGTCATTTTTTTGGACCTTTTGATACGTATAGGTATGTTTGGTGGATTGAATTGTTTTTTATATAAAAAAAACACTCCGTAAGACTAACTCCATTGGTTAAATGTGTAAATGTACAAACTTACACAAGTTGTTAAAAAATGCACATCACTTTTTGATATTTTATTCAATTGGTTAAATGTGTATTTTATGCACACCCATTTTTAAATAAATATGATTAAATTTCAAAGAAAAAGAAAAACTTAAAAACAATCAATAAAAATGACCACTACTTTATTGAAAATCGATCAAAGTTTTTACACATGGGGAGATGATGTATATTTGAGCACTTAGTGTGCACATTTTGAACCTTTAAACGTAACCATTATAATACAATTTGTATCAAAATATGTATATTTAAGCATTTACACTGTCTAATAATAATAATAATAATAATAATGATGATGATGATAAAAAGAGCAATACGTAGTTAGAGGTGGCAATTGGGCTGTTTGGGTCAGGTTCGGGTATACCCATTTGGGTTCAGTCATATGTCGGGTCGGACATGAAGACTCGTAATAGCTAGGTGATGTAAATAGAATAGAAGAACTTAGACAATTTTCGCAAACTTTCTGCAGAGTCGATTTGCAGGCATTGAAACGACTCCAGAAACCTGTTCAGTTGTACGAAAGCAAACTTGTTAAATGTAAAGTGCAGAAATAAAATCACAAATAACACACGAATTGTTAACGAGGTTCAGCACAACTTGGCCTACGTCCCCGCCTAGGGTTCTCCAACCTGTAAGATTCAAAAACACTATTATTTCACTTTTTATGGATCCTAGCTAGATACAACCGAGAAGATCTTTCCTTCTTCTAAACACTCGAAGCCTCATTCGCTTCTATCTAGTCAACTCGGATCCCTTAGAGTCCTAGATACAACTTAGAAGAACAACATTTCTCTCAACTTTTAGCCTCGCCCGCTACTATTTAGTCAACCCAAAACACTCGTGAAATAATAACCTAGTGAATACGTTTGAGTAGATGTATGCTCTTAGTATAACATTTTAGACTTGTACAATGAAGCTTTATAAACTCTCAATCTCTTAAAAGATAAAGCAAGATCAACAATGGAGAAAGAGACAATCAATGATGTATAATTGCAATGGAGAAAGCTTTGCTTGTAGATTAAATGCCCGAGTATTATTCTTCTTCTCCGCTTGCACTATCTCTTTTTAAAGGCGGTAGGGGCTGATTTTTGAATGTTTGAATTTGAATTGCCAAATCTTTTCTTTCCACAAAATCATCCCACATTTTTCAACAAATATTCTCCTTATCTTCATATCATATCCAACCTTGAATAGAAAATTTCAGCCCTTTCTAGAAGATTTTCCAACCACCAAATCTTCTAGAATCTGCATAAAAAATCTCAGCAACCTTTTAATATAAAATTTGCACATAAAAATCTTTAACAAATAAATATATAAAATATTCGACGTATCCAATTCGTCTAATTTGCCCTTGCTGCCAAGACCTTGAAAGTTGAAACCATTGCTAAAAAAAAAAGACCTTGAAACCAGGGTCTTGTTTTGTCTTCATCAACATTTCTCAAAGACCTGTAGGTTAGCTCTCAACATCTTACAATCAAGGTGGAGTCTTCAGGACATATGTCAAGTATATTGTATATGTTCGGTCTGGTTCAAGTTGGGTCGGGTAAGTTTTCGGGTCAGGTAAGTTCGGGTCAAATAGATTTCGAGTTGAGTCGCGTTTAGGTTGGGTTAAGTCAGGTCATATTTAGTTTATTATAAAATGATGATGATTATTTTTATCTTAATTACTGACTATTAAACTTCATTTATTTAGTTATATTAGATCTCATTATACGTAATTCATAATATTTGAATGTTTAAAAATAGGATAATTATAAGGTCTTCTTCGGATCGGGTCTTCTTCGGATCGGATCATTGTGCGGTGGATTTCCGAATTTCCAAATAAAAAAAGAAAAGGGTGATAATATTTACACCCATAAATTTTACTATATGCACCACACCTACGCCTCTTGAATCACACCCCTGCTCCTCTTGAGTCACACACCTGCCCCTCAAGAGGCGCAAGGTATTTTACATTACCTTGCGCCTCTTGAGGGGCAGGTGTGTGACTCAAGAGAAGCAGAGTGTATTTAAAAAAAAAATACAAAAATGGAATATGTGGTGTAAATAGTAAATTTTTTGGTGTAAATAACATTGCCTAGCAAAGTCGCTACGGAGTATCTATTTGAGTCGTTTCATTCCGCATTTAGGGCGCGATCAGATACGCGTTTGAGTTTTGATTGTGGTCTGAGAACTCGGAGGTTACTAGCAATGGAGACTCCATCGGTACTACAGCTCTGCAAGCAGGTACAGTTTTCCATGGCGAAATATCTATACATTCAACTTCACCGGACTTTTCGAAAAACCTCTTTCTTCTTTGATTCGTTTTTTCTTTCTTTTCTTTTGGCTATAGGGAAACATACACTAATCTAATTTATCTTCTTCATCGTTCTCCGAATCGACTCATGAATTTGAACATGAATTCTCTTATTCTACAGCTGATTTCGTTCGCAATCCAGAGATGCCGTTTGTCCACAGATCTTTGCAGACTCTCCGTTGAAATCAGACGCTCTCAATCTTCCGATCCTCGTATGATTCAAATTTCAGGTTCTCTCTCTGCACTGAAGTATGGTTATCAGCTGCGGTAGTCAGGTCTCGGAGAAATTTAGATATGTAGAAATGATTGTTGGAACTAGAAACATATTCGAAAACTGTGCTGATTCTTTTGTTGACCGACTCACTGTTTGATTGCTGGCTCGAATTCGTGCTCTAGTCCAAACAGATGCAAACTGCCTGAACAAGATTTTGAGAATTGTAGGAAAAATTGCAGTTCTGATATGTTAAAAATACTGCAGTTCTGATGGAGTCTGCTATGTTAAAAATATTGCAGTTCTCATTAGTTTGATTGTAACTAGCTATTGCGTTGAGTGAGTGCACATTTGCAAATTTTCAGTTTCAGATACAGGATCTGGAAGTACCTTGGAGGAGTTTCATGGTTTGAAGTATTCGTTCCATGGAATTTCTGGTTAGAGTTTGAACATCATTCACTTATGATCAAGTGTAGTACCTCTGCACTTTATTAGCTGACAAGTTATCATTACGATGCAGATGGAGTGCTTACTATCATAACTACTTGTAAGTTCCCTTTTTCTGAACATACATTCTGTTTTATAGTGATCCATCTGAAAAATATGTGAAGGGAATAATAGAAAAAGAAGGTTTAAAGCCAGGCCTTTGTTTCGCTGGGTCTCTATGGGTAGCTCACCACAGTCAGCAGTCAACCAATCAATTAAGATAGAAAAAAGTTTGGTTTCTGTCAAAATTTGAAGTTTAATGCTAATTCATGATCTTATTGTCTATTTCCATTTATAATTAATGCTGTCACTTGGACATTTCAGCCATTACCGATGATGAGATCTTTCATTACAAGTTGAATCCCAGTGAAACATATTCAAGCAGGAGGGTTACTAGGCTACCCTCATCATCCAAAAACAGTGCCATATTTAGGTTCTCATTTCACCCTTCAATTAATAAATTCTTTTTCCTATTCTTTTTACAACTCACTGGAAATCCTTTTTGCAATAGTGGAACAGAAGTGTCTCTGTCCGCCATACAGAACGCCGATGTGTTTGTGACAGACCTTGCTTGTTTTTTCCGAAAGGTAAACTGCTGGTTACATTCCAAGAATTAGTAATGTTCATCTAACAATTCCAACGTGTACATATCTTGCATTAGGTTCATCTGATTGTTTTAGCTCTTCCGACATTTTGTTTACTTGCTTGCTGTATTCAACATGTTCTGTTTATCTTACATCTGTTCCTGTGCTTGCTTATGCAGATGTTCATTCTGAAGCCACATGTAAGTTCGATTTTCTGTTATGTCTTGTCTCATTATCCCTTCTATTTTTGTTGATTATTTCCTTTTCAGCAGGGATTACTATAAAAGTAAGTATGAATTACATGACTGTGCTGGATTTTACAATCCTGATATGAAAGAATCATTCTCAGTCAGTCAGTCTGTTATGTGAAGAGGAAGAACCATTTTTAGTCTGCATGCGCTCACAAAATGGTTTCCTGCTAATTTAGTCAATGTGCTGAATACATTTATAAATGCAGTCCAAGTTGATTTTGGTGTGTTTCTTTCTTTCATATCCAGAATATTGCAGTTGAGCTGATTGCTGAAGCTGGGAATCATCCTGGATCAAACGAAAACATTATTATGGAAAACGGAAACATATCTTTATCTCTTACTCCATCCTCAAGTGTTGAACTTCTCAAGGCACAGCTTGAAGAATATGTTTACAAACATGGATATTATTCAAGTGAAAAGTGTCAAAATTGCTTTCCAAATAGGTATTACAATAGCTCCTAATGCTGGTGCTATATTTCCGTGAATGATATGTAGACTTTAAATTGTTTCATCTGTTAAAATTAATGAACACATGGTTCCCTTTGTCTTACTTACACTGGATTTATTCTTTTCATCATTCAGTGAGCACCTAAAGGTTGGAAATGGTGTAGCATTCTCAGAAAACCATATCAACAGCCAATTGGTTTTGGAAGCAGTCATTATAATTAGTGAAACATCAGAACAATCTAGTTGCTCCTGCTATAGGCCTCAGAACTCAAAAACTGAGGTCAGAACTGCACATGGATTGGCCAGCCAATATTGATATTTTAAAGTTTGCATCTTATGTTATTCAATATTATAAATGATCAGATGATTACATGAATTGACTCAATTGAGCTAATCTGACCTGTTCTTTCCTCTTCTATCCCTTGCTATTGTTTTTCCCTGATGATCTTGTTAGTAGCATTGCAGTTTTTACTATGGAGATGACTAGTTTATTAAGCTGAATGTTCACTCATTATGTTTGGTTAGTTTACTCTATTTGAAATTCATTGATTGGATGAAAGATATTGTTATACAAGGCACAACTTGATATGGATTTTTTTCACGCTGTTTAAAATATCACCAAAACCAACTTTCTTCATGTGTTTACATCTCAAGGGAAAAAACTGCATGACCTGAAGCTTCGAAATGCTATTTCATTTACCTGACCATTTCTGTTTTTCTTGGATTTCCCTAATGTCCAATGCCAGGTTCTGTATTTCAAAGAATACGCTCCATGTTCAATCCACCCATCAATTCTGAATACACTGAAAAGCATCAGCTGGGATGTTTATGGGTTGAAACTTGCAAGCATTACTTGCCATGATGGTGTTGCTTTGCTGGAATGGGAGAACTTACCAATCAATGTACACATCCACATTGCTCTACATTGCTACAACAAGCAATATCCATCCATCATGTTAAGTTGTGTGCCCTGCATTTAATTATAATCCAATTTCTTTATGTTTCACACGCTTGCACTACTTTCACAGTTTCACTGTATTTTCTACATCCCTTAACTCTCTATCAAGCTCATCATTCCTGCATTGAGGAAAATCGGTCGGGTTGAAGGAAAACTCATCAAAAAATCAATCATTGCTTCTCTAAATGATCTGAAGGAGAAATATTCAGGTTCACTCTTAAGTGCACATGCAATCAAGGTACTTCATTGAAATTCAAGCTGCTGAAGTGGCACCTATTGATACATCAACATCAATCTGGTAATTTTTAACTAAGAGCGTACAATTTAATTTTTCTTGGCATTTTAGATCTGTGATTATGCTCCAGACCTAGCAAGGAGCATTGCTGGCCTGATTTTGTCGTCTGAGGACTATGACTTCCAAACTGAATGCCTCTCTATTCTCGGGCTGGACATAGGAAGTAACAGAGCAGATCTTGTAGAGAATTGCATCAAAGAAAAAATCATCTCAGCAATAGAGAAGAATGATAGGAAGAATTCAAGATCACGTGACCCTGCGCCTTTTCTCTTTGAACCATCCTCTGATCTTCAAGAACCGAACTGCATGGATGATGAATACGAAGAAGGCGACGAACAAGGATTTAGTTTCATGGATGATCAAGAACCTTTTTAACAGGTAGGATTTTGGGAAGATGGTTTTCGAATTTGAGTCATTTGTTATTTGGATTTGTCCATGTGCTGTTTTAACCAAATAGCCAAGGAAAACCAAACATATTGTAAATGATATATTATACAATGGGCAATCATCAATCAATCACAGCAGTAATCCTCTCTTACATCATGAATCTCATATGGAGACGAGGAAAACTGTAGTGGAAAATCCTATTATACTCGCATATTCTATAACCTGCTAATAGATTTTGTATATACCATTTTGCCTCCTCATCTCCTGGCAGTGGAAACAAGCTAGTGAGGCACGGAGATTCAAATCAACATACATCAAACTCCGATTGCAGATGGCTCTTCAATGGCTTCCCAATTTGCAAACAACCAATAGGAGGAACAGTTGGTGTGCTCAACTCTCCATATGCTTGCCAGCAAAAGGGATCGTATAACCGGTAACTCTCTTGAACGGGCTGTAGCTGTATGCCTGTCATAATGACACCTGTGCAGGGTAGCTGGTCGCTGCACGCTAAGTGCACTGGTTTGACGGTGTAAGTCCCTCTTATCCCCGAGTAGGTGACTCCTGAAACCGCGACTGCTGCGGACTGGTTCTTGCAGGAGCTTTTGTCGCAGTAGAATTGGTCTATCACAATCGGAAGTTGTACCTCCGATACCTGAATGTTTGAGAACATTACATTTTGCACTGAACCTAAACCACCCTGCCATGTTTTGATTCTGACTCCGGTCATTGTGTTTTGCATGACAACATCTCTAACAGTAATGTTCGACACACAGGCTTTCGTGTTATCCCTCCCTAGGCTTCCGATACTGATCCCGTGGCCAGGTCCACAGTTTATGTTATGCACGTACACGTTTGAGCATCCAGTTTGTATCGAAATACAATCATCCCCTGCCACAGATACAGTAGTTAGCAGTTTGTATCGAAATACAATCATCCACAGTTTATGTTGCATCAGCCAATGCTTTACAGGAACTTACCACAAGCAACATCGGTGTGGTGGATGTTGACGTCCTGCGAGTTCTGCAGATGGATTCCGTCTGTGTTCGGGCTTTGGCCAGGCGAAGAGATGTTCATATCATGAACTGTAACGCCGACGCAGTCATCAAACTTAAGGTGGCATTGTGGGCTGTTTTGAATGGTTATCCCCATCACTGTCACATTGGAGCTACCATAAAATCTTAGAGCCTGTTTAACATCACACCAAATTTCCAATCGTTAGGACGATTTCTTTAACGAAATTTGATTTGAATCAGAGTCTGATAGAGCTTTTACCGTAGGCCTAATGCTTGGCAAGCCCCAACTAAGCTCACTTCTCACCTAAACAAGCAATCGGTATTAGTACGAACCACGGATAAAGATTTTTCAAGGGAAATCAACCGATTTTTCATAATGAGTATGGTTTAGATGATTACTGGCATTGGTGGTCTTTCAAGCACGGTGTTGTTCAATGGGACGAGCAATCGATTTTCACTGTCGGATGAGGCATCATTGAGAGAGTTTCCCCACCAAGCTGAACCGCTCCCATCGATGGTGCCTTGTCCTTGAATTGTTATCCCTTTGAGCTTAGTAAACTCTATCCACCATAACATACCACCAAACCCCCACACTCTCCAGCTTGTTGGTGCTACGATTGTTCCGTCAAGCTGTCGAATTCAAACATAAGTCATCGACACGCAAAAAAGGCGTCCTATTCGGTACATCATGCTTATATACATGTTACCTTAAATTTAAGATATATATGTATGTTCAGCTATTCATCAAGTACCTGAAAGACAATGTTGGGCATACAGTAAGGGCCGGAGAACGAAACGGGCCCCACGAGGAACTGATATCCCGATGGGACGATCATTGTCGACGCCTCAACTTTACAGGCAGCAGCCCAAGCAGCTTCAAACGCCTGCAATGTAATGCAACAGACCATGTCATTAACACAAACTGTAACTTTGTAAACATATATGATTGTTGCAAAATGAAATGTGCACCAAAAACAGTAAATATTTGCACCTACCTAGGTAAAACTGTAAAAGCGTTATTTTTTTTAACCTTGCCTTTTTGTAGTTTTGTTGGAGCCCTGTGCCCTCTTTATTCAGTCATATTGATTGTTTCTATTTGGTAACTGCAGCGCTATCTATGCCAGACATTTCTTTTTTCATTATCCTTTATTTTTCAGCACTATTTGGGCAAGACACTCTATGACACCTGTCTTAATATACATAACCAGTGATGTCTCATTTCGCACCCGATAAGTCGAATTATTAGTGGTTGAAGCACTCCCTCGCAGCAGTCACATGTAAGGATTAAGTCACTATCGAAACATATATACTATAGTCTATCTATATCGACTTAAATGTATATATTCCTTTCCTGCTTCATCAGATATTGCATTGTTGTACAAAGTAGGTAATTTTTTTTTAAAGGAATGAACTATATATTACACAACTTATAGTGATGTAGGTTATCGAAAGTTTGAACAAATCAAACTTAATATATATATAAGTGGTTACTTTCTATTGTCAATTGATTCTCTCAATTGATTTTAGAATGAAATTTTTTCACATGTTAAACTAATAATTTAAGTAATTAATAATTAATTGAAATCACCAGGTGTGCACGAATTTTATTTTTTAAATAGATAAGAAATTAGATACCCTAAGATACTGAGTTAAAATAACCTTACCTTCGTATCATCGGAGCTACCATCTCCCTTGGCACCGAAGTCGAGCACATTGAACGTCGAGAAGCTATCCTTGTAGGGACCAGTCGAAGGCGGGTTTGTTGGCAAGGGCACATCGACTGCCGGGGGGGATGGCGAGGCCGTCGGAGCCGGAACCGGAGTCGGGTGTGCAGTCGGTGTAGGTGAACCACTATGGCGGTGACTGTGAGTGTGACCAGCGTGAACCCTTCCTTTCTTCTGCAGCAACGAGGCGGAGACCGGCCTGGGTTGGCGCCAATGCCGCCCTCTTCTGGCACTGCACACATCCAAGATTGAGCTCCAAAGAAGCACTGAAATCAGTAATGTAAATGTGAGCTTCCTCAGGCTTAGTCCTCCCATTTTTTTATGGTTCAAGTTTTTAAAGATTTGAATGTAGGGGAAGAGAGGAAGGGAGGTATTTTTATGTTTGTGTGTGGGCTAAGTTGTTGGCGGAAAAACAGAGTTGTGAAGGGGAATAAATAAAGAGGGAGAAGTTTGAATAATGTCACAAGGGGAACATTGTGTTAATAATTCAAACCCCCTTTTTTATTTTTATTTTTTTTTATTCTCCCACCCTCCTCTTTATTCAATTCCTACTGTATTTATTATTTCATGCTCTTTTTGTTTGTT
Source organism: Persicaria tinctoria (assembly GCA_037127255.1). Lineage (NCBI taxonomy): Eukaryota > Viridiplantae > Streptophyta > Magnoliopsida > Caryophyllales > Polygonaceae > Persicaria > Persicaria tinctoria. The sequence goes on along the minus strand of JBANSL010000016.1, from coordinate 19,925,159 downwards.
CTTCTGTTGTGAAAATTGGTTGAGAGTTATACTTAATTATACTTTTTTTAATTCAAAATAATATATGAGTTATTGTGATTGTGCAGAGGTTTCACTCTCTTATATTTACTCATAATTTGTGTTTTTAGGTAAGAAAAAGGTAATGAATAAACTCTATTTTTAAAGTAAAATTTATTGATTAATATTCTAATCATTGTACTCATTCTCTCATTTTTATTTATTTATTTATTAGGAGACGATTAGGGATATGAATGCTCGGCATATCCCCGAAGGGCATCATCCACGTTTTATCTCGAAAGAGAGAGCCTCAAGAGTGTGAAGGGTTATTATATGTTGGAGTTACGTACATTGGATTTTTATATTACGGAGTATTATTTTTTGATTAATTTATAGAGTCAAAATCAACCAATGGGCCATATTAACAAGTTACGTTGAATTTTTACATATTTTTTTAAATTGATTTATCAATTGTCCGAATCTACCTTCCAACATAAATTTAAGCTATGGTTTCACGTACCTTACTCGTATAAATCATAATTTTTACTTTTTTTTTTATTACAAGTAACCTACTTTAAGTGGCAAACTCCAAACACATGATTCAGTTAACAAAAGTCATATGACCAGTAAACTGATTTACACCGACCAGCTCGGCGCACGTACCAGTAGAAAGTAAGGCAAAACTTTTATTTTTGAACTTCATACTATATTTTAAAAAACTATAATGTTGGTAGGTTTGTTCGGATGCAGCTAGTGGCACTAATTGACATTAGTTTTTTTGTTTTTTATTATTGACGTGGAGGTTCCGAGGTTATCGACTAGTCCTTCACGGGCCGAGCACTAGCCTGCAAAGCACTCAAGCCGGGTAAGCCAAGCGGCAAGCCGCAAGACAGGCTAACCCATGCCAAGGCAAACCAAGGCATGAGTACCCACTCAAGCACAAATTGCTCCTAGTGGGATTTGAACCCTTGACCTCATGGTAGTGAGGCACAAGGAAGCACCTCACTCTTACCACTAGGGCAAGAGGTCAGTTGTTCAGTTGGCTAATAGCGTTCTTTTCTTGCTATTCCCGTTTTAATATTAGTGTACGACCAATGTTTATATTTAGGGAAATTTACAGAAAAACACCTTTAAATATGTGTGTTTTCACTTAAGTACTTAACCATCCATTAAATTCAAAATTACAGAAAATCACTCTTTAAATGGTTTTTACTTACAACTCACCACGCCTTCATTTATTTTCATTAATTTATCATTAAATATCTTATATTTTAATATTTTTAAACTTAAATTTGATTATGAATATATTCAAAATTTTAATTTTAGGCTCGATTATATTTTAAGGATAATTTTATTTATTTTTAAAAAACACACATTTACCTTGGCACCGAAGATCTAAATCTTTGAGACGTGACAACTCCATTGCAGTACGTGATTAATTAACGTGATTGAAATGCGTATGAATGTTAAACACATACATTAACGGGCATTTCTAGATGAACGATGGTGAAATTTAACCCTCCCACGTATTTAATTTAATTCATAAGGTCATCTCCTATGGTAAGTCAAAAAATAGGTTTTATCCTAATTTTGCTTTCACCACAGGCCAAAAACCATTTTAGCCTTTTTGGTTTTGGCCTATTTCTAAAAGAAATGCCAAATTTGGCTTTCTCTTTTGGAAGGCCAATTGTTATTTATTTATTTATTCATTTATTTTTAATTGTTTAATATTTATGTAAATCTATAAATAATATAATTATAAATCTATATATTATATAGTTATGATTTTTAATTTAAAATAAAAGTTGAAGTATTGTAAAGATATTCAAGAGTTCTTGGAAATGACTATAATATTTGACATATTTGAATTATTATTGCATAAATAATATTTTTAGAAAATGACATTAATCTTTTTTATTATAGATTCATCAAAATCATAATAAAAAATAGGGAAAATGGCATAAAACCACCCCTTAAATATGACCTTTTGCAGAAAACCACCCCTTAAAATTGAAATTGCAGAAAATCACCCCTTAAACCCATTTTGGCTATAAATCGCCACCCGCAATCTTTTTTTCCGTTAGTTTGCCGTTAAAAAAAGGTGAAAAGTCATTTTTACCCCTCCCTTGTAATGTTATTTTAATGAGGGAAAATGTATGAATTGAAATAAATTAATAAAACATATTTATCTATCCCATTTAATGAGAGAAAACGTATGTTATTCTATTAAAATAACATTAAAATGGAAGAATAAATAGATTTTATCAATTTATTTTAATTTATACATTTTCCCTCATTAAAATAACATTAAAAGAGAGGGGTAAAAATGACTTTTCACCTTTTTTTTAACGACAAGCTAACGGAAAAAACAGTTGTGGGTGGCGATTTATAGGCAAAATGGATTTAAGGGGTGGTTTTCTGCAATTTCAATTTTAAGGGGTGGTTTTCTGAAAAAGGTCAAATCTAAGGGGTGGTTTTCTGCCATTATCCCTAAAAAATAAATATTGTGTTGCTTAAAGTACAAAAGAAGAAAAAAACAAGCACAAAAATGAAACTACCAACTATTGAATCATGGTCACATCTAATATTCCGGTAGATCCGCATTACTCTCTTCATAATCATTTCCTTTAATTTACATACATACAAAATAAAACATTTTGATCATGTTTAAATGAATCAAAGATAGAATTAGAAATCTCAATAGTTTCGTTTGAAGAGTGAGATGATGATGATATTTGTGATGAATTCATTGTTGATTCAAATCGAAAGATTATATATAAAGATAGGATCGAGTGACGGAAATGATATGTGAAAGTTCAGGATTATATTAGTATTTATAGGAAGTTTTAGCCTGCCAAAATTGGCCTACGATGGAAAAGCAAAACCGTATAATAGGCCAAAAGAGAATATTCTACATAATATTCTCTTTTAGTATGCTATTTTCCCTAATTATTATGGCCTACGGGGAAGATGCCCTAATAGTGTGGTTATTTTAACGTTTCTATCTATTATTATCTTTTTAGGAAGCTGATAGATTTACACAATTAGATTACAGTTTTCCTATCGTTAGAGGGTTTCAAAAAAATCCAAAGCATCTCATCCTTTAGAATGAATATTTAAGATAGATAAATAGTCGAAATCAATATTATCCTATTGTAATTTCTTTTTTATATATTTTATTTTCAAAACTTTATTGTGTGGCCAAATCACTTAGGTTAATCTGTAACATTTTCCAAAAATAAATGATTCTCCAAATATTTTAAATAGAAAAGTTATTAGATTTAAAACAAAAATAATTTAAAAATACGTATATTATTTATTTATTTATTTTGGAGGAATTTTAGACTTGTTTTTTTTTTAAAGGAAAGCCATTAGAATGAACTATACGTACTTGATTCGTAGTTCTTCCTATGACATCCTTTAATTTCGGATGAAAACATGTAGCAATAGATCCGTGCAGAGGTGGAGCTAGGGGGGTCCTAGGGGATCACGTGACCCCCTCCTCATCCGAAAAATTACTTAGGTGTATTCTCCTTTTCGATAGCTTCGTTTTGATATATAATACGCTCTAATCCGACATTTGAGTAAAAAGTTATGAATGTTTGAAAATTACAGCAGTATTAATCACTTTAGTTTTATTTCAATATACTATAATAATTTAATATTTTACTTAAATTGACATTCACATATTATAATTCATCTCAAGAGCTTTGAAATCATATGTTATATTATTTATTTTGAGAATATGGTAAGAAGGTACGCAAGTTTAATTTTTTTATATCTAGTTATACATTATTACATGTTAATAATGAAATGTTTATTTATTGTGTTTTATATCTTTATTTTTCATTTTTTTTATCCTTACTTTTGTTTTATATATTTGTAGTATTTTCGAAACCATAGGTTGACACTAGTTTGTACTATCGATCACGTTGTGTTTTGCAATTTTTTTCTCGATCTTATTGTCGACTACTATAGTGACCCCCCACTTAGAACTTTTTGACTCCGTCTCTAAATCCGTGATAAGATTAAGAGTAGAGGTTATATTACCTAAGAAGGTCAATCTATCCGCTACACTATTAACTTTCCTAAACACTAACTGTTTCATCAAAGGAGGTGGAAATGAAGAAATTTTAGAATCTTTGAAGATAGTCTAATAAAACAAATCTCCCCCTAAAAAAAACCTAATAGCTAGGCCTATTGAATTCCTTCCATATGGAGCAACTTGACCTGGTAATGTTAGTTGTCAACAAAGAAAACTGCAGTTTCTAGATTGTTCTATAGTTACTTGTGGTCTAAAATTACCCTGATTTTTCATCTTCTAGTACGAACGATGGATGGATGAATCTATTGCATATATAGTTCCTTTTTAAAATTCTGATATATTACCACTAGAAGAAGAAGGGGTTAAAAAAATGAAAGGGAGAGAGCACACGTGAGAGGGTCTATTAATTAATTAATACGGAATAAATAAAATAAGATGGTATAAAGGAGGAAGAAGCCAAAGCCAACGCCCATTCACCATAACCACTGATGCTGACACATCTTTCTTGCTCACATGCAACATTCACGGGCCAGGAGTTTCAGTTTGTTTTTTTTTCCGATCGAATGAGATCACTTATGTCAAAATCTCTGCTCTCTATAATGTCTTTCTTTATCCCTCTGATCCCAACTTTTCAATATCCTTTACCACCTGAATTTTTTTTTAAAAATATTTTTTATTAGAAAAAAATTAAGAAAAATGGTAAAGAGATGGATGGAATGTGAGAGGGTAGAGGCAGTTCTTTTATGCGACAAAACTAAAGGGTGTTTACTAAAATGTCCATATTTTCAGTCTTTATTAGCATTTTGTCAATCAAACTCTCCATATAAACTAAATGTCCATCTGTGTTGCTGAAATTGCTGAAACTCGGGTTTCAACACTCATACTCTTTATTACATATCAATAAAAGTGGAGTGTTTGCTCTTGTTTCAGTTTCAATCCTTGAAATTCCATCGTTAAGCCTCCAATTTCATAAATTTATCGTGAAACTGAATGAATCAATAGGATGAACATGTGCTGATACGAGATCCAGTATTTCCTAAATGACGCAAAATAACAAGCTAAAGCTCGATTATTTCAACCCTGTTCCCATTAACCTCGTCTTGATTTCACCGATTGTTTTATTGAACAGAGGCTCCTCAAGCAGATCCATGGGAAATGCATGCATATCAGAGGCCATTGTTATGAAGCTCTTATTCCGGTGATGCTAATAAGCAGAGGCCTCTCATCTGCAGACATTTCCCATGGATCTTTATGAAGCTCCTCAAGAAGCTATTTTCATCAATTTCATCACCAAAAACACCAACCAGAAATCATCCAATCAATAATTAACCAAGAAGGTCAAATCAAACAACAAATTTGTTCATTTACTTTCAGGCTCTTACTCCGTCCATCGTCAATCTGGAGCCATGGTGCAACGCGCATTTACAGCAGGAAGTTCCATACAAAATAATATCCTAATCGCTAATGAAATATTCCACTCCTTTTCTAAGAAAAAGGGATAATCTAGCTAGATGGCAGTTAAGCTATACATGGAAAAGGCATTTGACCTTGTTGACTGTGACTTTCTCCTATCTGTTATGGATAGTTTTAGATTCTCTCGCCAATTTACTTGATGGATAAAGGAATGTATAACTACACTTACCTAATCAGTTATAGTAAACAATGAGCCCACTGAACTATTTGCACCAGAACGTGGTCTTAGGCAAGGAGACCCTCAATCGCCATATCTTTTTCTAATATTATCTGAAGTTCTTGCTAGAGGTCTCTACGAAGAATCTGCTAAACTCAATAGTCACTTAGGCATCACAATTACAAGAAAAGGAAATAGAATTCCCTTCTTGGCGTTTGCGGATGACATTGTCATTTTTGCCTCAACCATAAAGACAGCCTATGATTAGATTAACAAAATCCTTAGCGAATTTTCCTCATTATCGGGCCAAAAAGTAAACAGACATAAATCGCACTTTCAAACAACCCTGAACCTAACAACAAGCAAAAAAAAACACCATCCATAACCAGCAAGAAATTCCTTTCACAAACGATCTGGGTAACTATCTGGGGGGCCCTATCATTTGTGGTCGCACTATAAAGGATGCATTTAAAGACCTTCTTACCACTGCAAAATCTCAACTCCACAAATGGAAGGTCAATTGTTTATCCAAAGTCGGACGATGCCCCCTGATTAAAACAACTCTATCAGCCAAGCCGCTCCATCTAATGCAGTGCTTCAGCCTTCATGTTACCTAAATTTGTACACATGGAATTAGATAGGATTAATCGAAATTTCTTATGGAACAAGGGCCCAAAACATAAACCCCTGATCAGTTGGTTCGAGGTCGATCTGTAAAACCAAATTCCATGGGGGCCTTGGCCTTCGTAATTCAGAAGACATGAACAAAGCACTGCAACTAAAACTAATATAGAAGATATTGGCAGAACCCCACAGTCCCCGGGTCTCTCTAATTACAGAAAAGTACCTCAAAAACCAAAATATTTTACGATACCATAAAAAGGGAGACCCCTCCTGGCAATGGACGCAACTTACAAAACTATTACCTCTTTTTAAGGAAGGGATCCGTTGGTCGATTGGTAACGGAGAAAGTATAAATTTTTGGATGGACCACTGGTTTGGTGACTCTCCCCTCATTACATTGATTACTAATGACCAACAAATTGATCTTCAGGCAACAATTTCACAATTCTCACAACAAGACAAATCGTGGGATATCACTAAACTACATAACACCACCCATCACGCATTACCAGCGGACATAATAAAATCTATAGCAACGACCCCAATTCCAAAGCACATACATATTGATAGACTATATTGGAAATGGAGCAAGAATGGTTAGTTTTCTACTAGTTCTGCAATTGCGATGATCAACGACAATAAAAAATCACCAAAAACCAAACACGGGATAGATTTGGAACCTTGACAACCAAAGGTCAAAACGCTCCTATGGAAGATTACAAAAAACGGAGTACCCACCTCTGTAAGACATGCCTCAAGGGGTATCGGAATACCGATTGCCTGCCCCCACCGCGACTCTGATTATGAAGACCTCATCCACCTTCTTTGGCATTGCCCCATATCAAGAACTACGTACAATAACAACACCGGATCCCACATTAGCAATGAAAATAAATAACTGTTTTCCCAAACAACTGATTTAAATAGTATCTTTCGAGAAATGAAAGAAGTTAGAACTACTCAGTTTACTAAATTAGCCTTTGTATGGTGGAGTATTTATTACTTCCGCAACAAATCATTATTTGACAACCATAAACCGAACGCAACAAGTATAGTAACTTTGATAAAGGAGCAAACCCTTCTTTGGAAATACGTACTCCAAGCAAAATGATGACACCTTGGAGCATACCCAAGGTGATGAAAAGAAATCATCCACCACTAAAAGGAAAGGGAAGAACGCAAAATGGCAACCCCCAAAAGCAGAAACATACAAGCTCAACTTTGACGGAGCCTTATCTTCATCCGCCAAGGGCTCTTATGGATTCATTATCAGAAATCATCAAGGTACTCTTCTTTTCTTTGGTGCTGGGCCTTCCCCCATCTCCTCTATTGCTGGTTCGGAGGGCTTCGCCCTGTGGAAAAGAATCATAGCGGCACATGACCTAAATATAACTGACCTAACAATAGAAGGTGATAACCTCACCATTATCAATAGCCTCAAAGACATTGGAATGCCTACGGGAGATTATGAGATCATTGTCTCTGACAGTAGTCTTCTTAGGATTCTTTCAAATTTATGAGATTCGTCAGGTCTATAGGGAGGCAAACCGTGTTGCGGACCATTTATCGCATCTGGACTTTGCTTTATCTGGCTCTGTGACTCCTGATGATTCTATATTTCGCAATTTCATCCGTTTGGATACTCTTAACATATAGAAATGCCCTATTGTCAAAAAAAATTCGGGTTCAAAAAATAAAATAAAAATTAAGTAAAGTCTCAATCATTGTATCTTTTTGAATTGTCCTTTTTCATATCACAATTCAAGAATTCACAAAGCTACGTATATATCGCTTAATTTACAAGTTTCCTTCTTCGTATAATTTGATGATATCACAGGATTTACAGCTTCACAAAAGCAGCAATCCTTCAGAATTTGACATTGAAGTGCGTACTTTCCGCAACGAATTTTTTTTTATGACGAGGAAATCAACACATAATACAGCCGGCTAGAGCCACGCACCAAGTAAATCAGCTTACGTCGATTGACTCGACCCACGGTAAAGAAGCAAGATAAACCTTGGATTTTTATTCAAGAAAATGGACGGAGGTAGAAATCGAACCCGATACCTCATGACATCCCCTTACTCCCCACCAGTGAGCCACCCTGACAGCCTGACCGGGACTATTGATCGATCCATATATTGCATACAAATAAACATCGACTCGATCAAGAAACCTAGCTCTATATATTTGGACGAACACTTACTAGTTACTACTATGATGAGTTCAACTTCAATTGGTTGATCAGATTGATCAATCAGTTTTGCTGTATAATCTCCATGAATGATGCTCGATGCGTGCGTATACCACCTTCTGCGTCGTCGTTTTGCGCATTCTAAATTGCTCTCGTGAACCTCTGCTGGACCCTACCTACTTACTATCATGAGTTTTAATTTATATAATACTCCGTACATTATTGGTAGGTAAATATATTAATATATTATTACAAAATTATATATATAATAAAAATAATAAGTCTTGCCAACAAGTGTACATGAAATATAAAATAAAAACAAATCTAGATATAAATACTTCATTCTATCTAAAAATAATGTAACTAGATATAAATAAAATAATTGATATAAACTAATTAATTTTATTATAAATAATGACTAAAAAATAATATAAATATAAATAAAATAGCACTTACTGTATTAATATTTTTATAACTATATTTATGAAATAGTTTTGATTTATATTTCTACAAACTGACTACAATATACTCCGTATATAGATAAATTGTGGTGTATAATAACTTTTTGTAAAATTTAACAATTTATTATTTTAACAATTTTTTTTGGTGATTCTTTTTCCCTATAATTAACCATAATACTTGAAGCATGACGTACACATTCGTTTTGATATATGTATATAGATAAATACTACTTCCTCCGTTCACAAATATAAGTCGTTTAAATTTCTATCACGTTTTTAAGGGACTAAAAATTATATAAAATATTATTTTTTTTTAATAAAATTTTTAAAAAATATGATACTTAATATTAATAAGTATAATATTATTTTTAAAAAAAATTAATATTTTATATAATTTTTACTTTATTAAAATACGTGTCAAAAAGCCTAATGACTTAATAATTAGAAAATGAATGGAGTGTGGGTATCGGTTAGAAGAGGTTGGGTGCGCGCAGTCCTTTAGGCTTTAGTATGACGACGGATTTAACAGTTGGTTGTTATTTTTATTTATTTAATTTAAAGTGTCGTCTTCTTCTTCTTGTTTTGCTTTCTCAACTTGTGGTCATAATTTGCTGTCCAACTGCAGACACGAGGCATCTGCATTCACTCCAGATTTTTTTATACTAAAATTACCCTTAGATGAAACTCCATAGAGTTTGTGGTTCAGATTGCTCGACATATATGAATAAATAAATATATACGATGAATTCGGTAGCAGAGACGAGGATTCTCAGATGGATGTGTGGGGTCACTTTGCATGACAGAATCAGAAACGAGGCTATTAGAGAAAGGGTAGGAGTGGTCAGTATTCAGGCTAAGTTGCGGGAAGCGAGACTGCGATGGTATGGACATGTTCAGAGGAGGGATCCGAGTGCGCCTGTGCGCAGATGTGACCATTTGGCTATCGACAGTGTCCGGCGGGGCATAGGTCGTCCAAAGAAGAGCTGGCGTGAAGTGATTCGACAGGACCTGGCCATTTTGGGACTCACAGAGGAGATGTCACGCGACAGAGTGCAGTGGAGGAGTGCTATTAGAATTGTCGAAAACTAGTAGGGTGCAGTGTTTCCACCATCGCGCCTTCCTGTCGTCTCGTCCTATTTTTGCGCATCTTTCTCTTATTTCTTGTGTGTGGTCTTTTTTCCTTTATGTCTTATGGTTGTCTCTGGTATGGAGTCTTGTCCTGTTTTCGAGGACTTGTCTTGGGTCACTAGGAAACACCCTCTCGACCTAGTCGGGGAAAGGGTGCGTACAACTCGATCCCCCAGACCCTGCTTCAAGCGGGATATACTGGGCACTTTGTTGTTGTTGTTGTTGTTGTATAGATGATTTCGGTGTAAACCCCTGTGTAAATTGTAAACATATTGATTATTCATATATTAGAACATAATTATTCGTTTAACGCGTAGTTACATACAATACAAATAAAAATATATTGTTACAAATGAATTGTACATACAATTGTGCTATATGGTGAATTAAGTAGTTGATGAGTGTTTGATTGTAAGTAGGTTATCGAGTAGTTTTTCCAAAGTGTTTATGGTTACGTAGCTCCCAATGACAGAGGTAGAATTCTAGTATGGGGACTCCAAATTTAAGAGCATTAGTGTTAAGTGAGCTAGTTTGTTAATTAATAAAGTTCATAGGTTATATAAAGTACGTACGTGCACCAATGTATTTATAAAAATGCATCCATTTATTTATTATTTAAAATGCACAATTTTGAAGATATTTGACAATTAGAAATCGAAATCAATAGAAAAAGATGAACAAACTGAGATTGAATTCATTGAGAGAGAAAGAGATCAAAGATGTTCTGTTACATCAAGAAGTGTCGACAGCAAGTAGGAGATCAAGCTATTTAAGCTCCTATACCAGCTTCTAACAACCTCCTAACAAATGTCACGTGTACAATTACCAAAATTGGGCACCATGAGGCCAAGCTTGACACAAAGGAATTGATGCTGAGCAGCACCTAGAGCTTTGGTCAAGATATCAGCCATTTGAAGGGATGAAGACACATGCTTGGTATAGATGAAGCCTTCCTCTATCATGTCACGAATGAAATGACAATCAACACGAATGTGTTTAGTTCGTTCGTGGAAAACAGGGTTAGCAGCAAGATGTTGAGCTGCTTTGTTGTCACAATGCAAAGCTATGGGCAAAGGGACATGAATATGCAAATCAGACATCACTCCAGTGATCCACACCAACTCACTTGCAGCTGCTGACATGCTTCTATATTCACTTTTTGTTGATGATTTTGAAACTATTTTCTGCCTTTTGGTCTTCCATGATACAAGGGAATTTCCAAGGAATACACAGTAACCAGAAAGAGATCGAGCAGAGAAAGCACAACTTGCCCAATCTGCATCACTATATGCTTGAATAGAAGGCAATGTCTTGGAAGAATAAGAGAGGGAGAGATTAAAACTCCCTTTAAGATATCTGAGCAGATACACAATAGCATTCCAGTGTGGCACCAGAGGTTGTTGAAGGAACTGACTTAGTTGTTGCACAGTGTAAGAGATGTCTGGTCTAGTTAGAGTAAGGTATAGAAGACGGCCAACTAACCTCCTATACTTCTCTGGATGCTCAAATGGTTCCCCAATGACAGTAGACAATCGAGCACTGTGTTGCATAGGGAATAAAGAGGGCTTACAGTTGAGCATGCCTGCATCCTTTAAGATGTCTAGAATATACTTTCTTTGATTCAAAATAATGCCACTAAAAGACCTAGCAATTTCCATGCCTAAGAAATATCTAGCAAGCCCCAAATCTTTTATAGTGAAGGCTGAATGTAGAGCATTTTTAGTGGATGCAATATCAGAAGAAGAATCACCCATGAGAAGCATATCATCCACATACACTAAGGCTACTATGATGCATCCATTGGAAAACTTGGTGAATAGGGAGTAATCATGCTTGGATTGTGTGAAACCAATGCTTAAAAGAAATCTAGTCAGCTCCACATTCCATTGTCTACTGGCTTTTTTTAGGCCATAAAGAGATCTAGTCAAGTGACAGACCTTGCCCAAAGGAATATCAAGACTAGAAGGAGGAGTCATATAGACTTCCTCATCTAGATATCCATGCAAAAATGCATTATTGACATCTAGTTGATGAAGATTCCAGTTTTTAATAGCAGCAAGAGCAAGTAATAAACGAACAGTAGCTAGCTTTGCCACTGGAGAAAAAGTGTGTTTATAATCTTTATCCTTAACTTGGTTGTAGCCCTTAGCAACTAACCTTGCTTTGTGTCTCTCTAGGGTACCATCAGGCTTGTACTTGACCTTAAACACCCAGCGAGAACCAATGGCTTTCTTGTTAGGTAGTAAGTCTGTAATATCCCAAGTATGGTTCCTGGTAAGGGCATCAAGCTCAAGCTTTATAGCTAGCTCCCATTCTGGATGGCCTTTAGCTTGCTCATAGCTGTGTGGCTCAAATGTACTGAATACATTGAACAGAGAATGTGTGTAAGATGGAGACAGGTGAGCCAAATCTTTCTGATTCATCACTAAGAAAACCTGACTCAATGAGAAAGAGGAGCTCAAGGAATCAGAAGGAGCTCTAGAATGCAGTTTGTCGGTGACAAAGTCTTGCAGTTTAGATGGTCAATGAATAGCTCTCTTTCCCAAAGGAACAGTAGGACTTTGAATGACAACAGGTTCCTCAAAGGGAGAACTAATAACATCTCCATTTGAAGATATAGAATCAAAAACATCAGTCATGATATGCACAGAACTATCAACTTCCTGGTGATAAAAAAAGGACCTGTTGGAGACATTCTGACCAACAATATATGTAGCAGGACTAGAAATAAACAACTGATCAGAAGCCCTGTAAGAAGGGATAGGAGAGGGAGATAACACAAATTCATCTGTAGCAGGACTGACCAAAGGAAGTGAAGGAGAGAGTGGTTGAGATGGCTGTGACTGTTTGTAAGGAGACACATTATCTCTAAAGACCACATGTCTTGCAACAAAAACTTTCTTCTGACCCAAATCAAACAGCTTGAAGGCCTTTTGACCAGGTGGATAGCCCAAGAAAACACACCTCTTAGCAGTGGTGTCTAATTTGTCTCTATGAGACTTGTCCAATAAAGCATAGCACAAACAACCAACTATATGCAGATCATCATAAGAAGGAGGATGTTTGTACAGCAACTCATAAGGAGATTTCCAATTTAAGATAGCAGATGGCATTTTGTTAATGAGGTAAGTAGCACTAAGAACACAATCTCCCCAGAACTGTATAGGGAGACCAGATTGAAACCTAATAGCCATGGCAGTTTCAACAAGGTGCCTATGCTTTCTTTCAACTCTAGCATTCTGTTCAGGCACTCCAGGTGCTGACCTCTGATGCAAAATACCCTTCATAGCAAACAACTCTTTACACTTAGCTTGGGTGAATTCAGTGCCATTATCAGATCTTATGACTTTGATACACACTCCAAACTGATTCTCAACCATAACAGCAAAAGACTGAATCAATTTATAAACTTGTAACTTGTCTTGAATCAAAAATACCCAAGTAGCATGACTATAATCATCCAATGCAGTAAGAAAGTATTTGGCACCACAAAGAGAAGGAACCTTGTAAGGTCCCCAGAGGTCCATATGAACTAATTGGAAAGGAGACTGAGCAATATAATCACTTCTAGAAAAAAGTAATTTGTGAGCTTTAGTCATATCACAAGCATCACACACAAAACCATTCAAATCCACATCCTTACAGATCAATAGGTGTTTCATTTTAGAAACAGATAAGTGCCCAAGTTTGGCATGTAACTCATGAACTAAAGAAGAGTTACAATTATTAGAAGAAGCATGACTGCCATATGAACAGAGGTTGGCCTTGAGTTTGTACAATCCACCTTGCTCATGACCTTTGGCAAGCACGACCTTAGTTGTAAGGTCTTGTAATAAGCATTGAACAACATCAAAACTGAATCTCAAACCACTGTCATTTAGAATCTTAGAGACTGATAATAAATTGTGCCTAAACTCTGGGACAAATAGCACATTCTGAAGTTTCAAATTGTCAGCTATCAACACTAAACCAACAAATTTAACTGTCTTAGCAGTTCCATCAGGCAAACCCAACTGTATGTCTTTAGACAAAGGATGCAAATCAACAAAAATAGACTGATCAAAAGCAATATGGTCTGTAGCTCCCGAGTCAATAATCCAAGTAAGAGAATCAGATTTATCAACACCAATTAAGAAGGAAGTACAAAGAGTACATGCAAAATGAACCATGGCTGAATTAACAATCTCATGTCCATAACTCTCTGCAGGAGCTTTCCCTTTCATCATCTTAACAATTTCTTGAAAGATTGCATTCACCATTGTTGGATCAGGCTTTGACACATTCACATCCTGATCCAAAGGGCATTCAGATTGTGCTCCGTCCACTTGAGCAGCAAGCTTGGTGCTACCCTTAGCCTTGGGACCTTGATACCACTCAGGGTATCCATTCAACTTGAAACAATAATCCCTAGTGTGGCCACTTTTATTACAAAAATCACAATGCTTGTCATACCTAGGCTTTTTGAAATCCCTCTTATTCTGATCACCTATCTTAGACTGATTAGAAGATTTGTACTGCACAAATTGCATGACTTGAGTTAGAACTACCAGGAGTACTAAAATTGGGAATTAGAACTACCAGGAGTACTAAAATTGTTCCTTGCAGCAGCAAGTGCATTAACATAAATAGATGGAGCAGTAGTTATCCCTTTCTGTCTCTCCACATGAGTAGCCATTTGAAAAGCCTTGTTCAAGCTAGGCAGAGGTTCCTTAGACAAAACTGAAGTTCTAAAGTTTTCATACACATCATTCAATCCCATAAGAAATTGCATGACTTGAGTTTTAGAATCTCGCTCAACAACTTTCTTTAGAATACCACAACTACACTGATTCATAGCACCACATTCACAGCGAGGCAAACCATCAATCATTCTCAATTCATCCCAAATCTTTTTCAGCTTACCATAATACACAGACACAGTTGAATTCTCCTGTTTCAAATTGCACAATTCTCTGTGTAATTGGAATATAAGAGCATCATTAGTTTCAGAAAAAACGTTCCTTAATTTCGTTCCAAAGTTCCTTCGAAGATTGAACATACATAAGACTCTCCCCAATTTCACTAGTAATGGAATTAATAATCCAACACCAGACCATATAATCGGCCCTAATCCATTTCTCATAATCCTCACTTTCCTCAACAGGTTTGACACAACTACCGGTTATGAACCCTAGCTTAGCTTTCGCACCAAGTGCCATACGCACACCACGACTCCAGCTACCAAAATTCAGGCCATTAAAAGGAGTTCCAACCAGTTGCATACCTGGATGATCACGGTTCGAGAGGAAAAGAGGATTGCAGTGAATGTTCCCCAAATTCTGAACCTGAAAATCACCAATTCGAACACTTTGCTCAACAAATGGTGATCCTCGACCAGCTGGTGATCCACGACCACCTGAGCCGCCATTGCCTCCAACAGCTTGCGCATAACTTTGCGATTCACCAGAATTACCTTTGCCACTACCATGAGCTTGACCACGTCTAGCCATAGAGAACAACGACAATTGCGGAAGCGATCAAATGAAAACCGGAAAAGATTTGATTGGAAAACACTACCGAGACAGATCACCGAGAAAATCAGAATCGCTCTGATACCATTTGAAGATATTTGACAATCAGAAATCGAAATCAATAGACAAAGATGAACAAACTGAGATTGAATTCATTGAGAGAGAAAGAGATCAAAGATGTTCTGTTACATCAACAACTGCCTCATGTACAATTACCAAAATACCCTCATATACTCTATAACAATAAATATAGGGTTCGTATGGGACGGTGTTAATAAACTGACAAAAATTATAAACAGAATATAATTTATAAACAGATGGTAAAAATAGTTAAAATTTTAAACAACAATATAATCTGCATATGGGGCGAAAAACTGTTTATTTGTAAAAAGTGAAGTTTATTTGGTTGTTATTAGGGATGTTGTGGTACAACAATATAATCTGCGTATGGGGCGAAAAACAGTTTATAGATGGATGTGTTCACAAACTTTCACATTTGTATAAAACTTTCAATCTGGTTTTTTTATAGGAAATAATTTGAGGTCAGACAAACTTGGACCTCGATGGCTGACAAGTCGGCAGACGAAAACCGTCAAAACAGAGACAAAATACAACGAGGGTGGAAGAAACAAGCGTATATTTTCTAAGCGTCAGCCTCCAAAGGCACCTTTCACCTTTCAATCTGGTTGTGCTATGTCTCATGAGATCATCAACGACGTATTTTTTTTTTTTTACAAAATGAATAACACGACTTAACAGATTATGACATGATACACTATATTTGTAACTGACCACATGTTTCAACTTTCAAGTCATATACTACACCAAGAAATTGTGTCAGTACCAAATTGTGCCATTGGTGCTACTTGAAAATTTGTGACACTCAAAAGGCCCCTTTCAAGAGAAATTTGAGGGGTTTTAAAAGTTATTGGCTGCAACTTGAAATTTTATAAAATTGATGATATTTATTACTATTTGCCATAAATTTTCTCATCGTTAAGGGTGTTTTGTTTCTCATATTCGAAATTTGAGGGATTCTCGTCGTTAAACGCACATTTAATTTGGACATATTTTTTCTTCTTTTTATTTTTTGGTACAAACCTATTTTTTTTCTAGTGTATTTTAAAGGGTGTTGATATATACACCGCAAATGACGATTAAGGATTTGCACGTTTTTAACGACGTGCAAGTCTGGGACCTTTCAAGATTTTCTAAGCGTCGGCCTCCAAAAGAACCTTTCAAGATTCAACATCAACTTGTCTTGAAAATCCAGTTAACTTAATATGCATAGATTCCTAATTTGTTGTTCGTCCTAGTTATCTTCGATATGCAGAGCAAGGTTTTCCAATTGCAATTGAATATTTACATTCCATCATATACGCTCGGTGAGAAAAATAAGCTCAATGAGAATCGATCTTATATATTTAATTTGAATTTTATCATATTTTCGATGTGGGATAATTAACTCTTTAACATCTCAACGATCTGTAACCCCAAAATTATACATCTAGAGGAGGAGGAGAGTTCACGGGTCATTATAGAAAATCCAAGGCAGGTTAGACTTAGGGGTAAGCTGCATAGTTTTTTTATTATTATTATTTGCTTAAACTTCCAAGCTTCCAACTTATTTTATTCGAATTCACTTTCTTGTTGTGGCTGTTGGTTTCTGTTGTACATGTGAAGAAGATTCAGCAAACCCCACCTTATAAAATATATAAAATATAAATAAATAATGAGTGTTGGATTTCGATTGGTCAGCTGAATTCGAGTTGCATGTGGCGAATGAAAACAAACATTTGGATCATTTTTTTGTCTTCTATCAGTTCCCATCAATCGTTTGCGTTTTGGTTTGATGCAGAAAATGGGAGAGGGGGTTTCTGTGGCCTTTGTGAATCTTCGCTGCCATTTTCAGATCACGGATCAATTTCGAGCCTCTCAATTTCGACACCTACCTGTCTGCATTTTCAGGCGGGGATCCATTTTGAACAGCTGCACAACTGCAAGTGTTTCTCAACAGTTTGCTTATCCCTATTTGTTGCTTGCAACAAACAACCACTTCAATCTCGGGATCGAGTTTTTTATGCTTATGCGATTAATCGAGCCTAAGAGTGGGTTTATTGGTGAGCCCAAGGGCTCACCAATATACCAGATCATCAAAAAAAAAAAAAAAAAAAAAGGAACTGGGGCGATGTGGCAGTGAGCCCGGAAAAAAGCAACCCCGCAGATGAGCCCGGCTCAAGGAAGCAGGTGGTGGGCCAGGTCTGCATTTTTTTTTTTTTTTTTTGAAATTCCGGCTTTTGCAATTTTGTGGAACAACACTTCCAGCCACCAAGGAAGCGCCACGTGGCGACCAATACAAATTTGTTTTAAAAATACGTTTTTGGCTAAAAGTCGTTAATGTAAAAAATAAATAAAAATTATTTTTGAATGTAATTTTTTATTATCTACCCATAGACACCAATTTTACATATGTTTTTTTTTAAATAATTCAAAATATCAACACCCATTTTTCACTTCTTACCCAATAAAAAAAATCATATTTATCCCATTTTTTCTCTATTAATTCATCTTTCCCCTTTGCATATTTTGTTTTAAAAAAAAAGTCAAATATATCAATACCCATATTTCATTTTATAGTATTATCGTTATGTGTAACGTTCAATTATTCTCATTTTATAGTATTATTATTCTCCTCCTTTGGTGAGCTAGATGGGGATGCGATTGCGCTTCTGGGACGGATCCGCTCCTTCTCTTTAGCCTTAGATTCTATTTCTCGTCTAGCTGCTCATATTTTTACCAGAGTTTGTTTTTCCATTGCTAAGGGGGTTGGCGCGCAGCTTGTTTCTCGGCTGCCCGCTAACTTCTTGTAAACATTCGGTTGTTTGATTTCTATACTATTTGGAGTTTAAATAAAAAAAAAATAAAAAATAATAAAAAAAAAAAAAAATAATAATAATAATAATAATAATAATAATAATAGCTTTGTTTATTTGAAGGAAAAAAGAAATAGATAAAAAAAAGGTAAGTTATGAGTCCGGGACGGGGCTCACTAATAATTTGCTGGAAAAGTGAAAAACAGTGTTGGGGCTCATAAGCTGATGTGGCAGTTAAAAAGTAAGCAGTGAGCCCGGGACAGGGCTCACTGATAAATATGCTCTTAGCCTTCACTGTAGAGCCATTGGGATTCGCAGATGAATTTATTTTTTAGTAAATGATACAGTCATACACACACATATATGCTATGTTAATGTCTGATAATACGCACGAAAAATGGAAGATCCGACATGGGTATGGCCTCAAGTGGCAAAATAGAGGGATCAGAGCTCAGTATGAATGAACTTCTCTTGTGGGGTGAAGTCTTTGTCGATGGAGGTAAGGCAATCGGCTGAAGGGTGAATGACTCCATAGCCAATACCCATTGCAGAGTTGCAATAGACCTCGGCTGTATCGTCCTCTTTCTCCAAGAAGACGTCGTCAAGGATGATGTTCTTGCACGGGACTGTGTCGCTGCAAGCAAACTTCATTGCCTGCTTGCTGTTAGAAGTCCCCCTGATGTTCCGGTACATGACTTGACTCACTTCCACTGCAGATGTCTGAGGAACAAAAACAGATAAAGAACAGTGAGGAGATGGGAAATGAAATCAGTTCAAAGTTAAAGCCTCTAATGGTTTCTGCATTGCGATTTACCTGATTCAGGCATGTTTTCGGAGAATCGCAGTAAAACTGGTCAATAATGATTGGGTTTGATACGTTTTCCATTCTAACGTTCTCAAAAAGTACTGCCTTCACATACCCAGAACCACCCTGCATAACAAATGTCCGGAAAGCAACAGAAGATGAGGATTTACAAATCTAAAATACATGTTGTTCCTGAACTAAGAATACTACCTGCCATGTTTTGATCCTAACACCATTCGTCGTATCCCTGATGAATGCATTGCTCAAGACGATGTTTTTGACAACAGCTGTGGAGTTATCCTTGCCGAGGCTTCCTATGCTGTAGCATTGGAAAGATGTGAACCAAAAGGCTAATTTATACTTCAAACAAATACCAGCGATAAAATAAAAAATTGTATGGAGCATTTGCCAATATAACTGCATAAGATACCTGATTCCGTGACCTGGGCCACAGTATATTTTCTTCATCTTGATATTTGAACTAGCATTCACGATTGAAACACAATCATCGCCTGATCATTTACACAGAGACATCAGAACAAGTAACTTTATCTTCCTTTTAGTTTGGAGCAATGCCAGATTATTTGATGTTTAATGTATGTGTGTTAAATGGAGGGTACAATTCTTTAGCTACTTGCAGTGTCACTGAGCATCAGTCGAGAAATAAGATACCTTCCAAATTCCAATGAATTTCTTTTTCATGTAATCTAAGAAAAGGGAAAAATAAGGAAAGCAAAACAGTAACATATAAAAGGAGTGGTGCTGTGCAAGATTTACCGGTTCCAATTTTACAGTTCTGCAGGACAACATCATCAGATTCACTGATATGTATACCATCAGTGTTAGGACTATCTTCCGGAGCTGTGACTTGGACATTTGACACGCGCACAGTGTTAGAGTGGGAGATGACAAAATGCATCTGTTGGCTGTTCTGGATCGTCAGCCCCTTGACTTTCACAGCTGAGCTTGAAGATATTGTTAGTGCCTACAGCAGAATGAGTTGCATTGTCACCAAAATGCAGGTTTTACAGTACTAAGTTCTGAACATGGACAACGAGTTTCAGTACTTTGATTGTATCAAATTCAAAGGAACAGAGATAAACTTACAGAAGGCGCTCCTTTGCAAGGCTGCATAAAGAAATCAGAAGGAAACAATGTCAATGCTAGCTCATGGAAATAGGTTGCAGATTAGTTAGCGAGAGAAATTAGACTCGAAGAAAAGAATTACATTTGACTTGTTTTTCTTACAGGACGCTGCCCACCATTTGCTACCTGAGCCATCAATAACACCTTTACCTCGGAAACTGACTCCAGTCAGGTTGTGAAAATTCAACCAGATCCTCGACAGCTTGGGATCCCAGTTCTTGGGCTCATCTGGCGCAACTATTGTTCCATCAATCTGCATGTCAGGCATGTGTGATAAATGCAACATCAAGGATCTTTACGTGCTGCAAACTTTGCTATGTTCGTCAACAATGAAAAACTATAAAGTAGGTTATATGCCTGGATGGTTAAGCTCTTGCCGCATGGACCTTGAAATCTTGTAGCATTAACAAGATAACGGCCCCCTTCAGGAACTAAGAAAACTGATCTTCGTATTGAGCACGCTTGCTTCCATGTGTCAATGAAGGCCTAATAATTATATGACGATAAGATCCGTTGAGGATGAAAGAATTTGATAAAAGATAGCACACAAGTATGCAAGTGAACATAAACAAGAACCTGGGTATCATCAGAAATTCCATCTCCGGCTGCACCAAAGCTATCCACATTAACAAGAACCTTTCCACCATGTCGTTGTGTACAAGAGTCCACTTCATCATAATCCAATTCCTCTCCATCTGTGTCAGAACTTTCAATTTGTTCAAGCATATCAACTTTATCTTCTAGCCCATTTTCTGCAACCCCATTAACTGATAATAAGAAGCCAAGAAAGGAAAATAGGATAAAAAGTTTCATCTTTATTGACTCGTCCAGGTTGAGAGATCAATGGTTTGGGTAATTTTGTCAGCAGATATCAGGGATTTATATGCAATCTGAGAACTCAAATGGAAGGTTCCTAGGAAAACTTGGCTTGCCTTAAAAGCACAGTACACTTCAAGAATAAGTGAAATTTCATTGACAAATGGTTGCTTTACTCTTATCCTAATAGAGAAATGTCCACTAATCAAAGACTGCGGTGCCATTTCCTCGTCGAAGCTCCACTAAAATCTAAGATAAGTTTGTTATTCTTAATCAACATCAGTAAGCAACCTCAATTTCTACGAATACCAGATATACAGTAACAAAAAACATCACAGTTGCTAAATCAAAAATGATGGATAGCAAGGATGGAATTTTGCTGTCATGGATCAATGATTCAGACAAAACAGACCTTTCATCTACTATCATAATATCAACACCAGTCACCTAATCATACTATCAGCTGCAAGAATTTAGAGCAGAACAAATGAGGTGCAAAATTGAACCAAATTCTAACCTTTCAACAGCTTAACCCCATACCAGCTCCATAAAGCACTTTGCAATTCCCGATCCAAACAGGAGGTTCCAGAAACTCTTCCTCTTCATTTAACGCCCTGTTAAGGTCTACAATACCACAAATGCATTAGCAAAACACCAGAGTGAAAGCTGAATTATCACCAATGCATTAGCAAAAACACCAGAGTGGAAGCTGAATTTTAACTGACTATATGAGCAACTCTACCTGGCCACCTTAGGTACATTTGTTGATGACTAATGTAAAATTGTGAACAAAACAAAATCGGAAAGCTCCATTTTGCCTGACTACATGAACTGTAACAGCTCATATTAGACTGATTTAATAAACATGTAGCCTGTAATGTGCTAAATTACAAGCACAGATTCAATCATGCTTTCAGTGTACCAGATAAGGAGACCTTATTGAATCTATTACCAACCACCACAATTAAACCAAATAACTTGTCCACCCCTTCATAACATCAAAATGGAACCAGGTAAGAGACTATGGTATTGGTAACCATAAGCTTAATCAGGTTTCATCATGCCGAAATTTGCTCTGCATAGCACATAAATTTAAAATACATCAACAATGATATTATGCAATCTGCTCCTTCCCTTCCTTTTGACTACTTGTTCGACAGAAATTTGTTAAGGTTTAAGTGAAGGCAGCCAAAGATTATCCTCATAGGTTGACCAGAGATGCTAAAGGGCAAGCACTTATGGTTGTTCAACAGGATTCATAATCTGCAGCTTGTTAGAATCTGAATTGTTCAACATAGAACGCAGCTTAGTTGTGATTTCAAATGGAATTTTCAAAATTTAACCTGTCATTTCAAACCATCAAATGTCATATAATCCTTTCTTTTTCTTTCAATTTTCCCCTCTGATCTTCATTTGACTCTTCAAATTGGTGGTGAATCTGGCTTAAATATGTTACAGACTGGCACCAGACACATCCATAAAGGAGAAGCAATGATGAAACTCCACAGAATTTTATAGATAGAAAGGATATAAACGCCAAAGATCCTTCAATCACATAGAAATGTAATTCTCAGAATGCTTACAGGAATCAGTTTCTTGTGCCTTCTAAACATTAAAAGATAATTCAGAACTACAAATACAATCTTCATGAAAATCTTGAAATGATTTTTACCGATTAGTCTCGGCCGGCAACGGCCGATTGAAGCCGCCTCTACGATTCATATACTGCCGCGGCTGGCGCTTCGTCACCGCCCTCACTCCGCTCACATCCGCACCAGGCACTGGCTTTCCCTTCGTTGTATCGAACCCCGTCGGTATCCCAAACTTCTTCATCATCTCCAACTCATCGTCATCCTGAACCGCCTCTCCTCCTCCATCGTCTCCGTTTCCAGACACGGCTTTCTTGTTCTCGGAAGCTCCTTTCTTCTGCTGCTGCTCCTTCGCGATGCCATCAATGAAGTCTGTCGCCGCGCTTTTACGGTCCTCGTCTTCGTGCTCGTATTCATCACTGCGGCGGCGGTCAGGACGACGGCGATGCTCCTGGGAAGGAGAACGGCGGCCACTCCGGTGATGGTGGCGGCGAGAGCGCTCAGCCGAGCGAGATCTGGATCGATTTGGAGAGTAGGAGCGGGAACGGGAGCGGCGGCGGCGTTGGTCGGGAGAGCGGGTCCGGGAGCGAGCGTGACGGGAACGGCCGTAGTCCGGCGAGCGAGATTTCCTGGTTCGATCACGATCATCAATCTTTCGCCTCCGATCACGGTCTCTGTCGCGTTCTCTGGGATCTCTTTCTCTTTCCTTCTCCCTCTCCCGATCGCGAGGACGGCCGCCACGGTCGCTCATCTCTCTGCAGGGTTCCCAAAACCCTAAATCTCACCTTCCTCTGCCCTCTTTCAATCCTCGATTCAAATCGGTAAAACGACGTCGTTTGTTGCTTTTAGGTTTGGAAGCCGATTCATCGTATGGTTAGGGGTAGAGTCGTAGAGGTGACAATTGGGTTTGTATACATATTCGGTCTTATGTCGGATTGGGTCATATGGTATGTTTTGTTATGTTTTGTTGGACCATAGATAAAGTTTTCGGGTTGGATTAGGTTGGGAATGGATTTCGGGTTGAATCGGGTCAAGATGGATCATGTTTAGTTTTATTATAAAACTAGTATAATTCCCGCTATATGGTGCGATTGCGAGGCAAATACAGAAAAATAAAAAATAAAATATTTATTAGAAGGAAGAAGAAAGTAATAATATAAATGAAAATGACAAGAAAGTTAAATAAAATAATATTGTTCGGATGTTCACAAGGTGCGGAGTTATTGCAATCTTAAAAAAAACGGAATTTTCGCCTGGTGTCCCTGAGGTAAGGACAAATTCGTCGGGTGTACAAAAGTTTGGGATAATTTGTCAAATGTCCCTGAGGTTTTGATTTTTTTCGCGAAATACCCCTCCGTTAAATGGGTTAAAAAAAAGGTTATAATTCCGTTAAATAACAGAAATAAACAAGCTCGCCTCGTACAGGCAATTAGGAGAGATAATGGGGCGAAGAAGAAGGAAGTATGTGGCCTGCAGATCTTGAAGCAATGAAGCAAGTAGAGCGTGCCGTGGAGGGGCAGAATCGAGAAGGGAGTAGGCCATTGTCGGCGACTACCATGTAGCCAGGTAAGTAGGGGTGTGCAGAAAAACCCGAAACCGAAAACACGAGACGAAAAAATCCGAAACCGAAAAAACACGACACGATAATGACACGAACCGAGAGAACACGGCTCTAAACGGTTCGTGTTTGGGTTGGGCAAATCGCCTTGTCGGGTACCCGACACGAACCGTTTAATTTTATTTTTTTAAATTTTAGGTTGGAAAGTATAATACTAGTATAATTAGAATCACATATGCATTAGTAAACTCTGCTAGCCCAACTGGTTCCATATAAGCGCATAACTCAGTTCATTGTCAACAGGCCCGTGTTCGATTCCTGACGCCTACATTTTTTCTATTTTTTTGCTGTGAGACAATGACAATCTACTAGTACAGTGTACACGTCTAAACCCTTTTTTTTTTTTTTTATCGCAGCCTCAAGTTCCCCCCCACCAGAGACCCTCGTTACGCTCGGCGCTCGTCGGCTTCAAGGCGCTCGTTCTGCAGCCTCTAGTTTCCCCCCACCAGAGACCCACTCTCGGCGCTCGTCGGCTTCAAGGCGCTCGTTCTGCAACCTCCAGTTTCCGATCCCCCCACCAGAGACCCACGCTCGGCGCTCGTCGGCTTCAAGGCGCTCGTCCTGCAGCCTCCAGTTTCCCCCCACCAGAGACCCTCGTTACGCTCGGCGCTCGTCGGCTTCAAGGCGCTCGTCCTCGTCGGCTTCAATGCGCTCGTCATCGTCGGCTTCAAGTCGTCGCTCGCCGGCAGCCCCTCTCTTGAGTCTTACCTCGGCATTCAGCATATCTGAAAACGAACCACCAGAGATCTGAAAACGAAACACCATGGTAAGTCCTATTTTTTCGAATCGATTTGTGGATGTTTTTGCTCGAAACATGGTTGAATACTTCGAAATTTCGATTGTCTGCTCGAAACCCTATCTGTCTGATTGTCTATTTGTCTGCTCGAAATTTCGATTTGTGGGTGCTTGTTTCGATTGTCTATTTTTCGATTTGTGGGTGCTCGAAATTTCTATTTGCTCGAAATTTCGATTGTCTATTTGTCTACTCGAAACCCTATCTGTCTGATTGTCTATTTTTTCGAATCGATTTGTGGGTGCTTGTTTGGATTGTTTGTAACTTGTAAGTTTGTTGTTTGAAACCCTAGTTGTTGTACGCCTATACTGTACAGACAGTACAACAAGGGAAGGAGCACAAAGAAAAACAGGAAAAAAAAAAAAAGAAAAAAAAAGCGGTTCGTGTTGGATACCCGGGTATCCGACACGGAACCGAATACCCTAACCGTGTCGGGTACCCGGGTTTTGGCGGCTCGGATACGGTTCGGGGTATTTGGGCTTAACGGTTCCGGGTACCCGACATGATTAACCGGTTCGTGTCGGGTACCCGGTTATGCACACCCCTAGAGGTAAGTTCCCCTTATCAATTTCAGTTTTAGTTATTTAGTATTTAGGATTTGAAAATTTCGGCTTTAGGTTTGGATTGGCTTTTTTTCCGTTTCAACTCGTCAAATCTTCAATGCTTGTTTTGAAGGACATAATTATGAAGAATTGCTGTGGTTTTACTCGTGTGATGTCACATTCACCAAGCCGTGAGATTTTGTTGTTGGCCCCGACTAGTGATTTTTGTGTTGTTTGTATCAAGATGGGGCTCTCTTGCACCAAGCATTTCAGCTGGTCGTTTGCCAAGAAAGAGATGCGAATTCTCAACACAGGAAATCAACGTTGGAGATATTAAGGATGACAAATGGTACAAAAATAACCATACCAACTACGTACCAACCACAAACCGACTATTTTGGTAACCACACTCGTGGTAACTAACATGGTGGTAACCACGTGAAGGTGGTACGGTAATGGTAATGAAATCTGAATACCATGGTTACCAAGTATATATATATATATATATAAATTTTTTATTTAATATTTTATTGTTATTACCTTTAACTTTTATGTTTTTAATTTATATTTTGTGTTTTGATTTTGACCCAAAGTGGTCCTTTCTACTTTTTCTACTAGAAACATTATGATCATTTTGAATGTTTGAAGATTTTGAACTTATTTTGTTTAAACTTGCAAGAACATTTTGAATGTTTGAACAATTGAACTTGATTTGTTTCAAGACTTTGAACTTGGCTGGTTTGAATTGCTTTGTACTTTAGGTTGTGAACTTTATTTATTTGAACTTTTAATAGGTTGTAACCATATTATTTTGGTAACCAAATTTTTTCTTTCAATAACTTTGATGACCACAAGAAGTTAACCAAGGGGTTTGAAAAAAATACAAACAAAATTACAACTTGGTAACCATGGTAATGTACCGATGGTAACCACAAGTCGTGGTTACCACATATGCGGTAACCACGACTTGTGGTTGGTATGTGGTATGAAAATTTGCGTACCGCCAATTTGTGGTTGGTACGTGGTAATCACCATTTTTTGGTGGTTACCGTACCATACCAACCCTAGGAGATAATACTTGAACGGTAAAATGCTCTGGATAATGGTACTCTTAACGCAGTATTGGACCCTTCAGCCGGAGACTGGCCATATGTGCAAGCCAATTAGTTGGCGCTTTTGGGTTTGGGAGGTGCGGTATGCAGAGGCATAACAGGCCAGACCTTGAAGCTTATATGTCTGGAGGTCCTATTTTTCAGGTTAGCCACTCTCTTTGTGGTTATTCTTTCTTGATCTCTTTATTTTGTAGGATGCAATGTGTTTCGATTGATTGGTCTTATAAATCTTGAAAAAAAAAGGCAGATTTATTAGGATTAGATACAAATTGGATGCTCAAGTAGGCTTTGTCTAATGCAATTAGCTTGGCAAACTACTCAAGGATTGCAATTAGCCTTTTGCTCTATATCGAGCAAGTAGCATTCTTTTCAAAAAGGGAAAACAGATTAAGCTCGGTTACTTGAACATGGATATAAATGAAGACGAATTTGGAAACTATTTTTAGCAGAGGAAGGATTCTTACAATTTATGGTTACTCATAATCATTTTCTTTACCAGCTCCCTCTTTTGTGGCAACTCGTTCCTCGTTGGATGTTAAGATATGGGGCTTGAGTGTGACTCTTTGACTGTTTTTATACAGTGCCTTTGAGATGAATATAACCCATTAAGCCCCATATCAATTTCTAGATCATTTTAACTAGATTCAATTATTTTTTCATGTAGATTAATTCAGTTTTTTTTGTTACAACTCTTGTTATCTCTGAGTCTTTCAGAAACAACCTCTCGATTTGCTTGAGGTAAGGTGTATACATCTCGACCTTCTAAACCTTGCTTTAAGTGGGAATACACTAGGTTAACAAATAATGAATGGACATCACAACTACAAACTATATGCGCATCCTTAAGGAGTTAGGCTTACCACCTGATCAACACTGTCACAAATAGCTAGTGTGCATCCTTAAGGAGTTAGGCTTACCACCTGCTCAACATTGTCACAAATAGCTAGTGTGATACTCATATCAACTATGTATAATATAAAGTTATCAAGTATCAACAATATAATATCCAGGAAAAGATCACAAGTATCCTTCATAAGCAATTATAAAATATGATCCATCATGATGATCAAATATAATGGACATAAATAACTCATCCAATACATAGAATTTTAATTATTAAATTTAAAAAATGTGCTATTAGGTGAATATAGTAAGAAACTTAGAATCAAAATAAGTTCACTAATTAGTTAAGACTAATCTGCACTTGTCCCATATTTGCTCTTCAAGTGCATCAGACGGGCTTTAAGCTGGGCAAATTGCTTTACCTTCTCACTGATTTGTGTGGTCACTTTTTCAATTGTCGCTTTGAAAATTTGGACTTATTAGCTCAACCGGCAGAGCATTGTGCTTAGGCACAAGATGTGGGTTCGAATCCCACATAAGCCACAAATTCATTAGAATAACTCAAGAGTACGTGCAATTTTTCAGCAGTTGGTTTCCTGTCAAACTCCATACCACACTAAAGCATCCATGATATAGGAACTAAAACTTGCAGCGGTTCACTCATACTTCTGTTAGGAAAATAAATTATTTCCATGTTGTCTCAGTATATATATTCTTCTTCGTATTTGGGCTATCAAGCTAGGATTGCAAACTAAAGAAGGAAGAGAAGTTGAAAATTCAATTGAGTTGTGATTAGCCTATGCGAGATTTGAACCTGCATCGATGTGCACGAGCACATCGCTCTACCATTTGAGTTAATAGGCTTAAATTTTATCATGTGGAATAAGAGCCAAAAAAAATTTCATAATCTTAAGGTGATGCAAAATCTGTTGCTTCAGATCTTAAAGCATGCATTCAAACACAACTAAATCCACATATCCTCAGACAGTGCACGGATACTTGAATAAATGGAAAATTGATTGTAGTTCTCTTTACAAAACAATGCAATCATCTACGAAAAAACAAAAACAACCATTCCAGATCCAAATCTGATCGAACTTGCATCATTTCTCGTCGTGTCTATCGGCAAACTAATAATCAGATCATATACTAACACTTCAAGATCGATCAATTGCATAAAATCTATACATCATAACATAAAAAGAATGATCTACATGTGTTGTAAGCAGATATACAGAGAAGGTGAGAGAGGACTTACGAGGAGGTGGAGCGCTAGAACTCAGGATCAGCAACCGACTTCGGATGGCTGGGCAGATCTGGGAGTTTATTGGTTCACGGTTAAACAATGAAGTTTTAGGTTCTTGTTTCTAAATGGCCCGAAGAATCACTTGAACTAGCAATTGAACTAGCAATTGAAACACTTGAACTTGCAATTAACCTAAGGACTTGAATAAGCAATTGAAGCTCTAGAACAACGTTGCCCCTAATCTCCTAAATTCCCAAACTCTAGATTAATTGAGAAACAATTACCTCCACCCTTGTCACCGAGCTGGCTCCACCGATGTTAGCCTCTTCGGCGTTGGTCGGCCGCCTCCTCGCCTCTCTCGCGAGCGCGCTCTCTCTCTATCCGGTAACTCTTCACTCTTCGGGTATGAAGGTGTTCGCTCTTCGCTCACCAATGGAGGTAAGCTATTTATTTTTTCGGAAATTTCGCGAGGTGCTCTTGGGGTATTGCAATTTTCGTGAAGTATACAACTCTTTTGCATATTTCGCGTGGTGCCTTTAAGGTTTTGATTCTTTTCGCGTCGCGCCCTTGGGTTTAAACTCCGTTACTTTTGGAATTAAATAAAAAAGAAAGAAAGAAAGAATGGGCGGGGAGAGAAAGGGCACGACGAGGCAGGTGAGGACGACGAGAGAGAGCACGCCGGTGAGGACGACGTCGGGTCGGAGCTCTCGTTGCTGCGCCGATGAGTTGTGAAGACGACGGAGATTTAGGGTTTTTTCGATTTAGGATTTTTGAGTTGGATTGTAGTTTTATAATCTTCCCATTGAAGTTTGGGGGTTGGATTTCCAATTGAGGTTTGCTAGTTGGATAAATTTTATGGTAATTTGTGATACCTGATGTTTTTTATTGTATTCGATGAAAAATTGAGGTCAGCAACACAGGTGACGCGAACAGAGACGTCAGATGAGACGACCTCGCTGGACGTGATGACGAATTTTTTGCGTCTAGGAGCGATGACGACCTTTTGGCATGCAAGAGCGACGATTTTTCTCTCTTCCCTGTTGTGAATTTGTTACCAACGAAGGTAAACACTTATCCCTCTAATTATTTCAGTTCTTCACTGAGTTGAAACTTTAAGGGATTTGATTTAGAGTTACTGAGATGTGAATTTAGAGTTCTTGATTGATGCTAGATTTCATCCATTTTTTGCATGATAATCAACATGGACAGAACTCAGGGTGGCTGAAGCCCCTTAATTTGGAAATTATTTTTTTTTAAAAAAATTGTCACTGTAATGATAAAGTAAGGGGTCTAATGGAATATTAGAAGTTTAAACAAAGAAGTTCCTTTTGCCGTAGCGGAAATCTTGGCTTTACCACTGATGACCAACACATCCCCAAGCCATGCATGAATGCTTACATTGCAGGTTTCCACAAGTGGGGTTTGCTGTTCTTGTATGTTGCTGGGCATTTCATTCGTCTTGCAGGTTCTTTCCGGTGAATTCTTTCCTTGTTTGTTGTCCGTTTCCAGCAACACTTGATGTATTCAATTATGCAATTTACCAGGATCATGTTTTGTTTGAATGATTCCGTCCCTATTTGGCACTCATATGCCTCTTGGTGAACATTATGAACTGCATTGGTTCTATTCTTAATTTGTATGATAGTTCATGTTAAGCTGTCATTACACTCTTTATTTTTTGGTAAAATTGGTTTTAGTTTCCAAAGATTTATCGTTTTAATGCAGATGTTTGCTATATTTTATCCTATAGGCATGGGAGGAATCAAATATCTTTTGATCGCTGAGGTACAATCTGGTGTTCTTTTCATCTCTGCATCCCATACATATATTGGAATTAAATGATATATTTGTGTATGATATTATTTTCGTATTCACATAATCTTAATATTAACATTAATTCTCCTCAATGTGAAAAATGCAGATATACCCAATTAACATCAAAGGGTTAGCAGGAAGTGCTGCTACTTTAGTAGGGTGGGTGACATCTTGTTTTGTTTCTTATTCTTTTAACTACTCCATGGAATGGAGCTCTGCAGGTACATCCTTGATTTTCACTTTCCGCTAGTGTGTTTCGTCTAACTTCACTCTTTGTCTTCCATTGATATGCTTCAAGATCAATATCATTATCGCCGTATACATATCTTCGGATTCAGATTCGGATTATATATATATATAGGGATTGGTTCAAGAGTGCACACCCCTTAGGGTGTATTTTATACACAAATCTTGACCATTAATTGTTAGAAATGAACGGTCATGATTGAAGAGTTTTTTGTTTTTTTTATTTTGCTTGGAAAAAATGTGGGACCCGCTTAAAAATACCACATTCCCATTCTTGTAGGAGCGGTAGCGCCTGTGCATCCCACCAAATCTTTCTTTTTTTTAAAGATACTGTTTTTTTTTTACAAAGTGGGTGGGACCTAATTTTGTGAAGTAAATTAGTTGGGATTTGGAAATATTTTGTGAAAAATAGGAGTCTCCATTTTATGATATTTTTATCCATTTAAATTTCACCGAATAATATTTCACATGCTACCGAATAATATTTGGGTTAATTTCCACCATTAACCTAAACATTCCACGTGAAACAGAATGCTTCAAATTTTGATTTTAAAATTTATAAATATCAAATATCTAAACAATACTTACTATTTATACAAATAATGTTTAATATTTCACCGTATAATTTTCACATTTCACCTTCCATCAGATTATCGAGGATAATTGTAACCGTCGCATATTCCCATCCAAAATTTCATAAATTCTACCGAATAATATTTCACATGCTGCTGAATAATATATTATGTTATCTTTTTCCATCTAGTTCATATTAAAATTTACCAATTTCACTAAATAATTTGTCACATGCTACTGAATAATATTTTTTCATCAATTTCGGAGAAAATAAACCCCAAATCCTTAAACAATACTTACGATTTATACAAATAATTCCTCGTATTCCACAGAATAATATTTCACATTTCACCGAATAATGTTTAGTCATGTAGTTATACCCGTGTGTTGAAGGTTTGTTTATTTTTGTCAAACCGAAGACTACATATAACGACGAATAATGATTTATATTTCACGGAATAACTAACCAACTCATTAACACTAGTCACTAAAATTCAACACAATAATAATAATTTAGATTTCAACGAATAATTGTCCAGCTCATTAACACTAATAACCAAAATTCGACACAATTTGTTATATTTTCCCGAATAATAAACACAATTCACCTAATAAAAAAATTTGACAATTAAATTACACTCCCGTACAATCACAAGCAATGTAGATTGCAAATCATCGGTGTCAAGAGGGCTCATAAGAGATCAATGGCTCATATTTGATTTGAATGATTAAAAAAAATAAAACAAGCCTATTGAGCACATCCACGATCGAGGATAGCATCAATTTCGCTTTCAAATTTCAATCACATAGCAAAAGTAGCCAAATCGGCTTGATCGAATTCAACCACAAATCCATCTTGAAACAGTTTCAATTTCGCCCAAAATTGGGGGTTTACATATGGAGGAGGAGAGGCTGACCAACTGCGTGGTGGTCGGATTAGGATGCCGGAGATGCTCGATGGGAAGAGTCGGAGCCTCCTCTTCACCGTCCTTCGCCTCTCGCCTCACCGCCGAGTTCATCTCCTCGCCTCTCACCGCCTCTGATTGTAGCGCCTTCACCCTAGAACGTACCTAGATTCGGACTATCTTTGGGTCGTAGTAGCGTTGTCGACAGGATATAGAGAGATAAGAGCTCTCAGTTTTCAACTGTGAAGTGAACGAGATGCGGAGGAAGAGATGGAGGCGAGATGTGGACTGCGGAGGGATTACAGAGGTAGGGGATGGAGGTGAGAAGCAAGCCAAAAAGTGGCAGGGTTTTATTGAATTGTTTTACATGCGCCCTACAAAAGCATCAGGTGAGATTGAAGCTTTTTTTCACTTTTTTTTTAAATCACCCTATTGACGTGGCATAATCTTCACCTTTTATTTACTTAAGATCAACGATCTACAATTGTGCACAAAGTACACCCCTTAGGGTGTGAACAAGTTACCTACTCTCTCTCTATCTATATATAGAGAGAGTGGTTCTCTTGTGCACACCCTTTAAGATATACATTGTGTACAAATCTTGACCTTTAATTGATAAGAGATGGAGGGCCAAAATTAAATGGATTTTTGTTTTATTTGTTAAATAAAAAAAGGGGAGACCCACATAAAAAAGACAACCACTTTTTGTTGTAAGTGCGCGAGGTGCTCTACTCCATATTCAAATTGTTTTCAGCATTTGAATTTGTGGGACCTATGTTATTAATTTTTCCAAATTTTTTTTAACGTAGATGAAGCAAATGTTGGTCTATTTTGATTTTTTTTTTTAATTTTGCAAAGATTTTTTTCTAAATTTTAATGGAATTTTTCTACTTGTTTTAATATATAAAATATTTATGAAAAATAAATAATTTTAATTTTGGGTGATTTGTTGTTGGGGCCCATCTAATTTCCCAGATATGATTTCGTTGTTTTGAAAATATGGTCAATTTCATTGAATAATGTTTCACATTCTACCGAATAATGTTATATTTTCTTTTTCCGTTCAGTTCAGATGAAAACTTTCTATTTCTACCGAATAATTTGAAACATTCTATTGAATAATGTTTTGTTTTTCTATTCATCTAAATTTTTTGTTTTTCCATGCATCTATTTCAAATAAAAAAAACTCCAATTCCCTAAACAATACTTACAATTTATACGAATAATGTTCCAAATTTTACCGAATAATGTTCCAAATTTCACCGAATAATATTTACTTGGATAGTTATACTAATGCGATGAAGTTTTTTATATTGTTTGTCACACCAAAATCTCTATTACTTGACGAATAATGAATTAGATTTCACCGAATAAATAACCAATCTTATAATTTAATCGAATAATCTTTTAAATTTAACCGAATAATATAGTCAATCTAACCGAATAATCATTCTATTAAATACGAATAAATTTTCTAATTTAATCGAATAATGTAACTATTAATCATTATGTTAGTGACCATAATTCAAAACAATCCACCGACTAAGGGATGAAAGAACTCCGAATTGATGAATAACTTGCACGATTCCATACCGAAATATTCCGGAATTGATCAAAGACTTTACCTTTTTTTACCAGAAAAAGCAAAAGCAAAACAAGAACGACTACAAACTAGGCGCTGACGGAAGCACGTACGCCCTTGTCGCACCATGAAACCGAGATTCATCGCCACCGGCACCGTCGCCACCCCGGTCGACGTCCCCTGCAGCGTCAAGCTGCTTCCGTACAACGGGATTTTGTCTCCGATCAGCGACATCATCACCAGCTTCTGGATAGGCCAAACATCGCCGGTGGAGGGGCCTGGGGGGCCGGAATCGTAGACATTGACACCGGCCGAGTCGATCTGGTCGAGCTTGGCGGAGACGAGCGGGTCGGAATCGAAGGGGAAGATGGAGGAGATCACATCGAGGACAAGCCTGGCGTGGTCCGGCGAGATAGCATCGGGGAGGATGGAGGCGCCTGGGAGCTTTGCCTTCACTCTCCTCCCTCTTCACCGGCCTCTCCGCCGCATTCCGCCACCATCGACACCGCATCACCCCTTGGAGAATGGTGCTCAATCCGCCTACTTCGCCACCCAGACGAGGTCGCCTCCGCCTTGCCTCGATTCCGGCTAGACTGGTCTCGCCTAGTCGCCTCCGCCTTGCCTCCTCGCCGAATCGAAATCCCCTTCCTCGCTCCACAAGATGAAGAAGATGACGGTGAAGAAGATACGGTGATTTAATTCCCAAACCCTCACGCGCTAGTCAGATCGATTAGAGATGGTTTTCGTGCGGGACTCACTTGATTTGTATTTTAAAAAAAACCTTTTAATTCGGGCATTCAATCTGGGCCATTCATTACCACATGATCAAGTGTACACAATTGTGCACAAAGTACACTCTAAGAGGTGTGCACAATTAACCCATACTCTATATATATAGAGAATAGGTAACGTGTGCACACCCCTTAGGGTGTACTTTGTGCATGAATCTGGACCATTGGATCGTTATGAATAGATGGATGAGATTAAAAGATTTTTTTCCTTTTTTTAAAACTAAATTATAGTGGGTCCCGCCCATAAGATGTGCAAAAGCGTCAGTACTCTCCTCTCTCTAGCGCGTGTATGTGTGTGGAAAGAGACCCTATATTTTCTTCTTCTTCGTTTGAGGGCGGCGCTTATTCTTCAATCGATGGAGTGCGGTGCTTCAATTGTGGGCGGCGCTTCTTCTTCAATCGATGGAGTGCGGATTCCTCTTCCTCGATCTATCTCTTCTCCGATCTCTCTCTTTGTTGTCGACGCTTCAATTTCTTTTTGCTGGAGGTTCCGAGGGGTGCGAAGCAATGCTGGAGGGCAGACGAGGGCCAGACGATGGCGGACGAAGGCGAAGCAGGGCGGTGCTTCAATTTCTCTTTGTTGGAGGTCCCGAGCAGTGCGAAGCAGTGCTGTAGGGCAGACGAGGGTTGGACGAGGACGGACGAGGGCGAGATCCAACACTGGTTCGCTACATCCGATGGGGGCGCCTATGGCGGTGAGATCCACTGGTCGATGAAGGCGAAGGCGGGCGATGCTTGGCTAAGAAGGGTCGGTGACGATGGCGATGGCGATTTGTCTGCACAGATTCAGTGGTCGGCGGCGGCGGGCGATGCTTGGCCTTCGATTCGATTTTCCGATCTCGCTCCTCCTTGGCTTGGAATTTTTTATTATGGTTGCGGGGGAGAGGGTGGGGTTGGGGCGGGCGATGCTTGGCCTTCGGTTCGATTTTCCGATCTCGCTCCTCCTTGGCTTGGAATTTTTTATTATGGTTGCGGGGAAGAGGGTGGGGTGGGGGTGGGGAGGGGTGGGGGTGGGTGGGTAGGGGCTGCTCTGTGAAATTGTCAATCGGGGTGGGGGTGCGGCAAATTGCAGAGATCGTCGGCGGGCGGGGGGGGGGGGGGAGGGGGGGTGGCGGCGGTTGTGTTTGTATTAGGGGTAGTCGTAGTAATCGGGTTAGGGCTAAAATTTATTGCTTATTTTGTCGCTTTAGTCGAAAAAAAAAGAAGAATTATTCAGACGTATGTATAGAATTTAGAGTATGGTTTTTCGAGATACATAATTTGACTAATTATTCGTCAATTATTCTGTCAAATGTGTCGATTTTTGTTTATCAGTGGTAATGAGTTGTCAATTATTCGGTGAAATGTAAAACATTATTCGTTAAAATATGAAACATTATTCGTATAAATCGTAAATATTGTTTAGGAATTCGAGGTTTCTTTTATCTCAAATTGATGAACAATAAAACATTATTCGTTAGTATACGACAAATTATTCAATGAAATTGGTAATTTTTTATATGAAATAGATAAAAAATGATAACAGAACATTATTCGTAGCATGTGAAACATTATTCGGTGGAATTGTCAAATCTTCAAAACGAAATAAATTAGGTGGGAATAAAAAAAGCATTTATTTCTAAAAAAAAAGCATTTCTTTTTAAAAAATATTTTATACATTTAAAAAAAAGGGAAAAAAAGGAAACAAAAAAAAAAAGCACGCGCTGGAAATGTGGAAAGGGGCTCATTTTCAACCGTGGACCCCACGAGCAATTAAAATAAAATTAAAAAAAATATGTTTTAATCGTGGTCATCCATCTCATTTCTATTAACGACTCAAATTGGTGTACAAGGTACACCCTAAGGGTGTGCACTCTGGAACCACTCCATATATATATATATAGGGGATGGTTCAAGTGTAATCAAGGCTTATTGTGTAACATGTGAACACATCTGGGCCGTTGATTGTATGAAATGGATGGTCGAGATTAAAAGGCAACTTTAGCCTTTTTTTAAATTAAAAATAAGTGGGACCCACGATTTTTCATGCCCACTTGCTGAATTGGGGGAGTGTGTGATGCACTCTCTTGAAATTATTCGATTGTATATCTGGATTATTCGATCATATCGACGAATTATGCGACTGTATCGATGGATTATTCGATGGTATCCACTTGCCACATGATGGGGCGGTTATTTTTTTCTTCGAATTATTCGATATTATCACTGGATTATTCGATCGTATCATTGGATTATGCAATAGTATCGATGGATTATTCTAATCGGGTAGCACCCTGAAAACGCCCTATTATTCGATGGTATCGTTTAATTATTCGATGGTATCACTTGATTATTCAATGGTATTGATTGATTATTCGATGGTATTGCTTGATTATTCGATAGTATAGCTTGATTATTCGATGGTGTTACAGTAGTATAACTAAAATTATTCAATGGTATCATAGGATTATTTGATGGTATCGCATGATTATTCGATAGCATCGATGCATTTTTAATTCATATGACTGTCAAATAAAAAAAAACAAATCATGAAGCACAAAATCACAAAATCGATCCATACATATGAATAATTCGGCTTTCTCTCCGAATATGTCTTTCAATCGAGCAATTAAATCAAGCAATTGCAAACAAAAACGATTCCAATTAATCACAAACCTAGACTCCAAATCCACCACCAGGGAAACCTCCCAACCGCAAATCCACCACTACCGGAAAACCTCCAAACTGCAGATCCACCAAGAGGGCAAACCTCCCGATTGCAAATCCACCACCAGGGAGTCGCCCATGACTTCAAATCGCCGCCGCCTTCGGAAATTTCTCCAACCTACTATTCAAATCTCTGCCTTTAAAAGGCGCCGCCCAGATATGAGAATAGGGGAAGAAAGGCGCCGCCATCGTGGGATCCTCCTGCCGGAAAGACGAAGTCGATGCCATCGCCGGTGCTCAGCCATCTTGCCCATGGCTTCCTCGCCGACGCCTAGATCTGACGAGAAGCCACTAATCGGCGCCGTTTGAGAAAGACGGAAGCGCTGCCTTCACCGGCCCTGCCTTCCAATCGTTTAGAGGCGACAACTCGCCGCCTTCGCAATCGTCGTCTTCTTCATCGCACCTTCAATGGAAGAGAGAAAGAGAGAGGATGTGTGGCGATTGGGCGATGGCGATGAATTGGGAGATGGCTTGGAAGAGAGAATGAGCGAAAGGCTTACCGGAGAAGAGCGATGGCGACTGAAGACCGAAGGAGATGGCGATCGCCGGATCGGAGTCCCGAGTGCTCGCCGGAGGAGATGGCTGCACTCCATCCTAGTCGGAAAAGCTTTCACTTTCGCTTGCATCGCCGCTCCGCTCATTCTCTCTCTCTCTCTCTCTATATATATATATATATAAAGTAGCTTTTCGGTGAGGATATACCTTACCATATAACGAGGGGAGAATTATGAACCAATGGATCAGTCAGATGAACGACCTAGATGAAGGGATGAAAAAACACGGCAGGATGGTTGTAATTCAATGCAGTTTCAAATTCTCAACTGAAGGGGGTAGACTAGCTTGTCCTTTTATCCTAAACAAATTGTTCCCGGTACAAACTGGTTTCGAATTCAGAAAAGCAAAACCAGTTAATTTGCAATGATTTTTTTTTAAACGTGGTTGTTGGTACTGATAACATTTTTGGTTGAAGATGATACAATTTTGTTTTTATTGCCCAGGACATATCGCTAAATATGAATTTTCAAATTATTAAGTAAGAAATTCCCTTTTAAATATTCACATTTAAAACTAGCCTATCATTAATTTCTTTTAGTCTAAATCAATTTTTTTTATGTAGTTAAAAATGAATAATTTAACCAATAAATATGAATAATTAAGGTATTAACTATGAATACCTATTTAAATTTGAATAATTAGTTTGTTAAATATGCATAGTAAGTAGTTGATCATAAATGAGTATTCTGTATATTATTAGTTTGATTATTGTGAAAAAATTGTCATTTAAATTTGAATAATTAGATTGTTAAACATGAATAATTAATAGAAGTTGAATACTGGAATTTGGTCCAGCATAAAAAAAAACACAGAAGTAGAATTCGGCCCGACCGGAAAAAAAGAAGAAGTGGAATTTGTTTTCTGGTTAGTTACAAATTTACCCTTTTGTTTTTTAATTAAAAAAAAAATGGAATTATCTGGTTCATTGGATGTTTCAGATCCTACGCTCTACATTTGTCCCTCTGTTACACCGTAAGAGATGTTTCACCGAAAAGAGCCCCTATATATATATATAGTATATATGCAGGAACCTTTTTCTTATTTACCAGCGTTTGCATATTCACGCTTCTGTTTGTGGTGGTGCTTGTACCTGAAACCAAAGGAAGAACCCTGGAAGAAAATCTATTAGCTTTTGCTAATATTGTTTGAACTTCTCAGTATATGATTTAGGAATATTGTGAGGCATGTACTGTATTTTATTTGAAAATGAAATTCTATTAGCTTTTGCTAAAGCAAATGAATTCCTTTGTCGGTAAACATATTAATGCTTTGTACTGCAACTGAAATGGTCTGACTGAAAACCCTAGGCTTGCGAGCGACGCCGACACTGCTTACTGAGTGGTTTCCGATCGTCTCGTGTTCTCTCCGGTCTAGGGCTGTGAGAGCTAGGTAATCCTCGCCATCACCGTGCGAGAGTCGCCGCCTGTGCAGGTTCGAGTGCATCAGTTTCAGATCGTGGAAAGGTTCATTGCGATGGGAGAGCGGGAGAAGCAGATACATCTGACGGAGGAAGAAGGGGTAACCATTGAAGGGGATGGGGTGGCCCAGGAAACTAGGGATACGCCAAACCAACTGTGTCTGTATGGGAAGGTGCTATCAGCGAAGACACCCAACGCCCAAGCACTGAGATCGACGATGAAAGGAGCGTGGAGAATGAAGAAGGACTTTCTGTTTAGGGAAATAAAGGAGAATTTGTATTGTTTTCAATTCAGGAACAGTACAGACCGAGACAGAGTGTTGAATGGGGGTCCTTGGTCATTCGATCGGTCGCTGCTTGTTTTGAAGGAACCAGGTATGGAACAACCGTCTCGTATTAGCTTTGATAGGTGTGCTTTCTGGATTCGAGTATATGATCTCCCACTAGCCGCT
Organism: Persicaria tinctoria; assembly: GCA_037127255.1. Taxonomy (NCBI): domain Eukaryota; kingdom Viridiplantae; phylum Streptophyta; class Magnoliopsida; order Caryophyllales; family Polygonaceae; genus Persicaria; species Persicaria tinctoria. The sequence goes on along the minus strand of JBANSL010000016.1, from coordinate 19,885,144 downwards.
TGTAATAGGGCAATGGCGGAGTTGATCGGGAATGTATTTGGTGGAATACTTGAGATGGATGAGTGTGACCTACTGGTTTGTGGAAGGTTCATTAGAATGAGAGTGAGTATTGATCTTACGAAACCTTTGCGAAGGGGAGTGTTGATCAATCTTGCTGGGAAGAAGATTTGGGTGGGAATAAAGTATGAAAGGTTGCCTAGATTTTGCTACTCTTGTGGATGTATAGGGCATGGGGAACTTGAGTGCGAAAGGGAAGAAGCGAGAGAGTATGCTAATGAGTACGGGGATTGGCTTCGGGCGTCACCGCTGCGAACAATGCCAGAGAGGAGCTCGGTTGAGAGGGAGAAAGAGCGTAGGCTGATTAAAGAGTTAAGGGGTGAGGATGGAAAGGAGGGGGGGAATAGTGAGAGGACAGGGAAGGTTAGGAAGACATTAATGGAGCTTTTAGAGGAGAAGTTGAATGAGGAAGATGATGATGGTGGAAGTGGGGGAGAGTTGAATGGGGAGGCAATGGAGGTAATAGATAAAATAATGGGAGTTGATATATCGGTGGAGAATGATAAAATAATGGGAGGTGACTCATTGGTGGAGAATGAAATGGGAGGGAGTAAGGTGGCTGAGGGAGTACATAAAATGAAGGGAGTTATTATATTGGAGGATAATGGAATGGGTGGGGATAATGTTTCTGAGGGAGTGCAGAATGAGGGATTGAACACAAAGGAGGGGCCGAAGGTGAGTGCAGGAAAGGATGAAAAGGGGAAGGCTATAATGAGCAGTGAGGTCGTCGGGGAGGGAGGCAAAAGAAGGTGGAAGAAGTTAGCTAGGGTAAGTGGACAGCGGGTGAGTGATGGGTCTAGGGAGCGATTGGAGGTTGGTAGTAAGCGCAAGGAAGGGAGGGAGAATGAAGAGGAAGAGGATGCAGGAGAAGTGGGGAAGAAGAAGACTAGGGTGGAGGGAGTCATTGATACTATGATATCGGCCGGGGATGGAGTCCCCCGCCGGACGCCATGAATTGCATAAGTTATAACTGCCGGGGAATGGGGAAGGCCCGGGCGGTGGAGATGCTTACCTTCTTGGTAAGAAAGGAGACCCCAAAGATCCTATTTCTTATGGAAACGAAATGCAAAAGGGAGAGAATGGAGGAGGTTAGAAGGGCAATTGGGTATGACAATATGTTCGTGGTTGATTGTGTGGGGAGATCGGGTGGCCTTGCTTTGTTATGGGAGGCGGATGTGCGAGTGGGAGTAAGTACCTATACAAGCCATCATATCGATGCGGAGGTCCGGTTACAAGATAGTGCTCCGGTGTGGAGATTCACAGGGTTATATGGTTGGCCTAAGAGTGAGGAAAAACACTTTACTTTGGGCCTGATCAGAAGGTTGCATGAGGAGCCACATGGAGCATGGTTATGTATGGGTGACTTCAATTTGTTTACGTCGTTAGAGGACAAACAAGGGGGGAATTTGCCTGATCTAAGTCACCTCATCGAATTTAGAGAGACGGTGGAGGTGTGTGGACTGATGGAGATGTCGTTTATGGGGAACAGGTTTACATGGGACAATGGAAGGGAGGAGGGATTCATACAGGAGAGACTGGATATGGCTTTCTGTAACCAAGATGCTTATGTTTTATTTCCAAAGATTCAATTGAAGCATCTGGTTAGATGTAGATCAGATCATATACCCATCATGGTGGGGTTTGACGGGGCACCGACGAGTAGAGAGAAGAGGCCTCGACCGTTTCGGTTTGAGGCAATGTGGCTCCGGGATGAGAATTGTAGTGAGATCGTTCAGAATAGGTGGCAAAATCCGGGGTCGGAAAGGGCAGAATCTGAAATTCTCGGCAAGGTGGCGAGGTGTGCGACTGATTTAGCTGATTGGGACAAAATGGCCTTCGGGAATGTTCGTCGAAAGTTGGGGAAGATGAGGGCACAACTGGCAGAGTTAGGACAGAAAGGGATGACGGGTGGGTTGGTTCAGACGAGACGGAAGCTGGAGGAGACAGAGAGGGAACTAATAGAGAGGGAGGAGGTGCTTTGGTACCAGCGAGCAAAAGCGAATGAATTTTCTTGTGGGGATCGTAACACAAAGTTTTTTCATAAGAAGGCATCGGGAAGACATCGGAGGAATAGAGTGAATAAATTGATAGATGAGGAGGGCAGGGAGGAGACCAGCTATGAGGGTATGGTTGAGATTGCAATGAACAATTTCCACGGTTTGTTTACTTCTGAAGCTGAACCTGTCGAGGCGGTTCCTCAAGGACTCGAGCCTATCGTGACAGCGGAGGAAAATCAGGAGCTCTTACATCCCTTCACTGCTGACGAGGTAAAACACGCTCTTTTTTCTATGCACCCTAACAAGGCTCCAGGTCCGGATGGTATGCCAGCACTTTTTTATCAAAAGTTCTGGCATATTGTCGGGAATGATCTCACTAGTTGTGTGCTGGATGTCTTAGCCGGTCACTCTATGCCTAAGGGGTTGAACCATACTTTTATAACTCTTATTCCTAAAGTCAATAATCCTTGTAAGATGAAGGATTTGAGGCCAATAAGCTTATGTAATGTTATTTATAAAGTGGTCTCCAAGGTGCTAGCGAACATGTTAAAGAAGGTCCTCGAGCATCTGGTTGCAGAGAGTCAAAGTGCTTTTGTGCCAGGAAGAATGATCACGGATAATGTACTTGCAGCTTTTGAACTGTTTCATTATATGAAGACGAGGAATGGGAAGAAGGGGTACATGGCTCTCAAACTTGATATGGCTAAGGCATATGATCGAGTTGAGTGGTCATTCCTAGAGCATAGCATGAGAAGACAAGGGTTTGCGGAGGAATGGGTGGCGCTGATCATGAAATGCGTTACAACAGTGACATTCTCGGTGTTGTGGGATGGTTCGCCGTCACAAGCCTTTAGCCCAAGAAGAGGTTTGGGGCAGGGGGATCCGTTGTCACCATACTTGTTTCTGTTGTGCGCGGAAGGTTTGTCTGGGCGGTTGCGCGAAAGTGAGAGGCAAGGGAGAATTGAAGGGATTCGGATAGCATCGACGGCTCCTAGGGTCTCACATCTTTTCTTTGCAGATGACTGTGTTCTATTTACGAGAGCTACCTATCAACAGAGTGTTGAAATTGTCAAAATCCTCCATATTTATGGAAAAGAATCAGGCCAACAGGTGAATTTCTCTAAATCTGAACTTTCATTTAGTAAGAATGTAGATGTGGGTCGGAGGCAGGAATTATCTGAGCTACTGGGAATTAGGGAGGTGGAGAAGCATGAGCGCTATCTAGGCCTTCCGACAATGGTGGGAAGATCGAAGAAAGTTATCTTTACACAGATAAAGGAGCGGGTTTGGAAAAAGGTTAAAGGTTGGAAAGAGAAGTGCCTCTCTAGTGCGGAGAAAGAGGTTTTAATCAAGTCTATAGCACAGGCGATCCCTACTTATGCGATGTCGTCCTTCAAACTGCCGGTTGGTTTCTGCGAGGAGTTGGAACAGATTATGTGCAAGTTCTGGTGGGGTGGGGATGACCGAAACAAGAAGGTACACTGGATGAGTTGGAAGAGGATGGGTATGAAAAAGGAGAGAGGGGGACTTGGGTTTCGTGATCTTGAGTTGTTTAATAACGCGTTGTTAGCGAGACAAGGGTGGAGATTAATTCAAAACCCTTTATCTTTAGTAGCGCGGCTGCTGAAAGCGAGGTATTTTCCGAATTCATCATTCCTAGAGGCGACTTGTGGATACAATCCGAGCTATAAATGGAGAAGTATTCTAAGTGGACAGGAGGTGCTTAAGAAGGGTCTTGTTTGGGCAATAGGGAATGGTGCGAATGTGAATGTGTGGGAGGACAGATGGATTCCACGTCCAAAGAGCTTTCGGGTTCTAGGCAACCTACACGGTGGGGATCCTGGGCTGCGAGTGCTGGATTTGATTGACTGGAGTCGAAATATGTGGAATGAAGGCTTGGTTCGGTCCTTGCTGCTACCATGTGATGCTAAGTTGGTGCTCCGAATGCGGTTGGTCAGCCCTTTCAATGAGGATGAGCAAGTTTGGGCGTATGATAAGGGCGGCTTCTTCTCAGTAAGGTCTGCTTATCATATGTTAATGGATGAGAGGTTAGAAGGGGAAGGAAGGCCAGAACAAGCGGAAGGTAACGTAGTGGGGAGAGCTTGGAAGAAAATGTGGAAGTTGAACATATTGCCGCGAGTTAGGACCTTTGTTTGGAGGGCTGTTAGAGGGGTGTTACCTTGCAAGACCAATCTGTTTAAGAGGAAGATAGTGGAAGATGAATGTTGCGATTTGTGTGGTAGAAGGGAGGACGAGTTTCATGCTCTGTTTGAATGTCGTGGAGTGAGGAAAGCATGGAAGAAGAAGGAGGCCTTGGTGCGGGGATGGGTTGAGAAGTCGTTGCTGGACACATTTGTGCGGGTGTTTACGGAGCTGAACTCAGAGGAGCAACGCCGGTGGGCTGTGACGATGTGGAAGGCGTGGGAAGTTCAAAACAAACGCATTTTCGAGGGGAAGATCATTGATCCGATGGAAGTGAGACAGGGGGTTGAGGATGTACTCAGGGGACAACGGACCATTGTTGTAGGAGGAAGTGTCACGCGACTGGAAGAGCGACCAGGGGAGGCTGCCTGGACACCACCGGGAGCCGGTTTCATAAAGCTTAATTGCGTTGCCGCGGTCTCTGAAGATCGAGGTTCGGGGTTGGGCATTGTGGGAAGGAATGAGCGGGGGGAGATGCTGTTTGCGGGATGCAGAAGAATCGAATTCACCACGACGGTCGAAGTGGCGGAGGTGCAGGCGGTCCTGTGGGCTGTTGAGGTAGCGCGGGAAAGGGGCTTTACAAGGCTGATCGTTGAGACAGACTGTTTAGCTCTAGTAGCGAAGCTAAGGAAAGGATACAACAGCCGGGGTGAGCTGAAACATTTGATCGATGCGGCTCGTGGATTAGCGACTGGTGCAATGGAGGTTATTTGGCGTCATGTCCGGCGGGAAGACAATAAAGTGGCCCATGGTTTAGCTGCTTATAGGTCTTCAAATTCTAGTTTATTTTTTAGCTATTTAGCATTACCAATTACAGTGTCTGAATAATTGCTCTTAGATATTAATCACTAAGCCAGTTGGCTCTTTCTCAAAAAAAAAAAAAATGAATTCCTTTGTCAAACTATTGCTCAAAATTTCGACCAAAAAAAAAACTACTGCTCAAAATAAATTGACAAACAAAATTCTATGTCAAACTATTGAACATTTATTTTAAGTCTTTTAGCTCAAATGGTAGAGCAATATGCTTAGGCATAAAGATGTGGGTTCGAATCCCACAAAGGCTATCTAACTAAGAACATGGTTGTTATGATTATGATTTTGAGGCTTGTATTTGACCACAGATCATTTCTCTTTATTGCCATACAAATTCTTTGGTGGTTATGATTTAAACTAGGTTTTGTGTTGATTCAATAATATTATGTAAAGAATGTTGCATTTGTCAATTACTTTAGCTTTCAAGTTTTAACCATTACTGATTAATGATTATTTTGAACATTCCATTTAAGCTATTTAAACCTAAATTCAGCAATGGTTAGTGTTCTACACTTGAACAAGTAGTAAAATATAAGATATTGATATTAGACTTTAGTTTTAAGTTTTCATTTCAATAAAAATACGAGTTATTAGATAGGTATACTAAGGACTAACAAGATGTTAAGTGTGTAGACCCCTTCTTACATATTATTGGTGTGCTGTAAACCCTTTCTTTGCTACAAAATGAAGGCTAAATCCATTCAGAACATATAAAGCTATAGCAGAAAACACACAATAAGGGTCACCAAAACACATGAACATGGACTTGGGAAAACAAAAAAGAGACTAAACTACTCTTTTAAGAGAAAATATTTTTTTTGAAGCCTAATCCTCACCAAAACAGCAATACGGGTCAAACAAACCTTTACAAACATCTAGCTATGATTAACTCAAAGTTATTAGTAGTGAAAAACCCTTAAATTACTTAAGTAATGGTTAATGAACCCAATTCAATTAACCTATGTGAGATTAGAACCCACATTTTTGTGTCTGAGCACACTGCTCTCCCATTTGAGCTAATAGGCTAAAATTATTTGATGACAAAAGATAAGCCTATTTTTCTTACCAAGGAACAAAATTGAACACTTTGTTTGAATCCTTCAACTAGGAACAAACCAAAACACGATAGCAATATATGTGTATTATTTCCCATAAGAAGAGTGCAAAGCAAAATATGTTTGATATCAATCTACATCACTGCCACTGGGAAGATTTTTGTTGTTTGATTCCTGGTCAGGAAATAAACATGGAACATATAAATGTAATCACAAGTCAATGACACATTTCCACTTCCACCCATTAAATCCTAATTCATATTGAAAAATAAATGCTCTAATAATATTGAATATTGAATTACTGATTCAGGGTGTTTTTTACTTCCAACTCCATCCACTGGCTTCAAGATCTTTGGGATCGTTTCAGTTATAGTTGTATATAATGAGGTTACCAGGACCTCCTAGGGGTGCAACTAGATAGGTAAGTCAAGCCTCAATTTGAAAATCATAAAACTGTAAGTTATCCTAAAAATCCCCAAATCGAAAAACCCTAATTAAATTCCTACGGTTGAAAATAAGAAGGGGGACTTACCTAGGACACTCATCTTCTCCGACGTCTCTGCTTGCGTCTCCTGTGTTGCTCACCTCAATTTTTCATTGAATACAATCATCTTCAAAAACATCAGGTATCACAAATTACCATAAAATTTATCCAACCGGCAAACCTCAATTGGAAAATCGAACCCCCAAACTTCAATGGAAAGATTATAAAACTACAATCCAACTTAAAAATCCTAAATCGAAAAAACCCTAAATTCCTACAGTCAAAAGTAAGAACTGAGACTTACCTAGAATAGTACCGATGTTGACCGTCTCCCTCTTCACATCTGTCCCTCATCGAGATTTTCAGGTGGCGTCCCCTTCCGATCTATCCCTCTCCCTCTCCCTCTCCTGCTTTAGAATGATCATAATCCTAGATAACTTGACAAATTTTGTAAGGAAAAAAAATAAGTTTAGGGTAAAAGAATTAAGTAGTTGCTTGCTTATAAATCTCATACATCCATGGTCAGCTGGCAAACTCAGCAGCTGAAATATTATCAACCTGGCATGCAAAAAGCCATTAACTTAAATCCTGTCATCGGCCTGTAATGAAAGTAATGACAATAAATACACATGCTAGACTAAAAGAAGAATACACCTGCTAAACTAAAGCATTTAAGACAATTCAATAACCAATCAATTCTTCTCTTAGTCTCCACTAGTGACTTCTCAAATCGTTCAAAGCATCTTCAGCTTGCTTCTTTTTCTCAATATTCATCGGCAAACTTACTTTAATCTCTCGTAGGTAGCTCCATCTCTAGCACTCATGGTACCCACTCTCTCAAGAAAGCCTTGAGAGGAAATTAAACGTTTTTAAGGTGACACCCAACCAGAGGGAATTTGCTGAATGATTAGATATGGAATGACTAATAAATAATTTTAGTGTTTGAGGGAATTTGCTCTATGCAACAACAATATCATCCTAATATTTCATATGATGTATCGAGGCATCTCCGTGATCCGAATTTTTTTTTGGAGGTTCGTCTTCAATGTCACAGGGACTACTGATGTACCGCTGGCCAACGATGTCGCTGCTTAGTGGCGCTTGGCTTTGGTTCGTAGTGTATGTTGTCCCTAACGTACTTTGTTTAGGTTTGCTAGGTCGTCCGAAATTGTTTGCTTGTCACTGCCTGATTTGCACCTTTTGTTATTTTCATTGTATGTTTTGACGAATCATCGTCTGACGATGTTGTCGACCTCTCGAGGTGTTAGGACTGTCTGACACTCGTATTCTTACCTTATAAAAAAAATCCATATGATGTAAATTTTGGTATGCTCTTGGAAAATAAAATTAACCATCCGTTTTGTAGCACCATAATCATTAACTCATTGAAAGAGAGAGTTGAAGTAATTTAGGACCACATAGCAATGAATGCTCGATTTGAGAAGTATTTAAAGTTTTTAATCTATGTGCAATATATAGCTTGTGATACTTATCCCATGAATATATCCCAGGAATTTTCATGCTTTATTGAGTTTTTAGTCTCTTTCTCTATAATAAATCATTTCTCCTTTTAGGAAATGAGAAAGAAAAAGCAATGAGATTGGATTATTTGGGAACCCGATTATTGTAGAAAGTGAAAATGAACCATGGAGGATACATTGATAATAAAGTTGGTAGAAAATGAGGTGAAGGGACAAAAAAATGCTAGAGAAGTTTGGGGCACCCACCATTGAAGAATGTATTTTTTTTCCCGATGGTTAATTCGTTGATTGAATACATCAAACTTGTCTTGTGGATCAAATTTTAAAAAAAATATATATATATATACTCCCTCTATTCATGAAAACATGTCGTTTTAGTTCCGGACACAATTTTTAAGGAATATTTAAACTATCTAATTTGTCCCAACTCCATGAAGTAGTACTTATAGTAGACTCTTTTTTTAAAAACAAAGTACAATCACAATTGGAGCCAAAATTTAAATTACATAAGACAAATTCAAATATTAAAAAGTAAAGTGATTGTATTAAATTTTCATTTAATACAATCACCTTTAAAAACATCAGGTATCACAAATTACCATAAAATTTATCCAACCCGCAAACCTCAATTGGAAAATTCAACCCTCAAATTTCAATGGGAAGATTATAAAACTACAATCCAACTCAAAAATTCTAAATCGAAAAAACCCTAAATTCTTACCGTCAAAAGTAAGAACGGAGACTTACCTAGAATAGTCACCGATGTCGACTGTCTCCCTCCTCGCATCTGTCCGTCATCGAGATTTTCAGGTGGCATCCCCTTCCGATCTTTCCCTCTCCCTCTCTTGCTTTAGAATGATCATAGTCCTAGATAACTTGACAAATTTTGTAAGGAAAAAAAATAAGTTTAGGGTAAAAGAATTAAGTAGTTGCTTGCTTATAAATCTCATACATCCATGGTCAGCTGGCAAACTCAGCAGCTGAAATATTATCAACCTAGCATGCAAGACAATTCAATAACCAATTAATTCTTCTCTTAGTCTCCACTAGTGACTTCTCAAATCGTTCAAAGCATCTTCAACTTGCTTCTTTTTTCTCAATATTCATCGACAAACTCACTTTAATCTCTCGTAGGTAGCTCTATCTCTAGCACTCATGGTACCCACCCTCTCAAGAAAGCCCTAAGAGGAAATTAAACATCTTTAAGGTGACACCCAACCAGAGGGAATTTGTTAAATGATTAGATATGGAATGACTAATAAATAATTTTAGTGTTTGAGGGAATTTGCTCTATGTAACAACAATATCATCCTAATATTTTGTATGATGTATCGAGGCGTCTCCGTGATTCGAAAATTTTCTTGGAGGTTCGTCTTCACTGTCACAGGGACTACTAATGTACTGCTGGCCAGCAATGCCGCTGCTTAGTGGCGCTTGACTTTGGTTCGTAGTGTATGTTGTCCCTAACATATTTTGATTAGGTTTGCTAGGTTGTCCGAAATTGTTTGCTTGTCACGACCTGATTTGCACATTTTGTTATTTTCGTTGTACGTTTTAACATATCGCCATCTGCCGACGTTGTCGGTCTATCGAGGTGTCATGACTGTCTGACACTCGAATTCTTACCTTATAAAAAAAATTCCATATATGATGTAAATTTAGGTATGCTCTTGGAAAATAAAATTAACGGCTGGTATCTCATTAGGCTTATGCCGAATTCCCTGGCCTTGAGCCCCCCCTTCTCAAGCGGGATTAGTCTCGGCTAGACCGACACTTGATGGAGCCCTGCAGGGAGGACGGTTGTCCGCGAATGGCTTGAGCTCGGATCGGCACAGGTTTAGATACGCCGAGAGTAATCTCGTCGTGCGTCTCAGGTAAGCCCGATCGTCTGAGCTCGCCCGTGTTCAACTTTATCCCGGAACCCGCCGATACGGGATTCTGAAAAATGTGGTTTCATCATTGGCGCCGTCTGTGGGAACTTTCTCACCCTGAGAGGTTTCTAAATTTAAATAAACAGATACTAATGAAAATATAATCGCTAAATATGAAGCTTTGTGTGGACATGTGGAAAATGAGCGTTAACATGGGAGAGGCCTCTCACGGGACAACAAACCACAACAACGAGGGATTTCAAGAGTCTAGCATGCATGTAAATTCCCCAGCCCAGAACAGTGCGCCGGAAAATCCAATTTTCTCACCGTAATTCCCCAGCACATGGGGCAGGGCTACGTGCTGCACGAGGAGCATTACTTCCCACCGCCAAATCCTGAGCAAGCGTTCTTTTACGGGTACGATGGGTACCAGTCGTTTCAACAGGGGAACTCTTACAACGGTATTCCCCAAGGCATGTATGGCCACGCTCATCAAGACTACCACCAGCCAGGATTTTCTGATAATCCTGGTATGTCCCATCGCCATGGGGATAGGCATGCCCACAAGCACCATCGAGGCGAGCGTTCATCTGACATTTCTACGTCAACAAGAACGGGCTCACCCCGTGAACCTGAGAAGAGGCCGGATTTCATTCCCTCAGTCTTCACCCACGAGGTATGCCTGGCCCCGGTCCCTAAACGGTGGAGAGACGCTAACCTCATGAAGTATGACGACACTTCTTACCCTGACGATCACATGTGCCACTTCATAACCGCCATGGGGATCAATGAGTATAATGACGCAATGTTGTGTCACACTTTCCCTTCAACTCTAATCGGCATAGCCTTGACCTGGTTCACTAATCTGCCTTAAAACCCGATTGCTAGCTTCACTCAGCTCTCCCAAGTTTTCAAGTCATATTTCAGGAGTTCACGGTCGAGAAAGAAGACTATGTTAGACCTTAATTCAATCAGGCAGGTACCGAACAAGACTCTAGGGCAATTTTTTGCCTGATTCACTAGTGTGGTTGTGCAGATCCCGAACTTTAATCATGAGTCTGCGGTCATAATCCTCATGGGGAATTTGGCAGACGAGGGATTCAAGACCCGGTTCTTCAGGAAAAAACCAAAAGACTATGACACTTTGAGAAATTTAGTATCTACTCAGATTGAGGCAGAAGAAGCCGCGGCCTCCAGCTCTAGGGCTAATGAGGGCCCGCGTGGCTTTTTGGAGAAAACAAATAGAAACACTTCAATCTAGAGAGAGAGGGAACCAAGATTGTGATAACACTCTTTCTCGTGGCCACCCTTTCTGACAGGCTTGAGACTCGATATCCGTCCGCGGACGATCCAGACACACGAAACCAGAGAGGGATTTGTCCAGGACAGGTAGTAGGGTGTTAGTCGAGGAGTAAGGGAGATTCCAATTCTTATCCCTGATCTTTACCCCAATCGGTCGGGGTGCTGACTATTCCAAGAAGTCGTTTGATTAATCCACTACACGATAAGTGATGCGAGTCGAATTCAAAGGCTCGACGACGCCGGCTACAAGATCTTCGCGGATGTCGAGGATCTCGGGGTTCGGGTAAGACCGTCTACATCCCCATTGGTCATCGCGGCACAGGTTGAGACCTCATCCTTCATTTATGATAGATTGCAGGAGATAGATGGGGGGTGGGGCTTCAGGTAAGACCGTTGACCAAATCACGCTATGAGGGGATACGTGGCTTCCCTCCCCATGGGAACGTGAGGAGCCTGATTAACTCATTGTGATACTTATCCCATGAAATTATCCCATGATTTTTCATGCTTTATTGATTTTTTAGTCTCTTTCTCTAAAGTATTTTATTTGATCGAAATAGTTTTTTTTTTTAAAAAAAATAGGTGCGTAAGAGTATTCCAATCCTAAATCGGTAAATCCTAATGGTCCTAATGGTGGGGAGGAAGCCTCAATTTGAACACCAAACAAATCATGGGTCCACCCTATAATAAATCATTTCTCTTTTTAGGGAATGAGATAGAAAAAGCAATGAGATTAGATTATTTGGAACCCGATTATTGTAGAAAGTGAAAATGAACTAGGGAGGATATATTGATAATAAAGTTGGTAGCAAATGAGGTGAACGAACAAGAAAATGCTAGAGAAGTTTGGGGCACCCACCATTGAAGAATGTATTTTTTTTCCCGATGGTTAATTCGTTGATTAAATACATCAAACTTGTCTTGTGGATCCAATTGTTTTTTTTTTTAAAATATATATACTCCCATCTGTTCATGAAAACATGTCGTTTTAGTTCCGGACACAATTTTTAAGCAATATTTAAACTATCTAATTTGTCTCAACTCCATGGAGTAGTACTTATAGTAGACTCTTTTTTTTTAAAACAAAGTACAATGACAATTGGAGCCAAAATTTAAATTACATAAGACAAATTCAAATGTTAAAAACTAAAAAGTAAGGGTAAATGGGTATATAATGTATAAAATGATATATTTTTTCGAACAAAATAAAAAACTCAATCGTGAACGGATGGAGTATAATTTAGAACCTTGAGAGTATATTATTTTATATTTGAATTAGACTTAGCTTTGATCGTTTAATTTATACGTGCACACCACAACTTCCCTTTGACATACATGTATCATGTATGGACCTATTATTATGGGTGATATCGTTGTTGGTGCTTGTTGTTTTGCATATATGCGGTTGCAATGTTCCTTGTTGAGTGTGAGTATCGCTAGCCAGCGCCGCTTTTTGCGTGACAGTGTTTGGTTTGTCTATGTTATCAACTTGTTAGATTTAATTTTGTCTAGATTCATCTATTGTAAGGTTAAGCGGAAGTCTAGATTCGTTTATTATAAGGTGTGCTTCCACTTGTTGTATTGTGTTAAATCACGGTGGATCATCCCGACATGGAGGGCAGGCACGTCAAGCGCACACGCGCCAACAAAGCCGATCAACACAAGCCGAGTGAGGTTCCATCCTAAAACCAATTGGTGTTAGGTGGGGTAGCCCACCGACTTATATACAAAGCTTGGATTCACATTCTAATCAATGTGAGACAATCCCAAATCATATTCTCCACATATTGCACTTTTTCTGCTTTTGATGGTATGTTTTGACGGTCGTCCATCTGTCGACTTGTCGGCCATCGAGATTCAGACATATTTAAGATCAAATTTTTAATAAAAAATACACAGTTTATCTAATGTGTGCCCATCAAGTGATATGGATAGTCTATAGCTCTTGGTTTATCGATCACTTGTTTCATTGCGAAATCATTTTAGCCTTAAATTATTATTTTTAATTAAAAAATTAAATTATGTTTTTTTTAAATATATTTTGTAAAAAAATATTTTTTTTTATTTATTAAAAACAAATTTAAGCATGATTTTCAAGATAATTTGTTTTAGACATATAAGAAAACTTGTTTGGAATATGAATGTAATTTTTAAAATTTTCAAAATTTTAAAAAAATAAATTTAAGACTAAAATAATTTTATAATGTATTAAGTGATACACCAAATGTTATAGAGAATTCTCATTATCCATAAACACACTTTAGAATCCCAAAAAGAAAAAAAAAACTATAGTTCAATATATGCATTATTTATAATGACTAATGAAAAAAAAAAACATTTTTCTAAGTAATAATTCATTTTTCTAAGTAATAATTCATTTTTTTGGTTGTCATTAAAAATTCCTTTTATATCAAAGGAACATATAATCTGATGAACATCAGGGCTTTTTCGGTTGTTCATCCCTAACTAGCTGTCATGTACTCGTGTTTGGTGCATAATTAATCATATAAAACATCTTCAATTTTATTCTTTTCATTTTTTCAATATGATTGATTGGTTGAATACGTAATGCAACATAAAATTGTGTACCAGCTAGAAAACAATCTTACAAATCTTATATCGACTCAATATGAATAAATCTTAGACCCGTTTGCATTACAGTGTGATATGTGTCTAGCATTAAAAAAAAAACGCTACGAACGGATCAAGAATCCTAGGTATGACTCGAGTGATCCCATGTTTGAGATTTGTAAAATACCTTGAATCACTTGAATCCTTTGTGGCGGTATCGATTTCGCTGTCTAGAAAGCAGGTATGTGTTTGTCATTAGATTAGGTTGTACTCTGTAATAATAGTTTTGATGTGATTGCAAGCCGTAACAGTGCCTTTTGAAAATACCATAATATCGTTAGCGAAAGCAAGAAAAGGGCTACATGAGCCTAGCCTAACTAGATCACTGAAACCTAATCAGAGTCTGCTCCCTTAATGGTTCAAAGCTCTCATTTCAAAGCAAGAAAAGGGATACCCATCCTCTTTTAGAAACATTACCAATATCTTGCAAAGTAGAAAATCTGACGGTTCCCCTTATTAAATTTCTGTAACTTTTTTATCTAATTGTCAAAATGAATATATAATCTCTCATTTCAAAGTTCATGAGATAAATTATAGTATGTGAATGTCAATCTAAATAAGGCGATATAAAATCATATGGGTTAAGATTAAAGCGATTACATTCATAACTTTTTACTCACATATCGAATTAAGTCGTATTATATATCAACAAAACAAAATATATACATGGGATCGTTGGATGAGGATGGGTCACGTACCCCTCATGCCCCCATTGGATCCGCCTTTGATAATAATACACTACGTACACTTGTCTAATTGTATTTTTCCCTCAGCTCAAAATAAAAAGAAAGGAAAAAAAATGAATATTTAGTGGTCCCATATATACTGCTCGCCATCAAAGTTCACCAAACTTGTCGAAACCATATCCATTGACTATATCCACAAGCCATTTGGCTTGTAGACTCTATCCATGACCAAGTTGCAGACTTGCAGTTCAGACAAGATAATGTACATAATATAGAAGTTGTTCAAAAAGAGAACCACAAATCAGATAAAAAAGAGGGAGAACCATAAAAAGATAAGAGATGTATGAAGCAACGATGCTACAAACACAAGAAAATAGAGAGAATGAAGAAGAAGCAACTCCAATTTATGGAGATATACTTGAGACCATCTTATCCTTTGTGCCCCTTTTTTATCTCGTATCGGCTTGTCGTGTTTCCGTGTCATGGAGACGCGCAGTTTTCTCATCTCTCATGAATTTCAATAAGGTCAAGCCTTGGATCTTCGTCCACACGCAGAGTAATTGGTCCTTGGAAGCCAAGTCCGTGAATGCGTATGACCCGAGGTCTAATGCGTGGGTCAAGGTTGACCACCCGATCATCAAACATGGATCACCCGTTAAATCATCCGGATCTAATTTGTTGTATGCTCTCTCGGGCTCCAAGTTATCGTTCTCCGATGGCGATGACCCGTTCCATTTGACGTGGGCCGAGGTGGACGGCCCGTGCGTTTGGCGGATGGACCCGATAGTCGCCCGCTGCGGGACCCGAATCGTAGTCGCGGGTAGCGGCTGGTACTTCGAGGATGACCCGCTCGCCGTTGAAGTGTACGATCCGGATTCGTCCACGTGGCGAAGGTGCCAGTCCATGCCGGAGATGCTTAAGGGCTCAGCGGCTGCCACGTGGCTCTCCGTGGCGGCCAATCACGAACAAGTGTTCGTTGTAGAAAAGTCGTCTGGGATCGCCTTCTCGTTCGATCCTTGCGCCGGGACGTGGTTAGGGCCGTACGATCTGAAAGCAGATCCACGTGGCTTTTTCTCATCCGTTGGATTCGCAGGTGAGGATCTTATGGTCGCTACCTTAATCGGCGACGCCAGCAAGCCGGAGGGACTCCGCCTATCGAAGGTGAGCCGTGAAACAATGGCGTGCGAGCGGATCTGCGAAGCGCCGAGGGAGACTGTGGAGAAATTGATGGGGGAGAAAGCGATGACTCTCCGGCAGATTGAACTGTGTCCGGAGAACAAGTTCGTTTACATGTATAATCCATCAGATCCGGAGGAATTGGTGTTTTGTGATCTCTCTGGCGGCGGCGATGATTGTGTGTGGGGAAGTACACGGAATACAGCGTGGAACGATGATGTGAAGATTGGTGGGAAGATGGTGTTTACTTGTGGGAGAGTTGAGATCGGAGATTTGCATGCGGCGATGCGATCAGCGAACAGGAAGCTAGCTTTGATGAATTATTGAAGACGATGAAAACGAAAAGTGTGGTGAAGTGAGAAGATGTTGATGTGGTTTACTTGTGTGATTTTTTTTTATACTGTAATTATTATTAAAAAAAAAAAGTTCGATCGGTCTTTTCGCTTTGGTAGGATTTGACCGTTGATTTTGGGTTATTTTAATCAATGTATAGTGTAAAATATAAATTATCTTTTTTTTTTATAAGTGTGTAAAACATAAATTATCACTTTTTTATGAATCAATCTCTAATTTATTTTTCAAGTTAATTAACAAGTAGGTATTTTTTTTATTTTTTATTTTTTTAATAAGGAAATAATTCGAGGCCGGACAGGTCCGGATCTCGAGAGGCCGATAAAGTCGGCAGACGGCAAGCCGTCTAAACATACAATATAGTAAAAGAAATAAAACATAAAACAACTACCTAATACAATAAAAGAACTACATGCAACAAACCCGGAAACCCCGAACCCTAAGCAAACAAACGGACACAGCAACGAGAAGATGGAGACCCGACGTGGTGAAGTGGATAGCAAGCGCATGGGACAGCACAGCTGACACGATGTCTCGCCGCCGAAAAGACGGAAAACAGCAATCCACGTAAGGCAAAGACGACTCCTGGGGAAGTGTGGATCACACGACGTTCCCTTCACCTAGATGAAGGATCTTCGGAGACCACGAACACCACTAACACGATCACTTCGATCAACCAAGGCCGCAGAGCTGCTCCTCAACCGAAACTAACTACGAACCAACAAACAGAACTTCAACCAACTCGAGAAAATGAAGTACGACCGCGAGAGGGCAAAGAGCGCAAGAGCAAACCGGAATTTATTTATAGTTGTAGTATATAGATATTATATATATATATTCATTTCATTAATTATAATAATTTGAAACGACACTTTTTTCTTTGTTCTTTTTTCCTTTGTTTTTTCCCTCATCCAAGGGCAATTAGGCCCAAGACAAAGGCAAAGGGCCCAAATGAATTAGAGCCCAGATGAATTAGGGTCCAAAATCAAGCAAAGCATCCGTACACAGCTGTGTTGCGGAGACGAGGACCAAGCCACCGCCGAAGCAGCCGCAAGATAGTGGAGCAGCGCCACGGCAAACGGCGACGACCCAAGCCAACAACAAGAACCGATAGGGGCGGCCAAAATTGGCAAGTCTCGAGCCCACGCCAACGCCAACCCAGAGAAGGAAGCGAAGAAGAGGAGTCGGGAGGTTACGACCCGACCTCGGCGAAACCAACGACGGCGAGGCGAAGTGAATCAAATTGGTTGAAAACGACCTTGGATCTGAGATCCCCGGCCCCGAAAAAGTAAAAGCCCCATGAGGAATAGGGAATTCCGGGGAGGGGGAGGCCGGGCACGACCGCGACGAGAAAGCACCAAAGCGAATGGGCAATCTGAGGCGAGAACGGCGAACGGGTTATGAACCCAAACAGGGTGTTTGTAAGGGAGCAAATTAAAGTATAGAGAAGTGGAGATCATAACGAATGGGAGGGGAACATGACGGATCGAGCCAAAGGACGCATCCAAGCAAAAACGATTATCACCGGGGTAATCAAGAAGGAGAGTAATGGTCCAGATCCAACCCCCCAAGTCGGAAAACCGAGAGGAGTCCGACAAGGGAGGAGGAGGATGAGGTGGGTTGGCATGATGGAACTGACGGAAGAAGCCCGGAAGCACCTCCGACAAGAAACACCAGGCCAAACTAAACAAGAGAGGTAGATGTCCAAATCCAAGACCCCCAAAGCGGAAAAACTAAGCGGTCTTTGAAGGAAGGGGTCGAGGGGACGGGGTGGCGGCTCCCGGAAGAGATTTGGCCTCCCGAAGGAGGAGGTGGTGGCTCCCGAAGGAGGTTTGGGCTCCCGGAGGAGGAGTAGGTTGCTCCTGGAGGAGGACGAGGGGCAGAGTGGTTGCTCCCGAAGGAGAAGGTGGTGGCTCCCGATGGAGGTTTGGACTCCCGAAGGAGGAGTAGGTTGCTCCTGAAGGAGGAGATGGAGGAGGCTCTCAAGAGAGCGTTTTCATTTAATTTTCCAACTATACGCCACCTCTAAGGTGCAAATTTCCTCTCTCTTGCTTATCCTAATGCAAACATTATATGTTGATTGATTCATGAATTCTTTAACAAGTAGGTATTGAAAGAACGAATTTTTTATCCTATATTCTAGAATAAGAATATTAATTTGAAAATATTTTTTAAATTTTTATTGATTTGGCTTTTTTTTTTAATTAGATTTCTAAGATCGTTTATTTTGTAGAGAATCTTTTCTAATTGAATATTTTATCATATACCATTGGGGCATAGAATACAAAAATCTTTAAAAGAAAGTTGGCGACAAAGTTTGGCTATCTCTAATTTTTTAATCTAGAATTTGTGACGTATTGGTTATTACATATCATCTAGTTTAGTAAAGTTTGGTGATTTCTAATTTTTTTAGTTGAGTCATTACCATCATGTTAACACATCTACCACCTTGCAAATTTTTCTTAATTAAAAAAAAAATCTACCACCTCGCAATCATATAAAAAAACACATCTACCACCAGTGGCGGATCCTGAAGCGGTTGGTTGAGGGGGCGGGAAATTAAACTCTAATTTTTGTGTGAAAAACTATCAATATTTGAAGTTTTCGGGTTTAATTATAGTATTAGCTAAGTTACAAAGTTTAGCAATGATATGTATGATAGAAGTATATTAATTTGGTAAATAATGTGAAAGATAATTTATATCGCTTCAGTATTAAAACGTTTATAACTATTTGCTCAGTTATCGGATTTGAGCTTATAATATATCAAATCGAAGCTATCGACAAGAGGAATACGTATATTAACTTTTATTTTTGATTGGGGGGGCGACTGCCACCTCTGGCCCTCAAAAGGATCCGCCCCTGTCTACCACCTCGACGTTGTCAAAGCTTCTAGGACCTCCTCTTGTGGATCCGTTTCAGCTTTGATGGTATAAGCCCATGTACTCAGGGGCGGCCCCAGGGTCGTCCCACCCTTCGACCCACGCGTCCCGGGGTTTGGAAAAAAAAATTATTTACATATATGGTTGTATTGTAATAAGTAAAACTATGATGAATATAGAATCAGTTTGTCTACTTTGCTTAGTTGGTTGGTAGGAAGAAAGGAAAGTAAAATGAGACCAAAAGTTAGGGTTCAATTCCCACTAGGCTTCAATTTTGTATTGCTGGATCTTGATTCTATCTATATTGTTGGATCTTATTCTTCTGTATTGTGGCATTCAAGTGCTTGTTACACAGCTGCTACTGTATCTTAAAGACACACAGCTGCTACCCAAATATTTACATTTAGGGTTTGAACGATATACCGAGTTTGAACGAGCTTAAACGAACCCAGTTGACGAGCTTGAACGAGCTTGGGCTCATTCGTTCAGCTTGTTCGGGCCTAACAAGCCGAGCTCAAGTTTGAGATTAGGCTCGTGAGCCGAGCTTGAGCGCCAAAAAAAAGCTCGAATAAATTTTGGGCTCGAGCTCGGCTCGGCTCATTTACCGTTCGAGCCAAGCTTGGACATGTCAAGCTCGGCTCGTTCGTCTCGAATATCACCCCTAGCTGCGAGAGATTTGGGTTACCGACGAATTGAGATTGAAGGTGATAGTCTCCCGGTGATCAATTCAGTCTCTGGTGTGTGGCGTTGCCCATGGGAGATTGAGATGATTGTCTCGGACGCTCATCACCTTCTGATGTGCTTCGAGGAAGCCACTTGCCGGCATTTTTTCCGTGAAGTGAATTGACTTGCTGACTTGGTGGCTAAGCTTAGGCATATGACAGACCTTGGAGCTCTCACTTCACATCGGGAGTTTCTTGTCCTTGTCCGTAAGGACGCGATTGGATGGTGGATCAACGGGGTCTGACATCACCCAAACTCTTAATATATTGTATCTATAAAAAATATCAAATTGAATTATAGAGTTTGGTGGTGATCTAACAGGCCCTTGCTCCACCAAAATCTTTACCTTATAATTTTTTTTAAGCGTGCTTGCTATATACACCCCAAATCATGCACGTCCCTAAGGACGGACATGGTTAAAAGGGGTTAATTTTTTTTTAAATGTTAATTAATCACAAGGCTTGTACGTCCTTAAAGACGTGCATTTTCAGCCTTTGGATTTGTGGTGTATATAACCACACCCTTTTTAAGTGATAGAGTAATTACACCTCCATATCAACCTTTTTTTATTTTTGTCTTTCAATACACTCTAATATCCATGACTTTCCCTTCCAAATGTTTTTTTTTTAATTAGTAAAATA
Source organism: Persicaria tinctoria (assembly GCA_037127255.1). Taxonomy (NCBI): domain Eukaryota; kingdom Viridiplantae; phylum Streptophyta; class Magnoliopsida; order Caryophyllales; family Polygonaceae; genus Persicaria; species Persicaria tinctoria. The sequence continues at coordinate 19,864,792 of JBANSL010000016.1, read as the reverse complement.
AAAGAAAAAATGTCAAAAAGACATATCTTACTATTGAAAAATGGCCCACTAGAGTCATTTATCCTTGTTGAGCAAATTTTTCAACATACGGAAATCGGATCATTTTCAACCCAAACACCATCTAGGACTAAAACATATCTTCTACCTTCTGTAAGGCCCAAGCACCAATACCATCGAACAAGTCAAGAAATAAAAAGACCCCATGATCCTTATTGGGCAGAATCATTGAATTCATTTGGACAATGCACATAGTCTAAGGCCCACTAGAGTCGGTATATGAGCCCAACCCAGGTACTTAACCAGGAAAACCAAGCAAAAACTCCCAACAATCAAAGAAAAACACCCTAAAAGTAATGGACATGACATGGCCAAGGCAAGACAAATTCCTAGAAAGTCATCCCATGAGGTGTTGAATATATAAGTCTTGGTATAGAAGTGCTCCTCTCACATCGGATCTCGACCTTTTATAAACTAATAAAATTAATAAATATCAAAACCGATGTAGCCCCAATCGAGTAATTCCATATGGGAGAATTCGAATACTACAGAGTGTGGATCGGATAAGATGACACACGACAACACACAATTGGAATGTATTATGCAAATCATTATTCATGTTTGCTGTGAAGCAACTCAGACTACATAAAAGGACTCACTTAGACCCACTTGATCGATTACATGACACCAATAAGATCAACTCAAACACAAACAATACAACCATATATATAACGAAGCTAAAACATAGATAAAAATAGCCCAAAGTATGCCGTTAAGTGACTTGCCGGTAAGCTTGGTATTTTAAGGCCCAAAGAACACCTCCAACCTCCATAGCCATCTACTAAACGCACCGTTTTGTGTTGGATCCGATGGGACTATGCAGAGGATTTGATGGTCTTCTTCTACAATGGAATCAGCAAGAGAGGAGACAGAGATATCTCAGCGTCATTGATCGATCGATCTTCTCCCTTGCAATCAACTTCAATTGCATCCCAAGCTTTCCAAGACCCCGTTGGATCGAAGGAGTATAATCGCCATAGCGAGGCGTATAACATATGGTTTTAAGTGTTCATCGCCTCCCCACCCTCCCCCATCTCGCCAAGATTTGGTTTGTGAGTGCGTGAGGGAGGGCGGGGAGGGTGAGATTGGGAGCTCAACTTGTGTATTTATAATTAGATTAGGTTAGGCTAAGTAGAGAAAACAGCAGCTCGTTAAGTAGTTAACTTTTTCTTTTTGATGGAAAAGTAGTTTACTTTTAATTAAACATACAAAAACTATATAAAAGATATTTGATTTTAAAAAATATTTTATCAAAAGTTTTAATTTTTTTACAGACTTAATAGTATCTTTTTTTTTAATCAAAATAATTATTTTTAGCGTTTTAAAACATTTATTCAAGATTTTAATTTTTTTTTAACAAACTAACCCCTATTTTTTTTTATTAAAAATACCCTTAATCTGAAAATTATAAAAGATACTGCCTCCGTCTCATAATCTAAGTCCGTCTCGTAATTTAAGTCGTTTGAATTTTGACACAGTTTTTAATGTGTTAAAAACTCTATAAAATATTAACTTTTTTTTCAAAATTTTTAAAATAATTTCAAACTTATTACTAATAAGTTTAAAATAGTTCTCATTTAAAGTATTATACAGAATATAGATACATTCTTACTCCTTCATATCATTTTTTAAATTAATTTTTAAAAATGTTTTCATATATATATATATATATATATAATAATTATGAAATTATTTTAAAAAAATAATTTTTTTGATATTTTATACTCCATTCATTCACGTTTATTTGTCGTTTACTATTCACACACATTTTCTTAGAATGATAAAAACTATATAAAACATTAATTAATTTTTTTTAAATAATCTTATACTTTTTAGTAACAAGCGTGAGATTATTTAAAAAATTAATATTTTATATAGTTTTTATCATTTTAAAAAACGTGCGTGAACAGTAAACGAGTGAATGAATGAAGTATAATTCTATTATTTAAAAAATTATATAAATAATAAATGGCTGTGAAACATAAATTATAATGTATTACAATTTTTTTTGACCTTGTACTCGTATATTTTTTGTTGAGTACAGGTTTGGGAGATTGGGAATTGGGTGTTCGAGATCGGAAACCCACACGTACTTGAGCTAGGTATGATTATCCCTTTTTCAGATACACTTTCTTGATTTCAATTAAAAATCTACAAAAACTTTCTTGAATTCAATTAAAAATCTACAACTTGGGTCATGGTTGGCGGGGATTGTGGAAATAGTTAAGCAATTTGGCAAATGGCGATTTTTTTTATACTCCCTCCGATCTAAAATATAAGTCGTTTGACTTTTCAACACGTATTTTAAGAAGCTAAAAACTATATAAAATATCAACTTTTTTTTAATTATTTTTTTACAACTTAATATTTGTTGGTAATAAATATTAAATTGTAAAAAAATAATAATAAAAAAGTTAATATATCATATAGTTTTTAGCTCCTTAAAATACGTGTTAAAAAGTCAAACTACTTATATTTTGGATCGGAGGTAGTATATATTTTGGTATGCGCAATGATTCTATACATATGTACTTTCTTATGCTCTAAATGGATTAAAATGAGAGCCTCGGCCATACAATAATTCATTCAAGTACCCAAGAACAACTGTTTTTATATTGATTGAGATTGTATAGGCTTGAAAAGAAATAAATATAATGATCTTTTGATATATATTAAATTAATATACTATAAAAAAATCGAGAACATATGAGTATACCGAATTTCATTGTGTTTGATTTTTTAGTAAATTTGGTTTAATATAGGGTATTATTTAAGGGGCTAATTAAGTAATTAACTATATACCCATACAAATCTTTGTTCATTTAATATATACTGTCAAGATTAAATATTTTTATAATTTAATAAATATTTTTTTTACGGGGCTAATTAAGTAATTAACTATAAGGGTTTACTAGAATGTCCATATTTTTCGCCTTTATTAGCATTTTGTTCACCAACACCTATCCATATTAGTTAAATGTCCATCGTGTTGCTGAAATCGGAGTTGGTGAAACCGGAGTTGCTAACGCCGAAGTTGCTGATACCGAAGTTGCTGACATTAATAATATTTTTTTTCCGCACAATTTCAACCCCAGTTTTCAGCATAAGAACGTGACAACATCTACAATTGTTCTTACATCAAAATCATGTGTTAATCAAGTTGCTAAAATTTGTTGCTGACATTAATAATACATCTACATTGTTGCAGATCTGCCGATTTGGTGAACAAAGGAGTTGGTGAACAAAGAAGCTTCACCGCTGATTTGGTCTGACAATCTGACTCCGATAGAGCTCTGAGATCAACGATATCGCCTCCTTTTACCGGTGTTTCGCTTCCTCTCGCCTACAATCGATCGTCCTCGTTTCGCTTCCTCTCGCCGACGTTTCTGTTGACGATGATGATCGCTTGGCGGCTTCTTTTCCAGGTCAATTGACCACGACATCAGTCGCCGATGTTTCGCTTCCTCTCGCCCATGGTTTTTAGGATCGGGATCCTAGTGTGGAATCGAGACAAGGGTGTAGGATCGGATCGTAGGATCGTAAGATCCTAGACAAAAATTAAAAATAAAATAAAAACAAACCATCCTAAACAAATACCTTAATTTTAAAACAAAATTAAGGTTTTCCTCCATTAAACAAATTAACTAAAGTAGTCCAATATTAATAAGCACTTAACATTCATAATTTGTCAAGAATAATGTCTCAAAATGTGACAAACAGACAAAGATAATGTCTTAAAATATGACAAACATACAATAGATAAATCACACATCCAAATATTCAATGTCATCTCTAGTTTCAAATGTCATCATGACAATTAACCACATCATGAACAATTTCAAGCGCTCAGACGTGGATTTGTCGAGTTGAGTAAAGAAACAAAGGGCTTAGGGTTTCAATTCAACGTTTTCACTCTTCTGCCTTCAATTTCTAAAGAGATGGGCTGCCAAAAAAATAAAAAATAAAAAACCCATCGTATCCAGAAGATCCAATATCCAAACAAAACAAACACAATGACACAAATATGATTTTTGCTAAGATCGGATATTTTTGTAGGATCGGTAGATCCTACCGATCCCACACAATCCCATAGGATCCTAGGTAGATCCTAGCACGAAGGAGTTGTGGAAAGTGAGGAATCGAGATTGGAGAATCTAGAACACAAGAGAGAAAGAGAGATTGAACACAGTGGACTCGAGCTCTCTCTTCATTGTAACTGAATTGGGAAAAAATCGAGTTCTGTTACAAGGGGGTTCACTTTATTTATACAAGATGAGTTCACGTGAGAGGCACGTGTGTACTAAGCGAACTTGAGAGAGAAAGGTGGAGCGAAGTCGTTTCTGGAGCGTGGGAATCTCAAACTCTGCTTCTTCCTCCAACACCCCCCTCAAGCTGATAGTGGTGAAGAAACTGAAGCTTGCCGAGAAGCTCTGAATGACGAGGTCCTGAGAGGGATTTGGTGAAGATGTCGGCTAATTGCTCATGAGTAGGGAGATAAGGAAGAGAAATCAGCCCTTCACAGAGCTTGTGACAGACGAAGTGACAATCTAGATCAACGTGCTTTGTTCGCTCATGGAAGACGGGGCTTTTGGCGATGTGAATGACGGCCTGGCTATCACAACGAACAGGTATCGGAGTGATTCCTTCCACCCCTAATTCTGCAAATAATCGAGACAACCATGCCAACTCTGTAGTAAGCCGTCGCAGGGAGCGATATTCGGCTTCAACGGAAGATAATGATACTACGGACTGCTTCTCCGCCTTTCATGAAATTGGGCAACCCCCAAAGGTGACAAAATACCCACTAACCGATCGACGGGTATGAGCACAAGCAGCCCAGTCGCTATAACCAATCAATTTGCAATTACTGGAGGAATTGAGAAGAATTCCTAAATCCGGTTTCCCTTTCAAATACCGAAGTGTATGCAAAGCTGCTCTCATGGTGTCAATTGTAGGGGATTGCATAAACTGACTTAGAAATTGCACAGAGAATGCAATGTCAGGTCGAGTGTTGCTCAGAAAATTGAGTTTGCCTACTAGGCGCCTTTAAAGCATAGGATCATCCAAAGGAGGACTAGACAAATTGTGCAATTTCAACCCAACTTCAAGAGGAGCAGAAACTGAAGAAGAGGAATCACAATCGAATTCTTGAATCATTTCTGAGAGAAACTTCTTCTGGCTCATGATCAGACCTTGAGGAACTTTGATAAATTCTATTCCCAGGAAATAATGTAGCTCTCCCAGGTCTTTGATCTTGAATGTGGTATCCAGAAAACATTTAAGCTCCTTAATGGCATCCAAATCATTCCCGGTAAGCAAAATGTTGTCAACATAAATTGCAAGATAAACCACTGATGAACCAACTCGTCCAGTGAACAAAGAATGATCATTTTCAGAATGAACATACCCCTGGGAACGAAGTGAAACTGAGAGCTTTTCATACGACTGTCTAGAAGTTTGACGAAGGCCATATAGTGATTTGTTGAGCTTACAAACCAAAGTAGGATCAGAAACAGTGAGACCCTGTGGAAGACGCATGTAAACATCTTCATGAAGATCTACATGGAGAAAAGCGTTGTTTACGTCGAGTTGGAATACAAGCCAATGGTGCTTGAGAGCCACAGAAACTAAGGCACGAACTGTAGCCATCTTAATGATCGGAGAAAAAGTCCCAGTGAAGTCAATGCCCTCCTTCTGTGTGCAACCCTTGATCACTAATCGAGCTTTGTGACGATCCAAAGCCCCCTCAGCTTTGAGCTTAATCTTGAAAACCCATTTGCAACTTATGAGTTTCTTTCCAGGAGGAAGGGAACCAGATCCCATGTCCTATTCAAATCCAGGGCAATAAACTCCTTTTCCATTGCCTTTTCCCAAACCTGATGGTTAGCTGCCTCTGCATAGGAAGTGGGCTCTTTCATGGTGCTCAAATTCGAAAGAAAACGATGTTCATCCTGGGAAAGAACACTGGCACATATGGACAAAGGAGAATGGAAAGCAGAGGTGATGGTGTTTGAGCAAACAAAATCAGACAAATAAGATGAAGGAGCATGCAATCTAGTGGAACGCCTGACAGGCATAGTTGGAACAATGGGAAATTGTGTTGATGAAGTTGGTGTAGGAGCAATTGGTGTGGAGACACTTGGTAAAGAAGTGACTGGTACAGAAAGTGTATGATCAAGGGGAACATTTCCCTTTTTCCCATTTCAGGGATAGCCAAGGGAAATGTGGCATCATGGACATCAAGAATTGAATGAAAGGGGAAAACCTGCTCATAGAAAATGACATTTCTGGAGATGAAGACCTCTCTAGAGTCAATGGTTAAAAGTTTGTAAGCTTTCTTACCAAATGGGAAACCCAGAAAAATACAAGCTTGAGATCTTGGTTGAAATTTGTCCCTCCATTTGAAATTTGTGGTGGCATAACATAGACAACCAAAAGGTTTCAACTGGTCATAGAGAGGAGGTTTCAGAAACAGTCTCTCATAGGGTGTGACATTGTTCAACAGTTTAGAAGGAAACCTGTTGATGAGGTATGTGGCCATCAAAACACACTCACCCCAGTATTTGATAGGCAATTTAGACTGGAAAAGCAAAGCTCTGGATGTCTCAAGAAGGTGTTTGTGTTTTCTCTCAACCACCCCATTTTGTTGAGGAGTATGAGCACAACTTGTTTGGTGAACAATACCAAGTGAAGCAAAGAAAGTCAAGGCTTGATTGGTTGAGCCAAGTTCAAAAGCATTGTCGGTTCTAATGATTTTAGGGACAACATCAAACTGAGTTTTGACCATGTGAACAAAGCCCTCAATGAAAGAAAAAGCAATGGATTTCGTAGGTAACAGATGTGTCCAAGTACACCTAGAGAAGTCATCAACAATGGTAAGGAAATACTTATGGCCATTATATGTGGAGGTGTGATAGGGTCCCTAAAGATCAATATGCACCAAATCAAAAGGTTTGCTTGTTTTGATGCTACTGTGAGGGAAAGGTAGTCTATTTTGTCGACATTTATGACAGATATCACAAGCAACAAATTTTGAAATATCAAAATCATCACAATAGTGTAACAACTTGAGTTTGTCAAAAGGAATATGGCCAAGTCTCAAATGCCAAAGCATAGACAAATCAGAAGAGCAAGTAAAAGTTTTACATTTATTCTCACTAGAATGCATGACAGAAGGGATATTTGTGTGTGGCTTGTTGTAAAGAAGATAAAGGCCTCCATGTTGTCTACCAAGAGCCACTGGCCTCTTCAGTGAAGGGGCCTGCAATAGGCATTCAGTGGGTGAGAAAGATGCATTACCATCAATTTGATAGGTAAGTTTACTTATAGACAACAGATTGAATCTGAATTCAGGGACAAAGAAAACATGATGAATGATAAAATCAAGCAACAAATGCACAAATCCATGATATTTGACAGTAATGAAGGTAGCATTGGGCAAAGTTATTTTGTAAGGTTGAGGAAGGGGAGACAATTGGACAAAATAAGATTCAACAAAACACATATAGTCTGTTGCACCAGTGTCTAGTATCCAGGAATCACAACATTTCTTCGAATCAATTTGAGCACTTAAAGCCATATATTTGAAATAATTGGGGAGAACATAAGGGTGAGTACCTGCCATTGAACAACCTGCTAGATCAACATTGTGTTGTTGTGAATGAGAAACACCACCCTTAGTCAACATACTCATGAGTTGTGCACACTATTTGACTGTGAAACCTGGAATGACAGACACCTGAGCAGTACCATCAGACTCTCCAGAAGCTTGAGCAACAACTGTCTTGTCCTTAGAAGCCTTAGAATCAGAAGGATAACCAATGAGTTTATAACAAAACTCAATTTTATGCCCGGTTTTCTTGCAATGAGTGCAGACATAGGGAGCACGTTTCCCAGGCACAATCCCTTCTTGTTTGCTTGATTTCTGATTCTGAGATTGACTAGAACCTTGTGATGGAGAGGACGATTTCTGTCGCTGAGAGTACATGGCAGAAGAATCCCCAGCAAACTGAGCGATTGTCTTGAAATCTCGTTGTTTCTCCTCCTGGCTGAGCAAAGAATAAGCTTCTGCAATTGAGGGACTCCGCTTCATCATCAAGATTTGTCCTCTAACAGAACTATAGCAATCATTGAGTCCCATTATAAGCTCAAGAAGCTTTTGATCCTCCTCATTTTTACAAAATTCTTGACGAGCTCCAAAAGAACATCGTGGAACTGTCTGTAAGGCCTTCTGCTCATCCCACAACTTCTTAATCTTGGTGTAATATGTCACAAAATCATCGCTTCCTTGCGAGATTACACACAATTTCTTTCTAATAGCAAATCACTGAATCAAATTCGATTGCTCAAACCTTTGAACAAGATCTATCCAAATTTCAGAAACAGAATCATTGTGAATTATGCTTTCGACAATTTCTTTATTCACATCATTCACCATCCAAGATGCTACCATATCGTTGCATCTTTGCCAATTTCTCAAATCATCACCAGCAACGTCAGGTTTCACAATTGGTCCATCTATGAATCCAATTTTATTTTTAGCAGATAACGCTATTCAACATGGATTTCTTCCAAGTTGCAAAGCCAGATCCATCGAAAACTCTTGAAACAAGCACCATACTTGGATTATCGGATGGATGCAAATACAAAGGATCGCTCGTATCCATCCTCGTATCTATCCGATTCACCGCCTGCAAGCGATCTTCGTTCTTCTCCATGATTCCGATGGAAAAAAAACGTGGAAGACGACAGAGATCAAGATCTAGAAGTTGACCTTGTGCTCTGATACCATGTGGAAAGTGAGGAATCAAGATTGGAGAATCTAGAACACAATAGAGAAAGAGAGATTGAACACAGTGAACTCGAGCTCTCTCTTCATTGTAAATGAATTGGGGAAAAATCGAGTTCTGTTACAAGGGGGTTCGCTTTATTTATACAAGATGAGTTCACGTGAGAGGCACGTGTGTACTAAGCGAGCTTGAGAGAGAAAGGTGGAGCGACGTCGTTTCTGGAGCGCGGGAATCTCAAACTCTGCTTCTTCCTCCAACATGAGTCTATATGCCCGATCTGGATCAAAACCTTACCTAGAATCGTAGGATCATAGGATCGTAAGATCCGGATCGGGATCCTAATAACCATCGTCTGCAATCGATATGAGATTTAGGTTTAACGGTAGGGAAAGGGAGAAAGAAGGAGAGGAGAGAGATCTGAGACTTAGGTTTGGATCTCTAGAGGAGCAAATTTGTCCAGAAAATTAGAGATGGACAAAAAGCTAATTAAACAAGCATGACAAATTTGTCCGCAAGTTAATTCTTAACTATATGAGCAAATTACACATAACCACCCTTAAATTAGGATAGTTTTCACATAACCACCCATAAAATTATAAATTACAGAAAACCACCCATAAATTATATTTATTTTCAAAAGACCACCCATCCATTAAACCTCTATTTGTTTTGTGTGAAAAGACTAAAATACCCCTAATTCAAACTTATTTTTTAAAAGAAAGACAGAGGTGGCAATTGGGCGAATCGGGTCGGATTCAGTTAGTCGGGTTTCGGGTCGGATTCAGTTAGTTGGGTTTCGGGTCATTCGAGTTTCGGGTAATGTCTAATAATTTGATCATTTGGTTGGGTCGGGTTCGGGTTTCGGTTGTATCGAGTTTCGATTGGTTTCGGATAATCGGTTTCGGGTCGTTCGAGTTGGGTTTTGCCCGAAACCCGAATGACCCGAAACCCGACTAATCGAATCCAACCCGACTCGCCCAATTGCCACCTTAGTCTTTCCTTTAAAAAAATAAGTTTGAATTAGGGGTATTTTAGTCTTTTCAAACAAAACAAATAGAAGTTTAATGGATGGGTGGTCTTTTGAAAAGAAATGTAATTTATGGGTGGTTTTCTGTAATTTATAATTTTATGGGTGGTTATGTGTAATTTACTCTAACTATATACCCCTAAAAATCTTTCTTCATTTAATATATACTGTCAAAATCAAATATTTTTATAATTTAATAAACATTTTCAAATTTAAAGTTTTGACGAGTATACAACAAAACAAATAGGATTTTACGTGGGAATATAGCAATTCATACCTTTAAATAATTAATGTATTAAATTAGTTTGATTATAAAAATAAAATGAGATGCAATCCGATGAAGCAAAAATGATTATTTATTCATAGAAGATTATTAAATATACATATTGCCTATTCAAACATTTTTAAATATGTATATTCATTCTCTTAATCTTATATCAATATCAATGTGTCTCAAAATATGATCAACGGGCTTTATCACTGCACTAAATGGATCTTGTATCAATCCAAGTGGGACATATAAAAAGTTATGAAGGTGGTATATAACAAGAACTCAAGAACTACCCCAAGCATGTTTGTGGGTTTTAGATTATATTTCAATTATATTGTGCTTAACATTATAATAATCAATTAATGGTTTTCTTTATGGAACGAAGGTATGTACTATAATTTTGAATAATTTATAACCACTAATGTTGGAAGTAAAGAACCTTTTTATTTTTTAACTTTGAATGAGTGAAGGTGCTTTCCACATAGCTTAATATAGAAGTGGGTTGATCCACTAACCCACTAATTATGCTCATCCACCACATATATTTTCGTCTGCGCTTCACCTTATTGATTCTCTCCTAATTCCCCACTGATCTCTATGATTAATGTGCTGCTAATACTTAATTTTAAATCCCACTAATTTAATTTGTTACTTAATAGTGAAGTTATTTGATCTTAGTTATTGAAAGTGTGGGATTTCATACTTTTTTGGGGTGATTCAACTTTTTAGCATATTTTTTAAGGCAAAATTAATTAAAATAATTTAATTTTTGTAGAAATGTAACCTAATATTTGCGGGAGATGGAAACAAAGTATTCCGACTCATTTTTCGACCATAAATTGCGTCAAAACAATGACATGAAATTGGTCAAATAAAATCATTCTCATTAAAACAAGTTAGTATTATCCAAAATTCACCAAAAACTTAATTTCGTCAATTATATGTCATTGTTTGTGCCCAGATTTATAGTCGGAAAAAAGAATTACGATACTTTGTCACCATCTCCCCAGAAATTGGGTTATTTTTCTTACCATTGAAACTTGAAAGGAGAAAATATTTTTTTTAACACCCCTCCAAAGCTTGAGTTATTTTTATTCAGGTTTTAATATATTTTTAATAAGCTAAAAACTATATAAAATATTAATTATATATATTTTGATAATTCCATATTTATTGTTAATAAGTTTGAAATTATTTTTTTTAAAAATTATTAAAAGAATTAATATTTTCTATAATTTTTAACTTTTTAGAAAATACGCTGAAAAATACTCACTCGGTTTCACAATACATTACCTTTTAGATGATAATTTTTGTTTCATAATAGATGATCTTTTATGTTTTATAAGTAGATGATTGTAATGATTTGTGTGTTGTTGACTTTTTAAAAGATTGTAACCGGCTAAAATATATAGTGGGTATTAAAAATAATAAAATTTATGAAAAAATTAGTGAAATGATGATATTTTTTTTAAAGCGAAATATTTTATAAAAATTTGTGCAAATGTTTAACAGACTATGTATTGTGAAACAGAGGGAGTATAATGAATTATATTTTCAATGGAGGGAGTATAAAATATAACTAATGGTTGTCAGGGCCGTCCAATTATTTTTGGAGGCCAGGGTCAAAAATTCATCAATAATAAATTTTATTTTATTTAATTTAATTTAATAATCTTTAATATTACATTTTTTTATCATTATTGTTAACATTAGGGTATGTTACACAAAATTTCCCTTAAAATAGGATACTTTTGAGAAAACCATTTATTTATTTTAATTAAAGTTCTCTAATCCATAGTACTAAGGATTTGTTTGGATGGTTATGTATTATGATTTTTATTGCATAATTATCAATTTTATGCTCTATAAAATTAATATTAAAAATAATTTAGTTATACTAGACGTTTAAAAATGTTTCAATTATTTTTAATACAGTTCACTTGTTTTATCTTTAAAATATTCTAATTCCATAAAATGTGCAGTTAAAATAGTCCAAAGTTATTCAATTAAATATAATTATCGAGCGAGCATGTGAATCCTTTTTTTTTGGAGATAAAAAAAATTTATATAAAATATAAAATATCAATTTAAAATTATATAAAATATCAATGTTAATGTTAAGTAGTATTAAATTGTGAGAGTAAAAGTGAAGTAAAAACTAAAAAGTGATTAATTAACGTATTCATGGCTATAAAAATTTATGCATCGTTACAACTTACAACTTGTTTTAAAAAACTAGTACCATTAATTAATGAGGCCATTGGAAAAAAACACAAGCATTTAACGCCACCTTGAAAGTTGATAAAGTGGAAGAGAAGAAAGGCGAAGAAAGGTTGTAAAAATGGGCAAAAACGGACAGTAGTGGGAATCGAACTAGGATTGCGCACTCACCCTTCACATCTTTGCAAACCACTATGCCAAGGTGTACTCATGAAATATTTCAAAAACTTTTATTATATATTGAAATTCATAAAATGAGGTCCTATAAAATCCGAGGCCCTGGACAGTCGCCCTTGCCCAGGGCCGGGCCTGATGGTTGTGCTGAATATTCCATGGAAATTCCATAAGTTAAAAGGGAAGGGAAGTGACATCCTCCATAGCAAACTAGACAACAATGCATGGTATATGGTCATACTCATGGGCAATCATCCACTCTCTAATTTGCCTATTTGCTTTACAACCACTTTTTACCTTTTTCACTTTTATTATTATTATTATATTAAGAAATAAATATTGTGTGACACATATTGTCCTTTTATTTTCCCTTTTCAGCCAAAAGAAGATGATTGCTCTTTGCAAGTTGCAACATGTCGTTGCCTCACTCCTCAATTTTAAACATGACACATCCATCATCAACCACGTACGGCAAGTTGGTGACTTAAATGTCACGATATGACAACCGATATGTAATCATGTGATGATATGAATGTTTGGTATAGGCTCCTTTTATGCATAGCTTTGACTTGTACCTCCACATTACCAAAAATTTCAACTTCAAAGACACATATATGATACTCCGTATACCAAAAACGATCCAAGAAAAAGCCCAGCCCAATGGCCCATTAGCCCAATGTCAGGATGGCTTTCCTATCGTAAAGGATTGTTGTTGGAATGTATTGGGCAAATGGCCCATTAGCCCAGCCCAAGAAAAAAGCCCCTTTATTGGTAGGTTATTCTTCTTCTTTGGAAACTTTTTTTTTTTTTTTGAAAAATAGTTATTTGGAACCTTTGTTAGCAAGTGTATTTGCAACAATTATTGAGAAATTGTTTTTTTTTTTGACACAAGGTAATAATTTGGGTTGTGTTAGCCCTTGCTAACCCACCATCCAAGATCGTCCTTTTGGATGAGCATCTGGATCTCAGAATGAGACACGTGGGATCATGGTTGAGGCTGAACTAAAGGTGCTCCACGTTATCCGCAACCCGATTAGTCTCCCTAAAGACATGAGCGCAGTAGACCAAATCGAAGTCCAGAAGCAGCAACCTAGCATCAACCATGATAATCTCGATCTCCCAAGGACAGCTCCAGACGTCGTTGATAAAGTTAATGACAACAAGACAATCACCTTCAACCTCGAGCCTCGAAATCCCGAGTTGGCGGGCTACAGTCAAGCCCCGGTGAAAAGCCAATGCCTCCGCCTTGAGAGTGGACATCTCACCACAGTGCGAACCACAACAGAAAACAATTGAGAAATTGGTATTGATCTCTAGCGAGTAGCATGAGATTTGTAGTTGGCAAACGCATGTACTCAATTTATTGAATGCTTTTTTTTCCGACTGGGTTAGGTTTAATTGTTTAAAGCATCTTCAACATCTACTATAAAAAAATCTTTAAAATGAAGAAATAAATACCAAAATTTCTATAAAGGTAAAAAGAAAATGTCCATATATTTAATCCTAATTAAGTAAATATCCATCATCCTATCCTAATTGAGTAAATGTCCTTCAAACTTAAATAATATCAAAATGTTCCTACCATTTCCTTTCCTCCATCATTCCCTTCTTTTTCCCTTTTCCTTTTTCTTTTGCTATTATCAATTTTTTTTATGCTACGAAATGGAATGCTGACTTTCTAACTACGGTTGAATTTTTATGCGGACAAATTAACTGTTGATATTTTTACTATTATCAAAATTTTTATGTTGATAAATTGACTGTTGACATTCTAATTTTATTGATTTTTTATGCTGACAAATTTCATGCTTATATTTTTACAATATCAAAATTTTTCTATTGAAAATTAACTTCTAACTTTTAACTACTATTGAAATTTTTCTGTTGACAAATTAACTCTTAACTTTTAACTACTATTTATTGTTATTGAAATTTTTTCTGCTGACAAATCGAATGACTATATATAAGCATGAAATGTACATATTATATATATATATAGGGTTTACTTTAAATGTAAAAACTCCTTAACGTGTAAAATTTGCTAATGGGCCTAATTTAATTACTAATGGGCCTAATTTCATTAGTAGAATATCTGCCCCCCTTACCCATGCGTGTGCCCCCTTGCCCCCCTTCTCGGACCAGATTTTTTTTTTTTTTTTGTCCCAGAATTTTTTTTTCGTGTTAACACTTTCTGCTGTGCAAGTATAACTTGCTTTTGTGCACATATAACATCTTATTGTGCAAATATAAGTTTATTTTGTGCAGACATAATAATTCATTATGGGGTAAATAGGTAAATGTGCCTATTTCAATTATAAAAATTTATAATTGAAATATGTTTAATTTATGGGTAAATTGGTAAATATGTCTAATTTTATGGGTAAATGCACTTTTTCCCGTTTTCGATACCTTTTGTGCAACTGTGAAGTGCATTTGTGGAACTGTGAAGTGCATTTGTGCAACTGTGAAGTGCATTTGTGCAACTGTAAAGTGCATTTGTGCAACTTTAAAGTGCAGATATAAGAAAATAAAGTGTGAAAATAAAATTGTAATGTGCAAATTTAGAATACAAGTGTGCAAAAGTAGGATACAATTGTACAAATTTAAACTACAATTGTGCAAAAGTAAGATACAATTGTGCAGATTAAGAATACAATTGTGCAAATGTAAGATCATAATGTGCATTAATAAGACAAAAGATGTGCTTTTGAAATCGATGTTTTAATTTTGTTTTGTTTTTTTTTACTTTTGAGAGTTTGGGTTCACCTCTTGAATAATTTAGGTTGATAGATGTAAGTTTGAAATTGATTTTTTTACGTATAAGCTTTTAAAATTAAAGTGCATAAATAAGATTAAAATGTGCATAATTAAGGTTAAAAAGTGCATAACTTAGATTATAATGTGCATGATTAACAATTTGCGATTGTTGCGCTCTTGTCTATTATGTAACCTATATGGGATTGAACCCACATCTTTTGTGCAAACGCACATTGCTCTACCAATTGAGCTAATAGGCTAAATTATGATTAGAAGAACTTAATCGACCTAAAGCATATTGCAATAAAATTCTAAAATTCAATTAGCTCATGATTCACAAACAATTTGACAATGCTATAAACATGAAATTAGCTCCAAATCAACCCAACAACACAACCATATCATCAATTTCAGTCAATTTGGCTGTTGGCAAAAAACCCCAAATTCTAAAGCATATCGCAATAAAATTCTAAAATTCAATTAGCTCATGATTCACAAACAATTTGACAATTCTATAAACATGAAATTAGCTCCAAATCAGCCCAACAACACAACCATATCATCAATTTCAATCAATTTGGCTTTTGGAAAAAAGCCCCAAATTTTAAAGCATATCGCACTATAAAATTCTAAAATCCAATTAGCTAATGATCTATAAACAATTTGACAATGATATGAACATGAAATTAGCTCAAAATCAACCCAACAACACAACCATATCATCAATTTCAATCAATTTGACCTTTGGCAAAAAGCCCCAAATTCCGCTCCTAAATCAAACCCTAGGTTTTCAATCTCAACCTAAATCATTCAAACACTATTTTGTGCAAATATAATTTTAAATTGTGCAAATATAATATTATGTTGTGCGTTTATAAACTACGGAATAATTTTGTAATTTATTAAATTTAGATAAGGGCATATTAGGGAAGAAAGGGAAAATATGGGTCAAAATTGTAATTTCATCATTATCTTCCTCCCATCGACCCAGTAACCCTGTGTGTAGAAACGACGGTTGCGCAGTGGACTTCGGCAAGCTCCCGGTGGCAGCCTAGGGCACGGCGGAGCAAGGAGAAGGCAGATACGGGACCGTGGTGGTGTGGCGAGTCCATTGGTGGCAATAGCTGGTGGCTTCGGTGGTGGGAAGGTGGCGGTCGAAGGCGGCGAATCGGCGCTCCAGTGTTGCTGGGCAAGGTGGAGTGGTGATCATGCACATTTAGGTAGTGTTAATATAGGCATTTAGATGTGTTTAGGTAGGGTAAAATGCATGAGTTTAAAGTAGTTTTCATGTTTTCATTATTTTTCAATTAGAGTCGGAATCTACAAGATTTGTGCATGATTTCAGGTGATTGTAAAGAGATGAAGCTAAGATCGAGCCAATGTTGGAAGATTGGACGAGAATAGAAGAGCACGAGAGTCGGGGAGAGGAGCTAAACATGTAAAGGATTGGAGCTGTCCAAGCTGGCGACGCTGTACTAAAACGAGTCGTTTGAAGGCTGTATTTATCGGATCGGGGCATACTTATACTTGTTGGAAAGATGATTCGAAGACCTACAACTTTCGTGTTTACGACTTTTCCAAATTCGGCCTTGAAGACGGTGAAATCTGGACGTCAAGATGGCTGCTGAAGAGAAGTCGGTTTGGGCATCAAAAGAACTCGGCCGAGTACTTTGGTGCACCCGAGTTATGTTGCATTTCCAAGGATGTGGGCGTTACTTTGTTTAATTTCTGAAAGTTAATTATGTTAGTTTGTTTTTGAATTAATTAGGAAGAGGGAACGTCAGTTCTGAAAAGGACATGGGGAGGTCTTATTTTTAGTTTGAATTAAAAAAACCACGGACGGAGGTTTTGTACATAGCCATTAGAGACCCATTGTGATTTTTCTTCGATTATGAACAACTAACCTCTTTAGCTCGGGGAAATTAATCGAAGCTTCAGGTTTTCTATTTCATTGTGAGATTTCTATTCCTAATACTCTTCTTTGAATATTATCAATTCTTTGCGCTGATTGTTTAAGGTTTTCGTGAATTTCCGTTAGTCTGATCAACTGATGCCTTTTCATGATAATCTATAGCTAGATATAGGTAATTTTTGGTTGAATTATCTATATTATTGTGTAGCAAAATATAAATCTCTGAAACTGGTTGATTTAGGGATTTGTATAGAGAATTGATTTGCAATCGATGCAATAACTGGTTGTGCGTGTCGATTGTCTTTGTTGATTTCCTTTAAGCTTAATCGATTATTGAATTGAATCTTGATAGTTTCAAGATTGTTTGATAATTAGGGTTTTCAGGGTCTGGTTGTCCTGTTAACTAGATTTGATAAGGAATTGGATTCAAAAGACCTAGTCTTTTCACAACAAAGTATTCGAGAGGAAGTTATCTATTTGATTTCGATGATCAATGAACAAACCTGATTGCTGAGATTGATTGACCTGAGCTATTCTCTCTTATTTATTCATTCAATCTGTTTTATTTTATTGTTTTGCTTTTTACTTAGTTAGTCTGAGTCATCATAATCCCCCCTCTTTGTTTCTTTAGTTCTTATTTAGCACACTTGACTTGCATACGAATCATTGACTCTCTGTGGAATCGACCCGTACTTGCCAAACTACATTAGTTAGGCTAGTCGGATTTATTTGATAGGATTTAAGGCGACTGAAAATCCTTTGTCAAATTTGGCGCCGTTGCCGGGGACTCAAGTTGTTATTTGTGTGTTTATCTTGTGTGTTAATTTAACTACTAACTTTTGTTGTGAACCTATCTTATGGTTCATAACACATATGCTACTAACAGTTTAAGATGTTGAGATTATTGCAGTTCGAAGGTGAAAACTTTCACCTATATCTCACTAGGTTGCAGAGGTGTGTGGACATCCGCAATGTGCGGGGTTTCCACGATAGTTTGCGAGATATGGTTGTCTGCGTTGTAGAGGGAATGACTGCTGAGACAAAGGCGCATGCTATATACATGAGTGGCGGAAATCTAGCACGGTTAGGTTTGGTGGGAATTTGGGATCTTATCTGCTACATGGGTTATCAGGCCTTACAGGAAGTGTCCTTTGCCCAAGAACCTCAACCAATGGATTACTTTGACGCACCTTCGGAGGAGCTATTCAAGGCATCGTACGAGGAGAATGAGCAATTGTGTCAGCAGATCATTGAACTAGATGAACAAGTGCACCGAATGGTCCAAGTGGGGAATGATATACTAGCATGTGAAGTGGGTGAACTACCGTCTCAATCGGTGATTAACCCGACAGAGAGCCTCACCACAAACATCCTAGGGAGTGGCAAGGACCTGTTTGTCACACCCAAGGGAAGCTTAGAAAGTCATGAAGATGAAGGTGAGTGCGTGCTCCCTATTCCTCCCTCATTGAATTCATCCGAGTCTTCTCTGCCACCGCCCCTACCCCTGAGCTATGAGCATGATAATGTTTTGGCGGAGGATGAAATGTTCGCAGACGATGACAGTTTCTTCAGCGATGAAGAGGAGAGTACACTATTTCCTGACATGGAGTGTCATGAGTCGACGCATGAGATTCCATGTGATTTGTTGTCTCCTTCGTTTGATGGTATTTTCCCGATTTCACCTATCAAGGAACCAAGTCCGGAGCTGATTTATGTGGCTCCTAAGCAAAGAATTGATATCCTCTACAGTGGTGAGAAGGTCGGTGATTATGTTGATCCTTGGGCTCATTATTTTGATATACCACCAATGGAACTGAATTGGTGGTTCTACATACACGCGGCGGAGAGTCACGCTCAAACATATGAAGAGTTGAGGACATACTTTGACTTCAACTTATTCGCATGTAGTGTTAGTCTACCTAGATGGTGTGCACAAGAGTTTGATTTGCTGCTGAGGGCACTGACGATGTCCGAGTGAGTCTTAAATGGACAACTAAAACGTCGAGTCTATGACGTTAACCAAGGACACTTCTTGGGAGGTAACCCAAGATTAGTATTTCATATTATCATTTTTCACAATTTTATTAGGTAGTTTTTATTTTATTTTTCAGTTTTTTTTTATTATTTTTGGGTCTTAAAAAAAAAAAAAAAAAAAAAGACGTCCACCACCAGGGATTACAGTAGGTTACTCGGTTATGGAACTTGGCCGAGTTCAGGGGCCAACCCGAGTGGCGAACAGGCTTACGAGATGGAACTCGAGAGGGGTAATAGAACTCGGTCGTGTTTTCAAGCCTCGCCCGAGCTATATTGCGCCTTCTAAAAAAAAAAAAAAAGAGAAAGAAGCGCGTCTTCATCCCGAGCGACAGCGAGCGTGCGACCAGCACCAGCAACGCCGGCGCCGAGCATCTCCGACCAGCATCCCTCCTGGCGAGTCACGGAGCCCCAGTCTCCGATCCTGAGCACACCTGACTCTCTCCCGATCTGATTCCGGCCATGCCCCAGAAGCAGCGCGCCGCATTTCCATGGAAGGCACCCAGCAGTCCATCCGAGCCACCAGTGCGCCGCCTCCCCGAGTTCTCCAGCCACTGCCGCCACTAGACCACCGCCGACCTCGGCCACCCACGCCGGCCAGTCTCCGATCAGCACCTTCCTCTTCTTTCTCTCCTCCATTGAAGGGGTTGAGGTGAGTTTTCAAAATCCCCAAATTCTAGGTTTTTACAAATTTGTTAATTTGTAGAATTTAGAAGTTGTTTTGATGAGATTAAAACTTATTTGCATTGATTTTGTTGGTGGATTTAGATTGATTGAGAGGTTTTGGCTTGGATTGAGAATCTTGTGCTTAATTGTGAAATTGCAAATTTTGAAATTATGGAGTGTCGAGCATTTGAATGGATCTTACTTTTTGATATTAAACTTGATAAGAGTTTCTTGTTGAGTTTATTGATTTTAGTTTTGATCAATTTATGCTTAATTGTTATCGATTTGCAATATTTCGAGAGAATGGTGGCTATGCTTGATTGTCATTGGGAGTGGATTGACACCATCGATTATTATTGTGAGTTGTCCTTGCTTGGACAACAAATATTTCTTTGTTGGTGTTGTCTTGGCCCTTGTTTGTAGAGATTACGTTGTGGTGTATCCTTGAGGTCAAGACAAGAAAGAATGTTGGATCACCTTACTCTTGTGCTTGAATTTATCACCTCCGCTTGATATGTAGATGACTCTGTAAGTGTTTTCTTCCTTTCTCTTTTATTTTTCACATTGAGGACAATGTGTAAATTAAGTGTGGGGGAGGGAACATTTACATGTTTGCATTTTGGTTGCATTGTATATATTTCTTTTTTTGCATTTCATGTTTATTATTATTAGTCTTGCATATAAAAAAAAAACAGAAAAATCATATAAAAAGAAAAAAAAATTCAGCATGCATGACATTCTAGATAACCCCATTTGTACCAATTGTCTTATCAATCTAATTATAAGTCCCATGATATGCTTGAAGTGTTGATCCTCATCTAGTTTGTTTGATCTATTGGAGCATGAGATAATTGATTGATTGAGCATGTATAACTCTTACATTTTAGGTGGCATTGAAATCCAACAAAAATTTACCTTGTGAGTTTTTGTTAGCCTTATTGGGACTATGCTTTATGGATGTCCTCTTTGCTTCTTGTGTGTGATACTCTCCAATGTGACTACCCTCTGAGAATTGGGATTGATATCTATGTCAAGGCTGTATATGTTGATCATTACTTGTGATTTTCGCATGATTGAGGCATGATTGTTACTGAGCCATGATATTCCCTATCTTCCCTTGCATAGTATCCATTGTTTGAAGCCAAACTGAGCATATTAGCCTATCTTTGTAGCTCCACAAAAATTATCCTTAGGCAATTGTAGCCTGACCCATCCGGGAATTAGGATTAGAATTGGTAAAATGATGGTTTGAGTTGAGTGAGTGCTTTGAGAATGGGATTGATGTGTGTTGAATCATTTGGCGCTTATTATGATGATTGGTTCTATGAATTTATGTTTATATATGTAAACTCGGGGCCTAAGGAGAATAAAATTCACTTAAGAGTAAAAGTCGAGAAAAAAAGAAAAAAAAA
This sequence comes from Persicaria tinctoria, assembly GCA_037127255.1. Classification (NCBI taxonomy): domain Eukaryota; kingdom Viridiplantae; phylum Streptophyta; class Magnoliopsida; order Caryophyllales; family Polygonaceae; genus Persicaria; species Persicaria tinctoria. The sequence goes on along the minus strand of JBANSL010000016.1, from coordinate 19,843,476 downwards.
GAAAAAAAAAGAAAAAAAAAAGAGAAAGAACAAAAGAAAAAAAAAAGAGTTTCAATAAAAAGAACCATTCTTCATCACCTTTAGAAATGATTTGGGAGTATTGTTTGGTCTAAAGAAAGTCTTGTATTGTGTTGTGCTTGAGGCTTGAGTTTGATGGTTTGTGATAAGTTTTGGTTGAGCTTGTAATTGGTTACTAGGAGCTTAGTTCCCGGATTATGAGCACCACAAGCCAAAAACATTCTCTACCTTAATTTTCTTACCGAGCCCCATTGCAACCATTACAAGACCTCATGATGATTATTGCTTGTAATGTCACTCATGGTGGACATTTTGATGTGGATTTCAATTTTCATGGAGCTTAGTTGCATTGGATTGAGTTTGAGCGGAATTGCCTTAGCCTAAACACAAGAGCGATGAGTGAAACACTTTATGTACCCGGTGAGGTTGGATTGAAATGTGCCCAAGCCTTTGAGTTTCTCAAATACATGTGATGATGTTGATTATTGTCTTATGTCCCCTATTTGGTTTGGATTGTGTTTTGACGAGGTGAATGCATTAAGGGTGTGTTTGTGGGATGTTTGATTGGATTGGTTTTGCTTTCTTGAGGACAAGAAAGGTTCAAGTGTGGGGGAGTTTGATCATGCACATTTAGGTAGTGTTAATATAGGCATTTAGATGTGTTTAGGTAGGGTAAAATGCATGAGTTTAAAGTAATTTTCATGTTTTCATTATTTTTCAATTAGAGTCGGAATCTACAAGATTTGTGCATGATTTTAGGTGATTGTAAAGAGATGAAGCTAAGATCGAGCCAATGTTGGAAGATTGGACGAGAATAGAAGAGCACGAGAGTCGGGGAGAGGAGCTAAACATGTAAAGGATTGGAGCTGTCCAAGCTGGCGACGCTGTACTAAAACGAGTCGTTTGAAGGCTGTATTTATCGGATCGGGGCATACTTATACTTGTTGGAAAGATGATTCGAAGACCTACAACTTTCGTGTTTACGACTTTTCCAAATTCGGCCTTGAAGACGGTGAAATCTGGACGTCAAGATGGCTGCTGAAGAGAAGTCGGTTTGGGCATCAAAAGAACTCGGCCGAGTACTTTGGTGCACCCGAGTTATGTTGCATTTCCAAGGATGTGGGCATTACTTTGTTTAATTTCTGAAAGTTAATTATGTTAGTTTGTTTTTGAATTAATTAGGAAAAGGGAACGTCAGTTCTGAAAAGGACATGGGGAGGTCTTATTTTTAGTTTGAATTAAAAAAACCACGGACGGAGGTTTTGTACATAGCCATTAGAGACCCATTGTGATTTTTCTTCGATTATGAACAACTAACCTCTTTAGCTCGGGGAAATTAATCGAAGCTTCAGGTTTTCTATTTCATTGTGAGATTTCTATTCCTAATACTCTTCTTTGAATATTATCAATTCTTTGCGCTGATTGTTTAAGGTTTTCGTGAATTTCCGTTAGTCTGATCAACTGATGCCTTTTCATGATAATCTATAGCTAGATATAGATAATTTCTAGTTGATCATAAGCAAATTTTACACGTTAAGGATGTTTTACATTTTAAAGCTTCCCTATATATATATATATATATATATATATATATATATATATATATATATATATATATATATATATATATATATATATATATATATATATATTATTTTGGGGTGGGCGACGGGACGGGACGGAGGTCGTCCCGCGTAATTTTTGCGGAACAGGATAGGGATGGGACCGGGACGGGACGGGCCTTATCCCTCAAATAAAAAAGATTATAAAAAAAATTAAAATTTCATGTATATATTGCGATTTTTAAAGATGTAATAAATACCGGGACGGGTCCAGGACACATGGTATTTATGCATTACATTGTATGTATGTGATGAACATAATATACTACATATATATACTCATTACAAACTTACAGTGCGTACATATATTCTCCGTATTATATACATGTACAGTAATAGTACTATATCAGGTTGAGGATGAAGACACTGGCTGTTTTTTGGTTACCCTTGGAAAACTTGCACCAAAGTAAGTGAATTCTCTCATTCATTTAATTTTAACTGATGAATCTTATGCCTCTTTGTATGTATAATGCAAGTAACTTATTTGTTGCAACTACATATTGCTTTGTTAAGACCGTAAGAATTGCCTTGTAATCTTGTCAAGATTTCTACGAAAGTTTTCATGATTATCATCACAATGAACCTTATGACAATATGCTCTGGCTGTATGTCGAATTCTATCACACAAATCACTCAAAATTTACTTGAATCAAGTAAAATTATTTTGTCACTAATTTTGTATCCATTGCTGCTTTCATTAACCAAATCGATCCTAACAGTGGTTGAAAAACATCAATTCATGTAATTACTTCCATTTTTTATATACTGTGCCTCCTAACTTTCCATTGATTTGCAAGATTTTACATCACCATAAACATCTTCAATGAGTAGATGGAGCCCTATACCATGTGAATGCTAGGTAGGTTATATGTTGTATGTACTAGTGCGATATCATGGAATTTTCACATGTGAATGTGTCTATTGTTTTATAATCTAATACAGCAGGAAAAACAAATATGTATGAATCATTATCATTTCTATGAAAAAAATATGCTTTGTCCCTTTGATTTATGTCTTCTTGTGATTAATCATTCCCTTTGATTTATGTTTTATAATCTAATACAGCAGGAAAAATATGCTTTTTGTGAGTTTGTGGTGAATTGACTGACCTTTTTGTGATTAATAATTTCACCTCTTAAGTTGAGATATAAATAGCTTATAGGTAGTTTAGTTGCAACTAATCATTCATTCAATTATAGGTAGCTCATGCCTCATGGCAATGGCTTGAGTTTCTCTTCTCAATCCTTAGTTTCGTACTGAATACTTTTTTTTTTTTTTTTTGCGTTTATATGTATTCTTTCATGCTTTTCAATATTTGTTAACATGTGCATGATGGTGCCTAGATTATTCTTCATTGTTATATTTTCCCTTCAATTCCTTGCATTGCAGGCGTGTTGCGAAACATTTCTATGACTAACTGTTTTCTTTATCAGATCCTGGCAACTACATGGCCTCCAGTATTCCGTCTTTTTTTTTTGGTAAGCAAAGAGAGGCAAGCCTCTCAAAAGTCTATTTAGTTTATTTTCTGTCTTTAATTTTTTTTTTCTATCTTTATTTCCTATTTCGTTTTTTATCCTGATAGCAGGATGCATATTTTTGGTTGACTTCGTATCTTTGATCCTTGACTCTAAGAAATATTTATGTTTTCACTGTCTTAGAATATTGGATAGAAGTTGTCTCTTTTAGTGTTACCGAGCACATGGTGGAAATTGCACATATAATATATATATTATATATAGTATACATTATTATATACATATGCGGGACGAGACGGGATTTGCGGGATTGGAACGGGTCGTTCCGCGTCCCGTCCCGCATAGTTTTGGCGGGATGGGACCGGGATTTGCGGGATTTATGCGCATCCCTACTATTATTGATATTTTCTGCTGACAATAAACTACTAGAATTTTTTCTTTTTTTTTAAAAAATTCTTTTTAATATTAGTGATATTGAACTTATGCTAATATTTTACTTATTATTCAAAATTTTCTGTTGACAAATTGACTGCGGACATTTTTAGTATTATTGAAATTATTCTACTGAAAAATTAAAAGCTGACATTTTTACAACTAACACTATCAACAATTTTAACACCCCTTTTCAAACCAACACAAGATTGTCAGCACCCTTAAACAAGTAAAACAATACAACATTGTCGACATCTTTATCCATGTAAAACAACATAACATTGTCGGCATCTTTATCCAAGTAAAACAACACAACATTGTCAGCACCCTTATCCAAGTAAAACAACACAACATTGCCCCAGTCGGGGTGGTCTTGTGGTAAGGAGTAAGGAGGTCCCGAGTTCGATTCCTACCTCCGCCTCTTTCCTCGGGTGAAAAACTCAAGGTTTACCTTGCTCTCTACCACTGGATCGAGCCGGTTGGCGCAAGCCGGTTTACCTGATATGTGTCTCTTGCCGGCTGGGTCACGTGCTCGGGGTTTGCTACTAAAGGTGGGTTCCTCGTTATCAAAAAAAAAAAAAAAAAAAAAAACACAACACAACATCGTTAGCATCCTTGTCTAACACAACATTTGAAGTTATTATCTTTAATGTGAAGTTTTTAAATGCTAATAAGTAAAAGGAATTGTTTTTAATTGTAGAATAGCTCTGATATGCATCAAGCAGTTCTCGGAAAACTCGTTGACAGTCCCCGCAAAAAAGGAAAAAAAAATCACATCAACCAATGACAACGCTTAGAAATGAAGACACAAAAACACATCCAGCAAAATCGTATAGAACAATCACAGAGCAAGTAATCAAATTGATCACACCATACGCTTTTAAAAAACAGATCATTTACCAAACAAATTCTCCATCGGGAGGGGTCAAAGCACACAAAAAGTGAAATCATTTTTGAATCGCGTCACTTGAAAATTGAGCAACGCGAATTGCATCAAAAAGGGATGACTAAATAGCATCTTCAAAAGAGAACGATATACGTCGATCGATCTACCGGCTGCAACCACCGTTACAAGAACAATGCCACCTTCGGCGGCGAGATCCGCGCCTTCTATTTTGGGGAGAAGCTCGGGAAGCTATGACTCTTCTTCTTCAACTTCATTCTTCAATGCCGGTTGTTCCTCGTCCACCATCGGATGCTCTATCGCTTGTCCACCAAGCCCGGCCCATGGCCATCATCTCCAACTTCTTTGCTTTGCCGATGTCAATTTCCGTGGCTCAATTTTGCAATGAAAGGGAGAGAGAAACAAATGCGAGATCGAATTAGAACACCATGGATAACCATCGGTAGTGACAACGACACCAATTTCTCTATTCTCATCACCATCTCCGATCTCAAAATTCACCGAATCTGCAAAAATCGTCCTCCGATTACTAGATCTGCTCTTCCAAATCATGATTTCCTATTTTTCTCTTTCTTTAATATAAATTTAACAAACTCTAATATTTTAAAATTTTCTACATTTATGGTGTGCTAACTAAGTTGAACAGACAAAACCAATTGGGGTTCTATCAAAAATCAATTCACAATAAGACTAGTAGTCCACCGACTTATATACAAGACTTCGATTCCATATACTATCAATGTGGAATACTTTATTCAAAACACACCCAATGTGAAAAAGGTTATTCATTCGAGTGGACCATGCGCTAATCAAGCCAAACTAATAAGATTAACAGTTTGTTCATAAAGGAAACACCATTGGAAGCTTTCGGAGAACATGCAACTTTTGCTCTATTGGGTGGTCTTTCCCGGCAACTCTTCACAAATATGTGATCACATAAATCATTCAACTTTGCAGTTTGCATTACATACATAACAATGAACGGAAGGTAAGATGTCGAGCATTTGCTTCATGCCTATTAATTAGCTTATATGCCGTGATACTGTACTTGTTCATCCCAACACCTAAAGTCCTACATCTCACATCCAACAAAGAAAATTGGAGATAGTACCCCCGTTGGTCTGTTGTACATGTGTCATAAAACTAGGAGAGTTCTAATGTTGTTGGAACAAGAAAACAAAAACATGGGATGTTTGTCATGGAAACGAAGAGTGGGAGGGAGAGGATGGAAAAAATTAAATTACAGTTGGGTTTTCATGGGATGTTTGTAGTTAATAGTATGGGTAGATCGGGTGGGCTGGCGATGCTTTGGGAGGAGGATTGGGAGGTGTCGATTAGGTCATATACCCAACATCATATCGACGCCATTATAAAGGTGGGGGAAGGATCGGAGTGGAGTTTGACGGGGATGTATGGGTGGCCAGAAAGTAATAATAAGCATCACACGTTGGGCTTATTAAGGAGGTTGCATGAGCATACTAATCAAGCTTGGCTATGTATGGGCGACTTCAACTTGTTCACGACCTTGGCGGACAAGCAAGGGGGTCGGGCTCCACATGTTGACGAGCTGATTGAGTTCAGGGAAACCTTAGAGGAGTGTGAGCTCCGTGATATTCCGTTCACAGGCTGCAGGTTTACCTGGGATAACAAAAGGGAAGGTGATGGCTTTGTCCAGGAACGGTTAGACATGGCTTTTGGAAATGATAGGTGGCTGGGGATGTATCCGGCTGCGATGGTTAGGCATCTAGAGAGGTACCACTCGGATCATGTGCCAATAAAGATTTGTTTGCAAGGGCTGGAAACGGAAAACATAGGTAAGGGCGAGAGGCCTTTCCGATTCGAGGCCATGTGGCTCACTGAGGAAGATAGTAAGGAAGTCATCTGTAATGCTTGGGCAAACCCGGGGAGTTCCTTTGCGGAGCCAGGGATCGTGGGCAAAATCGGAAGGTGCGCTACAGATTTGAAGGAGTGGGACAAGGAGTGCTTCGGTAATGTGCGAAGAGAGTTAGGGAAGATCCGGAGCAAGCTCGCCGAGTTGAGCAAGGGAGGTATGTCGGGGAATCTGGTTAGGGAGAGACGAGAGCTTGAGATAAAGGAAAGGGAGTTGATGGACAAGGAGGAAGTCATGTGGTTTCAAAGAGCGAGGGCAAATGAGTTTCGATGCGGGGATAGGAACACAAGTTTTTTTCATAAGAAGGCGTCGGGCAGAAGTAAACGAAATAATGTGCGGAAGCTCATAGGAGATGACGGCAAGGAGGAGTACGACTGGGAGGGGAAGTCAGCCGTAGCGATTGACTATTTCTGCAAACTTTTCGAATCTGATGCCCTAGCTAACCCTGACACGGCTACTCAAGGAATCGAGCCCCTGGTGTCGATGGAGGATAACCACGAGCTGTCACGTCCCTTCACCGAAGAAGAGGTAAAATCTGCCCTGTTCTCAATGCACCCAACAAAAGCTTCGGGGCCCGACGGGATGCCAGCACTATTCTTCCAAAAGTGCTGGCATATCGTAGGACCCGATGTTACGAATTTTGTTCTTGAATGTCTGAATGGGAAGCCGTTGCCGGAAAGATTGAATCACACTTTCATTACGTTAATCCCAAAGGTGACGGACCCATGCAGAATGAAGGACCTGAGACCTATTAGTTTATGCAATGTGTTATATAAGATTATCTCGAAGGTACTAACCAATAGGTTGAAGAAGGTCCTCGGAAAGCTAATAGCTCCCAGCCAGAGTGCTTTTGTACCAGGCAGGCTTATCACTGACAACGTCCTTGCTGCTTTTGAGGTGTTCCATTTCATGAAGACAAGGCGGGGTCAGAAAGGGTACATGGCTTTAAAGCTCGATATGGCCAAAGCTTACGACAGGGTCGAATGGGGCTTCCTAGAGCACTGCATGAGGCGGTTTGGGTTCGAGGATAGATGGATTGGATTGATCATGGGGTGTGTGTGTCGACGGTGACTTTCTCTGTCTTAGTCGATGGTGTGCCGTCACGGAAGTTCACTCCAGGAAGAGGGTTGAGGCAAGGCGATCCGCTCTCACCATACCTATTTCTTTTATGCGCGGAGGGGCTGTCCGGAATGATTCGGGTTGCGGAGGCCCAAAACCAGCTTGAGGGCATACGAATCTCCCCTAGAGCACCATCTATATCTCATTTATTCTTTGCTGATGATTGTGTTTTGTTCTTGCGAGCATCCTGCCAACAGAGCGAGAAGGTGATGAATATTCTCCATACTTATGGAGTGGCTTCAAGACAGCAGGTGAACTTCTCCAAGGCAGAATTATCTTTCATCAGAAATGTCAATGAGGTGCAAAGGTGTTCTATTCAGAGGGCCACAAATATCAAGGAGGTGTCTAAGTATGATCAGCACTTGGGTTTGCCCACCATGATTGGGAGGTCAAAGAAGGTAATTTTCCAGCAACTAAAGGAGTGAATTTGGTAGAAGATGAAAGGATGGAAAGAGAAGACCCTATCGAGAGCGGGGAAGGAGATCCTGATTAAGTCCGTTGCGCAGGCCATACCAACCTATACGATGTCTTGCTTCATGCTTTCGGATGGGTTGTGCAAAGAACTTGAGATGCTCATGAGCAACTTCTGGTGGGGCGAGCAAGGAGGCAAACGAAGTACTCATTGGTTGAGTTGGAAGCGCATGTGTAAACCAAAGTGTGATGGTGGCATGGGATTCCGAGATCTCGAGTGTTTCAATTTGGCTCTGTTAGCACGTCAGGCTTGAAGATTGATCCAGGAACCAGATTCCCTCCTAGCCCGGCTTCTCAAGGCCAAGTACTATCCGAGGACGTCTCTGATGGAGGCATCGATAGGCTATCAGCCGAGCTATACTTGGAGAAGTCTGATTGCGGGGCGAGATGCGCTGAATGAGGGTCTTGTCTGGTGCATCGGAGACGGATCGAGCGTGAAGGTGTGGGAGGACAGGTGGCTCTCGGGTACACCTAGCGGGCGTGTTATAGGAAACTTCTTTGGCGGAGAGGAAAACATGAGGGTGGTGGAGCTAATTGATTGGGAGTCTATGAAACTTTCATGCTGGTGTTTACAAAAGGCAAAGAGGAAGAGCGCCAAAGGTGGGCGTTGATGATATGGCAAGCTTGGGAGGCTAGAAACAAGTGGCTTTTTGAAGGGGAGAAGAAGGAGTCAGTACAGATGCTCATAAGGGTGCAGCAGCTGCTAGGTGAGTTCCTAAATTATACCAATCCGACGGCACCAGTGCAAGGAGCTCCTCCTGTTCCGGGCGGTGATAGGTGGAGTAAACCGGTGGCGGGTGTCATCAAGATCAATTGCGATGCGGCTATATGGGCTGATGGTAGTGCGGGGATTGGGTTTGTGTCAAGGGATGACAGAGGAACCTTCTTGTTTGCGGGGCACAAGGGTGTGCATAGCTCGGAAGATATCGAATTGGTTGAAGTTGAAAGTGTGCAGTGGGCATTGGCTAGAGCAAAGGAGAGGGCCATCCGAAGGGTTCACTTGGAGTCGGATTGCTTGAATGTGGTCATAAAGCTGCGCAGGGGATACGGTGGATTGGGGGAGCCCCGATTTCTGATCGATGGCATCCAACATCTTGCAGGGGAATTCGAGTCTATTCAATGGTCTCATGTGAAGAGGAGTGGGAACTATGTGGCTCACGCTTTGGCCAGCGTCCGACCCAATCAAGACACTTTGTTTTTTACTGAAAAGCCGAACAGGCTTGTTCAGTTGCGTGGAGATGTGCTTGTTCAATTGCGTGGAGATGATTAATATAAGATAATTTGTTTGAGCTCAAAAAAAAAAAAAAAAAAAAAAACAAGTAAAGCCGAACAGGCTTAGCTACTCACAGACACGCGAGAGAGAACATAGAAGTTCATAACATAAGCACACTGTATACATCTGCTATGTATACATGTATCATAGGAGCTTTGTAGCGATTTATTAAGCACCACATTTATCTAGTAAGATTGGCAAAACAACACCAATCTGAAACTTTCGCGACTCCGTAACTTACAAAAAGCACTCTTTATTCACACATTGCCCTTGTCTTATGGATCTTGAACGGGGGAGGGTGCATCCCTTGCAGTTCGTTGCCTCTCACTCTGACTGGCATCAACGAAACTCATGATACCCAAATGGAGGTTTCGATCTAGCTCGTCCCTGGTCCATTCTTTCATGTAGTATTGCTGCTCTGTGTAGTTGGGTTTGGGGCCGGTCAACATCCCACCCCATTGATCGAAGTGTATCAACATTAAGGGCAAGGTGCAGGCTATGATCATGACCCCCATGTACTCAATTCCCAACTCTGTTGCGTACTTGGATCCCTGGAAGAAGATCACTTGCGTTAGCATCGCTCCTATGTTGCCTCCTGCTCCAGTCATACCCGAAATCACACCCAAAGACCTGCATAAAAAGAAACATAAAGGCTCTGATACGATGCAAATTAAACACAAAAGATAAAGTCATTGTGTAGATATCAGTAGTACCTCCTGGAGATGAAGGGGACAACGCCGAAAGTAAGGCCACAAGAGGACTGCACAAAGACGGAGAAATTGAGAAGGAAGATGATAGAGGCGGGAAGGGTGCTAACTCTTCGAGAATAACGCAAAAGACTCCTCCAAGGGTTTGACAAATCCACCAAGCCCACAACCTGCCTCTCATGCCAAAGTACTTGGCAACATTATCCGACAAGTAGCCGCTACCTGGCCTCGATAATAGGTTGGCAAAGCCAAAACTGGCTGCTACAGAGCCTGCGGCGGGGAGAGAGAGATTGAACTTGTCGTGGTAATATTGAGCGATGGTGTTATCAATGGTGAGCTCCACGCCAAAGCAGTAGCCGTATAAGAGGGCGGTTACCCATCCCCGGTAGTTCGTCACGCCGTGGTAGATCACCTTCCATGGGTTGTCCCTCTGTCTATCACCTGCTACATTCATCCATTTCAAGGTTGTCTTTAATTAGATTACTTCTTCTCCGTCGTTTCCCACATGAATGTAAATGATGCCTTATTTAACTTGTTTATCTTATTAGGTAGTTTAGATTTTTTTTTTTACTATTTTATTTATAGATTAAAATGATTTTTTTTTACTCACTCGATCCGTTAAAAAATGGTAACCAAAACAAAAAAGGAAAGAATCACGTTTGCTTGATAGACAACATGGATATTATAAATTAATTAATCGTCGGACTGGGAAACTCCTTCATCCCAAACTCACAAAGAAATAATAAATGCATATATTTTTTTAGTAAAAGGCGAAAGAATAGTTCGTTTTGTGCTTACTGCATGGCTCCACAATAATACACATATTGATAATTGGCATAGAGCGTGCAAGTTTGACCAGAACAATATCGATAAGATAAGACTTCGAAGTGCAGACAATGTGGCGAAAACGAAACTCGCTAAAAGAAAACAGTCATGTGGATAAAACCTCCATGTTGAACAATTAAACTAAATTTTGACGGAATAATTCTCACTATCAGGTTTATCATTCGGGATTGGAAACAACGACCTATTACCATTACGTATGACTCCTTAGGATGTCAAACTCCGCTTAAGGTAGAAGCATTAACACTGCACTATGACATTACGATTTACGAATGCCCTTCAGCTATGGATTAATAAATTTTAGATTGAGGGAACACACTAATTATCATTAAATCATCTCCAAACAAGTTCGTGTTGTCCATGGGAACCAAAGCTTTTCATGGCAGGTATAAACATGCTTTTGATGAGAGTGAGAGAATTATCCTTCTCTCATGTACTTCGGGATGATACTAAAGTGGCCGACATTTTTAACAAGATTGCACACCTTTTCCACTCAGCTAGGAGTCTTTACATTCACATTGATTCAGGTTTTATGAATCTCATTTGTAAGGATGCTATTGATAGACCTTACCTACCCGAATTTTTAGTCGACTAAAAAAAGTTTTTTAAGATTCGTATGTTTTATAAGGAAAAAATTAACTTTTTGCTTAATTTTTAAAAATAATTTAATATTCATGAAATTATAATTTTTAACTATTTTTTTAGCTTCTTAAAAACATAACAATTCTAAAATGATTTATGGTTCGTTTGGTTTAACACGGGAAGAACAATTCACAGGAAGTTACTTCCCGGGAATTCAATTCCCATGTATTGCACTTCCCGAGAATTGAAAAAATATGTTTGGTTGGATTTTAAATGGTAGGAATTAAAATAAGGAATTTGAAAATTTCTATTTATAAAAGGTGGAATTAGAACTTACCTAGGGGGAAGTAGATAAGTTAAATTCTCTTGAAATGGAGGAATTTAAATTCCTGGGAATTTAACTTCCTCGGTTTTCCTGTGACTAAAACTTCAATCAAACACATATATTTCGTCTACTTCCTGGGTTTTTCTACTTACTGGGTTTTTCAGTTGCTAACCAAACGAACCTTATATTTTGAATTAAAGTAATAATTAAAAAATGCATTATTTATGAACCTTTTCATATTTTATGGAATAGGCCTTCACTTCCTCGTAATTTAATGAGATTTTTATAGATTTCAAGGTGGAAACTTTGGAAAAAATTTCTATACAAAGAGTAGATCGATTAAATTTTTTTGAGCAAAGAGTTTGATCGATCGGATTTTTTTTGAGCAAAAAGATCGATCGAATTGATTAAATTTCTATACAAAGAGTTTGATCTGTTTATACTATAGGCAGCTATATTTTTCAAAATTGGTATTTGATTTGAACCTTAATTACCTGATCTGTGGAATTCCGTGAAGTTGCCATCTGGAAGATCCTGTCCGAAGAACATGACGGCGAACGCCGAGAGCGTCTGTAACACCGCCGGAATGAAGAACGCAATCCGCCACGCGGTGAATTTGGTGACGCCCATGTGCATCATCAGCTTGTTCATCCACGGCATCATCAGCTGGGTAGCTCCGCCGTCGACATTGCCCTAGCCGGCGGCGACACCGTTCGCCAGGCCAACTGCGGGCCCGGAGAACATGGTGCTCATCCAGAACTGGGTGGAGACGAAGGTGGCGAGGGAGAAACCCGTGAAGAATCGGGCGAGGAGGAAGGCCATGGGGGAGTTGATGACGGCGGTGAGGTACACGGCGGGGGCCGTCAGGAGGGTCAGGGATGCGGAGGTGAGCCGGGGCCCGAACATGTCGCAGCTGGGCCCCATCACCACACGGGCGAACACGGTGCCCGAGACAGCTGCAATCCCGGCGTTGCTAATGTCGGTGGCGGTCAGGCCAAGGTTGTCGCGGATGATTGGGAGGCCGGAGCGGTATGGCCGCAAAGGTTGACACAAAACACGCGAAGAACTGCATCCACGATAGCTGGAGTGCCCGCATATGCGGCTTTGCAACCGAGAGGATGTTCATCTTCGTCGCCTTGTTCTCGGCATCCACCGGGAGATCGAACATAGTCATAGAGGGTTTATTTATTTCTAAATCTGTAGTAGTTCACTTCGTATTTTATATATTATAGTTGTAAATATATGGTTTCTAACATGTTAGGATATGTTATTGGAGGGTTTGAGTTTTATAGGTCGGGTGTTTGAGTCGGTGGGTAAAAGCAAAGGGCGAGACATGGAGGCAGTGGTGGGCGTGCGGAGGGGTGGTCCCCCTTTAGGAAAAAAATGAAAATGAAAATCAAAATGACGTAGTTTTAGGTAGGTTTTATATTTATGCCAAAGAGTAAAGACGAGAGGAGAAGAGTTGCACTCGTGACTCCGGGTGAAAGACAAAGTCACCGAGGCCCTCCGTGTCGGACGAAGGGCGACTCTCCGGGCTACGTTGACTCGCCGAGGTTTGCTACGCCACTATTGTTTCAGGAGGTCGAATTTATTCTCTACCAGAGCATCGCTCTCCGCACCGTCAACCCGTATCATTTATTTATTTCTAAATAAGTAATAGCTCACTTCGTACTTTATATGTTGTAGTTGTAACTATATGGTTTCTAACATGTTGGGATATGTTATTGGAGGGGTGGGTGTTTTATAGGTCAGGTGTTTGAGCCGGTGAGTAAAAGCAAAGGGCGAGACGTGGAGGCAGTGGCGGCCAGTACGGAGGGCATGGAGGAGCGACCACCCTTTAGCAAAAAAATCAAAATTAAATGACGTCGTATTAGTTAGGTTTTATATTTTCAGATTTATGCCAAAGAGTAAATACGAGAGGAGAAAAGTAGCACTCGCGACTCTGGGCGAAAGACAAAGTCACATAGGCCCTCCGTGTCGGATGAAGGGCGAGTCTCCGGGCTACGCCGACTCGCCGTGGGTTGCTACGCCACTACTGTTCCGAGAGGTCGAATTCATTCTCTACCGGAGCATCGCTCTCCGCACTGTCAACCCGCATCATTTATTTATTTATTTCTAAACCAGTTGTAGATCACTTCGTATTTTGTATGTTGTAATCGTAACTATATGGTTTCTGACTTGTTAGGATATGTTAGAGGGGTGGGAGTTTTATAGGTCGGGTGTTTGAGCCAGTGAGTAAAAGCAAAGGGCGAGACGTGGAGGCAATGTCGGCCACAGTGGGCACGGAGGGGCGAGCACCCTTTAGACTAAAAATCAAAATTAAATGACGTCATATTAGGTAGGTTTTATATTTTTAGATTTATGCCAAAGAGTAAAGACGAGATGAGAAAAGTTGCACGGGCAAAAGACAAAGTCATATAGGCACTCTGTGTCGGACGAAGGGTGACTCTCCGGGCTACGTCGACTCGATGAGGGTTGCTACGCCACTACTGTTCTGGGAGGTCGAATTTATTATCTACCGGAGCACCGCTCTCCGCACCGTAAACCTTATCATTTATTTATTTTCTATTTATTTCTAAATCAGTTGTAAATCACATCGTATTTTATATGTTGTAGTTGTAACTATATGGTTTCTAACTTGTTAGTATATGTTATTGGAGATTTGGAGGGTCTGAGTTTTATAGGCCGGGTGTTCGAGCCGGTGGTTAAAACTTAAAAGCAAAGGGAGAGAAGTGGAGGGATGAGTGAGAGGACCACTAGTGGAAAAGGGGCCTTTGGCTACAGGACAATTACCACGGTTCCGTGTTTCTCCGAAGTAAATTCGCAAACTTGACAATTTACTTCGGTTCTGAAGGGAACCGTGGTAATTCAGCATTAACAAATTACCACACGCCGTGGTAAATATGTAAGCTGGACCTCTTTACCACGGTTGGCTTATGAACCGTGGTAATATGTGAAACAATTTTTTTCTTTTTTTTTAATAGACCGAAACAAAATTATCTCGTACCGTAGTAAATCTACAAAGTCGACACAATTACCACACGTCTTCGGATTGCGAGGTAAATTTACCAAATTTCACAATTCCGCCAAAATAATTCCCGCTCGTTCTATCTACAATTAAATATATAGATTTTAAATATTTAATTGGGGTTTTATCATTTTTTAAAAAACAAATCGGATCATTGAAGCCCTAACCCTCGTCAATCCCGTGTGCGAACTGCGAAGAGCAGAGAACTATATCGCCCGCCCTGTTCGAAGACGATTGCGGCCGTCTCCGTCGCCGGCCGGAGACGATTGCCGCCGGAATCCCTTGAATTCAACCAGCAACCGCGGTCCGAAGCCCGCACCCTCGTCCTGTTCGAAGCCCTAACCCTCGTCCCGTTCGAAGAACAGAACCATCGCCGCCTGAAATTGTCGCTCTACTTCGTCTCCTTACTGCCGGAATTCCTTGAATTCAACCAGCAACTGTACGCGGTCCGAAGGGGCGACTGTGATTGTTCTTCATCACTCTCGTTCAGCAACCTGTTCGACATCGATCTCGTTCAGTAACTGCGAATCCTGGTTCACAAAGTTCTTCACTTTCGCGACTGTAAGTCTGAGCACTGTCGTTCTTCACTTTTGGCCTAATTTATACTACAAATACTATGCTGTCTGCTTAATTCGGCCCAAATTGGTGCAAATTCAGGAATCTGTTAAGCAACCTGTTCTTCATCGCTCTTGTCAGTAACTGCAAAACGTGGTTCACAAAGTTCTTCACTTTCGCACTGTAAGGCTGAGCACTGTCGTTCTTCACTTTCAGCCTAATTTATACTACAAATCCTATGTTGTTTACTTAATTCAGCCCAAATTTGTGCAAATTCAGGAAAATCCAGAGCCTGATTGAAGTTCGTTGCCGGTGCCGGTGATCGCAGAGCGTGTGATTCAGTTTTCATTGGATTGAAGTTTGTTCTGTCAGTGTTCACCTAGTTATCCCGGTATGGTGATAAATTCTAGTTCGTTATGGTTCACAAAGCTTTCAATCTCTGAATCTGACCGTAATTTCTCATACAATTCATCTGCTGTCTTGTTAATCCGCCCCTAATATGTCTAAATTCAAAGAAATCAGTTTAATTTCTGTCTAAATTGGCAAGCAAGTGTCCTTGATAGTAATTGATAGAGGATGGGGAAGAATTAAGGAATAAGAAAGAGATTAGGGTAGGGAAGAGTAGGAGTGTTAGTCGAGTCGAACGAGCCGAGTACCTGAGTGCTCATGTTCGGCTCGTTTTTTATCGAGCCGAGTTCGAGTCGAGCCTGATTTTTTTTTCGAGCTTAAAACCCTGCTTGTATTCAGCTCGCGAGCTGTGCAAGGAGCTCGAGCTCGTTTAGCTCGTTTTTGTTCGAGCCGAGCTCGAGCTCGTGAGCTCGTTCGAACTCGATTTGCTTGTTTTTAATTTTCAACTCATGTGAAGCTTGTTTTATTTGAAAGCTCGATTTTAGCTCGATTTGAGCTCGTGAAACATACAAATCTGGGTTGATTGCTGTCTGATTTTTCGGAAAAGAAACATACCTTAAGTGTATTACAATATTACACACTCTGTCCAAAGATTATTACACATACATAATATAAGCATAAGTTCATGATGGAACATTCAGTCCAAAGAATACATTCAGTCCTAAACTTCCCAATCCTTGGCTCCATAGATTACAGATTTGGGTTACCTAAACGGAATATAAATTTCCACCATCCCAAAACTTCCCAATACTTGCAAACTCATAAAATTTGGGTTACCTGAACAGAATATAAATTTCAGTTTACAAATTCAGCAAGTTTTCAGCATACAGAATACAGATTCAGCAAGTTTTCACCATACAGATTACAGATTCAGCAAGTTTTCAGCATATAGATTACAAATTCAGTCATTTAGCAAGTTACAAATTACAGATTTTTTAGCATACAAACTACAGATTCAGCATGTTAAAGATTACAGATTAAAGATTTTAAAAACGACTGATTTTTCAAAATGTACAGATTAAATTACTGATTTTACAATACAAATTACAGATTTTTTAGCATATAAATTACATATTCAGCATAAAGAATGTACAGATTTATAATTTCAGTTTTTGTTTTTCAAAATTTCAAAATTTAGTGTAGATTCAAACTTGAAATTAAAAGAGAAATGAATATTTTGGCCACCTTATAAAAAATGGACAAGAACTTCCCAATCCTCGTCAGATGGCAATGAAGTGTATGAAGAGTCTTCGATTGCATCCCTTCTAACATTCAATAGCAACAGTCAACAATAAGCTGAGCATAACCATAGTCGTTCTTGCATGTCTCTGTGACAGCCACATCACTACACAATAGTATAGTTCAAAAACTGTAAAATTACATTATAAAACTTGTTCAAAGTAATCAAAGCATCATTGTAAGCAACCACCTTATTTGTCATCCAATATTCTTTAGGAGCACTTATAAGAGAGTGTTTGTGATGTGCCCTTCTTTTGATCGCTCGTTAACATGGACATATTTTAGGTCTTAAGTAATTCAATGGTTTTAAGTATATATCTCATTAATGCAGGTCCAAACTGTCCAAATCAGGCTTTGAAAAAATATAATCTATTAGTCCTCTGCAGTCCCTAGTTTCAGCTTTATCAATTTATTTTAAGTATCACATTTGCACTTTTTAAGTATCGCATTTGCCTTTGTAATAATCAGTACCCTGCATAAACACTAAAGTAGCTCTATTCCATTTCAGTTTCTTCTCTATCAAGCTATTCCCTTTTAGAACATTTGTGATGTTATAAATACGCCTCTTTTGTAACTGGATTCAGTCGACAATACTATATCTCTGATTTTAGAAAATAATTAGATGATATTAGGTACATTGCAATCATCATTGTTTAATGATATTAATTGTGTTATGTATAAGAGATTGAGTTATTATCATGGATAGAAAATGGATGGTTGTAAATCGGTTGTCGAAAGAATATGCGAGAGGGGTTGATGAATTTATAGATATAGCAGTAAAACTTTATGGACAGCACAATAAACATATACCATGCCCGTGTGTAAGATGTGGAAATTTTGATCGAGCTAGTGTTACAAAAATAAAGTCTCATCTTGTTGAGTATGGGATTGATAGAACTTATAGACGATGGATTTGGCATGGTGAAATAGATAATAGTGGCTTAGAACATAGCGACGATGATGAGGAAGACGAGGGTGATAGATTAGAAGATATGATGGCTGCTGCTCAAGACAATTTAAATGGCTCAGTGGATGAAATTAATTACTTATTAGCCGCTTCCCAAAAACCATTGTACAATGGTTGTTCGAAGTTTTCCAAATTAGCAGCTACCTTAAAGTTATATAATCTTAAGGCAGCTAATGGGTGGACTGAAAAAAGCTTTACACAATTGTTAGAGCTTTTTAAAGATATGCTGCCAGATGACAAAATTTTAATTACTATAGAGGGTTTTGTTGAATGGCTGCTCCATTGTAGCTGATGCTATAGAGGGTTTTGTTGAATGGCCACAAAATCTAATTTTTCTTCATGAGGTAAATACACTTTTATTCAAATTTTAATTACTTATCATATTCTATCAATTACTTATGTAATCTTTTAATCTTGAAGGGAATACAATAAAAAAAAATTACAAAGAAGATTGACCCCCAAGATGTACCCTCTGAATCATCTGATACGAAAAATCATAGGGAAAAAGTGAAGGTACATTGTGTTGAACTAACCCCAAAACAAAGAGCCAAGCTTAGTACTCCCACGATGAACATGATGCATATAATTGCGAAAAATATGGATTGTACAATTTCAATTCCACTTTCTAAAGATATTGTAGTTGAGGGGATGATATGGATCACTAAGGAAGAGGTCTTTCAATGGGTTTTTCAAGAGGAAATCCAAGCATCCCATATATCTGTATATATTGGGTAAGCTGATTACATGTTGGTCATAAGTTTTTTGGTTTTCATTATTTTAAGACCGTGCTAAAACTAGGGAACTATATCTATGTGCTAGGTATTTGGTTGGGTATTTGCAGGAAAAGAAGCTAGATAGATTTGGCTTTCTATGCCCGCATAGAATTTCCGACATTCCAATTGAGCTTCGAACTACTGAATCAAAGGAGCGTCTAATGGAGCTGAAAGAAGAGAAATCAAAGGAGCGTCTAATGGAGCTGAAAGAAGAGCGCTCAAATGTGCGGGCACGATATATTGCTGATGCAATGGGAAAAGCTTCGAAGTATCAAATGTTTTTTGCTCCATATAATACCGGGTGAGTATTGATCTTTTTATCCTCGTTTAGAATAAGTATAAATGATAAAAATATGATTTAATTTATGCAATGTAGTTGATAATTATATATGTCATTGTAATCTAGGAGGCATTGGATGCTTGCTGTTATTTATCCTTATGCACAAACGGTATTTTGGCTTGACTCAGCTCCAATTTGTAGTGGTGAACGTAAAGTAATTAAAGCTGACATTAAACATGTTATTGATATGTAAGTTCTTTATTACTTATTAGTTTATTTATTTATTTATGGATATAGCATCATGATTTTGATAATTTCTTCATCATCTTTAATTCAACTAGGGCTTTGAAAATTTGGATTGCTAAATCGAAGCTAAACAAATCCCACTCGGCAACCAAGTGGCATGTGTTAAACGTAAGTTAGTGTTCGGGTTTGAGTAGTAAGAGTACGCTTTAAGTTTTCTTACTTTATCAACCATTGTCAATTCATACATATTTGGTTTCTTTTATAACTCCTTTTTTTATTTTGTAGTGTCCTTCTCAAACAAATGCAATTGATTGTGGATATTATGTTATTCGATTCATGTGGGAGATCATCACTAAGGACTCTCTTCCAAGAAAGGTAAATATTATATTACCTTTGTATTTCATCCATATTGTCACTTTTGTTTGAGTTTTAAAAGATAATCCATGTAATTGGATTTGGTATAGCATTATGTATCTGCCTAAAATCATGTCAAACGGTAAATTGCCTAATAGCAATTGTTCTGTTGAAAAATGTGAGACCCGATTTGAAGATTATGGATAATAGTTTCAATATTAATTGACAAGGTATCCACATAAGTGATATTTTTTAAAATTAATTCCACCTTTAAAATCTAGAGAGCTACTTAAGTCATTGGTATGTCAGGGCACAGCCTGCCCAATGATAATTCTAGGTGGTTGAGTCGAGATCATTGGGCAAATACGAACAGATTTAGCTTATTTATTTACTTTTGCAATTTATTTACACTCTAATTTAACTTATTTATTTACTTTTGCAGGTTTATATGCCAATCGTTGAGTCGGTACCACATTATAATCAGATCATGTTAGATGAGATTCGAGATCAATGGGCAACTTTTGTGCAACAATTCATGTAGCATGTCTGGACAAATCATAGGGTAGGGTAATGCAGATTGTGTTTTATTAATCAAATATTATCGTTGATACTATATTTTCTTTTCCATTACTAGCTAATGTATGTTAAATGATATTTTTTTGCGAATTTATGTGTGTGTGTGTGTGTATATATATATATATATATACAGGAGCTCTTTCATATTTATTTATATCATTATAGCTACCTCGGCTCACAAATTTACGACAGGCTATGGTTCGATTTTACTTCGGTTCTAAAATTCCACAATACATATTTACTTCGGTTGAAAACATAATTACCACGATTCAAAATATTTACCACATGACCTATTTACCACGGTTCCACAAGCCTAGCACTACGAACAAATTTACCACGGGTGTGTTGTTTTACCACGGTTCAACATATTTACCACGCGAGATATTTACCACGGTTCTCATATTTACCACGGTTCCAAAAGCCTACCACTTCGACCAAATTTACCACGGGTGGCTATTTTACCACGGTTATGCTCACGTGGTAAACAGATTTACTATAGCCACTTTTACCTCGGTTCAGAACCGTGATAAACTTTGCACACGGAACCGAGGTAAAACCGACTTTCTCTACTAGTGGACTTTGGGGATGGGAAAAAAAAGAGTGAAAGGTCATTCCTTTTTTTTTTGTTTTTGGTTCGATGAAAGGTCATTCCTAAAAGCAGTTAGGATTGAGAACCTGTAAACTAGTGTAGCATGTGGTGTCATATTCTTCGAGTACGTCTATAGATATATAATTGGAATTATTTTTTCAGGAGTGATTTACTATAATTTACCTTTTCATAGAGCGAGATAATTTCATTTCCAATGATTTTCTATTAGAGAGCCAAAATTTACTTGTTTGATTTTTGTTTTATCATAAGCTTTTTTTCAGCAAAAAATGTACATAAACGAATTCTTATATTGTCTGTCCCATTATTGATCACAATGTGAACAGAAACTGATGCTAAAATAATAAATTTCTAATAAAGTCTAATTGTATGGTATCATACACCAATGCACATCAATTTCATAATAACTTTTCACTCGTCATGCGTTAAAATTTGTTGCTCCTTAAATTTCTGAGGTCGAACGCTCTAAATGACAGCCGTTATACCGTTATGCATGCATTAGTGTGAGGAAAAATGTGGTCAAACGCTCTTAAATTTCTGTTGGCGTACATTGC
This sequence comes from Persicaria tinctoria, assembly GCA_037127255.1. Classification (NCBI taxonomy): domain Eukaryota; kingdom Viridiplantae; phylum Streptophyta; class Magnoliopsida; order Caryophyllales; family Polygonaceae; genus Persicaria; species Persicaria tinctoria. The sequence goes on along the minus strand of JBANSL010000016.1, from coordinate 19,822,227 downwards.
ATTAAGGTTTTTCTGTTGGAAAAATGTACTAGTATTATATGTAATTAAATCTATGAAGTTTTTCATATATGAGAGTGATTTACTATAATTTACCTTTTCATAGAGCGAGATAATCTCGCTTCCAATGATTTCCTATTAGAGAGCCAAAATTTACTTGTTTGAATTTTGTTTTATCATAAGCTTTTTTCAGTTAAAGGTGTACATAAACGAATTCCTATATTGTCTTATTATTGACCACATTGTGAACAGAAACTGATGCTAAAATAATAAATTTCTAGTAAAGTCTAATTTGTATGGTGTCATACATCACTGCACATCAATTTCATAATAACTTTTCACTCGTCGTGCTCCTTAAATTTCTGAGGTAAAACGTTCTAAATGACAGCCGTTATACATCCGTTTAGTACCGTCATGCATGTAGTGTGTGGAATAATGTGGTCAATTCAAGGAATAATGTGGTCAAACACTCTTAAATTTCTGTTGGCAATAAGTAATTTAATTAATACCCCCCTCCACTAATTGATATACACTCCCTATAAACTAAATTTTAATATCAAATTTAATCTATATAACTACTTCAAACAAAGAGTTTCTTGCCACGTGTCGTTCAATCCATGATTTTTGATTTTTCAACCAATGACCTTATTTCGTTTATTTTCCCTCTTTTACTTTTTTTTTCTTTTTCCAATATTCACACATTGAACGCCTAGGGTTCACCTCATCTGCCTCATTCAACGCTTCTCTCCTCCTACCTCTGGCAATTTCGATTCTGCCTCATTCAACGCTTCCGGCGATTTGAGCTCTTCCTCCTTGCATCTACCGATTCAATGACACAGGACTTCGTCTTCCTCCTCCGCCAAGGTTCTACCAGAGGTTCGTCCATCCTCCTCCTCCGTCGACTTCGATTATGGCGTCGTTCGTGCCTCAGGCCTTCGTCTTCCTCCTCCGCCGAAGTTATCCCGCTCAGAACTGTCTTCTTCCTCATCCAAAGTTAGATCGCCTGCCAATCTCCATCTTCCTCTGCTGAATTTCAATTTCATTAATTATTCTCACCCATATTTTTCTAGGTTTTAATCCCCCCCCCCCCTCCTTGCCTCTTCCGGTTCAATGGCATATTCTTCCTCCTTGTCGTTGTTCATGGCTTTCACAACCTTTGGCATATTTCACCAGGCCATGGCAATCGATTTTTGTTGTTCTCCTATTTACCCCTAATTAGGTTCTTCGATTCTCTGTGGCATTAGTGTTCTTCCGGATTAAATTGACTTCAATATCTTTTTCAATTCTTCAATTTCAACCAAAAAACCCTAATTCAGTTTATTACTTCATGTGTACATACTACTTATCCAATTTCTCTTTGGATTTGTTTTTTTTTTACTGTTTTCCCTGTCTTTGATCTTTTGTTTCAGGTTGATCTTTTGTTACAGGTTGTTGTTCACCTTTTACTGTTACTTCGCTATGCATTTTTAGATGCTATGCATCATATTTGACTAATGATTATTTTTAACCTTTGAGCCACCTTCAAATTTTACAAAATCCATTCATGTGGTTGTTGGTGCTCCAAATATTCAAGAGTTCACACCCTGTGCTGGATCTGTGCTGCATATCAAGGAGCTACAGTTGCAAAGACAATGAAACATCTTGCTGATAACCCTAACGCATACAACCAGTTATTGAGGTAAACTCTTACGATTATGCTTTTGCATTCCTTCTTTGACATGGTAAATTTAGCATATGCTTGTGCAGTGCAAGCTTTTGGTGGTTTAACCGATTCTAATTAACACGAGAAAGCCTGAATCTTGATGTTATTTTAGATAGTTTTGACCATGTAATGCTTACTTCATTTTCTTTAGTTATGCTTCAACATGTTTTAATTGATTTTTGAATTTGTGGATTGCAGATCGAGCGGAAGGTTAAGTTAAGAGGGGAATGTAGGTTGCAGGCAGAAGGTTTAGCAGGTTTGGCCATGCTATGCTTAACTCCCTTTTATTTTTGGTGCTTCTACATGTTCTAATTTCTTTCTAAATTTGTGGATTGCAGATCGAGCAAGGGTTCAGTTAAGAGGGGAATGCATGTTGCAGGCGGAATTTGTCCATGTTAAGCTTACTCCCTTTTCTTTAGTGGTGCTTCAACATGCTATAATTGCTTACTAAATTTGTGGATTACATGACAATGCAGGTTGCAGGTGACCTTTTGAAATACTACATGGAGTAGTTCCGAGGAGGATCCTTAGCAATTACATTACATGGATTATATGGCAATACTTTCTGAAGGGCAGATTTCCAGTGAGATTGAAGCTAAGTGAGGTGGATTTTCATGGTACAAATTAACTCAAATGAATTGACATTCACAGGTATGGTGCTGCACTTTTAATGTTTAATCTCATATAGATATGAATATCAGTTAGAAGATGACAAATTCTATATTTTCATAGAATTTAAACAGTTGAGCATCTACTGATGGCATTTTGCAAGTTTGAGTATCTAATTACGGCATTTTACAATTTTAATTGTTTGGCTTTTCAGGATAAGGAATTGCTTTACAGTTTCATTTATAACCATTTCCCAAGTTTTGAAGTGGAGGTAATTTGTTTCATTTGCTCTTCTATTTTTTGATTTTAATTCTATTTGATGTTGCTTCTTTGCTAGATCATGACTGCCTTTGGTAAATGCATATTGTTTGAAAACTGGCTTTTGGTTGTAAAGGACCAAGGATCATCACTTGGATTGATAGGTGAACTTTCTATAGTTGCTATATTTGCCAAATGCAACTGAATTTAGTGAGATTTTTTATTATCAAAAGTTAGGTTTATCCTCATTTCTGTTCTTTGAGATGGAATCATGGATCTGATTTTGTGTTTTTTGGTATTTTATAGTTGACCTGTAAAAAACAACTTTCTATGATATTTAAGTAATTTGGAGTTGGAACAATTCTAGCTAGGTGTTCTTTCAGCTGATTCAGGAATTATAGTATCTACTGAACCATAGGAGTTTGCATAATCTTTTAGCTTGAGGAGTGTTCTTTCAGTTTGAATTATAGTATCTGTTGGCTAGGTTTTCTTACATTGGAAATTTGAAGTTGCAACACAGCTTCAGGAGTGTTATTTAAGCTGATTCAGGAATTGTCTTTTCAAGGGTTGAGCGTGGGGGTAAAAGTTGGAGTTTGCATTAATATAATTAACCTGAGAGGAAGTCGCTGCTGAACCATATATTTTAGTCTGCAGGAAATAACAATAGAGTTATAATTTTTTTTTTCCCATAACATAACAAGGGGAATTGTAAATCACCATAAGCAAACCATAGAAAATAATGCAAACAACTAAACTGGAACAAATATTGTGAAGTAAAAGATAATTATATATATAATTGCCTTTTTTTTTCTTCTCTGCCAAGGTTATTTCATCTTTCAAGACCTTACTGTTGAGGATTAGTAATTGCTGATCATAAGTATAATTGTCCTTCCTTTTTGCTTAATAATAATAAATATATATTTTTTACAACAGATTAATATAAACCCATCATCATAGGTATTATTATTATTATTATTATTATTATTATTATTATTATTATTATTATTATAACAGATTAATATAAACCCATCATCATACTTTATACATGCCGATTTTTTGTATTAAACCGGCTTATATGTTTTGTTTTTTGTGTTGGGAGTAAAAGAGAGGAGACATTTAAGGATTATAAGTTGCTTCTTGCATCGAATATACAAAATTGCTTCTTCCAGCAATTTTTCTGTTTACATAATTAAACTTATGTTTGTATTGGATAAAGGCTTATTAAATTAGTTACATACTATGGTTCATTATTCAACCTTTTATATTTACGTTTTAATACGTATAGCGATTATATTCTTAACCTATAAATGATATCCATTAAAAACATTAATCCTTTCATATAAATAAAAAATTTTGTCTCCAGGATTTGCATAGACGAAGTCTCGAACAACACCTTTGTGCCTTTTGTGTGAACATCTATGTCATTCCCCGGACACTATTATTGTATTAATCTTTCCAAACATTTGTTTAGTTATTTGGTTATTCCTTAATATTTTATATTTGTATTCTTTTTCCTTTTTTTTCCCTCGCAAACGCGCCATGGTGCGGGAATTCTACTAGTTCTTTATTATTTTAAACAATCATAAATTGTAATATATACTTTCTTTTATAAAAGTTACACCATGTATAAATTATATTTTATTATAAATAATTATTTTATCAATTCATTCAAAATAACCTTTCAAATTTAATATTGTTATAATAAAATCATCCTTAAACTTTTAGTTATAATTAAATTTAATATATATAATAAGTCGAGTTATAAATTATAATATTTTTACAAAAATGATATCACAGAAAATATTTCAATAATTTCATAAAAATGATTTTCACATAAGATATTAAAGAATAAACTCACATCAACTTTTATATTTTATTATCTTTTTTTAGCTTCTTATTTATAATTTTGAATTAAAGTAATAATTAAAAAAATGCTTTAATCAATCACAAGAAAAGGAATGGAGAAAAATATAAATTTGATTGAATAGGCCTTCACTTCTTCGTAATTTAATGGTGTTGATCGATAGAATTGATCTGTTTATACTATAGGCGGCTAAATTTTTAAAATTGGTATTTGATCAAACCTTAATTACCTGATATGTGGAATTTCGTGAAGTTGTCATCTGGAAGATCCTGTCTGAAGAACATAACGACGAAAGCCGAGAGCGTCTGTAACACCGCCGGGATGAAGAACGCAATCCGCCAAGCGATAAATTTTGTGGCACCCATGTGCTGAATCAGCTTGTTCATCAACGACATCATCAGCTGGGTAGCTCCGCCGTCGACGTTGCCCCAGTCAGCGGAGACACCGTTTGCCAGGCCAACTACGTGCCCAGAGAACATGGTGCTCATCCAGAACTGGGTGGAGACGAAGGTGGTGAGGGAGAACCCTGTGAAGAACCGGGTGTAGGAGGGCCATGGGGGAGTTGATGACGGAGATCAGGTAGACGACGGGGGCAGTCAGGAGGGTCAGGGAGGCGGATCGGAGGTGAGGCGGGGCCCGAACATGTCGCAGTTGGTCCCCATCACCACACGGGAGAACATAGACGGATCTAGGCGGGGGCAAGCGGGAGCATACGCCCCCTCTTTCATCCATCACCACACGGGAGAACATAGACGGATCTAGGCGGGGGCAAGCGGGAGCATACGCCCCCTCTTTCATCCGACGAATCACCTATATTTGTTCTACGCGTCGATAGCTTCGTTTTGATATATTATAAGCCTGAATCCGATAAACGAGTAAAAAGTTATAACCGTTTGAAAGTTAAAAACAAATTAATTATTTCAAATGTCTTTTAATAAAGTATGATTCTTTTATATTTTACTTAATTTGATATTTTGGCAATATAATTCAACCAAAGGGCTTCGAAATAAGAGGTTATATTATTTAATTCGATAATTATAGAAAAAATTATGCAAGTTTAAAGTTTGTATATATCTTGTTACACGTTATTGCATGCTAAGAGAACAATTATGTGCATATTGACTTTGTAGGTTTCAAACAATATATTTTTAGACGAAAAAAATGTTGTTATCGATTAAAACGACATCGTTTTATCATTTAAAGAGAAAAAGATATAAAACAACTACTGACACAATTTTAAATTAAAACATCACCGTTTTGAAAAAAAAAACATTGTGTTTTGTACTAAAAAACGTATGTTTAAACTAAAATTTCATCGTTTAATCTAAAATATCATAGTTTTGGTTCGCTAAATATACTAAAAAAAAAAAATCGAAGAGTGAATCAACAATTGGTATAAAACTTCGCCCCCCTCCGATAAACTTCTGGCTCCGTCCCTACGGGAGAATATGGCGCCCGAGACGCCCGAGAGAGCTGTGATCTCGGTGTTGCCAATATCGGTGTCGGTAAGGCTGAGGTTGTCGCGGATGATCCGCAGGAGTGGTATGGTCGCAAAGGTCGACACGAAACATACGAAGAACTGCATCCACGATAGGTAGAATGCCCGCATATGCGACTTTGCAACATAGTGGATCTTCAGCTTTGTCGCCCTGTTATGAGCATCCACCGGGAGGTCGAATCTATTCTCTACCGGAGCATCGCTCTCTGCACCGTCGACAACCTGTATCATTTATTTATTTCTAAATCAGTAGTAGATCACCTTCCATCCGATGTCCCTGTGCATACCACCTGCCACATTTTCATCCTTTTCAATCGTGCCAATTTTAAATACACGTACTAGTATTAGTTGTAATTAAATCCAGAAAGTTTTTCATATATGGGAGTGATTTACTATAATTGACCTTTTCATAGATTGAGATAATCTCCCTTCCAATGATTTTCTATTAGAGAGTCAAAGTTTACTTGTTTGGTTTTTGTTTTCATAAGCTTTTTTCAGCGAAAGATGTAAATAATAAATTCCTAATAAAGTTTAATTTGTATGATATCATACACCACTCCGCATCAATTTCATAACTTTTCACCCATTTTGTCTCGTCATGCGTTAAAATTTGTTGCTCTTAAAATTTGTTATATGTGGTCAAACACTCTAAATGACAATGACAGCGCGATGATGTTATCAATGGTGAGCTCCATGCCAAAGTAGTAACCGTTTATGAGGGCGGTTACCCATTCCCGGTAGTTCGTCACGCCATGGTAGATCATCTTCCATCCGCTATCCCTATGCTTATCACCTGCCACATTTTCATCCATTTCAAGGTTTTATCTTTCAAATTTAAAGCTCGTAGTCATACCCTTTTTAGACGTTGTTTTGTTCCGGTATGTTGTGATTTGCTATCGATCATAAACTAACAAAAACAAAAAAAAGGAAATTAAGAATGACATTTGCTTAATGGACAAAAATGGATACCATAAATCGATTTATCTTCAGGAAACTCCTTCACCCCCATCCTCGGCAAAGGAAATAATAAATGCACATATTTTTTTTTAGTAAAAGGCTAAAGAATAGTTCGCTTTGTGCTTACTGCATAGCTCCACAATAAATGCACATATTGATAATTGGCATAAATCATGCAATTTTGACCAGAATAGTATTGATAAGATATGACTTCGAAGTGCAAATAATGTGGCGAAAACGAAACTCACTAAAAGAAAACAGCCAAGTGTATAAAACCGATGACATCCTTGCAAATGAGACCCATAGATACAAGGATGCCATCGGTAGTCCTATCCTACCCAAATTTTTACTCATGGGACGGATGCCATCGTTATTTTGATTTGGTTTAAAGAGTCATTAATTACCTCATACTCATGGGAAGGAAACGGCTCACAATCTCATGACAATAACTTTTCACCCGTTTTGCAGCGTTACAATTTTTACAATTTGTTGGTCTTAATTGCTCCATAAATTTGTGATTTATTGGGAGCAAGTGTAATATGTGGTCAAAAGGCTCTAAATTAAATGACTGCAGGCTGCAGGCGCCGTTGTATATCCAAAGAGCTGTGGGATAATGTACCTTTTATATCATAATCTAAATTTAACTTAATGCTATTTTAATAGCTATTATAAGCACTACAAAAACTCATAAATTTATTTTAAATAACTGTATAGATAAATTCTTAGATACATAAACTCTTTATTTCATTTAAAAAAAACTGAATTTTAATAGTATCAAATTTAATTCTTTATTATTTTAAATAATCATAAATTGTAATACTTTCTTTTATAAAACTTACACCATGTACAAATTATATTCTATTATAAATAATTATTTTATCAATTCATTCAAAATAACCTTTCAAACTTTAAAACTTAATATTATAATAATAAAATCATCCTTAAACTTATAGTTATAATTAAAGTTAATATAATAATTTAAAGGGTGCTAACTCTCCCGAGCACAATGCAGAAGACTCCTCCAAGGGTTTGGCAAATCCACCAAGCCCACAATCTGCCCCTCATGCCGAAGTACTTAGCGGCATAATTTGATAAGTAGCCTCCAGCTGGCCTCGCGAATAGGTTGAAAAGGCTGAAACTTGCGGCTACAGAGCCTGCGACAGAGAGAGGGAGAGAGAGAGATTGAACTTGTCGTAGTAATATTGCGCGATGATGTTATCAATGGGGAGCTCCACGCCAAAGCAGTAGCCGTATAAGAGGGTGGTTACCCTTCCCCTGTAGTTCGTCACGCCATGGTAGATCACCTTCCATGCGTTGCCCCTCTACTTATCATCTGCTACATTCATCCATTTCAAGGGTTTGTCTTTTAGATTACTTCTTCTCCGTTGTTGCTCACAAGAATGTAAATGACGCCTTATTTAACTTGTTTATCTTATTAGGTAGTTTGAATTTCTTTACTATTTTATTTATAGATTAAAATGATTTTTTTACTCACTCCGATGAAAAAAAATAGTATATCAGAAACCAACAAAAAAGAGAGGAAAGAATGACATTTGCTAGATGGACAACATGGATATCAGAAATTAATTTATCGTCGGACAGGGAAACTCCTCCATCCCAAACTCGCAAAGGAAATAATAATTGCACATATTTTTTTAGTAAAAGACGAAAGAATAGTCTGCTTTGTGCTTACTACATGGCTCCACAATAAATGCAGATATTGATAATTGGCATAGAGCAGGAGCAGTCAGGAGGGTCAAGGATGATCGGGAGGAGTGGTATGGTCAGGCTAAGGTTGTCGCGGATGATCAGGAGGAGTGGTATGGTCGCAAAGGTCAACACGAAACACGCGAAGAGCTGCATCCACAATAGGTAGAATGCCCGCCTATGCGGCTTTGCAACCGAGTGGATCTTGAGCTTCGTCGCCCTATTATGAGCATCCACCGGGAGGTCGAATCTATTCTCTACCGGAGCATCGCTCTTTGCACCGTCTGCAACCCATATTATTTATTTATTTCTAAATCAGTAGTAGCTCGCTTCGTATTTTATATGTTGTAGTTGTAACTATATGGTTTCTGAAATTTTAGGATATGTTATTGGAGGAGTTGGGTTTATATAGGTCGGGTATTTGAGCCGGTGGGTAAAGCAAAGGGCACGACGTGGAGGTAGTGGCAGCCACGGGGGGCGCAGAGAGGCAAAGCTGAAACTGGCGGCTATAAAGTCTGCAACGGAGAAAAAGAGATTGAACTTGTCGTAGTAATCCTGCGCGATGATTTTATCAACGGTGAGATCCACTCAAAAGCATTAGCCATATAAGAGGGCGGTTACCCATCCCCGATAGTTCGTCACGCTGTGGTAGATCACCTTCCATCCGTTGTCCCTGTGCATAACACCTGCCATATTTTCATTCATTTCAATTATGTCAATTTTAAATACAGGTACTAGTATTAGTTGTAATTAAATCAAGGAGGTTTTTCATATATGGGAGTGATTTACTATAATTTACCTTTTCATAGAGTGAGATAATCTCCCTTCTAATGATTTTTCTATTAGAGAGTCAAAGTTTGCTTGTTTGGTTTTTTTTTTATCATAAGCTTTTTTTAGCAAAGATGTAAATAAACGAATTCCTATATCGGCCCATTATTGACCACACTATGAATAGAAACTGATGGTAAAATAATAAATTCCTAATAAAGTCTAATTTGCATGGTATGATACACCACTTCGCATCAATTTCATAACTTTTCACCCGTTTTGTCTCGTCATGCGTTAAAATTTATTGCTCTTAAAATTTGTTATATGTGACGCTCTAAATGACAATGACAACCATTATACACCTGTTTTGTCCCGTCATGCATTAGTGTGGGATAATATGTGGTCAAACGCTCTTAAATTTCTGTTAGCTTACATTTTATAATAAAATCATCCTTAAACTTTTAGTTATAATTAAATTTAATATATATATATATATTTATATATATATAATAAATCGAGTTATAAATTATAATATTTTTACAAAAATGATATCACGGAGAATATTTCAATAATTTCATCAAAATGATTTTCACATAAGATATTAAAGAATAAACTCGCATCAACTTTTATATTTAAAACAAAATTTTATGCTTTATTTTAGTTACAATGCAAGAAGCTTCACTCTTAGAATCATAACTTCAAACCAAATTTTATGTTTTAAATATTGAGAACCGAATAATAATAAATTCTTTTATTAAAAAAAGTTTGATTTTATTTTTATTTACTTAACTTAAAACAGAAATACCCAAAAATATTTTGGGTGACATAGAATAGAAACTAGTTTTAAGAATAATCGATATTTGCTAGTTTCAACTCATTTAATTTCTTTTCTGAAAAAATAGTTAACATGGAGACCGTTTAATTCTAAAAAACGATTTCCAATATTACTCATTTCGTTCACAAATAAGTAATCTTTTCAAGTTAGACACATTTTTTTAGAACGAACAAAAACTATATACAATATCATACTTATTACTAATAAGTCTGCTATTATTAAACAATTAATTAAAAATTAACATTATATATAGTTTTTAAGGTTTCCTCGGGCACTAGGAAGAAGAAGTGGAAAAAGGAATAAATATAGTGATAATTTGAATATTCGCCAATTTCATTCTTTTAACTAACCGAGGAAGAATTTGTAAATTGATGAAACCCGGTCTTTGAAAAAGTTTGAATTAATTTGATAAAAAAAAAAAAAAGTTTGAACTGTTTTACCGAGAAGGTCTACAGTAGCCTTCCAAATAGGAACTGCCAAACCGTGCGCGCACAGGCTCCCTACTCCGCCAGCGCTACAACTGTCCAAATTATTTGACGCTTCTCCAAAATATAAGTAGAAAGATTAAATAATATCGAAGCAGCCCTTAGATTAAGGTGGGACCCTCAAAAGATTAATAACTGAATTGATGGTCGTATAATATTATTCCCGTCAGACTAATGTGCATTTGGATGATTCACATCTCAAGGTACACACCTATTGGCATTCCAGACTCCCTTTTTCTTTCGGGACCTACCCGAAATAATGAAATCTTATTGGAACTATCCATATTTGGTTGGATCAATACTTCCAATTGAATGGGCATGAGTAAAGAATCAATGGATGAAGATATTTATATATCAAGCATTTTCGGGTTCTACTTTGTTTTTTTTAATTATCCTAAAAAGATGTAGGATTTTAAAAAAAAAGGGTTATACATTACACGCACCCTAGATGCGTCTAAAGTATTAGAAGGGTGCTAACTCTCCCGATCACAATGTAGAAGACTTCTCCAAGGGTTTGGCAAATCCACCAAGCCCACAACCTGCCCCTCGTGCCGAAGTACTAAGCGGGATAATTTGATAAGTAGCCGCCAGTTGGCCTCGCGAATGGGTTGAAGAGGCTAAAACTTACGGCTCCGAGAGATTGAACTTGTCATAGTAATACTGCGCGATGATGTTATTAATGGTGAGCTCCACGCCAAAGCAGTAGTCGTATAAGAGGGCGGTTACCCATCCCCTGCAGTTCGTCACGCCGTGGTAGATCACCTTCCATGCGTTGCCCCTCTACTTATCATCTGCCACATTCATCCATTACAAGGGTTTGTCTTTTAGATTACTTCTTCTCCGTTGTTGCTCACAAGAATGTAAATGACGCCTTATTTAACTTGTTTATCTTATTAGGTAGTTTGAATTTCTTTACTATTTTATTTATAGATTAAAATGATTTTTTTATTCACTCCAATAAAAAATGGTATATCAGAAACCAACAAAAAAGAGAGGAAAGAATGACATTTGCTAGATGGACAACATGGATATCAAAAATTAATTTATCGTCGAACAGGGAAACCCCTCCATCCCAAACTCGCAAAGGAAATAATAATTGCACATATTTTTTTAATAAAAGGCGAAAGATTAGTTCTCTTTGTGCTTACTACATGGTTCCACAATAAATGCAGATATTGGTAATTGGCATAGAGGGGGAGCAGTCAGCAGGGTCAGGGTGGCGAAAATGAGGCAGAGCTCGAACATGTCGCATTTGGTCCCCATCCCCACACGGGCGAACACCGCGCCCGAGACAACTGCAATCCCAACGTTGCCAATGTCGGTAACGGTCAGACTGAGGTTATCGCGAATGATCGGGGGGAGCAGTATGGCCACAAAGGTCGACACGAAACACGCGAAGAACTGCATCCACGATAGGTGGAATGCCTGCATATGCAGCTTCGCAACCGAGAGGATATTCAAATTCGTCGCCTTGTTCTCGGCATTCATCGGGAGGTCGAGCATAGTCAAAAAGGGTTTATTTATTTCTAAATTTGTAGTAGCTCACTTCGTATTTTATATGTTGTAGTACGTTGTAACTATATGGTTTCTGACAGGTTAGGATATGTTATTGGAGGGTTTGGGTTTTATAGGTCGGGTGTTTGAGCCGGTGGGTAAAAGCAAAGGGAGCGACGTGGAGGCAGTGACGGCCGTGCGGAGGGGTGGTCCCCATTAGGAAAAAATGAAAATTAAAATCAAAATGACGTCGTTTTATGTAGGTTTTATATTTTTAGATTTATGCCAAAGAGTAAAGACGAGTTAGAAAAGCTGCAATCATGACTCCGGGCAAAAGACGGTCATAGAGGCCCAACCCCATGCCGGACGACCACCGACTTCGGCTCAGGGCGACTCTAGGCGACGTTGATTCACCGACGGCTGCAATATATGCCACTACTGTTCCGACCGATGGACGGGGCAAGGTGCGAGTCGACTAGCGGGGGGGGGGGGGGGACGAATCACATTGTAAGTTTCCCCTATTTAGGTCTAATTTGTTGCAATATTTCAATTAATTCGAGATTTTATTAATGTTTATATACTTTATTGAATTGATTTGGAATTGAAATGGATTTGTTAGATTAGGGTTTGAGATTTGAGGTTTGAAATATGAATTGAGGGTTTTTGTTCATTTTATTATTTGTATATGATTAGGAACATGGGTAGATGTTTCGCTCGAAGGAACAAATTGAATTGCCAAGTGTTGGTTCATCTACTCCATATAATAACTTAGATATAAAGAGATTTGATCATGATTGCCATGTGTTCTGAATGCAGACGGATTCGTCACGATAACCTAATACAATCACGCTACGGATAACGGTTCGAAGAAAAAATAGTCATATCCTAATTAATGAAATCTGATAAGTCCGGGAGACCAAAATTGTCACTTCTTGATCATGGTTAAATTAAGTGGTTGTGACTGTGACACAACTAGAAAACACAACATAAATAATCAGATCCCAGTCTACGAGGTTTTTCATAAATGAGAATGATTTACTATAATTTACCTTTTCATATAGAACGATATAATTTCCCTTCCAATGATTTTCTATTAGACCATCCGCATCCATGCGGGTTTCTAGAGTTTCTTAATATCACTTTATCACTTTCTCTCTCCTTAAAAACCCTAACTTACTTTTTCGTCCACATCAATATAAGTTTCTAGAGTTTCTTAATTTACTTTTCACCAACTATTATCTATTTATGTATGTATTATATTTTGTTCAACATATACAATATTTATGTATGTATTATATTTTGTTCAACATAAAAAGATTATTTTTTATTTCTTCCATTTAATTACTAAAAACTAGCTATAATGAATATAAAAGTATACAAGAATTTAATGAATTTGAATAAAAAGTATACAAGAATTTGAATAAAAAAAATTGAATAAAAACTAGCTATAATGAATTTGAATAAAAAATATACAAGAATTTGAATATAAAAAATTGAACTCCCACTACCAAACATGTAAAAGAATGCAATATGTGGGGATGAGGCCCATTGATTGGGGTTTTAAGAGAGTTTGGAAGATGAAAACTCTTTCATGGGTTTTTAGTGTATCTCTCACCTCTCTCCTACTTTTTCATATTTTGTCCCCTTAAAAACCCTTTAAAATCCCCCTATGTGGATGCTCTTAGTGATTCAGAGTTAATTTATTTGTTTGTTTTTTATTTTATCATGAGCTTTTTTCAGCGGAAGATATATGTGGACAAATTCCCATGTTGTCCTAGTATGGTCACACCGTCAACTGAAAACTGAGACTAAAATAGCAAAGCCCTAATAAAGTCTAATTTGTATGGTATAATACACCACTCCAGATCAATTTCATGAACTGATGCTAAAATGGCAAGTCCTAGTAAAGTCTAATTTGTATATGTTATAATACAGTGATTTATAAAGAAGTAATTTGGTCCAAAAGCTTTCGACCAATTACTAAATGAGTAAATGTCATAAAAAAAATTTTTTCTAGTAAATGGCCAAAAATCTTTCATATTCCCTCTTTTACCCTTACCTTATACCCCCGTCTCCCACCCTTTCGCTCACCTTCCTCCTCTTCGCCCAGATCTGCACCGTCCTCTATCACCTTCATCCTCTGCGCATCACCTTCACCGCCCTCGCTCCCTGCCTATCGAAATCGATTGTCACCTGTACCTTCTTCGGGCACCACTGCTCGCACATCTGGTTCTGCGTCCAAATTGATGCCTCTCCTCCAAGCCTTCCCTCCTCCTCGAGCTCGCCATCTGGTTCTGCGTCCAAATTGACGCCTCTCCTCCAAATTGGCCACCGAATCCGCTCAATTGCACGTCGCCATATCTTTCGAGATCCCTGATTATACGATGTCCAACGTTGTGGTGACTAGGGTACTCAGGCTGTTGGAGGCTGTCAGATCTCACATCTCCGCCACGGCGCCACCGGTGGGATGCATGTGAGGTATTATCAGACCGGTTCGTTGGAGAAGTTTGGATCTATGCTGCCGACACACTCGAAGAGGACACCGTTCCATCCTAGGTCTCTCTATGCCGTCTCCAAGTGCGCTCCGCACTGCTACACCGTTAATTATCGAGAGGCATACATTAATCACTCTTGTTTCCTATTTTTGATTCATTTCAGAATTCAAATTGATCTGGAATTAGTTTTGAGTTTTTTTTTCATATTTCTAATTCATTTCAAATTCATCTAGAATTAGTTTGACTTTTTTGCTAACTGTGCTTCATATTCTTTTATGCCTACTGAAGTATGATTTCCCTATGATAATGAGTGGTGTCAAATCGGCTTTATTATCATCAGTGATATTACCTTGTATTGTTTCTTGTAATGGCATATATATATATACTCCAGATTGATGGTCTTAGATTATGTGGTCTTAGATTTGTACTCCAGATTGATGGTCTTCATCTTTTTGTGTCGAGTTAATTTGTCACTTGAATGCTTGATTACACTATATTTTCGGTGATATTGTGTTTGATTACACTACATTTTTCATGAAATTATATGTTTTTTATTTATTTTGGTTATATTGTTTTTGATTACACTATATTTATTATAGTGGTGACAGTGTCTATGACTTTGTTTTGTTTAGGTTTATCCTATTTAGGGTTTGTGTTTCCCTTGTCCTAGATTTTTCCTTTGGTTACAGTGTCTACGACTTTGTTTTTATTTTGGTTACAATGTCTATGACCTTGTTTTTTCTTTGGTTGCAGTGTCTACGACTCTGTTTTTATTTTGATTACAGTGTATACGACCTTGTTTTTATTTTGGTTACAACGTCTTTGACCCTCTTACTCATTCATATATTTCAAATATTAGAGGAGAACTGTCACCACCTGTATTTGACTTCTCATTAGCCCCTAAAGGGTTTGTGCTTCCCTAGTCATAGGGTTTTCCTTTGGTGACAACATTTATGTCAGTGTTTTCATTTTGGTTACAGTGTATATGAGCCCATTTTTATTTTGGTTACAATGTCTATAACCCTCTTACCCCAATATATATTAGATAAGAACTGTCACCACGTGTATTTTGACTTCTCATTAGCCCCTATAGGGTTTATGCTTCTCTTGTCCTAGGGCTTTTCTTTGGTTACAATGTCTATGATCCCGTTTTTATTTTGATTACAACGTCTATATGGCTTTCCTTTGATTACAGTGCCTACACGTACCCCTTTTTTCATAGTGGTGACAATGTCTATTATCTTGTTTTCATAGTGGTGACAGTGTCTACGACTCTCTTACTCATTCATATATTGAAGGAGAACTGTCCATCTAATGTCTTTGGCCTTCTCATTAGCCCATTTAGGGTTTGTGCTTACTTTGTCCTAGAGTTTTCCATTTGGTGACAACAATCATCTATTAACGACGTACTGTACTTAACATTTTAGGGTTTAGGGTTTAGGATTAAGGGTTTAGGGCCAAGGCCCTAAACCCTAAAGACTTAACCCTACCATACTGTACATCACATGTTCTTTTGGCTTCTCATTAGCCCCTTTTAGGGTTTGTGCTTCCCTTTTCCTAGGGTTTTTCTTTGATTACAGTGTCTATGAACCTTTTTTAATAGTGGTGACAGTGTCTACAAAGCTGTTTTTATTTTGGTTACATCATCTATAGGGTTATCCTTTTGATTACAGTGTCTATGACTTTGTTTTTATAGTGGTGACAGTGGCTATGCCACTGTTTTTATTTTGATTACAGTGTCTATGACCCTCTTACACATTCATGTATATTTTTGACTTCTAATAGGCCCTAAAGGGTTTGTGTCTCCCTTTGTCCTAGGGTTTTCTTTTGATTACAGTGTCTATTATCCCGTTTTTATAGTGGTGACAGTGTCTATGACTCTGTTTTAATAATGGTGGCAACGTCTATATGATTTTTCTTTGGTTAAAGTGTCTATGACCCTGTTTTTATAGTGGTGACAATGTCAATAGGGTTTTCCTTTGATTACAGTGTCCATGACCTTTATTTTATAGTGGTGATAGTGTCTATGACCCGGTTTTCATAGTGGTTAAAATGTCTATGACTCTCTTACCCATTCATATATTGAAGGAGAATTGTTCACCTAATGTCTTTTGGCTTCTCATTAGCCCCCTTAGGGTTTGTGCTTACCTTGTCCTAGGGTTTTCCATTTGGTGACAACAATCATCTCTTAACGACGTACTGTACTTAACATTTTAGGGTTTAGGGTTTAGGATTTAGGATTTAGGGCCTTGACCCTAAACCCTAAAGACTTAACCCTAAACCCTAAACCATACTGTACACCACATGTTCTTTTGGCTTCTCATTAGCCCTTTTAGGGTTTGTGCTTCCCTAATCATAGGGTTTTCCTGTTGGTTACAAGTGTCTATGACTTTATTTTAATAGTGGTTACAATGTTTTTGTCCTTTTTTTATAATGATTATAGGGTCTACGACCCTGTTTTAATAGTGGTTACAACGTCTATGTCCATTTTACCCATTCATATATTAGAGGAGAACTGTCACCACATGAATATCGGCTTCTCGTTAGCCTCTATAAGGGCCGTGCTTCCTTTTTCCTAAGGTTTTTCTTTGATTACAATGTCTATGACCCTTTTTTCATAGTGGTGACAGTGTCTATAATCCTATTTTTATTTTGGTTACAACGTCTATAGGGTTTCCTTTCATTACAGTGTCTACATCCTTGTTTTTATAGTGGTGACATCGGCTATGACCCGGTTTTTATAGTGGTGACAGTGTCTATTATCCTGTTTTCATAGTGGTGACAGTTATGACTCTCTTACCCATTCATATATTGAAGGAGAACTGTCCACCTAATGTCTTTTGGCTTCTTATTAGCCTTTTTAGGGTTTGTGCTTACCTTGTCGTAGGGTTTTCCATTTGGTGACAACAATCATCTCTTAACGACGTACAATAGTAGTTACATTTTTATTTATAGTGGTGACAGTGGCTATGACACTGTTTTTTTTATAGTGGTTACAATAGTAGTTACATTTTTATTTATTTTTGTTTTGGTGACACTAATTTAAAAAAATCTAAAAAACTAGAAATTAGAAATTAGAGAACAACTGTCACCACATGTATTTTGGCTTCTCATTAGCCCTTATAGGGTTTGTGCTTCCCTTTTCCTAGGATTTTCTTTTGATTACAGTGTTTATGAACCTTTTTTCATAATGGAGACAATGTCTATAAAACTGTTTTTATTTTGGTTACATCGTTTATAGGGTTTTCCTTTTGATTACAGTGTATTTGACCGTGTTTTTATAGTGGTTACAGTGTCTATGA
Source organism: Persicaria tinctoria (assembly GCA_037127255.1). Classification (NCBI taxonomy): domain Eukaryota; kingdom Viridiplantae; phylum Streptophyta; class Magnoliopsida; order Caryophyllales; family Polygonaceae; genus Persicaria; species Persicaria tinctoria. Next base: position 19,804,256 of record JBANSL010000016.1, on the reverse strand, counting down.
TCCTATTTTTATTTTGTTTACAACATCTATGACCCTCTTAACCATTCATATGTTATAGGAGAACTGTCACCACATGCATTTTGGTTTCTCATTAGCCCCTATAAGATTTCCTTTTGATTATAGTGTCTACGACCACGTTTTTATAGTGGTGACAGTATCTATGACTTTATTTTTATCATGGTGACAATAATAGTTACATTTTAAATTTTTTAACGGAGATTATGCGAGTTAGAACAACTTTTATAATTGCGGGATAGTTTCTGAAATTTTAGAAATTAACACAGGGGCATATTTTATAAAAAACAGAAAGTCTGGGAGGTTTTGCGTAATTACTCTTCTTCTTCCCCCATCTCGAGCAGCTTCAACAGTGATTTTCGCCGATCTTCCGACGGCTCGTTCTCCTTACACAGAGCTCCGTTTGACGCTTATGACCTATCAAACTGACAAGTGCAATCTCTACTTCAGTCTCGTTGTGTTTATTTTGTCGAAGGATGATCTTACACAACACGACGAATGCTTGAACAGGGGCTGCTAAGCGGGTGTTTCACGAAGCTCCAAGGTGTCCAACAATGGCGGTTAGCGATTTTGTATAAATTTGAGAGGGGTTTTTGCACGAAAACCATCCTTGAGAGATGTAGAACGTGATTGAGCGGGTAGAAGGCTTGGTTGGATTTAGGGTCGAACGTGATTTAGGGTGCACGAGGAGCTTCGATTCGGCCTTCAATGGAGGAGGGCTCGGTTGTGAGGCTTGGGAGAGTGCAACAGCAGCAGGGGCGGATGGCGCTGGCGACGGTGCGGTGGTGGCGGCGCCGACGATCGGTGGTGGTGCGGTGGTGGCTCGAGATCTCCGCGCTCCCTCTGCCTCCAGATCTGAGTTCTCGCTACTTGTTTTAATTTGGGGAGAAGGGGGAGAAATAAAGGCAGAGGTATAATTGAAAATTATGGACATTTACCTAATATTGTAACCCTTGTATCCTATGACTTAATATTTGTTTCCAAAATGGCCACTTAAAAAAAAAAAAAAAAAAAAAAAGCCCATTTATAAACTAGTAAAAATAGATAAAATAACTGAGCTCCACCATTTTACACTCATTAATTATATAAGTTCTTGTTGGAGAAATGGATAAAATACATTGACAACTTTTATTCGACCTTCCCTCATTCTTGATTTGCCGCCATCGAACCAAATTCGACCTCCATCGTTGTTGATTGGCCCCTGCGAATTCCCGGTGCTTAGTTCCGTCTACCCCACAAATTTTACCCTTCACTCTCGAAGCCGCCGGCGACTCACTCAATTCTCCTCCTCATCGCCGTCGACTCGATCATGGGAAAGAAACGGCTCACATGACAATAACTTTTCAACCGTTTGTCCCGTCATGCGTTACAATTCATTGGTCTTAATTGCTCCTTAAATTTCTGATTTGGGAGTTTGGAGATATAAGAGTTTAGGAACTCTCTTGTAATTAGTCAAATAAGAGTTCCTTAATTTGTAAATAGTGAGCTGAAGGTTGTTAGACTGTTAGCTGTGCTATATAAGCACACAAACTCCTTCTGTACAGATTAGATTCATTGAAACAGAATTGATCACACTCATCCAAACTCTCTCTTCCACACAAAGCTATTTTCGATTCTCTAATGGTGAATTGATCACCATTTCAAAGGGAGCAAGTGTAATCTGGGGTCAAAAGGCTCTAAATGATAGACGTTACAAATCCAAAGAGCTGTTAGCTTACATTGTAACGCCAAAACTCATAAATTTAATTTAATTTAATTTCATTAATTATTCCCCACTAATTGATTTACACTCCGTATAAAATAATAACGCCAAAGATGTCTAATTTCAAAATTGGGCATTAGTGTGTGGGCTGGATAATGTACGTACATTTTATCCCTATACCTAAATCAATAATCAGAGTAATTTAATTCTACACATAACTTTTATTTTATACTTAAACACAACTTTTATTTTATACTAGGGAGTATGCCCGTGCTTACGCACGGGACATAGTTCAATAAAATATACTGTACTATGTATTAAAGATTTATATATTTGGTTCTTATTAACGGAAATAAGAGCAAAGACTTGTTGTAAGTTGTTGTTAAAGAGTTTTAAAAAAAAATTACGTGACTTATCATTGTAAAATAACCTAAAAAATCTGGCAAAAAAATTGAATCATCTATACCACTATTTTTGAACCTAATTCCTTTAGTTTTGACTTGATGCAATTACTATGTATAGATTTTTCTTATCGATTGATCCCGATTGATGCTCTTTCACTATGATTTCATTCTCCTCATTAACATATCTTTTAGTCAATATTGCTTCTCTTCATAACATTAACAAATATAATATCAAAATTATTAATTTTTCGAATTAAAAAGTTATCAAATTTTGCATATATCAAAATTTGTCTATGTTGATATTGCTTTTTATACATCTACGAACTTCTTTTCATTATAATATTTTTGTTCCTCATAATGAAGATATAAGGTTATTTTGAAAGGAAATAATTATAGGATATGACATAAGGGTATGTATATTTTTTTAATTATGAGGTACTTATTTTATTTTATTTTTAATTAAAGGCATTTAATTTAATGAAAAAAGAAAATAAATAAATATACATAAATTGGAAGATTGAAAGATATTATTATTAGTAATGCAAGGATAATTTTGCAATTTGAATTGATATAATATTGGGAGGAATGAGGGATGAATTTATGGGACCAATCACACAGAACTTTAGACTTTGTTGAATATTGGGAGGAAGCGAGGGTTGTTGAACCACTGAAATCACCGAAATCACCAGGACATCGAGTACCAACCACCGACAACTTGTTGTTGTGGAACCGGGGCCAAGCATTATACGGAGCCAAATCTAGACAATAGCCATTATATCTGAGCCAAACCTTTAAGCGAGTCATGTATTAATTGGAAAACAGTTGACACATTTAGAGGTAAGCATAAATAAGTTGAATCAAAATTTGAGAGATATTACCTGTGTTGGAGTGTCTATTATGTTAAAAAATTTATTTGTCCAAAAGCTTCAGCCTGCTCTTGTTCTGTTTTGCTTGTCATTCTTGCATTCATGACTAACTTGTTCTCCTTTTTGGCTAATCAAATTGAAAGTTGAAACCATGAGCTCCATTATGTTTGTGTTATATATATATACACTCCGTATGAAGGAGGAAGATCCATGCAAACGGTGTTCCTAGCTAGTTGAAACGGCTAAATAAATTATGTTAATTAATTTGAATGTAACCCCCAATTTTTAATGCAAGGATGACACTAATGGTCTATAACATGAATGACACATAACATTGCTACTTTGTGAAGCAAATTAAAATATATATATATATATATATATATATATATATATATATATATATATATATATATATATATATATATATATATATATATATATATATAATATAATGGCATAAAAATAAGGGTTGAGGTATAATAATGGGTGCATATTATATATATTATAGATTATAGATATAGATTATATTATTATTATAGATTAATTATAGATGTATATATATTATATATAGATTTATTTTAAAAACCACATCTCTATATATATACATCTTTTCTAATATTATTCTGTTGGAATAATTTCTATTACATTATAAAAGAATTGAAGATATATTATAGCTTATAGACATATATTATATTATTATTATTATATATATTAATTATAGACGTATATGTCTTATATATAGATTTATTTTAAAAACCACATCTCTATATATATACATCTTTTCTAGTATTATTCTGTTGGAATAATCATTTATTCTAAAAAGCTTTTATTATATATTAAAAATACTTTGAGAAATATATAAGGCTAATTAGCATTATATGAGAATTGAATTTACATTTAATTAGAAAAAAAATTATAAAAATTATTGTTGTTGTTGCTGTTTTGGTAAGGCCGGTACGTAATTCTTTAAAAAAAAATACGATTTTGGCATTATAAGTGGAAATTGAAACTTCGCACTTGGATTTGTACTTTCCTATTAATCAACTTTGATTAGTTAATAATAATAATAATAATAATAAGATGATGATGACTGAAGAATACCAAAAATGAAAGAAATAATGTAAACTTTTTTTTTTAACTGCAGGTAAACTTTTATTCTTTGAAATATAGATAGATGCATCCACATAATATCCCAATCAAACAAAACTTGAGTCCAACAAATAATTTTAGAATATACTTCAAATCTTCAATTGATATAATCAGAATGTTTTTCCCAACGATGAATTCTTCAATCTTTTGCTTAGTACGTATGAGACGATTTCCCCAACGTGTTTGTATGCACAAAATTTATTGGATTTTTTAAAATAGGATGAAATTAATTAAGTTTTAGAACATTTTTTAGGATGATTTTGATAAAAAAAAAGAATTAAATTATACTCAATTATCACTTTTTAAAAAAAATTATCGTAACATTCCATTAAATAAATTATTAAAACCAGCATGTTATATACTAAAATGTAAGAAATATTTTGAAATAGGAAGAACGTACCTTTTCTGTTAAGATCTTGTCTTTGTATGATTCATCTCGTGCACTTGGTGTCAAATCTAACAACAAAACAATTATAAAAATATAGTCAATTACCTTAACAAAGGGGAAAATATAGCTAGGAATGAAATTCAAATTCATAACAAAATAGATTAATAGATAATCAATCATTTAGCTCAATTGACCTATTGTGAAAGATGAACATTTTTGAAGATGAACATCCACGATATGCGAGTCAAATTTATAGGGTGGTCGGAGTTTGACATCATTAAAATAATGAATTTCATCCGACAATTGATTAGATTAATCGACCGGTTACAAAAATCGGACAGTTTCAAAATTCAATACATGAATATAATTAAAGCAATTAATTGAACAATTTCACATTTTTATAACATCTATGACTAATTAATTTGTAATTGATCAAATTACATGATCAGTAATATTAATTGAGTAGATCAAGAGATGACCTAACGTCTGTGACTAATAATGTTTAACTGATCAAATTGCATGAGTAATATTGAGTAGATAAAGAGATGACCTAAAAATATATCAAAAATGAAAAGAGAAGGATTAATTTTTTGAATTCAATTATAAATTTTATGTTTATATAATTGGAGAAATAATTAGGTCCTCCGCATTTATGAGACTTGCACACAACTTTTCTTGTTATATTATAGATATAGATACTTAAACATAAATGTATGTTAAATGTGGTGCATTTGACTTGCAATTCAGACGGCAATTACGAACTTGATTGAAAGCCACCAAAAAAGATTACATTAATTCAACCATGAATGCTACAGAGTAAAACATTTATACATGGGTTGATCAACCCATCTTCTTAATATTCCAACATTAACATATTAATTATTTATATACTGATTAACGCATCTTTTTTTGTGGGGTTAGGACCATCTCTGGCCCCCAAAACTTTCCGCCTATGGGTGGCGAAGAAAGCTCATAGGCCGGTAGCTGAGTCGGGGTAGTTTAGAGTACCATGGTGGTCTTTGTAAATCTGTAGAGTACCATGGAGGTCTTTGTATATTTGTAGGGGGATAGTAGCGAACGTGTTGGTGGCAGGCAGGTAGATGAGTTAGTAGATGGGCTAGAAGTACTTTTGTTGGGTTTTTTGGTGGAGCATAGAGGGATGGTATACTTCATACACCACCCCGTTTTACATAAGACCCTGTGTTTGGTTTTATCTTTTGTAACTTTGGGTTTTCCCACCACCTCTATCTATTTATCTATTCAAGGAAGATAAAACTCCTATGAGTCTCTTGTATGTCGAGTTCCTGGTGTATATGCACAGGCAGATCCAAACTAAGATGAGTTTACTCTTTTTTTGAGTTTCTTCCATAGTTTCTAATTGCAGAGAACACCTAAAGTCCTACATCTCACATCAAACAAAGAAAATTCGAGTTAGTACCCCTGTTGCCCTGTCGTATATATATGTCTTAACGCAAGTCGTTTTGTATGCTTTGGAATTGAAAGTTGAACAACTTGAGTTATATACATAGGTATATCGGTGTACTAGTAGAGTTCTAATTAATCTTGTTATATTTCGCAAGTATGGAATCAATGTTTTCGTATTTCTCCGAATCTTCCAATATTCCAAGATATGCTTCATTTGGATCATGTTGGATGCGTGAATCTTTCCAACTCTCCCAAATCCTAATAGTATAAACACAAGCACACAGTTTCATTCATCAACTAACTGATCAGTTGTATTCAGTCTTCCAAAACGGAACAAGAAAAGTCGAAGAGGCTTAGCTACTCACAGGCACGCGAGAGAGAACATAGCAGTTCATAATATAAGCACATTGTATATACATCTCCTATGTATACTATGTATCATAGACGCTTGTAGCGATTTATTAAACACCACATTTATCTAGTGAGATTGGCAAAACAACACCAATCTGATACTTACAAAAAACACTCTTTAATTCACACATTTCCATTGTCTTATGAATCTTGACCTGGGAGGCTGCATCCCTTGCAGTCATTTGCCTCTCACTCTGACTGGTATCAAAGAAACTCGTGCTACCCAAGTGGAGGTTTCGATCTTGCTCATCCCTGGTCATTCTTTCATGTAGTATTAATTGTTGCTCTGTGTAGTTGGGTTTGGGACTGGTCAACATCCCACCCCATTGATCGAAGTGTATCAACATTAAGGGCAAGGTGCAGGCTATGATCATGACCCCCCATGTACTCAATCCCTACCTCTTCGCGTACTTGGATCCCCTGAAAAAGATCGCTTGTGTTATCCCTGCTCCTATGTTGCCTCCTGCTCCAGTCATACCCGAAATCGCACCTAAAGACCTGCACAAAAAAGAAACATCAAGGCTTAGATAGGTGCAAAATAAACACTAAAGCTTAAGCCATTGTGTAGAGCAGTACCTCCTGGAGATGAAAGGCTCATCGTCGAAAGTAAGGCCACAAGAAGACTGCACAAAGACAGAGAAAATTAGAAGGAAGATGACAGAGGCAGGAAGGGTGCTCACTCTTCCGAGCACAATGTAGAAGACTCCTCCAAGGGTTTGGCAAATCCACCAAGCCCACAGCCTGCCTCTCATGCCAAAGTACTTGGAGGCATAATCCGATAAGTAACCGCCAGCTGGCCTCGTGACTATGTTGGCGAAGCCGAAACTGGCGGCTATAACGTGTGCAACGGAGAGAGAGAGAGAGAGAGAGAGAGAGAGAGAGAGAGAGAGAGAGAGAGAGATTGGACTTGTCGTAGTAATACTGCGCGATGATGTTATCAATGGTGAGCTCCACGCCAAAGCAGCAGCCGTATAAGAGGGCGGTTACCCATCCCCGGTAGTTCGTCACGCCGTGGTAGATCACCTTCCACCCGATGTCCCTGTGCGTAACACCTGCCACATTTTCATCCATTTCAATCGTGTCAATTTTAAATACATGTAATTAGTATTAGTTGTAATTAAATCTACACTACAACAGAAAGGGTTATTAGCGACCAAAGTTTTGGTGTCGAATTATTTTTCCTCGTTATATGTGGGCTTTGGCGACGAACATATCCGATCCTCATAAAATAGCAGATGAACTTTAGCAAGAAACCTATATTTCTCGTTAAATGTGGTATAAGAAAAACCTCCTAGCTAGGAGGTTTTTCTTATATGGGAGTGATTTACTATAATTTTCCTTTTTATAGAGTGAGATAATCTTCCTTTCAATGATTTTCTATTCGAGAGTCAAAGTTTACTTGTTTGGTTTTTGTTTTATCATAAGCTTTTTTCAGCAAATTAAAAGATGTAAATAAACGAATTATTATATTGTCCCATTATTGATCACATTATGAATAGAAACTGATGGTAAAATAATAAATTCCTAATAAAGTCTAATTTGTATGGTATCATACACCACTCCGAATCAATTTCATAACTTTTCACCCGTTTTGTCTCGTCATGCATTAAAATTTGTTGCTCCTAAAATTTGTTATATGTGGTCAAATGCTCTAAATGACAATAACAGCAGTTATACACCTGTTTTGTCCCGTCATACATTAGTGTGTGGGATAATATGTGGTCAAACGCTCTTAAATTTCTGCTAGCTTACATTGCATTAAGGCTAATTAGCTAGGGGTAATAAGTCATTTAATTAATTACGCCCCCCACCCCCAAACTAATTGATATACACTCCGTATAAACTAAATTTTAATATCAAATTTAATTCTTTATTATTTTAAACAATCATAAATTGTAATACGTTCTTTTATAAATTAAAGTTACACCATATACAAATTATATTTTATTATAAATAATTATTTTATCAATTCATTCAAAGTAACCTTTCAAATTTAATATTGTTATAATAAAATCATCCTTAAACTTTTAGTTATAATTAAATTATATATATATATATATATATAATAAGTCAAGTTATAAATTATAATATTTTTACAAAAATGATATCATAGAGAATATTTCAATAATTTCATCAAAATGATTTTCACATAAGGTATTAAAGAATAAACTCACATCAACTTTTATATTTAAAACAAAATTTTATGCTTTACTTTAGTTACAATGCAAGAAGCTACACTCTTATAAATTATAATCATAACTTCAAAACAAATTTTATGTTTTAAATATTGAGAACCGAATAATAATAAATTATTTTATTTAAAAAAATATTTTATTTTTATTTACTTAACTTAAAACAGAAATACTCAAAAATACTTACTCCTTTCGTTCACAAATAAGTGATCTTTTTAAGTTAGACACGTTTTTTTAGAACGAAATAAACTATATGTCTCTTAACGAAAAAATACATGGAGGCATAATCCGACAAGTAGCCGCCAACTGGCCTCATGACTATGTTGGTGAACCCGAAACTGGCGGCTATAACGCCTGCAATGGAGAGAGAGATTGAACATATTGTAGTAATACTGCGTGATGATGTTATCAATGGTGAGCTCCGCGCCAAAGCAGTAGCCGTATAAGAGGACGGTTACCAACTGGTAGATCACCTTCCATCCGCTGTCCCTATGATTATCACCTGCCACATTTTCATCCATTTCAAGGTTTTATCTTTCAAATTTAAAACTCGCATTAATACCCCTTTTTGACATTGTTTTGTTCTGGTAGTAGATTACTAGTACGTGTTATAGTGTATGTTGTGAGTGGCTATATCTCAATCAAGCCAATCAAAATCACAGGGAATGCTTCTTCTCGGTGTTGCTCATATGAATGTAAATAATGCCTTATTTAACATGTTTATCTTATTAGGTAATTTGGACTTTTTTTTACTATTTTATTTATAGATTAAAATGATTTTTTTTACCCACTCCGTTAATTAAAAATGGTATATCAGAACCTAACAAAAACAAAAACGAAAAGAATGATATTTGCTTGGTGGATAACATGGATATCAGAGATCAATTTATCTTCGGCTAAGAAACTCCTCTATCCCCAAACTCGACAAATGAAATAATAAATGCACATATTTTTTTGGTAAAAGACTAAAGAATAGTTCGCTTTGTGCTTACTACATGACTCTATAATAAATGCACGGACATATTGATAATTGGCATACAGCGTGCAAGTTTGACCAGAACAGTATCAATCAGACAGGAATGAAAAAAAATATAAATGCATTAATTTTTTACTATCATTTCTTAGCTTCTTATTTATAAGAAAAAAATTTAACTTTTTGTTTAATTTTAAAAATAATTTCATGAATATCAGCTTCTTATTTATATTTTTGAATTAAAGTAATAATAAAAAAAAATGCATTAATCAATCACAAGAAAAGGAATGGAGGAAAATATAAATTTTATGGAGTAGCATTAACTTCTTCGTAATTTAATCGAACCTTAATTACCTGATATATGGAATTCCGTGAAGTTGCCATCTGGAAGATCCTGTCCGAAGAACCTGATGGCGACAGCCAAGAGCGTCTGTAACACCGTCGGGATGAAGAACGCAATCCCCCACGCGGTGAATTTGGTGGCGTCCATGTGCTTAATCAGCTTGTCCATGAACGACATCATCAGCGGGGTAGCTCCGCCACCGACGTTGACTCAGCCGGCAGCAACACCTTTCGCCAAGCCAACTGCGGCCCGTGGGCCCGGAGAACATGTTGCTCATCCAGAACTGGGTGGAGATGAAGGTGGCGAGGGAGAACCCCTTGAAGAACCGGGCGAGGAGGAAAACCATGGGGAAGTTGATGACGGAGGTCAGGTAGACGACAGGGGCAGTTAGGAGGGTCAGGGAGGCGGAGGCGAGGCGGGGCCCAAACATGTAGCAGTTGGTCCCCATCACCACACGGGAGAACACGACGCCCGAGACAGCTACAATCCCGGCATTGCCAATATTAGTGGCGGTCAGGCCGAAGTTGTCGCGGATGATCGGGAGGAGTGGTATTGTCGCAAAGGTCGACACGAAACACGCGAAGAACTGCATCCACGATAGGTAAAATGCCTGCATATGCGACTTTGCAAGTTGCAACCGAGTGGATCTTCAGCTTCGTCGCCCTATTCTCGACATCCACCGGGAGGTCGAATCTATTCTCTATCGGAGAATCGTTCTCCGCACCGTCGATAACCCGTATCATTTATTTATTTCTAAATCAATAGTAGCTCACTTCGTATTTTATATGTTACTAGATAATGTTCCGCACACAATTTTTTGTTATTTGGTATAACACTTATTCATAGCATGCAGTTGATCATGTGCTCGTTATTGTGTTTATTTACACTTTCGTCAAACAAATAAATATGTCAATCTCTGAGGAAACAGAAATTGTTATTTGGTATAACACTTATTCATAACCTGCGGTTGATCATGTGCTCATTATTGTGTTTATTTACACTTTCAACAATCAAACAAACATGTTAATTGTCAAACAATGGATTCGAGATTCATGACGAGCCAGAGAGGGAGAATGAATTGAGAGCGTGGGAAGGAAGAAAGTAACTGAACATTTTGCAACTGAATTTCTGTTTCATCTGTGTAACAGAGAAGTCCACTTATACACGAGAGGTGATGCACTGTGATGCAACACAGTGAGGACTCACCATTGAGCTATGATCATCATGAGTTGTGATCTGCATACATTGAGTCTAACACCCCCCCTCAAACTGGGAAGGGATACATTCCCAGTTTGGAAAGAAAATCATTTTGCTGTGAGGAAGAAAGTTGTTTTGTGAAAAAATCAGCAAGTTGAGACTCACTAGGAATGAAACAAAGCTCAATCAAACCATCTAATACCTTTTGCCGTGTAAAATGGCAATCAATTTCTATGTGTTTCGTCCTCTCGTGAAACACAGGGTTACGAGCAATTGCTAAGGCTGATTTGTTGTCACAAAAAAGTTCAACAGGCTTGATAGGATCAGCACCAATTTCTTCGAGGAGACGGATGAGCCAAGTAATTTCTGAAGCAGTAGTTGCCATTGCTCTGTACTCAGTCTCAGATGAACTCCTGGACACCACTCCTTGCTTCTTAGATTTCCAGGAGATAGGAGAGTCACCAAGCAATATCACAAACCCAGTGACAGACCTCCTAGTAAATGGGCATGAAGCCCAATCAGAATCTGTGAAGGCTTTGACTATAGGTTTATCATGACCATGAAGGACAATTCCCTTGTCCAGAGTGCCTGCAACATATTTGATAGTGTGCAGCACAGTCTGGAGATGTGAGCTTCTAGGATGCTGCATAAACTGGCTAAGAGACTGGACAACAAAGCACAGATCAGGCCTAGTGTGTGTAAGAAAATTGAGCTTGCCCACTAACTGTCTATATACAAAGGAATCAGGGATTTGATCACCAATATCAGGGTCCAACTTTAAATTTTGTGGGAGAGGGGTGCAGGTGGGAGAGCAATTAGATAACTGAGCATCCTTAATCAGCTCTTGATTGAACTTTTTCTGTGACAAAGCTATGCCATTCGACACATAGCTGACTTCTAGGCCAAGGAAATAGTGCAGCAAGCCTAAGTCCTTGATGCTAAACACATCATCCAAATACTTCTTCAATTGGGAGATCTCAGAAGGATCAAAACCTGTGATGAGTAAATCATCCACATAGATTGCAATGAGAATTTGATGAGAGCCACTTCTTTTGATGAAGAGAGAATGATCACTTTGTGATTGAATAAAACCAATCTATTTGAGGGCAGTAGTAAGTTTGTAGAACCACTGTCTGGATGCTTGTTTTAGGCTATAAAGAGACTTGAGTAGTCGACAAACAAGTTTCCCAGGATTATGCATGTCCTCAGGGACTCTCATATAAACTTCCTCAAACAAATCCCCATGTAGGAATGCATTGTTGACATCACATTGATGAATTTCCCACCCTTTAGATGCTGCAAGAGAAATCACTGCTCGGATTGTAGTCATCTTGACTACTGGTGAAAAAGTGTCATGAAAATCAATGCCCTCTCTTTGTGTATATCCTTTGGCAACTAATCTGGCCTTATGTCTTTCTAAAGATCCATCAGCCTTCAATTTGACTTTGTACACCCATTTACAGCCAATAACTTTCTTTCCTTTGGGTAATGGAACCAATTCCCAAGTTTTGTTAGCAGATAAGGCACTAATTTCTTTTCCCATAGCCAAAACCCAGTGAGGATCAGTGACAGCTTCTTTGTAAGATGTTGGTTCAGTGTATGAATGAATGTGGGCCAGAAGAGCAAAGGAGGATGAAGGTAAAGATGAGGAGAAGGAAGATAAAGGTTCAAGTAGGGAGGTGTTGCAAACATAATCTCTGAGATAAGCTGGTTGAGTGTGAGATCTTGAAGACCTTCGTACTGCAACAGGAGGGATAACTTGTGTATTGGATGGTAAAATGATGTTAGGGGAGAATTCATAATTTGTGGTGTCATGGACAACAAAAGGTAAAGGAGAGGAAGAATCAATGCCAAAAGAACTAGAATGAAAGGGAAAGAAATATTCATGAATAGAAACATCTCTGGAATGAAATATTGCTTGAGTATAAAGGTTAAGCAGTTTGTAGGAACTCTTGCCAAATGAGTACCCGAGAAACACACAAGGGACAGCTCGAGACTGAAACTTGTCTCTGTCTCTTTTCAGTGTGCTAACATAACACAGACAGCCAAAGACTTTCAAGTGAGTGTAGGATGGAGGCTTGTGAAACAACAATTCATAAGGAGATGAATTGTTTAAAGAAGGTAAAGGCAATCTGTTGATCAGATATGTGGCAGTCAGTATACACCCCCCCCCCCAAGTATTTAAGTAGTGAATTGGATTGAAATTTGAGAGCCCGAGCAATCTCAAGAAGATGTTTATGTTTTCTCTCAACAACACCATTTCGTTGAGGAGATTCAACACAACTAGTTTGATGGACAATCCCTTCTGAATGGAAGAAAGTTTGTGTGGAGGAATCCCAAAATTCTGCTGCATTGTCTGATCTAAAGGCTTTGATGGTTTTCTGAAATTGAGTTCTAATCAAGAGAACAAAGTTTTTAAGGATGGATAAGGCATTGCTTTTGTGGGACATGAGATAAGTTCATGTACATCGAGAATGATCATCAACAATTGTTAAAAAATAACGAAAACCATCATGAGTATTGTGTTTATAAGGACCTCATGTGTCAATATGCACCAAATCAAAGGGAGAAGCAGATTTAGAATGATGCAAAGAAAAGGAAGGCCTGTGTTGTTTAGCCATAGGACAAATCTGACAAATGAAATCATGTTTGTGAGTAATAGAAGCATCTATATGATGCAACTGATCAAAGGGGATGTGCCCCATCCTACAATGTAACAAAGTTGACTTACAAGCCACATTGGCTGAATGAAGAGAATTGACTTTATTGAAATTTGAAGGAACTTTAACAGTAGAAGCTTCAGATCTTGGTGTCACCAGCAAATCTTGAGAGCCTTTGTTTGCAACATAAAGTCCTTTGCACTCATTGCCAAGGAGAAATGGTTGTTTCATCAAAGGGGTCTGAATGAAGCAATGATCAGGTGTGAAAATGAAGTGAGAATTGAGATCTGTAGCAAGCTTTTTCACTGAAATCAAGTTGAAATGAAATCCAGGAACATGAAGGACATTTCTGAGAGTGATTTGTGGGGCTAAAGAAACACTACCAATGTTAGAAATTGGACATTGTCTGCCATTAGGCATTTTAATTAGGGAAGGTTTATCGATTGGTTTATGAAAAATAAAGGAATGTAAATGGGTGTGATGTGGTCAGTTGCTCCACTGTCAATGATCCACACTGAATTATGATTAAAGGAGAAAAGACAAGTACCCGTACCTGCTAGCATTGCCTTTGATTGGTCAAGATCTGACCTGCTAAGTAGAGAAATGAGTTTGTCATACTGAGCCTGAGTTAGTGAAGTAGCAGGAGCAGACACTGGCTTGGAAGTAGCAGGTGCATAAGCAGGAGCCTAGTTTGAGGAAGAAGGTCCTTTCCCAGGAGGATATCCAATCAGTTTCCAGCATTTGTCAATGGAGTGACCAGTGTATTTGCAATGATCACAAATAGTTTTTGCAGGAGCTTGATATCCAGGTGGATATCCATGAATCTTCCAACAGCGCTCCATGGAGTGACCTGAAACCTTGCAGTGATCACAAGAAAATGAAGGTTTCTTGGAGTTGCTGGAAGGAGAAGGTTGTGATTTAGGCGTCTGAAGCTTGGATTGAGAGGCGAAAGCCATGGAGTTGGTGTTAGTTGTCTGAGAGGATCCAGTGGACACAGATCGTTGATCTTCTTCCCGGAGGAGAAACTTGTAAACTTCATCAAGAGACGGTGGTGGCACCATCATCAGGATGTTGCCTCTCACAATACTGTAAGACTCGTTAAGTCCCATTAAGAATTGCATCACCTGCTGTTCTTCAAGAAGCTTCAACACAACTGAATTGGAACCACAATCACAGACTCGATTCTCCACAAGAAGTCTATATTCATCCTAGATCTTCTTGCGTTTTGTAAAATAAGCAGTAATAGACAGATTTTCTTGAGAAATGAATGCAGATTCTTTCTGAACCTGGAATAACCTTTGTGCGACTGGATTTGCAGAAGCGAGCTCCAAGTTCGTCCCAAACTTGCTTCGCTGTTTTGCAATAGAGCACAGATTCGGCAATATCCTTGTCGATGGAGTGAAATAACCAGGCGATCACCATGTGATTGCAGCGATCCCACTGCGCCATGGTAGGATCAGAAGCAGGACGTTGACACGAGTCAGTGACGAAGCCTAATTTGTTTCTGGCGAAGAGAGATACTTCACAAGATCGATTCCAATGGTTGTAGTTGCCATCAGTGAGCAAGCGAGTTGATAGAACGAAGTCAGGACGATCGGAATGATGGAGAGACAACTCATCATTGATGGAATCAACAACAATTTGTTCGTCGCCCATGGAAGCGACAAGCAGAGAACTGTGGATTGATGATGAAATTGAAGACGAAATCGAACGCGGAAGCTTTGAATTGAATAGGATCGAGTTGATCTAGCCTGATACCATGTCAAACTATGGATTCGAGATTCATGACGAGCCAGAGAGGGAGAATGAATTGAGAGCGTGGGAAGGAAGAAAGTAACTGAACATTTTGCAACTGAATTTCTGTTTCATCTGTTTAACAGAGAAGTCCACTTATACACGAGAGGTGATCCACTGTGATGCAACACAGTGAGGACTCACCATTGAGCTATGATCATCATGAGCTGTGATCTGCATACATTGAGTCTAACATTAATCACCTCTGAGGAAACATAATACTTAGGTATTCTAACATAAGAACATGGCAATTCTGCCATGTAGTGCATATTTATCTTACAAATGTTACATATAGTAGCTGTAGACTATCCTTTCAGTTTCTTCTGTTTTAGCGCTTTTATCCTTGTTGATATTTTTCCTCACAGTTAAGCTACAACCAGAAGAAGATATCGTAAGGATACCCGGTAATCCGGTATGCAAAAATAGAAGAAAAAAATCATAACAATGTTTTATCAAGTAAACTACTAATATCCATGAAGTGATGATATAGAGACAAGCATAAAAAAAATACGGAGTATTAATTATAGAGGATCTAAAGTTACCCACTCAACAAATCTCTTTAATTCACGTTTCGGCTATATACACCGCAAATCCCCACGTCCTTAAGGACGTGCAAGTGGGGTGAGAGCCACCCAAACCTGGACGTGCTTGCACATTTTTTTTTTTAATAACGTGCTTGCACGTCCTTAAGGACGTGCAAGCCCGTCCCTTAAAGACGGAGAGGACGTGCCTCTTCGTCTTCATCGTCTTCTTCTTCGTCAGAAATCGAGCGAGAGAGAGCAGTGCCGGAGCGAGAGAGAGAGAGAGAGACCCAGAGAGAGACCGAGAGAGATGGAGACAGAAAGAGAGAGAGAGCTCGAGGCGGCGGTGGCGGCCTTGGAGGCGGAGGCGACAACGATGGAGGTGGAGGGTGGTGGTGGGGGTGGAGCATCGGGGGAGGCGGTGTCGGTGGAGCCGGTGGCTGAGGGTCTAGTGGTGCTGGCGGCTGTGGCGGCGGAGGAGGGTGGTGGTGGTGGGGCGGCGTATGGCGCCGGCGACGGAGCCCGAACAGTGGCCGAGGAGGAGACGGAACCGCCGCGGAAGCGTCGGTCCATTGAGGTGTCCCCGATCCCGACTCCACCAGTATGTTATTTGAATTACTTTTTGTTTGATTTATTTTTAGAGTTTGAAAATATAATTTGATAGATAATATAGTTTTATAATAGAAATTTATAGAATATATGATTGATAATATAATTGAATATAATTTGATTAATATAGTTTTATGATTGATAATATAGTTTTATAATATAGTTTTATAATATAGTTCTATGATTGATAATATAATTTGATTAATAGAATATAATTGAAAATAGATTTTTTGATTTATTTATATATTATAATGTTTTTTTATAGTATATAGTTTGATAGAAGAGAATATAATTGTAATTTGATAGAATATAATACATAGAAAAAAATTACAATTGAAAGACAATTAAAAACATTAAAATATATTATAATACTTCAAAAGTATTTAATTAACATTAAAATATATTTGAATATATTAAAATATATTCAAATACATAAAAATAAATTTATATTGAAAGATAATAAAAAACATATACATAAAAATATAATAAAATACATAGAAATAAATTTAAATTTAAAGAAAATAAAAACATTAAAATATAATAAATTATAATAAAATACATAAAAATAAATTGAAATTGAAAGAAAATAAAAACATTAAAATATAATAAATTATAATAAACTACATAGAAATAAATTTAAATTGAAAGAAAATAAATACATTAAAATATAATAAATTATAATAAAATACATACAAATAAATTGAAATTGAAAGAAAATAAAAACATTAAAATATAATAAATTATAATAAAATACATAGAAATAAATTTAAATTGAAAGAAAATAAAAACTTAAAATATATTAAAATATATTAAATTATAATATAATAAATTATAATAAAATACATTTCATAATAACAGGCAGGGAGGCTCATGAGGGGGGACGGTACCCTCCGGCCTGTTACGTTCGCCGACCGGGCAGCGGTCAGCCAGATTCCAGAGAGGACGGTACCCGACAGTTCGACAGCCACAGTCGACGATCTGCTCGCGTCTATAGAGCGGTTGCAGCAGTCGATGGGGACCCCCCCGGCCGACGAGCACGACACCTTCTGGTTGTGTATGCCAGGTAGGGATCCTTCTGGCGATGCGATGATGGGGTTGCAGCCTTCTTTAGAGCCCCCTGAGGTTTTAAGTAGCTGCATCACTGACGTAGTCGCTGGGCGACGGGCCGACATTGGTAGACCTCCTACTCGTGTTCCACCCACCATCCCGAAGGCATCTTCTTCAGCCGTTCCGGAGACTTCTGCTTCAGCCGTGCCGCCAGAGGCTTCTACTTCAGCCGTCCCAGAGGCTTCTACATCCGGCACACACGAGCCCGAGCCTTCGACATCCGCCACACCAACTGCGATCTCCTTGGCCTCTGCAGATGATGTGATCCCTGACGTCGTTGAGGAGGCTGACGACGGTCAGGAGGGGCAGGCTCAGGGCCAGAGGGGCCCACAGGTAGAGCCCGAGCCCATCCCTGCGCAGGCTGCCGCACCGGCTGTGCAGGTCGACCCTTTGTTGCCGCCGGGAGAGCTGCTTGTGTCTTACAGGCATCACCGTGCGTACCAGGTGTGGAGATATCCTACAGTGGAGCTGCCGCTGCTGAAGTTCCACCACTGGGCGACTCACCTGCAGCCTTTCGAGCCGTACATATTTGAGGGCCCGGGGACCTAGGTGCAGGATCTGCTCCCATCCGACATCCCACAGCTGCGGTCCCTCCACTGGCAGTGTGTGGACGAGTTCACCTGCACGGGCTTCTTCGAGCATTAGCACCCGGAGACGAACTCCTTCCACTTTCCATGGGGCGAGATGATCATCACGCTCCACGATGTTGCGTGTCTGATGGGACTTCCGATTGATGGCCAGCCCTGCACGTCACATCTGCCCGCAGGCGGTTTGGTCCCCGCCATCGCGGAGTACTACCAGCTCACCCCTGCGACTCTGAAGTCGTACAGACACACTGGCGGCCCTCCGGTGACTGGGTTTACTGCCCTGTGGCAGCAGAGACACGGGCCGCTCATCGACCCCGACCCGAGGATGACCCAGAGGCCGCGGCTGATCCTGAGCAGATTCGGCTTCGCATGCATGTGGGAGGGGGGCAGCCCGATGATGACCCTGCACAGTGTCTGTTTCTGCACAGGACCTACATGGCCATCGCTCTCGCCGCGACTTTGTTTGTGGACAAGTCGCAGAGCCGGATCCCATGGAGGATATTCGGCCTCATTTGGGACATCCCACGGACGGCCACCCTTGCATGGGCTGCAGGTGCCCTCGCATGTCTCTACAGGGTCCTAGGCGAGGCTACCCGCTCAGGTGCGAAGGGCATAGACAACTGCACGCCGATCCTACAGGTACGAGACCGTTGAATTAGAGTTTTAGTTTACAAATATTTAAATTATATTCTAACGACATACTTTTTTTGTGTCATGGCTTGGATATGAGCGTACTTGCCTCGCTTCCGAGGTGATATTTCCAGCGACCCGGCTAGGAGGGATGACCCTCGCTTCTACGCGAAGTTCATCGGTCCGAAGCAGCCACCGCGCATGAAGGACGACCAGAAGCTGAAGAAGATCTGGGAGTTGCGGGACGAGGTGGACCGTCTTACCGTCGATGATGTATGTATTCGAGACTCTATCTATATCACTTATAATTCTTAGCTGTGAATTACATCTGATTTGTTTAATTGTAGGTCCGGTGGATGCCTTTTGGGCGTGATCTGGACTTCGACGGCCAGTACCGTTAGTCCACCTATCGGGGCACCATCACCTTCTGCGGGGAGGAGGAGCTGTATATGCCCGATAGGTGCCTCCGGCAGTTTGGACGGGTCCAGGGGATCCCGTAGGCCGTCATCGCGCCGGATCAGGTCTGCCGCGACACGACCCTGAAGAACGCGCGGTACATCGCCGTGTTTGCCCCGGGCCACAACAGGTGGCGGGACCTGCAGGACGAGGGTCGCTTCTACAAGTTGGCCGAGCACAGGCGCACCAGCGAGGATTGCGAGGCCGGTGTCACTGCAGATTACTTGCCTTGGTACGCGTCGCAGAGCCGGTCGTACGTGCTGCCGACCACGCCACCCCATCCCGACCCGCCGACGCCCGTCCACCCGATCGGCATGGACTCATGGGTGGACCTCCCTCAGCCTCCCGTCATCCCTCCGGCGTTGGCGGCCCGCTTGCACGAGATGGAGGGCTATTGGAGGGCCCTGTCTACCGACCCTCGCCTTGAGGAGCTATTAGACGAGGTGACGGGTATTTTGGATCATGCTGTACGCCATCCTGTAGACCAGTGATGTACTTTTGCAGTTTCTATCTTGATATTATACTTTTATATTACGGATTTTGTATCTATCTCTATATTTCTATTAGACTCTTCTCATTTCTTCAGAGTCATATTGAACGTAAACATCAAAAACGAAAACGTTAATATGATAAGGTTGCCCGATAACGAAAACGAAAACGTTAATATGATAAGGTTGCCCGATAACGAAAACGAAAACGTTAATATGATAAGGTCGAGGGCTATTTGTGTATGTTGTTTATAATGTTTTCCTGCATATTTTGGCTAGGGTTTTAGGGTAAGGAAACTGCACGTCCTTAAGGACGTGCAGTTTCCTTACCCTAAAACCCTAGCCTACCCAAACCCTAAAACCCTAGCCAAACCCTAAACCCTAGCACGTCCTTAAGAATGTGCTAGCACGTCTTTAAGAACGTGCAGCACGTCCTTAAGGACGTGCTAGGGTTCTGCTTACAATTAACGCAACAGTGCCTATTAGAAGCGATGAAGGACAACTTCATTCCGCACTCCAAAACAAAGTCCGACTTCTTTCGATATATTCTTTCGCCGTTAGAATCGTTATGGCCGAGCCGCAAAGCAATCATCGTCTCCAAGTATCCCAGGTACGGATAGGTTTCGTAGAGTCAACATATTTCATATTCCTTCCGTTTTGTTCATATTTTCAATTATGTGAATACAGTTTCGAGACTTTACATCTGAGTTCTCGGACCCAAGGGTTTGGAATGCCCGTGACAAAATGGTTACGTATTTCAAGGACTTGGGTCGGAGACACTGCATGATTTTAGTAATCAAGCGGTCTTGGACGGGGGCGTCGAATCGTCCAGACGGGGTTCTCCTTGCTTGCGAGCAGTTTGGGGAGTACCGACCACGCGGGAGGAAGCTCCGGAGCACACAGTCGAAGATAAGTGGTTGTCCATTCTCTCTACACGGACACGAAGCTCCGCCGGGTCAGTGGCGCATGACGGTAACCCATGGTGTTCATAACCACGGGCTTTCCACGAGCTTGAAGGGTCACGCCATCGCCGGACAGATGACAGAGGGGGAAAAGAAGATGGCGAGGTGGATGAAGGAAGTTGGCACTCCTCCAAAATCCATTGGGTACGGATTGAGGCAGTTGGATGAGACCAGCGTCACGTCAAGGAAGAGCCTTACCAACACGCTCGCCATGATGGTCGCCGAAGAAAGAGGTAGTCGGACGATGACCCTGGATACCTTGCACCATCTGCGGGAAAGAAGGTACTACTACGACTTCAGACGACATCCGGATGACGACAACGTCTTGAGCGACCTCTTCCTGGCGCATCCCGACGGGATACGCCTTCTCCGAAGGTTCCATTACGTCATCATAATGGACAGCACATACAAAACAAATGCGTAAGTTACTTAATTACGATTACATTATTGCACATATAGCCAATTATAAAGTATTTTATATGTAACATATTTACACTTGCAGATATGGGATTCCTTTGTGCGAGGTGGTCGGGTTCACACCCTCAGGCAATACTTACTGCATCGTCTATGCCTTCATGTCGCAAGAGAACGAAGACACATACGCCTGGGTGTTGCGACAGCTTCAGATCTTGCTTGGGACGGTTCAGCCTCAAGCTATCATGACTGATCGAGAGCTAGGTCTCTTGGCGACGCTGAATGTTGTCTTCCCCGACGTCCAGCATCTCCTTTGTTGGTTACACGTGACGAGAAGATGCGAGGAAGTAGGTCTGAAGATCACGAAGAATTTAAACCACGCTGGCATCTTTAAGGGCAACTGTTGGGGGCTGTTCGAATCGAGGTCGGAAGAATCATTCAACCGACGTCGTCGGGCGCTACGAGCTGCATGACACCCATTCCAGGTGTGGTGGCGTATTTGGAGTCGGTTTGGCTTCCATACAGCAGGAACATAGTACGGTGCTACGTAGATAATGTCTTCCATCTCGGCACCCGTACGACAAACAGGTACAACCTTACTTCATATCTCCTATTACAATATGATATAATATCGAATATTTAGTGGTATGCACTTCAATGTGTACAGAGTTGAGGGTCAACACAAGGTTCTGAAGGAGGCACTTCACTCATCGACTGGTGACTTCCGCATCGTGATCGATGCAATCCATAGAGTCAACGATTGTCAACTGCATGAGCTGCAAACTGCTTTGGAGATCGACCGCTTCAAATGGCCAACAACGGCGTATAAAGTCAACCTTTTCGATGAGGTAAAGACTTTAATCTCCAAAAAGTGCTTCGATTATCTGTACAAGATGTGGCAGGACGTCGTGAACCAAAAGGTTCCTCCGGTATGCACGGACCGACATTGGAGGGTTTGTTACAGGATCCCTTGTGTCCATGAGATTCAGGCATACGTCAACTCCGGTACTCCGATACCCGCCGAGGACATCTACCCGTTCTAGATGGATTTGACATGGACTGACCTCGACGACACCCCACTGCCGTATGAGCTGTCATCTTCATACACGGCTTCCAACGATGTATGCGAGGATGAGCTGCACCCACCCTCATCAGCAAGCGTCTGAAGGAAGGGGAGGCCTCGGGGGTCGAGGAATGCCTGCAAAACCAACCCGTTGCCATACGAGGAGGTAAGGGAAAGGTTTGAGAGAGAAGAAGCGCGTGCTGCTCGAAATGATGCTCGGCCTCGTCCACAAGCGACCTCAGCTCGACGTGGACGTGATGATGTGTTCGGAGGGTTCGACTGGGTTCGAAACAACGTTGATCCCTTCATGCTCGGTCATATTCAGACGGTGAGGGACACTGTTGGAGATGGTCATTGTGGCTACCGTGCTTTGGCGGCTTTGACATCACCGATCAGCGAGACTGCTTTCCCGGAACTCAAAACGTTACTATGCAATCACTTGGAGGATCACACCGTTCTGTACGCCGATTGTTATACGGGAGAGTATCCATTCCAGCAGTTCGTCGACTACCAGAGATGGGCCGGAGCCACACATGGTGATAGGAGACGGTGGATAGAGCTACCCATCATGGGTTTAGTATTTGCGACGGTATATCAGATTCCTCTCGTCGTCCTAGCTTGGCATCATCCGTTCACATGTCTCCCCATGATCTCGCCGACATCTGCTAACAACCCTCCCCAATCAGCAACTCTTGGTGTAGCCTGCATCGGAAACCATGACCATTTTGCCGCGGTACGATTTCAAACGTCTTTTTTATTACCTATTCATGCTTTTCATACATATGTCAATACTCTAACTCTAAATTTTTGTTCTCATAGATCTGGTTGCGTCCTAACGCTCCTCTTCCGCCGCCTCCACTAAAATGGGTCGAACATCATCATTCGAGCGTCGAAGGATGGGATGCTCCGTTTCAAGCTCAGATTGAGAGATTTAGAGCCTTGCGTGCCGAGTCCGGCCGTCCTTTACTATTTTCCTAGATTGTATTCCACAACTTTATTAAAATTATGAATGTAAACCTTTTTTTCCGTTCCTTGTAACGTTATTCGCATATTATCCGAATGAAAACCTTAACAATTCTTGTGTTCTGTTTAATTTGACCCTAAATCCATCAAATCCACTAGCTAAACACAATTTTATCAATTAACATTACAAAACCGTCAGAAACCCTAAACCCTAACCCTAAACCCTAAACCCTGCAAAACCCTAACTAGGGTTTGCACGTCCTTAACAACGTGCAAGCATTGCACGTCCTTAAGGACGTGCTTGCACATTGTTAAGGACGTGCAAGACGTTTTTAGCGGACGTGCACCGTCCCAGATTTGCACGTCCTTAAGGACGTGCAAATCCTTAATCCGGATTTGCGGTGTATATAGTGACACCCTTAATTCACACCCTAATTATAGTAAAGAAACATAAGCGTATCCTTGAGAGAAATAGTAATCAAGCTTAGATTAAAACTAAAGATGAAACCTTCTACATCCAAAAGGACAGCTGATATGGGATATTCAGTTTGTAAAGCTGATATGCAATATTCATTTTGTAAAACTGAGAATCATGCAGTATTCAGTTCTATATGCAATATTCATTTTGTAAAGTTGATAAGCATGCAATATTCAGTTTGTAAAGCTGATAAGCGACATCCCCACAAAGTTTAGGAAATACAAGATCTCTCCCTTTATCGATCTTAATTTCATTATGAACAGAGAAATTTTCCTTTTGAATAATAAGAAGTAGGTTTGTTCCTTCTCTTCCTTTATGGGGCTTTAATGTTTCTTATGTAACCTATATCATCTATGAAAAAAAATGTTTTAGTAATGAAAACTTAAGGATACAATGCAGCTAGTAAACAACTTCAACTAAAACCCTTTCAATTTGTAACTCATGGTATCAAAATTAAACACACTAAGACATGAAACTAAGCCAACAGAAGGATAAATAAATAAACCTAGAACCAAGAAATACATGACGATAGAAAGATAGATGAGATAAGACTTAGCTAGTTTCAGATATATTGACACCCCCTAAAGGATGTAACAATCACATTAATTGCCTGAACATAATTTTTTCTTTGCCTTCTTATCCATGCAGCCCATATTCAAGTTTTTACAAAAAGAAACTTGGTAGCCATCATCAAACTAAAATGTTAACACATTAGAAAGGATAATGTGATCAAAGAACGAACAAGAGAGCATTTTCAATGTTTTGAATCAGTACTTTGAGGAAACTTACTGAGATGAAACCTTTACAAACTAACAAATAGTCAGGCCGAATCTGATATTACCAATAAAAAAAACTATAGGAAAAAAATCTAAGTTAGAAAGAAGAGTGAGAAAAGATTAAGAAACTTGTAAACGACGTGACCCTAGAAATTCTAAAACTCATAAACGTCTTGTTTTTGGCTGGCTCTCCCTACAAACTTTGAAGCACGGTCGAATCTCATGTCTAAATCTTAAATCTCAAGAGTTTTGAATATAAATATTTACAAAAATCATAATAAAATATCAAAATATATCACAACTGTCTTAGTTTCTCAAACCACAAGCCGAAAGTAATTGAACTTTGGCTCTTAATTTCATCATCGGATTTGTAGGGAAGGGACCATACAATTTTATCATCACAAAAGGTGAAATTAAATACATTGATATGCTGAAGGAGACAAACCTCTTTACTGATAATACAAGGCTCAATATTATGAAAACAACAATAATAGAAGGATCAACATACCTTTTGACTTATCACCAAGTAATTCATTGTATAGAGGATCTACAACATTAATATGGTTGGTTAAGACTTCCACTACAACCCTATATAGACCAAAAAATTCAGGAGAAAAATTAAAAAGAAATGGTAGTATGATATTTTGCTGCTTTAGAGAGATTAATATGGGAGTAAATTGACTTGAAGTCAAGAAGTGATCTGTGCTTAATGCATGGAGACCATATATGATCATAGCCCATTAGGAAAAACGATACTGTCATGAATAAACAAATTGATTTCATAGCCTTGAAGTGGAAAAGAATTTAGAGGGCTCAAGATACTCATTCACGCAAACAAAAGCACATAATTTTATTAAATCTCATATATCTCCTCATTGGAATATCCCTATCAAAATTAGTTTTTCATGCCTTTGCCCATGTCACACCAAACAAATAAGGTGGGGATTTCATAATTTGTATTCCCCAAAATGAGAGAGCTATTGAAAGACTCCACTTGTCCTTTTTTCCTTTCCATTTTCAAGGAAAGATGTCAAAACATGCAAACTGGGAGTTGGGAAGAAAAAATAAAACACAAAACAACACACAGAAAGCAAATTCTCACCAGCATGCAAGTTATTTCGATAACTGAAGCCCTATGTAAGGCTTTTGGTGATGCCAATCAGTTAGATGTTAGAATACTAAAAAATAACAATCATTTAAGAAGCACAATTTGCCCTTACTGCAGTAAATAAAGCTTACAAAACTCGTTTTTTTTTTTACTTTCTGGTTTATGAATTATGATTAATCATCACTTGTAGACTTTCTAGTTCTACCCTCTATTGCCTTTAAAGAGTTCTTACCTAACTCAAACTACATATTTCTTTCCAAACTCACATGACATTTATAAGAAGTCATATTTCATGCAGAGAATCAGAAAAGTTAAAATTATGAATGGAATGGTTGAATTGATACAAGACCCGTGAGATTATATCCTATAGCATTAGTCCCTACACCATATAACAATAGCAACATGATGATTCCTCGGTTATGAATAACAAAGGGAGAATTATCGGTAATTCTTGTCTCGAGCCAAACTATGTTGAGCTCGAGACAAGAATTACCGATAATTCACAATGAAAACAGGTTATGAGTTATGAATAACAAAGGGAGAATTATAGTTTGGCTTTCTCAAATCAAATATGTTCCTTGAACTGCTATGTTAATTTTCTGGCATTTCTGGTAATCTGTACAAAAGTTTTCCACTGCTGCATATTTCATGGATGTGGAATCTATGCTTAAGATTGCTCTTATATCATCGTCGGTAGTTGTTCTAACTCACAAATAATTTTGGTTGATAAGTATGCTGTTTTGCAGAGGCGCCTTCTCATGATGGATTCGCATATTCCTAAAAATGGAAGTAATTCTGCAAATCTAATAATGGACAATGCACTCTTTGAAAATCCAGATAAGATTACTGATAATCTTGAATTGATTGACAAATGGAGGAGGATTTGACTAAAAATTTTGGGATTAGTATTTTTGTCAATTTTTTCATACTTTTAACGCTGGTGGATCAATGCCTTGTTCTTTGTGCTTGTATCTCTAGCTGTATAATTCATTAGTGTGGAGGGTTTTGTTTTAGAATTTAATTAGTTTTCTTGTAATATCCTTGTTAGGCATTGGCTCAATTGCAGCTGGAAACATAAGCATATGCCTAATCCATAACAAACTCAAGTAAACCAAAAAACTAACCATGTTTGTGACCAATTTCAGCATAGCAGGCTTCAACTGGTTTGGAGAACTCTAAAAGGGTAATCTCGTCATCCAACAGCAACCCATCATATGCTTTCTGCACTACACTTCCTTTTTATGAGATCAATCAAGTCCCTAATTATCAAAATGAGGAAACCAAAACAGATTAATTTAATCAAAATTCAATGAGATGGGTAATTCCAAATTTTATACTCTGTATAAAACTTGGAAAACCATTAATAAAGAGTGTGTGATATTATTCCAATTAAAAATCTTCACCAAACAATAAAAACAAAGTCTATTTAATTTGGCAATTCATCAAACACCTTGAAGGCATCCTTACCTCTCCCAATTCAAAGCACCATGAGTATGTCGTCTGCAGTCCCGCAAGTCCATACCATTTGAAGCAGAACATGAGGAATGAGGAGACAAGGGCAATTTTATAATTATAAAACCACAAGGGCAAAGATCAAGGCTAAAGATCGAATCCTAAACTGGAAAGGGGAGAAAACAGTACGCCTACATGTAACATGACATCAATCCGACAGCAATTAAGAAACCCTATATGGTGAAGTTCGAGGCGCCGATGTGCTTAATCAGCTCGTACACCAACAGCATGATCAGCTGGGTAGCTCCACCACCGAGGTTGCCCCAGCCAGCGGCGACACCGTTGGCCCGGCCGACGACGAGCCCGGAGAACATGGTGCTAATCCAGAACTGGGTGGAGACGAAGGTGGCGAGGGAGAACCCCGTGAAGAACCGGGCGAGAAAGGAAGGCCATGGGTGAGTTGATGACGGAGGTCAGGTAGACGGCGGGGGCACTCAGGAGGGTCAGGGAGGCGGAGGCGAGGAGGGGCCCGAACATATCGCAGTTGGTACCCATCACCACACGGAAGAACACGACGCCCGAGACAGCTGCGATCCCGGCGTTGCCAATATCGGTGGCGGTGAGTCCGAGGTTGTCGCGGATGATCAGTGGCCTGTTCTCGACATCCACTGGAGGTTGATTCTATTCTCTACCGGAGCATCGCTCTCCGCACCGTCGACAACCCGTATCATTTATTTATTTCTAAATCAGTAGTAGCACACTTCGTATTTTATATGTTATAGTTGTAATTAAATGTGTTAGGATATCTATATTGTTAGGATATCTACATATTAGGATACAATCTTTATTGTTGAGAGATTCTCCCCTTGATTATGATATGTAATCTTGTACTATATATACCCATCAATACAATGCAATCGGTGTGCCTTATCTCACTTACATGGTATCAGATTCCCCATTTTTCTCTACCAGATTTCAGTCTCCTCCTTCCCACAATGGCTGAAAACAACGGCGTTGAGCCTCCAAACCCAAACACATCTGCTTCTGCTCAAGCGCTCCATGTTGCGAGTATCAAAACCCATGTCCCAATCCATTTAGACCTCCCTGCATCCAACTACAATAAATGGAGAGAGCTTTTTCTTGTTACCCTTGGCAAATTCTCACTCAAAAGTCACGTTGATGGCACTGCCCCTCCCAATCCTGTTGATGAAAATTGGCAAACCTTGGACTATGTAGTCCTCTCTTGGATCTACGGATCTATTTCCATGGATATCTTTGATATCGTCATGAAGGCGAATGCCACCGCCCAAGTCATCTGGACTGCCATTGAAAATCTTTTTCGAGATAACAAAAAGAGTCGGGCCATTCATCTTGAGGCTCAATTCCGAAACCTCTCCCAAAGTTCCATGTCTATCACGGAGTACTGCCAAAAGTTGAAGACCCTTGCTGATGGGTTAGCGGACGTTGATTGCCCTATCTCTGATGAGACTCTCGTCCTGCAGACCATTCGTGGTTTGAATGACAACTTTGCCACCCTTGTTGCCATCATCCCGATGCAAACACCGTTTCCAACCTTTCACCAGTGTCGAAGCATCCTCCTCCTTGAAGAATCTCGTCGAGCTCATAATGCACCCTCTGAGACTGCCTTAACCACCACAACAGTAACCACACCGCCTCCCACAACCTCTCCTCCAGCACAGACCCCACCCTCTCAATCGAGCCAGCCCATTCAAAATCAATCCCATAACAACATCAACGGAAGTGGTCGAGGCCGTGGCCGTGGTCGAGGCCGAGGTCGTGGTCGTGGTGGTGGCCGAAACAACAATGCTTTTTACTTCCCTCCATGGGCACCACAATGGCAGCAGCAACATCAGTGGTCTTTCCCCAACCAAAACTTTGGTCCTGGGATCCTCGGTCCTCGCCCCCAACAGTCACCATCCAACCCGCAAGCCTTCTCTGCTACCCATGGCACCTATTATCCGAGTTGGGATCAACAGGCGCTCATCAATGCAATGAACAACATGGCTCCGAACCAGAATGACAGTGGATGGTTTATGGACACCACGGCCTCATCGCATATGACGTCTAATACAGGTAATCTCACCTCCTATTTTAATCCTGGTATTTTTTCTTCTTCAAAAATCATTGTGGGTAATGGACATCACCTCCCTATAACCAAAATAGGCCATACCCAACTTCATCACAGCCCTCCTCTTCATCTTAAAAATGTTCTTGTCACCCCCAACATCATCAAAAATTTAATATCGGTTCGAAAATTTACAACTGACAATAATTGTTCGGTTGAATTTGACCCTATTGGTTTTTCTGTGAAGGACCTTCAAACCAAGAAAGAGATCCACAGGTGTGATAGCCATGGTGACCTCTACCCCTTCACAGCCGCAAGCATCCCACTTTCATCTCCGGTAGCCTTTTC
The DNA here is from genome assembly GCA_037127255.1 of Persicaria tinctoria. Lineage (NCBI taxonomy): Eukaryota > Viridiplantae > Streptophyta > Magnoliopsida > Caryophyllales > Polygonaceae > Persicaria > Persicaria tinctoria. Next base: position 19,774,689 of record JBANSL010000016.1, on the reverse strand, counting down.
AGCAAGTCATGTGTCAAGTCCTGCCTTATGGCATCGAAGACTCGGTCACCCCGGTGCTCAAGTTTTCAACCGTCTAGTGTCCTCTATTTCTATTGTTTCAAATAAAAGGGATGTCTCTAGCCTTTGTGAAGCTTGTCAGTTAGGAAAGCACATTCGTCTTCCTTTTAGTCTATCTACGAGTCACACTCGGGCTCCTTTTGAGGTTGTTCATTGTGATTTATGGACCTCCCCAATAGCAAGTATTACCGGGTTTAAGTATTATCTTGTTGTTTTGGATGATTTCTCCCATTATTTATGGACTTTTCCTTTGAAATTTAAATCTGAGGTGTTTGAAAAATTCATACAGTTTCACACCTATGTCAAAACACAATTCTCTACAAACATAAAAAGCTTACAATGTGATCATGGCAGAGAATTTGACAACAAGGAGTTCCATTCCTTCTTTAGCAAACATGGCATTCTATTTCGGTTCTCCTGCCCTCACACATCACCTCAAAATGGCAAGGCCGAACGCATGATTAGAACAATCAATGACATGGTTCGAACCATGTTGTTTCAAGCCCATCTTCCACCACAATATTGGGTTGAGTCTCTCCACGCTGCCACCCATCTCCTTAATCTCCTACCCACTAAAACGCTTCACATGGCAACACCTCATGAAACCTTATATAAGACTCCCCCTACCTACCATCATCTTCGTGTCTTCGGGTGTTTGTGCTATCCCAACCTCTCATCTACAATGCCTCACAAATTAGCACCAAGGTCTAAACCCTGCATCTTCCTCGGCTATGCTCAAAATCACCGTGGTTATCGATGCCTCGATCTCGAAACAAATAAGGTCATTATATCACGTCATGTAATTTTTGATGAAAATACTTTTCCCTTTCAAACCCATTCAAAACAAGGCCATGAGTATGACTTTCTTCAATCATCCATGGAAGAAACGTTGCCCATGTTGAAAACCTCCACAAATTGTCAAGCTCCACCAATTCCGGCTTCGTTACCTCACGCCGAACCTGCAATCGAATCCCCACCAAATCAGGCTTCATCACATCTAGAAATCAGCCACCCAATTTCCCACGGGAACACCCATTCAATGCAAACTCCGGCAAAAGCTGGCATTTCAAAACCTAATCCTATCTACTCCCTCAGTGCCTCCATGTCTGCCATTCCCTCAACCCACAAAAAGGCCATCCAAGACCCACATTGGTTTCAAGCTATGAAAGAAGAATATAATGCTTTGATTACTAATAGGACTTGGGATCTTGTACCAAGACCAAAAAATGCTAATGTGGTCTCAGGAAAATGGATATTTCGTCACAAATTCACGGCCGACGGGAAATTATCAAGGTACAAGGCTCGATGGGTTGCTCGAGGGTACTCTCAACAACAAGGGATTGACTTCGATGAGACCTTCTCCTCTGTTGTTAAACCAACTACGGTACGAACCGTACTCACCCTTGCCCTTGCTCGATCATGGCCAATTCACCAACTTGATGTTAAAAATGCATTTCTTCACGGCAACATCAACGAGCTTGTTTACTGCCAGCAGCCCCCTGGGTTCGTCAATTCCCACTTCCCGGACCATGTATGTCAGTTGCGCAAGGCCTTGTATGGACTCAAGCAGGCCCCGAGAGCCTGGTTCCAACGGTTTGCTGTTCACCTTGTAAAACTTGGTTTTCGTGCTAGTAAATCTGATCCGTCATTGTTTGTCTACAAGTCAGGTTCTAAGGAAGCACATCTATTGGTCTATGTGGATGATATAATTCTTACAGCATCAACATGCCTGTTTCTCTCTCAAATCATTCAAGCTCTCGGTCGGGAATTCTCAATGACAGATTTGGGAGAATTACATTATTTTTTGGGCATTGCAGTCACCAAAACCTCAACAGGTCTTCATTTGTCGCAGCAAAAATATTGTCAAGAGATAATTCAAAAGGCGGGAATGGCCGACTGCAACCCGTGTCGAACTCCAGTCGATACCAATGCTAAACTGGGTCAGGATGCCGGCTCTCCTATCTCTGACCCGATGTTGTATCGGTCCTTAGCTAGAGCACTCCAATATCTCACATTCACCCGACCCGATATAAGCTACGCCGTCCAGCAATGTTGCTTATATATGCATGATCCAAGGGAGAAACATTTCCAAGCCCTCAAACGGATTATTCGGTATGTCAAAGGAACCTCTAATCTCGGCCTTCACTTGACAGTAGGTAAGATTGATCACCTAACGGCTTACTCCGATGCGGACTGGGCTGGCTGTCCGGATTCTCGAAAATCCACCTCGGGTTACTGCCTATTTCTTGGTGAGAACTTGTTATCGTGGTCCTCCAAGCGCCAAAACACAGTAGCTCGTTCAAGTGCTGAAGCAGAATACCGAGTGGTTGCTAACGCAGTTGCTGAGTCATGTTGGATTCGCAATCTTCTTCGTGAACTCAATGCTCCTGTTTCAAAAGCCATCGTTGTCTTCTGCGATAATATCAGTGCAGTTTACCTCTCATCTAATCCGGTTCAGCATCAAAGGACAAAGCACATTGAAATTGACATTCACTTTGTCCGCGAAAAGGTCGCACTCGGTTCAGTCCGTGTTCTCCATGTTCCATCATCCCACCAGTTTGCAGATGTTCTTACTAAAGGATTGTCATATCCTCTGTTTGTTCAATTTCGTACCAGCCTATGCGTCCGTCAACCCGACGATAGGTCTGCGGGGGGATGTTAGGATATCTATATTGTTAGGATATCTACAGATCAGGATACAATCTTTATTGTTGAGAGATTCTCTCCTTGATTATGATATGTAATCTTGTACTATATATACCCATCAATATAATGCAATCGGTGTGCCTTATCTCACTTACAAAATGGTTTTTGAAATTTAGGATACGTTACTGGAGGAGTTGGGCTTAATAGGTCAGGTGTTTGAACTAGTGGGTAAAGCAAAGGGCGTGATATAGAGGTAGTGGCAGCCACGGGGCGTGCGCAGAGGCAAAGCTAAATCTAGCAGCTATAAAGCCTACAATGGAGAGAGAAAGAGAGATTGAACTTGTCGTAGTAAACCTGCGCGAAATTTTTTATCAATAGTGAGCTCCACTCCAAAGCAGTAGTCATATAAGAGGGCGGTTACCCATCTCCGGTAGTTCGTCACGCCGTGGTAGATCACCTTCCATCCGTTGTCGTCCCTGAGCATAACACCTGCCACATTTTCATCCATTTCAATCGTGTTAATTTTAAATACATGTACTAGTATTAGTTGTAATTAAATCTAGGAGGTTTTTCATACATGTGAGTGATTTACTATAATTTACTTTTTCATAGAGTGAGATAATCTCCCTTCCAATGATTTTTTATTAGATAGTCAAAATTTACTTGTTTGGTTTTTGCTTTATCATAAGCTTTTTTCAGCAAAAGAGGTAAATAAACGAATTCTTATATTGTCACATTATTGACCACACTATGAATAGAAACCGATGGTAAAACAATAAATTCCTAATAAAGTCTAATTTGCATGGTATCATACACCACTCCGCATCAATTTCACAACTTTTCACCCGTTTGGTCTCGTCATGCGTTAAAATTTTTGCTCTTTAAATTTGTTATATGTGCTCTAAATGACAATGACAATCGTTATACACCTGTTTTGTCCCGCCATGCATTGGAGTGAGTGTGGGATAATATGTGGTCAAACGCTCTTAAATTTCTGTTTGCTTACATTGCATTAAGGCTAATTAGCTAGGGATAATAGCTAGGGATAATAACTAATTTAATTATTTTATCAATTCATTCAAAGTAACCTTTCAAATTTAATATTGTTATAATAAAATCATCCTTAAACTTTTAGTTATAATTAAATTTAATATATATAATAAGTCAAGTTGTAAATTAAAATATTTTTACAAAAATGATATCACAGAGAATATTTTAATAATTTCATTAAAATGATAAGATATTAAAGAATAAACTCGCATCAACTTTTATATTTAAAATAAAATTTTGTTTTATTTTAGTTACAATGCAAGAAGCTTCACTCTTATTTTATGTTTTCAATATTGAGAACCGAATTATAATAAATTCTTTTATTTTAAAAAGTTTGATTTGGTTTAAAGTCATTAATTACTACATACTCATAGGAAAGAAACGGCTCACAATCACATGACAATAACTTTTCACCCGTTTTGCAGCGTTACAAATTTACAATTTGTTGGTCTTAATTGCTCCATAAATTTGTGATTTGGGAGCAAGTGTAATATGTGGTCAAAAGGCTCTAAATTAAATGACTGCAGGCTGCAGCCGTTGTATATCGAAAGAGCTGTGGGATAATGTACCCTTTTATATCATAATCTAAATTTAACTTAATGGTATTTTAATAACTCATAAATTTATTTTAAATAACTGTATAGATAAATTCCTAGATACACATACTCTTTATTTTAAATAACTGTATAGAAGACTCCTCCAAGGGTTTGGCAAATCCACCAAGCTAGCCCACAACTTGCCCCTCATGCCAAAGTACTTGGAGGCATAATCCGACAAGTAGCCGCCAGTGACTATGTTGACGAAGCCAAAACTGGTCGCTATAACGCCTGCAACAGAGAGAGATTGAAATTGTCGTAGAAATACTGCGCTATGGTGTTATCAATGGTGAGCTCCACGCCAAAGCAGTAGCCGTATAAGAGGGCGGTTACCCATCCTCGGTAGTTCATCACGCCGTGGTAGATCACCTTCCATCCACTGGCTCTATGATTATCACCTGCCACATTTTCATCCATTTCAAGGTTTTATCTTTTGGATATAAAACTCGCATGGATATCAGAGATCAATTTATCTTCGCTCAAGAAACTCTTCTTTCCCCAAACTCGACAAATGAAATAATAAATGCACATATTTTTTGATAGGTAGCCGCCAACTGGCCTCGCGAATAGGTTGAAGAGGCTGAAGCTTGCGGCTACAGAGCATGCGACGGTGAGAGAGAGAGAGGGAGAGAGAGAGAGATTGAACTTGTCGTAGTAATACCGCGCGATGATGTTATCAATGGTGAGCTCCACGCCAAAACAGTAGCCGTATAAGAGGGCGGTTACCCATCCCCTGTAGTTTGTCACGTTGTGGTAGATCACCTTCCATGCGTTGCCCCTTTTATTACCTGCTACATTCATCCATTTTAAGGTTTTTTCATTTAGATTACTTCTTCTCCGTTGTTGCTCACATGAATGTAAATGAGGCCTTATTTAAGTTGTTTATCTTTTTAGGTAGTTTGGACTTTTTTATACTATTTTAATTATAGATTAAAATGATTTTTTTATTCACTCCGATAAAAAAAAATGGTATATCAAAAACCAACAAAAACAAAAAAGGAAAGATTGACATTTGCTTGATCGACAGCATGGATATCAAAAATTAATTTATCGTCGGATAGGAAAACTCCTCCATCCCAAACTCGCAAAAGAAATAATAACTGCACATATTATTTTAGTAAAAGGCGAAAGAATAGTCCGCTTTGTGCTTACTACATGACTCTTTAATAAATGCACGTACATGTTGATAATTGGCATAGAGCGTGCAAGTTTGACCAGAACGTACAGTATCGATAAGACAGGAATGAAGAAAAATATAAATACATTAATTTTTTACTATCTTTTTTTATCTTCTTATTTATATATAAAAAATTAACTTTTTGTTTAATTTTAAAAATAATTTCATGAATATTATATTTTTTTAGCTTCTTATTTATATTTTTGAATTAAAGTAATAATTAAAAAATGCATTAATTAATCAATCACAAGAAAAGGAATGGAGAAAAATATAAATTTTATGGAATAACCTTCACTTCATCGTAATTTAATCGAACCTCAATTACCTGATTTGTGCAATTCCGTGAAGTTGCCATCTGGAGATCCTGTCCGAAGAACATGACAGCGAACGCACCGAGCGTCTAGAACAGCGCCAGGATGAAGAAAGCAATCCGCCACGCGGTGAAGTTCGAGGCGCCAATGTGCTTAATCAGCTCGTACACCAACGACATGATTAGCTGGGTTGCCCGAGCCGGCGACGACACCGTTGGCCCGGCCCACGACGGGCCCGGAGAACATGGTGCTCATCCAGAACTGGGTGGAGACGAAGGTGGCGAGGGAGAACCCCGTGAAGAACCGGGCGAGGAGAAAGGCCATGGGGGAGTTGATGACGGAGGTCAGGTAGACGGCAGGGGCAGTCAGGAGGGTCGGGGAGGCGGAGGCGAGGAGGGGCTCGAACATGTTGCGCGCAGTTGGTCCCCATTACCACACAGGAGAACACGCCCGAGACAGTTGTGATCCCGGCGTTGCCAATATCGGTGGCGGTCAGGCCGAGGTTGTCGCGGATGATCGGAAGGAGTGGTATGGTTGCAAAGGGCGACACGAAACACGCGAAGAACATACTGCATCCACGATAGGTAGAATTCCCGCATATGCGGCTTTGCAACCGAGTTGATCTTCAGCTTCGTCGCCCTGTTCTCGACATCCACTAGGAGGTTGATTCCATTCTCTACCGGAGTATCGCTCTCCGCACCGTCGACAACCTGTATCATTTATTTATTTCTAAATCAGTAGTAGCACACTTCGTATTTTATATGTTATAGTTGTAATTATATGGTTTCTGAAATTTAGGATATGTTACTGGAGGAGTTGGGCTTAATAGGTCAGGCGTTTGAGCTGGTGGGTAAAGCAAAGGGCGCGACGTGGAGGTAGTGGCAGCCAAAGGGGGCGCGGAGAGGCAAAGCTGAAACTGGCGGCTATAAAGCCTGCAATGGAGAGAGGGAGAGATTGAACTTGTCGTAGTAATATTGCGCGATGATGTTATCAATGGTGAACTCCACTCCAAAGAAGTAGCCATATAAGAGGGAGGTTACCCATCCCCGGTAGTTCGTCACGCCGTGGTACCGGTAGATCACCTTTCAACCGTTGTCCCTATGCTTATCACCGGCCACATTTGCATCCATTTCAAGCTTTTATCTTTCAGATTTAAAACTCACATTCATACCCTTTTTAGACGTTGTTTTGTTCTGGTATGTTGTGATTGGCTATCAATCAAGCCGATCAAAATCACAGGGATTGCTTCTTCTCGATCCGTTGTTGCTCAGATGAATGTAAATGATGTCTTATTTAACTTATTTATCTTATTAGGTGGTTTAATTTGGATTAATTTTTACTATTTTATTTATAGATTAAAATTATTTTTTTACTCAGTCCGTTAAAAAATGGTATACCATAAACTAACAAAAACAAAAAGGGAAAGAATGACTTTTGCTTGGTGGACAACATGGATATCATAAATCAATTTATCTTCGGACCCAAACTCGACAAAGGAAATAATAAATGTACATATATATTATTTAGTAAAAGGTGAAAGAATAGTTCGCTTTGTGGTTCCTGCATGGCTTCACAATAAATGCACATTTTGATAATTGGCATACAGTGTGCAAGTTTGACCAGAACAATATCGATAAGATAGAACTTCGAAGTGCAGACAATATATGTAGCGAAAACAAAACACAAGTTAAGTGACAAAAATCCTGGATCCGCTAGTCTAGATGTAGTCAGTTGGCGAAGGAGGTGATTCCCTAGCTTGTTGAGTGACCGATGATGTTGAAGGCCACAATCCTTGATTATTCAGTAGGTTGTAGCAACCTATTGCACCTGGCTTTATTTTTATTTACTCAAGGGAAAAAAGGGCTCACGTACATAACCTATGTCTACACCGAAATAGTATACAAAATAGTCCAAAACTGAATTGAATGACGACAACTATTGATCTGGGAGCAAGTGTAATTTGTGGTCAAAACGCTCTAAATGACAGCCGTTACATATCCAAAGACTCAAAGAGCTGTTAGCTTTTGGGAGAAGTGTAATCTGTGGTCAAAGGCTCTGAATTAAATGACAGCCGTTATCAATCCAAAGAGTTGTTATTTTGAAGCACCTATCATGTTATAAACATTAAAGGCTACCGATTGAGTTCTTATTTGTTTGATTCACATCTTATGCTTCATTTAGTTAAACATTAGAGCTGAGGTGCATTTTTTTGTTGAATTTAAGCTATGATGATTTTCTCTCTCACACCCATACAACCACGTACTGTGACCAGGAGGAAATGAAGAAGCTTGCAAAGATATATGCACGATTGAGAGCAGATGAGATCAGTACTGGCAGTCATTGCCTCCACGCTGGATCACTGCTTGATCTTCTATCTGGCTTTATTTTGTCGTTTACTTCCCATGCCATGAGGACCCCAAATCACTTTCATTATCCAATTGGAAAGAACCGAATCCAGGGTAAGTGTACTGGACGAGTTAGCACATCTTGCTATACAAAACAGGAGCTTCTCTATCATGCCTATAATTTTGGCTGCAAAATGCTGATATAGTTCATAATGGTATAAACACAAGCACACAGTTTCATTCATCAACTAACCGATCTGTCGTATTGTCTCCCAAAACGGAACAAGGCTGAAGAGGCTTAGCTACTCACAGGCACGCGAGAGAGAACATAAAAGTTTATCATAGGCGCTTGTAGCGATTTATTAAACACCACATTTATCTAGTGAGATTGGCAAAACAACACCAATCTGAAACTTACAAAAAAACACACTTTAATTCACACATTTTCCTTGTCTTATGAATCTTGAGCGGGGGAGGGTGCATCCCTTGCAGTCCGTTGCCTCTCACTTTGACTGGTATCAACGAAACTCATGCTGCCCAAGTGGAGGTTTGGTTCTAGCTCGTCCCTGGTCCATTCTTTCATGTAGTATTGTTGCTCTGTGTAGTTTGGTTTGGGGCCGGTCAACATCCCACCCCATTGATCGAAGTGTATCAACATTAAGGGCAAGGTGCAGGCTATGATCATGACTCCCATGTACTCAATTCCCAACTCTGTCGCGTACTTAGTTCCCCTGAAGAAGATCACTTGCGTTAGCACTGCTCCTATGTTGCCTCCTGCTCCAGTCATACCCGAAAGCACTGCTCCTATGTTGCCTCCTGCTCCTATCTTCCCCTGAAGAAGACCTGCACAAAAAGAAACATCAAGGCTCATATACGGTGCAGATTAAATACAAAAGCTTAAGTCATTGTGTAGATAAAGTAGTACCTCCTTGAGATGAAGGGGACGACACCGAAAGTGAGGCCACAAGAAAACTGCACAAAGACAGAGAAAATGAGAAGGAAGACGACAGAGGCGGCAAGGGTGCTAACTCTTCCGAGCACAATGCAAAAGAATCCTCCAAGGGTTTGGCAAATCCACCAAGCCCACAACCTGCCCCTCATGCCAAAGTACTTGGCAGCATAATCCGACAAGTGGCCGCCAGCAGGCCTCGTGAATAGGTTCATGAGGCCAGAACTGGCAGCTACAGAGCCTGCGACGAAGAGAGAGAGATTGAACTTGTCGTGGTAATACTGCGTGATGATGTTATCAATGGTGAGTTCCACGCTAAAGCAGTAGCCGTATAAGAGGGCGGTTACCCATCCCCTGTAGTTCGTCACGTCGTGGTAGATCACCTTCCATCCGTTGTCCCTATGCTTATGACCTGCCACATTTTCATCCATTTCAAGGCTTTATCTTTCATATTTAAAACTAGCACTCATACCCTTTTTAAACGATATTTTGTTCTGATATGTTGTGATTGGCTATCAACAATGGTGGATCTAGTGTTTCAAATATAGGTGAGCGAAAAAAAATATGCAGGTTGGAGATGCAAAATTTTAGATTAAATTTTACTAATCCAAAATATGATCATGAATTCAAAAGAGATTCAAGTTATTAAATAAATATTGTTTCTCAACTTTTTTTACCTATATTAATTGATAATCATCTGGGTGGCACCGTGGCACTGCAGTTGAAGGTAAAATTGTGTGTACAATTGAAGGTGGGTGTATTTTCAATTAGACGAAATAAAATTAAGCTTAGCAGCAACTGATGGGTGGGCTTACTTAAAGATCCGCCTCTGGCTATCAATCAAGCCGATCAAAATCACAGGGATTGCTTCTTCTCCGTTGTTGCTCATGCAAATGAATGTAAATGACGCCTTGTTTAACTTGTTTATCTTATTAGGTAGTTTTGATTTTTTTTCTTACTATTTTATTGATAGATTAAAATGATTTTTTCTACTCAATGCGTTAAAATATGGTATATTAAAAACTAACAAAAACATAAAAGGAAAGAATGACATTTGCTTGGTAGATAAGATGATATATTAGAAATCAATTTATCTTCGGATAAGAAACTCCTCCATCCTCAAACCCGGCAAAAGAAATAATAAATGCATGCATTTTTAGTAAAAGGCGTCGCTATATGCTTACTGTATGACTCCACAATAAATGCGCATATTGATAATTGACATAGAGCGTGCAAGTTTGACCAGAACAGTATCGATAAGGTAGGACTTCGAAGTGCAGACAATGTGGCGAAAACGAAACACACACTAAAAAGAAAACAGTCAAATGGCAAAAACCTCCACATGGAACAATATAATTAAACTAAATTTTGACAGATTAATTCTCACTATCAAACAGATAAAGTACAATCAGGTTTATCATTCGGGATTGGAAACGACGACCTATTGTCATTGAGTATGATTCCTTAGGATGTCAAACTCCGCTCAAGGTAGAAACATTAGCACTGCTCTATGGCATTTCGAAGGCCCTTGAACTATGGATTAATAAATTTAGATTGAAGGGGATACACTAATTATCAGGAATCATCTGAAAACAAATTCGTCTTGTCCATGACATATGTAAAAATGATTTTGCTAAGACTTGAGAGTGAGAGAATTATCCTTCCATCAGTACTCCGGGACGACAAAATATAGAGTGGCTGGCATTCCTAACAAGATTGTACGTCTTTTCCACTAAGCTAGGAGTCTTAACAATCACATTGGTTCAGGTTTTATGAATCTCATTTGCATGGATGTTATCGGTAGGCCTATCCTACCCGAATTTTTCCTCAATAAAAAAACGTTTTTAAGATTTGTATGTTTTATAAGAAAAAAAAATTAACTTTTTGTTTAATTTTTGAAAAACATACAAATTCAAAAATGATTTATATCAATGTTATAATACTAAAAGAGAAGTCGCATAACCCATGTGGCGGCTTCTCCTTTAAAGTAGGATTTTTTATTTTTAATTATAGGATTTGTTAAGATTGTTAAGATTTTTTATTAGTTGTTAAGATTGGTTAGTTAGAAAATCTCACAATTAGTAGGATATAACCAAATCTTAATAAATTAGAAAATCTAATTAAGCAAAGATTCTACCTTATCTAATTAAGTAAAAAAATCTAATTAATTACTTAATATTACTTAACTAATTAAAATATAAGAAAAATCAATTACCGTACTTGAAATCTCTACTCATATATGTATATATATTGATCTAAGAAAGCTAAGCTTTTCTACATGCCTTACTATGGCGGATTCGACATCTTGAGATGGCACTTCAAGGAGAACACAACCTTAGAAGTAAAGGATAATTAAGCTCTCATATGAGCTCATCGAGTGGCTCAACCAGCAAAAGCCTTGGAAGAGGAACTTCGACTTGGATCACCTCTTTGTATTGGGCAAGATCCCCTAAGACTTCAAACGCGTGGACAATGTCGGTTGGGGGACTCAATTTCTTGACTAGACGAGTTGCAGAACCCTATGAAACTACTCATCGAGCGCCAGCCATGACAGATCAACGACATCGGTGTGCCACACCCTTCCTTCTTCCACCGTGCTAAGACAACGAGATCGTCGCTTGGCAGAAGAAGCTAATGCAGGTACACAATACATTCTCCGATCTCTCCCTAATTGAAACCCTAATCTACCAAATCGAGCAATAAAATGGCCAAATTACGCTAAATGATACGTGATTTCACATAGAAATTAAGGAAGAATCCGGTGAAATTCGTCGAGCAATGCACGCCCGCCAACAAAGTGCAAGTTCTTCGACTGTCGCGAGCATCGTTGCACGCAGACGGAGGCGGTTGTCGAGAGCCTAACGGAATCTGAATTTTGCCTGCAACCGCCAAGGGATAGCCCCACGAGGAAGTCAGTGTTCGACTCGCTCGTCGCCGGATGCACCCTCGTGCTCTTCGGTCCCTTCACGGCGTACTACCAGTACCCATGGCTCCTCCTTGCCGATTCTTGCCGATCAATCGGCGTACTCCACGAGGTCAACGTCATTGACCGGCTCGCAGCCGTGCCAACAAATCAAAGGGCAGAGATGAGGAGGCTGATATAGGATTTGTTAATTTATTTTTTTTGCTGAAATATAGGATTTGTTAATCATATTAGATTAATATATGATTTGTTTGTTATTAATTGATAAGATTTTGTTAGTTAGTAATTGAGAAGAACTAAAACAAATCACCAAAACTTTTTTATACATTTTTTAATATTAAATGTATTAATTAAAAAAAACCGCACAAAAGTGCGGGTACTAAACTAGTTTTTGAATTAAAGTAATAACAAAAAATGCACTAATCAATCACAATAAACGGAATGAAGAAAATTATAAAATTTTATGAAATAGGCCTTCACTTCCTCGTAATTTAATGGTGTTGATTTTATTCTATAGGCGGCTCTGTTTTTAAATTGATCGATATCAGATTGAAGCTTAATTACCTGATCTGTGGAGTTTCGTGAAGTTGCCATCTGGAAGATATATCCTGTCCGAAGAACATGACGGCGAACGTCGAGAGTGTCTGTAACACCCCCGGGATGAAGAACGCAATCCGCCACGCCGTGAATTTGGTGGCGCCCATGTGCTGAATCAGCTTGCCCATCAACGGCATCAAAAGCTGGGTAGCTCCGCCGCCGACGTTGCCCCTGCCGGCGGCAATACCATTCGCCAAGCCAACTGCGGGCCCGGAGAACATGGTGCTCATCCAGTACTGGGTGGAGACGAAGGTGGCGAGGGAGAACCCCGTGAACAACCGGGCAAGGAGGAAGGCCATGGGGGAGTTGATGAAGGAGGTCAAGTAGACGGCTGGGGCAGTCAGGAAGGTCAGGGAGGCGGAGGCGAGGCGGGGCCCGAACATGTCGCAGACGGTTCCCATCACCACACGGGCGATCACGGCGCCCGATACAGATGCGATCCCGGCCTTGCTAATGTCGGTGGCGGTCAGACCGAGGTTGTTGCGGATGATCGGTATGGCCGCAAAGGTCGACACGAAACACGCGACGAACTGCATCCACGATAGGTAGAGTGCTCGCATATGCAGCTTTGCAACCGAGTGGATCTTCACCTTTGTCGCCCTGTTCTCGGCATCCACCGGGAGGTCGAATCTATTCTCTACCGGAGGATCGCTCTCCGCACCATCGACAACTCGTAACATTTTTTTTTTCTAAATCAGTAGTAGCTCACTTCGTATTTTATACGTTGCAGTTGTAACTATATGGTTTCTGAAATTTTAGGATATGTTATTGGAGGAGTTGGGTTTAATAGGTCGGATGTTTGAACCGGTGGGTAAAGCAAAGGGTGCGACGTGGAGGTAGTGGCAACTACCGGGGGCACGGAGAGGCGAAGCTGAAACCGACGGCTATAAAGCATGCAACGGAGAAAGAGAGATTGAACTTGTCATGGTGGCAGTCACGGGGGGCGCGGAGAGGCGAAGCTGAAACCGGCGGCTATAAAGCATGCAGCGGAGAAAGAGAGATTGAACTTGTCGTAGTAATACTGGGCGATGATGTTATCAATGGTGAGCTCCACTCCAAAGCAGTAGCCATATAAGAGGGCAGCTACCCTTCGTCGGTAGTTCATCATGCCGTAGTAGATCACCTTCCATCCGTTGTCCCTATGCTTATCCAGGCCCGTGCCTGAGCATGTGCAAGTGGCCTAACAGAACAGGGCCCCCAAATTTTTAGGCGCCCAATATTATAATTATTATGTATAGATTTATAATTGTTTAGAAATGATAAGTAATGCTTCCGTGTTCTCCTAGTAGTTCCTTGTGCGCGCATAAGGAATGTAAGGCCCCCTTTTCCCTTCCACCCAGGTTCGACTCTTCCCTCCTTTCAATTCTTCTACTAATCGTTTTGATTATTTTTTCCAATATTCTATGCTTTTCTTTTCCTTTTTCTTCCTTTGTCTATTTTCCATTACCAATTACCAACTTTTTTATTGCAACTAATTAGACAAATATACAAAATCATGCATGCTTTTATTTTTTTAAGAAGCATCTACAACCTTTTTATCCTAAATGTATTTGAAAACATTTAATAATTATCACATTATTTCTAAATATTTAAATTAATTTAATCTAAAATTTGATAAATATATTATTATTTAAATATTTTTCAACATTTTGCAAGTACAAAGAGTATTTTGGTTAATTTTCTAAAGAAATTTGTTTGTGTTATTTATAATATTTAAATTTATTGTTGATTTTTTAGATGTTTTTTTATCCAAGTAATTGTGATATTCCTCATTTTTCATTATTTAAATTTCAGTAGGATTAGCAAATAATTTTAAAATAATTTAATTTTATTCATATAATTTTTCTTTTAAAAAAACTGTACAGGCCCCTAAAATGATTGGCACGGCCCTACTTATCACCTGCCACAATATTGACCACACCGTAAACAGAAAACTGATGATAAACTAATAAATTCCTAATAAAGTCTAATTTGTATGGTATCATACACCACTGCACATCAATTTCATAACTTTTCACCCGTTTTGTCTCGTCATGCGTTCAAACGCTCTAAATGACTGCCGTTATACACCCGTTTTGTCCCGTCATGCATGCATTAGTGTGTGGGATAATATGTGGTCAAACGCTCTTAAATTTCTGTTACCTTACATCTCATTAAGGCTTATTAGTTAGGGGTAATAAGTAATTTAATTAATTATCCCCAACTAATTGATATACACTCCGTATAAACTAAATTTTAAAATCAAATTTAATTCTTTATTGTTTTAAATAATCATAAATTGTAATACTTTCTTTTATAAAACTTACACCATGTACAAATTATATTCTATTATAAATAATTATTTTATCAATTCATTCAAAATAACCTTTCAAACTTAATATTATTATAATAAAATCATCCTTAAACTCTTTGTTATAATTAAATTTAATATATAATAAGTTGAGGCATCAATCATAATATTTTTACAAAAATGATATCACAGAGAATATTCCAATAATTTCATCAAAATGGTTTTCACATAAGATATTAAAGAATAAACTCACATCAACTTTTATATTTAAAACAAAATTTTATGCTTTATTTTAGTTACAATGCAAGAAGCTTCACTCTTAGAATCATAACTTCAAACCAAATGTTATGTTTTTAATATTGGGAACCGAATAATAATAAATTCTTTTATTTAAAAAAGTTTAATTTTATTTTTATGGGCAAATTGAAAAAAATAACACGAAGTTTAGGGGTAGTTGCGTTCGGTGGCACCAACTTTTAAAAATTCTATAATAATTACCAACTTTGAAGGCTGGTTATAGTTAGTAGCAAAACCATTTTATTTTAAAAGTGCGCCCCTTATTAACATTTTATTTACAACAAAATCACATTTTTCCATTGTTTTTTTAAACCCACTCACAATTTTCTTCTTTTAAAAAAAACAGTTTTCATGTTTATAAACTCAATTTCAATTTTTCAAAAAACATCATTTTTTTTAAAATATAATTGTGATATTAATTGGTATCTTTTTAAGACACTCATTTTTCATTTTAAAGAGATTACTTATTATTTAATTTTGTGGAAAAAAAAACTGAGTTTATGGAGAAAATAAAGTTAGTTCTTTTTTAACCGGGTGTAAATAATGAGTGTATTCTTTTAAGAAAAAAGGGGGAAAGTAGTATTTTATAAAATAAATTATATTTTTTAAAATTTTAGGATATGTTATTGGAGGAGTTGGGTTTAATAGGTTGGGTGTCTGAGCCGGTGGGTAAAGCAAAGGGCGCGATGTAGAGGTAGTGGCAGCCACGGGGGGCGTGGAGAGGCAAAGCTGAAACCGACGGCTATAAAGCATGCAACGGAGAAGGAGAGATTGAACTTGTCGTAGTGGCAGCCACCCGGGGGGGGGGGGGGGGGGGGGGGGGGGGGCGATGATGTTATCAATGGTGAGCTTCACTCCAACCACCCTCCTCGATAGTTCGATCGTCACGCCGTAGTAGATCACCTTCCATCCGCTGACCCTGTGCTTAGCAACATTTTCATCCATTAATTTCAAGCTTTTATCTTTCAGATTTAAAACTCAAAGTCATACCCTTTTTAGACGTTTTGTTCAGGTATGTTGTGATTGGCTATCAATCAACCCTTGATCAAAATCACAGGGATTGCTTCTTCTCAATCCGTAAAAAAAATGGAATACCATAAACTAACAAAAACAAAAAGGGAAAGAAGGGTTTTTGATTAGTGGACGCAATATGGATATCATAAATCAATTTATCTTCGAATGGGAAACTTCTCCATCCCTAAACTCGGCAAAGAAAATAATAAATACACATATTAATTTATTAAGTAAAAGGCGAAAGAGTAGTTCGCTTTGTGGTTACTGCATGACACCACAATAAATGCACATTTTGATAAATGGCATAGAGTGTGCAAGTTTGACCAGAACAGTATCGATAAGATAGGACTTCAAAGTGCATAAAATGTGGCGAAAACGAAACACACTAGAAAACGGTCGAGTGACAAACACCTCCATATGAAACATTTAAACTAAAGTTTGAGATTCTCACTATCAAACAGATACAGTGCAATCAGGTTTATCATTCGGGATTGAAAACAATGACCTATTATCAAGGACGGACCGAGGGGCGGGTTGGGATCTGCTCCAGTCCCCTATATTTTTACAAAAATAATATAATAGGTAAATAATTAAGAAAAATAAAAAATCATTTATTTATTAAATTAAGAGTTTTGTTAGTAAAATTATACATATGAGAAAACTTTAGCCTACCTAGCCCACCCGAATGTTAATTTCTGGTTCCGTGCCTATCTTTTATCATTGGGTATGACTCTATAGGATGTTAAACAATGCTTAAGACATACTCCCTCCGTCCAACAATACATGGGTTTTTAGAGGTAAAATTTTGTCCAACAATAGATGGTCTTTTATGTTTTCTAGGTAGGAAGTTATAATGATTTGTATTGGTTTGTGTGTTGTTGACTTTTTAAAATAATTTGATTGGTTAAAATGTGTAGTGGGTGTTAAAAAATAATAAAATTTATGTAAAAGTTAGTGTAATGATGATAGTTTTTTTAAAGTAAGATGTTTTATTAAAACTTGTGCAAAGTGCTAAAAGGCCATGTATTTTAGGACGGAGGGAGTAAGTATTAGCACAAGGCTATGGTATTACGAAGGCCGTTGATGGGAAATAGTGCTCCTCATGACAGATATAAAAATGTATTTGTTAAGAGTGAGAGAATTATCCTTCTCTCACGTATTCCGAGATGACGATAGTCCCTAACATTCCTAACTAGGTTGCACACCTTTTCCAATCGGCTATGGGTCTTAACATTCACATTGATTCAGGTCTTATGGATCTCTTTTGCAAAGATGCTATCTGTGGTCCTATCCTACCCGAATTTTTACTCAATAATTTTTTTAAAAAGATTCTTATGTTTTATAAGGAAAAAAAATTAACTTTTTGTTTAATTTTTAAATACAATATTATATTCATCATTAATAAGTATGAAATCATTGTAAAAAATAAAAAACACTATATTTTTTTACTATCTTTTTTAGCTTCTTAAAAATATACGAATTCTAAAATGATTTATATTTTTGAATTAAATTAATAATTAAAAAAAATGCATTAATCAATCAAAAGAAATGGAATGAAGAAAAATATAAATTTTAGGGAATAGGCCTTCACTTCTTCGTAATTTAGTGGTGTTGATTTTATAGAGTTCAAGTTGGAAACATTTGAAAAAAGAGGAACAAAGGGTAGATCGATCGAATTGATTAAACTCAACGAGAGGCGCCTATATTTTTTAAATTGGTTCTGATTGTACCTGATCTTGGGCAAACACGACGCCCGAGACAGCTGTGATCCCGGATCGAGTTGCCTATGTCATTGGCCGACGGTCAGGCCGAGGTTAATGGGTGATCGGGAGGAGCGGTATGGTTGCAAAGATCGACACGAAACACGCGAAGAACTGCATCCACGATAGGTGGAATGCCTGCATATGCGGCTTCGCAATCGAGAGGATATTCAACTTCGTTGACTTCTTCTCAACGTCCACCGGGAGGTCGAATCTATTCTCTACCGGAACTCGTATCATTTATTTATTTCTAAATTAGTAGTAGCTCACTTCGTATTTTATATGTTGTAGTTGTAACTATATGATTTTTGACATGTTAATTAGGATATGTTAGGAGGGGAGTTGTTGGGTTTTATAGGTCGGGTACGGTGTTTGAGCCGGTGGGTTAGCAAAGGGCGAGACGTGGAGGCAGTGGCGACCACGAGGGGCACGGATGGGCGACTACTTTTAGCATAAAAATCAAATTTAAATGACGTTGTTTTAGGTAGGTTTTATATTTTTAGATTTATGCCAAAGAGTAAATACGAGATGAGAAAAGTTGCACTCGCGACTCCGGGTGAAACACGCGAAGAACTGCATCTACGATAGGCAGAATGTTTGTATATGTGGTTTCGTAATTGAGAGGATTTTAATTTATTTAAAACATTAATTTTAATTTGACCAGATTAAATATCAAAAACAATATTTAATTAATTGTTTTGAAATGCCACCAATCGAGTCTTAGCTGCTTGAGCTTTTAATCATACGTAATTACTCTTTTTATCCCTTGAATTGGTAAATAAAAAGCGACCAATCTAAAAGTTCGAACCGGGGACCTATGAGTACTAGCCACAAGTCGTTTCCGATATGCTATTCCGGAATTGTTTACTCTTTTTATCCCGTACCCATGAAAAAAGAAACGGCTCACATGACAACAACTTTTTATCCCGTACGTCATGCCATGAGTTACAATTTGTTGGTCTTAAATTTCTGATTTGGGAGAAAGTGTAATCTATGGTCAAAAGGCTCTAAATTAAATGAGAGCCGTTATTGATCCAAAGAGCTAACAGCTCATTGCACTTATGCTACATCCATCTTACTTGATAGTTGCCAATAGCCATAAGATCGAGGTAAGCCTCTTTCATCTAGCGTTTTGTGAAGGTGAGAGTCTTAACAAGTTGTTTGTGTTCTTTCTTCACATCTGTAATAGAAAATCATCACTCTGTTATCGCCTAACTTAATCTGATACGAACACGCTATGGATAGCAAACAGATGATAAAATAACCACGTCCTAATGAAATTGGATAGACGACCAAAATTATCACTTTTTGATCATGGTTGAATTAGGTGGATTATGACATTTTGACACAACTAGAAAACACAACACATATGCAAATAACCATAGCTAACTAGTGTTGTGCCGGGAAGCAAGGGGACGTCAGACACACCCCTTTAACACACACGAATCGGGATGGACAAGAACTGTAAACCAGAGAGCCAAACTCAAGCAACCCAAACCAACAATCAGACACAAACAGAAGATAAAATAACCAAGCACAAAGAACACCAGATTTACGTGGAAACCCCAAAACGGGGAAAAAACCACGGGAGACAGAAACTTCCACTATCAACAATAACAAGTGGGTACAATCTTCCCTAGACAAAGCTAGAGGCATACAACATCATCAAGCATCAACAAGCTTGGACAAATCTCCAATTTCATCACCCAATTGGTGGAAATCAACAACAACCCAAGAAAGAACACAAGCAAAGGGGATCTGAGATTGGAGGCTCAAAACGACGATCCAACCGTACAAAATGAAGCCTATGATGAGGTGAACAACATACCAGAAAATCGTCCCAATCGGAGGTTGTTTGGTCGTCGATCGGGGCACTTCAAAATGGGCTGAACAAGGGCATACGGGATTCCTCTCCAAGCTCTCTCTTTTCTCCCTTTCTCACTCTTTGTTTTCTCTCTCTTACTTTCCCAAATGGAAAAGGCATCCCCTTTTATAAAGGAGGTAGGGTAAAACTTCACATGGTAAAAATCATATGGTAAATAGTCCATTGGACTCTTCCCCCATATAGGAGGGAAACACAACATAGCTCCCCCTCAATCCTATATGGGGGGCTCGAGCAAGCCCGCCTTTGAGCGGCACTTGATGAGCTTCTCCTTTGACAAAGTCTTCGTCAGCATATCTGATCCGTTTTCATTTGTGTGGATCTTCATGAGCTCAAAATCTTCATCTTCTACTCTTTCTCGAAGCCAATGATACCTTCTTCGTATGTGCTTGGTTCGAGAATGGTAGGCGGCATTCTTGGCAAGGTGGATGGCACTCTGATTGTCACAATAGAGTGGGTAGCTAGCTTGCTCCACTCCCAACTCCTCTAGGAAGTCTCTCATCCATATCAGCTCCTTACCAGCTTCAACTACAGCCATATACTCTGCTTCTGTCGTTGACAAAGCAACACACTTCTGCAGTCTCGATTGCTATGAGACTGCTCCCCCTGCGAATGTAATCAGATATCCAGATGTGGATCGGCTCGTGTCAATATCACCTGACATGTCTGCATCTGTAAAACCATCAAGCATAGGTTTTCCAGGACCAAAGCACAAACACACTCTCGAAGTGCCTCTGAGATACTTGAGAATCCATTTCACTGCAGCCCAATGCTCCTTTCCAGGATTACTCATGAACCTGCTGATAACCCCAACTCCATAGGCGATGTCTGGCCTAGTGCAAACCATGGCATACATCAGACTACCAACGGCTGAAGCATAAGGCACCTTCTTCATCTCATGTTTCTCTTTCTCACTTGTAGGACACTGATCAGAACTCAGCTTCATGTTCACTGCAAGGGGAGAACTCACGGGTTTAGCCTTGTCCATGTTGAATCTTTGCAGCACCTTCTCAATGTATCTTTCTTGTGATATCCACAGCTTCTGATTCTTTCTGTCACGGGTAATCTGCATACCCAAAATATTTCTTGCAGGGCCAAGGTCCTTCATAGCAAAGGACTTCTTCAACGCAGTTTTCAAACTAGCAATCTTGTTGGTATCCCGACCAACAATAAGCATATCATCCACATAAAGCAAGAGAATCAGAAAGTCACCTTCGGCGTAATTCTTCACAAACACGCAGTGGTCGGCATGTGTCTTGTGAAATTTGTGGTCGATCATAAAAGACTCGAACTTCTTGTACCATTGCCGAGGCGCTTGTTTCAAACCATACAAGCTCTTTTTGAGACGACAAACCATCTTCTCTTTTCCCTTGACTTCAAAACCTTCAGGTTGCTCCATGTAGATTTCTTCTTCCAAATCACCATGAAGGAAGGCGGTTTTCACATCAAGCTGCTCGACCTCTAGGTCCATGCTAGCAGCCATGCCTAGAACAACCCGGATGGATGACATCTTCACAACTGGAGAGAAAATTTCATCGAAATCTACACCCTTTTTCTGCTCAAAACCCTTCACCACAACTCTGGCTTTGAACCTGGGAGGTGTACCATCTTCTCCAGACTTCAAACGAAAAACCCATTTGTTCTTGAGAGCTTTCTTGCCCTTAGGCAATTTCACCAAGTCATAGGTGTGGTTCTCATGCAAGGAACTCATCTCATCCTGCATGGCATTGTGCCACTCCTTCTGATGCACATCTGACATAGCTTCCTCGTAGCATTCAGGCTCTCCTGAGTCAGTCAACAACACATAATCGTTGGTTGAGTATCGGGAGGAAGTCTGTCTCTCTCTGGTGGATCTTCTCAACTCAACTTCAGGTTGGATAGGGGGCTCCTCTTGTTGAGGTTGTGGAACTTCTGGTGGATCAACATCACCATCATCATGCTCATCTTCCTGCTGATTCTGAACTGAACTTCTCTGCACAACTTGAGGAAAAACGGGATCAAAGGTGACTGGAGCAGGAGAGGAAGACGACGGTCGCTGGAGCTTCCAGTCATCAATAGTCTTGTCTTCCATGAACACAACATCTCTGCTTCTGACCACTTTCTTGTCTGTAAGATCCCACAATCTGTACCCAAATTCATCCTCTGAGTACCCTAGGAAGATGCATGGCTTTGTCTTGCTATCAAGCTTGGATCTCTGATCTCTAGCAACATGAACATATGCTAGGCATCCAAAGACTCTCAGATGCTGGAAGGAAACATCTCTCCCAGTCCAAACCCTCTGTGGAACATCACCATCAAGAGGAACTGAAGGCGAGCGGTTGATGAGATACACAGCAGTCAACATTGCCTCCGCCCAATAGGACTTTGGCAGCTTTGCAGTCGACAACATACTTCTGACTCTTTCTGCTATGGTTCTGTTCATCCTCTCTGCAAGCCCATTCAGTTGTGGCGTCTTCGGAACTGTTTTCTCAAGCCTGATGCCCTGACTCTTGCAGTACTGCTCAAACGGACCCCTGTATTCTCCACCATTATCTGATCTGACACACTTTAACTTCAAACCAGTCTCTCGTTCAACTCTGGCTTGGAACTCCTTAAAAACTGTCAGAACCTGATCTTTGCTTTTCAACACAAAAGCCCACAATTTTCTAGAATAGTCATCAATAAAAGTGACAAAATATTGTGCACCACCAAGTGACTTGCAATCCATAGAGCACACATCAGTATGAACAAGATCTAATGCATGCTTTCTTCTAGATGGAGGTCGAGTATGAAAGGCTACTCGATGTTGCTTTCCAGCTAGGCAATCAAGACAAGGTTTGAGAGAAATACCTTGCATATCCAGGAGAATGTCTTTCTTGGCAAGCATTTGCAAACCCCGCTCGCTCATGTGTCCAAGCCGCTTGTGCCATAGCTCTCCGGCACCATCATCAATCACATTTGCTTCTTCTCTGCAAATCTTGGCTTGCATCACATACATGGTATTTTGCTTCTTTGCCCGAGCTACAATCAAGTTTCCCTTGGAGCACTTCCAAACACCGCCTTGTGCATTTTGAGCATACCCATCATCATCAAGTATCCCAGAAGATATCAAATTCAATCTGATATCAGGAACATGGCGAACATTTCTCAAAATCAAACTGCAACCAGTGGATGTCAACAAACAAACTGTGCCCATGCCAACAACATTGGACACGCCATCATTTCCCATCCTCACACGGCCAAAATCTCCACAAGTGTAAGACGAGAAGTACTCCTTGTGTGGAGTAATGTGATATGAAGCAGCTGAATCAACAATCCAAGTGCACTCACCACTTGCAAGATTCAAGGAACCTTCATCAGCCGCCACAAACAACTCCACTATTTCATCACTGATTGTAAGAGCGGCAGTTTCTTTATCTTCTTGATTTCTCGAAGTCTCCGACTTCTCAGGTTCTTTGCCTTTGTCCCTCTTGAACTTTCGGCAATACTTTTGAATGTGACCCGGCTTCTCACAATAATAGCAAATGTACTTGCTTCGAGACTTCGATCTCCCTTTGGACTTGTCTCTGTTCTGCTGCTATCGTTGCTTACTCCTTCCTCTGTTGTTACCAGAACCCTGCGTCACATTAGCCTCTGACTGTGAGGAGACACCCATCTCCTTCCTTCTAGTCTCTTCGTTCAAAAGACTAGCTTTCACACATTCCATAGTCAGCTTGCCTTCTGGAGCGGAATTACTAAGTGACACGACAAGTGTATCCCAACTATCCGGCAACGAGGAGAGTAGTAGTAGAGCCTGCAACTCATCATCTAACGACATCTTCGCAGAAGCCAACTGATTCACAATGCCCTGAAATGTGCTCAAATGCACAACAATGCTCTCACCATTTTTGTACTCCAATTTCACAAGCTTTCTCATCAATGACGCCTTGTTGAGGGCATTCTTCCTCTCATACATCCCTTCAAGCTTATACCATAACTCATAAGCATTCGTGTCATTGGCAATATGCTGGAGCACACTCACATCAACAAATTGTCTAATCGTAGCAACCGCTTTTCGATTCAGAATCTTCCATTCAACATCAACGACACCCGTTGGAATCTCTTTGTGCACAATCGGCTCATACAGATCTTTCACATACAAAAGATCTTCCATCTTTATCTTCCAATCTGAGTAGTTGCCTGAATTCAACACAATCATTCCCTGAAAACTGTTCTTTTCCTCCATCCTAAACCAAATGCTCTGATACCAGTCTGTTGTGCCGGGAAGCAAGGGGACGTCAGACACACCCCTTTAACACACACGAATCGGGATGGACAAGAACTGTAAACCAGAGAGCCAAACTCAAGCAACCCAAACCAACAATCAGACACAAACAGAAGATAAAATAACCAAGCACAAAGAACACCAGATTTACGTGAAAACCCCAAAACGGGGAAAAAACCACGGGAGACAGAAACTTCCACTATCAACAATAACAAGTGGGTACAATCTTCCCTAGACAAAGCTAGAGGCATACAACATCATCAAGCATCAACAAGCTTGGACAAATCTCCAATTTCATCACCCAATTGGTGGAAATCAACAACAACCCAAGAAAGAACACAAGCAAAGGGGATCTGAGATTGGAGGCTCAAAACGACGATCCAACCGTACAAAATGAAGCCTATGATGAGGTGAACAACATACCAGAAAATCGTCCCAATCGGAGGTCGTTTGGTCGTCGATCGGGGCACTTCAAAATGGGCTGAACAAGGGCATACGGGATTCCTCTCCAAGCTCTCTCTTTTCTCCCTTTCTCACTCTTTGTTTTCTCTCTCTTACTTTCCCAAATGGAAAAGGCATCCCCTTTTATAAAGGAGGTAGGGTAAAACTTCACATGGTAAAAATCATATAGTAAATAGTCCATTGGACTCTTCCCCCATATAGGAGGGAAACACAACAACTAGTATCAATTTTAAATATACTACTAGTATTGTTTTTTTGGTATACGTACAAGAGTGATTTATTATACTTTGTCTTTTATGGCGCGAAATAATCTCTCATCCCTAAGTTTTTAAATTATACCAAATTGAATGATTATCTATTAGAGAGCTGTTTGGTTTTTGTTTTGTCATGAACATCATTCGACGAAGAAGTCATGTGGGTGGATTTCCATGTTGTCCCGATATGGATACCTTGTAGATAGTGATCATGTCCATAGGTCATGGGTTTGAGTATTGGGCGGTCTCGTTACGACTATCCTGACTTGAATGAAGACATCGTCTTTTCTTATTTTAAGATATATTTTTATTGTATGAAAAGATCGCTCCTGAATGTGCAACATCTGAATGACTGGATCTATCATATTATATCTTTAGTCTCAAACCAAACCATAAACCCTTCTTACTTGCGCGCAATTCCTCGATCCGGGCAGGGTAGAGCTCGACTACACGATCCGACAGGTTTTGAGTTGGGACGTGTATATGGGTAAATAAAATTATACTCTTGTCCTGATTGTATTCCGGAATTCTTGCTACCGGGTTTCTGGCATGACAATTGGGTTTTGAAAACTTCTCTGGAATTATACTCTTGTCCTGATTATACTCTTGTCCCATGCCAAAAATCAACGTCAACGTTGATTTCTGGCATGACAATTGGGTTTTGGAAACTCCTCCGGAGCAATGTTTGATTAATCCTCTTCTGGAAACACATCTTCCTTGGAAGGTTAGTCGCTTCATTAAAAACAATTATTGGGATTTACAACAACTTATAATGGACCTAACAGGTCTAATAAAACCATCAATTATTACACAAATAGGAGACATTCCTTTAGCAATTTCTACCTTCACGGATCGTCTCTATTTGGGACCTAATCTTACGGGTTGGTTTTCAACTAAGTTGGCTACCAAGATCGTATAGTTCTGACCAAATAGTGTGCATTGATATATATTGAGTTGTGATTCTCCTCCATAATTTTTTTTATTAAGCAAAAATTCGAGCTCACACAAGTAACCGACCAATCGATAAACGCCAGATCGTTCACACATACAACATAAATATAGAAAAGAGTGCAAAATATCAAGCAATACAAATAACAAAAGATGAATAAAAGGAAACCTAAAAGTAGGAGGATGAGGACGTAAACTAAGGACGAAGTCAAGGGTGGCGACAGTTTGTCATTTAGTCATTTAAGCATTTTTGGTGATAATTTTCGGCATTAATAGTCTGGATCATAGACTTCTCTTGATCATGGTTGAATTAAGTGGTCGTAAATGTGACAACTAGAAAATACAATTAAAAAATAAGCCAATGATTTTCCATATATGGAAGTAATTTATTATAATTTATGTTTTTATAGAGCGAGATAATATCTTTTCATTAAGTGCCTCAATGCTACAAAATCTAATGATTTTCTATTAGAGCTAGAACAAAAGTTTATTTGTTTGGTTCTTGCTTTATCATGAACTTTTTTCAACAGGGGATATATGTGTACCTCAATCTTAATTAGTCTTATTAGAGTTCTTATACCTCTTTACACGAAAACTAGAATGATTTTTTATAGGATAACTTGCATATATAGAGATTTGGTTATGATTGTCATGTGTTTTGAATGCAAGTGGACTTGCCACTATTGAAGATTTTTTAATTTCGTACGGTTCGCCCTTGATCTAACATGATCAATCTGGCACGGACACATGTAACTCTTTGCCCTAGTGGATTGTGACGGAAAGCACAAGTTGAATTTCGCTTTCAATGTAGACAAGATAAGCGCATCGGCCTGACGGTGTGTGCTTGATTGCGATAGTCTAGTGATCCAGATTGGATTCCCACTTCTCGCATTCCCTTTATTTTCACCAAAATAAATATACTATTATTATTTTTAATTAAATTCTATGAGGTTTTCCATATATGGGAGTAATTTATTACTATAATTTATCTTTTCTATATAGATAATCTCTCTTCTTTCCTCAATTTTATCAAATACAATGATTTTCTATTAGAGATAGACCAAACTTTATTTGTTCGGTTTATGCTTTATCATGAGTTTTTTTTTTCAACCGGGGATATATGGGTGTAAATCCTCTGTAGCCGAAGTCAACTCTGATTCAAAATACTGACCATTTAGGGCGTGTTTGGATGTAGCTTTTTAGGGCGTTAGATAGAGCGTGAGATAAAGGGTTTTCAGAAACGCTTTCCCAATCGTGTTTGGCAGGCCAGGGCGTTTTCAGAAAAGCTCTGAGTTCATCTCCATCTACCGCTTTGGAACCGTTTCATCGACCGCTCCCATTTGAAAGCGTTGGATGAAATTTTAAAGCGTTTGACGTGAAGGAAAATCAGAATCCCTCTCCTCTCTTCATCATCGACATCGCCTTCCCTTCCATGAGTGGCGCACGACAAGTTCGGTAAGATCTCTAATAGAGTCTATTTCGGCAGGAACCCCAATTTCGATTTCATTCATCGTTTTGCCGGTTTGTAGGGGCTCGATTCCAAATCGCCATCTCCACCAAACTCTTTCCCTTTCACGCTCTTCAGGTAATATCCCTAATTTCGATTTCGATTTCAATTTCGATTTGCAAAACCTGTTACCATCAATTTCGGATTTAATTGTTTGGGGTTTCTTATGGCCGATTTTAGGGTTCTGTAACCTAAAATTTTTCATTTAATTTCAATTTTGTCAGTCGTCTGTGAATGGCTCCTTCCAATTTTGGATTAAATTTTTTTTTTTTCCATTTGTTTTGAAGAATCCTCCTTATATTCACTTCCATGATGATTTAAGAGGGTTCGCTGAGTTTTACGGCTCCTATTTCACGAGTGTGTATGCTTTAGATGATTCGTCAACTCTAGTTACTCAATTTCTAACAGGGTTCGCTGAGTTTTAGGGCTCCTATTTCACGAGTGTGTATGCTTTAGATGATTTTGCAATGTATTATAACAACAGTATGATTTTGTTAGGTGGTAATCTTAAGATGGTGACTAATGAGATAGCTTATGTAAGAAGGTTCATACAACTGTATATTGGACTATATCCATGAATAGAGTGAAAAGAGCAATGAAAATGCAAAAAGCCTCTGCTTCCTCCATACAAAATGCCCAAATCCTCAATGAAATTGGGGACTGTTTTTATGTGTGGATTTTTGTACTTTGGAGAGGGCTTAAACTGTAAGTTTCTATTCAGATTAATTGGTGTAACTACTTTTGTGTGTCATGTGCAGTAAAATTAGATAAAAACCCACCAAAGAATGGATTAGAACTGCTGTGAAATGCACCTCCTGATGAAAATCACTAGCTATTTTTATATAGCTGACTATTTTTATATAGCTGGCTTATAATTACTTAAAGGCTTTAATATATATTGTTCACTCTATTCTTTTCTGTCTATTTTGTAAGCATATATTGGTCCTGATGAAAATCACTAGCTGTGCTGCTAAACTAGAATCATTTGGGTACATTGTCAGTTCTTAAATTTCTTTAATTAATTTCACTATATATAATTTTTGAAGTATTGAATTGGTTTTCTTGATTGTTATATATATATGTTAATGTAAGTAGATGATTGCTCATCTGTGCTTCTTTTAGTACTGTTTTGTTTCATCTACCAACCGGATTGCTCATAATCAACCAAAACATGACAGATTTGGTGCATACAGTATTTAAGAGAGCATTACTTTTGTTACCATCTTAGAGAGAAAATATAAGAGCACTAGAACTCGTTCTATTCTCTCAAAATCAACACATTCACCTCTCCCGTTTCTGTTATCCGAAACAGCAGCAGAAGCAGCAACTCCAACAAGAACAGCAACTACATAGGTTGTTGGCTTGCCTTGCACAGAAGCAGCAGCTCCAACAAAGCACCAGTAGCCGAGAAGGGCCACTTTGTCATCTACACAGCTGATGAGAAACGGTTTGAACTGGATAAGGACATAGGTTGCTAGAGATGAAGCTGAGCCAAGTTAGTATATATGATTGTGATTTTGGACCAAAGTGTAAGGTACGTGCAGACGAAATATTGCACTTGTTTGTAGTTTTGTTGGAAATGTGGATTCATTTTATATTATAAGTTTTATTTAGGACCATAATTCCATATGTTTATATATTATAATTAACTTCCTGATGGGTTCATCGTTGCATCACTCTTCAAACACTTTTATGTTTCTAACACCAGGTTGTCTTCTTTAACTATTTCTTACTTGATCAATACTTGTAACAATCTTCAACAACTTTATTTAGATCATATGAATTTGAGCCATAATAATCATCATGAATTCCTTGAATCATTGACCAGGAAGGCTCCTGGTCATTGGCTGCAGGTATGGAGAAACAAGTTCATGACATGAATGCATCACTCCACATAAGAAAAACTTAACCCACCCTGTCTTCAGGCTCAAAAGGCTTTCTAAGTTAAGAAATGGGCAACCTTAGATGAACAATAGTACTTTGCTAATATGATATGGAGTACAGATTTTTGGTTGATTCTTTTGGTTGATTGATAGTTGAATTACAGCTCTAAGATCGAGCATGAGATTCACTTGGAGATATATAGCTTGAGATGCACTTGTTAGATATATATCTATTTACAATGTATGATTTTGGCTCAAATTTGACAAAACGAACATAACAAGAAAAAAACGAGCATAACAAGCAAAAACGAACGAGCAAACAAGCTCAAGCTCGAGCTTGTCTAATTACTCACAAGCCGAATATGATCACAAAACCAAACTTGTTAGAAAAAATCACCCTTATTGACAATGTATGATTTTGGCTTTATAGCGGGCTTGTTGCTATGCTATAAAGTCATGTAATTTTTCTCTTTTATAAAGGAACTTTATAACCCGGGTCAAATATGACTGGACTCTAAAGTCATACATCAAATAAAATAGATCCATTTTGGTAATTTGACAATTTAATCTCCAAAAAGCTTGGATGATCAAAGGCATGCAAAACAAGATGTTCAATTTTAAGCTAGATTATAATTTTGAGCTAGATTACAATTTTTATCTAGATTATAATCTTAAGCTAGATTAAAAAATGTGCATGCCAAACATACCCTTACTTTGAGGTTTTGGCTTTTATTTATAGAAGAATGAAATAAGCCTCGTCACCCTTTAGAACCCGAGCTTCTGACACATATCCCATAACCCTCTGACATGATCAATCTGGCGTGGACACGTGTAACTCTTTGCCCTCGTGGGCTATGACGGAAAGCATAAGCTGAATTTCGCTATCAATGTAGACAAGATATGCGCGTTGACCTGACGATGTGTGCTTGATTGTGATAGTTTGATGATCCAGGTTGGATTCTCACTTCTTACATTCCCTTCATTTTTACCAAAATAAATATACTATTATTATTTTTAATTAAATTCTAAAAGGTTTTCCATATATGAGAGTAATTTGTTATAATTTTTTTTTCCATATATATATAGAGAGATAAAGAGAGATTATCTCTCTCCATTAAGTGCCTCAATTTTATCAAATCCAATGATTTTCTATTAGAGCTAGAACCAAACTTTATTTGTTTTGTTTTTGCTTTATCATGAGGATCCGGATCCTCTCCCCATATTAGGACTCCTAATAAATGAATCTCCACCCTCCAAATCATTCAATGGTCAAGATCTTTTGATTGAGGAAAAAAACCCCATTTTTGTCTTCTCCTCAAGAGTAATTCAGTAAACTCGACCCATGCGTCAAAAGATCCAGGCAGCGGTAGGCCGGCAGCAGTGGGGATAGCATCGAGGGGCAGAGGAGGACGGGGGAGGTCCGGGCGTCGAACTCGGCGACGGCGTGGAGGCCGAGCTGGTAGATCTTGCGGCCGAGGGAGGCGGTGCAGGCGTGGGAGAATGGGGAGTTGGATGGGAATCGGGAGGGGGTTAAGCCAGGGGGAGTCGTGGGGGAGGCGGGGGAGGGAAGAGGAGAAGAGGAAGGGGCCGGAGATGGAGAGGGAGAAAAGAGTGGGGCGGAGGCGGATGCGGTGGAGGAAGGAGGCCAAGAGAGTGGGGCGGAGGAGGAGGCGGATGCGGTGGAGGAAGGAGGGAGAGAGGAGGGGGCGGTTCTAGTGGCGGGAGACGGAGGGGAACAATGGTGGTTGCATACGGCTGCAACAATGGTGGGCTGCAGGCGGCGGTGTGGGCAGTGCAGCAATGAGGTGGACGGAAGAGAGGCGGCGTCGTCGACGATGTTGGTTGGCTGGGATTGGGAATCAGGCGGGGGAGGAGTGTAAGCTGTGGGAAGAGAAGACAAAAATGTTTTTTTTTTCTAAATCAAAAGATCCTGACCATTGAATTATTTGGAGGGTAGGGATTTATTTATTAGGAGTCCTAATATGGGGAGAGGATCCAGATTCTGAGCGTTTTTTAGGTGGAGATACATGTATACCTCAATCTAAAATAATCTTATTAGAGTTCTTATAGCTTATAGCTTGTATATTGTATATTGTATATATATATATTATTCAAGCATACCTCTTTACACGAAAATTAGAATGATTTTTTATAGGGTAACTTGCATATATATATATATATATATATATATATATATAGAGAGAGAGAGAGAGAGAGAGAGAGATTTGGCCATGATTGCCATATGTTCGCCCTCGATCGAACACCAGCTCTCCATGGATCGGTAGGTGCAATTCGGTACAAATCCCACTCCGAGAAAGACCGAAAAGCTAACCGGAGTCAGCCGAAGCCAACTGTGATTCAAAATACCGACCATTTACTTTGAGGTTTTGGCTTCTATTTATAGAAGAATGAAATAAGCTAGCCTCGTAAGCCTTTCGAACCCGAGCTTCTAACACATATCCCATAACCCTTTGACACGGTCAATCTGGCGCGTACACGTGTAACTCTTTGCCCTCGTGGGCTGTGACGGAAAGCACAAATTGAATTTCGCTTTCAATGTATACAAGACAAGCGCATTGGCCTGGCGGTGTGTGCTTGATTGAGATAATCTCTCTTTATTAAGTGTCTCATATTTATCAAATCCAATGATTTTCTATTAGAGCTAGGACCAAACTTTGTTTTTTTTAGTTTTTTCTTTATTATGAGCCTTTTTCAGCCGGGGATATATGTGTACCTCAATCTAAATTAGTCTTATTAGAGTTCTTATAGCCTGGATGTTGTATATATACTATTCCAGCATACCTCATTTGGTCATGATTGTCATATGTTTTTAATGCAAGTGGACTTGCCACTATTGAAGATTTTCGATTTTCGTACAGTTCACCCCTCGATCGAACACCGGCTCTCCATGGTTCGGTACGTGCAATTCGGTACATATCCCGCTTCGAGAAAGACCGAAAAGCTAACCGGAGTCAATCGAAGCCAACTCTGCTGAAAATACCGACCATTTACTTTGAGGTTTTGGCTTCTATTTATAGAAGAATAAAATAAGCTTCATCACCCTTTCGAACCCGAGCTTCTAATACATATCCCATAACCCTGTAACACAATCAATCTGGCGTGTAACTCTTTGTCCTAGTGGATGTGACGGAAAGCACAAGTTGAATTTCGCTTTCAATGTAGATAAGACAATCGCGTTGACCTGGTGGTGT
The DNA here is from genome assembly GCA_037127255.1 of Persicaria tinctoria. Classification (NCBI taxonomy): domain Eukaryota; kingdom Viridiplantae; phylum Streptophyta; class Magnoliopsida; order Caryophyllales; family Polygonaceae; genus Persicaria; species Persicaria tinctoria. Next base: position 19,742,286 of record JBANSL010000016.1, on the reverse strand, counting down.
ATGCTTGATTGCGATAGTCTGGTTATCCAGGTTGGATTTCCACTTCTCGCGTTCTCTTCCCTTTTACCAAAATAAATATACTTTTTTTTTTAAAATGTACTATTATTATTTTTAATTAAATTTTAGGAGGTTTTTTTATCATATATTAATTTTGTATAATTTTTCATATATAGAGAGATAATCTCTCTTCGTTAAGTGCCTCAATTTTACCAAATTAAATGATTTTATTTTAGAGCTAGAACCAAGCTTTATTTGTTTGGTTTTTGCTTTATGATGAGCATTTTTCAGCCGGAGATATATGTGTACCTCAATCTAAATTAGTCTTATTAGAGTTCTTATAACCTGTATGTTGTATATATATTATTCGAGCACACCTCTTTGCACGAAAACTGGAATGATTTTTTATAGGGTAACTTGCATATATTGAGATTTGGCCATGATTGTCATATATTTTGAATGCAAGTGGACTTGCCAATATTGAAGATTTTCGATTTTCGTACGGTTCACCCTCGATCGAACACCAGCTTTCCATGGATCCCACTCCGAGAAAGACCGAAAAGCTAACAGGAGTCAGCCGAAGCCAACTGTGATTCAAAATACCGACCATTTACTTTGAGGTTTTGGCTTCTATTTATAGAAGAATTAAATAAGCCTGGTCACCCTTTTGAACTCGTGCTTCTGACACATATCCCATAACCCTCTGACACGATCAATCTGGCGCGGACACGTGTAACTCTTTCCCTCCGTGGGCTGTGACGGAAAGCACAAGTTGAGTTTCGCTTTAAATGTAGACAAGACTGTAAGATTATAGAATTGATGTAAAGTCCTCCTTAGGGTTTCCATTCATTGATATAACATATATATATAGGTTACAAAGGTATTGGGCCTTAATGGGCTTTTAGCCCACTATACAATATTAAGACCTATGTAATCTATCAAACCCCCGCAGTCGAAAATGGAGGGGGTCGTACAGTGAGACTGGAGCGAAAATCAATGAACAACTGTCTAGATAAACCCTTGGTGAATATATTAGCGTACTGATACGAGGACGGGACATGTAGAACGCGGACATGTCCTATGGCAACCTTGTCCCTGACGAAGTGGAGATCAAGCTCAATGTGCTTCGTGCGTTGATGCTGGACCGGGTTGCTAGCCAGATAGACGGCAGAGATGTTATCAGTGTAGACCAGAGTGGCCTTCATAAGAGGGCAACGGAGCTCAAGCAGGAGATTGCGGAGCCAAGAGCACTCGGAGACAACGTTGGCAACGCCCCTGTATTCGGCCTCAGCGCTGGAGCGAGACACGACAGACTGACGCTTGGCCGACCACGACACAAGGGTGTCGTTGAGGAAGACACAGTAACCAGACGTGGAGCGACGAGTGTCAGGACAACCACCCCAATCCGCATCAGTGTAAGCAACAAGGTCAAGCTTAGAGGAAGGAGTGATCGTGGTGCTGAGCTCGAGTGTGCCGCTGATGTACCGAATGATCCGCTTTAAGGCATGAAAGTGGGGTTCCCTGGGTGCATGCATGAACAAGCAGATCTGCTGAACGGCGTAACTGATATCAGGTCTGGTGAAGGTGAGATACTGAAGAGCACCAGCAAGGCTCCTGTACAATGTCGGATCAACTACCAAAGGACCAGAGTGAGCGCTGAGCTTGTTGGATGTATCGACAGGGGTGGCGACAGGATTGCAGTTACTCATCTTAGCCCGAGCAACAATCTCAGCAGTATACTTACTCTGTGAGAGGAATGGCCCAGACGCATGCCGCTGAACAGCAACTCCAAAGAAGTAAGACAACTGACCCAAATCCGACATAGCGAATTCAGCACTCAGCTGTGAAATAATCGACGTCCGAAGAGCATCAGAAGAGGCGGTGAGAATGATGTCGTCAACATACAGTAACAGAAATGCCATGTCGGAGCCTCTGCGATAGATGAACAGGGACGAATCCGAGCGGCTGCCAATGAAACCCAAGCGGAGTAGATGAGAAGCAAAGCGCTGGAACCAAGCTCGCGGAGCCTGTTTCAGACCATACAGAGAGCGCTTCAGGAGACAGACGTGCTTGGGACGATCAGCATCAGTAAATCCCGGCGGCTGAAACATGTAGACTGTCTCATTCAGGTGACCATGCAGAAAAGCGTTCTTGACATCCAGCTGATGAATGACCCATTTGCGCGACAGAGCTAAGCTCAATACCACTCGGATAGTGGCAGGCTTGACCACGGGGCTGAAGGTCTCATCACAATCAATACCTACCTGCTGAGATCGACCGTTGACGACAAGACGTGCTTTATAGCGCACCAACGTCCCATCAGAGCGGAACTTGTGACGGAAGAGCCACATACAGCGAACGACGTTCGCCGCTGGAGGGCGAGGGACAAGAACCCAAGTACCATTCTTTGTAAGGGCCCTGTATTCGTCGAGCATAGCCGCCTGCCAATTCGGGTCAAGGAGGGCTGTTTTGTGGGAGGTGAGGATGGGGGACAGGGAGGTCGAGGTGGAGGAAGGGGTTGAGTGGGAGTCGGGAGGGACGGGGGCAAGGGGGGCGAAGCGGGGTTGATTTGCGGCGGCGCCGCAAGGGGTGCGGGGGGCGCCACAAGGGGTGCGGCGGGCGCCGCAAGGGGTGCTGCGGGCGCCGCTAGTGTGTGGGACGGAGGGTAGGGATGGTTTAGTTGACTGGCTGCGGGCGCCGCATTTTGCGGCGGGCGCAACATTACAATATGGCGATCCGACGGAGGGATGTAGGCATGGTGTTGAGCGGCGGGGTGATGTGTGGTGGTCATCGAGACGATTTGACGGGGTCGGAAGACACCAGAGGGCAACGGAGCTCAAGCAGAAGTAACCAGACGGGGTGATGTGTGGTGGTTATCAGTGTAGACCAGAGTGGCCTTCATAAGAGGGCAACGGGGCTCAAGCAGGAGATTGCGGAGCCAAGAGCACTCGGAGACAACGTTGGCAACGCCCCTGTATTCGGCCTCAGCGCTGGAGCGAGACACGACAGACTGACGCTTGGCCGACCACGACACAAGGGTGTCGTTGAGGAAGACACAGTAACCAGACGTGGAGCGACGAGTGTCAGGACAACCACCCCAATCCGCATCAGTGTAAGCAACAAGGTCAAGCTTAGAGGAAGGAGTGATCGTGGTGCTGAGCTCGAGTGTGCCGCTGATGTACCGAATGATCCGCTTTAAGGCATGAAAGTGGGGTTCCCTGGGTGCATGCATGAACAAGCAGATCTGCTGAACGGCGTAACTGATATCAGGTCTGGTGAAGGTGAGATACTGAAGAGCACCAGCAAGGCTCCTGTACAATGTCGGATCAACTACCAAAGGACCAAAGTGAGCGCTGAGCTTGTTGGATGTATCGACAGGGGTGGCGATAGGATTGCAGTTACTCATCTTAGCCCGAGCAACAATCTCAGCAGTATACTTACTCTGTGAGAGGAATGGCCCAGACGCATGCCGCTGAACAGCAACTCCAAAGAAGTAAGACAACTGACCCAAATCCGACATAGCGAATTCAGCACTCAGCTGTGAAATAATCGACGTCCGAAGAGCATCAGAAGAGGCGGTGAGAATGATGTCGTCAACATACAGTAACAGAAATGCCATGTCGGAGCCTCTGCGATAGATGAACAGGGACGAATCCGAGCGGCTGCCAATGAAACCCAAGCGGAGTAGATGAGAAGCAAAGCGCTGGAACCAAGCTCGCGGAGCCTGTTTCAGACCATACAGAGAGCGCTTCAGGAGACAGACGTGCTTGGGACGATCAGCATCAGTAAATCCCGGCGGCTGAAACATGTAGACTGTCTCATTCAGGTTACCATGCAGAAAAGCGTTCTTGACATCCAGCTGATGAATGGCCCATTTGCGCGACAGAGCTAAGCTCAATACCACTCGGATAGTGGCAGGCTTGACCACGGGGCTGAAGGTCTCATCACAATCAATACCTACCTGCTGAGATCGACCGTTGACGACAAGACGTGCTTTATAGCGCTCCAACATCCCATCAGAGCGGAACTTGTGACGGAAGAGCCACATACAGCGAACGACGTTCGCCGCTGGAGGGCGAGGGACAAGAACCCAAGTACCATTCTTTGTAAGGGCCCTGTATTCGTCGAGCATAGCCGCCTGCCAATTCGGGTCAAGGAGGGCTGTTTTGTGGGAGGTGGGGATGGGGGACAGGGAGGTCGAGGTGGAGGAAGGGGTTGAGTGGGAGTCGGGAGGGACGGGGGCAAGGGGGGCGAAGCGGGGTTGATTTGCGGCGGCGCCACAAGGGGTGCAGGGGGCGCCACAAGGGGTGCGGCGGGCGCCGCAAGGGGTGCTGCGGGCGCCGCTAGTGTGTGGGACGGAGGGTAGGGATGGTTTAGTTGACTGGCTGCGGGCGCCGCATTTTGCGGCGGGCGCAACATTACAATATGGCGATCCGACGGAGGGATGTAGGCATGGTGTTGAGCGGCGGGGTGATGTGTGGTGGTCATCGAGACGATTTGACGGGGTCGGAAGACACCAGAGGGCAACGGAGCTCAAGCAGGAGTAACCAGACGGGGTGATGTGTGGTGGTTATCAGTGTAGACCAGAGTGGCCTTCATAAGAGGGCAACGGGGCTCAAGCAGGAGATTGCGGAGCCAAGAGCACTCGGAGACAACGTTGGCAACGCCCCTGTATTCGGCCTCAGCGCTGGAGCGAGACACGACAGACTGACGCTTGGCCGACCACGACACAAGGGTGTCGTTGAGGAAGACACAGTAACCAGACGTGGAGTGACGAGTGTCAGGACAACCACCCCAATCCGCATCAGTGTAAGCAACAAGGTCAAGCTTAGAGGAAGGAGTGATCGTGGTGCTGAGCTCGAGTGTGCCGCTGATGTACCGAATGATCCGCTTTAAGGCATGAAAGTGGGGTTCCCTGGGTGCATGCATGAACAAGCAGATCTGCTGAACGGCGTAACTGATATCAGGTCTGGTGAAGGTGAGATACTGAAGAGCACCAGCAAGGCTCCTGTACAATGTCGGATCAACTACCAAAGGACCAGAGTGAGCGCTGAGCTTGTTGGATGTATCGACAGGGGTGGCGACAGGATTGCAGTTACTCATCTTAGCCCGAGCAACAATCTCAGCAGTATACTTACTCTGTGAGAGGAATGGCCCAGACGCATGCCGCTGAACAGCAACTCCAAAGAAGTAAGACAACTGACCCAAATCCGACATAGCGAATTCAGCACTCAGCTGTGAAATAATCGACGTCCGAAGAGCATCAGAAGAGGCGGTGAGAATGATGTCGTCAACATACAGTAACAGAAATGCCATGTCGGAGCCTCTGCGATAGATGAACAGGGACGAATCCGAGCGGCTGCCAATGAAACCCAAGCGGAGTAGATGAGAAGCAAAGCGCTGGAACCAAGCTCGCGGAGCCTGTTTCAGACCATACAGAGAGCGCTTCAGGAGACAGACGTGCTTGGGACGATCAGCATCAGTAAATCCCGGCGGCTGAAACATGTAGACTGTCTCATTCAGGTGACCATGCAGAAAAGCGTTCTTGACATCCAGCTGATGAATGACCCATTTGCGCGACAGAGCTAAGCTCAATACCACTCGGATAGTGGCAGGCTTGACCACGGGGCTGAAGGTCTCATCACAATCAATACCTACCTGCTGAGATCGACCGTTGACGACAAGACGTGCTTTATAGCGCACCAACGTCCCATCAGAGCGGAACTTGTGACGGAAGAGCCACATACAGCGAACGACGTTCGCCGCTGGAGGGCGAGGGACAAGAACCCAAGTACCATTCTTTGTAAGGGCCCTGTATTCGTCGAGCATAGCCGCCTGCCAATTCGGGTCAAGGAGGGCTGTTTTGTGGGAGGTGAGGATGGGGGACAGGGAGGTCGAGGTGGAGGAAGGGGTTGAGTGGGAGTCGGGAGGGACGGGGGCAAGGGGGGCGAAGCGGGGTTGATTTGCGGCGGCGCCGCAAGGGGTGCGGGGGGCGCCACAAGGGGTGCGGCGGGCGCCGCAAGGGGTGCTGCGGGCGCCGCTAGTGTGTGGGACGGAGGGTAGGGATGGTTTAGTTGACTCAGACTCTGACGGAGACACGGTGGGTGTGGGAGACGCAAAGGGGAATCGCGACTCATCAAAGGTGACATGGAGAGAGAGAATGATCTTGTGGGTCTTGATATCGAGGCAGATGTAACCGCGATGATCAGACGGGTAGCCAAGAAAGACACAAGGGGTGGAGCGTGGGTGAAGCTTGTGAGGGGCGGTGGATGATTGATTTGGAAAACACAAGCATCCAAGGGTACGAAGGTGATCATACCTGGGTAAAGTGAAATACAGTGCCTGAAATGGTGAGCAATGGTGGAGGGTGGTGGAAGGTAGGATGTTTAGGAGGTAGCACGTGGTGGCTAAGGCATAAGGCCAAAAGTGAGGGGGAATGGATGCGTGGAAGAGGAGAGTGCGCATCATATTGGTAATGGTTCGGATGATTCGTTGGGCCTTGCCATTTTGTTGGGAGGTGTAGGGGCAGGACAAGCGATAGGAGATCCCATTGGTATTGAAGAAAGTGTGAAAATCTTTGTTGTCAAATTCACGACCATTGTCACATTGAAAACACTTGATAGAGGTGTGAAACTGTGTTTTGATGTAAGCGTGGAATTTGGCAAAGATAGAAAACACTTGAGATTTAAAGTGCAAAGGGAAAACCCATAAGAAATGTGTATAATCATCCAGAAACAACAGGTAATACTTATGACCCTCCTTGCTAGGCACAGGAGATGTCCAAATATCACTATGAATAATATCAAAAGGTGCAAAAGTAGTGTTTAAAGAACGCTGAAAAGGAAGTCTGGCATGCTTGCCTAACTGACAAGAAGAACATAAACTAGAGCGATGCTCTTTATGACATTGGACAAGACTCTTAGAACGAAGTAAATCTAAAACTGCAGGACTGGGATGACCAAGGCGTGCATGCCAAAGGCTGGATGATGATGCCGAGAGGGCGACCGGACACGACTGACTGGACGCGGGAGGTGGTGTGACAGGGTAGAACTCCCCGGTGCTGTTACATCTCATTCGAGTAACCCCCGTAGTAAGATCGTTCACAGAGAAACAATAGGGATCAAACGTAAGGGAAACGTTGTTGTCAGTAGTGAACCGACGGACAGAGATAAGGTTTTTGACAATCTTTGGGGCAATGAGGACATCGTTAAGGTGTAGTGGGTGGGTTGGGGTCTGTAATGTGGCGTGACCAATCCCCGAAGTAGCAAGACGACCACCATTTCCGACGATAATAGAGTGTGCAGGACCCTTAAAAGAAAGAGATGAGAGGTTACCTGAGGAATTCGTCATGTGGGAGGTGGCACCAGTGTCCATGTACCAAGAAGAGTCTGAAGGTGTCGGCTGCATAGAGGAGAAGGCGTGATGCCCATCCGACGGAACAACGCGATGATCAGACGATGTCAGATAGGCCCGAGGTCGCGGGGCAGGAGAGCCGGAGTGTAGCCAATGAGGGTTGAAGCCAGGCATCGGGGACCATCGAGGGGCGGCGGTCAAAGGAGGAGGGCCGCGAGTGACGCGGTGGCCGCTGCGGATGTGGATGCCGCGGGCACGGCCGCGGACGGAGCAGAAAAGGTCGGACATTTTTTTTTTTTTACGCGGAAGGAAGCGAGAGCGAGAGGCGGCGAGAGGGAGAGAACCGGGCTCGAGAGCGAGAGCGAGGGGGGGGGGAGATAGGATGGCGGCGAGGAGGAGCCGTGAGGCGAGGGGAGAGAGAGAGAGGCGGCGAGGAGACGACGCCGGCGACGGTAATAGGAGGGGTGGGGCGGGAGGATCAAACTAGGGTTCCGTGAGGAAGAAAAGGCTGTGATACCATGTAAGATTATAGAATTGATGTAAAGTCATCCTTAGGGTTTCCATTCATTGATATAACATATATATATAGGTTACAAAGGTATTGGGCCTTAATGGGCTTTTAGCCTACTATACAATATTAAGACATATGTAATCTATCAAAGACAAGCACGTTGGCCTGACGGTGTATGCTTGATTGCGATAATCTGGTGAACCAGGTTGGATTCCCACTTCTCGCATTCTATTTCTTTTTATCAAAAAAACTAGGTTGGATTTACACTTCTTGCATACCCATCCTTTTTACCAAAAATAAATGATTGAGGAGGTTTTCCCACTTATAATCATTGTCCTAACTCCTAACAGTTCTTTGCGACATATTGACATGCCATATATAAACCATATTGCGTTTTTTATTCAACTTACTACTAATATTTACAGTGACTTTTTTGCTCATGAAGATTTATAGTTGAATATTACTTTGTTATGTGTTTTTACCTTATATTTACGAAATATATAATCTCTATTAATAATGTTTAATAGCTTAAGGCAATTCTTTGCTTTTTTATGGGGTTTAATTTATATAACTGAAACCCTTATTAATTTAAAATATGATCAACATAATCTTTTATCATTAGAGTTTAACAAGTCCTATTTTTTAGGGCATCATCAACTATAACCTGACACGGTTACACTATATATGATTAATAGAACGGTACTAAAATAGGCATTTTCTAACAAAATCTGATAAAGATGGCCCAAATTCACTTCTTGATCATGTTGAATTAAGTGGTTGTGAATGTAACACAACTAAAAAACATAACATAAATAACCAGACTCATTCGTGTCAATTTTAAATATACTATCATTAATTTTTTTTATAATTTACCTTTTTATATAGCGGGGTAATCTCCCTTCCTTACGTGCTCTCAATTTTACAAAATCGAATTATTTTTATTAGAAAGTCAAAGTTTATTTGTTTGATTTTTGTTTTTATCAAGAGCATCTTTTAACGGATGATGACATCACTCATATAAAAAGAGGAGGGAGGGAGTATAAATGAGGGATATGGAAATTAGTTTTAAGAATAACCGATCTCTACCAGCAATGGTTATTTATTTTTGTTGGAGAAAGGGTTAAAAATTATGTGGTGCAGTGCTTCTCGTAGTATTCAATTTGGGGTTGTTTTGTCCATTAGGATTGGAATTTGGAGTTGACTGTGAATAGTTTTGGGGTAATATATGTGTATGTGACGGAAAATATATAATTTTCATTGAGTTAATGAATCCCAAAAATCATATTGATATTAAAACTATCAAAATATAACCCGGCCCTAATGCTCGGATCGGAAAATTCTCCCGGACAAAAATCAATTGGCACTGGCCTGGTGAGCCATATAATGTGGGGGTCCACACGTCCGAGCGCGCATCATGCGCACCAAGCCGAACACACAAGGCCAGCGGGATTCCATCCTAAAATCAATTGGCAATAGAAGGAGTGACCTACTGACTTATATGGAAGGCTCGGGTTCTCATCGATGTGTGACAAAGATCCCAAGACATCACAACAACCTAACCCCCAATTGATAGGTCTAATTGATACAATATTATCTTTCATCGTACATTATTGAAGGTTTGATAGATAGTAAGCAATTTAGCACGCTATATGCTACATCCATCTTACTTGATGTACTGTTGCTAGCAAACTCTGAGTCTCTGACTGTGAAGGATGTTGGGGTTTGGTTTTGGTTAACTGCAAATGCTACGTTGTTTGCCAATAGCCATAAAGATCGAGGTAAGCCTCTTTCATCTAGTGTTTTTGTGTCCTTTCTTCACATCTGTAGCTCTAGTTTGTTGGAACACTTGTGAATCACATATCAAAAGTGAGAGGATTCTGAATTTAACATATAATTGAATAGACTACTCCATCTAATGTCAATTAATTTTAAGATGGTGTCCCAGTCTGACTTATATATTGTGTTTTTTGGTGGAGCCAACAAGACTTTCCCCAATTGACCCCAATTGGTTTTCCAATGGCCCCAATTGACCCCAATTGATTTTAGGATAGTGCCCAGTCTGACTTATATGTTGGACTTTCTGGCCGGGTCTAACAAGACTTTCCCTCAAACTAAAATTTAGATAACAGGCATATGATATCATAACCACGTCCAAACGGGATTGGATTGACATTACAAAAAAAATTATCACTTCTTGATCAGGACAGACATATGATATCATGACCACGTCCAAACGAGATTGGATAGACATGACCAAAATTATTACTTCTTGATCACGGCTGAATTAGGTGGATACGACATTGACACCACGACTAGCTAGAAAACACTAACTATAACTAACTCGTATCAATTTTAAATATACTACTATTGTTTTTTTTTTATTAAATTCTAGGAGTTTTTTTTTGTTATATAGGAGTGATTTATTATAATTTGTTATTTTATAGAGCGAGGTAATCTCCCATCCTTCGGTTTTAAAAATTTACCAAATTGAATGATTATATATTAGAGAGTTGTTTGGTTTTTATTCTGTCATGAACGTCATTCGGCGGAGGATTTATGTGTGTGGATTCCCATGTTGTCTCGATACGGCCACATAATAGATAGTGACATCCATAGGTCATGGGTTTGAATCGACCCGACTGGTTATGAGTTGGGAAGAGTATATTACGAGTTAGCTATTTTTTTTAGTTTAAAATTTCCCTTTAAGAGGAGGAAATAAAACCGATCATGTGTTTTTATAGATATATTTTGCTAAAAAGATTACAAAAAAAAAAAGAGATTTTCTTAAAAATAAATAAGTTAAAAGGATCTACCTTAATTAAGTGTACATCAATCTTACCAAATTGAATGATTTTTACCTCCAAGCGCTTAAGTTATTTGTTTTCATAGGCACCAAAGTGAGTTTTTGGATTCTTTTAGGTGTTTGAATGGGTAGCCGAAGTTAATGAGGTAGTTGAAATCGATAGGGTAGGTGTATTAAATACTCCGTATGTGTTAAATTGAACAGTTCATATGCTGGAGTTTAGGGAGGTTTCCACATGGTCATAGGACAATGTGTTAGTACTTAGTAGACTAACCTGTCTAATACAGCAGCAAAAAATCTACCTTAAATTTGATTTTGCCCACTCTACTCATGGCTGGTGGGAAATGGGGTTTTGATCCTCCAGGTTAGGGAGGTTTTCCTTGTTTAAATTGAGTTTTTACTCGTGCTTGTTTGCGTGCTTTGTGTTGATTGTTTGCTTGTGTTTTGGTCATAAGTGTTTTTTTATCAGCTGGATTGTTGTTAGTATGAGCTTCTACTTGGGTCTTGTTGAGCCCAACAAAATCATTAGAATGGGTTTGTGTAATTGGCCCAACTAATAAGATTGGGCCAACAAACATTAAGCATTTCGTTGATGTTATGGTCAAATTCTATAGAAACACCCTTTAAATACGTCATTGTTGCACAAAATTACTCTTTAAATTGAAAATTCTACAAAATCACTCTTAAAAGCTACATGTTTGCAAAAGATCATCCATTTCACCTCTTTCATTCAGATTGTTGTTAATGTGTGAAATTACCATTTTGTCTTTGTACTTTTAGAAGGGTAAGAGGAGATCACCCTTTAACAATTTTCATTATCCGAATTTGCCATTCCAAGTTGTTGGGATGACTTGAATCTATAGCGTTTATATTAAGAGATTTATTATGGATAGATTTATCAGGATCAAGGTATAAGGTATATTTTTTTTTTAAGATTTAGATTTTTCTATTTAGGCCTTATTGATAAATTTATCCTAATAAGATTTGATTTTTTTTAAGGCTATATAATCTCCAAGAGGTATACACCCTAAAGGTGTTCAAGCTAGAGTGATTAATGATAACCACTTGGGCTAGCTCGAGAAACACCTTGTAATCCTTGTCTGGTTTTAGGATAAATTTCTGTGTCATTCTTGTCTGTTTAAATATCTGTTCTTTTCTCACCCGTCGGTCACAACACAAGCTATGTTTCATTTGTATCACGTTCGACCATGGATCTTTCCAACTCTCCCAAATCTTAATGGTATAAACACAAGAACACAGTTTCATTCACCAACAAATTAATCAACTGAATCAGACTTCCAAAATGCAACAAGAAAAGCCGAAGAGGCTTAGCTACTCACAGAGACACAAGAGAGAGAACATACAAAATCATAATACAAGCACACTGTATACATCTCCTAAGTATATGAATTGTAGGTGCTTGTAGCGATATATCAAGCACCACATATATCTAGAGAGATTGACAAAACCAAGTGCAAGAAAACAAATTTTTTAAACCTTCACAACTTTGTCAACTTACAAAAAAGCACTCTTTAATTCACACATTTCCTTTGTTTTGTGACTCTTGAACGTCGGAGGGTGCATCCCTGGCAGCTCGTTGCCTCTCACTTCGGCTCGTATCAGCGAATCTCACGCTCCCCAAGTGAAGGTTTTTCTCTTGCTCTTCCCTGGTCCATTCTTTCAAGTAGTATTGTTGCTCTGTGTAGTTGGGTTTGGGGCCGGTGAACATCCCACCCCATTGATCGAAGTGTATAAACATCAAGGGCACGGTGCAGGCTATGATCATGATCCCCATGTACTCGATCCCCAACTCTGTCGCGTACTTGGATCCCTTGAAGAAGATCACTTGCGTTAGCACCGCTCCTACGTTGCCTCCTGCTCCCGTCATACCCGAAATCACACCCAAAGACCTGCACAAAAAGAAGCAACAAGGGTCAGGTGAAAAATAGAGATCAATTTCCTAACACAAAAGTTTAAATCATTATGCAGAACAGTACCTCCTGGAGATGAAGGGGACAACACCGAAAGTGAGGCCACAAGAAGATTGCACAAAGACGGAGAAAATGAGAAGGAAGGTGACAGAGGCGCCGAGGGTGTTAACTTTTCCGAGCAGAATGCAAAAGACTCCTCCAAGGGATTGGAAAATCCACCAAGCCCACAACCTACCCCTCATGCCGAAGTATTTGGCGGCATAGTCAGACAAGTAGCCGCCACCTGGCCTTGCGAATATGTTGGCAAGGCCGAAACTGGCGGCTATGATACCTGCAGTGTGGAGGTTGAGATTGAACTTGTCGTAGTAGTACTGCGCGATGATGTTATCAATGGTGAGCTCCACGCCGAAGCAGTAGCCGTACAAGAGCGCAGTTATCCATCCCCTGTAGTTCGTCACACCGTGGTAGATCACCTTCCATACGCTGTCTTGATGTCTCGCACCTGCCATATTCATTCATTTCAAGGTTTTATCTTTTAGCTTAGATTTAAAACTCAAACAATACCCTTTCTAAACTCAAACAGTTGATATTGATATCCACTAAGATGAGTCCGTAGCTGTGATGTTTTTACACTGCTAGGTTGATTTCACAATGAATATATGATCACCATTATTTGTAAACAAAATCATATACTCCCTCTATCTCAATCAAAATATATTGATTTTTCATTATTTCTTTAGAAACTCTATAAAATATTAACATTTTCAATTAATTTTTAAAAATAATATTATATTTAATTATTAGTAATAAATACAAAATAATTAAAAAATAATAAAAAATATTGATATCAAACACATAACAAGCTACACTACAATGACGAAAAATATTGATGACTTTTTTTTTTCAATGGTCAAATTTAATGTCGCTTGTCTCATCTAGCTCGTGAATGGAATAGGACTTCAATTCACTAATTAATGGCGTTGAATTTATAGATTTCAAGATGGAAGCTGTGGAAAAGAGAGGAACAAACAATAAATCGATCGAATTGATCGATAAAATTGAATGGGTAGAGCTGATTACGAGGAGGCTATAGTATTTTCTTAAATGGCATTGATCTGAAACTTATAAATTACCTGTTCTGTGGAGGTCCGTGAAGTTGCCATCTGGAAGATCCTGTCCGAAGAACATGACGGCGAACGCCGAGAGCGTCTGGAACAGCGCCGGGATGAAGAAAGCAATCCGCCACGCGGTGAAGTTTGAGGCGCCGATGTGCTTAATCAGCTCGTACACCAACGGCATGATCAGCTGGGTAGCTCCGCCGCCGAGGTTGCCCCAGCCGGCGGCGACACCGTTGGCCCGGCCCACGACGGGGCCGGAGAACATGGTGCTCATCCAGAACTGGGTGGAGACGAAGGTGGCGAGGGAGAACCCCGTGAAGAACCGGGCGAGGAGGAAGGCGATGGGGGAGTTGATGACGGCCGTCAGGTAGACCGCCGGGGCCGTCAGGAGCGTCAGGGAGGCGGAGGCGAGGCGGGGCCCGAACATGTCGCAGGCTGTCCCCATCGCCACACGGGCGAACACCGCCCCCGAGACGGCGGCGATCCCAGCGTTGCCGATGTCGGTGGCCGTCATCCCGAGGTTGTCGCGGATGAGCGGGAGGAGCGGCGGGGTCGCGAAGGTCGACACGAAACACGCGAAGAACTGCACCCACGATAGGTGGAATGCCCGCATATGCGGCTTCCCGGCTGAGAAGATCTTCAGCTTCGTCGCCTTATTCTCGGCGTCCACCGGGAGGTCGAATTGGTTCGCTCTCGGAGCATCACTCTCTGCTCCGTCAACTCGTGTCATTTTTTCTTTTCTTTTCCCAAATCAGTGGTAAATGGTTTCTGAATTTGTTGGTTTAGGATAATTAAGTTGTTGGAGGGTTTGGGTTTTATAGGGCGGGTGTTTGATTGAGCCGGTGAGTAATGGCAAAGAGTGAGACGTGGAGGACTGAGTGAGAGGCCTTTGGGGATAGGGAAAAGAATGACAGCACCCTCCTAAAGACAAAAGGATCGAGTAAGTTAAGATCACGTCGCCGAGTCCCACTAATGTTGCATGTGGTGTTCAAACTAGGTAAGAGAAGTAGTTTGACTTGTCTAACACTAAATTAGTCTTATTGGAACTCTTATATACCATATACTCCAGTTCAAAAATATAAATCTTTTAGGTTTAAAATTTTGTTTAAAAGTATATACTCCGTATTATTTAAGTTTTCTGGGTATTAAGATATGATAATTGTTTTTTTTTTTGACTATTTTTTCTCAAATTTTATTGGTTGATAAGAGTTACGTTGTAGATAATTAATGAGGGGTATAAAGATAACGATAATAATAAACCTTCATTCTCGGCGGTCGGAATAACAGTCGAAAGTCCTCTTCGGAGGCTGAGAATCCCCTCTCCGTAGGTCGAAAACCCTCCTTCGGGAGTCTTAAACAACCTTTCGGGTCGAAAACTCAAGCCTCCATTTTTTGGGCCTTAACTTTTGCATTTATCTAACTTCGATTTGGGGCTTATGGACGTCGGTTGGTGAATCGGGTGGGGAGTGGGGCGGTGTGGTTGACCGGTGGCTGGTGTGTCGCATCCCTCTCCATCGCTGCATCCCTTTTGGTGCCGCATTTGCAGTCTCTGCCCAGATTTGCACTTCCTTGGGGTTTTTCGCAAATCCTTGAACAAGGATCCTTTCGTCCTTCGTTTTCATCCAATTCAATTCCTCCCGCCCCTCGATCTGATGGTCTAGGGTTTGGTAGATCTTGAAATTCCGGGCCAAATCCATCTCTCTGGCTTCTATCGCTCGCATCTGTCCTCCTTTTTGGGGCCTCGGTGTGGTAGTCGCTCACCCTATCTCCGGTGCCTGCCCCAGCGTCGTCGGCAACCTGCGTCCCTTCTCGCATCACCTTCGTTGTTTCCGGCTTCCTCCTGTGGGAGCACGCTTTATCCACTGCCCCACCCCTCTCCTCCTCCTCCATCTAGGTGGGTTTGGTCTGAGAATACCCTCACCGTCTGCCCTGGTTCATCAGCGCTTGGGCCTTAGGGTCTCGACTTCGATTCGCCTGGCTCCTTCGGAGCCTAGGAGTTTTCCTCACCAGCTTTGCCTCCATCAGCCCTTTCCTTCGCCCCTTGTTCGTCTTGGGTCTGGGAAGGCCCGTAACATGGTGCTTTGGGCCTCAAACTTCACCGCGTGGCGGATTGCTTTAGATAGGAGTAAGGATGACAATGGGTCAGGTGGTGGGTGGATGATCTACTTCCGTCACCCGACCCACCACCCAGAACCCTTCACTCTACCCGACTCATCACCCACCAAATATTTCACCCGCCCTGTACACCCATCATCCACCGGTTGATCGGTAGGATCGGGTAATAATTCAGGTGAAGTACACCTCGTCAAATTCAACAAAAAAAATTATAGAAAAACATATGTCGAACACTTTGATGAATAAACAGCCTGCAAATATTGTCAAATTCAATCAAATACGTGTAAAGATCCACGCAACTATCAACATTTCAAGCTAGAAGCATGTTTGATAGGTTTGTTTAATTAGGGTTTGAGGGTATATTGGTAATTTCGTATATATAATGTAGGTCAGGTGACGGGTGGGAAATACCTTCACCTAAATCCGACCCGACCCATCACCCTTCTCAATCACTCATTTAATATCATCTTTATATCAGATTTTATTTACCCGCTTTTTTGGGTCGGATGAGACGGATATTCGTCGAATGTAGGTGAAATTGTCATCCCTAGATAGGAGAGAGTATAACATTTTATCTTTAATGTAAAACTTAATTATTTATATTACAAATATAAAAAAAATTAAATTTCTATTTAAACGCCTATTATTTATGTTTATAAGAAAAAATTATTGAAAATTTATGTTTAAAATTTTTATATAAATAAAAGACTGATTATTTTGCAATATGATTTTATAAAAATTTTAAAACATAAATTTTTTTTTATTTTTTCATAAATGTTTGAGATATAAATAAGTTTTTAAAAATATATACGATTTTTCTAGTCTATCCTAAAAGTATAAGATAATAGTACTAATTTGAAAATGGTTTTTAAATTTTAATTAGTTCAGTTTTTTTTTTTAAATTAAATTTTTATCTTGTTTTTTTTGGTAGAGAATCTTTTTTAATTTAGATAAGATTATTTATTTAGACATGAGATAGAAAAACTGACATATTCCGAATCAAAATATATATGAAAGAGATTTTCTAAGATTAGACTAATAGAGATGTGGGGCCAGCCTTTTATTTCACCAAAGGGATCTTTTTGACTTTAGGAAATGGGAAAGAATATGCGGATGTCCAATGAATTCTCTTGCTTTGACGTGCAATTCGATTCTTTTGGGTTTGGTCAAATGTTATTTAAAACTTTTGGTATCTTCATTCCAATATTTTCCCATTAATATTATCCTGCAATGACAAATTTGCCTCTTTACCATTTTTGTCGAATGTGAACATTCTACGCCACACATTTTTTGGGTAGAGTATTCATAAGATGATGGTATATACAGTAGTAATATTTTTACAGAAAAAAAAATCATATATGATATACAAATATACAATTGTTTTATTTTAGTGCGAAATATCAATTAAATTCAAGATACCCTTTTTTTTTATACCACACTATTTGAGCTGAGTAGTCCGGGGTCAACTTGAACTCATTCATGTACTAAATGAGTTAAGTATGAGCTAGGTCTGATACATGAGCCGAGTAGTTCGACATCGACTCGGGCTCAGCTCGGAAAAAACTCGACTCGGGATCGCTCGAAAGTATATATGAGCCGAGTTCGAGTCTATACATGAGCTCGATTCGAGCTCGAGCTCGAGT
Source organism: Persicaria tinctoria (assembly GCA_037127255.1). Lineage (NCBI taxonomy): Eukaryota > Viridiplantae > Streptophyta > Magnoliopsida > Caryophyllales > Polygonaceae > Persicaria > Persicaria tinctoria. Next base: position 19,724,815 of record JBANSL010000016.1, on the reverse strand, counting down.
AGCTCGCCAGTTCGAAGACCCCTAAATCCCTAGGAATAAAACCTAACTCCCTAAGGCCTAAACCCATCCGTTCCCTTCCTTTTTTTAGGAACGCTCCCGTCTACTCGAGACCCCTAATCTCTCTTACTCTCTCTGTCTCTCATCGTTTCTCGCTCGCCGCATCCAATCTCAATCGTCGTTCGTCATCCTCAGATTTGGGTCGCCCTCCATCGTGCCTCGTCATCCTCCCATCGCGTGTCGCTCGTCGTCTTCCTGATCAGATCTAGGTCTCGCCCTTGCTCGCTTCCGCAGATCCAGGTCTCGTTCGTCGTTTGTCCTCTCACGCTTACTCTCTCATCCTCTCTTGCTTGTCGCCTCCAATCTCAGTTGCCTCTTGTCGTCCTCAGATCTGGGTCGCCCTCCGTCGCTCACTTCCTCTCTCGTCCTCAGATCTGATAGCTTCTGGATGTTTTTTGCCTGCTTTTATGTAAATTTGTTGTTGTTTAGGCATCGATGGTTGTTTGTTTCGTCGATTCCTTTGCTTCCCTTGTTTAGATTTCTGTAAATCCGCAAAATCTGATAACTTCGTCTGTTTAATGCTGCTACGTTCGAGCCCTAATGAGCTCATCGAGCCCGAGTTCGAGCTCATAACGAGCCCAATCGAGCTTATCGAGCTCGAGCTCGTGTTCAGGCTCGGTGAAAACCGAGCTCATCGAGCCGAGCTCAAGTTCTACACCCTACTCGCGAGCCGAGCTTGAAGACATGTATATACTCGAATAGAAATTGAGCTCGAGCTTCAACATCAAGTACTCGAGCTCGTAGGCTCGTATATCCGGCCTAGTATGAGCATACTGACTCAATTCAAAGCTCGACGCGATTCAAACTAGAATTGCTTGAATTTTGTGAAATTTATAAAATTTCATTTAAGTTACAATGCATGTTAATTAAGATCAAGTAGGGTTGCTTAATACTTCAAAAAAATTTGTCTCGACCTCGTTCATTTATCAAACATGGCGAGCAGGGCACAACTTTAAGTTTGAGTCTAAATTTAAACTTGGTTCGAGCTCGTTCATTTCTAAATGAGTTGAATATGACCAAATAATACTCGACTCGTTCAACTAGAATAACAGCTCTAGCTTAAAATATAATTATAACCCGTAATATTAAGTGTTTCTAAACACGATTTACAAGATATTTTATTTAATTAAATTTATATTATTTTAAATATATTGTGAAATAGGTTAACCAATCATTATTTAACTACTTATAATTATAAGTGAATTATAATTAAAATGTATATAAATCCAACCCAAATTGATTAATTTGGCTAATTGTACCTGAAATTGTACCCGATGTACTAAAGTATACTACATTTAGCTAATTAATTGCCTGTTGGTAAACAACCTGATGTACATATGCTATTTTTTTCTATTTCCCTATACGAATTTCTCAAAACATGGCTAAACAATTAGACCTTTCTTAATTTACTGTACATTTCATATTCGTAGCTTGTCAGAAATTTACCTTGATAGCTTTATTTGCATCTCTTTTGCTTGTTCAACTTGATTGAATGAATCCAAATCAACTAAGTTCAATCCGACCCATTTTTTTTTTAAATATGTATACAAAATTTTTAGCTTCGCCTTAAATAGGAAAATAAAGAGCGGCAATTCCGGAGTTCTTTAGCTTCGCCGTGATATTAATATGTGTTGATTCAGCAAGATCAATTGAATTCACTCATAAGAACACTCAGATGCAAAGAAAAGGAATAAGCAGATCTCCCAGAAATTCAGAAAACTTTCATTGCTTTGTAAGATGAATTACAAGAGTAAAGGATCTCCTATTTATACTACTAGAAGCAAGGCTCAAGGGTAGCTTATTACACAAGTCATAAGACCTTATTTTCGGTTATCCACTGCTCACACACTTGAGCCAACTGACCCGCTGTAGGACACCAGCAAGGTAGCTCAAGTTGCCTCAACACTCCCCCTCAAGTTAGGAGTGCTAAACCATTTCACAACTCCTAACTTGGATAACAGTTTCCCACTCTGGTCAGAGCTTAGGATTTTAGTGAATACATTTGCAGGTTGCTGTGTTGTTGAGAGATAGCCAAGTACAACTTCTTGGTTTATCAGTTTGTCTCGGACCAAGTGACAGTCACCCTCAATGTGCTTGGTCCTTTCGTGGAACACATGATTCTTGGCTATATGTAGTGCAGATTGATTGTCACACATCAATTGCACTGGTTTCATCTTCACATTCAGATCAGTCAAGAGCTTTACAAGCCAAGTGATTTCACAACAAGTCATGGCCATGGCTCTATACTCAGACTCAGCAGAAGACATGGCTACATATGTCTGCTTCTTTGATCTCCATGAAATCAATGAGTTGCCCAACAGTATACAGAATCCAGTTAGAGACTTTCTTGTCATAGGGCAGCTCTGCGAGTCAGCATCACAATATGCCTTAAGTTGTAACTCAGAGTGCTTAGATAGCAGAAGCCCTTGTCCTGGAGTACCCTTTAGATACCTTAGAACATGTTTTGCAACTCTCCAAGATTCCATCATCCTGGTTTCCTTTAGCATCTCCATGACATACTTCCTTTGGTTTAGGAAATAGCCCTCAGAAGTTCTGTCAACCTCAATGCCTAGGAAATACTTAAGCTCTCCTAGATCCTTCATCTGGATGTACACCACTTCCTCTAGATCACCATGCAGGAATGCATTTGTTACATCCATTTGGCTAACTGACCATCCATTAATAGCAGCCACATCTAACACAATCCTTACAGAAATCATCTTTGCAACAGGTGCAAAAGTCTCTCCATAGTCAATCCCTTCTATTTGAGAGAAATCTCGTGCCACAAGGCGAGCTTTATGCCTGTCTAGACTGCCATCTGATCTGAACTTTAGCTTAAATAACCACTTGCAAGAGACAACAGAGTGGTTAGCAGGGCGAGGGACCACATCCCAAGTGTGAGTGGCTTCAAGAGCATTGAGCTCCATCACCATGGCATCACACCATTTCTCATTGGTAATGGCCTCAGCAACAGAGTTATGTTCAGATAGATTAGCTAAGTTACACATAAGCTTGTGATATGAAGGGGAACAAACAGAAGAAGATAGTGAGCAAAGGAAGGGATAGGGAGAGGACTTACCACCATGATGTGCAGTGACAGCAGTGATAGGAGCACTGGAGCTTGTGCACACATAATCTTGCTGCCAGGAGGGTGGTTTAATAGCTCGAGTGGTCCTCTTGAGAGGAGGAGGATCAACTGGAAGAAAGGGAACTGGATCAAATTCTGGTGGTACAGGTGATGGTGAATAATCCATATGAGAAATGGGAGAAAGTTGATCCGGGTTCAAAGATGGAGATGGGGTGTGTTGAAGCTCAATTTGATGAAAGATGGGAAGAGTATCATCACTCACAGGAGGTAGGGATGATTGTACAGTAGGAGGCTTTTGTGGTAAGGGAGAGGTGTAGTCAGAGGAGAAAGGAAATACATCCTCTAGAAAGTGCACATCTCTGCTGATAATCACCTTCTTGGTGACAAGATTGTAAGCTTTGTAACCCTTAAAGCCAAAGGGATATCCTAGAAACACACAGGGATCAGCCCTGGGGTCAAATTTCTTCCTGTGAGCAGCCAGAGTGGACACAAGGCACAAACAACCAAACACTCTCAGTTTGGAGTAGTCAGGTGAGCAGGAGAAAAGTGTTTCATAGGGTGTTTTGTGTTTAAGAAGGGCTACAGGAAGACGGTTAATCAAGTAGGTAGCTATGAGAACACAGTCACCCCAAAACCTCTTAGGTAAAGATGCCTGATATCTCAAGGCTCTAGCCATCTCAAGGATGTGTCTGTGTTTTCTCTCCACCCTGCCATTTTGCTGAGGAGAAGCAGTACATGAACTTTCATGTATGATTCCTTTTGAGCAAAGAAAAGAACTGAGATCAGAGTTGAAAAACTCTGTCCCTTGATCACTTCTAAGTGTTTTGACACTTGTCCCAAACTGAGTTTGAATTAGACATATGAAGTCCTTTAAAACTTGAGGTGTCTCAGATTTGTGTTTAAGTAAGAATGCCCATACCCCACGACTGTGATCATCAACCACAGTTAGAAAATACTGATGTCCACCATAAGTAGGTGTGTCAAAAGGACCCCATAGATCACAATGTATCAATTCAAAGTTGTTATCAGCTGGAGATGTGCTAGATTGAAAAGAAGGTCTAACTTGCTTAGCAATGGGACAAACAACACAAGAGAAATCTTTTTCATTAACAGAATCAGAGATCACATTTGGAATATGAAGTAATTTGTCTTTAGAGGGATGGCCCAATCTAAAATGCCAGAGAGCATTAAGATTTTTATTACACTGAGAATTAGGGAAAAACATAGGTAAAGTAGGTGTGGCATTACAAAATCTTGTGAGATAGTTATCTGGTAAGGTGGCTTGAATCTCAGAAGCTGGCAGCAAGTAGTACAGCCTTTCATGCTCCTTACCAACTGCCATCACTGTCATCTTTGCTGGGTCCTGTATCACACACAGATTGTCAAAGAAATGCACATGACAGTGTAGATCTTTAATGAGACAGCTTAAGGAAAGCAAGTTGAATTTAAAACTTGGAACAAGCAAGACATTTTTGAGAGTTAGAGACTTGGATAGGGTAACAGATCCAGTGTGTGTGATCATGTCTTTGTGGCCATTTGGAAGATGCACATCTAAAGGTTTGGAAATAGGTGATAGGAAATCAAGCAGGGATCTATCACAAGCCATGTGGTCCGTAGCTCCACTATCTATCACCCATACCTTTGAATACTGAGACACATTACAACTTAAAATGGTACCTGCCATGTTTGATTCAGACCTTTGATGCTCCATCAAACTCATGAGAGAGCTCATCAACTTCTGGCTTTCTTCAGACATATTTTGAAATAGCTTGTATGCATTTTCAGATCCATCTCCTGCAGATTTGTTGGTGATGTTGGCTAATGGCTCCTTCGAGTACCTCTTCTTCTGTTCAGGAGCAGATCTCGGAGCCTGAGGCTTGATCTTGCTCTTGGAGTGCCACTCAGGATAGCCTACCAGCTCCCAGCACCTTTCTACAGGATGATTGCCATTGCAATGCTCACATCGCTTCTTGTAGCCACCGGATTTCTCACTAGACCTCTCAGATCTCTCGGATCTGTCAGATTTCTCAGGGCCTTTCTTAGATGAAAAGGCAGTGGAATCCACTCTAGAATCAACCTGCTTCATACGTGAGCTAAGTTCATCTTGAACTAGAAGAGAGTGAGCATAACTCACATTTGGAAGAGGAGTGGAAAGCAGAAATTGGCGACGAGCAGCATCAAACTTCTCACTCAGTCCCATGAGAAACTGCATAAGCTTGCTCTCATTCTCAGATGCTTCGATCTGAGAGTTCAAATTGCACTCACACTTTCCACAAGTGCAAGAAGAGTAAGACCAGATAGCTGCTGCCAATAGCCTTTGAGCTTTGTGAAGTAGTCGGAGACGCTAGCATCCCCTTGAGCATAGTTTTGGATCTCCTTCTTGATCTGAAACACGAGAGGACTGTTTCTCTGTCCATAGCTTTCAGCTAGATCATCCCACATCTCTTTTGTTGTGTCGTACTCATCTAATGTAGCATAAATTTCTTTCGATACAGTGTTCAACAACCATGAGCAAACCATATCATTACATCTATGCCACTGAGTTGAATTTTCAGGTGTTTCAACCACAGATCCATCAATTAGCCCCAGTTTATTCTTCACATAGAGTGCTTTTGATACAGATTTCCTCCAACGTCGGTAATTCTCTCCAGTGAGTTGAATTGTTGAGAGGATCATACCTGAGTTATCCGATGGATGGATAAAAAGAGGATTCTGCAGATCTCCAGCTGTGATGTAATCGCGACGACGCTCATGGACAGTCTCTGGTGTGACAGACATTGCGATCTTCAATTTCAGCTAGAGATGTAGAAGAAGAGTAGAGCACGGAGAGAAGAGAAACAACAGCTCAAATAGAGATCGACCTGTTGAATCCAAACAGAAAAACACTTGATCTGCGAATCAAAGCTCTGATACCATGTTGATTCAGCAAGATCAATTGAATTCACTCATAAGAACACTTAGATGCAAAGAAAAGGAATAAGCAGATCTCCCAGAAATTCAGAAAACTTTCATTGCTTTGTAAGATGAATTACAAGAGTAAAGGATCTCCTATTTATACTACTAGAAGCAAGGCTCAAGGGTAGCTTATTACACAAGTCATAAGACCTTATTTTCGGTTATCCACTGCTCACACACTTGAGCCAACTGACCCGCTGTAGGACACCAACAAGGTAGCTCAAGTTGCCTCAACAATATGAAACATGTGATTGAGGCGACTCTATGATCCGGAATTTTTTTAGGAGAATCGCTTTCACCGCCCACGGGGAGTCCTGATGTACCGCTGACCAACGGTACGTCTTTGATGGGTGGCGCTTGACATCAAGTTGTAGTCTATGTTGTCCCCATCGTATTAGGATTAGGTTCGTTTGTTCGTATAGATTTGTTGCATTTCACGGTTGTATTGCACCTTTCTATTTTATGTTGTATGTTTGACGGTCCTCCATCTGTCGACTTTTGTCGGCCACTCGAGGTGTCATGCCTGTCTGACTCTCGAATTCTTACTTAATCAAAAAAAATGAAACGTGTGAAATTCCGAGAAACATCAAGTTTGTTGTATGAAAATGAGAGTCATGTCGGGTTATCTTTTTTTTTTTTTTTTGTTATAAGGTCAAAATTCATCCTTTTAATACAAAAACTTAAGTTAATGTACATGATTCACCGTTTTATATTTTATGGTTTTTTTCCCCTATATATCCAAATAAAATGAGATACAAGCTTTACAAAGAAATTGGTGTATACAACAATCATGATCGCAAGTAAAACATCACATAGAAGGATTGTTCCAAAGTTTATAAGGAATTGTCGTGTATAGAAATGTCAATGTAATGTATCTATCAGGGAGGCTATCAGAATCAGCCCATGAATCGGCCCATAATATATTTTTTTATAAACACCAGGGGGTTCGAACTATGTTGACTTTATTTTTAATTTATTTTATACTGTAATGTCTCTTCATTTATATTTCAACTTGCAAATATTTTACTTCATCCTTTCTTTTTAATGCCTTTATTTACTTATTTTTTTTTTATCAGTTTTTAATGTTTTTTTTATTATTCATTTATATATATTTTTTAAGTATAACAACAAATTATATAAAAAATCAGTATTTTTTTTACTAATTTCGTATTTATTACTAGTAACAATACAATTATTTATAAATTTAATTACTTCCTTTTTCTAAAAAAAATAGAGGAGGGAGTAATTAATATTGGGGCTGATTAATTTATGACTCTTCAAATTAAAAATTATTTTTTAAAAAAACTATAGTTGTAAAAATGTACCTCGGCTCTTATTTAATTTGTGATATCACATTAACCGATTAATTTGGACAAAACAAGAAAAAAATAGTAGTAAAACTATCTATATCTATATCTATATAAACTCTTAAAATAGAAGAGTTTTCGTTATATGTCACATCCACCGTAATTCTCTCATTTTCAACAAATCACATTTTTTTTTCTTTTTTTGTTCTCACTTGAAGCTTGGAAAAAAAAAACTGTTAATATAGGTAGGTCTTGAATCACTCACAACATCTTTATTATATCCGATGTTAGACGAGTGTACAATCTCCCTCACTTAAAACACTGACGATCATGTCAGACTCAAGGGATTGCCATCCAGGATGGAGGAGCATACCCAAACAAACTATTGGAGCACCTTCGAGCCTAGGGTCGATTTTGATACCATCTATAAGCCCCGAGGTCTTAAGAGGCGTCAATCTGTACCACCTAATCTCATGCCCGTTGTCCTTATTTGAAGCCTCAAAAGAAAGAGCTTCTGACATGGGTAGGAAGTTGAATCACTTATAAATTACTTACAACATCTTTATTGTATCTGATGTGGGACGATGTTTTATATAACCAATGTGTTTAATTCAAAATATTAAATTTTATATAGCCTATATCTATTTGTAAATCTTTATCGAGTACAATAATAATTTCAAGAATTAATTTAAATGCCCATCTTGAATATGCTTAACACATCCCTCTCTTATGAGTTTTTTTATTATAAATTAAATTTAAAATAATATTAAACTAATATTTTCTTTAGTTGTATAATATTTATTTATTTTATTATTAAGATTTTATTTTTTTTAAATCGCATCATGGCATGGAAATTGTATTAGTTTATTATTATTATTATTATTATGTATGATCAACAACTTGCTTTTCAGATGTAATCTTTTTATTTTAATATTACATTTTTATGACTTATAAGAATAGATTGATAATTCGAATACCGTTGAGAGATGTGAAGAGACCAAAAAATTCCTCATTGAAGAGTCAAATTGTGATTCCCTAGTTTCTAATTTTTAGAAATTTTCTAAAAAAGTGAACAACTCTATAAAAATATCATTTTTAAACTACTTTTTGCATAATTTCATACATATTATTAATAAATTTAAAATTATACAAAAATTAATAAGAAAATGATATTTTATAGAGATTTTAAATTTTAAAAAAACATACAAAAAAGTAAAATGACTTAGATGGTGATGTTTTAATGTTGGATTTAAAAATCTATTTCTTTAGAAAATTAAATGGTGAAGTTTTTTTAATACCAAAAAGATTCTCCAAAATATACCAATTAAATCATTTTAAAATTATTTTTATAAGATTATATATTATCATTAACTTAATTACAAAAATAATTATCAAATCAGGATTATTAATCTATGAATTTAAAACATATGTTTAAAACCGATTTAATATAACCAGTAGAGAGATTTTGAAAATGAAAATCCAATGATAACATAGGAAAATGGCTGCCACCTAAAATGAATTGAACTAATTCAACTTATGCTGACGGCCGATTTTAGTACCTGGTTTTTTAGATTTGTCATTTGTTAGATTGATGTACTTTTAATTATAATTATAATGGGAAGAAAAGTATGCATGCAAGCAATATTAGGTGGTTGGATCGATTAAAATAAGGTTTTGAACTCCATTTGATCGCAACATATCATATCAACCCACAATGGAGGAAAAAAAATAAATGACTGGTTAGAAATTTGGTCTCATTACCGGGCATGAAACCAGAAAATAAAATTTAGATAAGCTGAATCATAGACGGATCTAGGCGGGGGGAAGCGGGAGCATACGCCCTCCCCTTCATCCGCCGAATCACCTATATTTATTCTACGCGTCGATAGCTTCGTTTTGATATATTATAAATCTGAAACCGATAAACGAGTAAAAGGTTATGACAGTTTGAAAGTTAAACACAAATTAATTATTTCAAATATCTTTTTAATAAAGCTTGATTCATTTATATTTTACTTAATTTGGTAATATAATTCAACCAAAGAGCTTCGAAACAATAGGTTATATTACTAAATTCGATAATTATATAAGGAATTATGCAAGTTTAAAATTTGTATATCTTGTTACACGTTATTGCAGGCTAAGAGAACAACAAGGTGCATATTGACTTTGTAGGTTTCAAACGATATATTTTTAGATAAAAAAATATTGTTTTCAATTAAAACAACACCGTTTTATCGTTTAAAGAGAAAAAAATATAAAACAACTACTGACACAATTTTAAATCAAAACATCCCTATTTTGAAAAAAAAAAACATTGTGTTTTGTACTTAAAAAAAATGTATGTTTAAACTAAAATATCATCGTTTAATCTAAAATATTATAGTTTTGGTTCGTTAACATATTATAAAAAAAATCTATCGAAGAGTGAATCAACAATTTGTATAAAACTTTGCCCTCCCTCTTCGATAAATTTCTGGCTCCGTCTCTGGGCTGAATGGACTAAAATTTTCATATATTTATAAATTTCATTAATAAAACTCTTGGTGTAATAAAAATATTTTCGACCGAAGACGATGTTTGATTTTATGCACGTAGTTGTAGGAGTTAAAAATTATACAAAAGTCAAACATCGTTTATCTGCATTATTTTTAAACGATGTTTGAACTAAACGATGTTTGGATCTTATCTGCATTATTTTTAATATATAGTTTACTTAATTTGTATTTTGTTGCTTACTTTTCACGAAATTATATGTCTGATTAACATATGAAAAATTAATCTATATGCATCTATGTCTTGAGTTTAATTATAATCTAGCTAGATAGCACTCGTTGTTTATCGCTTCTCGATCACAGTACTCTCGATCATGCATGTGAGCCCTCCTGATTTGGTGCAAAATATATATCAGTACTCCTTTAACCGCAAAATAATTCATCTTTGAAGGTCAAAATCTGTACGGGGTGTCATCTACTCATCATCATCATCTCTCTTCTCCAGTTTGCTCATACAAATTTAAAAAAAAAGGGTTGAAATTAGGACATGTTCATGACAGTGTATATGATCATGATCATCACCCAAATGACAGGGAGAGGCATATTGCATTAATTAATATATGAGAGATGCTAATTATATTCCAGGGAAGGGGTCAATGGATTCATATATTCATCCAGATTCCAAGCAGCTGGCCTGGAATCATTCAGATTCTGGTTGTTAGACAAAACTGTGTGCTTGTTTTCCCTTAATCCTCTCTAAAGAAAACTTTTTTTATTTTTATTTTTTTAACAACTAGCTATTGTTATTATTATTGTTGTTGATACATTATTTAATTTAATTGATTATGGCCAAATTTGCTGACTCTATCATAAAAAGTTTTTATGGTTAAATATATCCATCATGTTTTGTTTTTTTGGCGAGTATATATTTTGATGAAAGCGGCTTGGAAGGCATCACTTAGAGCAACCCCAACAGATTTTCTATATTGGGTTTTTGGAGAATATTAAGGTTGATTTTGGTCCAACAGCTTCCCCATTACATTTTCCAAAATAGAGAACGAGGGGAAGAAATGAAGATCATTCCCTAAATTTGGAGAAAACTCTATATATTTTAGGATAAACTCCATAATGGAGAATCTGTTGAAATTCAGTCCAAAAAAGTTCATTAGGGGTCTCGGGATCAGGTCAAACGATCCCTACCGATGGACTTTAACTTACCTGCAACCTAGCTTGTCTATGGACAATAACTATCGCGGACCATTCATTACCTGCTTGCGAAAATATGGTTGGTACGGGTATTCTTGCCCGAATGTGTCGACTCTTCTCTTCGCTTTCCTCAACAGGCTCTTATATGAATTTGTACACAGATAAGTGTTTGCAGGAGTCCACGAAGCTTTAGTATCTCTTTAATTGTATGATAACCCTAGCTTACTTGTGGATGCTATGATACACGCTCTATTTTTCTCTCTATTCATAAAAAAAAACTCCTTGTACGTACTATGCTCCAGGTTTCCTTTTATATGAATTAGTACTCGTTGACAAGTGTCACATTAGGTTTGCAAAGTGACTGTATGGGCTCCCCATGTTGAAGGTGAACATGGAATCCTAGTTGTGGTACGTTCTTTCCACGTTCACTCTGTCAGGGTGTATCGAGCTATCTTGGTTACTGGTGACATGTCAAGGCTATTTTAGGATGGGATTCGTCATAGGTCCTCAGTCCGCATTCGTTTGAAAATCGGGCCCGAACTGATCCTCCCTCAAAAGATTCGTACAACATGCCTTGACTAGTTTTTCAAAGCCATTTTATGCTTCTTGGGCTTTCTAATAATGGGCTTAGATGGAGGGATCACATCGGTCCATTAAGGCTCAACGAATCGGGGAAGTTGAAACGACGACGAATTTCTAAAGAAACAAAAGGGGGTGAAACGGTACGTTTTCACCATATTCGCTTTTACATTCCTAGTGCCCTTGTGTTCTCTCCATAGAGCATCGTCATAAACGTAGCTAGAAGCCATTCCAATCTTTCCGGCATCATCTTGGACACCGTCAGTGTTTGATTTTTGATTTTCCGGTTGAAGTTTCCGATCAAGCCTCGTTCGAATTGGGAGAGCTTCCTTAATGTTCTTGCTTTGTTCTTCAGCTTGTTCTTTTCGTTCTTGATGAGCTAAGTCTATTTTTCAATATCTTTAGTGCATTGATCGACATTGGATTGTTATCTTTAGGATATGTCTATTATTGATAATTTGATCCACGTATTTACGTTATACCGTAGACACGTTTTTAGCATAGTTTGATTTATGAGGATGCCTAGTCTTAACGAAGAAACTAACTGCTTCAGTTAGTTTGAGAGAGCTCAGGGATGGTGTCGTTCTCCACCTTTAGATGCCCATCCATGGCAGTCTCCAGCCCAGTCGGGATCGTCTTCTGATACGAAATCCTCTCCTAGAGAGCTTGCGGACAAACTGGTCAAAGTAAGGAGGCATCGACTGTTGCATTTTAACAATTAAAGATCAACTAATCACAATCACAATTGTGCTCATACGCAGGAACAAAACACTCGAATTTTAGGGAGAAAGCAAATCAATCTGTATGCAGTTACTTGCATCAACAGAGAGCACACACAATGAAAAAAAGCCTCACGCCTTGATTGATTGAACAACCGACTACTTACACCACAACACCAGTGACTGCACAAAGGGAAAACTACCTCCACTTACCCACTAACATGACACCTAGGTAGTGGATTACAAAGCAAGAAAAAATGACTCTAACATAACTGAACATTGACAAACTTTAGGCATAAGCCAACTGACTAACTAACCATGACCATAGTCTAGGAATTTGATTACATTTTAACACCTCCCCTTAATTCAAATTCCCTTACACCAATCGTTTCTAGGAAGAACATATGTTTAGCAGAGCTCAAAGACTTGGTAAATAAATTAGCATGCTACTCATTTGTCCCACAGAACTTGAGCATTACCTTCTCTTCTCCTACTAGCTCTTGTATAAAATGGTGCTGCACATCAATGTGATTTTTCCTCGCATGGAAAGCATGATTTTTAGTCATGGCTATAGATGATTTGTTATCACACCAAATCTTCACTACTTATGTGTGATCACATCCCAAGTCTAGCAACAGCTTCTTCAACCACATTGCTTGTCTAGCTGCTGCTCCAGCTGCTACATACTCAGCTTCAAAGGATGATAGGGCGACAATGTCCTGCTTCTTTGAACTCCAAGTCACTGCACCTGATCCTAACCCAAACACAGATCCAGAAGTGCTTCTCTTATCATCTAGGCACCCTGCCCAATCACTGTTTGTATATCCCTTCAATTTGAACTCTTTGACACTTTCATACCACACACCAAACTTGAGAGTTCCAGCTACATACCTTAGGATTCTCTTAGCAGCACCTAGATGGTGTCTTGTAGGATTGTGCATATATCTGGACACTACACTCACACTATGAGCTATATCAGGTCATGAGTGTGTGAGGTATATCAAGCCTCCAACAAGGCTTCTATACAACTTCTGATATGCTAGCTCAGTCCCATCACTTTTTTGCAACTTCTCATTTGCATTCATGGGTGTTTGAGCCACATGACAATTCTCCATTTTGAACTTCTTCAACATATCATGGCTTACTTGAACTCCTCTAGCATTTCTGGTGATGAGCTAAAATAAATTATGTCATCCACATATAGACAAACCACTATAAACTCATTCTTGTTCTTCTTCTGCACATACGAGGTGGGCTCATTTTCACTTCTTTCAAAGCCACTTTTCAAGAAGAACTCATTAATCTTACTGTACCAAGCTCTTGGAGCTTGTTTCAAGCCATATAATGCCTTCTTCAACCTGTATACTTTCTCTTCCTCACCAGACTTGACAAACCCTTTAGGATGTTCCATAAACACCTCTTCTTGCAACTCACCATTAAGAAAGACAGACTTTACATCCAACTGATAGATAGACAGCCTCCATTGTGCTGCTAAAGCCAACACCACACGAACTGTCTCAAGCCTAGCCACAAGTGAGAAGGTTTCTTCAAAATCAACTCCTTCTTGTTGTGCATATCCCTTGGCCACCAGCATTGCCTTGTACTTTTGAACACTTTCATCTGTATTATACTTGGTTCTGAAGACCCACTTCAAACCTATCAAATTCTTATCTTGAGGTAAACTGACTAGCTCACATGTGTCATTTTTTTGTATACACCTCATTTCCTTCTTCATTCCTGCTTGCCACTAATGTTCAGTCTTAGCATCATCATAGCTCTCTGGATCAGATGCAACAAGGGCTAGCTCACAACTAGCATAAATCTCATCAAGAGATCTAAACTTCCTTGGAGTAGTTTCATGTGAGGAACTTGATGGAGATGAGTGATGACTGCTTGTTGAACTTGACGGGTGCACAAGAGTTCCTGGTAAGCCTGAACTCTGATCATCATCACTCATACTCTCATTCTCAGATTCATTGCTTGAGCCATCTACAAACACAAGCTTCTTTGCACTGGAGCCAGTTGTTTCAGTTTCCCACTTCCACTCACTCTCTTCATCAAACACAACATTCCTACTTATGAAAATCTTGCCACTGATAGCATTGTTCAACTTGTATGCTTTGGACTATGAGGCATACCCTATGAAGACACATTTTCAGTCTTATCATCAAGCTTTTGCCTCAAATTCACTAAGGCATATGCTACACATCCAAATACTCTTAGATGACTCACTCCCGGCTTCTCTCCTCTCCACACCTCATGTGGAGTCATGTTCTGTACTGCTTTAGTTGGTGCAATGTTCAACAGGTACACAACTGTTGCTACAACTTCACACCACAACCTATTAGGAACGTTCTTTACCTTCAACATGCTCCTTGCCATCTCCACAACTGTTCTATTCTTCCTCTCAGCCACTCCATTTTGCTCAGAAGTGTAAGGTGCATTCACTTCTCTTCTAATTCCACGCTCATCACAAAAGGCACAAAACTCATTTGAAAGGAACTCTCCTCCTCTTTCTGTTCTCAAAGCCTTTACTTTCCTCCCCAACTGGTTTTCTGCAAACACTTTGAACTTCTTAAAGTTCATGAAAGCCTCTGACTTAAGCCTTAAAAAGTACACCCAGCTCATTCTGCTAAAGTCGTTTGTGGTGAGAAGAAAATACCTACTTCCTCCGAATGATTCAACTTGCATAGGGCCACATAAATCTGCATGAAGCAACTCAAGGCACTCACTTGCTCTCCACGCAGATCCACTGGGAAAAGAACCTTTGAACCGCTTCCCATAGACACACCCTTCACAGAACTCTAACTCATCAATTTTGGGTAGACCTTAAACCATGCTATTGGTTCTCAACATTCTCATACTCTGCACATTCAAATGCCCATACCTTTGATGCCACAGCTGGGTTTCATCACTTGCTTTGGTAGTTATAGCTCTTCTCACATTTGAAGCAAGATCAAGTGGGAACATTCTGTTCTTTGTCATATGCACATTAACTATGATGTGATGTGACCACTTCCCTTCTCTCTAATTACACAAGAGTCATCATCAAATAATAAAGAATACCCAGTCTGCTGCAATTGTCCTACACTTAGTAGGTTATGAGCCAAATTTGGTACAAACTGTACATCCCTTAACATTTTCACATCACCTTGCACAATTCTGATTGCAACATTACCTTTGCCTTCCACTTGCAGCACTTTGTCATCTCCAAGTCTCACTCTACTCTTCTTTGACTCATCAAGCTTTTTGAACAACTTCCTAGAGCTATACATATGATTAGAGCACCCACTGTCTAAATACCACATGTCTTTCATAGAGTCTGCAGTTGAGGTTAAAGCCATGAACAACCTATCTTCATTTTCCTGCTTGTCCCAACACTGAGCCTCTTTATAACCATATCTCTTACAGTAGTAATATTTAATGTCACTTTTGTAAGATCTTGAGTCACTACTTTTCCCTCGGCCATACTCTCTTCCTTGATCCTTTCCAAACTCATTGCCTTGGCCTCTTCCATGGTCATTTGAACCTCCTCTTCCTTAGCCTCTACCTCCACGACCTCTATAACTGCTGTTGTGGCCACCTCTACCTCTGTGACCACCTCTATAACCTCCTCTACTCATGGATCTATCACCTTTACTCTTAGAAGTTTCTTCCTTAACCTGAAGCAACTTCTCATCTTTTGATTCACTGCTTCTGCTAAGCCTTTCCTCATGGGCTTGTAGTGAACTAGCCAACTCCTCAAACCTGTATGAAGACAGATCTTTGGACTCTTCTATAGCAGCCACCACATGGTCATATTTCTTAGTGAGACTCCTAAGTACTTTACTTATAACCTTCTCAGTACTCATATTATCACCATAAGTTCTCATGTGATTCACCAAGCCTGACACACGAGACAAGTAAGTCTGCACATTTTCTTTCTTCTGCATAATTAAGGTCTCAAAATCTCTTCTAAGTGATTGAAGCTTCACAGTTATCACCTTCTTGTCCCCCATATACTCTTGCTTGAGAACTTCCTATGCTTGATGTGCAGTAGTTGAGGCTGCAATTCTTGGAAAGACTTCATCATCCAAGGCCGATTGGATCATGAACAAGGCCTTATAATCTTTCTTTCTTTTCTCCCTTAGTTGCTGATCTGGATTCTCAGTTTGATCATCCTCAAACCCTTGATCCATAAGACTCCAAACTTCTTGAGATTTGAAGAGTGTAGTCATCTTCAAACTCCAAAAGTGATAGTTGATCCCTTTAAATATTGGCAGTTGATGGCTGCCAACACTTTCATTCCCATTGTTTTGCATATTTGAGCAAGAGACAATGAAATGATCACACTCGTGTTTCCCTTGTGTTAATGATCTCACACCACTCAATCCCTGGACTGAAACCCGGTTACAAACTTAAGTTTGCTCTTATACCAATTGCTGGATTTAACAATTGAAGATCAACTAATCACAATCACAATTGTGCTTATACGCAGCAACACAACACTCGAATTTTAGGGAGAAAGAAAATCAATTTGTATGCCGTTACTTGCATCAACATAGAGCACACAAACAATGAACAAAAGCCTCACGCCTTGATTGATTGAACAACCGACTACTTACACCAAAACACCAGTAACTGCACAAAGGGAAAACTACCTCCACTTACCCATTAACATGACACCTAGGTAGTGGATTACAAAGCAAGAAAAACTGACTCTAACATAACTGAACATTGACAGACTTTAGGCATAAGCCAACTACCTAACTAACCATGACCATAGTCTAGGAATTTGATTACATTTTAACATCGACGCCCTTCAGATAGTGATTACTACTCTTCTTCCTATGTGAGCTCATCCTCTTCTAAAGACAAGGATAGGAGACGTTCCAATAAAACATTGGGTCCTCTTGTTGCCGTTGTATAGTTTGGAAGACTTGGCAAAGTGTTCCTTCCGCGACAACTTCTCCTTGCACGATCAAGAGCCCTCATCGTCTGTTGCTCACGAGCAATTTTCGACGATGCGTCCTCCAAAAGACCGGGCTTGCGGAGGAATTGCTTTCATGGATTTTTTCGACGCGAAAGTCATGGCTAGGATGTTTCCATGGCGGATGGTGTGGAGCTCTGCCTTCCGGGTGAGGGGGGGGGGGGGGGGTGGGGGGTGTCTCTAGATGCTTATCCTCACTGCTCGGTACTTTATGTAGAGAGCTTAGCCCAAATATTTCGTTTTCCTCCCCATCGCTTGTTCCAACAAATGCTACTGGTTGTGCTTGGCTCAACTTGCTCCTAGTTTATGGATGTTCTTATCCAGTTTCATTATGCGGTGTCTAGAGATTGGGAAGGTTCCCATTCACAAGCTCCTATTTCATTTCTTTAATTACTTTGAAACATGGCACCTCAGACACAAACTTCTTCCAAGGCAAGCTCCGCTACAACTTAGTTGATCGTTTGACCAGCAAACCTTAGTGGAAACTGGAAACACAAGTAGTTTTTTTTATCCGCGATAACTCCCGAAAAAACTCTTAATTTTAGAATCGTTCTGACTTCTTTCAGAGTGTCAAGAAGCCCTTATTGGTAGGCTTTGAGAGGATCGAGCAGGCTTTGACTCTAGATTCAAAAATCCCCTATCGTAAGATGGTTAAGCCTTTAGCTTGGAGATGGATGGGCTCAGCCTACCCCTATCATAAGGTGGGCCCATCTCAAATCTGTCACGTCTAGGAGTGCTCCTCAAACAAGCCCGCGAATAGTTTATGTGGAGGAGGTTTCTGTCCCAAATAACCAGGAGACCGCAGAGTTGCTGCCGTCCAAGGCTTCAAGTGGATCAAGAAGCAAGCACCCCTCATTTGTAGGTCCCTCGGCTCCTATGTGTAAAAGAAAAAGTGCAGCGAATATCCATAGCCCCTCGCCCATCTTGAGTCCCAAAGTCAGGACATGACAGTTTTTAATGAGGGGAGGTTCAATTTTTTTCGCGAACGCTGGATTTCGGTTGCATCGGTTTGAGAGGGAGAACGCCCCATTGTTGAAGGACAAAAAGCAATTAGCATGTGAAGGGAATTGAAGAATATGGCTATCTCGAAGCGTCATCTCGAGCAAATTGTCATGAGGGATTCGGGATTTCGATGACAATGCACTCACATAAATAGTAGCACATACGATGCCATAAATAAATAAGAGTGTGAGTGAACATGAACAGACGGACACGATGTAGACAGAGACAATAGGCGGACACGAGTCGAAATTCAAGCTCTAGGCAATTCATCCGCGGACCGAAGACCCATCCAAATGTGGGAAAACCGCACTAAGTCACTAACATATGAAAAGGAAATTATCATATACAATATCACGAGTAAATAATCAGATTTCTGCTATATAAATAAAATTGCGTCTATTACTTATATAATTATCATATACAATGGCATATGGGACTTTCCCTATAAATAAGGCTCGTAAACTCAAGACTCGGGGTCGGTTCCCAAATACTCAAAACTACACAGACTAAGGACAAGGGCTCCAAGGGGGCTTCACGAGCGGGTTTCGTCCCGACTCGGCGGGGACCGGCACTGGATGGTGTCCGAGGGAGAAAGGTGGACCGCATCTAGTTTATTAGGATAGAATATCAAATATATCTTTCCTTATTTTATCTCACCATATCTTTGTAAAAAGTCTATCTTTGCTTATCTCAATCCTTGGAGAGCAAGGCAATCATGTGTATAAGTATATCATTCAATCAATGGAAAAAGCAAGAAAACCATTCACCATATCTTTCAAAGCTTTACATGGTATCAGCCTAATTTCGACCCTCTCAATCCAAATCTCTCTTCCGCTCTTCGATGTCGACCGATCCCGTCCACGGTGCTCCTGTCGACCCACCTCCTGTCGACACACCTCCCGTCGATCACTCCGGCACCAAAAACGCCGGCAACCTCCTCTTTGAGGCTGCAGGATCTGGCCCTATGCCCGCTCTGCAGTTCCCAAACCTCAACGTCCGTCTTGATCGGACCAATTACACTCTCTGGCGGCACACAATCAAGTCGGCTCTCGAAGCCTTTGGCATCGAGGACTTTCTGGCCGCTAGTTCCCAGCCTTCAGCAACCCTATCGGCGCCATCTGGATCCACCGACCCTCCCCCGCCGAACCTAGCCTTCGCTGAATGGAAGAAAAAGGATCGATTGATCCTTCTGTGGGTGCGCACCACCCTCACAGCCTCTCTTATGGCTCATGTCGCTCATGCTCAGACGACTCATGAAGCATGGGGCATCCTTGAACGGATGTTCTTTGCTCAAACAAGAGCACGTCTGATGCATCTCAAGCAGCAAATGCAGAATCTCAAGAAAGGAACTTTAAGTATCCTTGATCCTTGAATATCAAATATATCTTTCCTTATTTTATCTCACCATATCTTTGTAAAAAGTCTATCTTTGCTTATCTCAATCCTTGGAGAGCAAGGCAATCATGTGTATAAGTATATCATTCAATCAATGGAAAAAGCAAGAAAATCATTCATCATATCTTTCAAAGCTTTACATAGTTCGAGACCCGGATCAGAACAGGTCACGATGTGTGGATGGCTAGGCTGCCATGCACCTCAAGTAAGCTCGATCGTTGGCGATTCACTCGATTCCGGGATTCAAAGGCGGAATTCTACCAATGGGCATCGTCATTGACACTGTCTATGGGAAACGAACCCATGACCACATGGGCATCGTCCTCCAAAACCTCTCTAAAGCTAGTGATGAGAATCAACAACTTCGGGAGAAACTCCTCACGGCCGAGGGCCAATTCGAAGATTACACATCTTCTGAAAGGGACTCCCTCCAGGCTCAAGTAGCGGATCTTCAAGCTACAACTGCTACTATGGATTCTAAACTTGCTGCGGCTGAAGAAAACACCCAAAAACTCCAAAGTGACAATGTGAAATTGCAGGACGGGCAAGCCCGATTGTACCATGAGTTGGAAACTCTCAAAGCTCGCTCGGATCAGGATGTAATCGTTTAGTGGATGGACTCGTTGGAGGGGAAGGAGTACTTATCCGTGGAGTGGGTCAAGACTGACATTTTGGTGTTCAAATGAATGGCTCAAAATTGTAACAAATAGTGGTTAAAAGGTGTTATGACTTCACTGAATTAACGCTTACTTTTAATCACATATGGTATGGATATATATAATCTTTACACATCACTTTATTATTATTATTATTATTATTAAGTAATATTTTTTTTTATTACAAATTCAAAAAGAAAATCTAATGGGCCAACTCATTGGGTCGATCCATAACCCACTAAGTCATACGTACCCGTCAACTGGGTTGGGATTAAGATCATCGAGATATCTCAATCCGTAGCACAACTGGTCGAATCCTTCAACCGGCAGATTCGACCCATAATTAGGTCTATTTAAAGACAATGACGTCTCTCGGAAGAACAAAAGCCTTGAGAGTTGTCAGTTAGCCCTCATATACATACGTTGTTCTTCCAAAGAATACATAGCATTTTGATTAAAATAAGTTGGAGATAGATAGGGAAATATCAAAATATTTTTTTTATTCTATCTCTATCCTTTTAATCGTTAGAAATTTATAGGATATATTCTAATTGTAGGTATGATTTGGCATCGGGTTTCTAGACCAAATATTCATATCAAAGCCCACTATCTATGGGCCAATCCATAAGGTTCTCGGGTCATGAGTCATGACAGGCCCATCTTTAGTTTAAGATGATTTTTAAAAAAGGGTAAACGGGAGAAAACCACCCTTTAAATATGGTATATTGCTCAAAACCACCCCTTAAATTTAATATTGCAGAAAACCACCATTTATATACCTTTTGTTTACCAAAGACCACCCTATCTCTGATTTCATTAAGTTTTAGAGAGAAAATTCGGCAAATTATCAAAATATCCTTATCATATGGAGATGCGATATTGTAGAGGATCTCGCATAGGAGTTGTGGAGAGATTTAGGCATTGATTTAAGGGAGCCTAGTATAGAACTATAAGAATTGTCGAATAATTTCAATTAAAAAAAGTGAGTGTGGAGTTGTACATATGTACTGAAAGATAGCGGAGAGTAATTGGTGACTAGAAAATGATATGTATAGTGGTAATTTTGGTTTTTTCAAAGACATTTAACAAAACTCTAACGTCAAATAGAGACGGGGTGGTTTTTGGGAAACAAAAGGTATAAAAAGGGTGGTTTTCTTTAATATTGAATTTAAAGGGTGGTTTTGAGCAATATGCCCTATTTAAGAGGTGGTTTTATTCGGTTTACCTTTTAAATTTTTTATATCTAAAGTCTTTCTAAGGTGCAAGTGCAATTGATTTTGGTAGATTAATTCTTTATTTAACAACTAAGAGATTTTGATTTGATTAATAGAGAATTTCCCATAACAACACCATTTCATTCATCAAAGTACAAATCAGTAGATCGTATTCAATTTTCGGCAACAAGATGAACCGATAGAGCTAAAATACTAGACACTGCGAGAGGGCCCTTACAAAAACAAAATGTTACCTTAGACATATAATTAATGATACATACATATATAATTATAAGCAGTTTAATAAAAGAAAGTAAAGTACACTTAGAAGTTGTTACATTTGGATATACCTATTATAACACTATAAAAAGACGACGGTACAATGTTATCGATCGTTACACTATAAAAAGACCACGGTACAATGTTATCGTTACCTTAGCTCATTTGTGTAGTAGTGGTTCCGGTCCTTTCGTTGCCTCTCACTCCTGCTGGTTTCCGCGAACTTCATGCTCCCTGCGTGGAGCCCTTGAGCTTGCTCGTATTGGCTCCACTCTTTCAAGTAGTACTCTTGCTCGGTATAGTTAGGGCTAGGGCCGGTGAACATTCCTCCCCACTGCTTGAAGTGTATGAAGATCAAGGGCAATGTGAACGCTATGATCATGATCCCCATGTATTCGATCCCCAGCTCTGTTGCATACTTCGATCCCTTGAAGAAGATCACTTGTGTAAGCACCGCTCCTACGTTCCCTCCAGCTGCTGTCATACCCGAAACCAAACCCAAAGATCTGCATAAAAGCTTTAGCTGCTAAGCCATAGGCTATGTTTGGCAAAATGGTAGCTGATGAAGTAGCTGGAGCTGATGGACTATTTGTGTTAAATATAGGTAATTAATAATTAAGCTAGCATAGTGTTTGGTAAATATAGCTGTTAGGATAACTGATGAAAATTTGTGAATAAAAAATTAAAAGTTCTGAAAAGCTTCATTAAAAACTGAGATTTTAAAATCAAATTAAACTAAAATCTTATATTTATTTCATATGAAGCTATATAATATCAAAATCATAAGTTCCGAAAAGCTACTTCCATTGTCAACGTCAACGGAGCCATAGGACTTACCTCCTGGAGATGAAGGGGACGACGCCGAAGGAGAGGCCACATGCGGACTGCACAAACAAGGAGAAAATGAGGAGGAATGTGACGGACGCGCCGAGGGAGCTAACTTTGCCGAGCAAATAGCAGAAGATTCCTCCGAGGGTCTGGAAGATCCACCAGGCCCATAGCCTGCCCCTCATGCCGAAGTATTTGGCGGCGTAGTCAGATAAGATGCCGCCGCCTGGGCGGGAGAAGATGTTGGCCAGACCGAAGCTGGAGGCAATGATGCCGGCAGTGTGGAGGTTGAGGTCAAACCTA
The DNA here is from genome assembly GCA_037127255.1 of Persicaria tinctoria. NCBI lineage: Eukaryota > Viridiplantae > Streptophyta > Magnoliopsida > Caryophyllales > Polygonaceae > Persicaria > Persicaria tinctoria. The sequence goes on along the minus strand of JBANSL010000016.1, from coordinate 19,701,763 downwards.
TCGTAATAGTATTGCGCGATGATGTTATCAATGGTGAGCTCCACACCAAAGCAGTAACCGTACAAGAGCGCCGTTATCCATCCCCTGTAGTTTGTGATGCCATGGTAGAATACCTTCCATACGTTGTCCTTGTGCCTTTCACCTGCCACATATTTTGATTTGCCCCTTTTTGTTTTATTTATGAGTTAAAACAAAAACGTACATACAGCAATGTACTATATAGAGATCTAAACGTAGATAACTTTTCAAATTCAATTTACTCGATCTACAATAATATATACTAATGTGTCCCGTCCGTGCACGAGGATATGTTAACGTAATATTTTCAAATTATAACAACAAATTGGTGATTGAAATTGCTAATTAAAGCTGGTAAAATTTGATCCGACCTACTCGAACCCAGATCTGATCAAAACCCAAAAATCTAAAATATCATGTACAACTAGAATTCGAGCACGGTCGATTTTGACCCAATATCCGAATGAATACGAACATATACAAATCCGACCTCAGTCATATCGATCCGACCCGTCCTTGACCCAACCTGAACAAGATATGACTCATTCTTATAACTACTTTAATTTTCTAATTATTTTTAAACTCAAATAATGTGAATTATATATAAATATATATTAGAGCTAGTATAACTAAATAAATAAAGTTTAATTTTTTTTTGGTAGACTAAAAATAAAGTTTAATAGTCATTACTTAAGATTGACAAAAAAAAAATCATCATTTTATAATAAAACTAAATGTGACCCGACTTGACCAAATTGACCCGAACTTACTCAACCCCAAAACTTATCCGATCCGATCTGAACCCAACCGAACATACAATATATCCGACATATAATCTGACCCAACATAGGACCGAAATCAAATGTGCATCCCTAATTGCCACCTTTAATTAATTATAATGCTAAATATGGTAACAAATTAATTATATGAATTTGAGAGTTGTTTGGGATAATTACCTGTTCTATAGAGGTCGGTGAAGTTCCCATCGGGAAGGTCCTGGCTGTAGAACATGACGGCGAACGCCGATAGCGTCTGAAACAACCCCGGGATGAAGAACGCAATCCGCCACGCCGTGAAGTTGTCGGCGCCCATGTGCCGAATCAGCTCGTACACCAGCGGCATGACCAGCTGGGTGACGCCGCCGCCGAGGTTTCCCCAGCCAGCGGCGACACCGTTGGCCCGGCCAACAACGGGCCCGGAGAACATGATGCTCATCCAGAACTGGGTGGAGACGAACGTGGCGAGGGAGAACCCGGTAAAGAACCGGGCGAGGAGGAAGGCCATGGGGGAGTTGATGACGGCGGTGAGGTACACGGCGGGGGCCGTCAGGAGGGTCAGGGAGGCGGAGGCGAGGCGGGGCCCGAACATGTCGCAGGCCGCGCCCATCACCACACGGGCGAACACCGCGCCCGAGACGGACGAGATGCCGGCGTTGCCGATGTCGGTGGCGGTCAGGTCTAGGTTTTCGCGGATGAGCGGGAGGAGGGGCGGGATGGCGAAGGTGGACACGAAGGTGGCGAAGAAGGTGAGCCACGCCAGGTGGAAGGCCCGCATGTGCGGCTTCTCGACGGAGGCGATCCGGACCATGACAGCCTTGTTCTCTGAGTCCACCGGGAGGGCGAATCTCCTCCCGGAACCGTACTCCACACCTTGGATGCTCGCCATTTGTAATTACACTCCTTTCTTCTTGTTTTTTTGTCCTTAGTCGATCAGTGATGGCTCAATTCGTATCGGATTAAGATTTGGACCTAATGTTATGTAAGTATATATGGTTTCTTGCTGAGTCAGGAAAATGGAGTTGGAAGGTGGGGCCACCCTTTCTGACCGATTAAACGGATTCAGAGAATATTGGGAATCCAATGATGTCTCCTATTTCGACGTGCAATTCGATTCTTTTTTTTTTGGGTAAGACATTCCTTTCATATTTGCATTTAGTCAAATGTTATTTAACTCCCATGCGCCAAAAAATAATGATTTAATTAATTCCCAATCTTTATTCTTATTCCTATTATTATTACTTAAAAAAAGGAGTTGAAAAATGATAAATTAACATAATTAATTTTTGTTCCAACTCCACCCATAGCTCCATTTCAAAATTTTAATTAAGTATTTTCGTTCTGGAGAATGATAAAAAGAATTGGGTGATTTAGGTAGGTAGGCTGTTTAGAAAGTTCAATTAGCTAACTAGATAAAAAACTTGTTAAATTAGATTAGGTAGTCCATTCTCCAAATGGGGTATTAATTGGTCAATGGTCAACTGTTTGACCATTGACCGGTCAACGTTGACCAACTCATGTGGATTTTTTTTTTTATTTTTTTTTTATTTTTTTTTATTATTTTTTTTTTATGATGCCACCGTTTTGATGCCATTTTTTATGACATTTTATTTTCACTTTGATGCCACTTTTATAATGAAATGGTTTGATGACACTTTTTGAATGCCACTTTTTTCAAACTTTGATGATATTTTTTGTGTACTGTGATGCTACATCGACCATAGATGCCAAATTTTTTGACTGTTGACTACTGATGACTCTTTTTTAAAGTCAATTTTTTGATGATTTTTTTTTTCCGTGATGCCATATTTTTCAAAGTACTTTGATGACTTTTTTTTCTTTAATGTGATGCAACTTTTTCAAATTAGTGTTTTGATGCCATTTTTCTAATGTAATTATTTGATGCCACTTTTTTAATCGAATCGTTTGATGTCATTTTTTTTTAATTTAATCAAGTGTGTATCGATAAATTTTCATCGATTCTTCTTTTATTCACTGATGACACGTTTGTGATTACATTTCAATCATGCAATCGCTTGTGGTGACATGTTTATTACATTTTTATTCATTGATGACACAAAAGTATAAAATGTGATTAAACTTGATTGATGACATCTTTTATTGATGACTTTTATTCATTAATGACATTTGTGATTACACTTCATTAATCTCACTCAATAGGACATCTTTTGTTGATGATATTTTTATTACATTTTTATACAATTGATGACATAGAGTATAAAATGTGATTACATTTAATTGATTACATCTTTTATTAACGACTTTTATTCATTGATGACATTTTTTATTACACAACATTTGTTATTACACTTCATTTATCACAATTGTCTATGAGGGGAAGGGGTCAGCCAACTAAGGTCTAGTAGTAGTGTAGACTGTGTAGTACTGTTGTAACTTGTGTGGTGAGTTACAGGACTTAAGAAATAAAATAGTCTCACTTAGCTCATTCATTCCCACAAATGGATTGGTTGAATATTGCATTTTGAAGGTTAAAAAGGTAAAGTCTACATTGAACCTAAATGGACATGATTGCTGCTAAGTTGTAGCTGCACCTATTTATTTGTAAGAAAACACTAAAAAGTTGAAAAGGGAAATGGGAATTAGTGGAAAGAGTCATCAAAGAAAACATGGTTGGGCAAAAGATTCCAGCCCACAAATAGAAGAGACCCTGTACAAAGTGAAACCTCCCCTATATCTCTGCCTTTGTTTTGGTGGGGATTGCAGTGTTTTACCCAGTGTGCATACGTGCCTTCCTCCTCTACATTGAAGTTACTACAAAGATCATACTGTTGCTTAATCTATCAAGGGCAGAATCAAGAATGACTTAGTTAAGGAACAAGTTACATGATGCTAGAAGCAAATTTAATAGGTGAATGACCATCTCAACCCTTGTACCCAGTACAATAAAGCAAAGGAAGATAGAAGACAGTATGCTCTAATTTTAGGAGAAGAAAGGAAGATAGAGATGGAAGGAATTAGAGAGTTCTTTAGCATCTGATTTTTCCCAAAACCATTTCATCTGATTTGGTTACAGATTCCTGGAAATTCTCCGTCATTTGTCACAACACATCCTTTGCTTTCTTCTTAAAAAATGCCATTAGAATTTACTGCAACAGTTGAACACTTGAGCAGATCAGCAGTATCAACCATCAGTGAAGTGAACTCACAAGCATCAACATCCCCAACTTCAACCGTAGGACTGCCACTTTTAACTCACAAACATCAACATCCCCAACTTCATCCTATGTCATCTTCTGGTTCAAAGGTTCTGGTTTGATGGTGCTCATCCCCACTCATATCCATGCCAAAATAGTCCTTTGCATATAAACTCCTGCAAAGAGCAAATGAGGAGTAGCTTATGTTAATTAAGATAATTTTCATACCTATTGGTTTTCAATTCACTAGTTTTTTACTACCAAACTGCTTATATTATTAAAATTAACTAATTGGAAAAACACAGCTTGTAAATTTCTTCACCGTTGAACTGACCCTCAATTGTACACACCGATAACCCATCATAAATTCTTTATCTATCCTCCATCCAACACTCCAACCCCTTATCAAATCTTATCAGTGCTGAACTTCCAGCTTTTTCCTCTCTTCCTCTCCCATTTTAGTTTCCCTTATTTTAATATAAGAACGATAGAAACATGCCTAGTACTTTTGATTCTTAAAGGGGTAAATTTAAAGGAATTTATTGATTAGGATTCACAGGGAGACACACACATGAGAAAAAGTTGATATTGTGACCTAAAAATTCCATTGTAGAAAAAGAGAAACACAAAATCTTGCAGAAAATTTGTTTCATATAGTTTAAACACTAAGCTGTATGTACAAGATATGCAGATTATTATAGCATCAGTTAAGAAGTGAGACAAAAAAGACAATGCAATTCTACTAGTTGGCCTCCCAAGGGCAATTGAATTTTTTAAATGCATTTGCAGAAATAAAAAGGCACTGCTAACTTTAATCAAAGGTCCTAATTTGTCCATTGATACATGGAACCAAAGACACAGAAATGTCCAAGTAAATATTAGGAGATTAAATAGTACACAAAATAGTTCAGACGATCGGACGATCTGAAATCACCAAATTCTTCAATATTTACTAGAAGCTATCATCATCAATTAGCACCAAATTCTTTAATTGCAAGTCAGAAAGGACCAAAATCATTACTTGGACATGTATTATTTCCAAACATACTAAATCACAAAAACGCATCCATTCAGTTCAGTTTCACAAACCTAAACAAGATGAACAAAAAAGTTGATAACGTTGTAGATTAACCTCCCTTTGATGGGAATCGAGCAAGAATCTGAGCAAATCGGCCTGCTAACAGTTACGTTGAAGCTGAAAGATGCAAAATAGGGTTCCAATAAGAAGAGGGCGACCACAAATTAGGGGTTTTGAAAGATCTGAAAATTAGGGGTTTTTGTTTACCTAGGAATTGGAGGCTATTAATATGGATTTTCTTCACACAGATGAGGCCGGCGACGAGGATGGCAGTGAAGAGGCCGGAGCTTCGGTGAAGAGGCGTCGGCGATGGAACTCGGCGTGTGAGGAGTCTGCGATGGAGCTCGGTGGGTGAGGATCGAGTCGGCGACGAAGGGTGTTGGTGATGGAGCGCACACATTGATGGAGGATGAAGGTTGCATTGGATGAAGGTCGGAGGACGGATTACAGAGATCGGAGGTCAGGGGTAGGAGAAACAGAAAAGGCCAATAGGGTAAGTGCGGCTAAAAAAAATGGAAGATGTCTAACGCACCTAAAAAAAAAAGTAAGATCGTTAAATACCTAATTAAATGTATGGAAGTGTATAAAATACCAAATTTTCTCAAAAGAATTTGCTAAATAAAAAATTCAAAATTTCTTAAAACACTAAAATAGAAGAACTAGCCCGGGCAGTGATTCTTGGAGGCATTTGGTGGTCTCGAAACCTTGGGATTTTTAGGGCGAGATCGAGGGTAGAGGCGGAACACATTGTTGAGGATGGGTGGCGGATGGTGGAGGACTGGAGGTTGTGAGCAACCTAGAGGCCAACAAGGGTGGGAGAGAGGCGACGAGGAAATCTGTGGGTTTTAGTCGATATCGAGGAAGGTTTGTAGGAGTCAGTTTTTAGCAGTTGTTTCTAGCTAAGTTAGTGGAGGTAGTGGGGCTTAGCCTAGCAGTTATGAAGTCGGTTTGTGTGTGTAAATGTAGTCTAAGTTGTGGAAGTGTTATTCAATCAATTAGAGAAGTTAGTGCTCTCAATTTGTTCTTCCATCCAACACCAGAATTTGTCGATTTGGTAGATCACAGATTCAAGTATCTATGCTTGCCATTGAACACTTGTGATTGTGGTCAAGAGAGCTCCAATCTAACATTTGGTATCATAGTTGAGATTAAAAGATCTCACCGGGTTTAATTTCTGGGAATTGAGTGGTGTGAGAGACAAACACAGGGAAACACTTGAGAGAATTCATTGTTCAACAATATGCAGAACAATGGAGGTGAAGGGGTTGGCAATCCTCAATTGCCAATCTTCAAAGGAGTGAATTACCACTTTTGGAGTCTGAAGATGACCACTTTATTCAAATCACAAGAGGTTTGGAACCTTGTAGAGCAAGGGTTTCAAGATGCAAATCCTCCTGAACCAGATCAGGCTTTGAGAGAGAAAAGGAAGAAAGACTCTAAGGCACTATTTATGATTCAAAGTGCTCTAGATGATGAGGTCTTTCCGAGGATAGCAGCCTCTACAACTGCTCATGATGCTTGGGAGGTTTTGAAGCAAGAATACATGGGAGATGGAAGAGTAATCACAATGAAGTTGCAGACCTTAAGGAAGGAGTTTGAGACTCTGGTTATGCAAGAGAAAGAAACTGTCCAAGTGTTCTTGTCTCGAGTATCTGGAATTGTCAACCACATGAGGACATATGGAGAGACTGTGAGCAGTGAAACCATAGTGAGTAAGGTTTTGAGAAGCCTTACAAAGAGGTATGATCATGTAGTTGCAACCATTGAAGAATCAAAAGATCTGTCTGTGTACAGATTTGAAGAATTGTCAAGCTCTTTGCAAGCTCATGAAGAGAGAATGAGCAGGACAAGTGAGCAGAAGGAAGAGAAGGTTTTCCAAGTGAAGGATGAAAATCAGAAGAGTAAGAATGAGGGTTCTTCAAGTAGGGGTGGCTTTAGAGGAGGTCACAGAGGAAGAGGCAACTATAGAGGTGGTCAAAGAGGTAGAGGAGGAAGAGGCTATGGCAGAGGTCAGTACAGTGGCTCAGGTAGAGGAAATGGAAGTGAACAAGGGAAGGAGCGGTGGAAGGATTCCAATAGGAATCAAGGCAATGATTCAAGGCAACAGAAGAGTGGCATCAGGTGCTACTACTGCAAGAAATTCGGGCACAAAGAGGCTTTTTGTTGGGAGAAACAGGAGAATGAACAAAAGGGAGCGAATTATACAGAAAAGAATGAGCAAGAGGAGAGATTGTTCATGGCTTTGTCTTCATTTGGGGATACTGCAAGCAGCATGTGGTATCTAGACAGTGGTTGTTCAAACCACATGTCAAGTTCAAGAGAAATGTTCAGGGAGCTTGATGAATCCAAGAAGGGGAGTGTCAAGCTAGGAGACAACAAAGTTCTAAAAGTTGAAGGAAGAGGAACCATTGTGATCAAGAGTGAGCAAGGTGGAGAGAAATCCTTGCAGGATGTTCAGTATGTGTTTGGGCTTGCTCATAATCTGTCGAGTGTGGGTCAGCTCCAAGAGACAGGTTATTCAATGCTGTTTGATGAAGATGCTTGTGTTATTAGGGATAACAGAACAAGTGAGATTGTTGTGAAAGTGAGCATGACTAAGAACAGAATGTTTCCTCTTGACTTGGCAAGAGGTGTGAATAGAGCAATGACAGTAAAAGGAAGTGATGAGTCAAGGTTATGGAATCATATGTATGGGCATCTAAACATCCAAAGTTTGAAGATGCTTAGTACAAGATCAATGGTTAATGGCCTACCAAAGGTGGATGAGTTAGACTTGTGTGAAGGCTTTGTATATGGAAAACAATTGAAGGGACCTTTTCCAACTGGTGAAGCTTGGAGAGCTAGTGAATGCTTATAGTTGGTCCATGCAGATCTTTGTGGACCTATGCAAACAGATTCACTAGGAGAAAGCAAATATTTCCTTCTTATAACTGACGATTTCAGTAGAATGAGTTGGATTTATTTTTTGAAGTTGAAGTCTGAAGCATTTGAGTGCTTCAAGAAGTTTAAATCTCTCACAGAAAAGCAATCAGGCAAGATGGTGAAGGCCTTAAGGACTGATAGAGGAGGTGAGTTCATGTCCTTTGAATTCATGTCTTTGTGTGAGGAGAATGGCATAAGGAGAGAGCTTACAACACCCTATACACCAGAGCAAAATGGGGTGGCTGAAAGGAAGAACATATATGTGGTTGAGATGGCAAGGTGTATGCTGAAGGCAAGAAGGGTCCCAAATCAGTTTTGGTGTGAGGCAGTAGCTACAACAGTGTACATTCTCAACATCTCTCCAACAAAAGCTGTTGAGAATAGAACACCTTTTGAGGTGTGGAGAGAAAAGAAACCATCTATTGGCCATCTTAAAGTGTTTGGGTGTGTGGCCTATGCAATGGTGACTTTGTGATCAAAGTTGGATGACAAAGCTGAGAAGTGCATTTTCATTGGCTATGGAGTCCAGTCAAAAGCTTATAAGTTGTACAATCCAGTGAGTAAGAAAACCATAGTGAGCAGAAATGTGGTTTTTAATGAAGAGGTGAGTTGGAACTGGGAGAAACCAGCAGGAGATCAAGGAGTTAGAGATGTGGTGAACATTGAGAGTTCAAGTGCAGAGACTGGTGAGGAGAATATGTTTGAAGATAATGGTAATGATGATCAGAATGTGAATGCTCCAGGATCACCAGCACAGCAGTCTAGCTCATCTAGCAGTCAACATTCCTCTCCTTCAAGCTCATCAAGTGAGACTCCTCCGAGAAGATTTAGATCACTTGCAGACATCTATGCTAGCTGTGGATTTGCTCTTGTAGCAGTTGATCCAGAAAGCTTTGAGGAAGCTAAGGGTGAGAGCAAGTGGATGAAAGCAATGAAAGAAGAGATGAATGCTATCCAGAAAAATGAAACATGGAGCTTGGTTGAGTTGCCAGCAGAAAAGAATGTAATTGGCCTGAAATGGGTGTTTAGAACCAAGTTCAATACAAATGGAAGTGTTGCAAAGCATAAGGCAAGACTGGTTGCCAAAGGTTATGCACAACAAGAAAGGATTGACTTTGAAGAAACCTTCTCACCAGTGGTGAGGCTTGAGACAGTAAGGGTGGTGTTAGCTCTAGCTGCTCAATGGAAGTTGAATGTTTATCAGTTGGATGTAAAGTCTGCATTTTTTAATGGAGAACTTCAGGAAGAAGTGTATGTTGAACATCCTATTGGCTTTGTGAAAGTTGGTGAAGAGAGCAAGGTGCTGAGGCTCAAGAAGGCTCTATATGGATTAAAACAAGCTCCACGAGCTTGGTACAGCAGAATTGATTCCTTCTTTGAGAAGAATGGGTTTAGTAGAAGTGAGAATGAACCCACCTTGTATGTGAAAGGAAGAGGAAAGAAGGAGTTCATAATGGTGTGTTTGTATGTGGATGATATCATCTACTTTAGCACATCACAGAAAATTCTGAGTGAGTTTAAGAAATCCATGATGGAAGAGTTTGAAATGACAGATTTGAATGAGTTGAAGTATTTTCTTGGGTTGGAAATAGATCAGAAAGAAGATGGTATCTATCTATGCCAGGAGAAGTATGCTAAGGATCTTCTAAAGAAGTTCCATATGGAGGGATGTTACATAGCATACACACCCATGAATGTGAATGAGAAGCTGCATAGAGAAGATGGAACTGGACTTGCAGATGAGAGGATGTATAGAAGCTTACTGGGAGTTCTGAATTATTTGGCACATACAAGGCCTGATATCACTTTCTGTGTGAGTGTGGTGTCAAGGTTTATGCACAGTCCAACAAAGCAGCATATGGGAGCAGCCAGAAAAGTTCTTAAGTACATTGCAGGGACTCTGGATTATGGCATTTGGTATGGAAGGAAGGAAGAATTTAAGCTTCAGGGCTTCACTGACAGTGACTGGGCCGGGTGCTTGGATGATAGGAGAAGCACTTTAGGATCTGTATTCAGCTTTGGCACAGGAGCTGTAACTTGGAGCTCAAAGAAGCAAGAGAGAGTTGCTCTGTCTTCTTCTGAGGCTGAATATGTAGCTGCAGGAGCAGCAGCAAAGCAAGCATTGTGGTTGAAGAAATTGCTTGTTGATTTGGGATGCAAGCAAAGTGGAGCTATTGAGCTGTGGTGTGACAACAAGACTGCAATTGCCATGACAAAAAAATCCTGCATTTCATGCAAGGACTAAGCACATTGAAGTCCAGCATCATTTCATTCGAGTGCTGGTTGCAAAGGAAGAGATTGTGCTGAGATTTTGTGGCAAAAATTACCAGAATGCAGATTTGATGACAAAGGCTTTGAGCATAGCAAAGCATCAGTTCTTCATGGAAAGACTTGGAGTAAGAAAGCTTGAATCAATGGGTGGTGTTAAAAGTGTAGCTTAAACACATGTGATTCAAGCTTAGATTTCAGTTTATTTGAAATTCTGTTATTTCAGTTAAGTGTCAAGACAGTCATACTCGATGTCGAGGAAATCTGTGGGTTTTAGTCGATATCGAGGAAGGTTTGTAGGAGTCAGTTTTTAGCAGTTGTTTCTAGCTAAGTTAGTGGAGGTAGTAGGACTTAGCCTAGCAGTTATGAAGTCGATTTGTGTGTGTAAATGTAGTCTAAGTTGTGGAAGTGTTATTCAATCAATTAGAGAAGTTATTGCTCTCAATTTGTTCTTCCATCCAACACCAGAATTTGTTGATTTGGTAGATCACAGATTCAAGTATCTGTGCTTGCCATTGAACACTTGTGATTGTGGTCAAGAGAGCTCCAATCTAACACAATATAATTAAATTATTACTTATATTTTAGATAAGAGGTAGTATTGGTGGGGAAAATAATAGAGCTTTCTTAATTAATGTGTCCATTTTTTGAATGGTAAGCAAGCTAGAAGATGTGAAAAGGAGATTCAAACTTGACAAAAAATTCGTTTGTATATGGTAGCAAGTAAAACACCATGAAGGGGGATTTGTTCAACCTTAATTAAAAAATCACAAAGAAATAATATTGAACACTAGCCCATAATTTATTTCATACGCGTATCAGGGTGATTATTTCGAATTATGTTGACTTCCTACTATTGGGGGAAACTCCTATTATAATTTTCATTTAATTTAATTTGTTAAAATTGACCTGTATTATCTAAATTAAAGTATATTCTTTAGATTTAAACTTGAAAAATTAATCAAATTTAACTAGGGGAACACATTTTTAAAGGAATAATTAGCTCATTTTTCGTGTAAAGGGTGCTTAAATAAAAAAATTAAAACGAACCTGGTTTTATAAGAAAAGTGTCTTCCCAAATCCAAATTTAACTAGAGAAAACACATTTTTTTTCCAGAAATTTTGCCCGGTACCCCTGAGGTATATGCTTTTTCGCCCAGTGTACAAGAGTTTCAGCTATTTCGCCCGGTGCCCCTGAGGTTTATAGTAATTTCGCATGCTACCCTTACAAAGTTAACGTTAACTAAACTAAGCAACTCCGTCAGTTTTGAACTAAAAAAACGGAAATTTCGCCAGGTACCCCTGAGGTATTGCAATTTTCGGGAGGTATACAACTCTTTTACATATTTCGCGTGATACCCCTGTGGTTTTCAATCGTTTCGCCTCGTACCCTTTCCGGTTAAATTTAACAGGCTTTTTTTTTTCTTCCGTTAGTTTTCAAAATTAGAAATTTTTTTTTTTGAAGACATGTCTCTTTCTCTGGCTTAACTCCAATTATCAGTTTTACACCATGGCAAAGTATCAGTTTCCATTGACCATTGCCATAATCAACCACCCAGTCGCTCATGACAACACAAAATTCGGCAATGCACTAAGAAAGATGTACATTACCAGGAGAAAGAACTCATCTTTAGCTGTGATGAGAGCTGATCGAAGAACAAGACATAAGATAAGCACCTGAAGAGGCGTGTGGTTATATCATCCTCAAACATGAGCTCCAAGGTGTCACAAAATACCCCCAAATTCTGCACCTCTGGAACTTCGATCTTGCGCATATCCCCCAATTTCTTCTGAATATGATCGGAGATAAAGCCTGCAAACAATTTGCTGTTTCGTGCAAGAACTTTTGAGCTCAGCTCTAGCGCTAAACACGCCCCTTTCTTCCCATTCAAATTCAGCCTCACTTCAAGCGCATGCCCACTGGAGGTCTGGCTAGACTCTGTCTCACCGCCTCCTGCCAATTCCCCCAAATTCAATGCATCGTGGGGAGCTGGTTCGGGATCCGCACTGGTAATCGGAGCTAGGGCGGGGGCAGTGGCCCCGAAAGAGTCGGAATCGATGGGAGAGTCCCAACCCGGGGAGAGCATCCGACGGGGGTCAATCCTGCCAACGATACTGAGACCGGATTTGGAGCTGAGAGGGGAATTGAGGAAGGAATTGGGTTTTAGGGATTTGGAGAGGGTTTGGGATGGATTTTGGGGGAAATTGCGAGGGGTTTTGGAGAGAGAAAAAATTCGGGGCTCCTGGGAGGGGTAGTGAAAGAGCAACCCGATAAGGACTTGGCTCTACCGGCACCACCGCCACCATTAGCGGCGTGGCGAGGCTTCTGGAGCTTCCTGGTGCGAGTCGCCGAGGAAGACTCTATTGAAATTCGACTGGAATCGATCAGATCCGTGAAGCAGCAGCAGCGCCATGGCCTTCGAGTACCGGATCCGAGCAACGACCTGGCCTTCTCCTTCCAGCGGCAGCGCTGGTCTTCTTCGATCCATCTTTTTTTTTTTTTTTTTTTTTGACGCAAGATAAAAATTAGGTCGGGTCTGCAGCAGAGGCCCTTCCTAGCGCGTCCTTGCGGACGAGAACACGAAGTTCTGGATCATCCTCACAAGCTTCGTCGACAGGGGATGCATGGGCACTACGAGCAAGGTAGTCAGCCACCGCATTGGATTCCCTGAAAATATGACGAATAGCAACATAAGTAAAGGACGAAATATCAGACAGAATATCAGCTTGTAGCATCTCTATTGTCCAGGGGCATTTCCAATCCCCCAATAAAGCTTTAATGACTGCTAAGTTATCTCCTTCGATCAGAAGTGTATGAAGATTCAGCTCCTTTGCCCGTAATAAACCCATCCTGAGACCGAGATTTTCGGCATAAACGACCGAGATATTGGTGCAAGATGATCTGCCAGCGGAGACCATCATGCCAGCCGAGTCTCGGATAATAAAACCATAGGCTGATTTGCCACAAGGGAGAACTGAACCATCAAAATTGAGTTTATAGCTATCTGGAGGGGGTTTCACCGAAATCCCAGACCGATCCTTTGTCCTGGTAGGCGGAGCCCCACCACTACACATTCTTCGATCCGTCTTTCTCTCTTCGCTCGCTCGCTCTTTCTCTGGCTTTCTTTCTTTTTCTTTTTTTTTTTAATTGCAACCTAACGGAAGAAAAATAAACTGTTAAATTTAACCGGAAAGGGCACGAGGCGAAATAATTGAAAACCACAGGGGTACCACGCGAAATATGTAAAAGAGTTGTATACCTCGCGAAAATTGCAATACCCAGGGGTACCTGGTGAAATTTCCGCTAAAAAAAAAGTGAAAAGTTAAAAGAGACTGATAGAAGAAGATTGAAGAATCCGACTCAGGTCGGGAGAGAGATGGAGGCGGCGGCACAACGGAGGAGGTGAGTGAGCCACACCGAGCTGAATCTAGATCTACGTGGTCCTTTATCAAATCTGCCTTCTAAGTCTCAGATTTCTCCCCCAATTGCTATTTTTAATTCAAATTAACGTTACTGAAGTTGTTGAAAGCAATTGGTTCTTCAATCTCTTTATTAATTTCACCCCTATTAGCATGCCCACCTTGCAACCTCTCAATTCCTTCCACAGACAGATGATCAGCTCGCTACTTTTCCTCTTTCAGTTGCACTTCTACCTAATCAGCTCCAATTCCAGGTCTATGTCCGAAGCTGTAGAGATATCGCCTAAAATGTTCAAAGGAAGAAGGAGACTCAATACGACGTCGTTTCCCGTGTTTCATTAAACATTTAAATGAAAAGGCTCAACGACGTCGTTTTGTCTCAATAAGGGCCAGCTCATTTCAAGCCAAACCGCTGTCGTTTTGATACTTCTTCTTCCCCAATTTCTCCTCTTCAGCAAATGGAAGATCTCGCGCTCTCCGAGCTCCATTTCCAATTGAACAAATTAGTTTGTTACATTCCCGCCAATTGTAACTGAATTAGAAGTCTCTAGAATCTATTCTGTTTCGGCTGTGTGTATAAATAGAGGATTGGATCTCATTGTGAAGCAACTGATTCTACCATTTTCTCTCTTCAATAAGATTTCAATTTCTTCAATTTCTAGATTTCGTTTTTCCACATGGTATCAGAGCTCCTTAAGGAGTGATTCGAGATCCTGTCGCTGATTCGTGTGTCCGCTGCGCAAATCTACGATGAAGACGACGTTTGAAGAAGGTTCGAATTTGAAGAGCAACACACCGAAATCGGGAAACCAATCCAACAACCATAGACTAGGAACCCAGTCGGTTTTCGAGGAAGGATCTAGCTCGAGGAGGAATCTGGAGGCATATGCGATCAACAATGCAATGCAGAGTGATCCAATGTCGCTTTCCAACTCGGATCACCCAGGCATGAACCTCACATGTGTTCCATTCAATGGAAGGAACTACCTCGGGTGGCGAAGGCAGATCCGAATGGCTCTTGGAGCTAAGCTGAAGCTCGGATTCATCGAAGGAACCTGCAAGAAGCCAGATCCAGAAAGCGGAGACTATGAAAGGTGGATCAGATGCGATTATATGGTCGCTTGCTGGATCCTCAATTCCATGGTGCCAGAGCTCTCAAGCGTGTTCCTATACGCAAAATCGGTTGTGGAACTGTGGCTTGAGATTGCTGAGAGGTATGGACAGTCTAATGCTCCGCTTATTTTCCAATTGAGGCAAGAACTTGGCCAGATTATGCAAGTAAATGTTTCGATTGCTACTTACTTCTCAAAATTGAAGCGCTGCTGGGATGAGTTGGACAATTTGATCAGAAGTCCCACTTGTACTTGTGGTTTTCTAGATCGATGTTCCTGTGCTGTTCTTTCTCGTGTTTTGGATTTGGAAAACCAAAACCGTCTTATGCAGTTTCTGATGAACCTCAACTCCGATTATGATCAAGTTAGGAGTCAGATCCTAGCTATAGACCCTCTTCCAACTGTGAACAAGGCCTATTACCTTCTGCAACAGGTTGAAAGGCAAAAGCAGGTGGTCCACATTAGTTCTGATCCTACTGCTTTCACCGTGCAGCAAGGAGGGGGCTCCAGTGGTCCTTCAAAGAGCGATAACAACAAGAAAGACAAAGCTGGTGGAAAAAGGTATTGTGAGCACTGCAAAGAGGAAGGTCATGTGATTGATCAATGCTTTGAAATCATTGGTTATCCGGACTGATACAAAGGAAAGAAAGGAAAGAAAGGGAAGATGATGGCTTAGGTCACAACTGGATCTCAGGAGATGTTGGAGACTCCTATGTCTATTGATAATTCATCTTCCTCAAATGTCCACATGAATCCTTACTTTGTGCAGGCTGTTTGTCAAGAAGTCCTTAGGGTGATCAAAGGAAAGGGAGTTGACAATGCTGGATATCCTACTGGTGGCCCATCCTCTTCTGGATTTGCAGGTATTGTTCTCACCATGCCTACAGTGATGAGTGCCTCTATATCTGATCGGTTTGGTGTTTCTTGGATATTAGACACTGGTGCTTCAGATCATGTCACTTGTTCTATGCATCATTTTATTGTTGTTGAAAAGGTCTTGCATCCTATATTTGTTATTCTACCTGATCATTCCCGAAGGGAAGTAGAGTTCACTGGTTCTATTAAGGTCAGTGACAACCTTGTGCTCACTGGTGTGCTCTATGTGCCTGATTTTCATCATCACTTGATATCTGTTCACAAACTGTTGAGAACTCATAAATTGGGAGCCTACTTCACTGAAGACTATTGTTGTTTACATAACCATTTGAGTAAGCATATCATAGCTAAAGGGGCAGTGACAGATGGGATATACAAGCTGGGAGTTGCTGTCTCTGAAGAGAAGGGTGAAACAGTTGTTTCAAAGTTTGTTGGCTCCTCCACTGTCACTCAGTCTTTGTCTCTACTTCATAATCATTTAGGGCATCCCTCTGTTGGGAAAATAAGACATTTGCCAGTGTGTCAGGATTGTTCTTTTCAGGATTTTGTGTGTGATGTTTGTGACATCTCTAAACTGCATCGTCTTCGTTTCAAGTGTAGTTTTTCTGCGTATAAGGTCTTGGAACTCTTGCACTTAGATGTATGGGGACCTTATAGAACTGCTACTCTGAATGGAGAAAGGTTTTTTCTCACTATTGTAGATGATGGGTCCAAGGCTACTTGGACATACCTATTGCAATCTAAAGATCAAGTTGTATCTCGGTTAAGCTCATTTCTAGCTTATATCAGAAACTATTTTGATGTTGTTCCCAAGTTTATTCGTACTGATAATGGATCTGAATTTGTCAACAAAGCTTGTTCAGATTTGATTGGATCTCTTGGGATTATCCATCAAAGGTCTATGGTTTACACCCCTCAACAAAATGGAAAGGTTGAACGCAAACATAGGCATCTCCTGGATACTGCTAGGGCTAGGGGTGTGCATATTCGGGTACCCGACACGAACCGGATAATCATGTCGGGTACCCGAAACCGATAAAGTTAAAATTCCCGAACCGTATCCGAACCATCTTAACCCGGGTACCCGACACGGTTAAGGTATTCGGTTCCGTGTCGGATACCGGGTTAACACGCCACGAACCATTTATAAATTTTTTTTTGCTGTAACAAGAAATTGAGATCTGCAAATCAAAAGCCCTTATTGTTCAATTGAGGAACAATGGATGAAGGACCTAGGATCTGCAATTCGTTGTAAACAAAAAACTAGGATGAAGGATCTCCAATTCGCTGTAATCCAGATCCATTGTTCAATTGATGAAGGATCTGCAATTCGTTGTCAACAGCAAACTCGGATGAAGGAACTAGTTGATGGGAGGAGGAGAAATTAGAGCAGTTGTAGGGGAGAGAAAACTGGAAAGAAACCGGCGAACTGGCGAAGAGGACGGAGGAGGAGCGATCCGGAGAAGGGGGAGCGCGAGGAGGGAGAAAGAGAGGGGAAGCGGGAGGGAGAAGGGAAGGAGGAGGGGTGGAGGCGAGGTGTAACTGCTAGGCAGGCGCCTCTATTGTCGCCCGGAGGAAGTACTGCGAGAGTGTGAGGTAAGGTTGAAGGGAAGAGAAAAAGAGATTGAAGAGGGAGTAGTCTACTGGACTGGCGGTGGCGGCTGGGAAGAAGAAATTAGGTTTTGAGGGGAAAAGAGAGTTTAGGGTTTAATGTTTGGTCATAATTAATTAAAAAAAAGAAGAGGCGAGATATTGTGAGGGAAAAAAATTCAGCAGAAGGGAATCAAACCTGGGCTGGTGGGAGAAGACACGCTAAGACATGGGCCTTTACCAACTGAGCTAGTGGGATTTAATGATCCCTAGCAATTAAATTTATACTATTACTGTATTAGCATAGGTATAAATTAAAAAAAATGAAACGGTTCGTGTCGGGTATCCGATAAGGGGATATGCCCGATCCGAACACGAACCGTTTAATGTCGTGTTTTAGCGGTTCGTGTCGTTTTCGTGTCGTGTCTTTTCGGTTTCGTGTTTTTTCGTGTCGTGTTGTCGTGTTTTCGTGTCGTATCAGTCGTGTCGGGTTTTTTTGCACACCCCTAGCTAGGGCCCTATTTTTGTCTGCTAACCTTCCTCCTTTTCTATGGGGTGAGTGTGTCCTTGCCTCCACATATCTCATAAATCTCATGCCAGTTCAGGCTCTAAATTAGGTTACTCCTTTTGAGAAACTATTTGGGAAGGCACCTTCTTATGACCATCTGAAGACATTGGGTTGTTTGTGTTATGCTGCAACTGTTGGACCCCGACCTGATAAATTTGCTGCTAAGGGTCGTCGTTGTGCCTTTATTGGATATCCTCCTTACCAGAAAGGATACTGTCTCATTGACTTGGCTACCCATGAGGTATTTTGCAGTCGAGATGTGTTGTTTAGAGAAGATATTTTTCCCTGTAAATCACCCGCTTCTTCTCCTGCATCTATTGGTTATGATCCAATGGTTTTAACCCCTTCTGATGACATGATTGTTTATCCATCTCCTTCTGATACATTTTGGATACCCAATCCTTCGCATGTGGGCTCAAGACCAAGAACCACACCGTATATTTGCTTAGATCTTGCAATGCTCTTTGATATCTCCTGATTGGAACAAATTAAAACAAGTAATTAAAATTCTGAATAGCGACAGTTTTGGACTTAGTGAAATTCCAGCAAATAAAGATTTAAGAAATAGCAACAGAAAACAAAGAACAGCGAGAGAGAGTAGCGAGGACTGGGCGCGCAAGGGTTCGGGCACACAGGCGTCGAAGCCTCAGGGTGTGCGGGTGCTGGCGCGCGGAGAGGGTCTCGCTGGGTGCGAGCGTGCTAGCGAGTGAGAGAGGGAGCGGGCGCGCCTGGGAGCACGCGGGAGCGAGAGCGAGGCGCCTGGGCTCCGCGCTCGCTGGGAGCGATCTTGGCAGCGAGTTTCTCCAAGCGCTGAACTCCTCGGAAGCGCTGGCTGGGTCGAGTAGAGCTGAGCGCTGAGATTCCTCGATCTCGACGAGAACCAAGGTGAGGGTTTGGTGATGGTGTTGCCAAAAAGCTCTTAAGAACATAGAACAATGATAGTGTTTGGATTGATAACCAAGAACCCTTTAATCCATAAAGGGGTTCTCAATTCTATTTCAATCTAGTTTATTCAAAGTTGCATAACATGAATATATAGAAAACTTATGAGAGATCTAACCAATCCTTCCTTGCAAAGGAAAGGGGTTTGGATATATTTATTCTATCTAAAGATAAATGAAATAAATCTAAGATAAATAAATCCTAATAAGATAGATATTTAATAACTTGGTGGCCAAGAATTATATCTAGAAGAGATATAATTAATTCCACCTTATTAATCTAATATGCATAAAATAATAACATAATTATTAACTAAGAAACTCGGCCCATGCATAGGACAGCTCGGCCCACTCTCTCGACAAGGCTTCTGGCCCACTCGGCCGAGTGACCCAAGGACATGTCGAGTACGGTTGCCTCATGGTGGGTGCAGCCGAGTCTTCATGAGCTCCGTGTGTGGACGCAGGCTCACTTCTTGTGCTAGTGGTGTAACCTTGAGCCAAGTGATCTAGGGTGGCCTGAACCCTTGCTCTAAAGTTCCATGGTGACGGACAAGAAAGGCTTTAGTTGCAGTTTGAATCTTCTTGGCCCTTGCACGAGTGATAGGACCATCGAATGGAACCCTTATGTTGTCCTCAATGTCACCAGGAGTCATCGATAATTTCACGGCATCATTCGCCTCCACTTGACTTCGATTTGTCCTCAAATCGTCGTCAGAGTCATCGCTAGGCACGAAAAAGAATAGATCGGCGACGTTGAATGTAGAATGGACGCTGTACTTATCGGCAGGGAGATCCAGCTTGTATGCATTCAGACCCATCTTCTGAACCACTCTGAATGGTCCATCTCCCCTGGGGTCCAGCTTAGACTTCCGTTGTTGCGGAAACCTTTCCTTCCTGAGATGCAGCCAGACCAGATCACCAACGTTGAACTGCACATCCTTGCGATGCTTGTCCTTCGCGGCCTTGTATTGCGCAGTCTTCCTCTCCAGCTGCGCCTTGGTACGCTCATGCAAGCTTTTGATGAAGTCCACTTGCTTAGTAGCATCCACGCTCTCCTTGTCTTTATATGGCCGAGGCATCATGTCCACCGGAGTTAAAGGATTTCGGCCATATACCACTTCGAAGGGGGTAAGTTTTGTTGCAGGGTGCCTAGACCTGTTATATGCAAATTCTACAAATAGTAGGCATTCTTCCCACCTCCGGAGGTTAGTTCGCAGCATGACTCTAAGGAGAGCCCCAAGAGTTCTATTTGTGACCTCAGTTTGGCCATCAGTTTGTGGGTGACAAGAAGTAGAAAATAGCAATTTTGTACCCAATTTAGACCATAGAGTTTTCCAAAAAGAGCTTAAGAATTTAGGATCACGATCAGAAACTATAGATAATGGCAATCCATGTAAGCGAACAACATCTTTGAAGAATAAATGAGCAACATGAATAGCATCATTAGTTTTATGACATGGAATAAAATGAGCCATTTTGGAAAATCTGTCTACAACAACAAATATGGAATCATGACCCTTAGACGTTCTAGGCAATCCTACAATAAAATCCATAGAAACATCTTCCCAGGGTGTATTAGCAATGGGCAAAGGTTGGTATAGACCATTAGCATTAGATTTCGATTTGGCTTTAGCACATGTAACACAACCTTTGACAAATCTTAGCACATAATTAGACATGTTAGGCCAAAAGTAATGTTCCTTAAGTCCAGCTAAGGTTTTTTCGAAACCGCCATGTCCTGTAGATTCATGAATTTCTTGAGTTAACAATCGGCGAATAGAAGAAGATGGGATACAAAGCTTGCCCATCTTAAACAAATAACCATTATAAAGAAAAAATGAATCAACTTCACCTTTGGACACACATTGAGCATATATAGTTTTAAAGAAACTATCAGAAGCATACAGTTCCTTTATCAAAGCAAAACCCAAAACATGTGCATCCATATGGTTTAAGAGGACATACCTGCGTGATAGCGCGTCAGCTACCACATTATCCTTTCCCTTATTGTGGTGAACCACATAGGAAAAGGTCTCTATAAACTCCACCCATCGAGCAAGTCGCCTGCTGAGCATTGCTTGTCCTTTGAGATACTTGAGAGCTTCATGATCCGAATGAATCACAAACTCCTTAGGCCAGAGGTAATGTTGCCAAGTCTGTAAGCAGCGAACCAGTGCAAATAGCTCCTTGTCGTAGGTAGAATAGTTGAGCTCAGCGGAGCCCAACTTTTCGCTGAAGTAGGCGATGGGACACTTGTTCTGCAGCAGGACCCCTCCAATGCCAGTGCCAGAAGCGTCACACTCGAGCTCAAAAGGTTGAGCAAAGTCAGGTAACTGCAGCACTGGGCGTGTGTCAGGCGATCCTTGAGGGCGTCAAAAGCCTTCTGATGTGAGTCAGTCCAGCGAAATGTCACATCTTTCTTCGTCAGCTCATGTAGGGGGGCGGCAATCAGGTTGAAGTCCTTGACAAAATGTCGATAGAAGCCAGCAAGGCCCAAGAATGAGCGGACATGAATGGGTGTATTCGGCCTGGCCCACTCCTGAATAGCACGAATCTTCTCCTCATCCACCTTCAATCCAGATGCAGTCACTACAAAACCAAGAAAAATGGTAGACTCGGATGCAAAAGAACACTTCTTTAAATTGGCATATAATTTCTCTTTCCTAAGACAATCAAAAACCAATTTTAAGTGACTTAAATGATCATGCATATTCTTACTATAGATTAAGATATCGTCAAAATAGACAACGACAAATTTTCCTAAGTGTCTTCTAAGCACATGGTTCATAAGCCTCATAAAAGTAGAAGGAGCATTTGTCAAACCAAAAGGCATTACTAACCATTCATATAAGCCATACTTAGTTTTAAAAGCCGTTTTCCATTCATCTCCCTGTTTCATCCTAATTTGATGATATCCACTTCTAAGATCAATTTTAGAAAAAATAGCAGCACCATGAAGTTCATCAAGCATATCATCTAAACGAGGAATAGGGTGGCGATACTTAACCGTTATTTGGTTGATTGCGCGACAATCAACACACATGCGCCAAAAGCCATCCTTCTTTGGAACCAAAATGACAGGCACGACACAGGGAGACATGCTCTCTCGAACAAAGCCTTTATCCATCAATTCTGTGACTTGGCGTTGCATCTCCTTTGTTTCCTCAGGACTAGCTCTATAAGCGGCACGATTAGGCAAGGCTGCCCCAAGCACAAAGTCAATCTGGTTCTCAATACCTCTAATAGGAGGCAAGCCTTGGGGTAGTTCATCTGGAAGCGCATCTAGATAATCCTGCAGAAGTGCAGCAATAGGTGCAGGAATATGACTCAATTCAACATTAAGTAATACCTGTTTCATTACCAGAAGAATATGAGGTCGATGAGCATTCCATGTGATGGTCCCTTTCTGAGGTTGAGAGACCAATGATCGACGTTCTACAGAGCCCTTAAGTGATGCAGAAGAGGGCTGAGTCGACGTCGAGTGGGGAGGAGGAGGCGCCAAGGGGGCTGCAGGTGCAGCTGGAGTGGCCGCGGGCGCTGCTGGTGGGGCCGCGGGCGCGACAGGCTGGGCCGCGGGGGCGGCCTGTTGTGCCGAGCTCCCTTTGAGCTTCTCCATCCATTCAGCTTCTCTCTGGGCGTCCTGTTGTTGCTTCTTGCGAACCTGGTCCTTCAGAATAGTGTGTGGCGAAAGGGGTAGGAGAGTAACTCTCCTCCCGTCATAGGTGAAAGCATATGTATTTGCATAACCATCATGAAGGACAGAACGATCATATAACCAAGGACGTCCTAATAATATATGACTACAATCCATTCGAGCAATATCACATAATATTTGATCCCGATATGTTCCAATAGAAAGGGAAACTAAACATTGTTTGGTGACCATGATATCAGAACCATCATCAGTAATGCCATTTAATCCATAGTGAGTAGCTCTAGGAGTAGTAGTTAAATGGAGGAAATCCACTACCTTTTCACTGATGAGATTGCAGCAACTCCCACCGTCGATGATAAGGCTTAAGGTAGCTTCGCGAACTAGACACCTAGCGTGGAATATGTTCTCCCTTTGATCAACCATGGGAGATTCCTGAATGTGTAGGACCCGCCGGTTGATAATGCAAAGCAAGTTGTCATACTCTGAACTATCGATCTCCTCAATAGGCTCAGACGACTGGTCCTCCTCCACTTCACTCGAAATTACATGGTCCTCAACAGTCTCCTCCTCATAGTAATGGTCTCCCAAATCATTGAGAAGAACCTTCCTTTTTTGAGGGCAATTGCGAGAGACATGCCCAGAACCACCACAAGTGAAGCAGCGAATATCTTTGTTGCGATCTGTAGAGGGTGCAACAACTCTTCTAGTTTCAACCTGATAACCCTGTTGAGATGAGTTGGAAACTCCCTTTTGCTGCATAGAAGGGTTAAAAGTAGAAGGCTTAGATTGACTAGAAGGGTTAAAGGGTACAAACCTGCGACCTTGAGAGGTCTGGTCGATTCTAGTCCTCTGTTGCCGAAGCTGCTGCTACTGTTGTTGTTCATATAGAAGTTGTGCTTTATGAGTCAAAGTGTTAATATCTGTAATGGAATGGATAGCTAAAGGATTTTTAATAGAAATATTAAGACCAGCAAGAAATTGAGTACACAAAGCACGTTCAGTAAGATAAACATTAGCCTGATGGAAGAATCGTTCAAGCTCATCCCTATAGTCATTAGGAGAGCGAGTTCCCTGGTGGCAGGAGGCGAGCTGCATCCTCATAGACTCCGTGTATTCCTCAGGCACATGTCTCTTTTTCAGGAGATAGCGAAGTTGTGGCCAAGTTTCAACAGGTTGCTTGTCCTGACGACGACGCATCTCACGAGTGCGGAACCACCAGGTGCGAGCTTTACCTACTAAATGCAATATAACAACTTCTAACTTCTCTATTTCCTCATAGCGTAAATGTTCAAGCAGATAGTCAGTATGATTTTCCCAAACAAGATAAGATTCAGGATCAGTATTACCATCAAAGGTTTCTAATTTAAGCTTAACATCTCGTTTCTGTATAGCTTGAGCATTATCAAATCTAGGATGACCAAAATTAGGAGGGGGTAAATCATCAAAGTTAGGATTTACCTCATGGTAAGCATCCTCCAAATGTGGCGTCTAATTCAGATCATTATTGTTGCGGCTGTCATCCCAGTTAGCACGAGTATGAAACGGCTGCTCCTGACCCTGAATGGGCCTCCCTTGCTGATGCCGTGGTGGGGTGTGCTCACGGCGATCCTGGTGTCCATTGAAGCCCGCTAGATGATCGTTGTCAAACTCTCCAGTGAAAGGGTTAGGAGTAGCAGACTTAAGCTGATAATGTAATTGACCATAAGGGGGAGGTTTAGCCGAATAAGAGGGGTTACCTATAGGTAGGACATTACCTGAAGGAGGTGTAGTATCTGGGGGTGGTGGAGGCGGCCTACCTCTATAGGGAGGTGTAGATCCAGAAGCCTCCGCCTATTTTGCCTCCTCCAATTGCCGCGCGACTGCCTGCTTGATGAGGTCAGAGAAGAATACGCGGTCCTCTTTTCGTTCGATAGCTCGACGATTTTCAGCCTCTGCCAGTTCCTTACGCACAACTAGAGTAGATTCTTGGACAGCAGAGTTAATAATGAGCTGCATATCAGAAGCAGAAATGCCAGCATGTATATAGGGGAAGGAGTCCCAACCCGAGTATGGCTTCTTCCTACGACTGGTTTCAAGGACTTCTTTATTCCACTTTTTGCAATCCTTATATGCTTGCCGACCTTAAAAGTGTTAGATTGCACAAGAAACAAGACTATCCACATGAAATATTCTAAACGACATAAAACCAAAACCAAAAATAAAAACCAAAAAGTTCAAAAAGTCCAAAAATTCATAAAGTTCTATATACATGCTCTAGATTTTAGAGTCGCTAGGCCGACTTCTCCGTTTGCGCTCAAGGACCATTATTGTGGGGTCCGCTCATGCTTGGCCCTTCTACTGGATCATCTAGGTCCTGATGGTAGAATGCCAGCTCGGCTGACAGGTGGTTGCTTGAATCATCTCCCTTCTCTTTCTTCTTCTTCCTTCTAGCTCTTAGTTTTCGCAGATTCTCTCGCCATGGTGTCTTATCTCCCCTTAAATCATTGATAATTTTCTTTATGGACTGAGGGGGAGTAGAATTCATACCTGAACTTACCTTTTCGAACCCAAAACATGAATCTTTGGGTTCGAGGCTAGTCGAGATCGAGTACAGCTGGTCGACCTCGAGTACAGGGACCCCATACTTAGGCTCTGGGCAAGTCAGTGGCTCAGTAGAGGTTGTCGATATTGACAAGGGCTTGTCGAGATCGAGTAGAAGCCTTGTCGAGATCGAGTTGGCTTGGTCGATCTCGAGTACAGTGTTGGCACCTTCCTCCGCTGTTTGCTTGGTCCCGTGGTTGCTGATGCTTTTTACCTCCAGCCAGGAAATTTCCTCTTTTACAGGGCCAAAAGAGAAATCCAAAACCTCATCGCCTATAGTGAAGGTGAGCGAGCGATTCTTAACACTAATTCTGGCATCTGCAATAGCTAAGAATGGTCTACCAAGAATAATAGGGCTAGTAGGATCTTCAGCACAGTCAATGATAAGGAAATCTGCTGGAACAAAGAATTTACCAACCTGGACAGGGACGTTCTCAACTATACCTGTAGGGATGACTACTGTATTGTTTGCCATGTATAGCTTGGCATCCACAGGTTCTATGCATCCTATTTTGACCTTCCGCCAGATTGATAGAGGCATGATGCTCACACTTGCACCTAAATCACACAGAGACTCATATTTATATTGTCCAAAACCCACAGTAACAGAAAACTTACCAGGGTCATGTCTCTTTTCAGGAAAGTGGAGTACTTTGCATTCGCCTGCGATCTCTGAGATGGATCGCTTCTTGCTCAGGATTTCCTTTAGAAATTTGACATATCCAGGCATCTCTTGCAAGGCTTCTGTAAAAGGGATAGAAACATTTAGTTCTTGCAGCATATTAACAAATCTGGTAAACCTACCTGCAGTGGGATCTTTTTGTGCTTTTGAAGGGAAAGGCAGTGGCTTTTTCTGTTTCGGAGCCAGATCAGCTGTCGGAGGTGTCGCAGAGTCGTCGACGTCGGCCAGATGCTTCTCCTCGATCTCGACCACGGGCTCCTCGACATCGAGTTGGGTGGTCGACCTGGAGTTGCTGGTCTGCGCAGCGGAGTCCGAGCTCAGCTTCTGGTCTGTGTCAAGTAGCGTCTTGTCGAGGTCGAGTACGGTCTCCTCGAGATCGAGTAGGCTTTGCTCTGTCTCGAGTTGCTGCTCTGCCTTGCTTTGCTGTTTCCCGACCTCTGGCTCGTGTAATTGATGCCCACTCCTGAGTTTGATAGCTGCTACGTGTCCGGTCTTCCCCTTAGGATTTGGTTCCGTTTGCCCAAGGAGCTGTCCGGATGGTCGTGGGATCTGTGCAGCGATTTGACCCATCTGCGTCTCTATTCCTCTTTTCCAGATGTCCAGTTCTCCAAATTTTGTAGTGATGTTCTGCAACTGGTTGTTGATGGTGCCCTGATTCCGACGCATCTCCTCAAGGATCAGCTGCAGATCATCCTTCTTTTGATCCCTTTCTGGATGTCCTGGAGCTCTGTAGGGTGGGGGATTCCTAGGAGGACCTTGGTTCCACTGTGGTTGATAGAACCTTTGATCTCCCATGTATCGATTTGGACCCCCAGCGTAGGCTGCCTCTTCATGTGTCTCTGCCATCCTGACTTGCTCCGTGTATGGGCACTCAGTAGCGGTGTGCCTCTGTGATCCGCATTCGATGCAAAGCTGATTGACAGATAGATATTTGACTTGCTTGAGGAGCTTGCGATTCTGGTCTCTGTAGAACTGCTCCCTGACATTTGGGTCAATCTCCTTTGCTGGCTCATAGAGTGGCATAGATGGTGCTGGCCTGGCGCAGGAGTTCTCCTCATAGTTTGCAGTAGACCCATATTTATTGTCATAATTGGTGAGCTTGTCCAGCACACCCCAGGAGTCAATTGGCGGCATCGTCAGATACTGATAGCGAGTATAATGGTTGATCCTGTCCTTAGTGACTTGATCAAGAGAGTTGAAGAAGATCTCTTGACTGACGTAGGGTGGCTGTCCATGAGTAGGGCAAGATCGCAGCAGTTCTTTGTAGCGTTCCCATGCCTTTGCTAGCGGTTCCCCTTGCTTCTGTTTGAAGGCGGTGATTTTCTGGCGGAGAAGTGCTATCTTGGCAGGTGGGAAGAATTTATTCAGAAACTCTTGCTGTACTTGGGCCCATGTGGTGAGTGATCTTGGTTTCAGCCCTTCAAGCCACTTCAGTGCAGGCCCAGCGAGAGACCAGCGGAAAGCTTTCATCTTGACATATTCCAGAGTTGTACCTTCAACAAGAGTACGGCACATGTCAGAAAAATTTGTAATATGTTCAAGAGGACACTCATTAAATTTTCCATAAAAAGCATTATTCTTAAGCTCTATAAGAAACTGAGTGCGAATTTCAAAAGAGTTATCAGGGATTAGAATCGTCGATTCAGGCACGACGAGAGTTGGATGCATATAATCCTCTGCAGTAGTTGGATATTGGGCAAGCTCAGCTTCTGCTTGTTCCCTTGCTGCTTTCTCAGCGGCGATAGCAACATCTTTAGTGGCTAGTTCCCTGGTAAGCCTGGCAATCAGCTGTTCTTGTGTTTCAGCGGCCGGCACAGGTTGTAGTCGATATCGAGGAATCTGGTTTGCTGTGATACAACCCCAATTCCTACAACAAATTGGGGCTTGGTAAGAAATAAAATATAAATAAATCACAGCAAACCAGATTCCGTCCCTTGCAAATAATTACAAGACCTCCTCCTAATGCAGCAGCGGGAAGTCAAGATCGATCCACGAGGAACCGTGTCAGCGGATCCTAGGCAGCGGAGAAATCTCACGAAAGTCGACCACAGATGTCCTCGATCTCGAGTACAGCAACTCGACAGAAGATCGGACAGTCGAGCGCAGCGTAGCAGCAAGCACAGGTTGTAGTCGATATCGACCAGAGGGTATTCGATATTGAGTAGGCTTCGTCGACGTCGAGTTGGGCTTTTTCGAGTACCTGCACACAGAAGCTACAGCGATGCTAGATCGAGAATCAGTACTCGATATCGACGAGTGCTATTCGATATCGAGGAGACAGAAACTAAAACGAAATGAAAGAAAGTAAAAACAATTGCTTTGGGATTTCGAACTAAACTTAATGTAAAAGGGCTTCCAAGATTGGGGTTTGCAACAACGATAACCAAGCATGCATAAGGCAGAGATAAACAGATAATCATATGAATTGCATCAAAGGACAAGCTTTCGCCTTTTCCAACAATTAGACAACTCTTTCAAGAAACCCTAATTGTCTCTACTGATTTTATGTTTACAATCCAAGTTGTTAGCATGGACCTCCATTAGATGGGTAATAAACACATAAACAAGTAGTAGATGCTCAAAACATGACAAAGGTCGGATCTTTACCTCAAACACGCATGGCTATCGTCAGGCTCGCCCCAACCCTAGAAGTGGGTGGACTACTCGCGCTTCATCGCAACCTCAGACATTGATTGATGAAAAGAAACTTGCATTAAACTAAATTCAAAAGACTTTACAATCCCGGCGATCCAACTCTCGTTGAATGCCAAAACCCTAAAACCTTTGAACTCCCTAAACTTCTCTTTGGAACTACTTGTCTCTGACTGAAATTGAATGACTAGAAATCAGCCCCATGGGCTTTATTTATAGGCTTCTAAACCTTGCTACTCAAGGATAGAATATCTATATCTATATCTAAAACTATATCTAAGACTCTAAAGATAAATAAAAGCTATTATGAAATTAAATCTAAAATAGGGAAATATATCTAAAGTGTCTTCAAGTGGATAGATCTCTCTTCATCATGATAGAACTTGATAGATCGAATAGACTTTGGAAAACTTCGAGCCCAAGGAGTCCCAATCCGAGTAGAACTCCCCAAAACGTGTTACGCGGTTTCTGAAGTCCTCCTCGATCTCGAGTAAGGCTAGTCGAGATCGAGTAGAATTGTTGGTCGACTAGGCTTGGCTCGTCGTCTCGGCTAGCTGGTCCTCGACAGGCTCGGACATGACTCCTGGCGTTCGTCGATCTCGAGGACCCCTTGTCGACATCGAGTAGAGGTGGGTCATCGACTGGCTTTCTGGTGTTGTCGAGGAACCCTTCTCGACATGCTCGGACATGGTCTTCAACTGCTTCGTCGACATCGAGTTAGGTCCTCGACATCAAGTAATGTGGCTGGGCGCCAGGTCGGGTACTCTCTTCCTCGGTCTCCTCGGGCAGGCTTTCCTCGACTCCGGGTTGTTCTCCGAGGTCTTGTCGATCTCGAGTTGTGGCACTCGATCTCGAGGAGGGTGTGGAGCCAGGTTCTTCGTCTTCAGTTTCTCGACATAGGCTCCTCGATCCTGGAAGGTGTCTAGACATGGCTTGTCAAGATCGACTAAGGCTTGTCGATGTCGAGTAGCTTTGTGCTCCGGTTCTGCTTCTGGGTTTTCTTTCGAAATGGTTCCATATCCTGCGATATTAAACAGAAACTTATGTAGATCTCCATTTCTGACAAATAAGCATATACTACATAAATCCGACATATTCCCAACCCGAAATATGCAAAATGTAAAGAATATGGAACTAAAATATGCATAAAGACATGGCTACTTTGGAGACATCAAATCACCCCATACTTAGACTTGCTTGTCCTCAAGCAATAACCAAACAATAACCAAGACCTACAATACATCCTTCAAGTCTTTGCCTTTGTCAAAAGCAACATCTCAATTAGTAGCAATGTAAGACAAGTGAATTTAACGTCATCACACATATATGAGCGATCCATAGGCATAGGCAGTATAAATCCAACCTCACAGGAATAATGTGTTTACACTCAGCTCTCAATGTGTTTAGGCTATGAAGATCAAATCTCAACTCAATTCCATATACAATCTCATAAACATTGCAATTTAAACATGAATCCACTTCGCAACCAATTATGAAAATGCAACAAGAATTATCAGGAGGACTTCGCTCAATAGAAGTCTTCAAAGAAGATTCCATTCGGCGGGGTTGTAATGGGGCTTGGTAAGAAATAATAAGGTATGGAATTATTTGGCCATGTGGTGCTTAATAAAATTCGGGAATCAAGACTCCTAAATCTCCAACACAACCAAACCATAACTTCTCAATCATATGCATCAACCAAACTCTCCAATTTATCTCAATGGAGTATGTAACCATTCAAACTTTCTCAACCTCTCCAAAGCGTGTATCTTGCAAATAATGAAAGAAATAAGGTAGATTTGGCTCATGCACTTTATTCACAAATATATATACTTCTTTCTTTTCTTCTCTTTTTTTTCGGATTTTTTTTTTCGAAAATAAAAACCAAATAACACTAATAGTGCATTTATAATGTGAGTCAAAAATCCTTTTACATAGTATGCATAGCAAGATAAAAATGTACAACCAACCCATATCTCAATAATTTCAACAATCCTTCCTTCTTGAAATGCAACGTAAGCTCATTCTTTCCACAAATCATTATTCCAACCAACTCTAAGTCTTAATTCTCAAATGGGGGTCAGGCTCAATTTTGGCTAAGGATATTTTTTGTTGAGTTCATAATAAAAGTCTAAGGCTAATGTTATGGCTTCAAGCAGGGATAATGCAGGGTGGGTAAAGAGAGGATAAAATTGGCATAAAAGGTGCCTCCATCATTTAATTCTCATCGACATAAATATATAAATGCATTGGCTTTGAATAACTATCACAACATTTAGAGATGCATAAGAAGAGTAAATACACTCAAGAAAGCTGAGGGATTTTTAATGTTCTCCCTATAAGGCCAAAATTCTCACTAGGACAAGTTTTGTTGGATTTTAACCTTTAGCTTAGGATCATATGTGCTCAATTTCATCACAAGTTCACAATCCACATAAAAACCATTTTCGAGGACTTAGGCTAAACCTTCCAAACATGCCATAGGATTTATATGATCAAGTCAGTCATTATTTATCATCATAGGACATCTAAGTTAGGGTATAATAACTAAAACAATGCAAAAATTTAAACATGCATATTTTATTTTTTCCGACATTTTCTATTTTTTTTTCTTTTGCAAAAATCAAAACTAAAGTATGACGAAAGAAAAAAGGCATAAAATTTAAACATGAATGCATAACATAAAAATTTAAAATTTCACCATGTAAAACTAAAAGCAAGACTAACACATATGATAATGAGCCCTTCCCCCACCCCATACTTAAAATTTACAGTATCCCCACTGTATAAAATCAAATAAAAACAAGAGTAAAGGAAGGAACTCACAGGATAACACATCGAGGAGGGCGAATCAGTGCAGGTCGAGTAACTGGGTGGTCGATCTCGAGTACATGTTACTCGATCTCGAGGAGCTTTTCTGCGTCCAGTAGATTCTGAAGTCGAGGAGCGTCTTGGCTTGGTCGATGTCGAGTACGTCTACTCGAGATCGCGTAACTTCTGGGCTTCTCCTCCTTGTCGTAATCGACTTGGCCTTCGTTGATTCTCACTGGTTTCAGGGACTTCTTTATTCCACTTTTTGCAATCCTTATATGCTTGCCGACCTTAAAAGTGTTAGATTGCACAAGAAACAAGACTATCCACATGAAATATTCTAAACGACATAAAACCAAAACCAAAAATAAAAACCAAAAAGTTCAAAAAGTCCAAAAATTCATAAAGTTCTATATACATGCTCTAGATTTTAGAGTCGCTAGGCCGACTTCTCCGTTTGCGCTCAAGGACCATTATTGTGGGGTCCGCTCATGCTTGGCCCTTCTACTGCATCATCTAAGTCCTGATGGTAGAATGCCAGCTCGGCTGACAGGTGGTTGCTTGAATCATCTCCCTTCTCTTTCTTCTTCTTTCTTCTAGCTCTTAGTTTTCGCAGATTCTCTCGCCATGGTGTCTTATCTCCCCTTAAATCATTGATAATTTTCTTTATGGACTGAGGGGGAGTAGAATTCATACTTGAACTTACCTTTTCGAACCCAAAACAGGAATCTTTGGGTTCGGGGCTAGTCGAGATCGAGTACAGCTGGTCGACCTCGAGTACAGGGACCCCATACTTAGGCTCTGGGCAAGTCAGTGGCTCAGTAGAGGTTGTCGATATTGACAAGGGCTTGTCGAGATCGAGTAGAAGCCTTGTCGAGATCGAGTTGGCTTGGTCGATCTCGAGTACAGTGTTGGCACCTTCCTCCGCTGTTTGCTTGGTCCCGTGGTTGCTGATGCTTTTTACCTCCAGCCAGGAAATTTCCTCTTTTGCAGGGCCAAAAGAGAAATCCAAAACCTCATCGCCTATAGTGAAGGTGAGCGAGCGATTCTTAACACTAATTCTGGCATCTGCAATAGCTAAGAATGGTCTACCAAGAATAATAGGGCTAGTAGGATCTTCAGCACAGTCAATGATAAGGAAATCTGCTGGAACAAAGAATTTACCAACCTGGACAGGGACGTTCTCAACTATACCTGTAGGGATGACTACTGTATTGTTTGCCATGTATAGCTTGGCATCCACAGGTTCTATGCATCCTATTTTGACCTTCCGCCAGATTGATAGAGGCATGATGCTCACACTTGCACCTAAATCACACAGAGACTCATATTTATATTGTCCAAAACCCACAGTAACAGAAAACTTACCAGGGTCATGTCTCTTTTCAGGAAAGTGGAGTACTTTGCATTCGCCTGCGATCTCTGAGATGGATCGCTTCTTGCTTAGGATTTCCTTTAGAAATTTGACATATCCAGGCATCTCTTGCAGGGCTTCTGTAAAAAGGATAGAAACATTTAGTTCTTGCAGCATATTAACAAATCTGGTAAACCTACCTGCAGTGGGATCTTTCTGTGCTTTTGAAGGGAAAGGCAGTGGCTTTTTCTGTTTCGGAGCCAGATCAGCTGTCGGAGGTGTCGCAGAGTCGTCGACGTCGGCCAGATGCTTCTCCTCGATCTCGACCACGGGCTCCTCGACATCGAGTTGGGTGGTCGACCTGGAGTTGCTGGTCTGCGCAGCGGAGTCCGAGCTCAGCTTCTGGTCTGTGTCAAGTAGCGTCTTGTCGAGGTCGAGTACGGTCTCATCGAGATCGAGTAGGCTTTGCTCTGTCTCGAGTTGCTGCTCTGCCTTGCTTTGCTGTTTCCCGACCTCTGGCTCGTGTAATTGATGCCCACTCCTGAGTTTGATAGTTGCTACGTGTCCGGTCTTCCCCTTAGGATTTGGTTCCGATACCACTTGATACGTTTGGGATACCCGATCCTTCGCCTGTGGGCTCAAGACCAAGAACCACGCCGTACATTTGCTTAGATCTTGCAATGCTCTTTGATATCTCCTGATTGGAACAATTTAAAACAAGTAATTAAAATTCTGAATAGCGACAGTTTTGGACTTAGTGAAATTCTAGCAAATAAAGATTTAAGAAATAGCGACAGAAAACAAAGAACAACGAGAGAGAGTAGCGAGGACTGGGCGCGCAAGGGTCCGGGCACACAGGCGTCGAAGTCTCAGGGTGTGCGGGTGCTGGCGCGCGGAGAGGGTCTCGCTGGGTGCGAGCGTGCTAGCGAGCGAGAGCGGGCGCGCCTAGGAGCACGCGAGAGCGGGAGCGAGGGCGAGGCGCCTGGGCTCCGCGCTCCCTGGGAGCGATCTCCAAGCGCTGAACTCCTCGGAAGCGCTGGCTGGGATGAGAACCAAGGTGAGGTTTTGGTGATGGTGTTGCCGAAAAGCTCTTAAGAACATAGAACAATGATAGTGTTTGGATTGATAACCAAGAACCCTTTAATCCATAAAGAGGTTCTCAATTCTATTTCAATCTAGTTAATTCAAAGTTGCATAACATGAATATATAGAAAACTTATGAGAGATCTAACCAATCCTTCCTTGCAAAGGAAAGGGGTTTGGATATATTTATTCTATCTAAAGATAAATGAAATAAATCTAAGATAAATAAATCCTAATAAGATAGATATTTAATAACTTAGTGGCCAAGAATTATATCTAGAAGAGATATAATTAATTCCACCTTATTAATCTAATATGCATAAAATAATAACATAATTATTAACTAAGAAACTCGGCCCATGCATAGAACAACTCGGCCCACTCTCTCGACAAGGCTTCTGGCGCACTCGGCCGAGTGACCCAAGGACATGTCGAGTATGGTTGCCTCATGGTGGGTGCAGACGAGTCTTCATGAGCTCCGTGTGTGGACGCAGGCTCACTTCTTGTGCTGGTGGTGTAACCTTGAGCCAAGTGATCTAGGGTTGCCTGAACCCTTGCTCTAAAGTTCCATGGTGACGGACAAGAAAGGCTTTAGTTGCAGTTTGTGTCTTCTTGGCCCTTGCACGAGTGATAGGAATATCGAATGGAACCTTCATGTTGTCCTCAATGTCACCAGGAGTCATCGATAATTGCACAGCATCACCTTCTCACATTCAACATGTCATTCCTCCATCACCTACTCTTCCTAGTCCAATTTTCCCAACCCCTTCTTCTACTGGTTCATCTCCCTTGCCTGAGCCTTCCAAATCCCCCTCTCTTCCTCCATCACCAACTCCAGTTCCAGTGGCTCCTTCTCATCCTCATAGATCCATCATTCCGCCTGCCTGGCACACTGATTATGTAATGAACACTGAGATCAAGTCTTCTGGCCTGTTAGATGATACCACAACTTTATCTGTATCCTTGGCTAATGTTCTAAGTACACGAGAGCCTCAGCACTACAGGGAGACTGTTCAACATGAATGCTGGTGTGGTGCTATGGATTTGGAGTTGGAGGCTCTAGAAAGGAATCAAACTTGGGACGTCATGGAGTTACCAAAGGACAAGAGTGCTCTACCTTCGAAATGAGTCTATAGGGTGAAGTTCAGACCAGATGTTCAGTGGATAAGTACAAGGCTCGACTGGTTATTAAGGGCTACAATCAAAAGCTTGGCAAGGACTACAAGCATACCTTCTCTCTGGTTGCTAAGATTGCCACAGTTCGCATTCTTATTTCCATGGCCAGTGCCAATCAGTGGCCTTTATGTCAAGTAGATGTGAACAATACTTTTCTCCATGGGTTTTTGGATGAAGAAATCTTCATGAAACCTCCTGATGGGTAGTCTGTGCAGTCTCCTAACCTTGTTTGCAAGCTGAAACGGTCTCTCTATGGGCTTAAGCAAGCCTCCCGACAATGGAATACTGAGCTCACCAAGTTCTTCTGCTCTTTGGGATTTCTGCAATCTTCCCATGATCATTCGTTATTTGTGTTCACTGATGGGAGTGTGTTTACTGCTGGCTTAGTTTATGTCGATGATATTCTCCTCACTGGCACTCACATTGAGCATATTAACTCGGTTAAACAGGCTTTAGATTCTAAATTCACCATCAAGGATCTAGGATTTGCTCGCTATTTTCTGGGCATTGAGATTTTTAGATCTTCTGAGGGCACTCATCTTACCTAAAGGAAATATGCCTCTGACATCTTATCTGATTACAATATGGTGAATGCTAAGCCATCTGGGTTTCCCTTTCCCACTGGGTTAAAATTAGCTGATGATTCTGGTGACCTCTTACCTGATCCTGAATCCTACAGAACATTGGTTGGGCGTCTGCTATACTTGACCATAACCAGGCCTGATTTGTCGTAGGTTCAGCACTTAAGTCAATTTGTTGCTTCTCCTAGAGTGCCCCATTGGCAAGCTGCCTAGTATGTGTTAAGGTATCTCAGTGGCACCGTCTTCTTGGGTTTATTTTACCCAGTTCAGAGTTCTCTCAAATTGGTGGGTTTCTCAGATGTCGATTGGGGGTCGTGCTTAACTACTCGTCGTTCTCTCACTAGCTACTATGTCTTTCTGGGACACTCTCTTGTTGCTTGGAAAACAAAAAAGCATGTCACTATCTCTCACAGCTTTGCTGAATCTGAATATAGAGGAATGGCAACCACAATTGTTGAATTAATGTGGGTATCTTACATCTTAAGGGATCTTCACATTCCGGTTTCCCTCCCAATCACTTTATTTTGCGACAACAAGGCGGCTCAACAAATTGCAGCTAATCCGTGCTTTCATGAGCGCACTAAGCACTTAGATATTGATTGCCATTTCACCCGGGAACAGGTTCAATCGGGGTTTTTGGCTACATCGTCCGTTCCCTCCAAATTGCAATTGGCCAATCTTTTCACCAAAGGTCTCTCCCAAGTTCAACATGAATTTCTATGTGCCAAATTGGGCCTTCATCTGGCTCCGATTTGAGGGGGGGATGTAGAGATATCGCCTGAAATGTTCAAAGAAAGAAGAAGACTCAATACGACGTCGTTTCCTGTGTTTCATTAAACATTTAAATGAAAAGGCTCAACGACGTCGTTTTGTCTCAATAAGGGCCAGCTCATTTCAAGCCAAACCGCTGTCGTTTTGATACTTCTTCTTCCCCAATTTCTCCTCTTCAGCAAATGGAAGATCTCATGCTCTCCGAGCTCCATTTCCAATTGAACAAATTAGTTTGTTACATTCTTGCCAATTGTAACTGAATTAGAATTCTCTAGAATCTATTTTGTTTCGGCTGTGTGTATAAATAGAGGACTGGACCTCATTGTGAAGCAACTGATTCTACCATTTTCTCTCTTCAATAAGATTTCAATTTCTGGATTTCGTTTTTCCACAGAAGCTACAACCTCAATTGTAGAATTCGCCTTGGTTGAGGAGCAGCAAGTGCGACTTCGTTCTTCCTGTTGGTCGGAGGAGGACTTAATATGCCAGAGCTCTAGCACAAATGACCTTGGCCGAGTGCGAAACGTCGACCTCTCGTTGGAGCGTTTCCATTCGCAGTGGTGGAGCCTGGGAAGATGGATTTTAAAGCATAGGAGGCGAATTTGTCGCCGACAGTGGGAGCAGCGGCAGATGAAGACGAGTTTTGATCTGAATGGAGAGGCACTAGAAGAGGCAGGAAAGGCAAAATCCGATGAAGTGCTTATTGGGATGGCGTTCGCAACTAGCAGTGGAGATGCGGTGGGGCTTGGGTGGCTAAGGCGTCGATAAAAGCTGCTCTTCCACCGGACATCAGTTCTCCCACTGAAATTGTTAGGTTTCCACCGGCAGAAGCATAGGAGGGCGCGGAGGCCACTTCGTTCTCCTTTTCTCTCTCTCTTTTAAATTTTTGCTTTTTTTTAATTCAAAACTAACGAGCTTTCGTTAACTTTAACTTTACAAGGGTACTATGCTAAATTACTATAAAACTCAGGGATATCGAACAAAATAGGTGAAACTCTTGTACATCAAGTGAAAAATCCTATATCGTAGAGGTACCAGGTGAAATTTCCGTTTTCTTTTAAAGCGTTCTCATATTTTTTTATAAATCGTTCTCGATTTTTTTTTATATATTTAGAGTTTTTTTTAGTAATTAGATTAAGTAAATGCACAAAGTTACAACAAAATTCCGTAGCTCTGGTGGCAGGCGTGTGAAGCGGACGAATTCAGTATGAGAGTGCAAGAGGTCTTGGGTTCGACTCTTGGTTCGAAAGGTAAGGTATTGCATTGGACAAGTGTTGAGATGGATATATCCGTTTGAAAGATATATGAAAGAGCACACTTTTAATTCAAAGTGTGCTTATTATTAAGCACGGTTTGAAAAAAAGTGTGCTAAAACTTTTTTTTTTAGCACGCTTCAATAAGCACGGTTTGAAAAAAAGTGTGCTTTTTTAACACGCTTCAATTGAAGCGTTCTTATAATTCAAAAAATTCAAGTAGAACGGATATTGGCCGTATGACAATTTTAAGAACACTTCAACACAAAGCCGTGCTTAAAATATGGGATCACGGTTAAATAATAAGCGTGCTTGTTTGGGAGCGCACCCACTATAAGCACAGCACAAGAAGTGTGCTCCCATGCATGTGCTCTGGGCCCCCCTTTTGTACTAGTGGTTTGTCCGGTTTAGTAATAGGGGTATTTGTATTGTTGAATTCGATTTTAACATATTATTTATACATTGTTATGTCTTTTGATATGTGTAGTTGTCATTTTTTCAGACCTGGAATCTTATAAATCTCAATTCTATGTGAGTATTTGCTTCTTTTCTGTTTGTTAGCTCTTTTTAGTTTTCTTGATTTTATTTTGTGTGTTATGTGTGGCATGTCTCTATTTTGTAGAATTTAGAGTACTGGATACCTTTGGAGGAAAGATTTCATGCTCGAGCTAATATCTATTTCTGCCGCGAAGTTTGTGATGATATTAAGCGGGGGTTGTCAGCATCTGATTTTTAGTAGTTGAAGAATAGTTGTTTGGGCTTAGTTTTTATACAGGGGATAAAAATGCATTTCAGTTTTCAGTTAATTCATCAAATGGTAATGCATGAGGTAAAAACAAAACAAAAACCAAAATGAAATGTTGTTCAAGGTTGATGGGTTTATTGCTCGCTTTTCTTTATCGGAGTTTCATGTCATAATTAACTAGTCTTCCGGTTATTGAATTTGATCCTGCACCTTTAAAGGTTGTAGGAAATGTTATTGTCGGTTCTTAAAAGGGGTGAGAAGGGTGTCTTCTTTTGATCATGGATGCAATCCTAGGGGAGTGTATGAGTTATTTGGATATCCTCTAGTACTCTTTGTATACATTGCATACATTGCATACAAACCGTGTGTGTGTATATATATACCGTGTATACACGTATATATACAGTGTACACATATATAGTGTATTTGTATTGTTATGTATTTATATTGTATAATTATATGTATAATGTGTTTGGTGTGTATATATAAGGAAAATCGTAAAATAAAAAAATATTGTAAACCTATATATGTTTCACATTTGAAAACCGCAAAATATATAAAAATTTAGATTTTTTTTGGTAATATTTTTTTTATTTGAGGGACATGGCTCGTTCCGTCCTGACATGATCGGTCCCATCCCGTCCCGTGAGAAATAAGACCCGCACGATATTAAAAAAATAGTGAATCAATGTAACCCGTACACTTAAAAAGTTACCTAGCTATATTATATTATAAAACGTACTTAATTAGGGAAAAAAAATACAAATTTAATTTGTTGTTACTTTAGCTCGTTTGTGTAGTAGTGGTTCCGGTCCTTTCGTAGCCTCTCACTCCGGCTGGTTTCCGCGAACTTCATACTCCCTGCGTGGAGCCCTTGAGCTTGCTCATATTGGCTCCACTCTTTCAAGTAGTACTCGTGCTCGGTATAGTTAGGGCTAGGCCCAGTGAACATTCCACCCCATTGCTTGAAGTGTATCAACATCAACGGCAATGTGAAGGCTATGATCATTATCCCCATGTATTCGATCCCTAACTCTGTCGCATACTTCGATCCCTTGAAGAAGATCACTTGTGTTAGCACCGCTCCTACATTCCCTCCTGCTCCAGTCATACCCGAAACCAAACCCAAAGACCTGCACAGAAGTTTCAGCTGCTAAGCCATTGTGTAGGAGTTTCACCCTCCCTTTATATATATTGTTATATGAATTACCTCCTAGAGATGAAAGGGACGACACCAAAAGAGAGGCCACAAGCAGACTGAACAAACAACGAGAAAATGAGGAGAAATGTGACAGAAGCGCCAAGAGTGCTAACTTTTCCGAGCAAATAGCAGAAGACTCCTCCAAGGGTTTGGACAATCCACCAAGCCCACAACCTTCCCCTCATGCCAAAGTACTTGGCTGCGTAATCGGATAAGATGCCGCCACTTGGCCTAGAGAAAATGTTGGCCAGGCCGAAGCTGGCGGCTATGATGCCCGCAGTGTGGAGGTTGAGATTAAACCTGTCATAGTAGTATTGTGCCATGATGTTGTCAATGGTGAGTTCCACACCGAAGCAGTAGCCATAGGAGAGCGCAGTTATCCATCCCCTGTAGTTCTTCACGCCGTGGTAGATCACCTTCCATACGTCGTCCTTGTGCTTCTCACCTGCCCCATATTTTGACTTGCTAGTTTACTTGATTTGCGATGTTGACAAAATAACAAATATTCCAATCTCGATCAGTCAATAATTACCTGATCTATGGAGGTCCGTGAAGTTGCCCTCTGGAAGGTCCTGGCCGTATATAATGATGGCGAATGCTACGAGCATCTGAAACGTGCCCGGGATGAAGAACGCAATCCGCCATGCCGTGTAGTTTTCAGCGCCGAAGTTCCGAATCAGCTCGTACACTAGTGGCATGACCAGCTGGGTGACACCGCCGCCAAGGTTTCCCCAGCCAGCGGAGACACCGTTGGCCCGGCCCACGACGGGCCCGGAGAACATGCTGCTCATCCAGTACTGGGAGGAGACGAAGGTGGCGAGGGAGAACCCGGTGAAGAACCGGGCGAGGAGGAAGGCCAAGGGGGAGTTGATGATGGCGGTGAGGTAGACGGCAAGGGCCGTCAGGAGGGTCAGTGAGGCGGAGGCGAGACGAGGGCCGAACATATCGCAGGCCGCGCCCATCATCACACGGGCGAACACCGCGCCCGAGACGGACGAGATGCCAGCATTCCCGATGTCGGAGGCTGTCAGGTTTAGGTTGT
Source organism: Persicaria tinctoria (assembly GCA_037127255.1). NCBI lineage: Eukaryota > Viridiplantae > Streptophyta > Magnoliopsida > Caryophyllales > Polygonaceae > Persicaria > Persicaria tinctoria. The sequence goes on along the minus strand of JBANSL010000016.1, from coordinate 19,661,432 downwards.
CACGGATGACTGGAAGGAGGGGCGGGATGGCGAAAGTCGAGATGAAAGTCACAAAGAAGGTGAGCCACGCTAAGTGGAAGGCCCGCATGTGCGGCTTCTCAAGCGAGAGGATCCGCACCATGACCGCCTTGTTCTCTGAGTCCACCAGGAGGGCAAACTTCCTCGCCATCGAACCGTACTCCACACTTTGGATGCTCGCCATTTGTTACTCTTTTGTTTTGTTTTGAATTTGTTGCGTGGGATGTGTTTGTAGTTTAATTTGTAGGGGTTTGTGTGTGTTATATATAGGTTGGAAAAATGGGATAGGAAAGTGGGAGCCGGCCATAATGATCGATAAAGGGATACGTTTTGATTGTAGGAATCAGAAAGAATATGGGGAGTCCAATGAACTCTCCTACTTCGACGTGCAATTCGATTCTTATTGGCTGTCAAATAACATAAATGTTACACTCCCATGCGCCAAAGGAAATAAAATAATATATAATTCCCTTGTCTTGATTTTGACTCCTATTTTTCAATGAAGCCATAAATTATGAATGGGATATTTTATGAGGTTTTATATTTGAGGAAACCGGTTTGAGAATTATATGGTTGCGGACTTCGTGGTTGAGTAGAGTAGGGATGATTTTAGGTGATCGGGTTTACCTGATATGTGCGAAGAGACTATTGTCCACGCACCATAAACTGGATCAATTCAAGTCTAACTTAGTCGTGGACTACCGTCATCCCCTAAGCTCCATCAAGCGTCAGCGCGAGACGGTAGTCGCGGACTACAGTCTTCCCCCAACTTCATCAAGTCGTCATTTCAGACAATGACTTATATATTATATTATTTTTTAAAACCTGAGTTAAAGTTGTTTCAAACGACTTTCAGGTTAAATCTCAAAATAGGAAAATTGAAAGTATTTCCTAAACAGTTCAAAACTTTCTTATTCTCTTTCCCCTATTTCCCCACTTCATTTCCTTCATTCAACCGTAGAAGCTAATCTCATCTCCTTCCTCCTCTTGATTCTAATGGTGCGCCCACGTAGGAGAAGGTCCGGCCTTATTTGAGCTCGATAAGGTGTGTTGATACAACTAAATAAATTTAAGTGAGAAATGAAAGGATAAGAAATTTAATTTATTAGTGGAAAAACAAGCAATCGTCACCTCTAGTGCCTCTAAGAGCCTCCCCAATAAGGACTCGTTTGATTGAATGTAGAAATTTTAATTCCTGAGAACTTACTTCACAGGAATTCTACTTTTCTTGAAATATAAAAATATGTTTGTTTGTAAATAAATTCTCATGGACTCAATTACTGCATTTTGTTTGGTTGAATATGGATATTTGACAGCAATTGATTTTAAATTACTTTTATAACCTTTATATATAAATAAATTCATTAATAAGGACAAATTAGAGATTTTCTCTATAAAAAGAATAAAATAAATAAAAGATTTGGGGAAGAAAAGGGAAAGTAGATCTTACCCACCCCTCTTGGTAAGTTGAATTCTTCTATTTTGTAGGAATTCCAATTCGTGCATGTGTTTTTTAGTTTAAAATAAACTAGTACAGTCCCCGCGCCATGGCGCGTATTTTTTTTAAAATAAAAATAAAATTTTATAAGTAAAAAAATTACAACTATAAATTGAAATAAACTATTACCATACATTAACACAAAATAGAAAAAAATAGATCTGAGTGTCATATATTTGGGACGTACTATATATATATATATATATATATATATATATATATATATATATATATATATATATATATATATATATATATATATAATATATATTTAAATCAGTTATTTTTACAGTAGGCAAGAAGTAGATCGATAAAGTGATTTTGAATTCATTAAAAGATGGCTTGAAAGACCCTACATATAGGGTGCCCAGTCAAAAGAAAAAAAATGTAAGATTACAATTACAAAAATTTAAAGCTAAAACAACTTGAAAATTAGAACCCTTGTGTCTTGAGATCTTGTTTCATTCTTAAAAGAAAATAGTTTCAAATGATATTGCACAATTAATATAGAATGAAATAATATTGTATAGTTAATATTAACTTTCTTAAAAAAAAAGTTTTGAATTAATCTCATTGTTTTAAAAAATGTAGTATGAAATGATCTTGTGTAATTAATATAAAATGGAATAATATTGTATAGTTAATATTAACTTTATTCAAAAAATAAGTTTTGATTTAATAAAAAAATAGATTTAAATGATATTGTGTAATTAATATAAAATGAAATAATATTATATAGTTAAAATTAACTTTATTATAAAAATATTTTGAATTAATCCAATTGGTTAAAAAAATATAGCATGAAATAATATTGTGTAATTAAAATAAAATGGAACAATATTGTGTAGTTAATTTTAACTTTATTTAAAAAATAAGTTTTGAATTAAGCCCATTGGTTAAAAAAATGTAGTATGAAATGATATTGTGTAATTAATATTAGATAAAAATAGGATATATGATGATATATAAATATATCTATAAATATATTATATAAATGAATATATGTAAATAGAATATATCAAATATATATTGCCAAAAAAGCTATTTCTAAATATATTCAAAATAAATGTTGCCAAAAATAACTTTGCGTGAGGGAAAGACATGTGGCATAGGGGCTTTGCTTTTAAGTAATATATAGATAGATTGGTTAAAAAAATGTAGTATGAAATGATATTGTGTAATTAATATTAGATAAAAATAGGATATATGATGATATATAAATATATCTATAAATATATTATATAAATGAATATATGTAAATAGAATATATCAAATATATATTGCCAAAAAAGCTATTTCTAAATATATTCAAAATAAATGTTGCCAAAAATAACTTTGCGTGAGGGAAAGACATGTGGCATAGGGGCTTTGCTTTTAAGTAATATATAGATAGATGGTTAAAAAAATATAGCATGAAATAATATTGTGTAATTAAAATAAAATGGAACAATATTGTGTAGTTAATTTTAACTTTATTTAAAAAATAAGTTTTGAATTAAGCCCATTGGTTAAAAAAATGTAGTATGAAATGATATTGTGTAATTAATATTAGATAAAAATAGGATATATGATGATATATAAATATATCTATAAATATATTATATAAATGAATATATGTAAATAGAATATATCAAATATATATTGCCAAAAAAGCTATTTCTAAATATATTCAAAATAAATGTTGCCAAAAATAACTTTGCGTGAGGGAAAGACATGTGGCATAGGGGCTTTGCTTTTAAGTAATATATAGATAGATTGGTTAAAAAAATGTAGTATGAAATGATATTGTGTAATTAATATTAGATAAAAATAGGATATATGATGATATATAAATATATCTATAAATATATTATATAAATGAATATATGTAAATAGAATATATCAAATATATATTGCCAAAAAAGCTATTTCTAAATATATTCAAAATAAATGTTGCCAAAAATAACTTTGCGTGAGGGAAAGACATGTGGCATAGGGGCTTTGCTTTTAAGTAATATATAGATTGTACCAAACACATATATTGAAAACCAATTCTTAGGAATTTGTACTTCCCCAAAAGTGAAAGTGTAACCCCAAACGATGCCTAACTTACCCAAAACGAAGATTTTGATATTTTTAGAGAATTTTAAACATTTCTTTTATCTAATAGATATATCTCATTCTTCAAAATAGAGAAGTAACAACAAAAAACCAATTAGGGCTTGTTTTGTATGGATTATTGGGAATTAAAAAGTGGTAATCAGAATGAAGGATCCCATTAAGGATTCCGCATTTTAGTTTAGGGAATCCCTCATTCCCACAAACTAAGCATTTGTCCGATTTCCCTGCCGCCTAGCAATTTCAAGTCCGTTGTCCTCAATTGGAGCTTGAAAAGAAAGAGCTCATGTGACATGAGTAGAGCTTGAATCTCATATATACCACTCCCAATATCCTTATTATATCCGATTTGGGACGGGGATGTTCCAAGATTTGCCTCCTAGCCGCCGTCGTCCATCACCGTCGTCATCTGCCATCCCATTCCCTCCTTCTTGCCCAACACTTTCCCTCCATCTCTCTCACCTTCACCCTCCCTCCTGCCTACCTAGCTAGTCCTTGCCCTCCCTCATCCCGCCTGCCCAACCCTCACCCTCCCTCCCTCCCTCTCACGGACGTCATCCTCTTCGTTAAGGCTCATCTCTCACGCCCTCAGCCACCCTCCTACCACCACGCAACCAACTAAGTAGACTCCTTCTCTCTCACCACCGCCCAACCCATCTTTCCTTATTCAATTAAAAAATTGTGTAAGTTTTTTTGGGTGAATTTATGAATTTGGTATGTTGAATTTGTGTATTATATTGTGATTAATTTGAGAAATTGAATTTGTGTGTTTTTGAATTGGATAGGTTGAATATTTGAATATCTCGTTCCAACATTATACCAAACGCATGCTTTGGAAATGATTGATTTCGATTTCTTATTCTGATTTCGATTACTACACTCGTATCAAATGAGGCGGGGTGGGGGAGCAAGCAAGGATTATTCACCAACAAATTAAATAAGATATATTCAATTTTACACACACAAGAAGAAGAGTCGAAGAGGCCTAGCTACTCGGAGAGATCGATGAGGAGGAACATAAAAATTTCGAATAAAACCACATTGTACGTACGTACCGTAAATATATATGTATATATTGTTCGTATGCACCACATATATCCAGGGAGAATAAACCAAGTGGAAGAAAACAAACACCAATTTGAAACTTTCACCAATTTACCAGCAATTACAAACTCTTTTTAGGTACATTCACGAATGTCCTCTGGCTGGTGAGTAAGTCCTTGGCGCGCTGTTCGCTACCTCTCACTACGACTAGTATCAGCGAATTTCGCGCTACCCAAGTGGAGGTTTTGATCTTGCTCCTCCTTGCTCCATTCTTTCAAGTAGTATTGTTGCTCGGTGTAGTCAGGGTTGGGGCTCGACAACATTCCACCCCATTGATTGAAGTGTATGAACATTAAGGGTATAGTGAAGACTATGATCATGATCCCCATGTATTCGATCCCCAACTCTGTTGCGTATGTCGATCCTGTGAAGAAGACCACTTGCGTTAACACCGCTCCAATGTTGCCTCCTGCTGCCGTCATACCCGAAACCAAACCCAAAGACCTATACAAAGCCAAAAAAAAAGTCGCATCAGAATTCATCTTCTACCACAAAAGCTTAAGTCATTTTATGTATGCGTAATGAATACCTCCTGGAGATGAAGGGGACGACACCGAATGCAAGGCCACAAGCAGACTGCACGAAGACGGAGAAAATGAGAAGGAATGTGACAGAAGCGCCGAGGGTGCTAACTTTCCCGAGCAAATAGCAGAAGACTCCTCCTAGGGTTTGGATAATCCACCAGGCCCACAACCTGCCCCTCATGCCGAAGTACTTGGCTGCATAGTCAGACAAGATGCCTCCACTTGGCCTAGAGAAAATGTTGGCCAAACCGAAACTGGAGGCTATGACACCTGCGGTGTGGAGGTTGAGATCGAACCTATCATAGTAGTATTGCGCGATGATGTTATCAATGGTGAGCTCCACGCCGAAGCAGTAGCCATATAAGAGTGCCGCTATCCATACCCTGTAGTTCGCCATCCCGTGGTAGATCACCTTCCATACATTGTCCTTGTGCTTCTCACCTGCCATATGTATTCACTTCCATGTTTAATCATCTATATTCAAATTTCTCTTTAGCATGTCCAAATTTTATTCGGCATAATCAACAGTATCGATTTATTTTAGAATAGAACCTCACTCGGCTTATGTTGTACGACCCCGATCAAATATCATATTAAGATTCCTATAAGCTAGCTGGCTACATTTTAATGGAACAAGATATCGATCTGATCTGAACTTACCTGATCTGAAGAGGTCGGTGAAGTTGCCGTCTGGAAGGTCCTGGCCGTAGAACATGACGGCGAACGCCGAGAGAGTCTGGAACACTGCCGGGATGAAGAACGCGATCCGCCAAGCGGTGAAGTTGTCGGCGCCCATGCGCCTTATGATCTCGTAGACGACCGGCATGAGCAGCTGGGTAATGCCGCCGCCGAGGTTGCCCCAGCCGGCGGCGACACCGTTGGCCCGACCAACGACGGGCCCGGAAAACATGGTACTCACCCAGAACTGGGTGGAGACGAAGGTGGCGAGGGAGAACCCCGTGAAGAACCGGGCGAGGAGGTACGCCATGGGGGAGTTGATGGTGGCGGTGAGGTAGACGGCGGGGGCAGTCAGGAGGGTGAGGGAGGCGGAGGCGAGGCGGGGGCCGAAGACGTCACAGGCGGCGCCCATTGCAATTCGAGCGAACACAGCGCCGGAGACGGAGGAGATGCCGGCGCTGCCAATGTCGGTGGCGGTGAGGCTGAGGTTGTCGCGGATGAGAGGGAGGAGGGGAGGGGTGGCGAAGGTGGATAAGAAGCAGGCGAAGAACTGGAGCCAGGAAAGGTGGAATGCGCGCATGTGAGGCCTCGCCACCGAGACGATCCGCACCATAAGCGCCTTGTTCTCGGAGTCCACCGGGAGGTCGAACCTCCGCGCCCTCAGAGCGCCGTACTCCACACTGTGGACGCTCGCCATCGTCCAATTAAGACGATCGATTCGATCAGTACGTGGTGGCTCACTGCGTCGTGTTGCGACACTCCCTAATTAATGGTGTCTGTGGTTTCTTATTGGGTAGGATATGTTTTTATTGGTTTCTGTTTAATTTTTTTTAGAACGGTTTGTGTTTTATAATGCAAACTTTAAATTGGAATTTAGACTAATAGAGAGGTTGGTCATCCTTTCGGTTGATCAAGGGGTCCTTTTTTTTAATGTTATTTTAGGAATAATTAGGTCATTATCCGTGCAAAAAAAAATATTATATTATTTTTTACTAAAAAAATATTTTAAAAATACAATAAATAAACATTTTGAAAATGTGAAATATTGGTTTGTATAAGTGGATCCTAGCTAATAATAATAATAATAATAATAATAATAATAATAATAATAATAATAATAATAATAATATTGTTTGCAATGAGCTTGTGATGAAGATAGTGGACAAAATAATATAATCGCACTTATGAATGCGGTTGCTAAGATTGATGGCCCACAGTGTGAGTTGTTGTTGATGCGTGCTTGTTTTGGGGTTTCAAAACTTTATTTCGCTCTATGTACATGCCTGCTTCATGCATTCGAGTCTGCTCAGCTTAAGTTTGATCTAGCTCTTCGACGTTCCCTAGAACATATTATCACCTGGGCCGGGTTTTGGCATTTGGCAATGGAGACTCACCACGCTGCCCTTCGACGTTCCTTGGAACGTATTATTGGCACTACATCTGGGCCTGGATTTGGAGATTGGCAGTGGCGGCTTGCCACCTTCCCTTTTCATTTTGGTGGGCTCGAAGTGTATGATGTTGGGTATGTCATACATTATGCTTTTTTGGCGTCTCGTTTGCAGTCTTCTGAGTTGCAAGCTAAGCCTCTACGTACTTGTGGTATTATTGATGTCAGTCCCACTTTTGATGATGCTTTTTGTGCTTTTAATGACACTACGGATTCTAATCTTCTACACAATCCTAGTGAAATCGATGCCCCCAAACTTATGAAGAAATTGGCATATATATATATTTCGCGAAGGTTGCTGCTACATCGGACTCTGTTTTCTCTTTGACTCCGTGACAAGTGGCTTTGTGGAAGTCCCAGCAGGGTGCTCATTCCACCGATTGGTTGCGTTCAGTTCCTATTTCTGGGTTGGACCAGACTATGAATGGAAGGACCTATCGTAGTGTACTTAGCTATCGACTGGGTGTTCCGTTGTTCGCGGTGTCTATAGGCCCTTTCCGGCTTGTTCTCGGGTCTTTGATAGTGATGTCTATGTAGATCATGTTGTGTCCTACGCTGGTACTGTAGGCATTAAACATCGGTATAATCTCGTGCGCGACACCGTATTAGATATCTGTTTCATGGCTGAGATTTTTGCTAGTAAGGAGGTTGATATCGGTATGGTTGATAGGCACCATAAGCCCCTTTGTCTAGTGGATTTGCTTCTTTATTCGTGGGACAGAGTGCGAGATGTGTGTATTGATCTGACGGGATCCTCCTCCTTGACTCAGTCTGTGGTGTTTGATTTTATCCCCAATCGTGTTGTTGTTGATGTTGCTCAGTGCAAGTGTGTCAAGTATCGAGATTTGTGCACGGCGGCTGGATATGGTTTCCTACCCTTCTAATTCTCTTCCTTAGGGGAGTTGGATACAGATGCGGTTGCCTTGCTGAAGCGGATTCAGAAATTCTCAATATCCCAGGATGCCGGGGCTCGTGCTACAGCTTATATTTTTACTAGACTTAGCTTTGTTATCGCTAAGTGAGTGGGTGCCTAGATAGTATCTCGGCTACCCATTAATTTCCTGTAGTATGTAATTATTTTATTACTAGTAGTAGTAGTAGTAGTAGTAGTAGTAGTAGTAGTAATAGTAATAATAATAATAATAATAATAATAATAATAATAATAATAATAATAATAATAATACGATTATACGACATATATTCATCCGACTCAGATTCGTCGATCTCTAACTCACCTAAAACATGCAATTCTCGTCCGAAATGATGATTTTGGACAGCAGGTCCAACAATGCTTAATACTATCTAAATTATTTCCTTAGAGCTCGTTTGGTTGACATTTCAAAAACCCAAGAAATAGAAATTCCCACGAATTAGAGATAATATCAGTGTTTGGTTGGTTTTTTTGTTACAGAAAAACTCATGAAGTTGAATTCCCGGGAATTTAAATTCTCTCATTTTGGAGGAAGTGCATTTACCTAGTCCCTCTAAGTAAGTTCCAATTCCACCCTTTTTAATAGGAAAATCGAAAATCAAACACAATTTCTCAATTTCTATGATTTTCAATTTACGGGAATTGAATTCCTAGGAAGTTAACTTCCCGGGAACTATACTTTCCACGTTTAACCAAACGAGTCCTTAAAAAAATGCCACAATATTCACTTTAAAATTAAAATTAATTCTATATTGTTTCACACATATATTTAAAAAAATATTAGAAAAAATAAACTTCTAACTAGCATTATTATTTAATGATACTGAGTATAAATTAAATTAAATAAAACATAAAAATATTTATAAAATAATTTACAATGAATTAAAAATTATTAAAATGTCATAAAATAAAATAAAAAAGTATTGATAGAGAGGTGGGGCCAGCCTTTCAGGTGATCAAAAGGGATCCTTTTAAATTTTAGGAATAAGAAGGAATCATATTGCTTCGACGTGCAATTCGATCCTTTTAGGCGTTGGTCAATTCTTATTTTATTTTAGTTCCTTATCTTCATTCCGATTCCTATATATTATTCTGCTTTCACATTTTTATTATCCCTTAATTTCCCATTTTTGTCCATTTAAAATTTCAATTGTCTGATTAGTGATCATCTTACGTTTAATACAATTTATTAAATCATGGGTTGGATAATAAACATACTTGTATTGTAATTAGTGAAGAAACGATCACTAATACTAGTAGTAAGACCTAATAATTATGTTAATTATTTCGGTAATAGGCTAATAAGTTAGATAATAGGACTTATAATAAAATGTCAACCAGGAGTATATTATATTTAATATTAAAAAAAATAACATTTTAAATATTTTGATATTTTTTTTCTATAATTATTTTTATATCGTTAATAAAGTCTTAGATATAATTTTAAAAAATATAAAAATAATATATATTTTTTGTTTAACGGAGTTCAAAGTATGATATATACATAAGTTAATTAATCCCTCTTTTTTTTTCCTATCTAGGATTAATTAATTATATATATGAATTGAAGTCCCACTATAATTACTAAAAAAATAGAGCTTTATTATTCTACCACTCTCTAATTGTAAGCACGACATATACGTGAATTGAAGGAGATTCCAACGTTACAAATATAATTTGTTTGTATTTGTGAATCATGATTGCCAGTAAAACAGCATTAAGGGTTTGGTTTATTCAATTTTTATTAAGAATTGTAGAATAGAAATCATTAACCGGCCCATAATTTATTTTATATTCATATCATGATATATTGATATAAGGGAGGTTCGAACTATCTATGTTGTGCATTGACTTCTCATTTCTCACTATTGGAGGACAATTTTATTAATTTCTATTTAATTAATTCTTTGGTCGAATTGAGGACTATTATCTAAAGTAATATTATTTAAATTTCAACTTAGGGATCATGATCTTGATAGCTAATTTTTTTTAATTAAATAGAAGTTCACTTTAATTAATGTTCAAAATAATATGAAAATAAATTTAATAAATCACACACCAATATATATATGGTTATGTTTATTACCGCAGAAAAATCCCAAACTTCACCGCTCTTATTTGAAAGGATGCCATTTAGTGATCAATCATTTAAATTTAAATGGCTATCTAATCCTAACTTTGAGGAGGAAATATGATTACTTGTATATATATGTCTAAATGATTGCATATATACTTTACTGCTTAGCATGACTGAAACTGAATCAATTATTTGATGCAGCGGCTCATAAATAATTGGAGTTGATCCGAACAACCAGCTTGATTTGTCAAAATGAATTGTTTAATTTTGCAGTACCCTTTCAGATAAACAAAAAAACCGATGTAAATAATAATTAATTAAATTGCTAATAGCTTTCCATATACCACCAAGGGCAACGTGCTTCTTTTCTCCAATGTTTTTGTTCGTCATATTTTCAGAAAAGTCACTATTATTGTAGATAGAATTGCTCTTTTGGCTTACAGTATCCTTGTTGCCGGATGTTTGGAGAATAAAGACTGATGCGGAACCGTTCGCAAGGACTATGTAGGGCGGACTACTGCAAGATGGCGGTAGCTCGGTTCTAATTGCGTTTATGTATTTTTTTTAAAAAAAAATTAACGTTTAGAGAGTACTATACGTTTCCGAGAACAAGAAGCCCGGAAACTGAAGCTTGGGGAGATTAGTTTAAAGCTCATCGCTGTGAGTATTTGGGCCATATTGTCCATCTCTGGCCCAACATGTAACAGGAGCAATATCTTTAATGGGCCGAAAGAACCAGGGCCTGTTTTAGATGCTCGAACTCGGATTTACTTAATTATGACCCGCCCATAATTTTAATGGTCAAATCTATGGGATTCAACCGGTTATTCATAGGACTATTATATGAGCCAATAGCTCGAGTTCGGTTAAAATAAATTGACTCGACCTCGCCCATATGTTGAATACTGTAGAATTTATAAAAATTTATCTTAGTTACTATGTTATGATTTATGAGTGATTAGAGCGGCTTTAGACTCGAATAAAGCTCACCTCAAGCTTGTTCATTACTAAACGAGTTGAATATGAACTCATTTTAAAATTCGAGTATGAATTTAGGCTCAACTTGTTTCTAAATGAATTGAATATAACCAACCACCGACTCATTCGGCTCAAATAGCATCCCTTTTCTATATGTAACACTAGAATAGATGCACAAAGTGTTCTATAGAAGCCTCCATTGGATCCAAAGGGAGAGTTTTTGGATAATTTTTAGGCATTTTTTTGTAAAACATATCGATTTTCTATCTCATTCTCTATAATGGAGAAGTATCTGAAAAAATACAGAGTTTTCCTAAATTTATAACATTCTCCAAAACTAAATTATTTTTCAAATATTCGAAAGAGTGAAATTATTGGAGTTAAAATAAAAATAATTTTAAAATATATATTTTATTTTATTTTGGAGAAATTTTGAGAAAATTGTTATACATACTATTTCACTCTATTTCTACTCACAATGTAGCTTTTCTTGTCCATGGTCATTTATTATTTCATTTAAAAAAATAAGTATACGAGGAGGTTTATTAAATCCATAATTATTTCAGTTATTTGATTGTATGCATGAAAACATGATTGTGTTTGGAAACTATGGGTATAAATTGTAACATGGGTAATTAAGAAAGACATAAGCTAGTGATCTAATAAAATGATAACATGTTCACATTAATGATTTGGGTACCGTACTTGAATTGAATAGGCAAATTATGTAGCTATGGGCATGACCTACTGCATGCATCATGATGATGATGATGTGGCAATGCTAGGTAAGATTAATAATTTCATGGCCCCACCCATTCCCATGACACAAACGAATTATGTGAATCTCTATACATATAAACCCTAATTTCTAGTTGTACGCCAACACAAACGAATTAAAATCTATTTTAAGAAAAGATAAAAATATAAACAATAAATTTCTAAATTGCTTAAAAGCCGAAAAAACCTAATTTAATAATAAAAATACTTTTACATCAAATTTATTTTTATTTTTTTGATAAGGAAATAATTCGAGGCCGGACAGGCCCGGACCTCGAGAGGCCGACAAAGTCGGCAGACGGCAAGCCGTCTAAACATACAACATAGTAAAAGAAATACAGCATAAAACAACTACCTTATACAACAAAAGAGCTATATGAAACAAACTCGGAAACCCCAAACCCTAAGCAAATAAACGGACACAGCAACGAGAAGAAGGAGACTCGACGTGGTGAAGTGGATAGCGAGCGCATGGGACAACACAACTGACATGATGTCTCGCCGCCGGAAAGACGGAAAGCAGCAATCCACGTAGGGCAAAGACGACACCTGGGGAAGTGTGGATCACACGACGTTCCCTTCACCTAGATGAAGGATTTTCGGAGACCACGAACACCACCAATACGATCATTTCGATCAACCAGGGCCGCAGAACTGCTCCTCAACCGAAACTAACCACGAACCACCAAACAGAACTCCAACCAACTCGAGAAAAATGAAGCACGACCGCGAGAGGGCAAAGAGCGCAAGAGTAAACCGGATTTATTTCAGTTATATATTATAAATTATAACTTTTAATTTTTTCATTTATATATATATATATATATATATATATATATATATATATATATATATATATATATATAATTTATACTTTTTATTTTTGGACACCCTCGGGCCCAAAGAAAAGCCTTGAGCCCGAAGGATGAGTATACGGGCCAAGAAGTAACCAATGGGCCCACTACGGGCAACACATGCCCAAGGAGAGCAGAGGCCAAAGAAGATTTGCAGGGGAGGAGAAGGCAAAACGATGGACCACCGGAGAACAAGGGCGCCGGACCTTAGATCCACTCCTGACAAACACGACGGAGGAAGCCGAGCCAAGAAAGGCCGATTTTGACAAGGAATAGAGATTCAAAAGGCGACGAACCCAAAATCATAAAAAATCTGGGGAGAAGATCTACAGGAAGAAGAACACCAGATCCGAAAATCGAAGACAACGAAGTCTCCGGAGTGGATATACTTTTACATCAATTTTGTACTACTTTTGCCACACAAACATGGATATATATCCTAATTATTAATACACTTAATTATGACCTATCTCACTCCTACATTTGTAGTCTCCGGAGTGGCATACAACATAAAAGTAGGATTTCAATTATAAGTAGCGAGCATACTATATATAACCTAAATTTATCATAAAATAGAAAGTATAGATATGAATACTCACTCACTACAAACTAAGGTCTTGTTTGTGTTGGTAGAGTTAAAGTTAGCAATGAAACTAATCAAATTTTATATGTAATACACACATATATAACAAAAAATGAATAAACATCAAATTCAAATTCACATAAAATAATATTCATATATTTATATCCACATATATAATGTTTGTACTAGTATATATATACCACAATATTCAATCGTTTCACCATATTTTCCGTTTCACTATAACGCTATTCATTTTTTGTGATGTGAGTATAAATAATACGGATTATCATATTGATATACACATATTTACATTATATTATGTATTAATATTAATAAAATATAATATTCATTTGAATATATATATATATATATATATATATATATATATATATATATATATATATATATATATATATATATATATATATATATATATATATATATAACACAATTCATTTCACCGTTGCTTTCCTATATATTGTGAATGTAGAGGAGATAAAAGCATAATATAATATATAAGAGAGATATAACTATTTTATATTGAAATTGAGGAATGAAATTGGAGAAAGAATATCGTAACACTTCGTCCCACATTAAAAATAATAAAAGATATTAAGTAGAATTTATAAGTAATTTCAGTCTACACATCTCACCATTAGAGCTCTTCTTTATTCATTGGATATTTAACACGTCCGAGGGGCTGGCCGGTACATTTGGATGGAGGATCTGTGAATTCTACCTTATTTACTCGATCATGATCATCAATTTAGGCTTTGTTTGGCAATAGTACGTAGCTTTTCGGACCTTATATAGTTTTGATATTATATTGTTTCAAATGAAATATAATAAATATAAGATTTTAATTTAATCAGCTTTTAAAATCTAAGTTTTTCGATCAATATATAGCTATTCATTCAAGCTTTTCGAAGCTTTTTGTTTGTTATTCGATCACAAGTTTTCATCAGCTACCCTAATACCTATAGTTTTACCAAACATCATATATACTAGTTTATTAACATATATTTAATACAAATAATTTATCAACTTCAATTACCTCATCCCTTGCACTTTTGCCAAACATACCTAAAAGTTTCCATCTCCAAAGTAGGAAGTCAAGGTCTTTTATTTAAGGAAAAACTAATTAAAATACCCCCACATTTGGAGGTATGGTAAAAATATATCCTAAACTTTCAAATGTAATAAAAATATCCCGATCTTTGAGGGTAGTGGTAATATATTACCACGACTTTTCTCACGGGTCAAAAATGCTGACAAGACAGTCTACGTGAATTTTTTTTTTGACAGGGCAACCTAATTGGAAGCGTTTTTACAAATTAGTATTAAAATTGAGTTTTATTGAATGGTTTCTTTAAGAAAAAAAAAATAAAGAGTTGGATCGGGTTCATACCCAGCGACTGATTTTCACTTTTAATGATGAAAAAATCAACCTTAAGCCTAATCAATCAACTCCTCCTCCTCGAATCTCGATCTGAATCCACACCAGTTTAACAGGCAATCACGAAAGAAGATTAGAGGGAGGAAAATGCATTGGGTATGAACTCGATCCAGCTCTTTATTTATTTTTTTACCTAAGGAAATCGTCCAAGAAAACCCTTGTCAAAAAAATTCCAGGTATGGTGTCTTGTCAGCATTTTTGACCCGTGAGAAAACTCGTGGTAATATATTACCACTACCCTCAAAGGTCGGGATATTTTTATTACATTTGAAAGTTTAGGATATATTTTTACCATACCCCGAAGGTGGGGGTATTTTAATTAGTTTTCTCTTTATTTAATCAAGGATAATTAATTAATAATTAATATAGATAACTAATTAATGAATTAATATGCGCGCGCAGGATATGTGTAAAGATGAAAAAGAACATGTGTGCAAAATATATCACTTCTCATATATAAGTCATACTCATACCCTTATCTTGAAAGGACCATGAAGCTTTATTCCATGGAATATATTTTTCATGGCTGAAAGCTAGAGGTACAGTAGAGTAGCTACTCATCCATGCATCTGGAAAAAAGAGCATATGTACAAATGATCTATACACTTCTTACAGTGTAAACTTTGATGAATTTCGGCGGGCCATATATAACGTGGGGAGTTTACACGTCTGAGTGCATCATGCGCAATCAGGCCGAGCACACAAGACCAGCGGGGTTCCATCGACGTCTTGTCTTAAGGCCGGCTAGCTCAGTAGTTAGATCGATCAGGGTCCCGGACCACACCGCTCTAATACCATGATGAATTCAGGCGGGCCATATATAACGTGGGGGTCCACACGTCCGAGCGCTTCATGCGCACCCAGGCCGAGCACACAAGACCAGCGGGCCGGGTTCTATCCTAAAACCAATTGGCAATAAGAGGAGTGGCCCACTGACTTATATATGCAAGGCTCGGGATTCCGTGTTTTTCGATATGGGACAATCATCCACACATCACAACAAAACTGTAAGCATGTTGATTATAATTCATACATAACAAAATAATTATTCGTCTAACATAATGCAATTATTCGTATGTATTAACAATATTTAATTTCATATGTTGTAACATGATTATTCTTATGAGTTATGTACTAAGAATCATATTGTTTTAGACGGATTTCTTTAAATTTCAACTGACTCTAGATTTAATATGTTCATAAATTGCACCATAAAAAGTGTTCACAAATCATTTATCATCTATATATAAATCTTGAAATATATGAATTTTGAAACTAATTTTAAAAGAGAGTTCGACAAGGAAAAGATAGGCTTTTATATTAGTTGATATAAAAACATGATTTGATTCCGTGTTCACATCTTTTGATGGCATGCGATGACACAAACTACTCGATCACAAATTACAAGTGTAAGAAATTAAAGTGGGCATGGCATTTTGGTATCGAATGTTTTTCCATCTGCTTTATGAGTGATGTTCAGTAAATGTGACTTTTATTCCTACTACTTTAGAAGAGGAATCCCTAAAGTTACAAGGTCGCTAGCTGCTTTTTGCAATCTCTCACTGTACAAATCTTAAGGTAGTTAGTTAATTAATTTTTGAGTATATACTACATGCTAAGTATCATTGGTATCTACTGTTCTAATCTGTAGATCGATGTGGGGATTGAAATCATCACGAATGAAGTTTGTGGGCGACGAGGATTTCAGCTTTTCAGTTTAATTGAATACTAATATTGTTGAATATCGAGATCAGGTTTTAACTATTTGTAATTGTCAAGGACATTTTGTATTACCTAAGAAAAGATGGGTCATATTGTGTAAATAGGGAGAATGTGTGTTTCTTATATACCCACTCTGTACATTCCCTAACTTACCAATAACATAATTTTGAGTTTTTCTCCTTCTCCTTTCGCTCGATCTCTCTCTGAGCTATGATCTGCAAGATCATCATGATATTAGAGCAAATGATCGCAAATCAGCTCTACAGATCGCCGATGGAGGATTTTGCTTCTTTCAATGGCTTTGTTAAGCATAAAATCTGCACTTCTCCTTCCCGTCGATCGATCTTCCTGCACATATTAGAAGGAGAAGAAGAGGCGGGACTCGCTCCCCCGGAGGAGGCTCCGATGCTCAAGTCAGAATGTGTCGGCTGAAAGAAGCCCCTCGAAACCCTAGTTCATCACCCATATATATAATGGAAATTAGGGTTGAAATAAATGCTACCTGGTAAAAGACAGTTGTGCCCTCAAGTTTCGTACGGGCTTATTTTAGCCCTATCAAATTGCCCCTCGGGTTTCCTCTTCACGGTCTAGTGATGAGGAAAGACGAATAACTTGATACTCTTCACTTGTTATGATCAAAGATCACTCACTACAACAGAAATGCTTTTTAGCGGCCAAAAATTTAGCGACGAATTATTTTTCCTCGATAAATGTGACATTTGGCGACGAACATACTCACTCCTCATAAAAAGGCATGTGATCTTTAGTGAGAAACCTATATTCCTCGCTAAAAGTGGCATTTAACGACAAAATTTTTCACTCGTCGCTAATTGTTACTATAATGTGGTCACATAAACCATATGAAAAATAACAACGAATTTAGAGCTTTTAATAAGGACTATTTTCATCGCTAAAGATATATTCAACGAGGAATTTTCAATGTTGTCGTTATATGTTTGGTGAGAATTATCTAAAACCCGCCAACTTTATTAGCGACGAATATTGTAATTTCTCGTAAAAAGTATGTGTTTCTTGACAAAAAAATTTGTCACTAAACGTATTAATCAACGAGCAAATTCCATTTTCGTCGTTATTGACTTGAGTGAAATAGAGAAAACGGTTTAAATTAATTAACAAGAAAAGTTTAAATTCCTCGCCATATCCTCATGTTTTGCGATTGATATTTTTATCTTGAAACAACCATTTACCGAGGAAATATCACTTTTGTCGCTAGTTTTACGAGGAAATAACACTTGTCTATGGCTATTATTTGCTTCATAAATTTGGTTTGTGCCCTCGCAACTTTTTTTTTCCGTCTTACTATCCTCCTGCACACCCTCACTAGATTTTACTATAATAACTACTTTTTCTCAGCTTGACCTTTTCCTTTTTACTATTTCTGTTTTGTATTTTAATGACAATTTGAACCTCATCAGCAGCAAGAACAGAAATAACACCTCCATCTTTCAACTCATACACAAAGTTTTGCATGAATTTTGCCGTCTATATTTTCAATTTCAATCTGTTTGACTTCAGCCTCCACATACTGCTATAACTGCAATAGGCATCCGAGCATAAGAAATCTTTTCCCCTTTTGCTGTTCGTTCATCTTTGCACAACCGATTGTCAATCACACTTCCCAATCTACTCAAATTCATTTCGTCTAAATCTGGAATACAAACCCATATCAGCACCCGATCAAAAGTGCACCATGAAATCGATGACCCATGAATTCAGTGCTTCAGCAAAAGAGGGTGCATACCATTTATGTTCCAAGGACCATTTTTAAGCACCCATTCCATGTCTTCCTCCCTCTGAAATTTGAAGATGAATGCCCCATTAACCTTAAGGTACAGTGACAACAAAGGGACCTTCCATTCAGTCGCAATGTAAGCTTTAACCATCCCATAGGGTGCCAAAGTGCCAGCAATAACTCCAATCAAGGTTGCAGCCCATTCCTTTCTCTTCTCTGCAACATCTTCAATCCTGATTTTGAGTTTCCCTTTTTCAACATCTCTATGAAACTCAAGATTTTCTGTTGTTTCAATATTCCGATTCTGCTTGAAAAGCTCTGCGTAGCCTCTGAAGGCAAGACCTATTGACCCCTTTGTAGCCATCTTCTGCCTAATTGCTTGAGGAGATGGGAATTCCTCCTCCTTATCAACAACCTTAAACCAACATTAAAACACTATCAGAAGATCGACTACATGCTTAAAAAGTGCGTGTAACTGTAAAACAACATTAAAACCATTACACGTTCAATATAACGAAGCAGTTAGATTCAAATTCGCTTCTTATATAATGATCGCTATTGTGGAAAACGCTATGAGAAGATAGGTCAATCAATCATAATGCCAATGACATCACCAAAAGAATTTTGCATACGAAACTTCAATCTCGCCTAGTGAAACTAATTAGGATCTGAAACACACAGAAGACCGAACTGAGCAAGCTATGCAAATCAATAAGAAACTAAATAAATTTAATTCCATCGATCAATTGACACATTGCTACATAATCACATGCCCAGTTGAGCTCAAACACTACACTGATCTGAAACATGGAAGAGAAAATCCTCCAAATTAAACCTCTAAAGTCAAAATTCTTAGTTTTATACACTACCAAAAATCTAGTTCTTCTACGAAATTTCGCCTCCTCGTCATCGGTTGCAACCCACATCCTTGTGCTTATACATATTGATATAAACATAGCCTATGCGGGATTTGAACCCACATCTTTGTGCTTATACACATTGCTTTTCCATTTAAGCTAGTAGGCTTGAAATCCATGTTTTGGTTTTTATGAAACAATAATTGAACTCTTCAACAGGAAAAACATTGAGTATTAACTCTTCAGCAAGTATGACAGCAAACATTTGAGTACTAACTCTTCAACATGTATGACGATTGAGTATTAACTCTTCAATAAGTTTTTTACAGCAAGTGGATTTGAAAGGTAAAATTAATGTTGTTGCTGTCATGAGAGCTGGTTGTGAAATATGGAGGGAAGGGGTGACTACTAACTTAATTAACATTATTATAATACAGATAACTTACCTAACAAAAGAGGCAGAACATGACATTCTGCTGTTCAATGACAAGGCACAATCATAACTTAGAATGCATAAAAAATTTCAGCAACTTTTCATGATCAAATATATCAGAAAATCCATAATTACTTATGCCTTAATGCCTTCAATGTCAGCTGCAAATATCTCTCTCATGATACACTCTCAATGTCAGATGCAAATGCCTCTCTTTATGACTTTTAAACAATTGACATCGATATGTAATATCAGATGAAAAACATGAAGTCGATTGAACACGGGTAATGAGTGATTACATCGTTGTCTTTGTCAATTAAGCTGAAAATTCATGTGATGATGTGATCTATTCCCCAGTCTTCTTTTACATGTTCTGTGCATTCATAAACTTGGAAAACTCGTCAAAGTCTAGAAGATCATCACCATCATCACCGACAACAGGCAATAGCGATGAGCTAATTCATTTGATGTAATATGATCAAATCAACTTCCAAGACTTTAATCTCTTGAACATAGCCATAGCCTCTATAAGTTGATAAGTCCTTATTTAATCCAGACCAGTCAGACAATTTCAAACACCAAAGTATACAGGTTAATCCATGGATGTAAGCCCAATATAGTCTTAATTTTACTGTTAATAATAATAGCACCCAGAAGATTAGATCAAGATTTAAAGTAGGAGATGCTTAGACAGTTAAAATAAGATGGATTTATTCTTCAAAAACACGTTTTTTAAATAAATTACTATACCTTTGGGATCAGACAAAAAGGCTAATGAAAAGCCAAACTCAAACTAAAAGGGAATTTCAGATTCATATTAGAACTCAGCAGGCATCCAGAATTCTAATAATTATCCAAAACTAGGTTGCTAAACTTGGTCATCCTTTCTAATTGAACAGCAAAATCATAATGAATAGAGGGCACACGCCGGATTGGAGACACTGAGACACATAAACAGACCCATAGTCAAACAGACTGAACCAATTACACATCATTTCGAGGTTCAAAATCATCCAATTACAACTTCTATATAGGACATTTCTGAACAGAGGACATTTCATCGAACACGTAGCATGCATGACAAAATTACATGTGTTCACCAAAAATTTGAAGAGTTTCCACTTCATAAATCTTCACATTTCATCAAACACAAGTAAACAGACCTCTCAATTTCATCAATTTCAGAACTGAACCTAAATAAGCCTTCCAAAAACCCATTTCCAAAACTGAAAAAACTGACAAGATGAACTTACCGTTAAGGCTCCTCCATCTTCACAATAAGAGAGTTGGAAGCCATGATAGTTGAACAGTTTGGGACCGAAGAGCGAAGGTTCAAAGGTGATTGTGGAGCCGTTTATCTCATCCCCTGTTCGACTTCCTCCGTGATTCAGTTTCAATCCTACTCCATTACTCCTTACTTGCCCCTGAAAATTGAATGTATAAACATTTCTTTCTTTCTTTCTTTCTTTTCTTCCACTTGTAAATAGAACTATTACTGTCTTACTGAATAAAAATTTCATAGTAATATACTAATATCTTTCCACATTGCTTTATCTACTTTTTAAAATTTAATAAATATTTTAAAGCGATAGATGATCCAAAAACATTATAGTATATAATTTTCATTATTTTACCTATTTGTAATTAAATAAAACTTAGCATAGTAACTTTTTAATATTAACACTATACTGAAGTCCGTTGGGACTCGGGATCGGGGGTCGTGTGCACACGTGCGCCCATGCGCATATAGCCTAGCATATAAGCCGAGCGGGATTCCATCCTAAAACCAATTGGCATTAGGTGGGGTAGCCCACTAGGTAATATGCTAAGGCTTTATGTTTCTCATATTCAATGTGGGACATTTTGTCTCTTCGCATTGTTTCTCATTCTCAACACGCCCCCGCAAGTGCAACTAGGGTCGTCTTTCGCCTCTAGTTGGCACTTGGACATCGGGTCTAGCGTCTCATTCTCTTTTTAGCTAGCCCAGGATTGAGAGTCGGGCCGTTTGGCTTTTCTGCTCTGATACCATACTGAAATCCGTTGGGACTCGGGATCGGGGGTCGTGTGCACACGTGCGCCCATGCGCATATAGCCTAGCATATAAGCCGAGCGAGATTCCATCCTAAAACCAATTGGCATTAGGTGGGGTAGCCACTAGGTTATATGCTAAGGCTTTATGTTTCTCATATTCAATGTGGGACATTTTGTCTCTTCACATTGTTTCTCATTCTCAACACACTAATATATTTACATGTAAAATCTCTTTATGATCTTATGGTTAAAAATAATCTAGATATAAAAAATGATAGGATCTTTTGTAATCCTACGATTGTAATAATCTCAAAAAAAATGCCTATTAATTTTTTTTTAAAATATTTTTACTTTAAATATAAGAAATTTTCATTATATTTGATTAGTTTATAGTAAATTTAGTTTTTTTTTTCAAATATCTTATATGTATTTAACAATGATTCCATACATATTCACTATCTTTATAAATTCATATATACGAAAAAAAAAAAAAAACTCACATTGAACTATAACCTTCATCTAGAAAATCTCATAGTCCTGCTTACCAAAAATATTTCATAATCCTGCTTACCAAAAATATTAATAGATAAATATCTAGTATTTGATAAGTGCTATTTTATTTATATCTAGTATTTGATAAGTGTTATTTTATTTATATCTAGTATTTGATAAGTGCTATTTTATTTAGAATCTATCTAAATTATTTAGAATACTGTATTAATGTATTGTTTCTACACAGGACAAGACCTACACTAGTCTAAAATATATATAGGTCAAAATCTAAAAATGTATCGATAATTATATATGTATAAAATCCAAAAATATATCTCATAAACATATTAATACCTTCAAGATAGAAATTTTTTATTTCTTTATCCGCAAAAGCGGTAGATCTTTCATAAAAAAAATTGTGATTAAACTCTTCCAAAATATCCATATATAAAATAATTGGGGAAAATATATTAACAAAAATTGAATTCCATGAGTTGATAATCCTTGCACGGCTAAGTATTATTTCAATTTACCCAAAACCTTTTATCTTCTTCATATTGGTAAAATTATTTAATTAGTATGACCATATATATTGATAAAGTTATTATCTTCTAAAAATATGTTCATATATAGCGAAAAGAGATAAAATCTTTTCTTATATAATAGTCTTTAAAATTAGTTAATACTGTATCTTCTAAAAATATATCCATATCTAATGAAATTGGTTAAAATTTTATCTTATGCATATATAGATATATTGATTAAATAGAGTTAGAATAAAATTTTATCTTATCATTTTATCTTATGCATATATAGATATATTGATTAAATAAAGTTAGAATAAAATTTTATCTTATGCATATAATGATTTTTTCAAAAATTTATTAGTTCCTACGACTATGATTAAGAAGAAGCCCCCATGTGTATCAAGCGACTTCTCCTTTATTATATATAAAATAATAGATAATAGATAGATATATATTTCTTTAGAATGTGGTCTAATGTATAGAGGTGAAGTTAAACTTGTAAAAAAATCATTTAATATATTATAGTCTCGAATTATATTATTTTTTAAATCTTGTTTAAAAATAATCTAAATTTGATAGTATATTTTAGATTTTTTATTGACGTTTGTTTTAGTTTGAAGAATAATTATATATATTCATTTTATAACAAAATATATAATTCTAGAAAAGTTATTTATTGTGGAATAATATTAACATTCTTAAGCTTGGTAAACAAACCTAAAGTTCAAGTCTAATAATTTATTTGTGAAATTAAACTTGTATTTAATTTGTCGATCCACTCCTATTTGCTAAAAAGAATATATAAATGTCTATAATATTACATGTTTATAAATTAAATTTATCGTAGTATTTAATTTTTGAGTATAATACATCTATTAAAAAAAATCTAGAATTATACTACTTCTGTTCAGATATAGATGTCGCTTTGACTTTTTAACATGTTTTTAATGAGTTAAAAACTATATAAAATATTAAGTTTTTAAACAATTTTTTTAATAAAATAAAACTTACAATATTATTAATAAGTATTTATATTATATTAAAAAATTATTTAAAAAATTGATATTTTATATAGTTTTTAGCTCTTTAAAAAATATGTCAAAAAGTCGAACGACATCTATTTCTGAACGGAGGTAGTATTATTTAATATCACCTTATTTACATCTATAAAAAAAACACGATACTAAATGATTTTATAACATCTATATTTACATTTGCCATTTAAAAAAAATAAACAAATATCGTTATAATTTTCTAATTTTCTAATTTTCTTGCTCCGTATGTTTTTTCTCAAAAAAAATAAAATTCTTATGTTAAGTTTTTTTTTTTCCAAAAAATTTCAAAGCCCTGAATCCTAACACGTTTGAAAACCTACTCTTTGGCCCTCCATTCTCGGATCTGAGAGTTCCTCTCTCTCGCCTCGTCTCGCTCTAGCCTCCTTCTCCGGTATGTCTTCTCGTCGCTTCTCTGGGGAACAATAACCGGCCTCTTCTCCCCTATCAGAATCGCTACTATGGGGAACTCAGAGATGTTGCCCATCCCGTCTCGCTCCCTCACCGACATCACCCAGTCACCCACTGCCTAATCGCCATCATCGCACCTCTGCTCGTAGGCCTCGTTCGACTCCTCATCCCGGGCCTTCTCCTTCCCAATCTAACGACGCAGCCACTGCACCGCCTCCGTTCATCTCACCCGATGCCACTTCTTCCTCTTCTCGGAGGTAGGTCTCCGCTGCCCCCGATTGGCTTCAATTCGCCTTCATCCAAGCGACTCCGAATTTTCCTCACTTCGATTCCGACCAAGTAATTGTAGGTAAGTCATCCCTCTTCACTTTGTTGCTTGATATCCGATCCTTTTATTTAATTGAAGAGAGCCAGTGTTGAATTTTCCCGACTTCAATTCCGACCAAGTGTAGATTTGCCATCCGTCTTCGACATGGTATCCCACCCCATCATTCTTCCATCTTCACGATCAGGTAGGCTTTAGTTCTCATTCGATTTCAGAAACTGATTTCTAGGGTTTTTCATTTCCCCTAAATTTATATTAGCAAATCTCTAGGTCCTCTCCTCTGTGTAACCATTGTCAAATTTCTAGACTTTCACTTTTCAATTCATAGATTCACTTTAGCCAATTACTTATTTCTGTGTTGTTTCTGCATTTGTTTTTCAGTAGGATTTGGAGCAACTAATTGGTCAAGCCCCTATTATCTCCAAGGTAATTATGCTTCCTTTTCAATCGTTCTCTTTCTAATTTAGCACTTTTTGTTTGGCATTATGTTATACCGAAACTGTTGACTAGGCAATGCATCGTCAAAGAGTTGGTTAAATCTCAATGGATATAAACTGTTGAGGCGTAACTTCAGCAACAGTAGCTGCTTGGTATTTTTCATTGAGGAATACATTGATCTGGGTATTGTGTTTTAATATATATAATAATAATTTTGCTAAGGTTTCTTAATGAGTTATTATCCATCATGCATGCCAAACTGTAATCATGAAATTTGTGTTCATGATGTGCTTCTGTCACATTAGTTGTAGCTAAATATTAACAACCCATCAGTTAGAATTAGATTGGTTGACCTTTTGATTAATCAAGATTGTCTGAACTAATTGAGTCATTTGTTTTTTTCATCGTACACAACATATAAAAGGAGTTCAACGTTTTAATGAACCCCTGAAGGTTTTATCATGGTGTTAGCTATAAACTTTGATCAGGGTTTGGTATTAAGATGTATTTGACATTTGAGATTGGTTCTTGATCATATCCAGGTGAAAAGTTTTTCTCCTTCAAGTATCTACTGTATTTGAGAAGAATTGAGTTAATGAGATAATCTGTAATTTTCGGGGGATGATCTGATGGTGAGCTGCCACTATATTGACACCGAGTTCAATGCATACGCCTTATCTTCTGCACAGGTTAGTTGATCACTCTTTCGTTTTACGCAGTGTTTGCCTTTTTTTTTTTGTAGTTTAGAGAATAACCGGAAATGCATTAAATTTACAAGTGTGTAAAATACTAAAATTATCCAGATTTCCAGTTATTGGATCACTTTTATCTCTATGCTTTTGCAGTTATACTCCAATACACCAGCTGATATTGATTTCAAGCTCCAAAGGTAGGTTATGAATTTCATTATAGTATTTCATGAAATATATTTTTGTATCCTATGAGGTAGTGTCATCTTGGTTTTACATAGGAGCTATTAGGAGTGAATAAATTATGCATCAGTAGTGAATGAGCAGTTCTATTTTCAGTGCATTTTTGTTGGACTCGATAATTGACGGTGGACTTAGAGTAATTGTAAATGCACTATTACCTTGTTATTTCTTTCCCATTTTAGCTTGCATTACTTTGAAGCTTTAGGCATCCAGCTTTTGTTCCGTGCATTTGAATTGAATTATTTCTTTGAAGTTATGTAGTTGTCTCTTTTGAGCAAATAGCAAATGAGCAGTTAGCATCATTTCTTGGGAGTTGTAGGCACGATTTTATCAATTTATTTTAAAATTTTAAAAAATTGAGAATAAGCATGGTTTTCTATGTGAATCGTGTTCAACATTTAGCACGCTTATTTATGCTCAATTTGCTTGCAGGATGATATGCAACCATGTTCTGATACAATGCAAGAAGATGAAATTCGAATGAATGGCGGGTGATGAAATATACAAACAAGTCCAAGTAGCAAAATTCGACTACAAAAAAGGCTATGGTTGTTGACCTGGAACCAGACACCCATTTCAATCTTCAACCCATGAAATGAATTAGTGCTGTATAGAAATGCAAGAGAAGCTCGACCAAACACATCAAATTATTTAAGTTGAGACTATGCAGTCTCTGCATTGCTGTTTTAGGGAAATAAATAATATACAGTAATATTCATGTTATATTTTATTGATTATTTTATATGTTTTTCTCTAGCATTTTATTATTTTAGAAGTGTAATAGGCTCGAGGGAATACTCTTGAAAATTTCCTCGCTAAAAAACACTTATTGCGATAAAACAATTTTCTCACCAAAACTATCTACATTGACAAATTATATTTGTCGCAAGTAGTTTATTTTTATAAATTTTTGTATTTAAAAAGTTGTAATTACTACTCACCATTGGCGAGGAAACAACTTTTATTGCTATATATATATATTTAGTGACTATTCTAGAATCTTTCACCTATTTCACGATGAAATGTTGGTCTTTTTTGCGATGAAAACTTTAGTCGCCAATAAAATCGACACAATTTGATACCCTCATTAACGACGAAAAAACAAGTTAGCGATGAAATTTTCTTTGTCGCCAAAAACATTCAATGACAATTTTCGAAGCCTTCCACTTATTTAGCGATAAAAAGTTTTGACTTTTTACGAGGAAAATATTTGTCGCTAATAGTTATTGCGAGGAAAAAATGATTTCATCACTAAAAGTTTCGGCGATGAATTTTTTTCTTCTCGACTAACCTTTCCTTGACGAGCTTTCTGTGACGAACGAGCGACGAAATGCATTTCCTCGCCAAACTGCTTTAGCGACAAAAAGTCAATTTTCAGCGACGAAAAAATTCCTCGCTAATAGGCATTTCTGTTGTAGTGACTAGTGATGCTTGCCCCTTGTCTTCATTGTATCCTACCAGCTTTAGCATTCTCAACCGAATAACACAATATAGTGCAGTTGGTGCATTATTAACTGATCAACTGAAAATTACTGCTCAAAATGATTAGATGATTTTTTTTTCATAAATGAGAGATAATGTTAGTTGATGACATTCTCGTTTGAATTTTATTTATGATCGACAATTCGATGGTTTTCATTAAGCTTGAGCATTTTGCCTTAAATGACATTCTTATCGCTTGATTTTGACTTTTGCTGACCCTTAATGGCGTTATTATGACTTAAAATTGACTTTAAGTGGCGATTCTTTGGCCATAAGTGGCGATCCTTTGGCCTTGATTGGCGTTCTATTGGCCTGAAATCGGCGAATTTTGGCCTTAAGTGGCGATCGTTTTGGCCTGAAATCGGCGAACTTTTGGCCTTAAGTGGCGAACCTTTGGCCTGAAATCGGCGAACCTTTGGCCTTAAATGACGATCGTTTTGGCCTGAAATCGGCGAACCTTTGGCCTTAAGTGGCGAACCTTTGGCCTGAAATCGGTGAAACTTTGGCCTTAAGTGGCGTACTCGTGGCCTGAAATCGGCGTACTTTTGGCCTTAAGTGGCGATTCTTAATTCGGTCATGAGTGTTCTTGGCCATAAGTGGCGATGTTTTAACTTTTTTGAACGATTGTTGTAGCTTCAAAGACGCTGTTCCATACTTCCATGACACCTATAGTTGAGTAATAGGAATCTTGAAGGCCTTCACTACCCCCAATTTTGTTGTAGTGCTATTATTGACATGGCTAGGAGTTGGCTTTAGGTAGAATATTACACCTCTAATTCGCTTGTGTCTTTTTAACTCTTGATGCCTCAAATCATTTTAGTTGCCCCAGCGCACTTTGTAGTATCGAATCTTGCCCCGATTCGATTGTGAGACTTGAATTCGTGCTTTCCTCGGGGAGCACACTCGATACTTGTTGCTCATACTCCCTCTATAAACATCCACTCAAAACTATATAACAAGTAGAGCAAACAAAAACAAAAGCACACAAGGCACAACCTACTATCCAATAAGAAAGTGCAAGAACATGATCAACTCAACCACACAATAGATCAAACCAACAAGATGTGTGTATTTGTATATATAGGTCAAACTCATCCATATATTTGCAAAGTTAGATGGTGAAAATCATATATATGCACTCAAAGATACCGCACAAATAGGTGCTAGTGAATGGAAACATTAAAACAGTAACCGTAGATGCATCAACAAATTATTGCTAAAACAAATATATGAATATGGGTCTCATAAATTAAAATTCAATGGCTAAATGAATTTTAGGCGGTCAAATGTAATTAATCTGCAATCAATAATAAGTTACCGTTCACGAATCGAATAAGCTACGGGTTCAACAATTTGGAGCACAAAGTTATCGACTTCAAATTATTCAATGACAACTAAAGGAAATGAATTGAAAAGAAGAACTTGTGATACCAATGCGATGTTCTTGCAATGGATATTATGACCACGACCCTTGCTACATCAATGCAATCGGCCTCGATACG
This sequence comes from Persicaria tinctoria, assembly GCA_037127255.1. Classification (NCBI taxonomy): domain Eukaryota; kingdom Viridiplantae; phylum Streptophyta; class Magnoliopsida; order Caryophyllales; family Polygonaceae; genus Persicaria; species Persicaria tinctoria. Next base: position 19,632,452 of record JBANSL010000016.1, on the reverse strand, counting down.
GTCCGGCGCAGCCCTATCTCGACGGCGCTCACCAATGGCGATCGATGCCCCAAGCAATACAAGCTTTTGTTAAGGGGGAACGCCACTCGCCATGCCAGGATTGAAGGTGATGGCAAACCCTTTACAGAGATGGATGGACAGATCTGCTGGAGTCAGATCGAAAGTGACGAGCGAGTCCCGTCAATTGGGAGAGATGGCTTGTAAAGCCCTATCAAGACGCCCAAGTCAGGCGACACTTCTGGCATCGCATGGGTAAAGTTGAGGAGAGTTGGGATCTGAATGGCAGAGCCGGTGGATACGGTAGATGCAATGTCGATCGTTGACGCGAGGAGGCTGTAAAACTCCATAGAATGACAAAAGAGAAGGGTTTGATCAGCGCCTCCGACTCGACATCACCATAACGTCTGTTGATGGGGTTCAACGATCTACAACTCGAGATCGTTCTCGGAGTGTGTGGTGTGGCCATTGGGGTCGCCGTTAGGATTGGTGGGCGAAGGCGAGAGGAGGGCAGTCGACAGAGGCACTCTTGACGATCCACCGCCTCATCCCTCTCACCAATAATCGATCCTTTGCTTTTTTTGATTGAGAATTCCGACCTACTGCTTTTTGATCGAAATTCCCACAGACGGCGCCAAATGTTAAGCATAAAATCTGCACTTCTCCTTCTCGTCGATCGATCTTCCTGCACAGATTAGAAGGAGAAGAAGAGGCGGGGCTCGCTCTCTCGGAGGAGCCTCTGACGCTCAAGTCAGAATGTGACGGCTGAAAGAAGCCCCTCGAAACCCTAGTTCATCACCCATATATATATATAATGGAAATTAGGGTTGAAATAAATGCTATCTGGTAAAAGAGAGTTATGCCCTCAAGTTCCTTACGGGCTTATTTTAGCCCTATCGGGCTTCAACCTCATCTACAGAACATTTCTCTGACAGAGATAGACGAAGGGAGCTTGTGACCGCCATGGATATGCAAAATCCACTTTTCATACAACCAGCGGATAATTCAGGTTTGGTTCTCACTCCGATCCAACTCGTAGGAGAGAATTATAGGAAATGCAGCAGAGCTATGGCAAAAGCCCTTTCTGTGAAAAACAAATTGGGAATCGTAGATGGTACCCTAGATGAAACCACAGAGAATTCAGCACAATGGCAAAGATGCAATGATGTAGTTGCTTCTTGGATTATGAATACAGTTTCGAATGATACTTATCTCACTCTTGATGCTTTCGATTCTAAGAAAGAGATGTGGGATGATCTTGAAGAAAGTTCCAGACAGAAAAATGGTCCTTTAATCTTTCAAGTGAAGAAAGAAATTGAATATTGTAGTCAAGGTTCGGTGAAGGTCACTGATTACTTCACAACTCTCAAGGGTCACTAGCAACAATTAACATGTATTAAATTGCCTATCAGGTGTACTTGTGGCAAATGCGAGTGCGACATCTCTGCAAGATTGGAGAAAGCTGAGCAAGAAAGCAAGCTCATGATGTTTATAATGGGGTTGAACGAGAACTATGCTCTAGCAAGAAGACAAATCTTTTTGTCGACACCTTTGCCAACTTTAAGTCAGGCACATGCGCTCATTGTACAGGATGAATTGAGCAAGGATTGGTAGCACTGCTCTTATGGGGAAGCAACTTCAGGAGAAATCTAGAAAGGAGAAATGCACTCATTACCATGGTAATCATAAGTAAGAAAAATGTTGGGAGGTTTATGGATATCCAAGTTGGCATAGCAAGAGCAAAGTAAAGCCCCAAAATGTCATCAAGCAATGATGACAAAAGCATAGATAAGAAGCCATTGTACAAGGTAAATATGGCTGGAGAAAGCAACTCTAAGCAGATGTTTCAGCACCTATCCTTGGATAACCAGAAGTTTATGAGCCCCTTCATGCAAGTAATGAGTCAGATGTCTCAGTCGAATGACTAAGCTCCAGAAATAAGTTTTGCAGGTACATGATGTCTCAGTCGAATGACTAGTCGATCAAAGAAGCTTACATGAAGATCTAAAGAGGTCCTGAGAAGAAGAAGCGAGTATAAACGAAGAACAAGTATGCAGAAGTTGTCGTCAGACATGCTGAACTTGTTTTCCACTTTCTAGAGACCTCGATTGTCCGATCGACTATTATGACCATGCGTTGGAAAGCTCTTTCAGAGAGCTACAACTTTCATGTTGGCGTTGAGAGCTAATTCAAAGTGGATTTTCCGTAAAAGACCGATGCAGCGGGCGCCCCATATGCTGCAGCCGCCGCATAATTGTCACATAAAACTATTGCTGCGGCCGCTGCATTTGCCCAGAGCGACGCGTTTCGGAGTTTAGCGATGGTTTTCTATTCTAAACCCTATTTATCTATCTAATTGTCTTGTGGCCGACATTGGGCACGAAATTGAAGAAATTGATAGAGGGCTTAGCCCTAGGTTTCCATTCATTCATTAGGATAGGATTCAAGACGATTTTAGTTGGAGATTGAGAGCGATGTTCGCCATGGGCAGCTAAACTCTCTTCGTTCTACTTGCAATTTGAAGCTTTGTTTGGATTAAGTTGTGAGCTTTTGAATCTTGTCCTTTATCTCCTATATTGAATGCTTCAACTTCTTTGTGCTTATTAATTGATTGTTTTGTTCTTTCTTGTCTGGCCAACTTGTTAGATCAATTCAATTGATAGGGTTATGTAGATTCCTGATTGCGAACCTTAACCCAAGTAGCAAAACTTGTCTCTTTAGGGCTGATTGAACTAATTGGATGGGTTGGAAGTTGGATGTGTTGTTAAATCCCTCTTTAGGGACTGCAAATACCTTGGTTAATCTCTGAACTTAAAGCTATCAATTGGGTTAAATCCTTCTTTAGGGACTGTTCGATTGATAAGGGCTTCTAGGACTGATTGGACTAGTAACTATATTAGGTCGGGACAAGGGCATTCATAGGAATCATAAAAGGACAAGAGGAAGTTACAATATCAATTCAACCAAATAAAGTGGATGGTTGTAGGTAGAGCGATCTTCTCTAAATTGTTTCGCATCAACTTGTTTATAGTTTATTTTATTTTCTTTCTTATTTCAATCAATCAAAACCCCCCGTTTCATACTAATTGGTAAATAAACTTAACTTAGAAATAACTTGATTCTTTGTGGGATCGACTCGTGCTTACCACACTACATTGGTTAGGTATGTTCGAATTTATTTTGATTCGGTTTACGCGACTAAAAATCGTTCATCAAATTGGCGCCGTTACCGGGGAATCAAAGCTTATTTCTTTGTTTTGTGTGTTTGCCGATTATTGTATATAACTTAACTTTGTTGTGAACCTATCTTACGGTTCACGACACCCTTACTACCAACATTTTAAGATGAGATTAATGCAGCATCAAGGAGAAAGTTTTCACCATTATTTCACAAGAGTGCATAATTTATTGGACGCCCGTTATGCAAGGGGTTACCAAGATAGTTTGCAAGATATGGTTGTTTGTGTACTAGAGGGGTTGACTCCTGAGACCAAAGAACTTGCCGAGTCTATGAGTAACGGAGGCTTGACAAGTTTCGACTTATCAGAGATGTGGGATTTTTTCTGCTACATGGGTCACCAAGTGGAGCAGGAAGAAGCTTTTACACTCCAGGTTATGTTGGAGCAGGTGCTTAAAAGGATGAAGCGATTTGAGAAACAATTGAACCAACTTAATCAGCTGGTGAGTGAGTTGGTAGTAGAGCAATGCTTTACTCCTCAAGTTGATGAAAGCCAGGACACAAACAATGATGTTTTGATTGAAGATGGAGGAGAGAGCCCAATGCTCCCTCATGTGGAGTCTCATGAGTGCACGCATGAGGGTCCATGTGTTTTGGCTCCTAATTCATCTGAAGATATCGTCCCTAACTTGCCTATCAAGGAACCATGTCCAGAGCTGATTTCTGTGGCTCCCGAGCAAGGTATTGATATTTCTTACTCTTTTGTGGATTTTGGTGAATATGCAGACCCTTGGGAACATTACTTTAAGAAGCCACTAGCGGAACTGTGTTGGTGGTATCATATTCCTTCAAGAGAGAGTCATGCTAGACTCTTTGATAGATTAAAAGGGTTTTTGAATTTCATATTTTATACTTTCAATTTATTGTGCTATGATGTTCTTTGTAAGATGTGTGCACATGAATATGATAGGCTACTGAGGGCCTTGACGATGTCTGAGAGATAAGATCTTGAGATTGAGAATAAGTCAGGCCAATGCCATTAAAGAAATGCGCTTCTCGGGAGGCAACCCGAGGTAAATTTTCTAATTTCTTTATTTCAATTCCTAGTTAGCTAGTTTTATTTTCAATAAATTAGGTTTCCCATTAGGCATTAGATAGTTGTTTTTGGTTTGGGATAGACTAAGCTTTCAGGAAAGGCCGTCGCAATGCTCAAATCCGACCTATAGAAACCCATCCACCACATTGTGAGTATTTCATTCATCTCTTTCTCTATGTTTTTATGTTTTTGTTATCTTTTATGTTTCATTGAGGACAATGAAAGGTTTAAGTGTGGCGGAGGGATTGCATTGCATATAGATAGAGTTTGCATATCATGTTTATTTATGTTTTCATATTTATTTTTACTCATATATCACAGTTGAAAAAAAAAATCACAAAAATATCATGCAGTGCATATTTAGGTGTTATTAAAGATACCCATCTTGGTTTAGTTTGTCCTCTAATTTATTTTTATGATCTCATTGCATAAATCCCATGATTTGATTGAATTGCTTGAAAAGGATTTTTGGAGCATGATTTGTGAATATAATTGAGCAAGTATGGTTCATAGTTGAGGTTAAAGTGAAATCTAGCAAAAAAATGACTCATGTGTGTTTGTTTTGGCCTTATAGGGACTTTACATATTATTCCTTTTTGCTTTTATTGTGTGATTATACTTTACATATGCTTCTTATTTCAATATCGTATTGCACATTGTTATTGCTTGTGAATTTCAAATGAATGAGGCATGTTTTCTTTAGCCGTATTATACCTTATATGCCCTTTGCATTATACTTTTCTTGAAGCCCAACTGAGCCGTAAAGTCTATTATTTTTTATAGCTCCACAAAAATATATCATATACAATGATTAGCCTGACCCTATCAGGGAATTAGGAGGAGAATTGATGAAAAATCTTTATGTTGTAGTTGCTTTGAGTGGAGATGATGTATGTATGGTTGTGCATTGCGAGAGGCATAGCCGAAATAAGGTAACCCTTCTGGCATAATAGAGATGACTTATTACTAGGGGCCTAAGGAGGATAAAATTCACTAAGGAGTAAAAGTCTAGTAAGCTTGGACCTAGGGAGGATAAAATTCACATAGGGGCAAAAGTAATCATAAAAGAAAAGAAAAGAAGTCATCATCCAAATGAAAAAATTGCATGAGTTGTATGGTTATTGAAATCGAAGAGTGCTTATTGATGTGTATTGTAGTTTATGTTATTCGAATGGTTTGCGAAGTATGGAAGTTTTGGTGTTGTTCTGGTTGGTTGTTGTTCCTTTTTCCCGGATTTTTAGCACCACAAGCCTAAATATTTCGCATGCCTTATATTCCTACCAAAGCCCCATTACAACCCTATAAAATTCCTCATGATGTTATTTGAAAGTGATGACTTTCACGGTGTATAGAGCATTTTGGATTGAGTTGGAAGTCGTACTTTAAAGCCTAAACACATTGAGCATGAGAGAAACACATTATCCCGATGAGGTTGGATTAAATTTGCCTTTACAATTGGATCACTCATATACTTGCTAGGATGTTTGTTCTCTTATTCATGGCTCATATTCATTGATGTTGCTTTTATAAAATTATAGCATGAAGATTTTATTTGTGGGATGATCAATTCTATAATTGTTTTTTATTGCTTGAGGACAAGCTTTTAAGTGTGGGGGATTTTGATAGCATGCATTTAGATGGTCATAATAGGTTTCATTTAGCTTAGTTAAGATGCATATCATGCATGGTTTAAGTACAATTTGCATATTTGCTCTCTACGTTGGTGGAGTCGGAATCTACACACTTTTATTGATTATTTCAGGTAACTATGGATCTAAGGATGAGACATGGCTTGATGACGCATTAGATGAGGATATTTAGTCGATCGAAGAAGCTTACATGAAGATCTATAAAGAGGTCTTGAGAAGAATAAGCGAGCCTAAACGAAGAACAAGTATGCAGAAGTTGTCGTCAGACATGCTGAACTTGTTTTGCACTTTCTAGAGGCCTCGGTTGTCCGATCGACTATTATGACCATGCGTTGGAAATCTCTTTCAGATAGCTACAACTTTCATGGTTGCGTCGAGAGCTAATTCAAATTGGATTTTCCATAAAAGACCGATGCAGCGGGTGCCCCATATGCTGCGGCCGCCGCATTAGTGCTGCGGCAGCCGCATTAGTGCTGGGGCCGCCGCATTAGTGCAGCACTAATTGTCACAGAAAACTATCGATGCGGCCGCTGCATTTGCCCAGAGCGACGCGTTTCAGAGTTTAGCGATGGTTTTCTATTCTAAACCCTATTTATCTATCTAATTGTCTTGTGGCCAACATTGGGCACGAAATTGAAGAAATTGAGAGAGGGCTTAGCCCTAGGTTTCCATTCATTCATTACGATAGGATTCAAGACGATTTTAGTTGGAGATTGAGAGCGATGTTCGCCATGGGCGGCTAAACTCTCTTCGTTCTACTTGCAATTTGAAGCTTTGTTTGGATTAAGTTGTGAGCTTCTGAATCTTGTCCTTTATCTCCTATATTGAATGCTTCAACTTCTTTGTGCTTATTAATTGATTGTTTTGTTCTTTCTTGTCTGGCCAACTTGTTAGATCAATTCAATTGATAGGGTTCTGTAGATTCCTGATTGCGAACCTTAACCCAAGTAGCAAAACTTGTCTCTTTAGGGCTGAGTGAACTAATTGGATGGGTAGGAAGTTGGATGTGTTGTTAAATCCCTCTTTAGGGACTGCAAATACCTTGGTTAATCTCTGAACTTAAAGCTATCAATTGGGTTAAATCCTTCTTTAGGGACTGTTCGATTGATAAAGGTTTCTAGGACTGATTGGACTAGTAAATATATTAGGTCGGGACAAGGGCATTCATAGGAATCATAAAAGGACAAGAGGAAGTTACAATATCAATTCAACCAAATAAAGTGGATAGTTGTAGGTAGAGCGATCTTCTCTAAATTGTTTCGCATCAACTTGTTTATAGTTTATTTTATTTTCTTTCTTATTTCAATCAATCAAACCCCCCGTTTTATACTAATTGGTAAATAAACTTAACTTATGAATAACTTGATTCTCTGTGGGATCGACTCGTGCTTACCACACTACATTAGTTAGGTAGGTTCGAATTTATTTTGATATGGTTTACGCGACTAAAAATCGTTCATCAAGAATCCCACTCAAGATCGAGTAGCACCACTCGAAGACAAGAGATATGACTCGATATTGAGTCATTCACTCCATATCGAGTGAGTTCCTAGAGCCGATCAGACGCGTGACGAATTCTATCCGAGGAGAGTTTCTTAAGCATGAAGACAAGAGGATCTTTTATCATTTTATCTACTTTCTATCCTTATGCGTTGAACAATTATTTACCCTAAGGATTTATCTTAATTACCAATTTAGATTTATTTCCAATTTATCTAGAATTATATCTTTTATCTTTAGATAGAGTTTCATTTCCTTAATTAGCAAGGATTAAGGCCTATAAATAGAGTCCTAGGGGCTGAGATTTGATTCATTGAATTTCATAGCTTTTATTCCCAAGCAAAGTAGAGAGTTTAGGTATTCCGTTTTAGGGTTTTGGCGTTCTTATGAAAGTCGGAGTGCCAGGATTGTAAAGACTTTGAATTTAGTTAATGCAAGTTTTTTTTCAATCAATCGTGTCTCTTGTCACCATGAGCGAGTAGTCGCCCTTCTTCTAAGGTCGGAGCGAGCCCGACGATAGCCATGCGTGCTCGATGTAATTTTTGATATTTGTTATGTTTTGATCATCCACTATATTTTATATGTTTATTCCCTTATCGAAAGAGAAGAGATTCATATTAACAACTTGGATTATAAACATCAAATTGGTAGATACAATTAGGGTTACATGTGAGAGTTCAATCTAATTGTTGGAAAAGGCGAAAGCTTGCTCCTTTAATGCGATTACATAATTATCCATATTATCTTGTCTCTTGCCTATTTGGTTATCGTTGAGGTAAGCCCTGGCTTTGGAAGATCTTTTATATATTGTTTACAATCGTTATTTTGTCGTTCGTTGGGTCTTCGAAAAACTCAACACCCTCGGTTATTTCTGTCCATCATTCTTCTCCATTATGTTATTCTTCAGCCTTATTTGCCGACGTTTACAGGTCACTGCACAGCCACTTGAAATCAAATATTCTGAGTCGAAATCGAGTCAACTGTATCGAATGGCAGTCTTCTGAGCCAGTCGATATCGAGCACTAACCGGTCGAAATCGAGTCAATGACTCGAGATCGATTTCTGTTACTTTTGTTGTTACATGAACTCATTCGGAATTTACAGACTTGGGTCGATATCGAGTCATCTGGTCGATATCGAGTCATCCTCAGAACCAAAACATAACGTGATTTCTCGCTGCTTAGGATCTGATGACCCGCTTCCTCGTGGATCGATCCTGACCCTTCCACTACAGTGGGAGGAAGTCTTGAATTTATTTGCGTGGACTAGCTTTCGATTTGAATTGCTAGAAATAGTTGTATTTTAGATTCAGGTGCATGCAACTAGCCTCTCAAATTGCTAGAAATAGTTGGATTTTAGATTCAGGTGCAACTGATCATATGACTTGTGATATAACCTTGCTTGACAATCCTAAACCTGTTCCTTATGCCATCAAAATTCATCTACCTTATGGGATACAAAACTCATAAAATGTTTTGGCATTATTCACCTTTTGAAAACCTTACAGCTTAACAACTGCTATTTCATTCCTGACTTTCACTTTAACCTCGTTTCTCTAAGCAAACTTGTTCATGACTTTGGTTATACAATTCACATCATTGGTGATAACCTGTTTGTCCAGGACCCAGTCAAGAGGAAAGCGATGGATATTGGTAAAGAGTTTGAAGGGTTATACTACCTAATTCCTGAATCCAAAATAGAGGATATCATAGCGAAAACACCTTTTTGTAACATGTCTGATATACTTCTTTCTTTAACTTCTATGTTCTTTAGCATTTAAGACTTGGTCATGCTCGTTATGACAAGATCAAACATGTACCTTCTGTTTCTCATGTGTTGAATAAAAGTGAGAATTTCATTTGCACTATTTGTCTTCTTGTCAAAAAAATATTTGAATTGATACATTTTGACCTTTGGGGGCCATATGATACACTCACATACAAAGGCAACAAATATATAATTTCTCACTATAGTGGATAATCATAGCAGGAGTGTGTGGGCTTATCTCTTAAAGTCCAAAATAGATACCTTCTTAGTTGTACAATAATTCATTTCTATGGTTCAAAATCAGTTCAATACTGAAGTCAATAATCATTAGAAGTGATCAAGCTAGCTACTGAATTTTTTAATTCAGATATCAATACCCTAATGAGAAATCTTGGAATCATTCATGAGAGTTATTCTAGCTACTGCAACCCCACAACAAAATTGTAGAATGGAGAGAAAACATAGATATATTCTTGAGATTGCTCGTGTCATCAGATTTCAAGCCTCTTTTCCAATTTCATTTTGGGGAGATTGCATATTGACAACCATATACCTCATAAACAGACTTCCTAATCCTATTCAACATAAAAAATCTCCATATGAAATTCTTTTTCACAAACCTCCATCTTACAACAACCTTAGAGTGTTTGGGTGCTTGGGCTTGGTCTCTACAGCCACAATCACGAGAAAGAAGTTTGAACCAAGGTCTGACCCATGTGTTTTCTTGGGATATCCTTGTGGCTGCAAGGGTTACATACAAAATGTATAATCTTAGAACTCACAAAACCTTTATTAGCAGAGATGTACTGTTCCATGAACATATATTTCCCTACAAATGGAATTTTGATCTATCATAAAATCTTCAAGTATCTTAGTCACCTTATGATACTGAGATCTCTTCTCATCAACTTGAGTTTCACCATGTTCCTCTAAAAAACAACTCCTCATACCCCTTCTTAAACCCGACCATTTCTTATGATAATGTGGCAGATTATACTCTCTATCACTTGTGCCACCCACATTTGATCACCTAATACTCAACCAATTGTCCAACAACCTCTTGTTCCTAAACATTCAACCAGAACTCATAAATCTCTTGATTGGATGAAGGACTATGTGTGTAATGCTTCCACTTCTTTACGATTGCCACATTGGACTCTTGCAAAACCACATCCTATCCTATATCATCTTTTCTCACTTACACCTCTTGTTCTCCCGAGTATCACAAGTTCATATGTAATGTTGCCACTGTATCTAAACCTTCTATTATAGCAGAGGCTCTATCACAAAAGGTATGGTGTGAAGCCATGTTAAGTGAATTGCCAACCTTGGAAAGGAATAACACCTGGACAATTTTTCCTAGGCCCCTAGATAAATCCGTGATTAGCTGCAAATGGTTGTTCAAAACCAAATTCAAGGCTGATGGATGCCTGGAAAGACACAAAGAATGGCTAGTAGCCAGGGGTTTCTCTCAGCTAGAATGAGTTGACTGTAGTGAGACTTTTGCACCTGTAGCTAAGATGATTCCTGTGAGGATTTTTCTATCAATTGTTGCATCAAAGAATTGGGAAGTTTCATAGATGGATGTCACCAATGCCTTCTTGCATGGGGACCTTGAAGAAGAGGTTTTCATGGAGCTACCACCAGCCTATTTTCATCTCAAGCACCACCAAGCTTGTGCTCAGGGGGAGACGAGTACAACAAGTGAGCACAAAATGATGAATGATGAGAAGTTGATGTGCGGACTAGAAAAATCTTCATATGGATTGAAGCAAGCTCCAAGACAATGGTTTTCCAAGTTCTTTGAAGTGGTGAATAAAGCAGGGTATGGCCAGTCCATGGTTGACTACTCTTTGTTTGTCAAGAGAACTGAGAAATCCTTCACATCACTCCTTGTTTATGTGGATGACATTCTAATCACAAGGAGTTGTCCAATGAAAATCAGAGAGTTGAAGGCTCCTTTGCATAAGTTTTTAATTTCCAGATGAAGGATCTAGGCAATATGAGATACTTTCTAGGCATTGAAGTGGAAAGGAAGGAAGAAGGTATATATGAATCAAAGAAAATATACCTTAGAATTACTTACAAAAGCTAGAATGCAAGACTCAAAGCATGTAGCAACTCCATCGGATCCCAACATTAAGCTAACTGATCAGGGAACAAGAGAGGTTAATTGTGAAGTTGTAGCTTTTAGGAGGATGATAGGAATATTGATCTATTTGACTATCACTCGACCTGATATATGCTATGCAGTGCAAGTGTTGAGTCAATTCATGCACAATCCTACAGACTTGCACTGGTCTGCAGCCAAGCATGTGTCAAGGTACTTGAAACAAGCTTTAAGTCAAGGGATGCTTCTAAAGAAACAATCAAATATGAAGCTCAATGCTTTCTGTGATGCTGATTGGAAGAGTTGCCCAATGACTAGGAAGTTATTGACTGGATTCTGCATCATGCTCGGTTCGTCCCTAGTGTCTTGGAGAACAAAGAAGCAGAGTTATGTGGTCATATCTTTTGCATAATCTGAGTATCGTGACCACATGCTATGAGGTTACGTGGATATTGAAGCTACTAAATGATTTGAGGATTCAGCTAGATGAACCAGTAAGGTTGTGTTGTGACAACCAATCTGCAATGCACATAACTAAGAACCCTGTATTTCACGAAAGGACCGAGCATATTGAGTGAGATTATCACCTATGTGAGAGACAAAGTTATGAACAAAGAAGTGCGGCTTAGTTACATTCCCACAAAAGAACAGCCAGCAAATGTGTTTTACCAAAGCAATCGCTTATGATCAGTATATGAAGAATCTCAGAAGTTAAGAGTGGTAAATCAGTTTTCTCATTCCAAACTTAAGGAGGAGTGTTAAAGGCATTTTGTATTAGCTAAGAAAAGATGGGTCATACTGTGTAAATAGGGATAATGTGTGTTCCTTATATACCCACTCTGTACATTTCCTAACAGATCAATAACAGAATTTTGAGTTTTTCTTCTTCTCTCTCTCTCTCTCTCTCTCTCTCTCTCTCTCTCTCTCTCTCTCTCTCTCTCTCTCTCTCTCATTATGATATGCAAGATCATCAGTAATTTCCATTGTTTGACTTGGAAGAACTCGGGCGCCCAAAGGGCTTGTGTAAGCGCAATAGCCAATAGCGCATATATGAAGGAAATGACGGAAAATATGAAGCTTGGAGAAATAATTATTTTATTTTTTTGTGAAATTGGAGAAATAATTATTATGATACGTGTATGGGGCTAGTAATAAATTCATATAACCGACAATGTATTATCTTTTTTTTTTTCTTTTTATCCTTTCCAGTTTAAGTGGGCTTAGCCCACTCTACATCTTGATCGGGTTACTGTAGGTCCATTTAAGGGGTTGACCCTTCCACTCACAAGCGTCTCCATGTTTCCACAGGGATTCGAACCTCGAGGCATGGGATATAGCCCCATAACCACTACACCAACCTGTGATTGGTCGACAATGTATTATCTATTAGGCACGATCCATTACACAATTTGGTGGATCAGTTAATCTTAACGGAGTCATCCATCGGTACATCCAGAAAATGAAATGACGGAAAAGTCAAAGTGGTGCATTTGGTTATCTGCCGAAACATTAAATTTTTTTATGGATATATAAAAATAAATTTTTTTATTTAAAGATATTAGGGGAAATTTTTTCTAAAAAAGTTTAAAGTTATAATTTAAATAGTCATTTTTAGTAGAAAAAATTAATAACAATAAAATTATCGAAAAATGAGATTTTTTTATGTATATATGAAAATAAATGTTTTTATTGGGAAAATTTTAAATTTGTTATTTAATTAAGCGTTTTTAGTAGAAGTAAATTAAGAGAAACAAAAAATTAATGAGGTTAGAGAGGCTTAAATTCATGGCCTCAAAGGTCATAAATATATCTCCTTATCAACTTTTTTCGTAATTCTTTATTCTTTTTACACTCTTTTATCCCTAAACTTAGTAAAAAAAATGAGTATTTTCTCATACTTTTCTTCTATAATAGGAAGACTTCGACCACCCCAAGTCATCTACCACTATATATTATATTGCAATTTCTCCTTGAGGCGAAAAAAAATACTACCTCTGTTCAGAAATAAGTGATGATTGATTTTTTTCGCACATTTTTTAAGGAGTTAAAAACTATATAAAATATAAAGTTTTTAATTGATTTTTTAAAATAATTTTATACATATTAGTTCTAAGTTTAAAATTATTTAAAAAAATTAATAAAAACGTTAAAATTTTATATAGTTTTTAGCTCCTTAAAAAACGTGTCGAAAAGTCAAACGACACTTATTAATGAACGGATGACGTACCGTTTAATGGTAATATTTGACAGGAAAAGAAATACAGTAGTAAAGTAAACAACTAAACATGGAAATGAAAGTAAAGCCCTAGGTAGTGGAAAACATCATTACCTCTACTTTAAACTTGTTTTCCTTTCATGAACTACCAACAAAAATAAAAATCTTGTTTTCTTTTTCTTTCTTCCAAAAGTTTACTTAGAAAATACTACCCTTGTACTATTTTAAATAAATATATTTATAATTATTGCACATAAACTTAAAATATCCAGTCCCTGTATAGAAGACTGGAAACATTATACTTCCACGCCACTCTGACTTCTCAGCACACTCGAAATTTCTCTTTTAATTGCCCGCCTATTAAATTCTCTCTTCTTTTTTTTTTTGGATGAAAAAAAGATGCACAAATCATTGAGGATATGTTTAGTTACATATATTTATATTTGTAATTATTATATTTTTAAAATATAATGATTAATGAGAGTATGAATGTATTTTTAGGAGCTTAAATTATAATGCACAATGCTTTTCAAGAGATATATAATAATTATAATAATATAAAACACACCCTAATTTTAGGAGATTAATAGTAGATAACTGCTAGTATAGTTCCAATTTGTAAAAAAATAAAATTTTAATAATAAAATAAATTTATATTACACAATTAAATAAAATATTAATTTAATATTTTGAATTAAACTTACAGAAAAAATCCATAAGAGAATGGTTTTATAAGCTTATTTAAGATGAACTCAATTATGATAGTATATAAAGATTTACAAATAGATATATGTTCAATATTAATTTAATATTTTGAATTAAACTCATTGGTTATATGAAAGATGAAAAAACAATTGCAAAAAGAGGGGGTGGGGGTGTAATGTGATTAGCTTAAAATGAGAGGATTAAGGTGGATGTGACACATAAGTGAAAATTTTCCCTTTTTTAAGAGTTTATATCGAATATATAAATATTGTGAATACATAATAAATTGAGGGAATAGCACAAAATAACCCAAAAAACCGGTTTTTTGAAGGTTAACCCAATCCGATTTGAAATTGGACCAAACCGGATATGGGGGTAAAAGGTTCCCCCGGTAGCCGGTAAGGGGGGGGTTTGGCCTTCCACTGATCGACACCTAGCAAAAATCAGAGAGAGAGAGAGAGAGAGATGAGTGAAAAAAGAAAAGAAAAGTTGCAGAGGAGAGAGAGATCAGTGAGGATAGGACAGAAAGGGATGGAAGAGTCCTCCCTCATCTACGACTTTACTATTGCTTTTTCACTTCAAAGAAGAAGCAATAGGGTATTGGTTTATTTGCAGGTTGACGTGTAAACATTTAGTTTTAACTAGACACCCAAAGCAAAACGACATGACACATATTGGAATCGACTGGACAAGAGTTATCGGAGAAACAGATTCACCATCGACTTCGGATAGAAAATGGGCAAGTTTACTTTCGATCAGTGAAGACTCTTCCATCTCTCTCGATCTATCCTATCCTCGCTAATCTCTCTCTCTCTCTCTCTCTCTCTCTCTCTCTCTCTCTCTCTCTCTCTCTCTCTCTTGATCTATCCCATTTTCTATCTGAAGTCGGTGAATATGTTTCTCCGATAACTCTTGTTCAGTCGGTTCCAATAAGTGACATGTCGTTTTGCTTTTGGTGTGCAGTTAAAACTAACTACTTACACGTCAAACTGCACATAAACCCCAACCCACTTGCTTTTTCTTCGATGATTTTTATCTAAAACTTAAGATTTAATTCAAATTATATTAATGTCTCGATGGTTTTTATCTGAAACTTGATATTTAATTCAAATTATATTAATGCCCCCTTACTGTCACTCTTCCCCCCTCTATCTCTGTCTCTGTCTTATCCCCTCTGTCCTCTCTCTTTTTACCGCCTGGGCTTAGGGGGGAGGGCGACACTAGAACCAAGGAAACATTGAACAACACGCAAGACAGGAAACAACCATAGGGTGTCTATGGTAGGATATGGTAGGAAATCATTAGGTGTCTAGTAGAGTACCAAAGAGTGTCCAATAAGAAACCATAGAGTGGAAAGTTGATATATTGTTCATTCATCAATTAAAAAAAAAGCGGTTCATCAAGCCTCTGCAAGGGCTCCTCCACTTCGATTCCACCTCCTCTACTCCAAATCCAACCTCCACTCGCCTCAAATTGACCTGAAAAAGCCATAAGAACGAAGGTGAAGGACGAAGACATCAAAGCGGTGCTCCGGCGGTGATTCACACCAGCGGCGCATGCTAAATTCGAGCTCCTATCATCCTCGAATGCAGAAAGATCGATAGAAAACAAAGAAATAAAAAAATAAATAAGATCTTCAATGGAGAAATGTGGAGAGAGACATAGAGAGAAAGGGCTTTTGATGAGTGCTAGTGATGGGCAATTAATGCCCTGTTGCTTTTCTCTCTCTCTCTCTCCACTGGGTGCAACAGGTGAGGTAACCAGGAGGTTTTTTGAGGGGGGATTTGATTTTGCAATTTTTATGGATAGTGGATAGGGGGTGCAAAGGGGTGTTGGTTACTTTTGCAAATGCCCCTAATAAATTTGTAAAAAAAATCACACTAGCTTACTACCGTCGTATCTGTATAATTGACTATTTGACCAATTTCACACTAATTAAGTAAGTAAAAAATGGAAAGAAGAATAACTAAAATTTTAGCAAATAAATAATATGGAGAAAAAAAATGGACCATTGAAAAAAAAATACTTAACCTCTAAATCTAGGAAATGGTGATTTATTAGGGGTGATTTATTATAAAAAAAAAAGGACCATTGAAAAAAAATACTTAACATCAGTATATCAAATATTTGATTATCTCTATCCTTCACACACACAGTCACATACTTAACCTCTAAATCTAGGAAAGGGTGATTTATTATAAAAGAAATTCCTTATTCCAACTTTATAAGTTTGAAGTGCCAAAAAAAAAAAAAAAAAAGGAATTAATAGTGCCTGTATAAAACAAGGCCCAAGAATCCCAAGATGCATATTTCAGTGCAGTAAAGGAATAGAATAGAACCTCTTTAGAAGCCCCCCAAATTTCTTCCCACTCCTCAACTCCATTTTTGCAGTCTTGAAAATTGTGTTCATCTCTGCTTTGTTTAATTAGAGAGTCAGTTTAATTTGTGACACAATATATCATATCAATTTGTGTTCATCTTTGTTGATAATCTCCATGGAGTGCACGAGACAAACAATCAGGTAAATAAGGAAATCAATCACCATCATCATCATCATCTTCTTCTTCAGAAGGAAATAGCATATTGGATTCATCTCCACAAAGAAACAAATTTCAAAGAGAAGTACAAAGTAGAGGAAGAAGAAGAAGATGATGGCTACTGCTTCCTGTTCATCTCCTAGTACTTCAACTAGCTCAACCATCCCCAACAATCTTGTTCTCATCTTCTTGTTCTTCATTGCTTCTTCCTGCACTCTCACCTGCCGTTCCGCCCTCTCGCCGGAATCCGGTGACCCGCCTTCCAACCGCACCGATTTCCGGCCCGCCGACGAGCTTCAGAAGCTTAGAAGGATTAGAGAGCACCTCAAGAAGATCAACAAGTCCCCCATCAAGACTATCCTAGTAATATCAATTATTTACATTAATTTATAATTCTTATCAGTAATCACTAATTAATTAACTTTTATTTATTTAATTTGGTGTACTGTTTCTTGCAAAATTGGCAGAGCCCAGATGGAGATATCATAGATTGTATAGCAGCTCATCAACAACCAGCTTTTGATCATCCCCAACTAAGAGGGCAAAAGCCAATGGTAGGTACTTGTTAATTAACTATCATCAAATTAAACTAATTAAGGATTGATTTGTGTTCATATAGATGTATGAAAGTGGGGAATTAATTGAGTGCAGGATCCACCAGAGAGACCAAAAGGAGGAGATTATAAAACAAAGGGAATGATGGATGAAGAAAGGTTTCAGATGTGGCAACAAAGTGGGGAGACATGCCCAGATGGAACAATCCCAGTTAGAAGAACAACTGAGGAAGATCTGTTGAGGGCAAGCTCTATTGATAGATTTGGGATGAAGGCTGCAAGGAGGTTTGTTAGGAGAGATTCTACAGCCACTGGCCATGAGGTAATTCAATTCATTGATTATTTATTTAATTTTGATTAATTTATCAAGTGTGATTAAAATTTGATAAATCTTTCATACTGCATTCAGAAATGCAGTTTGAAGGAAACACACATGCACTTAATTTTACTTTAATTTAATAATTGTTTTTTTATTTTTCTAAGAGATGAGAATTAAATTTTGACAGAAGGGTAATTTTCATGGGAATACATGAATTGATTGATGAGATTAAATTTCTGGAAATTTCATCCATTAATTGCAGGTTACATGAGGCTAATTAATAAGGAAATCAATTTTCAAATATTTAATTTAAATTGAAAAACAAGAAACTATTATATCATGGTAGTTGGGTCTTTCATTTAAGCCATTAATTGCAATGCCAGATTTCCTTGTGCAGCAAAATTTTTAAAGAGTCTCCATGCCTGTTATCTTTTAGTCTTTTCCTTCTCTGGTGTTTCCATACATTTGTTATTTGTACATGTCAGAAAGCTAAAATCATACTGTAGCTAGCTATAGTAGCTAACATTTCATCATCACCCCCAACAAGGTAATGGACCATATACACAAATTATCAGTATTCCACTAGAGAATTTAATTCAATTAATGTATATCTATAAATACCAATATATAATTCAAAAATGCCACGCACAATTGGTATCCATATACACACCCACATTGTTCTCTACTCTCTAGCATGTTTTAACCAGATATGGTCTTGAAGGCATACCTTACTAGTGTAAATTTACATTTCACATTGATGGTATGTGGTAAAAGACCACAAAATATAAGGAGATGTGAAGCCCCTACACAATGACTTGAGTTTTTAGGTTAGAAGGGTGGATTCCTGCCTTATAATAAAAAATAAAATTAAAACCTAACACGACTCCAGTTTTGGTGGATACAACTGAAGCTCAATCCATTTTGAGATTCAATGATCAAGATTTTGAGTTCTTCTTTTAGGTTGATGGAATAACTTAGCTTACTATAAGTTGCAAATTATTCAAACTTATATATATATATATATATATGAACTTATGCAGCATGCAGTGGGATATGCAAATGGAGGACAGTACTATGGAGCAAAGGCGAGCATAAACGTGTGGACACCGAGAGTTGCAAATCCATTCGAGTTCAGCTTATCGCAGATCTGGGTCATCTCCGGCTCCTTCAACCGCGATCTTAACACCATTGAAGCTGGCTGGCAGGTAAGGCCTCTGGGAGGTTTAGCGCGTCTGTTTGAATACATATATATATTTATGAGAGTATCAACAACCATTTGTACACATTTAATTATGAGTGGTAGTTGGAGAAGAAAAAAGAACTCAATTTATTCAAATTGCCATTAATTGTTAAGTAATTGATGGTTTGATCAGGTCAGTCCAGAGCTATATGGAGACAGCCACCCTAGGTTCTTCACTTACTGGACTGTACGTTAATTATCTCTCTCCCTGTTTAATTTTTTATTTTCTTCCATCAATTTAGAGGTTTAAAGTCATGAATTTATACTCCATAAATAGATCGATCGGATGTCATATGAGGTTGAAAATTTTATTCATGTCATTTTAACTTTAATGTATACGTACGTACTCGGTACTTTACATATTTCCTGTTCTACATATACTCTTTAATTTTCTTTTCATTTCGAATTATATTGTAAAGGTATGTTCAATAAAAATGATATTTTAATTAATCTTTTCTTCTTACTAAATAAAAAAATCTCATTTTAGGGAGTTAGAGCATCCAACTGCTCTTGTAAAATACAGTAGAGAAAAGGGCAATTTTAGAGGAAATATGAGTTTTTTTAACACCAACCGTTCTTGTAAAATAATATGTAAATTAGAGAAATAAAAGGAGAGAAAAAAAAAATCTCCAAATTTAGAGAAAGAGTTAGAATCTGTAAAATTAAATGCATTCACCCATTCTAATGCATATCTATTTATTCATTGGTTATTGCATATTGATTTAATTAGGTGTTGAAAATTTATTTATTAAATTATAAATTTATGCATTTTTATAGTGTATAATAAATGTATGCATAAATTTGTATAATAGAGAAGCTGTTGGGAATTGTGAGAGTAAAATTTTTAGAGATTTTGTTCTCTATTTTAGAGATATTTTTTTTAGAGGCCCTCTTGGTGATGCTCTTATAAGGTTTTTAATCAATACTGTGATTTCTTAATAATTGTTTCTTAATTAATTAGCTGCTAATTAATCATATAAATGGTATGCAAATATACATATGCAGAACGATGCATACCAAACAACGGGATGCTATAATTTGCTATGCTCAGGATTCGTTCAAACAAATAGTAAAATTGCAATTGGGGCAGCCATTTCCCCAATTTCATCCTACCGTGGGGGCCAATTTGATATCACCTTATTGATTTGGAAGGTATATATTTTATAATTTCTCCCTAACGAATTAATTAATCAAATTTGAATGTTTCGATCGAGTTTGAGCCTTGAAAATGATTCGGTGGCAGGATCCGAAGCACGGGAACTGGTGGCTGGAGCTGGGGAACAGGGTGCTGGTGGGGTACTGGCCGTGGTACCTGTTCAGCCACCTTCGGGGCCGAGCGAGCATGGTGCAGTTCGGTGGCGAGGTGGTGAATTCCCGGCAGGGCGGGTTCCACACTGCCACCCAGATGGGGAGCGGTCATTTCTCCGACGAGGGGTTCCGGAGAGCGTCGTATTTCCGGAACCTGCAGGTGGTGGATTGGGACAACAGCCTGCTCCCATTGTCTAACCTTAGGGTTTTGGCTGATCATCCCAATTGCTATAACATTAAGGGAGGGTTTAATAAGGTTTGGGGTAATTACTTCTATTTTGGAGGCCCTGGTCGAAATGTTAGATGTCCTTAATATATAAGTATATTAATTAGTAGTAAATTCCAAAAAAAAAAAAATCATTTGCTATATACTTTTCGGTTTACTGTTTTTGGGCGATTAGTGAAATATTTTGTAGTAGGAGGGTTCTTAGTTTTGATCCCGGATAAACACCAGGTAGTTAATTTGATTATTACAGGTTTTCTGTTAGAGGAAGAATCTGCAACACATGTTTTGTCTATTGAGAAGATGAAAATTGATATATTGTAATGTAGTCTCTTTTGAAAAAATAATTATAATTTTGGCCCAAGAGACGACAATGAATTAAAATATCGAAGTCCCAAAAATATCGTCAATCTCGTTGAATATTGTGATGAAAAATATTATTTTGGATCTTTTTTTTTTTTCTTTTGAGTTTTGTGGATTTTGCAATTATTTTTTGTTTTCGGCGTGATGATACAATCATTTAACATTGTTGAGGCTATAATATTACTTTAAAATAGTTCATAGAGTTTATGATACAATCTCGACACATTTCAATGAGTTGAATGCATACCCTTGCCCCAGTTCACCTAGCCTAAGCCTTTTGCTCGGCTAGATTCACCAAGTTGGGGCATTAAACTCGACCCGGTTTGCAATGGTTTCTTGGCATGTAAATCCACCAAAATCAAACATTTCCAACCAACATTGACATCCAAATGCAAATACAACACTCTTATCATAACAACAATGACAAAACACAACAAAAACCTCTCAAAACAACCGAAAATCGATTGAGATTTTGGATTTTAAAATTTTCAACCAAATTTTAAAAAAAAAATCAATTTCTATGTTGATTTCACCCGAAATCAATTAGATTTTGACATCATATGGAATAACAAACTTTTACAATGATAGATCGATGTAGATTTCAGCAAAAAAAATTCACACTAAACACAAGTAGAAGTAGATTTGAAGAGGATGGATGGGGATGAAGGAGTATGGTTATTTCTCGGACCAATCTGTAATTATTTTG